>CM022303.1:210014943-211273784 GCA_011799875.1 Thinopyrum elongatum
GAAATATTATTGAAATTTCTGAAGAAGCACATTGCTGCTATTGGATATACTCTAGATGATCTTAAGGGCATTAGTCCCACTCTCTGTCAGCACAAAATTATTATGGAACCTGATGCTAAACTAGTTGTTGATCACCAACGAAGATTAAATCCTAAGATGAAAGAAGTGGTAAGAACTGAAATATTAAAGCTTCTGGAAGCAGGTATAATGTATCCCATAGCTGATAGTAGATGGGTAAGTCCTGTCCATTATGTCCCTAAGAAGGGAGATATTACTATTGTTCCTACTGATAAAAATGAACTTATTCCACAAAGAATTGTCACTGGCTATAGAATGGTAATTGATTTTAGAAAATTAAATAAAGCAACTAGAAAATATCATTACACTCTACCTTTTATTGATCAAATGTTGGAAACATTATCTTAGCGCACACACTTTTGCTTTCTTGATGGATATTCTGATTTCTCTCAAATACCTGTTTCACAACCTGATCAAGAGAAAACCAATTTTACTTGCCCTTTTGGAACTTATGCTTATAGACGTATGCCTTTTGGTTTATGCAATGCACCTGCTACCTTTCAAAGATGTATGACTGCTATATTCTCTGATTTTTGTGAAAAGATTGTTGAGGTTTTCTTGGATGATTTTCCCGTTTACGGAACTTCTTTTGATGATTGCTTAAGCAACCTTGATCGAGTTTTGCAGAGATGTGAGGAAACTAATCTTGTCTTGAATTGGGAGAAGTGTCACTTTATGGTTAATGAAGGTATTGTCTTGTGGCATAAAATTTCTGAACGAGGTATTGAGGTGGATAAAGCTAAGGTTGATGCAATTGAGAAAATGCCATGTCCTAAAGATATTAAAGGTATTCATAGTTTCATTGGTCATGCTGGTTTCTATAAGAGGTTTATTAAAGACTTCTCTAAAATTTCTAGGCCTCTTACTAATATTTTACAAAAGGATGTTCCCTTTGTTTTTGATGATGATTGTGTAGAAGCTTTTGAAACACTTAAAAAAGCCTTAACTTCTGCACCTATTGTTCAACCACCTGATTGGAACTTGCCTTTTGAAATTATGTGTGATGCTAGTGATTATGCTGTTGGTGCTGTTCTAGGACAAAGAGTTGATAAGAAATTAAATGTTATCCATTATGCTAGTAAAACTCTAGATAGTTCCCAAAGAAATTATGCTACTACTGAAAAGGAATTTTTAGCAGTTGTGTTTGCTTGTGACAAATTCAGATCTTATATTGTTGATTCCAAAGTAATTGTTCACACTGATCATGCTGCTATAAAATATCCTATGAAAAAGAAGGATGATAAACCTAGACTCATTAGGGGGTTTCTCTTGCTACAAGAATTTGATTTACATATCACTGATAGGAAAGGAGCTGAGAACCCCATAGCAGATAACTTGTCTAGGTTAGAAAATATTATTGATGACCCACTACCTATTGATGATAGTTTTCCAGATGAACAACTAGCTGCAATAAATGTTTCTCATAATACTCCTTGGTATGCTGACTATGCTAATTATATTGTTGCTAAATATATACCACCTAGTTTCACATACCAACAAAAGAAAAAATTCTTTCTATGATTTAAGACATTACTTTTGGGATGACCCACATCTTTATAAAGAAGGAGTAGATGGTATTATTAGACGTTGTGTACCTGAGCATGAACAGGAACAAATCCTACGGAAATGTCACTCCGAAGCTTATGGAGGACATCATGCGGGAGATAGAACTGCTCACAAGGTATTGCAATCTGGTTTTTATTGGCCTACTCTCTTCAAAGATGCCCGTAAGTTTGTTTTATCTTGTGATGAATATCAAAGAATTGGTAATATCGGTAAGCATCAGGAAATGCCTATGAATTATTCACTTGCCGTTGAACCATTTGATGGTTGGGGTTTTGATTATATGGGCCTTTTCCTTCCTCTAATGGGTATACACATATTTTGGTTGCTGTTGATTATGTTACTAAGTGGGTAGAAGCTATTCCAACTAGTAGTGTTGATCATAACACTTCCATTAAAATGCTTAAATAAGTTATTTTCCCAAGGTTTGGAGTCCCTAGATATTTAATGACTGATGGTGGTTCACACTTTAGTCATGGTGCTTTCCGTAAAATGCTTGCTAAATATGATGTTAACCATAGAATTGCTTTATCCTATCATCATCAATCTAGTGGCCAAGTTGAACTTAGAAATAGAGAAATAAAGTTAATATTACAAAAAACTGTCAATAGGTCCTAAAAGAATTGGTCTAAGAAATTATATGATGCAGTTTGGGCCTACAGAACAACATATAAAAATCCTATGGGTATGTCTCCATATAAAATGGTTTATGGAAAAGCTTGTCATTTGCCTCTTGAGTTAGAACATAAAGCATATTGGGCAATTAAAGAACTCAACTATGATTTCAAACTTGCCGGTGAAAAGAGGTTATTTGATATTAGCTCACTAGATGAATGGAGAACCCAAGCCTATGAAAATGCCAAACTATTCAAAGAAAAAGTTTAAAAGATGGCATGACAAAAGAATCCAAAAGCGGGAGTTCATAGTTGGAGAATATGTTCTTTTGTACAACTCTCGTTTTAGATTCTTTGCAGGAAAACTTCTCTCCAAATGGGAAGGACCATATATTATCGAGGAGGTTTACCGCTCTGGAGCAATCAAGATTAATAATGCAGAAGGTACTAACCCGAAGGTGGTCAATGGACAAAGAATTAAACACTATATCTTAGGTATGCCTATTAATGTTGAAAGTAATATTATCCAAACCATGACACGGGAGGAACACATAAAAGAAACCTTCTGGAACACTCCAGAATCCTAAAAAAGAGGAGGTACGTGATACAGTAAGTAAACTGACTCCAAAAATCCGCAAAAATATTTTCTGTCAGTTTTGGAATATTATAAAAATTAGGAAAATAAGAAATAACCAGGAAGGCAACCGAGGAGGGCACGATACACCAGGGCGCGCCTGCCTTCCCTGGTGCGCCCAGGTGGGTTGTGCCCACCTCGGGAACCTTCCCGACTCCGTTTTCTTCCCGTTTGCTTGTTTCCCAAGATAAAAAAATCTTTATATATACCCCCCAAATGTATTGACCACCGTATCGCGAAGAAATCTTCTATTCTTGTTTCGTGCTATTTTTCTGACAGATCTGAAATTATGACGTCTCAAGACTCGGGGGGTGAGAGCTATGTTGCTGATTATATTGCAAACCCCAAGGTTTATGGGGATGTGGAGCATTATGGCTGGACCACGGAGGAAGAAGAAGACTATGATCTGAAGGGAAAGGAAGAGACAAGCTCAGATGAAGAGGAAGTCCCACTACCCCAACCTGGGGACATGCACGTGGAATTCAAGAAGTCAAGTCTCCCTAATAAAGCAAAGAAACCTAAGATCCAGTTTATCTCATTTCGTCTTCTGCAGGAGAACAAGCAGGAATTATGCAAAAATATATTAATGCTGGAGCAGGAGATTGATGACTTGAGGGAGGAAAATTCCATCCTTCGACGCAAGCTGGATAAGAAGAACATGACTACCTCATCACCACCACCATCATCATCTTCCCCACCAAAGGAGACTTGAGTACATGGTATGGGCACTCCCCTTGGCTTGTGCCAAGCTTGGGGGAGGTGCCCTGGTATCGTATCACCATCACTTTTATTGCCTTTACCTATCTTAGTTCGATCTTTAGTTTTATCATGAAATAGTTGAAATAAAGTTTAGCATGATCTCCTTTTGAGTATTAGTTTCGTGATTCACCTATCTATGTAATCGAGTGAGAGCTATATAATAAAATTTAGTTAGAGTCTTTGCTTCTTTACTTTTATGTTGCAATCAAATAAAAGGAAATAAATGAAAAAGGTCATTTGCTAATCTTATGGTAAGAATGACATCACATAAGGAAAAGTATAAGTGGTAAAATTTATTGGAGATAGACAAACATAGCATTGGTCAATGATGCAACTCATGAAAGAATTAATAAGGGAAGAGAAGATTCACATGCAAATACACGATCTTGGACATCTTTTATGATTGTGAGCCCACATTAAATATTATATGTCAAAATTGTTGATGTTGGACAAGGAAGACAACGTAATGATTATGATTGTTCATATTCACGTAGAAGTTATATTGTCATAGATCCTTCAACATGTGGTGCTTGCTCAATATCTTTGCTAGCCAAAATTCCGCACTAAATAGAGATACTACTTGTGCATACAAAAACCCTAAACCTAAACTCATGTTTTGAGAGTACACCATACCTACCTATGGATTGAGTAAGATCCTTCAAGTAAGTTGTCATCGGTGCAATAAGGCAATAAAAATTGCTTCTAAATGTGTTGGATCATTTAGTGTAAGAGAAAATTGAGCGTTGTACGAACTTGTGATGGCAAAGTAATAAAAGCGACGGACTGCATAATAAAGGTTGCTATCATAAGGGGTAATATAACATCACATTCTTTTGCATTAAGGGATTTGGCATACAAACCAAAAAGCGCATGACAACCTCTGCTTCCCTCTGCGAATGGCCTATCTTTTACTTTTATGTATTTACTTTTATGCAAGAGTCAAAGTATTCTTCTCTATTCTTTTTATTTTCTCTTTTTGCAAGCATCATGTGGCGAGGCAAGATCTAGGCACATATATCCAGTTGGATATGAGTGTGCATGAGTTATTATTGTTGACATCACCCTTGAGGTGAATACGTTGGGAGGCGAAACTATAAGCATTTATCTTTCTATGTGTCCGGTTGAAACTTTTTGCTCATGGGTATGCTGTGAGTGTTAGCAATCATAGAATATTAAATGATGGTTGAGTATGTGGACTTGCCAAAAGGCTCCGTGCTACTTCTTGAGCTTGCGTTGATTTTTCCCTTGAAAAGGAAAGGGTGATGCAGCAAAGTAGAGATAAGTATTTCCCTTAGTTAAGAACCAAGGTATCAATCCAGTAGGAGGCAAAAGCAAGTCTCCAATCTATGCACCTGCACAAACTAACAAACACTTGCACACAATGCGAAAAAGGGGTTGTCAATCCCTTCTCGGTCACGAACAAGAGTGAGATCTAATAGAGATAGGTATAAAAGATAAACAAAAGAGCAAACTAAAGTAAATATAAATAAATTGTAGCAAGGTATTTTTGGGTTTTTTGGTTTATAGATCTGAAAATATATGATGGAAAATATACCCGGGGGCCATAGGTTTCACTAGAGGCTTCTCTCTTGAAAGAAACTGTTGAGCAATTGATAGAAAATCGCATAGTTATGATGATATCTAAGGCAGTGATCATGAATATAGGCATCACGTCCGTGACAAGTAGACCGAAATGATTCTGCATCTACTACTATTACTCCACACATCGACCGACTCCTGCCTGCATCTAGAGTATTAAGTTCATAAGAACAGAGCAACGCTTTAAGTAAGATGACATGATGTAGAGGGATAAACTCAAGCAATATGACATAAACCCCATCTTTTTATCCTTGATGGCAACAATACAATATGTGCCTCGCTACCCCTTCTGTCACTGGGTGAGGACACCGCAAGATTGAACCCAAAACTAAGCACCTCTCCCATTGCAAGAAAAACCAATCTAGTTGGCCAAACCAAACTGATAGTTCAAAGAGAATACAAAGATATCTTAATCATGCATAAAAGAGCTAAGAGAAGACTCAAATAATATTCATAGATAATCTGATCATAAATCCACAATTCATTGGATCTCAACAAATACACCGCCAAATAAGATTACATCGGATAGAACTCCAAGAACATCAAGGAGAACATGGTATTGAAGATCAAAGAGAGAGTAGAAGCCATCTAGCTACTAGCTATGGACCCGTAGGTCCATGGTAAACTACTCACGCTTCTTCGGAAGGGCAGCAAGGTTGATGTAGAGGCCCTCCATGATCGAATCCCCCTCCGGCTATGTCGTGGTTTTGTCACGGCAGATGTCCTCTTGTGAGGACTTAATCGTGAGGCCAACGCATCTAAGTGGTAGCTTGAGAGGGGTTGAGCGGAATGAGAGACGCGAGATTTTACCCAGGTTCGGCTCCTCAGGGTGGAGGTAAAAGCCTACATCCTGCTTCATTGATATTGATGATGAAGACGATCTTGGTTACAGGGGAGAGGTTTCACTACCTCTATCTCGAGAATATCTACTTTGATCTTGTCTGTCTAAGACCTGTCTATTGAGACCTCTAAAAAACTTGACCCTCTTGGGGTGGCCTGCCCCTCCTTATATAAGTTGAAGGGGCGGCTTACATGTAGAGTCCAAGTCGGATTAATACTTAACCTATTCTGACTTCTCATCACGGGCTTCTCACCGTGGGCTTCTTAACGTCTGGTCTTCTTATCTCAGGTGACTCATTTTCATGGCTAAGTACTTGCCGGGTTACAATCTGTCTGCTGGTTTACAATCTTTCGGGCGGCTTACGCCGGGCGGCTTACACCCGGGCGGCTTATCTTCAGGAGTGTCATCTTCCGGGACTCATCCTCAGGAGTCTCATCTTCTGAGACTCACCTTCAGGAGTCTCATCTTCCGGGACTCATCTTCAGGAGTCTCATCTTCCGGGACTCATCTTCAGGACTCATCATGGCTGGTTAAGATGGCTGCTTAAGTCCAGAGAGGACTTAACTTCAGGGTGATTGAAGCGCAGATATGACTTAACATCAGGGCGATTTAAGCCAAGAGATGCCTTAACATCAGGGCTGCTTAAACCCTGAGATGACTTAACGTCAGGGCTACTTAAACCCAGAGATGACTTAAGCCTTAGGGTGGCTTATCCTTATGAGCTGGGTCTTGGTCGTGGGGAATATCCCCAACAGGCAGGGTGCCGGAAAAGGCCCCAAGATGGGATCTCATGGGAACAGAGGATTGCGGCGGTAGAAAAGTATTTTGGTGGACGCTTCTGATGTTTAGGGAATATTTGAGAATTAATAGAGGTGGAACTAGGGTTAGGGGACTCCCGAGGGGCCCACAAGCCAGGGGCGCCCCCCTGGGGCATGCCCTGAGGGCTTGTGGCCTCCTCAGGACTCTTCTGGCCCTCTCTCCAAGTCACGTAGGTGTCTTCTGGTCCAAGAAAAATCATCGTAAAGTTTTATTCCGTTTGGACTCCGTTTGATATTCCTTTTCTGTAAAAGTCAAAAACAAGGAAAAAACATAAACTAGCATTGGGCTCTAGGTTAATATGTTAGTACAAAAAATAATATAAAATAGCATATTAATGCATATAAAACATCCAAAATAGATAATATAATAGCATGGAACAATAAAAAAATTATAGATACGTTGGAGACGTATCAAGCATCCCCAAGCTTAATTCCTGCTCGTCCTCGAGTAGGTAAATGATAAAAACAGAATTTTTAATGTGGAATGCTACCTAACATATTTATCAATGCAATCTTCTTTATTGTGGCAATAATGTTCAGATCCTTAAGATTCAAAACAAAAGTTTAATATTGACATAAAAACAATAATCCTTCAAGCATACTAATAAAGCAATCATGTCTTCTCAAAATAACATGGCCAAAGAAAGTTATCCCTACAAAATCATATAGTCTTGCTATGCTCCATCTTCCTCACACAAAGTATTTCATCATGCACAACCCCGATGACAAGCCAAGCAATTGTTTCATACTTTTAGTGTTCTAAAACTTTTTCAACTTTCACGCAATACATGAGCGTGAGCCATGGATATAGCAATATAGGTGGAATAGAATATGGTGGTTGTGGAGAAGACAAATAGAAGGAGAAAGTCTCACATCAACTAGGTAAATTAATGGGCTATGGAGATGCCCATCAATTGGTATTGATGCAAGTGAGTAGGGATAGCCATGCAACGGATGCACTAGAGCTATAAGTGTATGAAAGCTCAAAAAAAACTAAGTGGGTGTGCATCCAACTTGCTTGCTCATGAAGACCTAGGGCAATTTGAGGAAGCCCATCATTAGAATATACAAGCCAAGTTCTATAATGAAAAATTCCCACTAGTATATGAAAGTGACAAAATAGAAGACTCTCTATCATGAAGAACATGGTGCTATTTCAAAGCACAAGTGTGGAAAAAGGATAGTAACATTGTCCCTTCTCTCTTTTCTCTCATTTTTTTGTTTCGGCTTCTTTGGCTTCTTTTATTTATTTGGGCTTCTTTGGCCTCTTTTTTATTTGGGCTTCTTTGGCCTCTTTTATTATTTTTAAAGTCTGGAGACTCATCCCAACTTGTGAGGGAATCATAGCTTCCATCATCCTTTCCTAACATGGGACAATGCTCTAATAATGATGATCATCACACTTTTATTTACTTACAACTTCAAGAATTACAACTCGATACATAGAACAAAGTATGACTCTATAAGAATGCCTCCAGCGGTGTACCGGGATGTGCAATGATCAAGAGTGACATGTATAAAAAATATGAACGATGGCCAAGCCACAAATACTATGCCAACTACATGATCATGCAAAGCAATATGACAATGATGGTGCGTGTCATAATAAAACGGAATGGTGGAAGTTGCATGTCAATATATCTCGGAATGGCTATGGAAATGCCATAATTGGTAGGTATGGTGGCTGTTTTGAGGAAGATATAAGATGGTGGGTTTAATGCACCAGCGAAAGTTCCACGGTACTAGAGAGGCTAGCAATGGTGGAAGGGTGAGAGTGCGTATAATCCATGGACTCAACATTAGTCATAAAGAACTCACATAATTATTGCAAAAATTTATTATCCATAAAAACAAAGTACTACACGCATGCTCCTAGGGGGATAGATTGGTAGGAAAAGACAATCGCTCGTCCCTGACCGCCACTCATAAGGAAGACAGTAAAAAAAAATCATGCTCCGACTTCATCACATAACGATTCACCATACGTGCATGCTACGGGAATCGCAAACTTTAACACAAGTATTTCTACCAATCCACAATTACTCACTGCATGATTCTAATATCACCATCTTCATATCTCAAAACAAATTCAAGGAATCAAATTTCTCATCTATTCAATGTTCTTTATATGAAAGTTTTTATTATATCCCTCTTGGATGCCCATCATATTAGGACTAAATTAATAACCTAAGCAATTTACCATGATGTTTAAGACTCTCAAAATAATATAAGTGAAGCATGAGAGTTCAACAATTTCTATAAAATAAAGCCACCGCCGTGCTAAAAAAAGATATAAGTGAAGCACTAGAGCAAACTGCCTAGCTCAAAAGATATAAGTGAAGCACATAGAGTATTCTAATAAATTCATGATTTAAGCGTGTCCCTCTCAAAAGGTGTGTACAGCAAGGATGATTGTGGCAAACTAAAAAGCAAAGACTCATATCATACAAGACGCTCCAAGCAAAACACATATCATATGGTGAATAAAAATATAGCCTCATGTAAATTTACCAATGGATTGAAGACGAAAGAGGGGATGCCATCTGGGGCATCCCCAAGCTTAGATGCTTGGTTGTCCTTGAATATTACCTTGGTGTGCCTTGGGCATCCCCAAGCTTAGGCTCTTGCCACTCCTTATTCCATAGTCCAGCAAATCTTTACCCAAAACTTGAAAACTTCACAACACAAAACTCAAAAGAAAACTCATAAGATCCGTTAGTATAATAAAATAAATCACCACTTTAGGTACTGTTGTGAACTCATTCTAAATTTATATTGGTGTTATATCTACTATATTCCAACTTCTCCATGGTACATACCCCCCGATACTACCCATAGATTCATCAAAATAAGCAAACAACACAGAAAACACATTCTATCAAAAACAGAACAGTCTGCAGTAATCTGGAATTTTCATATACTTCTGTAACTCCAAAAATTCTGAAAAAATCAGAAAATTTAGGAAATTTGTATATAAATCTTTTGTTAAAATTTCAGATCAAAAGCACGTTTCTGTGATTTTCTAAATTTCTGGTAATGAGCGCAAAATTTTCTGTTTTTCAGCAAGATCAAATCAACTATCACCATAGACCATCCCAAAGGTCATACTTGGCCCAAACACTAATTAAAACACCAAAACACAATTACTAAAGAGGTAATAATGTGTATTTTCATAATAACATAAAAGAAAAATATTGGGTTGTCTGCCAACAACCGCTTTTCTTTAAACACTTTTAGCTAGGCGTTGATAATCTTAATGATGCTCACATAAAAAATAGCAATTTAAACACGAAGAGAGCATCATGTAGCATGTGAAAAACAAGTTTAAGTCTAACATACTTCCTATGCATAGGAATTTTATAGGGAAAAGATTTATGAAGACAAGCAAAAACTAGCATATGCAAGGAAGAAGAAAGAAACCATAGCAATCTCAACATAACGAGAGGTAATTTAGTAACATGAAAGTTTCTACAACCATATTTTCCTCTCTCATAATAATTAAATGTAGGATCATAATAAAATTCAACAATATAACTAACACATAAAATATTCTATTCATGATCCACATGCATCCAAAGTTGACACTCTTCCAAAATAGTGGGATTATCATAAAATAAAGTCATGACTTTTCCAAGCCCACTTTTATCAAAAAATTCATAAGATTGTTCAAACTCCAAAGTAGTGGGATTATTATTTCCTAAAGTTGACATGCTTCCAAACTCACTTTCAATATTATTGCCAACATTATTATCACGAGGCTTAAATAAATTTTCAAGATCATAAGAAGAATCACCCCAATCATGATCATTGCAATAAGTAGTGGACATATCAAAATTAGCTTCCCCAAGCTTAGGGTTTTGCATATTATTAACACAATTGACGTTAATAGAATTTTTAGTAACATCAGGGCAATCATGCTTTTCATTCAAGGAGCTATCGTGAATCACTTCATAAATTTCATCACAATTTTTAGATGCACGAATTTCAAGCAAAACTTCATAAAGATAATCTAGTGTACTCAACTCACTAGCAATTGGTTCATCATAGTTGGATCTTTTAAAGAGATTAGCAAGTGGATGAGGATCCATAAATTTTTGGTTTCCTGATTTTCAATAAACACACAATTATACCAAACGAATTGGAAAACAAATCAAGTAAGACATAAAGGCAAAAGAAAAGAGGAACTGAAAGAAGGCGAATAAAAAGGAAAATATTTTTGTGTTTTTCTGAAAATATTTTAGAAGTGGGTGTCGGTGTCAAAACCGGTGGATCTCAAGTAGGGGGTCCCGAGCTGTGGATCTAGGATCAATGGGAAACAAGGGACGATGAACACAGTGTTTACCCAGGTTCGGGCCCTCTCGAAGAGGTAAAACCCTACGTCCTGCTTGATTGTATTTGATGTATAATGTGATTACAGAGTGGATCTACCTAGAGATCAGGTGAGCTAAACCCTAAGTCGATGAGGTGATGGATGTAGCTCTGGCCCTAAAGACTAAAAACCCTCCGGTTTATATAGGCATCGGTAGGGTTAGGGTTAGATGCGATCGGTTACAAGGAAGGAAAAATCCCGCCTAATCTTGCCTTGGAGGGCACTCCACGGCCTCGTAAACCTTCGGTCTTCATGGATCCGCATCACAGCATGGTGTTCATATCAACCCTTTAGTCTGGCCCACAGGTATTGGGCCGGCATCCCGAGGACCCCGTTGTCCATGACTCCCTCAGTAGCCCCCGAACTGGCCTCCAACGCCGACGATTAGTATCAAAACATCATGGTATCTTTGGCTTGCGAGGTGAGTTCTTCACCTATTTCTCACCAATTCGGAGTACCATTGTCATGCCGAGCACTATTCAGAATTTGGACTCAAGCCAGACCATATTCGACAACTTGGCGTCTGAAGACATCTTCAGATCAAGGTGGGCCTGTCAGAGGTTAATGCTTTCCTCGGGGCAAGGGCTAGCTTTGACCATCGCGCACCTCTCCAGAAGGCGGGCGGCCCAATGCCACCTTTTCACGGGCCCGTCCCTTTGGTTTTAGGGTGGAACGTTTATTTATAGATTCCAAGGGCACGGAAGTTATTCAACCCGTCTCTTTCACCGCTCCAATAAGCTTCTGGACTCCATGGCCAACACCCTGGTTCATCCTCGCGCCCTCATGGCACCCTCCCAGGTGACTGGAAGAGCTGCTCCATCTCGCGCCTCCAATTGTGCAACCTGCAGACCCAGGGTTATCTTCCTGCGACAGATCTGGTTCCTGTCCGCGCTGGATTAATCTCCATTGACGGCCGAGCCCTTGCTGAGAACTCCCCTGCTCCAAGCAAGGGAGAGCGGGTATGTTTCGTGCCCTTCCTCCTAAGAGGCCTAGGCTTCCCCATCCACCCCTTTCTACGGGGTCTGTTAGAGTTCTACGGGATCCAACTCCACAACCTCACCCCGGGGTCTATACTGCACATTTTCGGTTTCCTGGCACTTTGCGAGATATTTTTGAGCTGCGAGGCCCACTTTGACTTGTGGAGGAAATACTTTTGTCTGCTTCCTCGCTCCCAGGTAGTATCGATATTCTATGTAGGCGGAGCCGAAGTGTGGCAAGTAGCTGGGACTGGGTACCCCATTGGGACCCCGCGCAAAGATTCCAAAGAATGGTCCTCGGAATGGTTTTATATTGAAGATGTTCCTCTCTTCGACCCAATTCGGGAAGGGTTGCCCGAATACTCAAATGCCCCACTAAAGAAGCAGCTCAACTGGCGCCCCAAGGGCCCTTCTCAACCTGATAGCGAAGAGGTGCGCCTCCTGGCTACCAAAGTCAAGCTGCTGACCCATAGCAAATTGACCATGATGGAAGTGATGGCCGTCGCCATTGGTCGGTGTGTGCAGCCCCTCCAACAAAGGGGCCACCCCTTATATTGTTATAATGGGACCAATGACACGACTCGGTACAAGCGGCAAGGGCCAGATAACAAAGCGTCCATGGCAAAAATACTGGCCGATCTCTTCAAAGGGGAGGAGGAGGAATTCGCCCGAATGAGCGTCCGGGAAGGTTGCTCCGGCTACAATCCGACAGACTGGGTAAGCTGCGGCTCATTGTCTCTAGTTCGGGGATTAAGTCCGAATTCTTATTGGAGATACGCTTTTGTCTTTAAGCGGGCTTGGAGGTGGCAGGTCGAATCTGTTTATTGCCCCCTCCACAACCGGAGAATTACTCCAGCGATGACGACCCGGGGTACCATGACGATCCGGAGACGTCAATTGAATTTGAAGACGGAGTCTTTTATCAGGAGAGCCTTGACGGCACCAAGGTTGCTTTAACAGCCGATCATCCTGGGGTGCTTCCCTCCTCCACTGTAAGTGAAAGGAAGACCTCCTCCCAAACAGGACATTCGCCTTGTACCATTCCGAATGAGCTGACGCCTACTCCCAAGGGTCGTCGCACTAGGCGCCGCATAGTCGGGGGAGGGGCACGGAATGCGCCATCTTCGGCCCATGACAGGACGTCCAAATAGAAGGTCCCTGCCGACGAGGGGGTGACCATACCCTCAGCCTAAAGGTATCATCTTCAGAAACATCAAGAGAGTCGTCCTTGTCATCTGTTTTGACGTTTGCTTGATTTTGCAGGAGAAAATTTTTGCCGCATCCCTCTGAAGCCGCTCCGGGCGTGCCAAAGCACAATTCTGTTCCCGGGTCTTCTGCGCCGGCCGTGGGCCATACGGGCCATGCCGTACCAAATGTTCCTCCAGAGGATGCGGATGACGCCTCGGTCACCAATTTTGAAGTAGAGAGTGTTATCAATCATCGCCGCCAGAAGGAGTCCATATGTCACAGTGTTTTTACGGACCAAGAGTTTAATGCTTTCGATTCGGTAGACGCATACCTTGGAGCGGCCCGAACTGGTCTTGAAGGGATCGCCAATCTTTTTTCGGCCAAAATGCAGGTACGAGATTTAAATAGCCTAAGGATAGATCATAATCCCTGACCCAGTAGCCCCCAAGCCTTAATTGGGGCAGGACGGCCGAGTTAAGGCTATACAAACTTGATTTTGTAGGCTTTGAGGGAGCAAAATAACAAGTTGTCCGAATACCTGGAACTGAGTCAAACGCAGTTGACCAGCACTAAGGCCGAATTAGATGCGGCCAAGGGGGTCACCAGTGAGATCTCTGGTAAGCGGTAATGGCTTAAAATGCTAAAAAGTAGTATGGTTTCTTCCTTATGTTGGCACCGTGCTCCCTCCACAGCCATTGGTACCATAGGTGAATTGTAGAAGGAGCTTGAGGCTGCCAAACGAGTGTTGTCACGAAGTCATGAGCAGAAGAATGAGCTCAAGGCGGAAAATCGGCAAAAAGCTGAGGAAATCGAGCAGTTGAAGTCTCAGTTGGTTCAGGCCCTGGAGGAGAACCAGAAGCTAAAAGGTGGCATATTCGGTAAGTCTCAAATCCGTTATCACGCGTATGTGGGCGATCACAATGTTTTGAAACACGTGCTACCCCTGTTTGCTAGGTCTCCTAATAGGGTGGTCCGAAGAGGAGGTGGGTTTCTCTAAAGGGAACCTTTTGAAGGAACTGACCAAGGAGCATGAAACAGCCCGGAAGGCCATGAAAAGCATGGTTAAGGCATTATGGCCACACGAAGTGCCATCAGAAAGCATGGCTGAGCTTGCTAGCCGCTTCAAAGGGGCGAGGCGACGCTTTGAATTGTGGAAGATGTGAGCCTGCCGAGAAGGGGTGCGCAAGGCCTGGGCAATGGTAAAGACCTGTTTTACCAAACTCAAACCCGAACATATGGCTCGGGTGGGACCCGTGGGGCCGGATGGGCAGGAAATACCACTTAGCTTAGTATATGACCAAGTGATGCCTGCTGCTCGGTACTCCAAAAGGATTGTGCCTTGGACAATTTGATAGATGATATTGATAAAGAGTAGGGTGCGTGATTCTATGTATCCATGTACTTTATATCGCGCAATTCTCAAGCCGTGGTGAAAACATTGTCTTAACCAGCCATCGGCCTCCGCCTCCCTGACCAGTGATCAGGGAGAGTTCCATACTATATGCCCTAACGAACAGGGGATAATTCTGGTAACCAGACAATCCGGCCATTTGGTGCGAACAGACAAAATGCACACAATGAGCAATATTATATTACTTTGTAACGTAAGAAACATCTTCCGAAGAAAATAGTTCCTCCAAGGGTTCCTTTCTTCGGGTGAGGTATGTTGGCCATTAGCCGTGAGTTCGGAAAGCGATGACACATGGATGCTTCATGGTTGTTAGGAACCAAGAATAGTTGGATGGCGGCTAGTGCCTATTTATTTACACTTCCCTGGAGGCCGACCCATTATTTTCTGTAAGAACGCTAGCTTTTGGCTTCACCCGTCTGAGGTACGTATCCGGATTACCCGGGCGTAGTAATCGCAGAGGTGCTCCCTTTACTTCCTAGTCGAACAATCGAAAACGTAGGTGTAAAAACAGGAGCTTGGCAACCCAGCTTGGCAAAGGACTTAAGTCAAATAGGTGCATATAATGGCTTGAAAGATATGGGAAGGAGATTAATTCAAAACAACATAAACAAGGTTGTAAGAAATATATTGTAATTGGCTGCTTTTTAAAAGAAGCCCGCACCTAAAGCTGGGTAGTACATCACAAGACGTGAACAATGGTGACCTGTCGTGTTACGGTTTATCGGAACTCTAGGTCGGGGAGGCTAGAGCTCCAAAGATTAAAACGAAAAGAAAAAGACAAGGACAGAGCGGGGAGTGTTGATGGCGGTGCCGGATTAGGCGTAGAAACGCCGAAGCCGAGCGGCGTTCCATGGGTTCGGCTCGGGGTGACTGTTTGACGGGCTGCGGAGGCGATATGCCCCACCTGTGAGCAGTTCATCTATGATGAAGGGGCCTTCCCATTTGAGTGACAACTTATCTTTCTACTTCTCTGGAAGTTGGAGGACGAGTTCTCCCACGTTGTATGTTTTTGCCCGAACCTCCCAATTTTGGTAGCGCCGTGCTTGCTGCTGATAAAATGTGGAGCGTGCCCGTGCAATGCCGCGTTCTCCTTCCAGGGTGTCCAAGTCATCCTGCCGATCTAGCTCGGCCTCCTTCTCTTCGTACATACGTACTCTGGGTGCGTCATGGATTAAATCACATGGGAGGACCACTTTGGCATACTACACCATGAAGAATGGGGTGTATCCTGTTGACCGATTAGGGGTAGTGCGCAGCCCCCATAGCATGGAGTCCAGCTCCTCTACCCAGTGATGATCTGAATCCTTGAGTGAGCGGATTAAACGAGGTTTTATGCCGCTCATAATCAATCCGTTTGCCCGCTCTACCTGCCCATTAGTTTGTGGGTGGCATACTGAGGCATAATCGAGCTTTATCTCCATCTTAGCACACCAATCTTTAACCTCTTGGGCGGTAAAACTAGACCCATTATCAGTGATTATGCTGTGGGGAACACCATAACGGTGTACAACGCTGGATATGAAGTCCACTACTGGTCCGGATTTTGTAGAGGTTACCGGTTTTGCTTCAATCCATTTAGTGAATTTATCCACCATAACTAGGAGGTATTTCTTGTTCTTGGTCCGCCCTTTAAGAGGTCCGACCATGTCAAGCCCCCAGACGGCGAATGGCCAAGTTATGGGTATAGTCCGGAGAGCTGTGGGAGGCATATGGCTTTGATTTGCTAAGAGCTGGCACCCAACACAATGTTTGACCAGTGTACGTGCGTCCACGTGGGCTGTGGGCCCGAAGAACCCTGCTTTGAAGGCCTTGCTGACCAGGGCCCGAGCTGGTGCGTGGTGGCCGCCCATGCCAGCATGTATTTCGGCGAGAAGTTGCTGCCCTTCCTCTTTGGAGATGCATCTCTGAAGGAACCCCGTAGTTCTCTTTTTATAGAGCTCGCCCTCGTGAACCTTGTATGCTTTAGAGCACTGGATTATGCGTTGTGCCTCCGTCTGGTCATCGGGGAGTTCCTGCCGCAAGAGGTAGGCAAGTAACAGTTTGGTCCAAGGCACGATTATGGCCATAATCTCATGGGCTGAGGGTGTTTCTTCAAGAGTAGAGCCTCCCATGATATGATCGTCTAGTTCGATTTCAGGTGGGGCATTTTGGGCGGACTCATTGATTGAGTCATTATTATCCCGACCCTGCCATACCACGGATGGCTTAAAGAGCCTTTCAAGAAAGGTATTTTTAGGTATTGGGTCGCGCTTGGCGCCCATGCGGGCAAGAACGTTCGCTGCCTGGTTGCTGTCTCTAGAGACATGATGAAACTCTAGGCCCTCGAATTGGGCTGACGTCTTGAGGACGACATTTCTATATGCTATCATTTTTGGATCTTTGGCATCAAATTCGTCGTTGACTTGGGAGATAGCGAGGTTCGAATCTCCTCGTACCTCTAGCCGCTGAACACCCATTGACGTAGCCATCCGAAGACCATGTAATAGTGCCTCGTATTCGGCTGCGTTATTTGAGTCCGTGTACATGATTTGTAAAACATACTGGATAGTATCTCCTGTGGGGGATATTAGGATTACCCCAGCCCCCAGTCCGACTAGCATTTTAGAGCCGTCGAAGTACATTGTCCAGTGTGCATATGTACTGTATTCCCTAGGGAGTTCGGCTTCGGTCCATTCGGATAGAAAGTCGGCCAACACCTGAGATTTAATAGCTCGGCGTGGTTTATATAAGATCTCAAATGGAAGGAGCTCTATGGCCCATTTGGCAATGCGGCCCGTGGCATCCCTGTTGTTGATTATATCATTGAGGGGTACCTCGGATACCACTATCACCGAACACTCTTGAAATTAGTGTCACAGCTTTCGGGATGCCATAAAGACCGTAGATGCTATCTTTTGGTAGTGAGGGTACCGAGACTTGCATGGTGTGAGGACCTCTGACACGTAGTAGACTGGTTTTTGGACCTGGAATTTGTGTCCCTCAGATTCCCGTTCTACGACGAGTATCGCACTCACCACTTGGTTGGTGGCTGAGATGTATATCAGTATAGGTTCACTCGTACCTAGTGCGGCCAGGATGGGGTTGCTTGCCAGGAGTGCTTTGATTTCTTCTAGTGCAGCTGTCGCCTCGTTGGTCCACTCGAAGTTTTTCGTTTTCTTGAGTAGACTATAGAGAGACAGTGCTTTTTCGCCATGGCGGGAGATGAAACGACTTAGAGCTGCCATGCAACCTGCCAGTTTCTGGACTTGTTTGAGCTCTGTTGGTACAGGGCCTTGATTTTGGCTGGATTGGCCTCAATTCCTCTATGGGAGACAATAAATCCGAGCAGTTTGCCAGCGGGGACTGTGAAGACACATTTGTCCGGGTTGAGCCATATGTCGTAGGCCCGTAGTGTGACGACCCCGGCTTAATCGTGCACTAACCATACACGCAAATGCACACGATCAAGCCTAAGGACTCACTTGAAGATATCACAACACAACTCTAAAACATAAATAAAGTCATACAAGCTTTATATTACAAGCCAGGGCCTCGAGGGCTCGAATACACAGCTCGATGGTATACAAGTGTCAGCTGAAGCATCAGATATCTTGGTACAGATATAACAGAGTTACAGATAGGCCTTTAGAAATGCGGGGCAAAATAAAACACTACGATCGAAAGGCGTAGGCCTCCTGCCTAGGACCCTCCGAACCTACTCCTGGTCGTCGGTCGGCTCCTCGTAGTAGTACTCGCCGGGAGGGTAGTAGTAGTAGCCGTAGTCGTCGACGGGGGCAGCTATCTCAGGGGCTCCGTCATCTGGCGGCGTCAATTGGATATGGGGAGAAAAAGAAAATAAAGCAAACTTGAGTACTCATCCGAAGTACTCAGCAAGCAAGGATGTACACTACATATGCAATATTTTCAAAGGAGGTTGTATATGTGGACTGGGCTGCAGAATGCCAGAATAGAGAGGAAGGCCTAGTCCTATCGTAGACTAGCATCTTCAAGCATCTTCATCGGTCTTGCAGCATTAGAAGAGTGCAGATTAACATAATGTTCAACCTCGCCCAGAGATTCTTCCTCGACTCCCAGCGAGAAAGCAATCCCAGAGCCATACTATCCATTTCATCTCAAGTCACCAGTTCTAGTTGTACCGATCGGAATACAACTCTGAGTGTCCGTTACCATAGGACAGGCTATCGATAGATTAATTCTTCCCTGCAGGGGTGCACCAACTTACCCACCACGCTCGATTAACTCTGACCGGACACACTTTTCTGGGTCATGCCCGGCCTCGGCCAAACGACACGCCGCAACCCGACCTAGGCTTAAAAGAGAGGTCAGCACGCCGGACTAAACCTATGCCCCCAAGGGTCTTGGGCCATCGCCCCGGGAACTCCTGCACGTTACGGGGCCACCGAGAGCAGACCTAGCAACCCCTTATACAAGCACGGTTCCGTTCCCAGTCCAACTCGGCGTGCGCCGCTCCTTACTGACGTCAAATAAGCTTCGGCTGATGTATACGATGCAGAACGCCCATACTATGCCCACATAATGGTTAGTGCTATCAGGCCAGAGGCCCCTTGGATCAAATATCCAAACCGTTAGTGTGTTGGTAGTGCGGAAACGAGCAGAGACTCACGAAAGATGTGACCCTGTCGCCCCGTCTCGAGGACTTGCGGCAAGGGCTAGGTATGCCCGACCATGCCTCGTGTTCAACTCTCGGGCACCATCCAGGTCCACCCGATTCCACATCACTTGCAATTAAGCTCGCGCGGGTACCCCTCAGGGCCGACCCGTCTTTAGTAACATGGTTCACTGTAAAGTCATAGTAACCGTGTGTCCAGCACCAAAGGGAACCCTGAGGAATCACCCTCGATGGAATTCCACCTGATGTTATCGTCAAGGTGAACGAAGGAGGAATCACCCTCGAGGTCCACACTTGAGAGGTTGCACGACGACGTCGTTATCGGGGGTGGTGTAGGAGGAATCACCCTCGCTGACCACGACCGATTAACTAACCTACAAGGTTATCATCAGAAGTGATGACGAGGTATCACCCTCGGCACTCGATAGTATCCCAGTAGTGTCGAGCAACTAAGGGGGAAGTGATGTGCGGTGCTGGGGCCTGGTCTTCAATCCCGTTGATCGGGTCTTCTGATAATCCAGCGGGGCAGTCGGGATAAGTGGGGTCTCTGATAGGTCTCTACCCAGCCTATACTAAACATTTTAGGATAACAGGTAGGTATCAACAGCAGGTTACAATAATCAGGCTATGCAGCAGAAATAGGATAACAGCAGCAGCAGTAACTTCTAATGCAAGCATAAGAGAGAAGAGAGTGGGCGATATCGGAATGCTCAAAAAGGGGGTGCTTGCCTGTTTGCTCGGCGGCAAGGGCAAGATCGTCAACTGCATCATCGGGCTACTGAGCGGCGTCGGCCTCGGGAGCTACGTCGAGGTCAGGGTCTACCGAGAGAGAAGAGGGGGAAGAAACATATAAATGCACAACAAACGATGCAATACAGGGCATGCTATGCTAAGATGCAGTGCAGGGTTGCCTAAAGATGCACATAAGTCATTTTAGTTATTTTAGGATTAACGTGGGATTTACTAACCGGTATGTATGCACTATTCATTTACCGGAATCAGGCTCAAAGTTACGGGTTCTCCTACGTAGGGGGTTCGGACGGCACGATCAGATTCGTCTCGTCGTTCTGAGAAACTTTCATGTAGAAAGATTTTCAATCTGAGCTACGGTTTATTTTCTACGATTTTCTGAAGTTTTAAAACATTTTCTGGAATTGTTTTAATTATTTTAATCCGAATTATCTAGAACAGTAGAGGAATGATGTCATCATGATGTATCGCTAACGTCAGCGATCAACAGTGCGGTGGAACAATCAAACCTGACCAGTGGGTCCAGTGGGTCCCACTGGTCAGCCTCACAGTAGTTAACTATGGATTAAATTAACTAATTATAGATTAAATTAGAGGTGGGGCCTACTGCCAGTGTCTAATTAGTGACTTAATTAATTAATTTAATTAACTAACATATTACCTATTTAATTAAAAACGTTTAATCGGCGGGACCCACATGTTAGTGACATGGGGCCGCCCAGTCAGCGTTTGACTCAGTCAAAGGGGCCCAGTGGGGCCCAGGAGTGACCATGTCAGCGTCGTCGCCGGTGTTGCTCCGGCGACCAAATCGCGCGGCGGCGTGCAATGGACCTCGCCGAAAATCGTCGTCCGGTAACCAAAAACGCGGCGGTTGGTCGCGTTCGAAGGAGCGCGGGGTGCCGCAACAAATGGTGGTACTGGCTCGGCCGGAGTCGGGCTAAAACGACGGCGACGTCGACCGCGGCGGACGCCGGAGTACAAGAGCGCGCGGACAAGCGGCTACGGCTCTTCTCCGAGCATATTGAGCGGCTAGGCGGACTACTGGGAACTCCCAGAGCTCTATGGACAACAGCGTAGCTCGAGGGGAGCTCGGCATCGGCACGGTGGTCAGCCATGGCGGCGGCGGAGTTCGGCTACCACGGGGAGATGACTACGTCGGCTAAAACGCTCAGGAGAGAGGGGGAAAGCATGCAGAAGCTCACATCAAAGCTCGGGGAGGACTTGGTGAAGCTGGGGAGGACTTGTCGGCGACGAATTTGACGAGGGCGTCCGACGGCCCGAGGTTGAAGAAGACGAGCGAGGCCTCGACGTGGTGTGACCCCGGTCGAACGGACGAGCGCAGGCGACGGGGTCGAGCTCCATGGGGCTCCTGAACAAGTCGCGGGGTCGAGAGGACGCCGGTGGCTGCGGCTACGCCGGTGGCAGCGCCACAGACACGTCGGGAGAGAGGGACAGAGAGGGGAGGCGAGCGCGGGCGCGCGTGAGTGAGAGGGGGAACTGGGGGCGGCATCCAGGGGAGGCGAACTGGGCGCCGTTCTTATCGCCAGCCCACCTGCTTCATCGCGGTGGCGAGCTGCGGGTGGAGGAGGCACGCGCGACCATGGCGGGCGCGACACGCGCGAGGAGAGAGATGGTGGGGAGTGGGCTGGGCCGGTCGTTTGACTTAGGCCCAGTAGCGCGGCCCCTTTTTTTTCCTTTTCTCTCTTCCTTTTCTGTTTTGTCTTTTCTTTTTATTTCTTTTCTGTTAGGTAATTGCTTAGGCCACTTTTGCACTTTGGTAAAATGTGAGAGTTGGCCCCAATATTACCATGCAATATTACTTGTCACCAAAAACTGGTTTGGGCAAAATAGGATTTGATTTAATTATAAATGATTTAATACTTCTGTTTTTGGTGATGTTTCATGTGGTTTGAGTCATTTAGCTACCTCATTTATCTTTGTTTATATTTTTATAATTGCTTCTGGATTATTTGCTGTTTAGTGAACATTTTTCCAACAGGGTTTGAGCAACTACATATTTCACTTTTGAATTTGAGTTGATTTTCAGAATAGAATTTGAATTGTTTTGATTAACCACTATGACTAGGCTCTTCAAGTGAAATGACTTGGCATTATTAGTAGATAACCACAGTGGCTATTACACGGGGGTGTTACACGTAGGTTTTCGAAGGTCAAGCGGAGATCGTCCATGAGTTGATCGACTTTTTTGGTTTTAATGACGACGTCGTCTATGTATGCCTCGACTGTTTTGCCAATCTGGTTTTCCAGGCACGTTTGAATCATGCGTTGGTATGTCGCTCCTACGTTCTTTAACCCGAAAGGCATCGTGTTGAAGCAGAATGGCCCGTAGGGGGTGATGAACGCGGTTGCATCTTGGCCGGACTCCTTCATCTTTATTTGATGATATCCGGAGTATGCGTCGAGAAAGCATAGTGAGTCATGTCCGGCAGTGGTGTCGATGATCTGGTCTATGCGGGGTAGAGGGAAGGGATCCTTTGGGCAGGCTTTGTTTAGGTCCTTGAAGTCGATGCGGAGCCGCCATGACTTGTCCTTCTTAGGTACCATAAGTAGATTTGCTAGCCAATCCGGATGTTTTATTTCACGGATGAATCCGGCCTCTAGTAGTTTTGCCAATTCTTCACCCATGGCTTGTCATTTGAGTTCGGAGAATCGACGTCGTGTCTGTTTGACTAGTTTGAAGCCTTTGATAATGTTCAGGCTGTGCTCCGCCAGCCTCCGTGGGATGCCTGGCATATCTGAAGGGTGCCAGGCGAATATGTCCCAGTTTTCACGAAAAAACATGCACAACACTTTATCAACCGCTGGGTCCAGTTGTGCTCCGATGGACGCCGTTTTATTCGGGTCTGTCGGGTGTACCTGGAATTTTACCATCTTGTCAGCTGGTTTAAAAGACATGGATTTTGGCCTTCTACTGAGAACCACGTCGTCCCTATTGACTATAGTATGGAGCGTTCTTAGTTCCTCGGCCGCTAGGGCCTCTGATAGTGCTGCCAGGGCAAGCGATGCCATTTTATTTTCGGCTCGAAGGGCTGTGTTTGGATCACTGGCGAGTGAGATCATGCCATTAGGCCCTGACATCTTAAGCTTCATATATCCATAATGCAGTATGGCTCGGAATCATGCAAATGCCTCGCGTCCCAGGAGGGCATGGTATCTGCTGTGGAAGGGCACGACATGGATTAGCAGGGGTTCGGATCTGAAGTTGTCGGGAGTTCCGAACACTATGTCCAAGGTTATGCGTCCGGAGCAACGCGCGTCCTTTCCGGGTATAATTCAACGGAATGTGGTGTGGCTGTGCTCGATACGAGATCTGTTAAGCTGCATCTTGTCGAGCGTGTCTTTGTAAATGAGGTTCAGGTCGCGCCCCCCGTCCATAAGTACTTCACTTAGCCTAAAACCATCGATTATGGGGTAAAGGACTAGCGCAGCTGGCGCGTGGGTGGGGCGGGATCTTGGCTCGTCCTTCTGATCGAAGGTGATAGGCGCGTCCATCCATGACTGTGGGGCCATCACCTGGTAGACTTGGTCGAGCTCTCGAAGAGCCCGTTTCCGTTGGTTGTGCGAGGAGAAGGTCTCGTAAACTATTAGGACATCTTTGTGAGATGGCGTTGTTGACCCTCTATCAGGGGGTGTGAGACCGAGGACATTTTCTCCGCTTTTGGCCACCTATCTTACCACCCAACAAGCTCGAAGCCTGTGGGTCGGATTTGCATTAAGCAGGGCCGAGTGAATAGGGCATGGTTGATCCAGCAATTCATCCAGAACAGTTATGGGTTTATTGTTCTTTTCGGCGTGCCCATGATCGGGCGAATCCCTCGCATATGCCCATTTTGCCCGAGCTTTCCAAGGCTGCAAAACAGGGCCTGACCCCCTGCACATTTGCTGTAACCTCCAGGTGCTTTCCATGGCGCAATATTTGTTTACTATGGCCGATAATTTAGTGGAATTATGCACACGGCGACGGGTGAGGGCATTTAGGAGCCCTGCGTCCCGACAGTTGAATCGGAAGGCTTCAATTACTTCTTCGTCGCGGCAGTCCGTTATCCTATTTTTGACCAGGAGAAATCTGGCCCAATATCGATGGACCGTCTCTTCGGGCTGCTGCTTGATGTACATCAGGTTCCATACGTCCAGTTTTTCTGCATCCGGACAATATTCGGCATGGGAGGTGGGTGGGAAATTTTTTGGCGATCCCACTTTTTGGGAGCCCGGGCGGTCGGCGGGGGTGAGCCATGCCTGGGCCATGTCTGTCTCTAATAGCATAGTGTTCGGGCATTTGCCCATACGCGGTTGGGTCGACTCGAGGTCAGATCCAGTGTTTACCCAGGTTCGGGCCCTCTCTAGTGGGTGTCGGTGTCAAAACCGGCGGATCTCGGGTAGGGGTCCCGAGCTGTGGATCTAGGATCAATGGGAAACAAGGGACGATGAACACAGTGTTTACCCAGGTTCGGGCCCTCTCGAAGAGGTAAAACCCTACATCCTGCTTGATTGTATTTGATGTATAATGTGGTTACATAGTGGATCTACCTCAAGATCAGGTGAGCTAAACCCTAAGTCGATGAGGTGATGGATGTAGCTCTGGCCCTAAAGACTAAAAATTCTCCGGTTTATATAGGCACCGGTAGAGTTAGGGTTACATGCGATCAGTTACAAGGAAGGAAAAATCCTGCCTAATCTTGCCTTGGAGGTCACTCCACGGCCATGTAAACCTTCGATCTTCATGGATCCGCATCACAGCATGGTGTTCATATCAACCCTTTAGTCCGGCCCACAGGTATTGGGTCGGCATCCCAAGGACCCCGTAGTCCATAACTCCCTCAGTAGCCCCCGAACTGGCCTCCAATGCTGATGATTAGTATCAAAACATCATGGGATCTTCGGCTTGCGAGGTGACTTCTTCACCTATTTCTCACCTATTCGGAGTACCATTCTCATGCCGAGCACTATTTAGAATTTGGACTCAAGCCAGACCGTATTCGACAACTTGGCGTACGAAGACATCTTCAGATCAAGGTGGGCCCATCAGAGGTTAATGCTTTCCTTGGGGCGAGGGCCAGCTTTGACCATCGCGCACCTCTCCAGAAGGCGGGAGGCCCAATGCCACCATTTCTCGGGCCCGTCCCTTCGGTTTCAGGGCGGAACGTTTATTTATAGATTCCAAGGGCACGGAAATTATTCAACCCGTCTCCTTCACCGCTCCAAGAAGCTTCTGGACTCCATGGCCAACACCCCTGGTTCATCCTCGCGCCCTCATGGCCCCCTCCCAGGTGATTGGAAGAGCTGCTCCGTCTCGTGCCTCCAATTGTGCAACCTGCAGACCCAGGGTTATCTTCCTGCGACAGATCTGGTTCTTGTCCGCGCTGGATTAATCTCCATTGACGGCCGAGCCCTTGCTGAGAACTCCCCTGCTCCAAGCAAGGGAGAGCGGGTATGTTTCATGACCTTCCTCCTGAGAGGCCTAGGCTTCCCCATCCACCCTTTCTACGGGGTTTGTTAGAGTTCTACGGGATCCAACTCCACAACCTCACCCCGGGTTCTATGCTGCACATTTCCGGTTTCATGGCACTTTGCGAGATATTTTTTAGCTGCGAGGCCCACTTTGACTTGTGGAGGAAATAGTTTTGTCTGGTTCCTCGCTCCCAGGGAGTATCGATATTTGAGGTAGGCGGAGCCGAAGTGTGGTGAATAGCCGGGTCCGGGTACCCCATTGGGACCCCGCGCAAAGATTCCGAAGAATGGTCCTCGGAATGGTTTTATATTGAAGATGTTACTCTCTTTGACCCAATTCGGGAAGGGTTGCCCGAATACTCAAATGCCCCACTAAAGAAGCAGCTCAACTGGCTCCCCAAGGGCCCTTCTCAACCTGATAGCAAAGAGGTGCGCCTCCTGGCTGCCAAAGTCAAGCTGCTGACCCATAGCAAATTGACCATGATGGAAGTGATGGCCGTCGCCATTGGTCGGTGCATGCAGCCCCTCCAACAGAGTAGCCACCCCTTATATTGTTATAACGGGACCAATGACGCGACTCGGTACAAGCAGCAAGGGCCAGATAACAAAGCGTCCATGGCAAAAATACTGGCCGATCTCTTCAAAGGGGAGGAGGAGGACTTCGCCCGAATGAGCGTCCGGGAAGGTTGCTCCGGCTACAATCCAGCAGACTGGGTAAGCTGCGGCTCATTGTCTCTAGTTCGGGGATTAAGTCCGAATTCTTATTGGAGATACGCTTTTGTCTTTAAACAGCGTTGGGGGCGGCAGGTCGATTCTGTTTATTGCCCCCTCCACAACCGGAGAACTACTCCCGCGATGACGACCCGGGGTACCATGACGATCCGGAGACATCGATTTAATTTGAAGACGGAGTCTTTTATCAGGAGAGCCTTGACGGCACCAAGGTTGCTTTAACAGCCGATCATCCTGGGGCGCTTCCCTCCTCCGCTGTAAGTGAAAGGAAGACCTCCTCCCGAACATGACATTCGCCTTGTACCATTCCGAATGAGCTGACGTCTACTCCCAAGGGTCGCCGCACTATGTGCCGCACAGTTGGGGGAGGGGCGCGGAATGCGCCAT
Organism: Thinopyrum elongatum; assembly: GCA_011799875.1. NCBI lineage: Eukaryota > Viridiplantae > Streptophyta > Magnoliopsida > Poales > Poaceae > Thinopyrum > Thinopyrum elongatum. The sequence continues at coordinate 210,041,763 of CM022303.1, forward strand.
CTTCGGCCCATGAAAGGATGTTCAAATGGAAGGTCCCTGCCGACGAGGGGGTGACCATACCCTCAGCCCAAAGGTATCATCTTCAGAAACATCAAGAGAGTCATCCTTGTCATCTGTTTTGACGTTTGCTTGATTTTATAGAATTTATAGTAACGTCATGGCAATCATGCTTTTCATTCAAGGAGCTATCGTGAATCACTTCATAAATTTCATCACAATTTTTAGATTCATGAATTTCAAGCAAAACTTCATAAAGATAATCTAGTGCACTCAACTCACTAGCAATTGGTTCATCATAGTTGGATCTTTTAAAGAGATTAGCAATCCATAAACTTTTGGTCTCCTGATTTTCAATAAACACACAATTATACCTAGCAAACGAGCAAACAAATCAAGTAAGACATAAAGGCAAAAGAAAGGACGAACGGAAAGAAGGCGAATAAAAAGGCAAATATTTTTGTGTTTTTCTGAAAACATTTTAGAAGTGGGTGTCGGTGTCAAAACCGGCGGATCTCAGTTAGGGGGTCCTGAGCTGTGGATCTAGGATCAATGGGAAACAAGGGACGATGAACACAGTGTTTACCCAGGTTCGGGCCCTCTCGAAGAGGTAAAACCCAACGTCCTGCTTGATTGTATTTGATGTATAATGTGGTTACAGAGTGGATCTACCTCGAGATCAGGTGAGCTAAACCCTAAGTCGATGAGGTGATGGATGTAGCTCTGGACCTAAAGACTAAAAACCCTCCGGTTTATATAGGCACCGATAGGGTTAGGGTTACATGTGATCGATTACAAGGAAGGAAAAATCCTGCCTAATCTTGCCTTGGAGGGCACTCCACGGCCTCGTAAACCTCCGGTCTTCATTGATCCGCATCACAGCATGGTCTTCGTATCAACCCTTTAGTCCGGCCCATAGGTATTGGGCCGGCGTCCCGAGGACCCCGTTGTCCATGACTCCCTCGGTGGGGGAGAGAAAAATGAGAGGCAAATGGAAAATAATGTAAGTGCAAGAGGTGAGAGTTTATGATGGGTACTTGGTAGGCTTGATGTAGAACCTTCCCGGCAACGGCGCTAGAAATTCTTCCTACTACTTCTTGAGCTTGCGTTGATTTTTCCCTTGAAGAGGAAAGGGTGATGCAACAAAGTAGAGATAAGTATTTCCCTCAGTTAAGAACCAAGGTATCAATCCAGTAGGAGGCACAAGCAAGTCTCCAATCAATGCACCTGCAGAAACTAACAAACACTTGCACACAACGCGAAAAAGGGGTTGTCAATCCCTTCACGGTCACGAACAAGAGTGAGATCTCTTAGAGATAGGTATAAAAGATAAATAAAAGAGCAAATTAAAGTAAATATAAATAAGTTGCAGTAAGATATTTTTGGGTCATTTAGTTTATAGATCTGAAAATATATGATGGAAAATAGACCTGGGGGCCATAGGTTTCACTACAGGCTTCTCTCTTGAAAGAAAACATACGGTGGGTAAACAAATTACCATTGAGTAATTGATAGAAAAGCGCATAGTTATGACAATATCTAAGGCAATGATCATGAATATAGGCATCATGTCCGTGACAAGTAGACCAAAACGATTCTGCATCTACTACTATTACTCCACACATCGACCGACTCCTGCCTGCATATAGAGTATTAAGTTCATCAGAGCAAAGCAATGCTTTAAGTAAGATGACATGATGTAGGGGGATAAACTCGAGCAATATGACATAAACCCCGTCTTTTTATCCTTGATGGAAACAATACAATACATGCCTCGCTACCCCTTCTGTCATTGGGTGAGGACACCGCAAGATTGAACCTGAAACTAAGCACCTCTCCCATTGCAAGAAACCCAATCTAGTTGGCCAAACCAAACCGATAGTTTGAAGAGAAATACAAAGATATCTTAATCATGCATAAAAGAGTTTAGAGAAGACCCAAATAATATTCATAGATAATCTGATCATAAATCCACAATTCATCGGATCTCAACAAACACAACGCAAAATAAGATTACATCAGATAGAACTCCAAGAACATCGAGGAGAACATGGTATTGAAGATCAAAGAGAGAGAAGAAGCCATCTAACTACTAGCTATGGACCCGTAGGTCTGTGGTAAACTACTCACGCTTTATCGGAAGGGTAGCAAGGTTGATGTAGAGGCCCTCTGTGATCGAATCCTCCTCCGGTAGGGTGCCGAAATAGGCCCCAAGATGGGATCTCACGGGAACAGAGGCTTGCGGCGGCGGAAAAGTATTTTGCTGGACGCTTTTGATGTTTGGGGAATATTTGAGAATTTATAGAGGTGGAACTATGGTTAGGGGACTCCCGAGGGGACCACAAGCCAGGGGGCGCGCCCCCCTTGGGCGCGCCCTGAGGGCGTGTGGCCTCCTCAGGACTCTTCTGGCCCTCTCTCCAAGTCACGTAGGTGTCTTCTGGTCCAAGAAAAATCATCGTAAAAATTTATTCCATTTGAACTCTGTTTGATATTCCTTTTCTGTAGAAGTCAAAAACAAGGAAAAACAGAAACTGGCACTGGGCTCTAGGTTAATAGGTTAGTCCCAAAAATAATATAAAATAGCATATTAATGCATATAAAACATCCAAAATGGATAATATAATAGCATGGAACAATCAAAACTTATAGATACGTTGGAGACGTATCACTCCGATACGAGACCCTTCCTGAAAATATGATGAATTGTAGTTGGAAAGTTGACTGAGAACATAGTTTGTTGGTTTTCAATAGAGTTTACGCTTTTTACTTTGATGTTGTGATGAATTCTTACTTGTTCATGAGAAGTTATATGATAGAAGTTATATGATAAAAGTCATATGATAAGAGCTTTATGATAAAGTTTGTTGCTTTTATGATAATAAGCATGATGCTACAATGTCCATATTTTGTTTTTATCGACACCTCTCTCTCTAAGCATGTGGACATGTTTTTCGATATCGGTTTTCGCTTGAGGACAAGCGAGGTCTAAGCTTGGGGGAGTTGATACGTCTATTTTGCATCATGATTTCCTACTGTTATTTATAATGTTTTTATGCGTAATAATGCTTTATGGAGTAATTCTAATGCCTTTTCTCTCATAATATGCAAGGTTTACACAAAGAGGGAGAATGCCGGCAGCTAGAATTCTGGACCTGAAAAAGCTACATCAGAGTTGCCTATTCTGCACAACTCCAAATGAGCTAGAAATTTATGGAGAATTATTTTGGAATATATGAAAAATACTAGAGCAAATAACTACCGAAGGGGGGCCACCTGGTGACCACAATACACTAGGGCGCGCCAGCCCCCCCCCCCCCAGGCGCGCCCTGGTGGGTTGTGGCCAGACCGGCCCACCTCAGGTGCCCATATTCTAGTACATAAGTCATTTTTACCTAGAAAAAAATAAGGAGAGGACTTTCGGGATGGAACACCTCTGTCTCGAGGCGGAACTTGGGCAGGAGCACTTTTGCCCTCCAGGGGAGCGATTCCGTCGGGGGAACATCCCTCCTGGAGGGGGAAATCGAAGCCATCATCATCACAAACAACCCTCTCATCTTTGGGAGGGAAATCTCCATCAACATCTTCAACAGAACCGTCTCCTCTCAAACCTTAGATTGGTACTTGTGGGTGACTACTAGTGTTGATTACATCTTGTAGTTGATTACTATATGGTTTATTTGGTGGAAGATTATATGTTCAGATCCATTATGCTATTTCATACCCCTTTGATCTTGAGCATGATTATCATTTGTGAGTAGTTACTTTAGTTCTTGAGGTCACGGGAGAAGTCATGTTGCAAGTAATCATGTGAACTTGATATGTGTTCGATATTTTGATGATATGTATGTTGTGATTCCCTTAGTGGTGTGAAGTGAACATCGACTACATGGCACTTCACCAAATTTGGGCCTAAGGGAATGCATTGTGGAGTAGTTATTAGATGATGGGTTGCTAGAGTGACAGAAGCTTAAACCCTAGTTTATGCGCTACTTCGTAAGGGACCGATTTGGATCCAATTGTTTAATGCTATGGTTAGATCATATCTTAATACTTTTCTTGTAGTTGCGGATGCTTGAGAGGGGGTTAATCATAAGTAGGAGGTTTTTTGAAGTGAGAACAACACCCAAGCACCGGTCCACCCACATATCAAATTATCAAAGTAGCGAACATGAATCAAACCAACATGATGAAAGTGACTAGATGAAATTCCCGTGTACCCTCAAGAACACTTTGCTCATTATAAGAGACCATTTTGGCATGTCCTTTGACACAAAAGGATTGGGCTACCTTGCTACACTTAATTTACCGTTACCGTTTCTTGTCCGTTTCAAATTATCTTGCTATCAAACTACCTGCTCCGACTATTTCAGTGCTTGCAGAAAATACCTTGCTGAAAACTACTTGTCATTTCCTTCTACTCCTCGTTGGGTTCGACACTCTTACTTATCGAAAGAACTACGATTGATCCCCTATACTTGTGGGTCATCAATACCTTTGTTCTCAACTGAGGGAAATACTTATCTCTACTTTGCTACATCACCCTTTCCTCTTCAAGGGAAAAACCAACGCAAGCTCAAGAAGTAGCACCTATCTATTTACTTTTATGTTATTTTACTTTTATTATTGAGTCATCATCTTCTCATTCAAGCACTAGTTGGAGAGCACTATTGTCATTTTAATGCATTGAGTGTAGTTGTGAGCATCATGACTGGATCAATGATTGAGCATGACTGGCTAGGGATAGCGTTCTTTAGCATTATTATTTTGAATGGTATGGTTGTTTGTCAATATGCCTGAGTATTGAAATCTTTATATCAAATTATAGATTATTGCCATGAATCACTTGTATGTTAATATTCATGCCATGATTGGATTATATGATCAAGATTATGCTATGTAGCATTCCACATCAAAACTTATCTTTTTATCATTTACCTACTCGAGGACGAGTAGGAATTAAGCTTGGGGATGCTGATACATCTATGTTGTATCTATAAATTTTTATTGTTTCGTGCCAATATTCTGCAACTTTCATATACTTTTGGCAACATTTTATATTATTTTTGGGACTAACATAGTGATCGAGTGCCCAGTGCTAGTTCCTGTTTGTTGCATGTTTTTTGTTTCCTAGAATATCCCTATCAAACAAAGTTGAAACGCAATAAAATTTACGAATATTTATTTTGGGAGCTATGTGATTTTTGGGAAGAAGAATCGACGCGAGACGATGGCCGAGGGGGCCACAAGCCAGGAGGGCATGCCCCCTACCCAAGGCGCGCCTGGCAGGCTTGTGTGTCCCCTGTAGGTCGGTTGGGGGTATCCTTTGGCCGCAAGGAAGCTAATATCCGGATAAAAATCCCCTCAAAATTTCAACCCAATCGATGTTACGGATCTTCGGGAATTTGAGAAACGGTTTTCGGCCAGAAAAGAGGAACGCGAAACAGAAGAGAACAGAGAGAGATCCAATCTCTGAGGGGCTTCTGCCCTCCAGGAGCCACGAAGACCATGTACTAGAGGAGAAACCCTCCTCCCATGTAGGGGGGAGGCCAATCAAGAAGAATAAGGAGGGGGCTCTCTCCCCCTCTCTCCCGGTGGAGTCAGAACACCGCCGGGGAAATCATCGTGACGGCGATCTACACCAAAAAATCCGCCGCCGTCATCACCAACTCTCTCTCCCCCTCTATGCAGCGGTGTAACACTTCTTCTCCCCACTGTAATCTCTACTTAAGCATGGTGCTTCATGCTATATATTATTACCCAATGATGTATGGCCATCCTATGATGTTGGAGTAGATTCGTTTTGTCCTTTGGGTTGATTGATGATCGTGATTGGTTTGAGTTGTATGTTTTATTTTGGTGCTGCCCTATGGTGCCCTCCGCGTTGTGCAAGCATGAGGGATTCCCGCTGTAGGGTTTGCAATACGTTCATGATTTGCTTATTCACAGTTGCGGGAGTGATAGAAACCTAAACACGGATAAGTGGGTTGTTGCGTATGGGAGTAAAGATGACTTTTTACTTAATGTTGTGGTTGGGTTTTACCTTAATGATCTTTAGTAGTTGCAGATGCTTGCTCGAGTTCCAATCATAAGTGCATATATTCCAAGTACGAAAAGTATGTTGGCTCATGCCTCTCCCTCATATAAAATTGCAATAATAATTACTGGTCTAGTTATTGATTGCCTAGGGGCAAAATCCTTCTCTTGTGTTACAAAAAGCTTTCTACTAAACAACTAACTTTTTATAATCTTGCAAATTTTTATAGTTTTATTCTAGCTAAGTACTCCTAGTTTTATTCTTGCAAACTTATCCTATTACACCTAAAAGTAGTTTTATTCTTATTCTATGTAAATCGAACGTTAAGTGTGTGTAGAGTTGTATCGGTGGTCGATAGAACTTGAAGGGAATATTAATTCTACCTTTAGCTCCTCGTTGGTTCGACACTCTTACTTATCGAGAAAGGCTACAATTGATCCCCTATACTTGTGGGTTATCAAACACCTCTTCTACACGCTGTAATCTCAACTTAAACATGGTGCTTCATGCTATATATTATTATCCAATGATGTATGGCTATCCCATGATATTTGAGTAGATTCGTTTTGTCCTATGGGTTGACTGATGACCGTGATTGGTTTGAGTTGTATGTTTTATTTTGGTGCTATCCTATGGTGCCCTCCATGTTGCGCAAGCGTGTGGGATTACCGCTGTAGAGTTTTGCAATATATTCATGATTCACTTATAATGGGTGGCGACAGTGACAGAAGCTTATACCTGAGTAAGGGGTGATAACCCACAAGTATAGGGTATCGCAACAGTTTTTGAGGGTAGAGTATTCAACCCAAATTTATAGATTCGACACAAGGGGAGCCAAAGAACATTTGTAAGTATTAGCAGTTGAGGTGTCAATTCAACCACACCTGGAGATTAAATATCTGCAGCAAGGTGATCAGTAGCACAGTAATATGATAGTTTTGATAGTAGCGGTAACAGTAGCAATGGTAACGGTAACAACAGTAACAGTATTGTAGCAGTTGTGATAGTTGCAACAACAATAGTAACTTAGCAAGAGCAATATACGTGGGAAATTCGTAGGCATTGGATCGGTGAATTCGTTGGATGATATTCATCATATAATAGTCATAACCTAGGGCGACGCAAAACTAGCTCCAGTTCATAAATATAATTTAGGCATGTATTCCGTAAATAGTCATACGTGCTTATGGAAAAGAACTTGCATGACATCTTTTGTCCTACCCTCCCATGGCAGCGGGGTCCATAAGGAAACTAAGGGATATTAAGGCCTCCTTTTAATAGAGAACCGGAACAAAGCATTAACACATAGTGAATACATGAACTTCTCAAACTACGGTCATCACCTGAAAGTATCCCAATTACTGTCACCCTGGGGTTTACGGATCATAACACGTAATAGGTGAATATGACTTGCAAGATCGGATCTAGAACATAGATATAATGGTGAAAACATAAATGGTTCAGATCTGAAATCATGGCACTCGAGCCCTAGTGACAAGCATTAAGCATGGCAAAGTCATAACAACATCAATCTCAGAACATAGTGGATACTAGGGATCAAGCCCTAACAAAACTAACTCGATTACATGATGAATCTCATCCAACTCCTCACCGACCAGTGAGCCTACGAAGGAATTACACACTCCCGGTGGGGAGCATCATGGAATTGGTGCTGAAGGAGGGTTGGTGATGACGAAGACCGAAGATTCCCCTCTCCGGAGCCCCGAACAGGCTCCAGATCTGGCCTCCCGATGAAGAACAGGAGGTGGTAGCGGCTCTGTATCGTAAAATGCAATGAAACTTCCTCTCCTATTTTTTTCTCCCGAAATAGGTATTTATGGAGTTGGAATTAGGGTCTGCGGGGCCACGAGGTGGGCACAACCCACCAGGGCGCGCCAGATGGGGGCCCCCTGGTGTCTTGTGCCCAGTCAAGGGCCCCCCTCCGGTGGTTCTTGGTGCCAGTATTTTTTATTTATTCTGAAATAATTCTCCAAAAAGTTTCGTCCAAATCCGAGGACTTTTATTTCTGCACAAAAACAACACCAAGGTAGTTCTGCTGAAAACAGCGTCAGTCTGGGTCAGTTTCATTCAAATCATGCAAATTAGAGTCCAAAACAAGAGCAAAAGCGTTAGGAAAAGTAGATACGACGGAGACGTATCAACGCCCCCAAGCTTAAACCTTTGCTTGTCCTCAAGCAATTCAGTTGACAAATAGAAAGTGAAAAAGAAAAACTTTTACGAACTCTTTTGTTCTTATTTACATAAATAAGCTTAAGTAGCACTCAGGTTTTCAGCAAAGATTATGAATAATCATGTCAACAATAACTCTTAAAAATTGTATTAAGTCATATCAATAGCATAAGCAACTAGCGAGCAATAATAAGATATCTCAAATGACAACACTTTGTCAAAACAACCATGATACAATACGACAATAATGGTATTTCGCTAGCCCTTTCTGAGACCGCAAAACATAAATGCAAAGCACCTCCAAAGTTTAAGCAGCGACTAAACATTGTAATTCATGGTAGAAAAGATACAGTCATGATGCATCCAACATTAACTATACACAATGCATGAGGATGACAATAGTGCTCTCAGATCTGGCGCTTATTCTAGAAGGTGATGACTCAACATAAAATTAAATAGATAGTCCCTTCGCAGAGGGAAGCAGGGATTTACAGAGGTGCCAGAGCTCAAAGTTTTAAAAACAGAGATAAATATAATTTTGGGAGGTGCACCCTTCCTGTCAACGTTACGACCAAGAGTTATCAATATATTCCATGCTAAACACATTAGCGGCGGTTCCCAAGCGATAAAAGTAAAGGTTTACTCCCCCTCCACCAACAAGCATGCTCCACGGCTAGCCGAATCCATGGGTATCGTCCATACCAACAACAATCCTGGGGGAGTTTTGTTTAATTATTTGCAATTTTTTATTTCGGGACTAGGCATCCCTATTATGCCCCTCTCGTGCAAGGATGAGTGAATAAACACTCATCGTGAGAATAACCCGCTTAGCATGGAAGATACTGACCGCCCCCTGTCGCTCCATGAGCGGTCCACGCACACAAAACGGATGTTCATTTGAATTTTTAGAGGTGGCACATGCAAATTTTCTTGGAACGGCAGGGTAATACCGCATATAGGTAGATATGGTGGACTCATATGGAATAACTTGTGTTTTAGGATTTTGATGCACAAGCAGTATTCCCGCTTAGTACAGGCGAAGGCTAGCAAATAAGTTGAGAAGCGGCCAGCTAGAGAGCGAAAACGGTCATGAACATGCGTTATGCATAATTAACATTGAATACTAGCATGAGTAGGATATGAACACCATGAACATAAATATCGTAGAGGCTATGTTGGTTTTGAATCAACTACATGCATGAACATGTGCCAACTCAAGCCACTTGAAACATTCAGAGGAGGATACCATATCATCATACTACATCACGGTCATTTTAATGCATGTTGATATCCAAGATAAATAATTATCCACTCCTAGCTACTTAAGCATGGCATGATAAACTATAATCTCTAATTGTCATAGCAAACATGTTTGATCATAATATGCTAAATCGTGGATACTAGGTTAAACATATTTACAAAAATAGAACAAGTTGAGTTCATACCCGTTTCTCTCTACCAGAGCCAGTTCATCAAATATCGTCATTATTGCCTTTCACTTGCACGACCGAATGATATGAAAATCATAAGAGTGCAAGAGTGTCGTGGACTAAGCTGGAATTTGCAAACATTTTATTCAAAAGGAGAAGACAAGGTAATTTGGGCTCTTTGTTAGATCAATAATAATGCATATCAGAGCCACTCAACATTTTCATCGTGGTATTCTCCTTGGTATGACTCAATAAAAAGAAAAGAATTTCAGAGAAACATACTGCTTTTTTTTGGAGTTTTTAGTTTTTCTTGAAGAAAGCAAATTAAAGAAGGGAAATTAAAAGCGAGAAAAACTATTTACGCACAATGAAAAAGTGTGAACACCGACAACTGGAATGAAATGTGTGAACATGAATGTAATGTCGGTGGAAATACGTACTCGCCCAAGCTTAGGCTTTTGGCCTACACTGGTGCAGAGACGTGCTATACAAACGATTTTTACCCCATTTCCGCGATGGAGTTTTAAACCGTCGCCTAGTGAGTGTGTGCGATAGGGGGTCCTTCCCACACGACCCAGAAACCTTCGGGGATAGGCCCTCCGGCCACACAGGCGGGGGCAAAATGAGCTCGTGTGCAATCCGATGAGGCATTGAAACCAAATCATTTCCGTTCATATGTACATCCCACACGGTGAATGCCAGAAAAATATTTCCGTTCATATGTATATCACACACAGTTTTTTGTGTGGAAACGTTTGTGCAAGGTGGCCTAACGCAAACAGTTCTCTGCCGGAAGCCGTGTGTGATTGTTAGTTGATCCAACACGCCTACTTTCAAGAAACCGTGTGGGTTGTTTGAGTTCGTCGCCCACGGTGTTGTCTGAGTAACCGTCTACAATAGAAAACCCCAATAAGCAGGGTCATTATCCTATTATTGATAATCCATGTAGTAATCAAATTGACATTTCTTATAAAACACACCATATATTTCATATTCGTATAACGGCAACCAGGATATCATAATCGAATTACATCAGATAGCTTCAACACTCAGTTGCGCCAATACACAACAGCACCAAGTTTCACATGCAACATCGGAAACCTTTGGAAAGTAGCATCATACACGGTAAATAGACAGATGAAACTCATCTGGGAAACTGCAGAAGCGGAAGGCAAATATTGAGCCTTCAGTGATGTTGAATGTCCTTGCAACTTTAGGCCAGTGGCTATGGATAATTGCCCGCCCAACCTTCGTCCTCTTCAGGAAGACTTCAATATTGTACCGTGGGTGTTGAATGAATACCTTTGTTGCCTCTTGACCATGCAGGTGGTTTGATAGGTAATCATTGGTGAACTGCTTTGAAAAGTACTAAAAACAAAGATATGCATAAATCACTGTTATAAATTTTGAAATGGCGCAAGGGGTAAAAACAAGGTAAAAGAGTTAGTACCATCCTATAGTTGACTGATGTCTTCTTCATTGTGCAAACAAAGATCTTGCTATTATTCGTCGCAAGTTTCTTCATCCTAACAATCTTTCTGAGTTTCTTGACTTGACTAATATTCATGGACATCTCATTTCCCCATATGCAAAATGGGTCGAACAGTGGGTCTAAGCCTCTGACAGCAGGACCTACATGTGCAAGACCAAATTGTAAGAAACCTAAATATAATGATTCCTACAACTGCACAATAATGTGCTATTAGCGAAAGGACCATGCATGAGCAAACCTCGATGGTAAACCGCAGTGTCACTACTAGGGATAAGCCTAGCAGTAGCGCGGGAATTAGGTGTATCAGTATCGTGGGGTCCCGCGCTACTAATACGGCGCTACAGCTAACTTGTAGCAATAGCGCGTGTTGGCCCGCGCTACTGCTATACATGGGTAGCAGTAGCAAGCTTTACAGCAACGCGCTACTGCTAATAGCTGTAACACTTTGAATTAAGCCGTGCTACTGGTAAGCGCGCACTGCTACTAACTTTATTCCCCTCGCTACTGCTAGTTTTATTAGTTTCTAATTTTTTTCCTGCATATTTGTTTTGTATTTGAACATGCTTTATACAATAATCTTTAGCATATCATACACATACAAATGTAATCATAGCATATACATACAAATAGTCTCATCAAATCATGTCATCATCATAATCATCATCCAACACAAAGTGTCCTCTCGTCATCATCTCGAAAATAGCGATACAAGTCTCGAATACTTGCAACTACATCGTCATCCATCTAAACAATGATATACGCGAGAAGAGCTATCACTATGAGTGAGAGCGGAACTATGCAGTACATGAGGCGGCAGTTATGAGTCCTCTCTCGCGCTAGCGTGAACCTCAAGTAACTAGCTTCTGCTTCTTGTCTATTTTTGAAGCCTTTATGGCTGGCGCCCGAGACCCCCTCCACTTGCGCCTGACACTCGGGCCACTCGTCGTACACTCCCAGAACCTTCCCTTTGTACACGACATAGCACTGCTTCTTCGCCATCAAGAATCTAGGTACCTGTTAGAGATGCATCTTCATCAAGAGAATGTACAATCATTTGACCAACACGAAAAAGAAAGGGTTGGCAACTAGATGCAACATATAGTAAACATATAAATAATCAACACAGTTTCATCGTACGCAAACTAATTAACTAGAGGTACGCAGGTCATCGTACCCAAACTAACAAAGTAGCGTTATGCAAGTTCGGCAAGGACCGTGGACATCACAAAGTTTCATTGCTACAGAAAGTATACAAGTTCAACCGACACATATCATCATCATCGGCATCGTAAATCACTAGAAGTTCCATCCTTCCATATCATCGAGGATGCACCCTAGCTTCTTGAATGTCGTGAGGTCCTGACGTTGCATGCCTATGCAAGTTCAGACATCAGCTCGTGATATAGGGCCGTGGTGGAACATCCCCTTCTCTTCGACAACTTCTTTCATGATGATCATCACAATGTCCCTCTGGATGCGAAAGAAGTCATCTCTAAGTTTATAATCCGCTTCTCCATGAGATTCTACCCACTTGCGGATATGATCATCGTTTTTGCTTGTCATGCAAAGCTTTTGGTGATCCCTTCTGAACTCCATCATGAGATGGAGGAGGTGGAATCCATTGTTCCTGCTTGGTTTCGGGACATGGATGCAGCAGAAGTTAGTTTTATGCGAGAAACCTGTCTTCTTGTTCCTTTGTTTCCTGATCTGCAGGTAGCCACCCCTCAAGCTGAAGCCTTGGAGAGCATCATCTAGAATATTCTTTACGTGGGTGTAGTCCTTCTTCTCGTAGTTTCTGGTAGGGTCGAAATACACTGCGTGGGAGACTCGCGGGTAAAGAATGATAAGGATGGCGCGCCCGTAGCTGCGGGGAAAAGAACACCTCAAATTATTCTCCATATGAGCGAGAAGGAATGATTGAAATGTATGAAAGGGTTGTCCGGCACTGACTTACTTTGGATGATAAGGCAGTAGGACAATTTCCTGTTTGTTATTCTGTACCATGAAGTTTTCGAGGTACTCCCTAGCAGTTTTACGCTCAAAGTCGCCGAGACTCAAGAAGGACTCTTGCATGTAGTATGGATCCGCCACACAGATTTGCGAGACTTCTTCTCTCTTCATCATGGAGCTCATATATAGCGCAAAAATTCGGACGATTGTAAAATCGAGCCGCCTTGTCAGAAACATCTCGAAGATATGCTCAAACCGCAGGAAGAACACCTCCACGGGCCATGTGTTGACGTAGCACTTCCCCTCAGGCACACGAGCCGCGTATGTCGGATATCCTGGATCCTTAGAGGCTAGTAGGCTTTTCTCAGTCGACAACACATGGTCATGCAGTCTTCTGAGATCCCCTGATATTGCCTCTAGCGGTTTTGGTGGTAGCATCGGCTCGCGCGTGACATGGAACATGGCGGCACCTTTGACGGGTACATGCTCATCAAAATCCGCGCCATCTGGCTGCTATGTAGTTTGGCTTATTTGTAGGTAGCAGAGCCTTTCTTCGCCGGTCTCCTCATCTCCTTTTTCTTGGGCTGACCTTCCAGACCCTTCCTTAACCCCTGCCCCAGTGTTGTCGGGCTAAGCGTTGTACGACCCTCGGCTAGTTGAGCCTGTGTTGAGGCGGCATCTTCAGGCGTGTCCTGTGAGGATTGCATGAAGAGAGACTTCTTGCAATCAACCCTGCTAGGAAATTCCTGCCCGGGCAGATCATCCATATCCTCATCAGCATGCTGATAGCCCGAGTCGTCATATGGCTGACTCATCATATCTAAGTCACCGTCATAGGCGCCTGTATTGAGGAACTGAAGAGGGTCATCCTCGTCCATCTCATCATCCATTCTTTGTTCTACGGGGGCGATTACATCAGCCACTATTGGACCCCCTTCCTCCCGTCGTCCGCCACTCTCACCCAGCACTACAGGCGCTGGTAATTGCGTAGGCGGGGTGGTGGTGTTCATACCTGCTTCTTGATGTGTGGTTATTGGTGTGCTCTCGGCCGACTCCAGACGAAGAAGATTCTTCGGCCATAGCAGCACCCAACCCATGTAGTTTCCAAGCCGCGGCGGGGTCTCGTCGTCCTCTCCCCCTAGCCGTACTGGAGGAGGCAAATCCTCGTGCCCCAATTTCACACTCGACAAGGTAACCCTGAAGTGCCCACCGGGCATCGGCTGGTAGTGGAACGTGAGTTCCAAGGGCTTCATTATCACTGCCTTTCCCACGTCCACCTTCTGGCCTTTGATCAAGTAGAGTACGGTGCACGGGGTTTCGTCGGCCTGCAAACACATGTCTATGGCGTAAAACATCCGAAAGGCAACGAAAACGGAATATTCTAGATATATGTTGGTGCGACATGTAATTACCGTGAGGGCGTCGAGCTCAGCCAAAGACGAAGGCCCGCCTAGCATGCCATAGACTAAGGACGGGCTGCTATGAGCGGGTGCATGTGCGGGTGCGGGTGCGGGAGTAGGCGCGGTCACGTGAGCAGGTGATGGTGCGGTGGTGTTGTTCACCGAGTTGCTCCAGAAGAAACTGGGCATGGGGAAATCATCTACAGTCTTGTCTGGATTTTCCTTCATCCAGTTGATGATAGCCGGGATCAAGTTAGTACCGAAATCATTTCTGCAGGCATCTACAGCTGCAGCGACTGCCTACTGTAGCAACTCATTTTTCTCCTTAGCTGCTTTTTTCGCGTCCTCAGCTGCTTTTTTCTCGAACACAAGCTTCACCTTCTCATCGTTGTCCACCTGACTAAACTTCTTTTTCTGGTTCTTGGCCTCCGGACCCTCGTTGTAAAAGACCTTCCATGTGGTGCCGTCTCCGGCGCCGTGCACACGTCCATATTGCGGCCGCTGGTCCAAAGGGAGTCGGTTAAGTTCGTTCAATGCTGGGTTGAGAGGGGTGTCCCATTTGGGCCTCATCGACGAAGACTGGCTTTCGGCTGCAAGCTAGTGTTGCTTCTCCTGCAGAAGGAACGTGAACAATTTACGAAAGTGTAGTCGACTTGATCAGAAGCTAAATGTAAGGTGGTAAAAGAATAATTACCAGTATTCTAATAAATTTCCTCGTGATCGGGTCCGTGTAAAAACCTTCTTTTCCTTGTCCCACTTATAGTGGGCCCTAATGAAGTCACGCTCCAAGGGATTGGTGAACTTCGTGAAGGGGTCTGGGAGACCCGCGGCTTCATGTTCTGCGTCCTCCTTATCCCATGTGGGACTTTTTCCAAGGTAGACACGGCTTCCGAGGCAATGGTTCCCCGTGTTCCTTTGCTGAAGCCTCTTGAATTTTGCAACCTTAGCCTTGGCTGCCTCGGTAGTGCAAGTGTCCTTGAACTTTTGGAACTCCTCTTCCGTAAGTGTCAGATTTTCCTCCAGAATCTTGGACAGGGGTTCCTCAGCCTCAATAGCTCGTTTCACCCTCCCTTTCCAGGAGGCCAAATCATTGCTGAATATGCCCATGGTGTGATTGTTAATCTTTCTCATCTTCGGATCATCTCATGGTTGTTCTATGCTGTCATCCTGGTCAGGGAACTTGAATATCTTATGCAACTTCGTCAGGAGCAACTGCCTCAAATGTTCTTTACCGCTTAAGTCATCGTCGTTGATGCTTGCGCATTCCCATAGGATGCATCCGACTTGGTTCCCATAGCACTTACGAGGTTCTTCCGGCTCTAATGGCTCAAACTTGCCAGGGGCCATCTTTGTGATCACCAGTCGTCCGTTGCTGAGTTTGTTAGGTTTTCGTATCCTCTGCTTCTTCTGCTTCTTCTTTTCGGTAGCGACTTCGGTACCTTCCCCGCCAGTATCTTCCCCGCCGGTACCTTCCCTGCTGGTCTCAGCGCCGCCATCGGTGCTGGCGTCGTCGGTGTCGATGTCGATGTCAGTACCATCATCGAGGCCGCCCTGCAAACCTTGACTGTGCTTAGCAGACAAAAAGTTGAGGTACTGTTATTCACCCTCATAATCCATCTCGTCTGCATCGTGGTCAGAAGGCCCGGTTTCTTCGTTGTTCGACAAGTTTCCTACGATTAAGTCTCCTCGTTTAATTCTAAAACTATAATAAAATGAGAAATGACATAAAAAAGGCCTATGGTTTGCCGGAATGCCGTTTCATTCCCGTCGCAGCAAATCCCGGCACTCGATAGGCCTACATTCTAGCACAACTCATGCCAAAATTCACAGGTAATTTCGGCATGACCTTTGCTAAAAAGTGGACATATCGAGCGCCTGAAATTCACCAGAACGGAAATGAATCAACATTCCGGCGAAACATAGGCCACTCGGATCATTTTCCCTGCACATAACCATGATTTTCCAAATATCACATGTCCAAAATATCACATGTCCAAATTCTAAACATCACATGCCCAAATCACATGTCCACATATCAGATGTCCACTTCAAATTTGCATATAACAGCAAGAAAAATATAGAACTTCAAACTAAATTCAGCCTACCTAAATTTCTGTCCTAATATGAAACCTAGCTAAATTTCTGTCCTAATTTGAAAACCTAGTTAATTTCCTACTAATTACCTAGGTTCAAACTACCTAATCTGTCCTAGGGTAAATACTAATTCACCTAGGGTTAATCAATTCTATTTTATATTTAAATAGCAACAATTGCTTTAACTAAAAAATTAAATACCTAGAATTCTGTTAACTACACCTAAAACACCTAAAATACCTAGAATTCATTTAACCCATACTAATTCTATTTTTCAAACTAGGGTTCATACCAACTAATTAACTGTAGGGATCATACTAATTCTGTTTTTTTTAAATAGCAATAATTGCTTTAACAAAAAATAGCTATAGTTTGAAACCTAGGGTTCATACTAACTACCACTAAAAAATAGCCACTAATTTGTCCTAGGGGTTTTTTTAACTAGGGTTCATACTACGTAATTAACTAGGGTTCATACTAATTCTAATTAACTAACTACCACTAAAAATAGCCTAGGGTTCATACTAATTCATACTAACTAGCACTAAATAGCTAGGGTTCATACTAACAGAGAGAGAGAGAGAGAGCAGAGAGCAGAGAAGAGGGGAGGGGAGAGGGCTTAAAGAGGTCAGAGAGAGAGATGGGGTCGGGGGAGACGGCGCGGCACCGAGGCGAGGCGGGGTCGGGGGAGACGGCGTGGCACGAGGAGGCGGGTCGGGGAGACGGCGTGGCACCGAGGCGAGGCGGGGTCGGGGGAGACGGCGTGGCACCGAGGCGAGGCGGGGTCGGGGGAGATGATGACTCCGCGAGGCGAGCGATTGGGCGGAGCGACACCGAGGCGAGGCGGTTAGGGAGACGACGACTCCTGCGGATTTTTCATCTTTGTGCGCGTTAAGTCCCCATCCTCTTCCTTTTACTCTTTTTCATCGCTCTCTCATGTTTTTTGCATTTAGTTTGCCTCCGTCACCTCCTTGACTTATCCTTCCCCCCTTGTTATTAGTAGGGGGGGGGGTTAAGTCAACATAGCAGTAGCGTGTTTCCACAAAACGCGCTATAGCTAAGGTAGCTATAGCGCGTTTTGCCAGGAAGCGCTACTGCTATCACCAGTAGCTATAGCGTGTTTTACCAGCCAGCGCTACTGCTATCTAACATAGCTATAGCGCTTTTCCAGAAAGGCGCTACTGCTATCACCAGTAGCTATAGCAGTTTTCCTATTTGTTTCTTTTCTTTTCTTTTCCTTTATTTTCTTTTCCTTTTCTTTTCTTTTCCTTTTTTTTCCGAGAGCAGGAACGAAGGGAAGGTGATACAATGTATATAACTAAGGCGATATATATTGCATCATTTGTCGGTTAAGTGTGTATACAAAATAGGAACATATATATTACATCATTTGACCCATGCATAACGGTTAAGTGTGTACACAAAATAGGAACATGTATATTACATCATTTGACCGATAACGGTTTCTCAGCGTCGACATTTTCGTTTTTGAGTGGGCTTCTTTCCCTTCTTGTTCGTTGACGAATAATTGAGCCCCTCATTGTCACTTTTCCTTTTCCATGGAGTACGATCTTTCTTAGGTAATGTAGTATTGATTCTTCTTTTGACGTATACTTCATCGTCATCGTCATCTTCCCTCATTGGGTTGCCGTATTGGTCGTAGTCTTCCTCGTTGGCGACTCCATCCATTCCAATGATGTTCCTTTTGCCTCTCCTCATGAAAACACGGCTGGGATTGCTCGGGTCGGTTATGAAGAAGCATTGTGTCACGTGCTTAGCGTGTACCCATGGCTTGTTTTTTGCAATGGCATTCACGGTAGCGCTCTTGGCGTCGGGTATAGTCATGGTAGTGAAATACCGGTTTTCTCTTTCGACATTCTTAGCCCATCTGACACGGAACATGGTCGCGTTGTGCAGTCCAGAGTAGTCAAGCTCCCGGATCTCCTCGACCCTTCCGTAAAATCTCCCAGTTGTGCCCTTGTCGCTGCCGGTCATGCATTCCATTGTCACCCCTGAGTTCTGAAAATCGTTGTTCATATCTTTGGCCTCCGTGTAGAACGTGTATCCGTTGATATCGTATGCCTGATAGGTGGCGAGGTTGGGCGAGGGGCCATGTGCTAAGGCGTATATGAGCAATCCGTCCTTTGAGCCCTCTTCTGGGGGATTAGCAAGAATATGCTGTTTGAACCAATGCAGGAAAGTGGAGTTGTGCTCTCTAGTAACTTCGGTGTCCGTCCTGCGTACCCCCCGGTCACGATACTTCTTTGCGATAGTTTCTTTGTGCAGTGTCACGAAAGGATCTACCTGGTCTAGGAGTTGTAGCACTACCAAGTTTGCTCTGTCAAAGTATTTGCGTCGATCTGAGTAGGCCACATGCAGTTCCCTGCGACCGTTGGAATGACCTTCTCCTTCGAGCCTCCCAACATGCTTCTTAACGGGCAAACCAACACCAGGCGGCCGGTCTGCGCCATATAGAAAATTCTCGCAGAAAGAGATGCACTCTTGTGTCAGATAGCCCTGGACGATGCTTCCATCCGGACGGGACATGTTACGAACGAATCCTTTGATGATCCCATTCATCCTCTCGAACGGCATCATGTTGTGCAGGAATGACGGCCCCAGGTCTATTATGTCGTCCACAATATGGACACACAGATGCACCATGACGTCAAAGAACGAGGGCGGGAAGTACATCTCAAGCTCATTTAGTATCACAACGATCTCTTCCTGTAGCCTTCGGAGCTGCTTCACACTGATCGACTTTCGAGAGATGACGTCGAAAAAGTTGCAGAGACCAATAAGCATGTCACGGACATGCTTGTCCATTATCCCTCTAAGGGCAATAGGTAGTATCTGCGTCATCATCACATGACAGTCATGGGACTTCATCCCGCTGAACCTTTTCTTCTTCGTGTCTAGAAATATGCTTATCTTCCCACAGTAACCGGAACTAACTTTGATTCCGGTAAGGCACTTAAAGAATTGATCGATCTCAGCCGGACTTAAGGTGAAGCAAGAAGGGGGGGGGGGGTAATCCTCTTCCTTTACTTTTTTGCCCTTCTTCTCTCGTGCCTCTGTCTCCTCTGACTTTTTACAGGGTGGCATGTGCAGATCTGCCCTGATGTCTAAATCTTGCAAGTCTTTTCTTGCCTTCGGCCCATCCTTGGTCTTATCCGGCATGTTCATCAGTGTCACAAGCAAGCTCTCAAGGACATTCTTACAGATATGCATTTGGTCAAGGCAATAAGACGTGTCGAGTTTGTGCCAGTACTCCAAGTCCTAGAAAACAGACCTCATCTTCCATACCTTCAGCAGTGGCTCCGGCACCTTTTTCATCGTCTTTCCTGGCGCGGGGCACTGTTCCCAGATTTTCAACAACTCATCGATTTTGGCTCCGCTCCGCTTACGTGGAGGTCCTCGATGCTCAGCCTCACCATTGAATAGATCTCCACAGTTTCTCCATGGGTTGTCCTTCTCGAGCCATCTTCGATGCCCCATGTACACGATTTTCCCAGACCCGCCATCTTTCCTTGACGTTAGCTGCTGAGACGTCGTATCATCTATGCACCGCGTGCATCCGCAATATCCATGGCACACCTGGCCTGTGGCATATCCGTAACCGAGATAGTCATGCACCGTCGTGATCAGCGTGGCTCTCATATAGAAATACTCGCCTTTGCTGGCGTCCCATGTCTTGGCCGGTGTTTTCCATAACATGTCTAACTCTTCTTGAAGTAGCCCCAGATACAGATTAATATTATTTCCCGGTTGTTTCGGCCCTTGAATCAGCATGCTCATGTGTATGTACTTCAACTTCATGCACAACTAGGGGGAGGATGTACATCCATACAAACACAGGCCATGTGCTATGGTTGGTGTTCTGGTTGCCAAACAGATTCATGCCATCGGTACATGCACCGAGCACGATGTTCCTTGCATCACATGCGAAATGCCGATATTCGCCGTTGAATGATCTCCACTGGCTTCCATCCACAAGGTGTCTCAGCTTTGGATCATCTCCATCGTCGGCCTTTTTCCTCTCCGCGTGCCAACGCATGAGATTTGCTTCCTTGGGATCTACAAAATAACATTGCAGACGGGGAGTGATCGGTAAGTACCATACAACTTTCTGGGGAGATTTCTTCCCGACCTTCTTGTCTCGAGAAGCATTGCACACCGGACAGCTGGTTTTTTCCGCGTGCTCCTTCCGATAAATTATGCAATCATTGATGCATGCATGGTATCTAACGTGCGGCAGATCAAGAGGGCACACAATCTTCTTGGCTTCATCCACACTATTAGGACATAGATTCCCCGCGGGAAGAACATCCTTTAGGTACTTGAGAAGCTCATCGAGGCTAGTGTTGATCCATTTGTTTTTAGCCTTCATCTTCAGAAGTTCGAGCATGAAAATCAAGCGGGTCACCTCGGGATCGCAAACATCATACAATGGAGTGTTCGAGTCTACCACCAGTTGCTGCAGCTTGGCCTCCTCTCTAGAAGCAGCTCTGTCAGTACTCGTCTCCTTGCGAAGCAGTTCTTGAACATGAGGGTCGCGCATGATTGAACTTAGTAATGATGAAGTCTGCGGCATGGAGTCCATGTTTTCTCCACCGCCATGCCTGGCCCCTTCTCCGCCGCCATGTCCGGCCCCTTCTCTGCCATCATGTCCGGCCTCTTCCTCGCTGCCATGTCCGGCCCCTTCTCCGCCTCCATTATCGGTCATCTCTTCGTCTTGCCCCGTGTCATCATTGCCTGCCCCGTCGGCGTCCTGATCATCATCATCCTCATCTTCAATTATCCACCGAGTATAGCCATCCATGAAACAGGTCATGAGCAGGTGCACCATCACACGACCATCGTCAGAGGGGTCGAGCCAAACTCCTCCTTTGCATCTTCGACAGGGACATAAAATCTCTGTCCAGTTATTTTCTTTCATGTCCTGCACCGCCGACCGCAACCACCTGTCCACCATCGTTCCACTGACCATCATGAACGCCTGCACGGTAATAATAAACAAATTGATTATAAAAATGCATGCATGCATCAAAGTCATACAAAAATTCGGCATGACCTTCCCTAAAATGAGGACATATAGAGTTTGCCCGAAATTCACCGAAACAGAAATAAATCTACATTTCGGCAAAACATAGGCAACTCACAAGCACAATTCGGCGGCAACTCATGCCACACACACAATTTCCATCATATCGCCCGATTATCTCATATCGCACATATACACATATTTCCATTCTTGCAAAAGAAAAAAAAATTAATCACCTATCTCGATATCGAGCACGATGATGATGATGTCGGTGTCGCCACACACACCTATGGAATGATCAAAAGTGGACAAAGCTCTTCTTGACAAGGCTAGATCTAGTTAGGGAGGTACATAGGTCACTTCACTAAATGCTAGATCTACCTAGCTAGTTTGGGAAGGAGATAAGTTCAACTAGTGGAGGGGGAAGGAAAAAGAGAAAGGAGATGCATTAATGCAGGTGGTGTAGTTAGCTAGGAGCAATAAAGAGAGAGAAAGAGAGGTAGAAGAAGGAGAGTAATGCGGGGAGAAGTAGTGAGGAAGAAGCAAAGTGAGGGAGAGAGGAGGTGGGAGCTAGGGGAAAGTGAAGGAAGAGAGGATGGGGGAGGGGGAGGGGGAGGAAAAAGGTGGTGTCTGCGGTTTAGCAGTAGCGCTGGGTGTAAAATGCGCTGCTGCTAATAAGATCGCAGTAGCGCGCCTTGGGGAGGGGCGCTACTACTAAGTGGGGCCCGCCATGTGGTCAGGTTCAAACTTGGCAGTAGCACCCTGCACAAAATGCGCGCTACTACTATTAGTAGTAGCAGTAGCGCGGTTAAGCGGGGCGTGTTACTACTAAACCTAGCGTGGCGGGAACGGTTGGGCACTTTTAGTAGTAACGTTGTTTTACCTAGCTGCGCTACTACTAAGTCGATAGCAGTAGCGCCTCTTTATGGCACGCGCTACTGCTAATTAGCAGTAGCGCCCCTTCTTGTCCAGCGCTACTGGTAAGGTTCTGTGTATAAGATTTTCCCTAGTAGTGTGTCTCCCATTGTTTCCCTGCGACACATATAAGGAAGATCTTGATCAGGTTAACTAAGAGTTGCCATACTATTAGTAGAATATGTATTGAGTACAGCCAAATTCGACTTATTTCTCACATGCATAACAATACAAAATTGTACCCACAGCAAATGAAATTCAAATTACAGAATTGAACCAAACAGTTAAATGGACAGCAGACCAAATGAACCAAAACAGTTAACTGAGCACGACATTGCAGAATAGAAACATGTACTAGAAGATAAGACAGTTAACAAAACAAAGAATGCTTGAGAACATTACTACGAAATATAGCAATTGTTGGACCAAACTGTTAACTGAACATTACATTTCAGAGGACCAAACTGTTAAGTGAACATCAGATTGCATATTAACAATATAGAAGACAAATCACTAGAAGGCACTGGCGGTGGCCGCGGGAAAATAGCATGAACTATATTTTAAAGTAGACAACCGCATGGCGGTGTCGACGGTGGCTTCGAAGACGAGGTGCTCCTCCAAGATCTGGCGGTCGGCACGCACGGCAGGTATAGCGACCTCGTGCGCATGTGCGGCCATGATTTGCTTCTCCGCTGCCAGATGCTACTGAGCTCCACGTTATACTGCGTGCAAAATGGCTGTGGGCGGCGCTTAATTGGAGGACGGGGCCAGTGATTTCGGCGGAAGGGGTCGCGCCGTCGGTCGGGGCATGTGGGACGGGGAAGGAGGAGGATGGTGTGGGTGGGGTGTGGATTACCTGACCATATCGATGAGGCCGCGTAGCAAGAAGAAGGGTCGGCGGCGAGGAGGCCACGCAGCAAGAGGAAGTGTCGACGGCGAGGAGGCGGCGCTGCAAGAAGAAGGGTCACCGGCGAGGAGGCGGCGCTGCAAGAAGAAGGGTCGCCGGCGAGGAGGCTGAGTTGCCAGTAAGCAGCAGTGAAAGTTTGAACTTGGAAAGCATGGAGGAACAGTGGAAATGTGGCTTTTGGTGGGAGGGAGGGGGCGGGGAGATAGATATTTCCGCGGTGGAATAAAAATTTTGCTCGGTGCCGCGAGAAACTGGCGCGCAAGTGTGATTCAAGCGCGGGCGATGGACTGTAGACGACGAAGCTTCCTGCGTAAGCTAGACAAGACGGTGCGCCAAGATATTATATATCGCATCCCACACGATTCTTGCCAGTAAATTGTTTGTGGTATACCTGATTTTTTCACTATGTTTTGAAACACCAAATGGTGTTACAGAGGGAAAGGATGGTGTTTGAATTGCTAGAACATTTATGTACTGTGAATATGCAACAACATGAGTGTCGTGTTTAAATTTGGAATTATTCTGGGTTCGTTTGGCATTTTTATGCATTAATTGAGTTTCTAGGCATTTAATGTGCAAAATTTAAATTTGAACTACAAGCAGATGCTCCAGTGCACCAAAGTTTGTTGAAAAATCACATGTGTGTCTTTGGGTGAATTTATAGGTCCCATGCAAGAATGGGAATTAAATTCAAACATCTGGGCGTCGTGGCTCGGCCAGGAACATTGAGAAAGTTGGTTTTTGAATCCCTATAAAATCAAAATTTGCCTGAAAATCATGAAACTTGGCATGGTGTCATTTCATGGCACCAACATGTTGTGGTAAAAAAATTGGCCGGATTTGGACAAGTTTTCGTATAAGCTTCTTGCAAACCGGAGCTTCTCTCGAGAAGACTCGTGGTTCCCGAGGGGGGACGTGTCACCTTTGTGTGCGAAACGATATACGCTGCCTCCCCCCCTTGATTTTTTACAGAGGCAACATAGAACTATGTGAGTGTCGTGTTAAAATTTGGAATTATTCCGGGTTCGTTTGGCCTTTTTTATACATTAATTGAATTTCTGGGCATTTAGGCCCTATTCGGCAACCCTCCGCTCCTTCAGCGTGGAACAGAGCACGCGGAGTTGCCCTTGAGCGACTCTAAAAATTTGAACTGGATGTTGCTCCGCTCTAGAGCGGAGTTGGAAGAGGGAGAGAGTCCGAACAGGCTATTAATGTGCATAATTCAAATTTGAACTACAAGCACATGCTCCAGTGCACCAAAGTTGGTTGGAAAATCACATGTGTGTCCTTGGGTGAATATCTAGGTCCCATGCAAGAAATGGGAATGAAATTCAAACATCTGGGCGTCGTGGCTCGGCCGAAAATATTGAGAAACTTGGTTTTTTAATTCCTGTAAATCCAAAACACGCCTAAAAATCATGAAACTTGGCATGGTGTCATGACATGGCACCAACATGCTGTGGTAAATTTTTTTGCCGAATTGGGACAAGCTTTGGTATATGCTTCTTGCAAACCGGAGCTTCACTCAAGAAGGCTCGTGGTTCCGAGAGGGAACGTGTCACCTCCGTGTGCGAAACGACATACACTGCCTTCCCCCGCCTTAATTTTTTTACACAGGTAGCTTAGACCAAATAGGAGTTTCGTGCGAAATTTTGGAATTATTCCGGGTTCATTTAGCCTTTTTTATACATTAATTGAATTTCTAGGCATTTATTGTGCATAGTTCAAATTTGAACTACAAGCACATGCTCCAGTGCACCAAAGTTGGTTAAAAAATCACATGTGTGTCCTTGGGTGAATTTCTAGGTCCCATGCAAGAAATTGGAATGGAATTCAAACATCTGGGCGTCGTGGCTCGGCCGGAAATATTGAGAAACTTGGTTTTTTAATTCCTGTAAATCCAAAACACGCCTGAAAATCATGAAACTTGGCATGGTGTCATGACATGGCACGAACATGCTGTGGTAATTTTTTTGGCCGAATTGGGACAAGCTTTGGTATAAGCTTCTTGCAAACCGGAGCTTCTCTCAGGAAAGCTCGTGGTTCCGAGAGGGAACGTGTCACCTCCGTGTGCGAAACGACATACACTGCCTTCTCCCGCCTTGATTTTTTTACACAGGCAGCTTAGACCAAATGGGAGTTTCATGCAAAATTTTGGAATTATTCCGGGTTCGTTTGGCCTTTTTTATACATTAATTGATTTTCCAGGCATTTAAAGCACATAATTTAAATTTGAAGTACAAGCGCATGCTCCAGTGCGCAAAAGTTAGTTGGAAAATCATTTATGTGTACTTGGGCGAATTTCTAGGTCCCGTGGAAGAAGTGGGAATGGAATTCAAACATCTGGGCATCTTGGCTTGGCCGGAAACGTCGAAAAACTTGGTTTTAAAATTCCCGTAAATCCAAAACTCGCCTAAAAATCGTGAAACTTGGCATGGTGTCATAACATGGCACCAACATGCTGTGGTAAATTTTTTGTCTGATTTGCGAAGGCACGCACATTAACAATCAACAAAGTCATTTTGGAACAAGTGCTGCCACATTACAAATCGGAAACACAAGTATTATTAAAACCATGGGCATTCTACTTACCATTTACATGCCGCCACGCGTCCCCTTTTTTATTGGCTAGGAGGTGTCATGCGGGGTAGCTATTTGAGTACGGGAGGTGTCGTGGTAATCTCACGGCAGATGCTAGGGGGTGGCTTATCGTGGGTGGAGCCATGAGGACGTCGTCGGGTTCCGGAAGCGAGAGTGAGCACGAGCTCGGGAGCACACGAGACATACCTAGGTTCGGGGCTCTCCGAAGAGATAACACCCCTAGTCCTTCTGAGATGACTATGATCAAGAGTATACATAATTGCTCCTACAGCTGTGTTGCTAGAGGAGGAAGAAGGGTAGAGCTCTCCCTCTTCTCCTTGCTATGGGGTGTGTGTGTGGAATGAGAGCTGAACCCTTTGCATGGGTGAGCCCTGGGGGTCTTATAGGCCGACACCCTAGGGGTACAACGGTAATACGGCCGGGTGTAGGACCCGGACGTCAGTGTCTAAGGTGGTCGGGTTCTCCGCCGGCTGCTAGGGCCCGCCTCTGGAGGGCGCCGCCGGCTGCCAAGAATCCGGCCAACAGGTAGGGCCCGCCACCAGCGGGCCATGCTGATTGCCTTTTACTGTAGCATGGTCCTTGCTGACGAGGGCCGCATCATGCGCCGTATGGCTATAGTTTCGCGCCGTGCGGGTAGGTGGCCGCTTGGTCAGCGCGTACTATAGCCACGCTCCTCCGGGATTCAGGGGAGCAGGCGGCACTGTAGCCATGCCCCGTCTCGTCATGGTGGGTGAGTGCAGACTCCGAGGAGGAGGGGCCGGCTGCTGGGAGCCATCCCGCCCCCAAAGCCGCCTTCTATGGGTGCGCTGTCTTCTCGAAGCCAACCGCGTGGTCCTGACCGGCCCAGGGAGTCGGCCACGCGGCTAGTCGGCATGAGGGGCTTGGCTAGTCCCGATGTCTTGAAATGTTATTGGGTGCGGATGAGCCTACCCGGGGTACTCCCCCCCCCCCCCCCGACAGTAGTCCCCGAGGCTGGTGAGGCACCACAGCTCGTAGCCGGAGTGCCTCAGCAGCTTCCTCCTTCTAGAGATCCTGTGTCTTCGTTTTGTCCGACTTGAAGAAGCCACGTGCCAGGAGCCGGCCGAGGCGAAGCCGGCAGACTTGTGAATTTGAATCATCATGGCGAGCGCCGGGGGTAGGCCACCGGGTAGCGCGACAGCCGCCCGTTGCTCGCATGCCACGCTTCGCCAGCAGACGGCCGCGACCAGGCGGCAAGAGGCCGCGAAGGCGGCCGCCAACAAGGGGCCAACCTGGAGGGCCCCGAAGGAGCGCCCCATGGTGTCCGGGTAGTGCATTCGTTGCACTGTCTTAATCATTTTTTTCTTTGCGAATGTCTCATCTTTGTTTGTTTTGCTGTGCAGGGCCGCCATCCCCACACCTCGAGCTCCATCTGCCTCGCTGATCGGATCAGCAGGTGGCTCCGAGGAGGCCCGGCATGTGGACCCGGCCGCCGCCCTCTGGGAGGCGAAGGAGAGGATTGCGCGGGAGGCGTGGGAGGAGGCCGCGGCGCGGGCAGAGGCCGATGCCCAGGCAGCCGCGTTAGCGCAGGCGGAGGCCCAAGCCGCGGCGTCGGCGCAGGCGGAGGCCGACGCCAAGGCCGCGGAGGACCCGACTAGTGGCGGGATCTCGAAGGCTGCCAATCTTGAGCAGCCGGAGCCGCCGGAAGTGGAGACCCAGGCGCCGACTAGAGTAGCCGGAGCTGACCAGGCGGCGCCGGAGCAGGTGGTAGCCGACTCGGCAGCCTAGGGGGCGGAGGCGACCCGGCGCGTGTCGGGTGTCGGCGAGCGGGGTGACGGCCATCCCGAAGGGCCGGAGATGCCGCTGGCCAGCGCCGGAATGGATATGAGCCAGGCCATGACGGCGCGCATCCCCTTGCGCCCGCGCCAGGCGCGAGCATCCTCCGAGCCGAGGCTGGCGGAAACCGGGGCCGCGAGCTTGCAGGGGGCTGACCCCGGGGCCACGAGTTCCGCTCCGCCGGGCTGGACGCCAGCGGCCGGCACGGCCGCCCTGAACCTCGCGGTGTAGGACATCCTGGACAAGTTCGCCGCCCATGGCGCCACCCTCAGGAAGGTGAGGGGCAAGATGGTGGAGATGCAGACGTCCGTCCGAGTACGCCCTTGATTTGCTTCTTTATCTTTTGCGATCTTAAGTGGGGGCGCGCCAGCGCACCCACTGGGTGTAGCCCCCAAGTTCCAAGCCGGCTGCTGAGCAGGTGGGTTGGAACTTTAAGGCATGTTTCTGAATGTCGGGATGTCGTTCTTGATGCAGGACTACCACAACCTGCGTGCGGCCGCCTACAACTCCCAGAACCAGGCGCACGCCAACCAGACCGCTGAGTTGTGGAGGAGCCGAGTTACACAGGTCGGCTTTCAGTGGGGGCGCTCAAGCGCACGTACTGGGTGTAGCCTCCGAGATTCAGGCCGACTACTGAGCAATCGGGCCGGATCTTCCCGGCAGCTTCTTGTCTTTGTTGACACCGTTGCTGACGATTCTTCTTTGTTTTCGCAGAGGTCGATTCCCAGCTCCAAGGCCGTGTGCAGGAGCTCGAGGGCCAGCTTCAGGCCAAGGAGCTGGAGCGCAGCCAGGCGGCCGCGGAGTGCGACCGGCTTGAGAAGGAGCTGGCCGACCAGGTGACCCGGCATGCGGAGGAGGTCCAGCGGCTGAAGGACGAGGAGGAGCACCTCATGGCCGAGTTCGAGTCCCAGCGCTCGGGCTGGTCCGACAAGGAGAAGTACCTAACGGAGGGCTATGAGGTGATTGAGGACCTGCTCGAAGGTAAAGCTTCTTTCTTTCTTGATTGGTTGGTTGCCGGCTATTGCGGGAAGCCGGCTTCTTTTTCTCTTGTTTTCTTTTAAGTAGAGTACTTCCCGGACCACACCGGCGCCATCAGCCAGGCGATTGAGGCGCAGCGCGAGCAGCGGAGGCAGGAGGGCGTGGAGATTGCACCGGACCGGCCCCAAAACTTGGGCGAACAGTTCCGGGCCGTTCAGCAGCGCCTTGTGCCGGTGCGCCAGCTTCTCTGCCTGTTTCAGTGTGCCGGGGCGCAGGTCTTGGAAGAACTCTGGTCGGGCGTGCAGATCCCCCGGACTCCCAGCCGGACTGTCGACTGACTGGAGGTGGCGTGGGAGCGGCTCGACAACTGGAAGGGCGCCGCGGCACGGGCCGGTGCCAAGGTAGCGCCGGAGTTCGTGAAGGCATGGTATCCGAAGTTGAGCATGGCACAGCTGGCCACCTTCCGCCAGGAGGCGACACCGGAGTTGGAGCTGGAGCGCGAAGGGATCGCCATTCGTGCATCAGCCCTCGCTAAGTACACCAACGGCGACGTCTTCATCCCGGAGCGGGCAGAAGATGGCACCGAGGTGCCACTGTCCTGGTTCAGGCTGAACCCGGACGAGGCGGAGAACCCGGCGGAGGAGATCGCCTCCAGCGACGAGGTCGCGGAGGAGGACGAGGATGAGGGAGGCGAAGGCGTTGTGCCGGATAACGGAGCGACCAGCCAGAACCAGCCCGATCCAGCCTCAGACGGCGATCAGCAGGAGAACGCGTCGGCCGCCGCCGCCGACCAGACTGGAACCAACCAGCCGGAGGCCCCGCCAGCCAGCGCTACAGCCGCCGCCGACTCGTCCGAGCAGCCCGCAGCACCTCCGGCCTAGGTGGCCCTTATCTGTTTAATTTTTTTTTCTGTCTTGTTCTCAAGAACAAAGTTAATTATGCGCAGTTCCACCCACTGGGGGTGTACTTTAAACTTTGATGAATGCTGGCCGCAGGCCTTTTGGAATGTAAATGGATTTACTTTTCCCACATGCTTGCGCGCTTTGCCGAGTTCTAACTTGATTTTCCCTTTGATTTCTTTGGCTTTTTGCTTTGCCATGTTCCTTTGGCTGCCGCCCTGCCAGCCGGACAGCCACGCTACGGTCTGTGGCCGGGTCAGGGACTTGGCCGCCAGAATAGGCAAGTTAATTTGGCCGCTTAAAGTGTATGCTTGTCAAGCAAGAAACCGGCAGGTCGGCTGCTGAGCAGCCGGACGGGGGAGGCGAAAGGCCAGCTTGGGCCGAATCGGCGTTCTTCCTTAGTCGCTTTTCATGTGGACAACGTTTTCGGCCTTTAGCTCTTGCCAGCCAGACAGTCGCGCTGCAAGCTGTGGGTGGGGCGAAGAGAGGGCTTTGGCGTCGGCACATTACTTGAGCGGACTTCGGACGATGCCGACTTGGGCCAAGTTGGTGAGCCCCCGTGCCGGTTGACCGGACCCGGGCAGGGCGAAAGAATAAATACTCATACGTAGGAGAAGTTTATCATAGAGATAAAAAGGTAGCCCCCAAGTGCGCCTCGGGGTACCTGTTGCCTTTACTTACTACAAAAGATAGCGTGGTACTTAGCCGGATCTGGCAGCCGGCCGCTACTTGTTGCGTCGTGGAAGTCCCCGGGCCAGCTACAGCAGTCCCCGGGCCGGGTGCTGGAGTCCTCGGGCCGGGTTTAGGTGCTGCAGCCCCCGGACCGCCTCAAGAAGTCCCCGGGCCGGCTGCTGAAGTCCACGAGCCGGATCCGGCTGCTCCAGGGTCAGCCGGCACGAAGATGGATTCTGATTCCGGCGAAGGTTAGATAGACGGCTTGCGCAAGCACTCGAGCCTCCATTGCTAGGGACAGAGCCAGCCGCTCGATTCGGCAACGAGCGACATTGTCACCGACTGCTTCACGGGGGCCTAGCCGGCCCCCCAAAGTCGGGTGGTCAACCGGCACCGGAGAAGCCGGCCTCTCCCTGTGGGGGAGAGGCGGATGTTCATCCTGCTGGCGCCGGCCCTCTGTCCTCGGAGGAATTTGCCGGTTGTCCACAACCGTCTTGTGAGAGCGTCGGCTGCGGCTAGCTGCTAGCTCCGGGTTCCGCCGGCCGCGGCCGCCGCCACTAGGGGACCGGGAGGTCGCTCCATTCTCATGGCGGATGGAAGGTTTCCTTCCGGGAGGTCGGCCTGGAGGCCGGCCGCCACCACGTGGTTGCACGCATCTTGCTGCGCATTCACAGCGTTGAGGAGCTCCTGGAGGTGCTCTAGGTGGCTGTGCCACTCATCGCCCTCCAGGGTCTTGAGTTCTTCTGCCGCCGCCTGTGTGGCGTGCAGGTTCTGCACTGGGGTGTCGTAAATCAGACGTCTGACTCCCGGCATATTAGCGATGGCCACGCTGCATTGCCGGACGGCGCCGGCTCGGCTGGGCTCGCCTACTGCCGGCGTGCCGCCCGCTATGCGGTCAATCTCACGCTGGTTAGCCTTAGCGCGGCGCTTCATGGCCGCCATCTTGGTGGCTCTGTCGAGGAGCTTGACGCGGATTTCTTCTAGTGTCGCCGGGTCGACGTCGGCGCCGACGGGAGCAGCCAGGTCTCGCATTGCTGCTCGCAATGGGTCCCCGGCGGCCCCGCCAGTGTGCTGGCTGTCGCCAGTGACCATCACCTCCACGAAGATGCCAGCGTCGAGCGCGCCGGCAGAGGCATCACTTGCGACAGGAGGGAGCGGGTTGTCGATGATCACCACATCACCGGGGTACCCATCGGTGCGACCGCATCGGAGAGGCTGAGCTTCCCGAAGAGGTCGATGAGGCAGCTCACGGGGCAGACGGCCCCCGCATCGGGTGATGCACCGGTGCAAGCGCAAATGAACACATCGTGCTGGTTGATCAGGCCAGACGCGACGCGCTCGCCGGAGGGAAGGGTGGTTCCTGTCCGGAACACAACTCCGGCCGACGCCGCGGATGGCCCCATGATGGGCGCCAACTGTCGTGGTAATCTCACGGCAGATGCCAGGGCGTGGCTTATCGTGGGTGGAGCCATGAGGACGTCGTCGGGTTCCGGAAGCGAGAGTGAGCACGAGCTCGGGAGCACACGAGACGTACCCAAGTTCGGGGCTCTCCGGAGAGATAACACCCCTAGTCTCTGAGATGACTATGATCAAGAGTATACAGAGTTGCTCCTAGAGCTGTGTTGCTAGAGGAGGAAGAAGGGTAGAGCTCTCCATATTCTCCTTGCTATGGTGTGTGTGAGTGGAATGAGAGCTGAACCCTTTGCATGGGTGAGCCCGGGGGGGTCTTATAGGCCGACCCCCCAGGGGTACAATGGTAATACGGCCGGGTGTAGGACCCGGACGTCAGTGTCTAAGGTCGCCGGGTTTTCCGTCGGTTGCTGGGGCCCGCCTCTGGAGGGCCCCGCCGGCTGCCGAGAATCCGGCCGACAGGTAGGCCCCACCGCCTGCGGGCCATGCTGAATGCCTTTTACTGTAGCGTGGTCCTTGCTGACGAGGGCCGCGTCATGCGACGTATGGCTACAGTCCCGCGCTGTGCGGGTAGGTGGCCGCTTGGTCAGCGTGTACTATAGCCACGCCCCTCCGGGATTCGGGGGAGCAGGCGGCACTGTAGCCACGCCCCGTCTCGTCATGGTGGGTGAATGCAGACTCCGAGGAGGAGGGGCCGACTGCTGGGAGCCGGCCCGCCCCCAAAGCCGCCTTCTATGAGTGCGTCGTCTTCTGGAAGCCCGTCGCGTGGTCCTGACCAACCCAGGGAGCCGGCCA
Organism: Thinopyrum elongatum; assembly: GCA_011799875.1. Taxonomy (NCBI): domain Eukaryota; kingdom Viridiplantae; phylum Streptophyta; class Magnoliopsida; order Poales; family Poaceae; genus Thinopyrum; species Thinopyrum elongatum. Next base: position 210,074,365 of record CM022303.1, read on the forward strand.
CGCGGCTAGTTGGCATGAGGGGCTTTGCTAGTCCCGATGTCTTGAAATGTTATTGGGTGCGGATGAGGCTACCCGAGGTGCATCCCCCCGACAGGAGGCGTGCGATTAGACCCCTGCGCGTGCTCATCGGGAGGAGAGCCCTTTGACCTCTATCCGCCGCCCACCTCCCTCCCAACGTCTCCATTAATGGCACCCGAGCCCCTGTTTCATGGCGTGGCTATGTCTCACTCGACTGAGATTTAAGAGAGAAAAAATAAAATCTAAAAACGAAAGTTTTGCACGGATCTTGATGTAAGATCCGACGGGCCTATATAGCATTGACTGCGACTTATAGCAAGACTGATGAATATAAGGACTATATCAGTGGATAATAATTGTTTTACATATTTAGGAAGATAATTAAAAAAGCCACATGCGGCAACGCCCGAAATACACAAGGGCAAAAGAAGAAGGAAGACAACGATCTGGCTCGCTGATCTCTACTTTCTTGATGCGTTGCTGCAGGCCGCGGGAACTAGTCTTCGTGGCGAGCGGCGATGAGCTCTTTCGTGTCCTCAAGACGCTGCTTGAGAGCGTCCACGGATACCTCCACCAGCCTTTGGCGCTCGATGCAATCCTGCTTGCCCACGATGCATTTGCCATTAAAGAGTGCAAAGTAGTGAATGGATGGAAAATGAATACTTTTTATTCTACCTTGTGACATTCCTCTGCTCTCGCCGTAACAAACACTAGTCAGAAATGACTCGTACTTAGAATTTGGTGGTTCGTCAGGCACTACAAAACATCTCTAGAGGCATGGAAAATGGATGATCATAAAGACTAAATGAAACTCTAGACTCACGAGGATGAAATTTAAATTTCTTAGTGAATGTTTCTTTGAGGTTGAGATGCTGAATGCACTTATCTTCGATGTAGGGGCCGAGCTCGATGTTGTGAACATACTTCTCAAATTCCTCCTTAATACCTGCGCTCACCATGAAATTGTTACATGGCCATAAGCATGATTTGATAGCGGCATCCCACATTGAGCTTGCACTTGGCTCAACATAAGACCGATGTATCGAGCCACTACTAGATGATGCCTTCGTAGACCTCCTCCTCGAAGAACTCCTAAAGAATTGCATTTTTATTTGCGTACAATTTCTGAAAAAATTTAGGACACAAAATTTTGTCAACAAAACTTCACAAGATTGATAGCAGCTACTCATAAGGATGCATAGAGGCTATATTAAGCATTCAAACTACTTAGAACTCTAAGAATTCAACATGCAAGCTCATCTACAGCAGCACCAACAGTAGCTAATTATTCAAAATATAAATCACTAAAGCAAAAACTAATTGGAGCAATGGAGGAGTCACAAATTAAGTAGCAATCCCCCAAAATAGTTTCGAAAATGGAGCTTCGAGCAAAGAGATCGAAATCCATGGGTTTGAGAGCAATAACACGAGTGAGAGCTATGGTTATTTTTTCTCGAGGTAGGAGATGACATGGGCGAAAGAAGTAACTGAGGGGACCCACGTGGGGACCACAACCCATCAGGGCACGCCTGGGGTTGCTGGCGCGCCCTAGTGTCTTGTGGTCACCAGGTGCACCCCCCTCTGATTTTATTTATACCAGAAATTCAAAAATATTCAGAAAAAATCATATTAAATTTTCAGGGTATTCTGAGACCTTTTATTTTTTGGTCATTTTTATTGCATGGAAAATTCAGAAAATAGGATAAAAATGGCATTTTATTTTATTTAACTAAGAAAAACAGAAAACAAAAGTTGGGAGCAGAAGGTTGTGCCTACTAAATTCATCAACTTCATACCTTTAAAAAATGATCCATTAATAAGGTTGATCAAGTCTTATTAACAACCACCTTCGATTAGCATGAAACCGAAGAACTTTCGTAAAACACTAAGTTACCTTAACAGGGATATGCATGTCCCCAACAATAAGCATTTCATATTTCTTTTTGGCAGTAGGTAGAGGCAGTTGAAAATTTCCAATAGTGAGTGTCGGAGATTTTTCAATAATATTAATACCATTGACTTGGAATTGTTTCTTCGGAAAGTGCACCATATGTTCTTTACCATTGATATGAAAAGTGACCTTGCTTTTATTGCAATCAGTAATAGCCCCTGCAGTTTTCAAAAAGGGTCTACCAAGGATAATCGACATATTGTCGTCCTCGTGCATCTCAAGTATAACAAAGTTTGTTAAGATAGTAACATTTGCAACAATAACGGGCACATGCTCACAAATACCGATGGGTATGGCAGTTGATTTATCAACCATTTGTAGAGATATTTTAGTAGGTGTGAGTTTATTCAAATCAAGTATTTTATATAAGGAGAAAGGCATAACACTAACACCAGCTCCGAAATCACACAAAGCAATTTTAACATAATTTCTTTTGATGGAGCAAGGTATAGTTGGTATTCCTAGATCTCCAAGTTTTTTAGGTACTCCATCCTTTAAAGAATAATTAGCAAGCATGGTGAAGATTTCAGCTTTCGGTACCTTTCTCTTATTAGTGATGATGTGTTTCATGTATTTTGCATAAGGGGCTATCTTTAAAACATTAGTCAAGCGGGTGCATAAAAAGACTGGCCTAAGCATTTCAGCAAAGCGTTCAAATTCTTCATCTTCTTTTTTCTTAGTTGGTTTAGGTGGAAAGGGCATGGGTTTTTGAACCCATGGTTCTTTTTCTTTTCCATGTTTTCTAGCAATAAAGTATCTTTTATCATATCTTTTATTTTTTGGTTGTGGGTTATCAAGATCAACAACATGTTCTATCTCAACATCATTATCTGGTTCTTTATCATTGTCTGGTTGAGTGTCTTCGTGAACATCATCATTATCATTTTAATTATCACAAGATGAGTGTTCATTACCAGATTGAGTTTCAACATCAGAAATCGAAACATCATTATTATTTTTAGGAGGTTTTTCTATTTCAAGTTCACTAGAGGTATGCAAAGTCCTATCATTTTTCTTTTTCTTCTTCCTTTTAGAAGGACTAGGTGCATCAGTGTTAAATCTTTGAGAGTCTTGTTCAATTCTTTTAGGGTGTCCCTCGGGGTAAAGTGGTTCCTGAATCATTTTGCCTCCTCTAGTTGCTACTCTAACAGCAAAATCATTTATATTATTATTCATTTCACTAAGCAATTCTCTTTCAGATTTAGCAACTTGTTCTAGCTGAGTTTGAACCATAGAGGCATGTTTTCCGACACCTCTAACATCATTAGTAATTCTAAATAACAAGTCACTCAAGCGAGCAATCATATCAGAGTTGTATTTCAATTGTTTCATAACGTTTGCATTGAAGTGATCTTGTTTTCTAATGTAGTTATCAAACTCATAAAGGCATTGACTAGGATGTTTATTATAAGGGATGTCACTTTCATCAAATTTCATTAAAGATTTTACCTCTACCACCTGTGGGGGTGGTGTATCAAGTCCATGTATTCCTTCAGTAGGTGGTAAATTCTTAACATCCTCTGCTTTAATACATTTTTCCTTTGTACTTTTCTTTGCCTCTTGCATATCTTCAGGGCTGAGATATAAGATACCCCTCTTCTTCGGAGTGGGTTTAGGCGGTGGTTCAGGAAGAGTCCAATCATCATAATTTTTTAATATATTATTCAATAATTCCTCAGCTTCTTCAATAGTTTGTTCCCTGAAAACACAACCAGCACAAGTATCTAGGAAGTCCCTAGAAGCATCGGTTAGTCCGTTATAGAAGATACCAAGTATTTCATTTTTCTTAAGAGGATGATCAGGAAAAGCGTTAAGCAATTGGAGAAGCCTCCCCCAAGCTTGTGGGAGACTCTCTTCTTCAATTTGCACAAAGTTAAATATTTCTTGTAAAGCAGCTTGTTTCTTATGACCAAGAAAATATTTTTCAGAGAAGTAATAAATCATATCCTGGGGACTACGCACACAACCAGGAGCAAGAGTATTGTACCATATATTAGCATCACCCCTTAATGAGAACGGAAATAATTTCAGAATATAATAGTAGCGAATCTTTTCTTCATGAGCAAATAGGGTGGCTATATCATTTAATTTAGTAAGATGTGCCACTACAGTTTCAGTTTCATAGCCATGGAAAGGATCAGATTCAACCAAAGTAATTAGCTCTAGGTCGACAGAGAATTCATAATCCTTATCGGTAAAAATGATAGGTGAAATAGCAAACTTAGGATCACGTTTCATTCTAGCATTCAAAGATTTTTCTTTCAGTTTGCATAGTAATATCTTAAGATCATCTCTACCATTGCAAGAAAGAAAATCTCTAGCTATCTCCTCATCCATAACATAACCTTCAGGTATCTTAGGCATTTCATATCTAGGAGAACTAGGTCTAATAGATGTTTCAGTTTCAAGTACTTCATCAGTTTCGGCATTCTCTATATCTTTAGCTCTAGCAATTTGTTCATCAAGAAATTCACCTAGTGGCACAATATCATCAAGCAAGGTACTAGCGTCATCATAAGCATCATCCATAGCATAAGTAGCATCATCAATAACTTGCGACATATTAGGATTAATAGCATGTGGTGGTGTAGCAAGTCTACTCAAAACAGAAGGTGAATCAAGTGTAGAGTGTGATGGCAGTTCCTTACCTCCCCTCGTCCTAGAGGGAACGATCTTGGTCTTTGTATCCTTCAGATTCTTCATAGTGATAAATAGATAATAATCCCAAGTGACTCAACAAATATAGCTATGCTCCCCGGCAACAACGCCCGAAAAAGGTCTTGATAACCCACAAGTATAGGGGATTTTACCACAGCATGCTGGTGCCATGAATTGACACCATGCCAAGTTTCATGATTTTCAGGCGAGTTTGGGATGTACAAGAATTTAAAAACCAAGTTTCTCAATGTTTCCGGCCGAGCACGACACCCAGATGTTTGAATTTCATTCCCATTCTTGCATGGGACCTATAAATTCACCCAAAGATACACATGTGATTTTTCAACAAACTTTGGTGCACTGGAGCAGATGATTGTAGTTCAAATTTGAATTATGCACATTAAATGCCTAGAAACTCAATTAATGCATAAAAATGCCAAATGAACCCGGAATAATTCCAAATTTTAACATGACACTCATGTAGTTGCATGTTCACTGTAGATAAATGTTCTAGCAATTCAAACACCATCCTTTCCCACCGTAACACCATTTTGTCTTTCAAAACATAATGAAAAAATCAGGCATGCCACAAACAGTTTACTAGCAAGAATCGTGTGGGATGCGATATAAAATATCTTGGCGTGCCGTCTTGTCTGGCTTACGCGGGAAGCTTCGCCCGCGCTTGAACCACACTAGCGCGCCAGTTTCTCGCGGCACCGAGCGAAATTTTTGTGCCACCGCGGAAATATCTATCTCCCCGCCCCCTCCCTCCCACCAAAAGCCACATTTCCACTGTTCCTCCTAGCTTTCCAAGTTCAAACCTTCACTGCTGCTTACTGGCAGCTCAGCCCCCTCGCCGGCGACCCTTCTTCTTGTAGCTCAGCCCCCTCACCGGTGACCCTTCTTCTTGCAGCGCCGCCTCCTTGCCGGCGACCCTTCTTCTTACAACGCCACCTTCTCACCGGTGACCCTTCTTCTTGAAGTGCCGCCTCCTCGCCGGCGACCCTTCTTCTTACAGCGTCGCCTTCTCGCCACCGACCCTTCTTCTTGCTACGCGGCCTCCTCGCCACCGACCCTTCTTCTTGCTGCGCGGCCTCGTCGATACGGTCAGGTAATCCACACCCCACCCACACCATCCTCCTCCTTCCCCGTCCCACATGCCCCGACCGACGGCGCGACACCTTCCGCCGAAATCACTGGCCCCGTCCTCCAATTAAGCGCCGCCCACAGCCATTTTGCACGCAGTATAACGTGGAGCTCAGTAGCATCTGGCAGCAGAGAAGCAAATCGCGGACGCACGCGCGGACGAGGTTGCTATGGCTGCCATGCGTGCCGACCGCCAGATCTTGGAGGACCACCTCGTCTTCGAGGCCATCGTCGACACCGCCACGTGGTTGTCTACTTTAAAATACAGTTCGTGCTATTTTCTCGAGGCCACCGCCAGTGCCTTCTAGTGATTTGTCCTCTGTAATGTTAATATGCAATCTGATATTCTAAAATGAAATGTTTAGTTAACAGTCTGGTCCAACAATTGCTACATTTCATAGTACTGTTCTCAAGCATTCTTTGTTTCGTTAACTGTCTTATCTTCTAGTACATGTTTCTATTCTGCAATGTCATGCTCAGTTAACTGTTTTGGTTCATTTGGTCTGCTGTCCATTTAACTGTTTGGTTCAATTCTGCAATTTGATTTTCATTTGTTGTGGGTACAATTTTGTATTGTTATGCATGTGATAAATAAATCGAATTTGGCTGTACTCAATACATATTCTACTGATAGTATGGCAACTCTCAGTTAACCTGATCAAGATCTTCCTTATATGTGTTGCAGGGAAACAATGGGAGACACTGTGGTTTACCATCGAGGTGTGCTCATGTATGGTCCTTTCGCTAATAGCACATTACTGTGCAGTTGCAGGAATCATTCTAATATTTAGGTTTCTTACAATTTGGTCTTGCACATGTAGGTCCTACTGTCAGAGGCTTAGACCCACTGTTCGACCCATTTTGCATATGGGGAAATGAGCTATCCATGAATATCAGTCAAGTCAAGAAACTCAAAAAGATTGTTAGGATGAAGAAACTTGCGACAAATAACAGCAAGATATTTGTTTGCACAGTGAAGAAGACATCAGTCAACTATAGGATGGTACTAACTCTTTTACCTTGTTTTTACCCCCTTGCGCCATTTCAAAATTTATAACAGCGATTTATGCATATCTTTGTTTTCGGTACTTTTCAAAGCAGTTCACCGATGATTACCTCTCAAACCACCTGCATGGTCAATAGGCGAGGAAGGTATTCATTCAACACCCATGGTACAATACTGAAGTCTTCCTGAAGAGGACGAAGGTTGGGCGGGCAATTATCCATAGCCACTGGCCTAAAGTTGCAAGGATGTTCAACATCACTGAAGGCTCAATATTCGCCTTCCGCTTCTGCAGTTTCCTAGATGAGATTCATCTGTCTATTTACCATGTATGATGCTACTTTTCTAAAGGTTTTCGATGTTGCATGTGAAACTTGGTGCTGTTGTGTAATGGCGTAGCTAGCTATATCCCTCTTTGGTGTAACTGAGTGCTGAAGCTATCTGATGTAATTCGATTATGAAATCCTGGTTGCCGTTATATGAATATGAAATATCTGGTGTGTTTTATAAGATATGTCAATTTGATTACTACATGGATTATCAATAATAGGCTAATTACCCTGCTTATTGGGTTTTCTATTGCAGACGGTTACTCAGACAACACCGTGGGTGATGAAATCAAACGACCCACACGGTTTCTAGAAAGTAGGCGTGTTGGATCAACTAACAATCACACATGGCTTCCGGCAAAGAACTGTTTGCGTTAGGCCACCTTGCACAAACGTTTCCACACAAAAAACTGTGTGTGATATACATACGAACGGAAATGTTTTTCTGGGATTCACTGTGTGGGATGTACATACAAACGGAAATGATTGGGCTTTGATGCCTCGCCCGATCGCACACAAGCTCATTTTGCCCCCGCCTGTGTGGCCGGAGGGCCTATCCCCGACGGTTTCTGGGTCGTGTGGGAAGGACCCACCTATCGCACACACTCACTAGGCGACGGTTTAAAACTCCGTCGTGCAAAGGGGGTAAAAACCGTTTGTATAGCGCGTCTCTGCACCAGTGTTTGCATTGATTCCGCCTCCCAAAAATCACATATAATCCAAAATAATTCTCCATAAATTTTATTGCATTTGGTCTTCATCTGATATGGATATTCTATGAAACAAAAAACATGCAACAAACATTAACTGGCACTGGGCACTGGATCAATATGTTAGTCCCAAAAACTAATATAAAATGTTGCCAAAAGTATAAAAAAGTCTTATAATATTAGCATGGAACAATCAAAAATTATAAATATGACAGAGACATACCGGCATCCCCAAGCTTAATTCATGTTCGTCCTCGAGTAGGTAAATGATAAAAAAGATAATTTTTGATGTGGAATGCTACCTAGCATAATCTTGATCATATATCTAATCATGGCATGAGTATTAATACACGAGTGATTCAAAGCAATAGTCTATAATTTTACATAAAGATATCAATACTCAGGCATCCAACAAATGATCATGTCTTTCAAAATATCAATGCTAAAGAACGCTATCCCTACAAAATCATATAGTCTTGTCATGCTACGTCTTCTTAACACAAACTATTTATCATGCACAACCCCGCTGACAAGCCGAGCAATTAGTTCATACTTTTTAACGCGCTTCAGGTTTTTCAACCCTCACGCAATACATGAGCGCAAGCCATGGACATAGCACTATGGGTGGAATAGAGTATGATGATAGGGGTAAACATAGAGAAGACAAAAAAAGTAAGAAAGTCTCGCATCGACGCGGCTAATCAACGGGCTATGGAGATGCCCATGAATTGATATCAATGCGAGGAGTAGGGATTGCCATGCAACGGATGCACTAAGAGCTATAAGTGTATGAAAGCTCAAACTGAAAACTAAGTGGATGTGCATCTAACTCTATGATGAAAAATTCCCACTAGTATATGAAAGTGACAACATAGGAGACTCTCTATATGAAAAACAGGGTGCTACTTTGAAGCACAAGTGTGGAATTAGAATGCCCCTTCTCTCTTTTCTCTCATTTTTTCTTTTCTTTTCTTTCTTTTTTCTCTCTTTTTTTCTTGGGCTCTTTTTGGCCTCACTTTTTTCTTTTTTTATATTTGTTCGGAGCCTCATCCCGACTTGTGGGGGAATCATAGTCTCCATCATCCTTTCCTCACTGGGACATGCTCTACTAATGAATGATGATGATCATCACACTTCTATTTACTTACAACTCAATATTACAACTCGATACCTAGAACAAAGTATGACTCTATATGAATGCCTCTGGCAATGTACCAGGACATGCAGTGATCTAGCGTAGTAAGGACATCAAAAAACGGATAAGCCATGGAAATATCATGCTAGCTATCTTACGATCATGCAAAGCAATATGACAGTGAATGCTCAAGTCATCAAAATGGAAGCGGTGGAAGTTGAGTGGCAATATATCTCGGAATGGCTATGGAGATGCCATAATAGGTAGGTATGGTGGCTGTTTTGGGAAAGATATAATAAGGCTTATATGTGATAGAGCGTATCATATCACGGGGTTTGGATGCACCTGCGAAGATTGCACCACATCTCAAGGTGAGAAAGGGCAATGCACGGTACCGTAGAGGCTAGCAAATTACGGAAAGGTAAGAGTGCGTATAAACCATGGACTCACATTAGTCATACAGAACTCATATACTTATTGTAAAAGTTTATTATCCCTCAAAGCAAAGTACTACTACGCATGCACCTAGGGGATAGATTGGTAGGAAAAAAATCATTGCTCGTCCCCGACCGCCACTCATAAGGAAGACAATCAATAATAAATCATGCTCCAACTTCATAGCATAACGAGAGACTATATGTGCATGCTTCGGGAATCATAAAGCTTAACACCAATATTCCTACTAACCACAACCATTTACTAGTACCTCCCACATATTATCATCTCTATATCGCAAAACTATTGCAAGGAATCAAACACATCATATTCAGTGATCCACAAGTTTTATGTAGGATTTCATGACTAACCAAGCAAATGACTAATTCCTGTTGACTCTCTAAATAGATATAAGTGAAGCACAAGAGTTTAATTCTTTCTACAAAAGACCGTGCTCTAATAAATATAAGTGAAGCAAAAGAGCATTCTACAAACAACAGTTTTCTATGTGAAGAGAAATAGGCAATCCAAATTTCAAATGATATAAGTGAAGCACATGAAGCATTCTATAAAGCCATACTCAAAAGATATAAGTGAAGTGCAATGAGCATTCTATAAATCAACCATGGACTATCTCATACCAGCATGGTGCATAAAAGAAAAAAAATGAAAACTAAACACAAAAGACGCTCCAAGATTTACGCATATCAGATGAACGAAACAAAATCGAAACATACCGATACTTGTTGAAGAAAGATGGGATGCCTTCTGGGGCATCCCCAAGCTTAGACGGTTGAGTCTCCTTGAATATATACTTGGGGTGCCCTGGGCATCCCCAAGCTTGAAATCTTGCCTACCCTCCTTCTCCTCATATCGAGACCTCATTGATCTTTGAACACTTCGTCCACACAAAACTTAACAGAAAGCTCGGTAAGATCTGTTAGTATAATAATGCAAATCGCTACTTTAAGTACTGTTGAAAACCCATTCATATTTTTTGCTTTATAGCTACTGTATTATTACTTCCCCATGGCCTATACCACCGATACAATTGATAGTTTCATCAAAACAAGCAAAACGATGCATCAAAAACAGGACAGTCTGTAGCAATCTGAACATTGACCATACTTATGTAACTCCAAAAATTCTGAAAAATTAGGACAAATAAACATTTTGTACAGAAGTACTATGTAAAAATTCAGAAACTTTTGACGTTCCAGTAAAAAATGTAAAATCACGCACTACAGCCAAAGTTTCTGTTTTTGCACCGCACATACCAATAAGCAATCTAATCATCCTAAAGGCAAATCTTGGCACATTATTTTTTATAATAGGATTTGTACAAGGGGATAATTATTTTTGTTGAAAAGTTTTTGTAATCGAGATTCACAAAGTCTCCATGGGCATGGACAAGGTTCAAGGACATCCCCCACTTCAGTTGTGCTCGTCTTTCTCACTTTCAATTTTATTTTTATAAAGTTCTAAGTACCCCTCTATATTTTTTTGTTTTTAAACTTTATAAAAGCACACAACAGAATAAAGTGACTCTCTAAAACTTTCGGGTTGTCTCCCTAGCAGCGCTTTCTTTAAAGCCATTAAGCTAGGCATAAAGTGCTCAAGTAATTGATCCACCTGGATCCCAAGGTATATCAAAGCCAATTTTAATTAGCAATGATTTATAATTTAGTAGTGAGCACAAAGCAACATATATCATGCAACAACGAAGTCTAACTCTCTTCCTATGCATCGGCATGTCATAAAAGAGCAATTCATGCACATCAAGTAAAGGTCAATACATAGCGTAAGTAGTTTCTTGCAATTTTATCGTGTTGGAAACATAGAGAGGCGGAGATGTAGTTCCTCTCTCATAATAATTGCAAGTAGGAGCAGCAAGCACATGCATATTATATTCATCAAAATCATCATGTGTAATGGTAAAAGGCAACCCATCAATGTAATCCTTAATAAGTGCAAACTTCTCCGATATACTGTAGTTGGGAGAATTCAAAAGATAATAGGACTATCATGCGTGGGTGCAATAGCAACAATTTCATTTTTAACATAAGGAACTATAGCAAGTTCATCTCCAAAAGCATAAATCATATTGGCATCATGGCCACAAGCATAGCAAGAATCAAGTTCATCAAAAAGGGATATTTCAAAAGAATCAACGGGATCATAGCAATCATCATAGCATTCATCCTTCGGTAAGCACGAAGGGAAATTAAACAATGTATGAGTTGAAGAGTTACTCTCATTAGAAGGTGGGCACAGGTACCTAATCCGCTCTTCCTCCTTTTGTTCTTCGCTCTCCTCATCATCTTTTTCATCCAATGAGCTCACAATTTCATCAATTTCTTCTTCCATAGATTCCTGCATAATATAAATTCTTCTTGGACAGCGGAGGAGTACTCAATATATGGTTTAACATAAGCATTAGAAGCATAATTTTCATAGCAATATTTAAGTATGACCGAATTTTCAGATTTGTAAAGAGAAGCATCATACTTTTCAATCAAAGAAGCAATTTCATAAGCACCCTTAAAAGCAACAAATTCTTCAATTTGTTCAACATCATAGTAATTATAAACACCCTTAGCATAAGAACATACGATTCCATTATCACTAAACTCACATTGGTAGGGAAGGTGTTTCTTAGGGTCTTCAGAACAACAAGTAAAATCATGTATTTCGCATAAATTCCACGCATAGCAATGCATAGTATTAATTTGATGCCATAAAAGTTTCCCTTTTTCAGATAAGCGGTGTCGCACATAATAAGCATGCTCATTTTATGATTTTTCCCTCAACTAAGCTAGTTGGGTTTTTAGCACGAGCACAAATGGATCAAAGATGATCCAAGTAGAAAGCTTCAACAGTATGATAGATTTTGGACAGTTCTTCAACCATTAGTTTAGTAGGTACAACTATTTTTTTTGGTATTTTGCATTTCCTACCCATAACTAAAGATAGAAAACAAGAGCATAAAATAAAAACTACTTAGTGATAAAGCAAACAAGCACACATGAGAATATTCACCTCACGCTATTGCTCCCCGGCAACGGCGCCAGAAAAAGGTCTTGATAACCCACAAGTATAGGGAATCGTTTGTAGCCTTTTTCGATAAATAAGAGTGTCGAACCCAACGAGGAGCTAAAGGCGGAACAAATATTCCCTCAAGTTCTATCGACCACCGATAAAACTCTATGCACACTTTAACGTTTGCTTTACCTAGAACAAGTATGAAACTATTTTGTAGGTGATAGGATAGTTTGCACGAATAAAACTAGAAGTACTTTGCGAGAATAAAACTACGAACAAATTGCAAGATAATAAAAGTAGTAGTTTAGTACAAAGTTTTTGTCACACAAAAAAGTTATTTGTCCCTAGGTGGTTGATAACTAAACCGGTAATCATTATTGCAATTTTATATGAGGGAGAGGCATGAGCTAACATACTTTCCGTACTTGGATCATATGCACTTATGATTGGAACTCTAGCAAGCATCCGCAACTACTAAAGATCATTAAGGTAAAACCCAACCATAGCATTAAGTATAAAGTCCTCTTTACTCCCATACGCAACAACCCACTTACCCGGGTCTGTGCTTCTGTCACTCACGCCACCCACCATAAGCAAATCATGATCGTATTGCAACACCCTATAGCAGGGATCCCTCACGTTTGCGCAACATGGAGGGCACCATAGGAATGCACCAAAATAAAACATACAACTCAAACCAATCACGATCATCAATCAACCCATAGGACAAAACGAATCTACTCAAACATCATAAGATAGCCATAGATCATTGGGAAATAATATATAGCATTGACCACCATGTTTAAGTAGAGATTACAGCGGGTAGAAGAGAGATTACACCATTGCATAGAGGGTGGGGAGAGTTGGCGTTGACGGCGGCGAAGTTGTTGAAGTAGATCGCCATCACGATGATTGCCCCGACGGCGCTCCGGCGCCACTGGGAGAGAGGGGGAGAGCCCCCTCCTTCTTCTTCTTCCTTGGCCTCCCCCCTAGATGGGAGGAGAGTTCCCCCTCTGGTCCATGGCCTCCATGGCGGCGGAGGGGCAGGAGCCCCTCCAACATTAGGTCTATCTCTCTGTTCTCTTATGTTTCGTGTTCTCTCGTTTTCTAGCCGAAAACCGTTTCTTATATTCCCGGGATCCGTAACTCCGATTGCCCTGAGATTTTAACATGATTTATTTTCGGATATAAGCTTCCTTGCGCTCGAAGTAGAGCAGCAACCGCCTTACAAGGTGGCCACCACCCACCACCACGCGCCTGGGGGCTGGGCCGCACCCTGGTGTCTTATGGAGGCCGTGGGCCTCCGTTCGCGTTGATTCCACCTCCCAAAAATCACATATATTCCAAAAAAAATCTCCATAAATTTTAATTGCATTTGGACTTCGTTTGATATGGATATTCTGCAAAACAAAAAACATGCAACAAATAGGAACTGGCACTGGGCACTGGATCAATATGTTAGTCCCAAAAATAATATAAAATGTTGCCAAAAGTATATAAAAGTTGTATAATATTGGCATGGAACAATAAAAATTATAGATACGATGGAGACGTATCACGCCCCCCCCCCCTAGGGCGCTCCGTGCGAGCTTGTCACTCCTTCGTGGGCCCCTTGATGCCAAACCTACACCAAAAATTCCTATAAATACCCAAACCCCTAGAAAGAACCCTAGATGAGAAGTTCCGCCGGTGCTAGCCTCTGTATCCACGAAAACTCAATCGCGACCCTATTTTGGCACCCTGTCGGAGGGGGAAATCATCACCGAAGGCTATCTTCATCATACCGGTGGCCACCATGATGAGGAGGGAGTAGTGAACCCTCGCGGCTGAGGGTATGTACCAGTAGTTATGTGTTTGATCTCTCTCTCGTGTTCTTGATTTGGCACGATCTTGATGCACCGCAAGCTTTGTTACTATAGTTGGATCATATAGTGTTTCTCCCTCTCTATCTTGTTGTGATGAATTGATTTTTAACCTTTGAGGTTTCACTATTATCGGATTGAAAACTTTTATGGATTTGAGAACACTTGATGTATGTCTTGCATATGAATACCTGTGGTGACAATGGGGCATTATATTGATTCCCTTGATATATGTTTTGGCATTCAACTCGCAGATTCCCGAGGAAACATTGGGGTAATCTATGCATAGGGATTGATGCATGTTTTCGTCCCACTTTCTCCGGTAGAAACTTCGGGGCACTCTTTGAAGTTCTTTGTGTTGGATTGAATATTATGAATCTGAAGTTGTTTGATGCATATCGTATAATCAACTCACGGATAATTGTGGTGACATTGGAGTATCTAGGTGACATTAGAGTTGGTTGATGTGTATCATATGGTGTTATTTTAGTACGAACTCTAGGGCTGTTTGTGACACTTATAGGAATAGCTCAATGGATTGATCGGGAAGCATAACTTGAGGTGGTTTCGTACCCTACAAACAATTTCTTCTTATGTTCTCCGCTATATAAGAAATTTGGAGTGACTCTTTGTCGCACGTTGAGGGATTGTTATATGATTCAATTATGTTAGCACTGTTGAGAGATTGTTCTTGTGAAAGTATGAACCCTAGGCCTTATTTTCAAGCATTGCAATACCAATTTTGCTCAATTTTGTTACTTGCTACCTTTTTTCAGATTACAAAAACCTATATCTACTATCCATACTACACTTGTATCACCATCTGTTCGTCAAACTAGTGCACCTATACAATTTTCCATTGTATTGGGTGTGTTGGGGACACAAGAGATTTTATTGTATTTGATTGCAGGGTTGTTTGAGAGAGACTACCTTCATCCTACACCTCCCACGGATTGATAAACCTTAGGTCATCCACTTGAGGGAAAATTGCTACTGTCCTACAAACCTCTGCGCTTGGAGGCCCAACACGAGTCTACAAGAATAAGTTGTATAGTAGACATCAAACTCTTTTCTGGCGCCGTTGCCAGGGAGGTGAGTGCTTGAAGGTATATCTTTATATCTTGCAATTGAATCTTTTAGTTTCTTGTTTTATCACTAGTTTGGTTTATACAAGAAAACTACAAAAAAAATAGAATTGAGGTTGCCTCACATACTTCATCTCCATAATGTCTTTCGTGAGAATGATGGATCAGAAAATTGTGCTCAATTGATAGAAGAAGAATTCCATAAAATGTTTGGCATAAAATCTTTTAATAATGAGCATGATTGCAATGGTGTTAGTATCAATTCTTTGAATATACTTGATGCTAGTGATATGCAAAGCCATAAGCTTGGGGATGCTATGTTTGATGAAGATGATATTTTTATTCCCCCAAGTTTTGATGTGCGAATTTGTTATGATGATCGCACGCCTCCTATTTATGATGATTATATTGATGAAAGTGGGTTTGGAAGAGTGTCAACTCTAGGTAATAATGATCCCACTATTTTGGAGGTGTTGAATCTTATTGTAATAATTATAAAAGTGGATTTGGAGAGGTCATGACTTTATTTAATGATGATTCCACTATTTTGGAAGAGGTTTCGATTAATTATGACAACAAAGTTGCTATCTATGATGATTATGGTGATGACATGTATGCTATAAAGAATAATGATAACCATTAAACTTGTCATCATGATTTTAATTTTCAGTTTGTTATGTTAATCAAGTATCTCACGATAGTTATTTTGTTGAATTTATTCCCACTACTATTGGACAGAATAAATTTGTTTATCTGGGGAGTAATAAAATTTCTATGCTTGTGGACCATGAAAAGAATGCTTTATGTGATTGTTATATTGTTGAATTTGTTCATGATGCTACTGAAAATTACTATGAGAGGGGAACATATGCTTGTACGTATTGCAGTAATATCAAGTTTCCTCTCAATGTGTTGAAAGTTTCGAAGTCATGCTTGTTTTGCCTTCCTATGCAAGTTGATTCTTGTTCCCGTAAATTGTTTGTTCACAAAATCCCTATGCATCGGAAGCGGGTTAGACTTAAATGTGCTTGCCTTGTGGTTGTGCTAGGCGCCCCCCTCCCACATATATATAGGTGGGGGGAGGGAGGATCAGCCAAGGGGGCGCCCCAAGTAGGCCAAATCCTACTTGGGGTCTCTCCCAAGCCGCGCCGCACCCCCTTTCCTTTTTAGGTGAGTGGGGAAAGGCAGGGGAGGGAGCCCCCCCCCCCCTTCCTTTCTCCCATGAGAAGGGGAAGGCAGGAGGGGCTAGCCCTCCCCCTTTACCTTCCCTAGGGCTGGCCGGCCAGGGAGAGGGGTGCACCAGCCCCCTCTGGACTGGTCTGTCCCTCCCCCCCGGCTCATTAGGCCCATACACCTACCGGGGGTGTCCGGAACCCCTTTCAGTGACCCGATGACTACCCGGTGCATCCCGAAATTGTTCCGGTGTCCGAATACCATCGTCCTATATATCAATCTTTACCTCTCGACCATTTCGAGACTCATCGTCATGCCCGTGATCTCATCCGGGACTCCGAACAACATTCGGTCACCAAATCATATAACTCATACAACACTATATCGTCAACGAACGTTAACCATGCGGACCCTACGGGTTCGAGAACTATGTAGACAGGACCGAGACACCTCTCAGGTCAATAACTAATAGCGGAATCTGGATGCCCATATTGGCTCCTACATATTCTACGAAGATCTTTATCGGTCGAACCTTATGACAACATACGTAATTCCCTTTGTCCATCGGTATGTTACTTGCCCGAGATTCGATCGTCGGTATCTTCATACCTAGTTCAATCTTGTTATCGGCAAGTCTCTTTACTCATTCTGTAATACATCTTCTTGCAACTAACTCATTAGTCACTTTGCTTGCAAGGCTTCTTATGATGTGTATTACCGAGAGGGCCCAGAGATACCTCTCCTATACTCGGAGTGACAAATCCTAATCTCGATCTATGCCAACTCAACAAACACCTTCGGAGATACCTGTAGAGCATCTTTATTATCACCCAATTACGTTGTGATGTTTGATAGCACACAAGGTATTCCTCCGGTATCCGGGAGTTGCATAATCTCATAGTCGAAGGAATATGTATTTGACATTAAGAAAGCAATAGCAATAAACTGAACGATCAATATGCTAAGCTAATGGATGGGTCATGTCCATCACATCATTCTCCTAATGATGTGATCCCATTATCAAATGACAACACATGTCTATTATTAGGAAGCCTTAACCATCTTTAATCAACAAGCTAGTCTAATAGAGGCTTACTAGGGACACGGTATTTGTTTATGTATTCACACATGTATTTAAGTTTCCGATCAATAAAATTCTAGCATGAATAATAGACCTTTATCATGAATAAGAAATATAAAATAACAACTTTATTATTGCCTCTAGGGCATATTTCCTTCAGACTCCCACTTGCACTAGAGTCAATAATCTAGATTACATTGTAATGAATCTAACACCCATGGAGTCTTGGTGCTGATCATGTTTTGCTCGCGAAAGAGGCTTAGTCAACGGGTCTGCCACATTCAGATCAGTATGTATTTTGCAAATTTCTATGTCTCTATCCCTTGACCTTTTCATGAATGGAGTTGAAGTGTCTCTTGATGTGTTTGGTTCTCTTGTGAAACCTGGATTCCTTCACCAAGGCAATTGCTCCAGTGTTGTCACAAAAGAATTTCATTGGACCTGATGCACTGGGTATTACACCTAGATCGGATATGAACTACTTCATCCAGACTCCTTCATGTGCTGCTTCCGAAGCAGCTATGTACTCCGCTTCACACGTAGACCCGCCACGACGATTTGCTTGGAACTGCACCAACTGACAGCTCCACCATTCAATATAAACATGTATCTGGTTTGTGACTGAGAGTCATCTGGATCTGTGTCGAAGCTAGCATCGACGTAACCATATACGACGAGCTCTTCGTCACCTCCATAAACGAGAAACATATGCTTGGTCCTTTTGATGGGGAACGTTGCATGGGAAACTAAAAATTTCCTACGCTCATTAGATCAATCTAGAAGAGATGACCATCTATGAGAGGAGAGATTGGATCTACATACCCTTGTAGATCGCTAAGCAGAAGCGTTAAGAAATGTGGTTGATGTAGTCGAACGTCTTCGCGATCCAATCATGATCCGTCCCGCGAACTCCCGATCCAAGTGCCGAACGGACGGCACCTCCGCGTTCAACACACGTACGGCTTGATGACGCCTTCACCTCCTCGATCCAGCGAGCAATGGTGAAGTAGTAGCTTGAGTCCTCCAGCAGCACGATGGCGTGGTGGCGGTGTTGGAGGCGGAATCTCAGTAGAGCTTCGCTAAGCGCTACGAAGAGGAAGAGGACTACGAGGGAGAGGGAGGGCAGCGCCGTGGCATAGATTGGTTCTCAAGCGTGCGGTTGCCCTCTCTCTACCTCTCTATATATAGGGGGAAGGGAGGAGGAGGGGTGCCCTAGATCCCATCTAGGGGGGCGGCGGCCACTGGGGATGGGAAACCCTAGATGGGTTTTGGCCCTCCCCTTAGGAGACTTGGCCCCCAAGCCAGGTGGAGGCAAAACCCTAGGGAGGCGCCCCCACCTCTTCTAGCAACATGGGATGGGGTCAGGGGAGCACACAACCCTTAGTGGGCTGGTGTGCCCCCTCCCCTTGGCCCATAAGGCCCCCCAACACTTGCCGGGGCCCCCCGAAACCCCTTTCGGCCATGCTGGTCATCACCCGGGACCCCCAGAACAATTCTGGACTCCAATACCCTTCGTCCAATATATCAATCTTCACCTTCAGACTATTCTGGAGTTTCTCATCATGTCAGGGATCTCATCCGGGACTCCAAACAACCTGCGGTAACCACCATAATGACTCAACTATACTTATATCGTCACCAAATGTTAAGTGTATAGACCCTACGGGTTCGAAAACTATGCTGACATGACCGAGACACCTCTACAGTCAATAACCAACAGCGGGACCTGGATGTCCATATTGGTTCCCACATATTCTACGAAGATCTTATCGGTCAAACCTCGATGTCAAGGATTCAGCTAATCCCGTATGCAGTTCCCTTTGTCTGTCGGTATGTTACTTGCCCGAGATTCGATCGTCGGTATCTCCATACCTAGTTCAATCTCGTTACCGGCAAGTCTTTTTACTCATTCCGTAATACAAGATCCCGTGGCTAACTCATTAGTCACATTGCTTGCAAGCTTCTTGTGATTTTGTATTACCGAGTGGGCCCTGAGATACCTCTCTGTCACACGGAGTGACAAATCCCAGTCTTGATCCATGCCAACTCAACAGACACCCTCGGAGATACCTGTAGAGCACCTTTATAGTCACCCAGTTACGTTGCGACGTTTGATACACACAAGGTACTCCTCAGGTGTCAGTGAGTTGCATGATCTCATGGTCATAGAAACATATACTTGACATGCTGAAAACGATAGCAATAAACTTGACACGATCACATGCTACGTTTATAGTTTGGGTCTTGTCCATCACATCATTCTCCTAATGATGTGATCCCATTATCAAATGACAACTCAGGTCCATGGCTAGGAAACCATAGCCATCTTTGATCAACAAGCTAGTCCGGTAGAGGCTTACTAGGGACATGTTGTTGTCTATGTATCCACACATGTATTTGAGTTTCCAATCAATACAATTAAAGCATGGATAATAAACGATTATCATGAACAAGGAAATATGATAATAACCATTTTATTATTGCCTCTAGGGCATATTTCCAACAGTCTCCCACTTGCACTAGAGTCAATAATCTGGTTCACATCACCATGTGAATAACACCCAATTAGTTCTGGGGTTTGATCATGTTTTGCTTGTGAGAGAGGTTTTAGTCAACGGGTCTGCAACATTCAGATCCGCGTGTACTTCGCAAATTTTATGTCGTACTGTAGATGCTGCTACCATGCTCCACTTGGAGCTATTCCAAACAGCTGCTCCACTATACGTATCCGGTTTCCTACTCAGAGTCATCCGAATTTGTGTCAAAGCTTGGATCGACGTAACCCTTTACGCCAAACTCTTTATCACCTCCATAACCGAGAAACTCTACTTAGAGTCATCCAGATTGGTGTTAAAGCTTGCATCGATGTAACCATTTACGCCAAACTCTTTATCACCTCCATAACCGAGAAACATTTCCTTATTCCTCTAAGGATAATTTTGACCGCTATCCAGCGATCCACTCCTGGATCACTTTTGTACCCCCTTGCCAGACACGTGGCAAGGCACACATCAGGTGCGGTACATAGCATGGCATATTGTATAGAGCCTATGGCTAAGGCATAGGGGACGACCTTTGTCCTTTCTCTTTCTTCTGTCGTGGTCGAGCTTTGAGTCTTACTCAACTTCACACATTACAACTCAGGCAAGAACCCCTTCTTGGACTGATCCATTTTGAACTTCTTCAAAATTTTGTCAAGGTATGTGCTCTGTGAAAATCTTATCAGGCGTCTTGATCTATCTCTATAGATCTTGATGCCCAATATGTAAGTAGCTTTACCCAGGTCTTCCTTTGAAAAACTCCTTTCAAACAACCCTTTATGCTTTAAAGAAATTCTACATCATTCCCGATCAACAATATGTCATCCACATATACTTATCAGAAATGTTGTAGTGCTCCCACTCACTTTCTTGCAAATACAAGCTTCTCCGTAAACTTGTATAAACCCAAACGCTTTGATCACCTCATCAAAGCGAAAGTTCCAACTCCGAGATTCTTGCACCAATCCATAGAAGGATCACTGGAGCTTGCATACCTTTTAGCATCCTTAGGATCGACAAAACCTTCTGGTTGTATCACATACAACCTTTCCTCACGGAAACCGTAAAGGAAACTTTGTTTTGATATCCATCTGCCAGATTTCGTAATTGAAAATGCAGCAACTGCTAGCATAATTCCAACAGACTTTAGCATCGCTATGAGTGAGAAAGTCTCATCATAGTCAACTCCTTGAACTTGTCGGAAACTTCTTTGCGACAAGTCGAGCTTCATAAATGGTGACATTACCATCAACATCTGTCTTCTTCTTAAAAATCCATTTATTCTCAATGGCTTGCCGATCATCGGGCAAGCCCACCAAAGTCCATACTTTGTTCTCATACATGGATCCCATCTCGGATTTCATGGCTCCTAGCAATTTGTTGGAATGTAGGCCCACCATCACTTCTCCCTAGCTCATAGGTTCATCGTTGTCCAACAACATGACCTCTAAGATAGGGTAACCGTACCACTCAGGAGCTGTACGTACCCTTGTCGACCTACGAGGTTCGATAGTAACTTGATCTGAAGTTTCATGATCATCATCATTAGCTTCCTCTTCAATTGACATAGGTGCCACATAAACATCTTTCTGTGTTGCGCTACTCCCTGGTTGAAGTAAAGGTTCAACAACCTCATCAAGTTCTATCTTCCTCCCACTCAATTCTTTCGAGAGAAACTCTTTCTCAAGAAAGGACCCGTTCTTAGCGACAAACACTTTGCCCTCGGATTTGAGATAGAAGGTATACCCAACCGTCTCTTTTGGGTATCCAATGAAGATGCATTTGTCCACTTTGGGTTCGAGCTTTTCCGGCTGAAGCCTTTTGACATAAGCATCGCAGCCCCAAACCATAAGAAACGACAAATTAGGTTTCTTACCAAACCACAGTTTATATGGTGTCGTCTCCATGGACTTAGATGGTGCCCTATTTAAAGTGAATGCAGCTGTCTCTAACGCATAACCCTAAAACGATAGTGGTAGATCGGCAAGAGACATCATAGAATGCACCATATCCAATAAGGTACGATTACAACGTTCGGACACACCATTATGTTGTGGTGTTCCAGGTGGCATCAATTGTGAAACAATTCCACATTGTCTTATGTGATTACCAAACTCATAACTCAGATATTCTCCCCTCGATCGGATCATAGGAATTTAATCTTCTTGTTACGATGACTCTCAACTTCACTCTGAAATTGCTTGAACTTTTCAAACGTTTTAAACTTATGCTTTATTAAGTAAATATACCCATATCTACTCAAATCATCGGTGAAGGTGAGGAAATAATGATATCCACTACACGCGTCAACACTTATCGGACCGCACACATCAGCATGTATGATTTCCAACAAGTCACTTGCCTGTTCCATTGTTCCGGTAAACGGGGTTTTAGTCATCTTGCCAATGAGGCATGGTTCACATGTGTCAAGTGATTCAAAATCAAGTGACTCCAAAAAGTCCATCAGCATGGAGTTTCTTCATGCGCTTTACACCAATATGACTTAAGCAGCAGTGCCACAAGTATGTGGTACTATCATTATTAACTTCGCATCTTTTGGCATCAATATTATGAACATGTGTATCACTACGATCGAGATTCAATAAACCATTCACATTGGGTTCATGACCATAGAAGGTATTATTCATGTAAACAAAATAACCATTATTCTCAGACTTAAATGAATAACCGCATTACAATAAACACGATCTCATCATGTTCATGCTCAACGCAGACGCCAAAGAACATTTATCTAGGTTTAACACTAATCCCGAAGGTATAGGGAGCATGCGATGGTGATCACATCAACCTTCAAAACACTTCCAACACACATCGCCACCTCGCCCTTAGCTAGTCTTCGTTTATTCCACAACTTTTGTTTCGAGTTACGAATATTAGCAACTGAACCGATATCTAATACCCAGGTGCTACTAGGAGTACTAGTAAGGTACACATCAATTACACGTATATCAAATATACTTTTGTTGAAGTTGCCAGCTTTCTTATCTACCAAGTATTTGGGGCAGTTCCGCTACCAGTGACCATTTCCCTTACAATAGAAGCACTTAGTCTCGGGTTTGGATTCGAACTTGGGTTTCTTCACTGGAGCGGCAACTGGTTGCCATTCATGAAGTTTCCCTTCTTACCCTTGCCCTTCTTGAAACCAGTGGTCTTGTTAGCCATCAACACTTGATGCTCCTTCTTGATTTCTACCTTCGCGGCCTTAAGCACCGCGAACAGCTACGGGATCATCTCCATCCCTTGCATGTTATAGTTCATCACGAAGCTCTAGTAGCTTTGTGATAGTGACTGGAGAACTCTGTCAATCACTATCTTATCTGGAAGATTAACTCCCACTTGACTCAAGCAATTACAGCACCCAGACATTCTGAGCACATGCTCACTGGCTGAGCTATTCTCCTCCATCTTGTAGGCAAAGAACTTGTCAGAGGTCTCATACCTCTCAACACGGGCATGAGCCTAAAATACCAATTTCAACTCTTGGAACATCTCATATGTTCTATGGAGTTCAAAACGCCTTTGGAGCCCCGATTCTAAGCCGTAAAGCATGGCGCACTAAACTATCAAGTAGTCATCAGAACGTGTCTGCCAGATGTTCACAACATCCATAGACGACGCTAGAGGGGTGGCACACTGAGTGGTGCATCAAGGACATAAGCCTTCTGTGCAGCAGTGAGGACAATCCTCAGACTACAGCCCTAGTCCGCATAATTGCTTACAATATCTTTCAACTTAGTCTTTCTCTAGGAACGTAATAAAACAGGGAGCTACACCGCGAGCTATTGATCTACAACATAATTTGCAAAGATAACTTAGACTATTGTTCACGATAATGAGTTCAATTAATCATATTACTTAAGAACTCCCACTCAAATCAACATCCCTCCGGTTGTCCGAGTGTAACATGATCCAAATTCACCAACCCAAGGCCGATCATCACGTGAGATGAGGTGGTTTCAATGGTGAACATCTCCATGTTGATCATATCTACTATATGACTCATGCTCGACCTTTCGGTATCTTGTGTTCCGAGGCCATGTATGTACATGCTAGGCTCGTCAAGTTTAACCCAAGTGTTCCGCATGTGCAAAACTGGCTAGCACTCGTTGTATGTGAACGTAGAGTCTATCACACCCGATCATCGCGTGGTGATTCGAAATGACGAACTTCTGCAATGGTGCACACTTGGGGAGAACACAATTTTATCTTGAAATTTTAGCGAGGGGTCACCTTATAATGCTACCGTCGTCCTAAGCAAAATAAGATGCATAAAAGGATTAACATCACAAGCAAATCATAAGTGACATGATATGGCCATCAACTTGTGCTTTTGATCTCCATCTCCAAAACACCGGCATGATCTCCATCGTCACCAGCATGACACTATGATCTCCATCATCGTGTCGCCATCGAGGTTGTCACGCCAACCATGCTTTTACTACTATTGCTACCGCTTAGCGATAAAGTAAAGCATTACATAGCGTTTAATGATTGACACGCAGGTCATACAATAATTAAAGACAACCCTATGGCTCCTGCCGGTTGCCGTATGCATCGACATGCAAGTCGATATAAACTATTACAAACATGATCATCTCATACATCAAATATATTTCATCATGTCTTTGGCCATATCATATCACAATATACCCTGCAAAAGCAAGTTAGACGTCCTCTAATTGTTGTTGCATGTTTTACGTGGCTGCTATGGGTATCTAGCAAGAATGATTCTTACCTACGCAAAGCCACAACGGTGATATGCAAGTTGCTATTTAACCTTCTACAAGGACCGCCTTTGTCGAATCTGATTCAACTAAGGTGGGAGAGACAGTCACCCGCCAGCCATCTTTATGCAACAAAGTCACATGTCTGTCGATGGAACCGGTCTCATGTACGTGGACATGTAAAGTTAGTCTGGGCCGCTTCATCCCACAATACCGCCGAATCAGGAAAAGACCAATGAAGGAAGCAATTTGAATATCAACGCCCACAAACTCCTTTGTGTTCTACTCGTGATGTCATCTACGCA
Organism: Thinopyrum elongatum; assembly: GCA_011799875.1. Taxonomy (NCBI): domain Eukaryota; kingdom Viridiplantae; phylum Streptophyta; class Magnoliopsida; order Poales; family Poaceae; genus Thinopyrum; species Thinopyrum elongatum. The sequence continues at coordinate 210,099,583 of CM022303.1, forward strand.
TAGACCTAGCTCATGATGCCACTGATGGGGAACGTTGCATGCACTGGTACAGGGAGGTGCTATACAAATGGTTTTTAACCCCTTTCCGCGACGGTGTTCTGAATCGTCGCCTAGTGAGTGACTGCGATAGGGTGGTCCTTCCCACACGACCCAGAAACCATCGGGGATAGGCTCTCCTGGCACACACGCTCGGCAAAATGAGGTCGTGTGCGATGGGCGAGCGATCAAATATGATTATACAGGCCCAATCGGTTCCAGTCGTAAGGACATCCCACACAGTCAGTCCCAAACAAACATTTCTGTTTGTTATGTACATTCCACATAGTCAATCCAAGGAATACGTTTCCGTTCTTATGTACATCCCAAACAGTCAATCCAGGGAAATCGTTTCCGTTGGTATGTACATCCCACACAGTCAATCCAGGGAAAACATTTTCGTTCGTATGTACATCCCACACAGTTTTATGTATAGGCTCGTGTGTGATAGGTGTAACTATCACACACGCTCTGCCTCGGTTAACCGTTTGCTTTTATTCAACTACATCACACACGATTTGATGAAGAAAACTGTGTGGCATTGGGCTGTCCATCACAAGCGCTTTTACTGCTAGAACCGTTTGCAAAGTTCCATGACCCATTTAGCAGGTTTATTAGTTTACAATTAATAATTCCAGTATTACACAAATTCACATTTCATATCGAACAGTTGTTTGCCAATTTCATATCAGGCACATAAATATATTTTAACCTCATAGTATGATAGCTACCTGAAAACAGCACAATACAACATATAGCTAGTTCAGCTTCATAAGAACAATATTAGAACAATATATTCATTTCCCAAATCGAGATCATCCAGGCTCGTCTTATCCACCTCTGCTTTCAGTTCAGTAAGAACTTGTTTTGCACTGGCCAACTGGGAAAGTGCCTCCTCCTTCACCAACACCATCTTAGCAAAGTCTGATTTAAAAAATCTAAGCTAATTCTCCACCTTCCTCTTTTTATCCCGCATCCTCAAATATTCTTCAGCGTTGACAACACTTTCTCTAAGCCTACCTCTGTTCTCTTCCTCATACATGCTCCAGAGCTTTGCTAGGCACATCTTCAAAGACTGTGGCCACTCTTGATCAACCCACTCCAAGTAAAAACACTTCCGTTCATCCTATAATATTTAAAACTAGATCAGTACAATTGTAGGGGAAATGGGTTTATAGCAACATAGAAAATCACCAATACTTAATTTGAAAAACTGAAGAAACAGGTTAATTATGACATATCTTCTCAAAAAGATCAATGTGTAAATGAATTAATTGCTACTGAGACAACAACCAAATTCTGAAACATCAGAAGCTATAATTAACTACAACAATGCTACAAGTTCTTACTCATGTACTATAAATAACAAATTGAACATTTTATGAGGAAGCTAAATATAACTGCAACAGCATAGCGACAGTGCTTGGATGACAGCAAATTGATACTAACAGGTGTGTACATGCACAAATATAGTAACATAGAACTAATAGCACTAAGGCCATCCACTATGTATGCCAAAACCAGTGTAAAGACAACTGTTGCTACATTTCGCACTGGTGCCCTGCACTGGCGAGTCGATGCAGCGGAAAAAAATCAGGGACCCGGACTCCGGAGCACCTAGTTGCTCCGATGCCCAGTTCCTTCGTGCCATAAAGATTTTAGTATTTTACTGCTTGGCTGCTCGGATGTGTGGACCAAAGTTGGCTGCACAAACAGCTGAAGCGGTGCCAAATAATTTTCTAATGGCACCGCTGATGAGATGGCAACATTTTTAGATACTAGGTACAAACTGTGACACTGCCTTAGGATGCGTTTGGTTGAAGGTGTGGTATGAATGGGTTGGGATCGTGACAGTGTCTGAATCACATCTAACAAATGATTTGTAACAACGAAAGAGGGGCTAACCTTCTCTGCACATGCCAGAAACATCCTCCCACTGTCCACAGATTCAAACGCAGCTAGCTTCATGCATGGAGATTGATGGTGACAACCAGCAGACAGATCTTCAGCCACCCCGCTCCATTCGTTGCAACTGATGGTCCTAGGGAGCTACAAGAGGAAGAAATGACTCAAATCGATCGCCGGGTTAAAATCCTTCATTCCAAGTCATAGCCCGAGAGAGAGAAGAGAGGCATACCCGGGAGGTGAAGGAGTCGTCGGAGGAGGAGGAACCGCTGGAGAGGTCATTGAAGAAGAATATGGCGCCCCCGGCGGTAGGATGTAGACGGCGGGAGCGAGGAAGCAAGTGAGGAAGCGGCTATAGCTTAGGAAGGAAGGAAGGAAGGAAGGAAGGAAGGAAGGAGGAAACAGGGGAAATGTGACTTGTGGTCAGGGAGAAAAGGGGGTGGGGAAGGGGGGGCGGGGGTAGATATTTCAGTGGTAGGCCAAAAAATTTGAAATGTGGAGGGAAACTTTGAACGATTGTGTGCATCGCAAATGATTCTTCTTCTTTACGTGCATGGGATGAGTTTGATAATTCAAATTTTGGTGGAAATTTCCCCAGGTACTGTCCTCATCCACGTCATTGCATAATTTAACATCGCTTGCTAATTTGGGCACACAAATGAGCGTACAGCACACAGACCACACTTACTGAATCGAGCAATTTTAGTAATTAAAAAGAGCCAGTTGACCTAAACATTGCTCTAACAAAAGAATAGCATTAAAAACATAGCCTAAGTACACATAATTTCAATATATCCGCCACCGCGCCGGCCTATGCAACGCCGGTGTGAGATGAGACGTTGATGACTTGTCCTGGTGACATGCCGCCGTTGGTGGACTCCGCATCCACCCTGCTGAAGTCGATCGCGTCCTCGTCCTCGTCCTCGTCCTCGGCGCCGCCCTCAAGGTTGTAGTACTCGTAGTAGTGGCTGCGCCAGAGCTCTCGTTGGTACTCCACCGCTGATTCCTCGATGGACAGACTCTTCTCTACCTCGACCTCGGCCACACGCAACTCCTCCTCCCGGCGCTCCTCTAACTCCGCCGCCTCCTGCATCTCCAGCTCCCGCTCGGCGATCTCATGAGGAAGCAGGTGCTCCAAGGCCACCGCTGCCTTTTCAAACATGGGTTGCATGCTGGATTCCGAGGTGGCCTGGAATATCTTGGCGTGTGCGTCCTCGATCTTGGCGTGGATGGCCTCAACCCGGGCTAGGGCGACATCGGCGGCACGAACGTCAGCTCGAGCGCTCTCGGTGTTTGCAGCCACCGTAGCAGCAGCAGCTGCAGCCGTTTCGGCTGCTGCAGCTGCCCTGTCGGCTACCGTAGACGCCCTCTCGGTGCATGCGGCCGTGCTCAATGCGGATGTGGCGGCACTCTCGTCGTAGGTGGCCGCACTCTCGGCACAGGCGGCGGCGCTCGGGGAGGACGCGGCCACCGTACGGGCCTTCACGAAGTGTTTCCACAGCGTCATCTTTGAAAGAAGGGGCTGCAGGAATGGGGATCGGGATTCATGGATTCGGGGGTTGCCAGCACTGGAGCAGACGAGCCGGCGAAGCTTAAGGAGGAAGACTTAAATAGACCCAGGGATTTTCATCGCAAACGGTTCCTACATAAAACTGTGTGTGATGTTGTTGATATTTTTTATTAGCTGTGAAAGACGAATTTGGAGTAAAGTGGCAACGGATGGTGTTTTAAATGTACGAGAAAATTTGTAGTACTAATACAACTGTCATGTCAAATTTTGGAAAATTTCAGGTGTCATTTGACCTTTTAAGACATTTAAGTGATTTTTAGCCATTTAATGACCGTAATTCAAATTTGAACTACATGTACTTTCAACAGGTAACCATAACGGTTTGAAAAGTCATATTTTGTGTACTTGTGTGTGAGTTAATTCCATGTGCAATAAATTGGAAGGAATTTTCAAACATATTGGTCTCACGGCTATGACACAATTAAGCATGGAGTGCCATGGCATTTAAATTCCAAAAAATTAAAAAAAGATTAGAAACACATGAAACCTTGCTTGATGTAATGTCATGCCACCAAGATGATGTGGTAAAAAATTTGGCATGTTTGACGAAAGTTTGGACACACACCCCTGACAAACCGAAGCAACTCACTAGAAGGCTCGTGGTTCCGAGAGGGAACAATGAATGTTTGATGACGAACGGGCGATAGCTTCCTCTTACGGGCTTCAAAAAATTTCTACAGTTAACGTGCACTAATACAAGTGTCGTGTCAAAATTTGGAAAATTTCAGGGGTCATTTGACCTTTTTAAGACATTTAAGTGATTTTCTAGCCATTTAATGACCGTAATCCAAATTTGGACTACATCTACATGTAACGGCCAACCATAATGGTTTGAAAAATCATATTTGTGTACTTGTGTGCGAGTTAATTCCATGGGCACTAAATTGGAAGGAAATTTCAAACATATTGGTCTCACGCCCTAGACACATGCATGGAGTGCCATGGCATTCAAATTCCAAAAAATTAAAAAAAGATCAGAAACACATGAAACCTTGCTTGATCTAATGTCATGCCACCAAGATGATGTGGTAAAAAAATTGGCATGTTTGACAAGAGTTTGGACACACACCCCTCACAAACCGGAGCAACTCACTAGAAGGCTCGTGGTTCCGAGAGGGAACAATGCATGTTTGATGACGAACGGGAGATAGCTTCCTCTTACGGCCTTTAAATTTTTTTTCTACATTTAACGTCCACTAATACAACTGTCATGTGAAAACTTGGAAATTTTCAGGGGTCATTTGACCTTTTAAAGACATTTAAGTGGTTTTCTAGCCATTTAATGACCGTAATTCAAATTTGAACTACATCTACATGCAACAGCTAACCATAACAGTTTGAAAAATCATATTTGTGTACCTATGTGCGAGTTAATTCCATGTGCAGTAAATTAGAAGGAATTTTCAACCATATTGATCTCACGGCATGGACACATGCATGGAGTGCCATGGCATTTTAATTCCAAAAAATTAAAAAATGATCAGAAAAACATGAAACCGTGCTTGATGTAATGTCATGCCACCAAGATGATGTGGTAAAAAAATTGGCCTGTTTGACGAAAGTTTGGACACACACCCCTCACAAACCGGAGCAACTCACTAGAAGGCTCGTGGTTCCGAGAGGGGACAATGCATGTTTGATGACGAACGGGAGATAGCTTCCTCCTACGGTCTTCAAATTTTTTCTACATTTAACGTGCACTAATACAACTGTCATGTGAAAATTTGGAAAATTCTAGGTGTCATTTGAACTTTTAAAGACATTTAAGTGATTTTCTAGCCATTTAATGACCGTAATTCAAAGTTGAACTACATCTACATGCAACAGCTAACCATAACGGTTTGAAAAATCATATTTGTGTACTTGTGTGCGAGTTAATTCCATGTGCAATAAATTAGAAGGAATTTTCAAACATATTGGTGTCACGGCATGGACACATGCATGGAGTGCCATGGCATTTTAATTCCAAAAATTTAAAAAATGATCAGAAAAACATGAAACCTTGCTTGATGTAATGTCATGCCACCAGGATGATGTGGTAAAAAAATTGGCATGTTTGACAAAAGTTTGGACACACACCCCTCACAAAACATATCAACTCACTAGAAGGCTCGTGTTTCCGAGAGGGAACAATGTATGTTTGATGACGAACATGAGATAGCTTCCTCTTATGGCCTTCAAATTTTTTCTACATTTAACATGCACTAATACAACTGTCATGTGAAAATTTGGAAAATTCTAGTGGTCATTTGACCTTTTAAAGATATTTAAGTGTTTTTCTAGCCATTTAATGACCATAATTCAAATTTGAACTACATCTACATGCAACAGCTATCCATAAGGGTTTGAAAAATCATATTTGTGTACCTGTCTGCGATTTAATTCCATGTGCAGTAAATTAGAAGGAGTTTTCAAACATATTGATGTCACGGCATGGACACATGCATGGAGTGCCATGGCATTTTAATTCCAAAAAATTAAAAAATGATCAGAAAAACATGAAACCTTGCTTGATGTAATGTCATGCCACCAAGATGATGTGGTAAAAAAATTGGCCTGTTTGACGAAAGTTTGGACACACACCCCTCACAAACCGGAGCAACTCACTAGAAGTCTCGTGGTTCCGAGTGGGAACAATGCACGAACGGGAGATAGCTTCCTGTTACGGCCTTCAATTTTTTTCTACATTTAAGTTGCACTAATACAACTGTCATGTGAAAATTTGGAAAATTCTAGGGGTCATTTGACCTTTTAAAGACATTTAAGTGATTTTCTAGCTAGTTAATGACCGTTATTCAAATTTGAACTACATCTACATGCAACAGCTAACCATAACAGTTTGAAAAATCATATTTGTGTACTTGTGTGTGAGTTAATTCCATGTGCAGTAAATTAGAAGGAATTTTTAAACATATTGGTGTCACGGCATGGACACATGCATGGAGTGCCATGGCATTTTAATTCCAAAAAATTAAAAAATGATCAGAAAAACATGAAACCTTGCTTGATGTAATGTCATGCCACCAAGATGATGTGGTAAAAAAATTGGCATGTTTGACGAAAGTTTGGACACACACCCCTCACAAACCGTAGCAACTCACTGGAAGCCTCGTGTTTCCGAGAGGGAACAATGTATGTTTGATGACGAACATGAGATAGCTTCCTCTTATGGCCTTCAAATTTTTTCTACATTTAACATGCACTAATACAACGGTCATGTGAAAATTTGGAAAATTCTAGGGGTCATTTGACCTTTTAAAGCTATTTAAGTGACTTTCTAGCCATTTAATGACCGTAATTCAAATTTGAACTACATCTACATGCAACAGCTAACCATAACGGTTTGAAAAATCATATTTGTGAACATGTGTGCGAGTTAATTCCATGTGCAGTAAATTAGAAGGAATTTTCAAACATATTGGTCTCACGGCATGGACACATGCATGGAGTGCCATGGCATTTTAATTCCAAAAAATTAAAAAATGATCAGAAAAACATGAAACCTTGCTTGATGTAATGCCATGCCACCAAGATGATGTGGTAAAAAAAATTGGCATATTTGATGAAAGTTTGGACACACACCCCTCACAAACCGGAGCAACTCACTAGAAGGCTCGTGTTTCTGAGAGGGAACAATGCATGTTTGATAACGAACATGAGATAGCTTCCTCTTATGGCCTTCAATTTTTTTCTACATTTAATGTGCACTAATACAACTGTCATGTGAAAATTTGGAAAATTCTAGGGTCATTTGACCTTTTAAAGACATTTAAGTGATTTTCTAGCCATTTAATGACCTTAATTCAAATTTGAACTACATCTATATGCGACAGCTAACCATAACGGTTTGAAAAATCATATTTTTGTGTACTTGTGTGCGAGTTAAAAAATCATCAGACAATGTAAATATCTGGTGTTCAAAAAAGAAAATGTAAAGATCTGACAAGATAACCGGCCCCCACACGATTGGCACTCTATTTCGCTCCTCGAGGTTTGGAAGGTGAGTGGCGCGGGTTATTAATCAGACACGGTTCTGTATTGGAAACCGTCAGCTATTAAGTTCACAAGCGGATTTTGCTGCGGGAATCGTGTGTAATTCAAACTACAATACTCGTAAATTCCGGCGACCGGCATGTGTACTGTTCCCGTCGATCTAGATTCCGGCCGCCAATAAATACTACCTTGATCATGTCGTCCCGCCTACATTCTCATCTACATCCTCCCCTCGCTCGCCCCCTCTCTCTCTCTCTCTCTCTCAAATCTCTGCCATGGCGCCGCCGATCTGCCCACGCGCCGACGAGGAGTCGCCGCCCCCCGAGGACGCTCAGTCGAAGAGCAGCAACAAGGAGGACCCCTACGCGCCGCCGGACGAGGTTGCGCTGGACCCCCCAACTTTGGATTGGTTTTGGGGCTAGTACAATCTTTATCTGTGGAAGTCGCTACCGCCGGCTGAGAAAGCCAGGCAAGTGGCATTCAAGAAGGAGATGGCGGAGGAGGAAGCCAGGTACCAGGCGGCCTGTGAAGCTCGTGATGCCACCTGGAAAAAGGAGGCGGTGGAGCTTTGGGGGCGGGCGCGTCGTCGTCTGGAGGAGGTGTACGAAGACGGGTACTTTGCGAGGAAGGTCAAAGGCGCTAGGCACCTCATCGCTGCGTGGAGGTGGGCCGATAAGCTCCAGCGTGCCACCGACGAGGAGCTCTGGTGGGCGCCCAATGAAATGGCAAGATCGTTCGCGCTCGTCCGCTAGCAGGAGGCAGATCAGTACGTCAAGCGCTGCGAGGCGGAGGAGGCGGAGTACTGCCTCCGCGCTGGGAAGACGCCGCGCACCAGGGAGCTGCTAGCGAGGGGCTGCCGGAATACTGCCCCCAGGAGGGATTATTAGTTTTATTATTGTTCAATTTCAATTTTATGCATTGTACCTAGTTGTTAAGTATCATCACGTAAATGTGATGACATTATATATATTCTGTGATGAACTAATGTACAATTAATATATATATTATGAATTCCATTTTCCATCTGTTTTTGTATACTAATTTGTATCTAGCTGTTATCATCCACATATACAGAATGGAAAGCATATATACACACATTGAAACAGAACATATAAGAACGGAAAACAGAGTACATACATTGAAACAGAGCAATAAACAGAGCAATATTATCATTGACGTGAATACATAGCGATCCATGTTGAAATGACTCAACAAAATAAAATGCGTCCATGAGACCATGACCAGCAGCCCTTGCCTATGGTAGCTCTTGGCTCTGCCTGAACTCGAGCAGCCGTTTGTCCAAGCGGTCGACAGGCTCGTGGTACATCTGGAGCGCGATCTCGAGCTCCAAGTTGGCTATTTAATCGGTGATCACCAGCTCGAGGATGCGATGGCCATGTTCCTCTACAGCGCCCAGGTGGACATCTGGGCCAAGGAGGCGGTCGAGCCTAGCGACCAGCGCGTTGGCATCGAGCGGGCCGCGGACAAGGCGAACGGCGCGACCCATGCGAACGGCGCGGCGGGCGTTGATGTCTAGTATGCAACCTTCTTCTCGTAGACTCGTGTTGGGCCTCCAAGCGCAGAGTTTTGTAGGACAGTAGCAAATTTCCCTCAAGTGGATGACCTAAGGTTTATCAATCCGTACGTGGGAGGCGTAGGATGAAGATGGTCTCTCTCAAACAACCCTGCAACCAAATAACGAAGAGTCTCTTGTGTCCCCAACACACCCAATACAATGGTAAATTGTATAGGTGCACTAGTTTGGCGAACAGATGGTGATACAAGTGTAATATGGATGGTAGATATAGGTTTTTGTAATCTGAAAATATAAAAACAGCAAGGTAACTAGTAACAAAAGTGAGCGAAAACGGTACTGCAATGCTTGGAAACAAGGCCTAGGGTTCATACTTTCACTAGTGCAAGTTCTCTCAACAATGATAACATAATTAAATCATATGGCAATCCCTCAACGTGCGAAAAAAAGTCACTCCAAAGTTCCTATCGCGGAGAACATAAGATGAAATTGCTTGTAGGGTACGAAACCACCTCAAAGTTATTCTTTCCGATCAATCCATTGAGCTATTCCTATAAGTGTCACAAACAGCCCTAGAGTTTGTAGTAAAATAACACCATATGACACACATCAATCAACCCTAATGTCACCTAGATACTCCAATGTCACCACAAGTATCTGTGGGTCAATTATACGATATGCATCAAACAACTTCAGATTCATAATATTCAATCCAACACAAAGAACCTCAAAGAGTGCCCCAAGATTCCTACCGGAGAAACAAGGACGAAAACGTGCATCAACCCCTATGCATAGATTACCCCAATGTGACCTCGGGAATCCGTGAGTTGAATGCCAAAACATACATCAAGTGAATCAATAGAACACCCCATTGTCACCACGGGTATCCCACACAAGACATACATCAAGTGTTCTCAAATCCATAATAGTATTCAATCCGATAATAGTGAAACCTCAAAGGTAAAACTCAATTCATCACAAGAAGGTAGAGGGGGAGAAACACCATATGATTCAACTATAATAACAAAGCTCGCGGTACATCAAGATCGTGGCATATCAAGAACACGAGAGAGAGAGAGAGATCAAACACATAGCTACTGGTACATACCCTCAGCCCCGAGGGTGAACTACTCCCTCCTCATCATGGAGACCGTCGGGATGATGAAGATGGCCACCGGTGATGGTTTCCCCCTCCGGCAGGGTGCCAAAACGGGCTCCCGATGGCTTTTTCGTGGCTACAGAGGCTTGCAGCGGTGGAACTCCTGATCTAGGTTTCTTTCTGGGGGTTTCGTGATTTATAGGAATATTTGGCGTCGGTCTCACGTCAGGGGGGTCCACGAGGCAACGGCAAGACATGGGGGCGCGCCCTAGGGGAGTGGGCGCGCCCTCCACCCTTGTGGTTGCCTCGGGACTCTTCTGGCCCAACTCTTGTGCCTCGGGGGTCTCTTTTGGTCCATAAAAAATCACCGTAAATTTTCAGCCCATTTCGAGAACTTTTATTTCTGCACAAAAAACGACACCACGGTAGCTCTGCTGAAAACAGCGTCAGTACGGGTTAGTTCTAATCAAATCATACCAAAATCATATAAAATTGTTGTAAACATGGCATGAATACTTCATAAATTATAGATACGTTGGAGACATATCAGCATCCCCAAGCTTAATTCCTGCTCGTCCTCGAGTAGGTAAATGATAAAAGAAAGAATTTATGAAGTGTGAATGCTACCTAATATATTTATCAATGTAATCTTCTTTATTGTGGCATGAGTGTTCAGATCCATAAGATTCAAAAAAAAGTTTAATATTGACATAAAAACAATAATACTTCAAGCATACTAATAAAGCAATCATGTCTTCTCAAAATATCATGGCCAAAGAAAGTTATCCCTACAAAATCATATAGTCTGGCTATGCTCCATCTTCATAACACAAAGTATTAAATCATGCACAACCCCGATGACAAGCCAAGCAATTGTTTCATACTTTTGATGTTCTCAAACTTTTTCAACTTTCACGCAATACATGAGCGTGAGCCATGGATATCGTACTATAGGTGGAATAGAATATGGTGGAGGTTGTGGAGAAGACAAAAAGAAGGAGAAAGTATCACATCAACTAGGCGTATTAACGGGCTATGGAGATGCCCATCAATAGATATCAATGTGAGTGAGTAGGGATTGCCATGCAATGGATGCACTAGAGCTATAAGTGTACGAAAGCTCAAAAAGAAACTAAGTGGGTGTGCATCCAACTCGCTTTCTCACGAAGACCTAGGGCAATTTGAGGAAGCCCATCATTGGAATATACAAGCCAAGTTCTATGAAATATTCCCACTAGTATATGAAAGTGATAAAATAGGAGACTCTCTATCATGAAGATCATGGTGCTACTTTGAAGCACAAGTGTGGAAAAAAGATAGTAGCATTGCCCCTTCTCTCTTTTCTCTCATTTTTTTTTATTTTGGGCTCTTTGGCCTCTTTTTGTTTCCTTTTTTGTCTTTTTTTCTTTTCTATTTTTTTTAAAAAAAATCGTCCGGAGTCTCATCCCGACTTGTGGGGGAATCATAGTCTCCATCATCCTTTCCTCACATGGGACAATGCTCTAATAATGATGATCACCACACTTTTATTTACTTACAACTCAAGAATTACAACTCGATACTTAGGACAAAAATATGACCCTATATGAATGCCTCCGGCGGTGTACCGGGATGTGCAATGATCAAGAGAGACATGTATAAAAAATATGAATGGTGGCTTTGCCACAAATACGATGTCAACTACATGATCATGCAAAGCAATATGACAATGATGAAGCGTGTCATAATAAACAGAACGGTGGAAGTTGCATGGCAATAAATCTCGGAATGGCTATGGAAATGCCATAATAGGTAGGTACGGTGGATGTTTTGAGGAAGGGTATATGGTGGGTTTAATGCACCGGCGAAAGTTGCGCGGTACTAGAGAGGCTAGCAATGGTGGAAGGGTGAGAGTGCGTATAATCCATGGACTCAACATTAGTCATAAAGAACTCGCATACTTATTGCAAAAGTCTATTAGCTATCGAAACAAAGTACTACACGCATGCTCCTAGGGGGATAGATTGGTAGGAAAAGACCATCGCTCGTCCCCGACCGCCACTCGTAACGAAGACAATCAATAAATAAATCATGCTCCGACTTCATCACGTAACGGTTCACCATACGTGCATGCTACGGGAATCACAAACTTTAACACAAGTATTTCTACCAATCCACAATTACTCACTAGCATGATTCTAATATCACCATCTTTATATCTCAAAACAATCATAGGGAATCAAACTTCACATAGTATTCAATGCACTTGATATGAAAGTTTTTATTATATCCCTCTTGGATGCCCAACATATTAGGACTAAATTCATAACCTAAGAAAATTACCGTGCTGTTTAGAGACTCTCAAAATAATATAAGTGAAGCATGAGAGTTCATCAATTTCTTCAAAATAAAACCACCGCCGTGCTCTGAAAAGATATAAGTGAAGCACTAGAGCAAACGACAAACTACTCCAAAAGATATAAGTGAAGATCAATGAGTAGCCGAATAATTGTGTAATTATGTGAAGACTCTCTAACATTTAAGAATTTCAGATCTTTGGATATTATTCAAACAGCAAGCAAAATAAAATAAAATGACATTCTAAGGATAGCACATATCATGTGAAGAAGCAAAAACTTAGGCTCAACCGAGACTAACCGATAATTCTTGATGAAGAAAAGTGGGATGCCTAGCGGGGCATCCCCAAGCTTAGATGCTTGAGACTTCTTGAAATATTAACTTGGGATGCCTTGGGCATCCCCAAGCTTGAGCTTTTGCATCTTCTTAATTCCTTTTATATCACGGTTTCCCTAAATCTTAAAAACTTCATGCACACAAAACTCAACAAGAACTTGTGAGAAAAGTTAGTATAAATCAAATGCAAAAACATATCATTCTCTACTGTAGTAAATCACTAAAATTATTATTTAACATTGCATACTAAATGCCTCTGCCCATTTAATACTTCTATCCTCAAATAGAATCATTAAACAAGCAAACATATGCAAACAATGCAAACATAACAGCAATCTGTCTAAACAGGACAGTCTGTAAAGAGTGCAATTGTACTCATACTTCCCTACCTCCAAAATTTCTGAAACATATCACACTGTAGAAAATTTGTTGTTACACACTGTGTAAAAATTTCAAGATTTTATCGCGTTCTGACTTTCCAAAAGAATTCAGACAATGGTAGAAAACTTTCTGTTTTCAAAACAGCAACATATATACTTTCAAAATAAGCATGGTAAAGGCTATACTTGACACTTTTTTTGAAATAAAAGATACAAAACATTACTCTAAATAGCAGCAATAAAATCCTAATAAAATAAAATAACGCTCCAAGCAAAACTCATATCATGTGACGAACAAAAATATAGCTCCAAGTAAGGTTACCGATGATGTTGGAGACGAAAGAGGGGATGCCTTCCGGAGCATCCCCAAGCTTAGTTTCTTGGGTATTCCTTGAATATTACCTTGGGGTGACTTGGGCATCCCCAATCTTAGGGTCTTGTCACTTCTTATTATCCTCATATCGATATCTCACCCAAAACTTGAAAACTTCAATCACACAAAACTTAACGGAACTTCGTGAGATGGGTTCGTATGATAAAACAAATCATTCACTTTGGTACTGTCAAGACAAGATTCAAATTTTTTATCACATGATACCTACTGTACCCTATCAATTCTACAATTTATATTGAGCAATATAAGCCATAGAAACTAGGAAACAAGCAAACTATGCATCAAAAACAGAATCTGTCAAAACAGAACAGTCTGTAAAGATCTGAATTAAGCTCATACTTATGTTACTCCAAAATTTCTAAAAATTTAGTAAAACGTATAAAATTTGTATATAAATCCTATGTAAAAAATTCAGAGTTTTTCCATGTTCCAGTGAATTTTAACAATTCTTTTACTGGACACAAATGTTTCTGTTTCTGCACAGAATCAAGTCAACTATCATCCACACTATCCCAAAGGCTTTACTTGGCACTTTATTGAAAGAAAAGCTATAAAACATGATTACTACAGTAGCTTAATCATGTGAACACACAAAAACAGTAGGGGTAAATATTGGGTTGTCTCCCAGCAAGCGCTTTTCTTTAATGCTTTTTTAGCTAGGCATGATGATTTCAATGATGCTCATATAAAAGATAAGAATTGAAGCATAACGGGAGCATCATGAAGCATATGACTAGCACATTTAAGTTTAACCCACTTCCTATGCATAGGGATTTTGTGAGCAAATAATTTATGGGAACAAGAATCAACTAGCATAGGAAGGCAAAACAAACATAACTTCAAGATTTTCAACACATAGAGAGGAAACTTGATATTATTGCAATATGTAAAAGCATATGTTCCTCTCTCATAGTAATTTTTAGTGGAATCATGAATGAATTCAACAATATAACTATCACATAAAGCATTCTTTTCATGATTCATAAGCATAGAAATTTTACTACTCTCCACATAAGCAAAATTCTTCTCATTCATTGTAGTGAGAGGAGCAAATTCAACAAAATAACTATCATGGGATTGAAAATTAAAATGAAGATGACAAGTTTCATGGTTATCATTATTCTTTATAGCATACATGTCATCACAATAATCATCATAAATAGGAGGCATGATTTCATCATAATAAATTTGCTCATCAAAACTTGGGGGACTAAAAATACCAACTTCATCAAACATAGCATCCCCAAGCTTATGGCTTTGCATATCATTAGCATCATGGATATTCAAAGAATTCATACTAACAACATTGCAATCATGCTCATCATTCAAAAATTTAGTGCCAAACATTTTATAGACTTCTTCTTCTAACACTTGAGCATAATTTTCCTTTCCATCATTTTCACGAAAGATATTAAAAAGATGAAGCATATGAGGCAACCTCAATTCCATTTTTTTGTAGTTTTCTTTTATAAACTAAACTAGTGATAAAACAAGAAACTAAAAGATTCAATTGCAAGATCTAAAGATATACTTTCAAGCACTCACCTCCCCGGCAACGGCGCCAGAAAACAGCTTGATGTCTACTACGCAACCTTCTTCTTGTAGACTCGTGTTGGGCCTCCAAGCGTAGAGTTTTGTAGGACAGTAGCAAATTTCCCTCAAGTGGATGACCTAAGGTTTATCAATCCGTGGGAGGCATAGGATGAAGATGGTCTCTCTCAAACAACCCTGCAACCAAATAACAAAGAGTCTCTTGTGTCCCCAACACACCCAATACAATGGTAAATTGTATAGGTGCACTAGTTCGGCGAAGAGATGGTGATACAAGTGTAATATGGATGGTAGATATAGGATTTTGTAATCTGAAAATATAAAAACAGCAAGGTAACTAGTAACAAAAGTGAGCGAAAACGGTACTGCAATGCTTGGAAACAAGGCCTAGGGTTCATACTTTCACTAGTGCAAGTTCTCTCAACAATGATAACATAATTAAATCATATGGCAATCCCTCAACGTGCGAAAAAAAGTCACTCCAAAGTTCCTATCGCGGAGAACATAAGATGAAATTGCTTGTAGGGTACGAAACCACCTCAAAGTTATTCTTTCCGATCAATCCATTGAGCTATTCCTATAAGTGTCACAAACAGCCCTAGAGTTCGTAGTAAAATAACACCATATGACACACATCAATCAAGCCTAATGTCACCTAGATACTCCAATGTCACCACAAGTATCCGTGGGTCAATTATACGATATGCATCAAACAACTTCAGATTCATAATATTCAATCCAACACAAAGAACCTCAAAGAGCGCCCCAAGATTCCTACTTGAGAAACAAGGACGAAAACATGCATCAACCCCTATGCATAGATTACCCCAATGTCACCTCGGGAATCCGCGAGTTGAATGCCAAAACATACATCAAGTGAATCAATAGAACACCCCATTGTCACCACGGGTATCCCACGCAAGACATACATCAAGTGTTCTCAAATCCATAATAGTATTCAATCCGATAATACTGAAACCTCAAAGGTAAAACTCAATTCATCACAAGAAGGTTGAGGGGGAGAAACACCATATGATTCAACTATAATAACAAAGCTCGCGATACATAAAGATCGTGCCATATCAAGAACACGAGATAGAGAGAGATCAAACACATAGCTACTGGTACATACCCTCAGCCCCGAGGGTGAACTACTCCCTCCTCGTCATGGAGACCGTCGGGATGATGAAGATGGCCACTGGTGATGGTTTCCCCCTCCGGCAGGGTGCCGGAACAGGCTCCCAATGGGTTTTTCATGGCTACAGAGGCTTGCGGCGGTGGAAGTTCCGATCTAGGTTTCTTTCTGGGGGTTTCGTGATTTATAGGAATTTTTGGCGTCGGTCTCATGTCAAGGGGGTCCACGAGGCAGCGGCAAGACAGCGGGGCACGCCCTCCACCCTTGTGGTTGCCTTGGAACTCTTCTGGCCCAACTCTTATGCCTCGAGGGTCTCTTTTGGTTAAAAACTCACCGTAAATTTTCAGCCCATTCCGAGAACTTTTATTTCTGCACAAAAAACGACACCACGGTAGTTCTGCTGAAAACAGCGTCAGTCCGGGTTAGTTCTAATCAAATCATACCAAAATCATATAAAATTGTTGTAAACATGGCATGAATACTTCATAAATTATAGATACGTTGGAGACGTATCAGCATCCCCAAGCTTAATTCCTGCTCGTCCTCGAGTAGGTAAATGATAAAAGAAAGAATTTATGAAGTGTGAATGCTACCTAATATATTTATCAATGTAATCTTCTTTATTGTGGCATGAGTATTCAGATTCGTAAGATTCAAAAAAAAAGTTTAATATTGACATAAAAACAATAATACTTCAAGCATACTAATAAAACAATCATGTCTTCTCAAAATATCATGGCCAAAGAAAGTTATCCCTACAAAATCATATAGTCTGGCTATGCTCCATCTTCATCACACAAAGTATTAAATCATGCACAACCTCGATGACAAGCCAAGCAATTGTTTCATACTTTTGATGTTCTCAAACTTTTTCAACTTTCACACAATAAATGAGCGTGAGCCATGGATATAGCACTATAGGTGGAATAGAATATGGTGGAGGTTGTGGAGAAGACAAAAAGAAGGAGAAAGTCTCACATCAACTAGGCGTATTAACAGGCTATGGAGATGCCCATCAACAGATATCAATGTGAGTGAGTAGGGATTGCCATGCAACGGATGCACTAGAGCTATAAGTGTATGAAAGCTCAAAAAGAAACGCCATCAATTAATGGAAACTTAGCATAGAAGAAACATCGAGCTAGCACAAGAAGTAAATGATGATCAGATGATCGTTTATCCTAGTTAATTATGCATGTGATTGTTTACTTTGGTGTGTGAAAATGTCATGTGTGTACTAGCCACCTATGTAATTGGATGTTTGCCGCGTATTACACACATCTTGTTTATTTGAAACGTTTATGTTCTCTTGGCTCAACACAAACATTTTATCACAATGAACCGTATGTCGTATATCGCACACACCTTGATCTGGCTAACCCTTTCTTTTGTGTGGCCTAATCACAAACAGTTCATCCGAGTGAACTGTATGCCATATATCACACACACCTTCATCTGGCTGCCCGTTTCTGTTGTTCCGCCTCATCACAAACAGTTCATCCGAGTAAACTGTATGCCGTATATCGCACACGCCTTCATCTGGCTGCCCGTTTCTTTTGTTTTGCCTCATCGCAAACAGTTAATTGAACGGAACCGTATGCCCCACATCGCACACGCAACTAAAATATGAACCGTGTTTGATGTATCCTTCATCGCAAACGTTTTGCATATTTTTTGAGGGTTTTTTTACATCACCGTTTGCGATTAGTGCATCGCACACAGTTTCGTCAAAGGGTCTTTGATCGTAGTGTCGTTTTAGCAGCATCCTGCAGTAGTGATGGGAAACAAAAAAATTCCTACGCTCACCAAGATCAATCTAGGAGATGACCATCTACGAGAGTAGAGATTGGATCTACATACCCTTGTAGATCGCTAAGCGGAAGCGTTAAGAAACACGGTTGATGTAGTCGAACGTCTTCGCGATCCAATCACGATCCGTCCCGCGAACTCCCGATCCAAGTGCCGAACAGACGGCACCTCCGCGTTCAACACACGTACGGCTTGATGACGCCTTCACCTCCTCAATCCAGCGAGAAATGGTGAAGTAGTAGCTCGAGTCCTCTGGCAGCACGACGGCGTGGTGGCGGTGGTGGCGGCAGAATCTCAGCAGAGCTTCGCTAAGTGCTACGGAGAGGAAGAGGACTACGAGGGAGAGGGAGGGCAGCGCCGTGGCATAGATTGGTTCTCAAGCGTGCGGTGGACCTCTCTCTACCTCTCTATATATAGGGGGAAGGGAGGAGGAGGGGCGCCCTAGATCCCATCTAGGGGAACGGCGGCCACAGGGGATGGGAAACCGTAGATGGGTTTTGGCCCTCCCCTTAGGAGACTTGGCCCCCAAGCCAGGTGGAGGCAAAACCCGAGGGAGGCACCCCCACCTATTCTGGCAATGTGGGATGGGGTGAGGGGAGTGCACAACCCCTTAGTGGGTTGGTGTGCCCCCTCCCCTTGGCCCATGAGGCCCCCCAACACTTGTCGGGGCCCCCCGAAACCCCTTTCGGTCATGCTGGTCATCACCCGGTACACCCAGAACAATTCAGGACTCCAATACCCTTCGTCCAATATATCAATATTCACTTCTGGACCATTCCGGAGTTCCTCGTCATGTCCGGGATCTCATCCGGGACTTCGAGCAACCTTCGGTAACCACCATAATGACTCAACTATACTTATATACTCACCAAACGTTAAGTGTGTAGACCCAGCGGGTTCGAGAACTATGCAGACATACCGAGACACCTCTACGGGCAATAACCAATAGTAGGACCTGGATGTCCATATTCGTTCCCACATATTCTACGAATATCTTATCGGTCGAACCTCGATGTCAAGGATTCAGCTAATCTCGTATTCAGTTCCCTTTGTCTGTCGGTATGTTACTTGCCCGAGATTCGATCGTCGGTATCTCCATACCTAGTTCAATCTCGTTACCGGCAAGTCTCTTTACTCGTTCCGTAATACAAGATCCCATGGCTAACTCATTAGTCACATTGCTTGCAAGCTTCTTGTGATGTTGTATTACCGAGTGGGCCCTGAGATATACGGAGTGAAAAATCCCAGTCTTGATACATGCCAACTAAACAGACACCCTCGGAGATACCTGTAGAGCACCTTTATAGTCACCCAGTTACGTTGCGATGTTTGATACACACAAGGTACTCCTCCAGTGTCAGTGAGTTGCTTGATCTCATGGTCATAGAAACATATACTTGACATGCAGAAAACGATAGCAATAAACTTGACACGATCACATGCTACATTTATAGTTGGGTCTTGTCCATCACATCATTCTCCTAATGATGTGATCCTGTTATCAAATGACAACTCATGTCCATGGCTAGGAAACCATAGCCATCTTTGATCAATAAGCTAGTCCGGTAGAGGCTTACTAGGGACATGTTGTTGTCTATGTAAGCACACATGTATTTGAGTTTCCAATCAATACAATTAAAGCATGGATAATAAATAATTATCATGAACAAGGAAATATGATAATAACCAATTTATTATTGCCTCTAGGGCATATTTCCAACACCTTTTCAGGTACTTCAGGATGTTCTTGAACGCTCTCCAGTGATCCACTCCTGGATTACTTTGGTACCTCCCTGCCAGACTTATGGCAAGGCACACATCAGGTCTGGTACACAGCATAGCATACATGATAGAACCTATGGCTGAGGCATAGGGAATGACTTTCATTTTCTCTCTATCTTCTGCCGTGGTCGGGCTTTGAGTCTGACTCAACTTCACACCTTGTAACACAGGCAAGAACCCTTTCCTTGACTGATCCATTTTGAACTTCTTCAAAACTTTATCAAGGTATGTGCTTTGTGAAAGTCATATTAAGCGTCTCGATCTATCTCTATAGATCTTGATGCCCAATATATAAGCAGCTTCACCGAGGTCTTTCATTGAAAAATTCTTATTCAAGTATCCTTTTATGCTATCCAGAAATTCTATATCATTTCCAATCAACAATATGTCATCCACATATAATATCAGAAATGCTACAGAGCTCCCATTCACTTTCTTGTAAATACAGGCTTCACCGTAAGTCTGTATAAAACCATATGCTTTGATCACCTCATCAAAGTGTATATTCCAACTCCGAGATGCTTGCACCAGTCCATAGATGGATTGCTGGAGCTTGCACACTTTGTTAGCACCTTTAGGATCGATAAAACCTTCCGGTTGCATCATATACAACTCTTCTTTAAGAAATCCATTAAGGAATGCAGTTTTGACGTCCATTTGCCAGATTTCATAATTATAAAATGCGGCAATTGCTAACATGATTCGGACAGACTTAAGCATCGCTACGGGTGAGAAAGTCTCATCATAGTCAACTCCTTGAACTTGTCAAAAACCTTTCGTGACAAGTCGAGCTTTGTAGACAGTAACATTACCATCAGCGTCAGTCTTCTTCTTGAAGATCCATTTATTCTCAATGGCTTGCCGATCATCGGGCAAGTCCACCAAAGTCCACACTTTGTTCTCATACATGGATCCTATCTCAGATTTCATGGCCTCAAGCCATTTATCGGAATTTGGGCTCATCATAGCTTCTTCATAGTTCGTAGGTTTGCCTTGGTCTAATAACATGACTTCCAGAACAGGATTTCTGTACCACTCTGGTGCGGATCGTGCTCTGGTCGACCTACGAGGTTCAGTAGTAACTTGATCTGAAGTTTCATGATCATTATCATTTGCTTCCTCTCAAGTTGGTGTAGGAATCACGGGAACGGTTTTCTGTGATGTGCTACTTTCCAATTGGAGAGAAGGTACAATTACCTCATCAAGTTCTACTTTCCTCCCACTCACTTCTTTCGAGAGAAACTCCTTCTCTAGAAAGGATCCATTCTTGGCAACAAAGATCTTGCCTTCGGATCTGTGGTACAATGTGTACCCAATTGTTTCTATAGGGTATCCTATGAAGACGCACTTCTCCGATTTGGGTTCGAGCTTATCAGGCTGAAGCCTTTTGACATAAGTGTCGCAACCCCAAACTTTACGAAACGACAACTTAGGTTTCTTACCAAACCACAGTTCATACGGTGTCATCTCAACGGATTTGGACGGTGCCCTATTTAAGGTGAATGTGGTTGTCTCTAATGCATAACCCCAAAACGATAGTGGTAAATCGGTAAGAGACATCATAGATCGCACCATATCTAATAAAGTACGGTTACGACGTTCGGACACACCATTACGCTATGGTGTTACGGGTGGCGTGAGTTGTGAAACAATTCCACATTGTTTTAAATGAAGGCCGAACTCGTAACTCAAATATTCGCCTCCGCTATCAGATCGTAGAAACTTTATTTTCTTGTTAAGATGATTCTCCACTTCACTCTGAAATTCTTTGAACTTTTCAAATGTCTCAGACTTGTGTTTCATCAAGTAGATATACCCATATCTACTCAAATCATCTGTGAAGGTCAGAAAATAATGATACCCGCCGCATGCTTCAGCACTCATTGGACCGCATACATCGGTATGTATTATTTCCAATAAGTCATTAGCTCGCTCCATTGTTCCGGAGAACGGAGTTTTAGTCATCTTGCCCATGAGGCATGGTTCGCAAGTATCAAATGATTCATAATCAAGTGATTCCAAAAGTCCATCCGCATGGAGTTTCTTCATGCACTTTACACCAATATGACCTAAACGGCAGTGCCACAAGTATGTTGCACTATCATTATCAACTTTGCATCTTTTGGCATCAATATTATGAATATGTGTATCACTACGATCGAGATTCAACAAGAATAGACCACTCATCAAGGGTGCATGACCATAAAAGATATTACTCATATAAATAGAACAACCATTTAAGGATGACAATGGGTAGGGTATGGGCAGGGTAGAGAAATACCATACCCATACCCGTATAGTCAGTGGGTACAAAATTCTACCCATACCCGTACCCATGGGTATGAAACTTTACCCATACCAATACCCATACCCAACGGGTACCTGTACCCATTGGGTACCCAACGGGTAGAACAAATAGTACACAAGTTGTTCATAATTTGACGCTCATTGATAGCACATTTGACAAAAAAAATCAATTATCTCAGCTCAATAACAGGTAGATGAGTAAATGACCAATATCAAAATTTAGAAACCACAACATACTCTTAAGTCAATAGGAGTAGACGAGTCACATGACAAATTAATGACTAACTGACGACAAATTAACATTAGTTCACAAACGGGCAGGGTATGGGTATACCCGCGAGTACAAGGCAATACCCGTACCCTGCCCATGACTTAACGGGTAGGGTATGGGTACTACCCATGGGTATAAAAGTGTGCCCATACCCTGCCCATGCGGGTACGGTACCCGCGGGTACCCGTACCCGTGGGTAAAATTGCCATCCTTACAACCATTATTCTCCGATTTAAATGAATAACCGTCTCGCAATAAACAAGATCCAGATATAATGTTCATGCTCAACGCGGGCACCAAATAACAATTATTGAGGTCTAAAACTAATCCCGAAAGTAGATGTAGATGTAGCATGCCGACGGCGATCACATCGACCTTGGAACCATTTCCAACATGCATCGTCACCTCGTCCTTAGCCAATCTTCGTTTATTCCGCATCTCCTGATAACCCACAAGTATAGGGGATCGCAACAGTTTTTGAGGGTAAAGTATTCAACCCAAATTTATTGATTCGACACAAGGGGAGCCAAAGAATATTCTCAAGTATTAGCAGCTGAGTTGTCAATTAAACCACACCTGAAAGACTTAATATCTGCAGCAAAGTATTTAGTAGCAAAGTAGTATGGAAGTAATGGTGACGGTGGCAAAAGTAACAGTAGCAGTTTCGTAGCAATGGTAACAGTGGCAACGGAAAAGTAACGTAGCAAAGATCAATATGTGAAAAGCTCATAGGCAATGGATTAATAATGGATAATTATGTCGGATGGCATTCATCATGCAATAGTTATAACCTAGGGTGACACAGAACTAGCTCCAATTCATCAATATAATGTAGGCATGTATTCCGAATATAGTCATACGTGCTTATGGAAAAGAACTTGCATGACATCTTTTGTCCTACCCTCCCATGGCAGCGGGGTCCGAATGGAAACTAAGGGATATTAAAGCCTTCTTTTAATAGAGAACTAGACCAAAGCATTAGCACTTAGTGAATACATGAACTCCTCAAACTACGGTAATCACCGGAAAGAATCCCAATTATTGTCACCTTGGGGTATGCGGATCATAACACGTAATAGGTGTCTACAACTTGCAAGATAGGATCAAGAACACAAATATATTCATGAAAACATAATAGGTTCAGAGCTGAAATCATGGCACTCGGGCCCTAGTGACAAGCATTAAGCATAGCAAAGTCATAGCAACATCAATCTTAGAACATAGTGGATACTAGGGTTCAAACCCTAACAAAACTAACTCAATTACATGATAAATCTCATCCAACCCATCACCGTCCAGCAAGCCAATGATGGAATTACTCACCCACGGCGGTGAGCATCATGAAATTGGTGATGGAGGAAGGTTGGTGATGATGATGGCGACAATTTCCCCTCTCCGGAGCCCCGAACGGACTCCAGATCTGCCCTCCCGATGAAGAACAGGAGGTGATGACGGCTCCGTATCATAAAACGCGATGAATCCTTCTTTCTCCCCGAACGTGAATATATAGAGTTGGAGTTGAGGTCGGTGGAGGTCCAGGGGACCCACAAGGCAGGGGGGGCGCCCTGCACCCTTGTGGACAGCAGGTGGGTCCCCCTCTGTTGATTCTTTCGCCAATATTTTTTATTTATTCCAAAAATATTCTCCGTGAAGTTTCAGGTCATTCCGAGAACTTTTATTTCTGTACAAAAATAACACCAAGGCAATTCTACTGAAAACAGCGTCAGTCCGTGTTAGTTCCATTCAAATCATGCAAATTAGAGTCCAAAACAAGGGCAAAAGAGTTTGGAAAAGTAGATACAATAGAGACGTATCAGCTCCTATTTCGAGTTACAAATATGAGCAACCGAACTAGTATCAAATACCCAGGCGCTGCTACGAGCATTAGTAAGGTACACATCAATAACATGTATATCAAATATACCTTTGTTCACTTTGACATCCTTCTTATCCGCCAAGTATTTGGGGCAGTTCCGCTTCCAGTGACCATTCCCTTTGCAGTAAAAGCACTCAGTTTCAAGCTTGGGTCCAGCTTTGGGCTTCTTCCCGGGAGTGGCAACTTGCTTGCCATTCTTCTTGAAGTTCCCTTTCTTTCCCTTGCCCTTTTTCTTGAAACTAGTGGTCTTGTTAACCATCAACACTTGATGCTCCTTCTTGATTTCTACCTCAGCATTGCGAAGAGCTCAGGAATCGTTTTATTCATCCCTTGCATATTATAGTTCATCACGAAGCCTTTGTAGCTTGTTGGCAGCGATTGAAGAACTTTGTCAATAACACTATCAACTGGAAGATCAACTCCCCGTTGAGTCAAGTGGTTATGATACCCAGAAATTTTGAGTATGTGTTCACTGACAGAACTGTTCTCCTCCATCTTGCAGCTACAGAACTTGGTGGAGACTTCATATCTCTCAACCCGGGCATTTGCTTGAAATATTAACTTCAACTCTTGGAACATCTCATATGCTCCATGACGTTCAAAACATCTTTGAAGTCCTGGTTCTAAGTCGTAAAGCATGGCACACTAAACTATAGAGTAGTCATCAGATCGAGCTTGCCAGGCGTTCATAACATCTGCTTCAGCTCCTGCAGCAGGTCTTTCACCTAGCGGTGCATCAAGGACATAATTCTTCTATGCAGTAATGAGGATAATCCTCAAGTTACAGACCCAGTCCATGTAGTTGCTACCATCATCTTTCAACTTAGCTTTCTCTAGGAACGCATTAAACTTCAGGGGAATGGTAGCTCGGGCCATTGATCTACAACATAGATATGCAAAACTATAAGACTAAGTTCATGATAAATTAAGTTCAATTAATCAAATTACTAATGAACCCCCCTTAAATAAACATCCCTCAAGTTATCTAAGTGATACATGATCCAAATCAACTAACCCATGTCCGATCATCACGTGAGATGGGGTAGTCATCAAAGGTGAACATCTCTATGTTGATCATATCTACTATATGACTCACGTTCGACCTTTCGGCCTCCAGTGTTCCGAGACCATGTCTGTACATGCTAGGCTCGTCAAGTTTAACCCAAGTATTTTGCATGTGCAAAACTGTCTTACACCCGTTGTATGTGAACGTAGAGTCTATCACACCCGATCATCACGAGGTGCCTCGAAACGACAAATTTTGGCAATGGTGCCTACTTGGGAAGAACACTTTTATCTTGAAATTTAGTGAAGGGATCATCTTATAATGCTACCGCCATTCTAAGAAAAATAAGATGCATAGAGGATAAACATCACATGCAATCAAAAAAAATATGTGACATGATATTGCCATCATCATCTTGTGCTTTTGATCTCCATCTCCAAAGCATCTTCATGATCTCCATCGTCACCGGCTCGACACCTTGATCTCCATCGTTGCGTCGGGGTCATCTCGCCAACTATTGCTTCTACAACTATCGCTAACGCATAGTGATAAAGTAAAGCAATTACATGGCGCTTGCACTTCATACAATAAAGAGACAACCCTAAGGCTCCTGCCGGTTGCACTACTGGAATAAGGGAATTTGCCATCAGCCAGTTCTTTCCCGTTTGCTAGCTGACGGCAAAGAAGGTCTTTGCTGTCTGCTTGCAAAAAATGGACGGCAAAGAACTGGCTGATGGCAAAGATACAATTTGCCATCAGCCATTTCTTTGTCGTCTGCTAGCAGACGACAAAGAATCTTTGCCGTCCGCTAGCAGACGGCAACGATATGGGTGGGGTCCATTTGAGGCCAGTGCTGTAACGGCCCACCCCCTCCCATCTTTGCCGTCTGGCAGCGGATGACAAAGAGCCAAAAGGCAGATGGCAAAGAAGCACCTAGCTAACGGCCGTTCCCCCCGCACCCCACCTAACGGTCAGCCCCACCCCATCCCCCTCTCTCTCTCTCTCCCTCTCTCTCTCTCTCTCCCCTCACCTCACCCGCGCGCCGCCCCCGTAGCCTGAGCCGCCGTCGGCCCGCGCCAACCCCAGAGCCCGAGCCACCGCCGGCCAGCCCCGCCCCCCGGAGCCCGCCCCGCCGCCGGCCCGCCCGCCCGCCCCGCCCAGCAGACCCAGGCCGCGGCGGCCGCCCTGCCCCACCCCATCGCCGGAGCTGCACCGTCCCACGCCGCCCCTCCCCGTGGCCTGCCTCCATCGGCCGACCTCGTCGGAGCTAGGTGAGTCCTATGTTTTTTTAGATTTAGTTTAGTTTAGTTTAATATAGTTTAGTTTAGGTTTAGGTTTAGATTTAGTTTAGTTTAGGTTTTTTCTGTTTTTTAAGAAGAAAGAAGAAAGATGAAAAAAAAAGTAGAAGAAGAAGAAAAGAAGGAAGAAGAAGATGAAAAAAAGAAGAAGAGGTAGAAGAAGAAGATGAAAAGGAAGGAAGAAGAAGATGAAAAAAAGAAGTAGAAAAAGTAGAAAAAGAAAGAAAAGAAGGAAAAGAAGGTCGAGGGTCGAGGGGTCGATGGTCACTGAGGGGTCGAGGATCACCGAGGGGTCCAGGGGTTGAGGATCGAGGGGTCGATGGTCGAGGATCTCCGAGGGGTCGGGGGTCGAGGATCGCCGAGGGGTCGAGGGTCGAGGATCACCGAGGGGTCGAGGGGTCGAGGATTGAGGGGTCGAGAGTCGAGGGGTCGATGGTCGAGGATCTCCGAGGGGTCGAGCGTCGAGGGTCGCCGAGGGGTCGAGGGTCGAGGGGTCGACGGTCGAGGATCGCCGAGGAGTCGAGGGGTCGAGGATCGAGGGGTCGAGGGTCGAGGAACGAGCAGTGCGAATCCTTTTTTTACAACTTGGCGGTGGCATCCTGTTGTAAATATTTAGTTAGGTTAATGGCAAAAACAATAATGCTATGTTACTCATCTTTGGATTTAAATGTGCAGTGGTTTCGTCGCTGCGAGGGTCTGGTGTTCGACGAGCTCTGCCCCTGCGTTCGTGGGTGAGCACAAATGACATCTCCTCCTCCCCCCTTAATTATTTGCTCTGTCCCGGTCTTCGTGCCGATGAAACTTGTTACCTATAGGTGTCTTCAATCATCAGTATGCGTGACCAGTATGCGTCTCCCATTCGAAAGGGTTACAGTTATAAATATGCATACATTTGCATATTTATAACCGTGATTCTTTTGAATTGTCCAACGTTATCCATGGACAGCCCAAGCATGTGTAGATTGGGTTCGTTTTCCCATATGCTCTGCTCCGGATCCGACGCATAAATTTTGTCAGTGCCTCCCTGTTGTTCTCCGGGTACACATTCTCTCTGTTTATTGCAGAGACGTGTATTAGGAGAACAACGGAGGTGCTGCCAAAATTTTGCGTCGGATCCGGAGCAGAGCATGGGAAAACGAACCCAATCTACACATACTCAGGTGGGATTAGGACCTATCTTTACCTATTAGGGTGTAGGTTGCATGGACGTAATAAAATTGACAAACTAGATTAACTAATGAATATATACATGGTGAATTATATATATATTTCTTGTGTGTCCAGTAGCTAGGCAAGATGAGTGATCGTGCGTGGATGTACACCGGTCACACTAGTTAGAAAGACATGACCAATGACTGGTTAACAAAAACCAAGGGGTTTGTGAGAGCCGCATTTGCAAATGGCCAGAAGAAAACCTGGTGCCCCTGTGTCCGGTGTGACAATTGGCACAAGAGGACAGAGGAAGAAATGGGAAAACACCTGCAGAAGAGTGGTTTTACGCCCGGTTATATGGTGTGGACATTTCATGGTGAGTCTGCCCAACGTGCCAGAGCTGAGGTGGTTCGTCATCGCATCGACAAGCATGGTACCGGGATGGAAGACATGGCGCAAGACATTGATGATGCTCGGGATTCGGACGATGAGATGGAGGAATCTGCAAAGGCCTTCAATGAAATGTTGGAGTCTTCAAAACGTCCTCTCCACGAGCACACTGAGCTTTGTCAGCTGGATGCCATCTCACAAGTAATGGCTCTGAAGGCCCAATTCAACTTGGGCAGAGAATGGTACGACGCGATGATGACAGTATTTGGACGCTTTCTACCCAAAAGCCATGTAATGCCTGCAAACCTGTACCAGTCGGACAAAATCCTCCGTGCACTTAAGATGCCCTATGAGAAGATACATGCCTGTGAGAAAGGATGTGCCTTATTTAGGCTTGAGTATGCGGACTTGAACTATTGTCCCATTTGCAAGTCTTCCAGGTATGTTGTGGTAGAAAACGGTATGGGTGAGAAGAAGCAGACCAAAATCCTTGTTAATGTTCTTCGGTATTTGCCAATCGTACCAAGACTTCAACGTCTTTTCATGGTCGAAGAGACGGCAAGACAGATGACATGGCACAAAATGGGCAAAAGAACCGAACTAGATGCAGATGGGAATCTGATGATGGTACACACATCGGATGGTTCTGCGTGGAAGCGCTTCGATGCATTACATGAGCAAAAAATGGCAGATCCAAGGCATCCTTGAGTCGCCATCAGCACGGATGGGTTCAATGTGTTTGGTCTGATGGCAACCCAATACAGTTGTTGGCCCATATTTGTCATTCCACTCAATCCCCCCTGCCCCCCGGGACAGATTATGCAAAGAAAGAACATTTTCCTAACATTGATAATTCCAGGGCCCAACTATTCGATGAAGAATATGAATGTGTACATGCAGCCACTCAAGGATGAATTGCAAGAAGCTTGGGATAATGGGTTCAAGACATACGATGCCGCTAGCAAAAAGAACTTCATAATGCGTGTCTGGTACATGTACTCGATGCATGACTTGCTGGCGTATGCGCTATTCGTTGGCTGGTGCGTGCATGGAAGGTTTCCGTGCCCCACATGCAAGGCAGCTCTTGAGTTTCGTTGGCTGCAGGTGGGTCGCAAGTTTTCTTTCTTCGACTTGCATAGACAGTTCCTGGATCCTCGCCATAAGTTCAGGAAAGACAAGAAGAACTTCATCAAAGGTAGAGTTGTCAAAAACTCTGCACCACCTGCGTTGACAGGCCAAGAGACCCTGGATCGGTTAAACGCTCTCGAGCCAGATCCAGAGCGTCTAGGGTATTTCAAGGGGTATAATTCAGAACACGCCTAGACTCACAAGACATGCTTCTGGGATCTGCCTTACTTCAAAGACCTCCTTTGCCCACACAACATCGACGTGATGCACACTGAAAAGAATATCGCCGAGGCCCTTTTTGGTACATTGTTCGGCATATAGGGGAAGTCAAAGGATAATACTAAGGCTAGAGTCGATCAGGAGGCGCTATGTGATAGACCATTACAAAACATGCAAGAACCGAAAGGAAAGCAGAACTGGACGAAGCCAAAGGCATGGTTCAATCTTGGAAGGCCAGCTATGAGGGAAATTATCTTGTGGGTGAAAATGCAGTTGATGTTCCCTGATGAGTATGCAGCGAATCTAAAGAGGGGGGCGAGTCTTGAAAAATTGAAAATATTTGGTCTCAAGAGTCATGATTGGCACATATGGATTGAGCGGGTAAAGCCGATGATGTTGCGTGGCTTTTTCCCTGAGGATGAATGGCTAGTACTGGCAGAGCTGAGCTATTTCTTCCGTGTTCTTTGTGCGAAAGAACTATCGCCTGGCGTGCTAGAAGAAATGGAAGAGTTGGCGTCAGAGTTGATCTGCAAGTTAGAAAAGATCTTTCCGCCGGGCTTCTTTAATCCAATGCAGCACTTGATTTTGCATCTCCCGACCGAGGCAAGATTGGGGGGCCCGTGCAAAATCGTTGGTGCTACGCAACTAAGAGGATGCAGAAGACGCTCCGAGCAAAATATAAAAATAAACGTAGAATTGAAGCATTGATGACCGAGGCATTCATTACTGAGGAGGCGGCAAACTTCGTGACAGCATAGTCCGAAGCAAAAAATCGTCATTTGCATAATCCGAAGCCTCGGTACAATGCTGGCGACCCTAAAAAAGGTGGATCCAACCTCAGCCTATTCAAAGGGAATCTCACACCAGTCGGTGCTTCGAAACCAATATCGTTGGATGTCGAAGAATGGCGGACCATTTCGTTGTATATCTTCAACAACCTAACAGAAGTGTGGTCGTACATCGAGTAAGTTCTCGTGGTACATTGTTTCGCAACTTCTAATTCCTTTGAACTGCCCTTATTCCCGGATATTTGATACAGTCGATACGTCGTCAAATTCTCGAATGGAGCGGTGATCGAAAAGGAATCCATCAAAGAGTATCAGCTTCTGGCAAAGCATGGACGCAGCTTTCCCGGTTCCATCTCTTGGTTCAAACAAACGGTAATTTCCATTAGACCATTCTCATTTCTTCATCTAATTTTTGGCTAATGCAACAATCCTTTCGTATTAAACTCATAGGCTAATTCAGAGTCTATGGATGCCGAATTGAGACAATTCGATAATGGTTTTGACTATAAGGTCCATTCATTTGACAAATACGACATCAACGGGTATCGCTTTCGTACCTTCGATAAAGAGCTATCTATGGCCGACCGAAAGTCTACAAATTGTTGTGTCTCTGCTATCGGCGAAGGAGGTACCGAGTATTATGGTAGAGTTGAAGCAATTTATGAACTTCTATTCTATGGTGAAACCCCACCGAATGTCGTAGTCTTCAAATGTTATTGGTTCCAGCCGAAGGAGACTAGAAGGACTCATGAACATATAGGGCTAGTCGAAATCAAACAAAGCACCATTTAGATGTTCCCGATGTCTATATTATGGCTCAACAGGCGACCCAAGTTTTCTATCTACCGTGGGCCTGCCAATCTGATCCAAATCTGAATGGTTGGGATGTCGTTTATGAAGTGCCGCCACGTGTTAGACCACCTCCCCCCAATGAAGAGGATTATGAACCTCACATTAACCCAGACACATATGAAGGTGAATTCTTCCAAGAAACACGTCTTTCCAAAAAATGCTGAAAGAAACGTTCTACTTCACCCCAGAACATTGAAGTAGATAGCGACAGTGAATCCGACTTCACCCCTGAGCCGGAACAAGAAGAGCCAGAACAAGAAGAGGTTACTGCTACGGATGACCTGTCAGTGCTTGACCGATTACATAAAGGTGGTCTTCCACATGTTGATGCCGCTGAACCCGATGAGCACGTCATTCATGAGAGTGATGATGATGATGCATTTATTGATCCCGGACCATATATAGACGATCAAGATTATTATTAGTTCATGTCAGGTATTCAATTTGTATTATATACATATATATATATTATTATCTCATGTTAGGTATTCAATTTTTTTATGTTGTACTTAATGATGATACACTTAACTTATATACATATTATTATTCATGTCGGTATTATTTTTTTTTATGTTGTACTAATTTCGTTTACTCTTTGTCATGCCAGGTGTTGAAAAATGGTGGGCGCGGGTAAGGAGCGCTCCGAGGCTCCTTCTTCATCGGCGCGTGGTAGGAGTGGTACTTCCATTCCACCCGTACCTCTCCGAAGAGCATTGTACGAGGGTATGGCTTCACCGGTGGGCGCTTCTTCGTCGGCGTCATTGCCCACAGGAGGTTGGGGAGGACGTGGTCATGGGAGAGGTAGGCAGGCTCCCACGCCTTCCTCGCCGCCACCCCCAGCTGATTCACCCGAGCACAGGACTGCTAGGGTGGACACGTCTGAGGAGGAGGCTACGCGGACTCTGGTCCACGAGCCTCGAGTCGACGGGCCTTCGGCCCACGAGACTTCTGCCCATGAGACTTCGGACCAGGGTACGTCCCAGGAGACGTCCGGATGGGGTACCTGGCCGAATCCGCCTGAGGGGCTGAGTGGCCATGCTGATGGTGGTGGGGATCCGGCTGACAGCGAGGACGAGGTGTTTGAGGGGGCCATCGTCTACCAGCGTGGTTGTACACGGCTCCCGCCCCTGTCGGCGACCCGTGAGCAGAGGTGGTTGATTTTCCCTGATGCGGAGAGGTAAGTGCATTTACTCTTTTTGTACCTTTTGCCTTCACGTTTCTTTAAATGTCTAATGCGTTGGCCTTGTCATACTGCAGGGTTTGGGACCACGCTCCGGATGTCCGTAGGCCCAACAACGTCCTTAGTGTGCTTTGCCAGAAAAACTTCCCGAGGTTTGTCATGTTGCCCGGTGAGGGTCAGCTTCCACAGCTAGGATTGAGCTGGGAGCACTACTTGGCTGCCCCGGCCCCGGCGGAGGAGATGATCAATGGTGTGTTGTGCCACACGAGGGCAGAGATGGTGATCAGAAAGTTTTGGGTAATTTCTCCTTTACACAATTAAAAATCTTCAAATAGCTAGTTATTGTACTAATCAATGTTGTCTCGTTTGATTGCAGACCTTATACAGGTGTGAGGAGGGATACGAGGAGGCCGCGGCACAGGTTATCGATACCGAGTGCAAGCGCCTACTACAAAACTTACGGCACGAGGCTCGGGTGCAGGCTGTTCGAGACTACTACGCCTCGCGTGGTATTAAGAAGACCAAGTCGGCGTGCCGCGGAAAGTTTCTGAAGAAGGAGCAGTACATGACGGTAATTACCTATTCTTAAGGCCTTGTACTTAGTTTCCTTGATTTGATTCATAGGCGTAGCGCTCAAGTTTCTCTTTACTAACTTAGGTGCCCCCGAGATGGTGTGCGGATCAGATGGATTGTTGGGAGGTGTTGGTGGATGAGTGGTGCCCAGACCAATGGCTAGCCCTCCACAACAATGCCAAGGACCGGCGTGCCCAAAGGGAAGCTGTGCCACACCATCAAGGCAGCACCAACTTATATCAGTTCGGGCGGAACTGGTTATGTGTTTGCTTCATGATTCGTGCAACTCATTCTTCATGCTAGCTTGAGCCCTTTAATTACTAATTTACTCTATTCCTCTCTTTCAGGCGCGACACAATAAGGCGGAGGTGCCAGAGGTGTACGACCTCTATGCCATGGCCCATACTGCCTCATACAAGAAGGTCAAGGCATTCTCTGAGTCTGACCTTGATCATCTAGAGAACTTCACCAACATCTCCTCCCACAATAAGCTCGTGAATTACAGAGATGAGGGGAAGGCGAGGAAAGGGGAGGACTTTAACCCTAGCCAGGGTCCCATTGATCCAGAGCTGGTGATGATATCTGGTGGCGGGAGGTCCCATGGCTCGATAGCCATTGGAGATGGACTTATCCGTTGTCCTAGCACTCTCCCGGAGATCAAGGCGTGCCAGTCGAGCTCTGCTCCTGAGATAAGGCCTCGTCAACGGCCTTATGAGCTCGCCTTCGAGGTTAGTTATACAGACTCAGCTTTCTTTCCTCCATTACATTGTGTGTGCGGCCATCGATGATTACAATGCTAACGAGGAGTGGTGTTGCAGGCTGCTCTTCAGAGAGAGAGAGAGATAGAACCCAGGCGCTTCTGGTGGAGAGGGACCGGCAGGCGGCGGAGAAGGAGCGGGAGTTGGAGGAGAGGACTGCTAGGATGTTGGAGGAGGAGAGGGCACGGAATGACATGCAGAACCGGGCCATGTACGAGCTCCTCGTGGTAAGTTTCTTCTGCATATTATCCAAATCATGCACTTAATGTTCGTTTCATTACTAACTAGTATGACTGACTCGTCAAACGAAATGTGCAGTCCGTTTGTGAGAAGACCGGTCAGGCCCCTCCGCCGAGGCCAGTCATTGCTCCGGGGACCATGGTGAGTTTCATTTGAATGGTCATTAGTTACTAGTCTTAACATTTGAGTGTCATCATGCTAACGAGACATTGCAAATGATCTTTGGTGCAGCGTAACTCCAGACAAGCATCGCACGATCCTTCTCCAGGTGGTACCCGCATGAGCAACCCCGGTGCTTCACCTCCGTGATGAGGGTAAGTTTTCTCTAGTGTTTTGCTTAACAAATACATAATGACCTAGACTTAGCTTTATTTCCTCCAATATGCTTACCATAATGACCTAGACTTAGCTTATTTTCCTCCAAAATGACACAATAACCTTACTTAGCTCCAAAATGATCCATTTTACCTAAGTTATCTCCAAAATGACCTAAGTTAGCTATAATATGCTAAGTTAGCTCTAATATGCTTAGTTACCTAGGTTAGCTCAATAATGACCTATACTTAGCTTACTTATGTAAAAAAAGGCATAATATGCTTAGATAACTCAAAAATGGCATAATTGCCTAGGTTAGCTCAATAATGACCTATACTTAGCTTATTTAGTTCATTTATGATATAAGTAGCTTACTTAGCTCATAAATGGCATGATAACCTTGGTAAGCTCATAAATGCCATATAGTTAGCTTACTTACGTAAAAAATGACATGATTACCTAGGTTAGCTCCAAAATGATCCATTTTACCTACGTTAGCTCCAAAATGATCAGTTTTACCTAGGTTAGCTCCAAAATAATCCATTTTACCTAAGTTAGCTCTGAAATGATCCATTTTACCTAAGTTACCTCCAAAATGATCCATTTTACCTATGTTAGCTCCAAAATGATCCATTTTACCTAAGTTAGCTCCAAAATGATCCATTTTACCTAGCTTAGCTCCAAAATGATCCATTTTACCTAGGTTAGCTCCAAAATGATCCATTTTAGCTAAGTTCGCTCATAAATGATTCATTTTACCTAAGTTGGCTCAGAAATGATCCATTTTACCTAAGTTGGCTCATAAATGATCCATTTTACCTAAGTTAGCTCATAAATGATCCATTTTACCTAAGTTAGCTCATAAATGATCCATTTTACCTAAGTTAGCTCATAAATGTCATTTTTACCTAAGTTAGCTCATAAATGTCATATACTTCTTCTTCTTCTTCTTCTTCTTCTTCTTCTTCTTCTTCTTCTAGTCTTCTTCTTCTAACTTTCTGGTTTCCCATTTTGCATATTTCATTCACTTCACGGAAGCTTGCATTGATGGAGTGCTTGTTTTCCCTTTCTGTTTTTCTTTTGTATCAATGAACAATGTGAACTTGCTATATGGATGAACAATGTGAAACTATTGTCATATGTATGGATGGAACTATGTGTTGGATATGTATGTATGATGAAACTTATGTGTTGGATATGTCATATGTTTGCTGTGAAATTGCCCTGTGAAAAATATATATATATATCATATATTTGCTGTGAAAATGCTTAGATATAAGAAAAACAGAAAAAAAAAAAGAGGCAATGCAGCCTCTTTGCCATCTGCCACCGACGGCAAAGGGCTCTTTGCCGTCTGCCGCAGACGGCAAAGAGGCCACGTGGCAGCAACCTGTGCAACCTGGGAGCTGACCCATTTGGTTACTTTGCCGTCTGTGGCAGACGGCAAAGGTTGGGGGGGTTTGCCGTCTGTGGCAGACGGCAAAGGATGGGGGCTTTGCTGTCCGTGGCAGACGGCAAAGGCTGGGGAGGGCATGACGCGTGGCTGACGTCAGATAGCAGACGTCAAAGGGGAGGGCATGTTTGTCGTCGGCTGGCAGACGGCAAAGCCTCCCGTTAGCCACCTAACGTGGCTAACGTCAGTTGTTTGCCGTCTGCCACCGACGACAAAGGGGTCTTTGCCGTCCGCTGGCAAAAAGCAGACGGCAAATCAGCTGTTTACCGTTACTTACTGTGCCGGGCATGTTTGCCGTCCGCGGCTGACGGCAAAGACCTTTGCCGTCAGATTTCCGGTCATTTGCCGTTTGCCATGGCAGATGGCAAATCAGCTGATTCCTGTAGTGTTGTCGATATTACAAAACATGATCATGTCATACATCAACAACATATATCACATCATATCTTGACCATATCACATCACAACATGCCCTGCAAAAACAAGTTAGACGTCCTCTACTTTGTTGTTGCGAGTTTTACATGGCTGCTACAGGCTTCTAGCAAGAACCGTTCTTACCTACGCAAAAACCACAACGGTGATTCATCAAGTTTGCTGTTTTAACCTTCTTCAAGGACCGGCCGTAGTCAAATTCGATTCAACTAAAGTAGGAGAAACACACACCCGCCAGCCACCTTTATGCAAAACTAGTTGCATGTCTGTCGGTGGAACCGGTCTCATGTGCGCGGACATGTAAGGTTGGTCCGAGCCGCTTCATCCCACAATACTGCCGAATCAAAATAAGACGTTGGTGGTAAGCAGTATGACTATCACCGCCCACAACTCTTTGTGTTCTACTCGTGCATATCATCTACGCATAGACCTGGCTCGGATGCCACTGTTGGGGAACGTTGCATGGAAAACAAAAAAAATCTACGCACACGCAAGCTCTATCCATGGAAATGCATAGCAACGAGAGGGGAGAGTGTGTCTACGTACCCTCATAGACCGTAAGCGGAAGCGTTTAGTAACACGGTTGATGTAGTCGAACTTCTTCGCGCTCCAATCGATCAAGTACCAAACGTACGGCACCTCCGCGTTCAGCACACATTCAGCTCGGTGACGTCCTCCGCCTTCTTGATCCAGCAAGATGGCGAGGTAGTGGATGAGTTCTGGCAGCATGACAGCGTGGTGACGGTGATGGTGTAGCTATCTCCGTAGGGCTTTGCCTAAGCATTACGAAAATATGACCGGGCGTGTAAACGGTAGAGGGGGCACCGCACACGGCTAAGCAATTGTCGTGGTTGTGCTAGGCGCCCCCCTCCCACATATATAGGTAGGGTGGAGGGAGGAGCAGCCAAGGGGGCGCCCCAAGTAGGCCGAATCCTACTTGGGGTCTCTCCCAAGCCCCCCCCCCCCTTTCCTTTTTAGGTGAGCGGGGAAAGGCGTGGGAGGAGGGCGCCCCCCCCCCCCCCCCTCCTTTCTCCCATGAGAAGGGGAAGTTAGGAGGGGCTAGCCCTCCCTCTTTTCCTTCTCTAGGGCCGGCCGGCCAGGGAGAGGGGCGCACCAGCCCTCTGTGGGCTGGTCTGTCCCCCCCGTGGCCCATTAGACCCATACACCTACCGGGGGTGTCTGGAACCCCTTCCGGTGACCCGATGACTACCCGGTGCATCCCGAAACTCTTCCGGTGTCCGAATACCATCGTCCTATATATCAATCTTTACCTCTCGACCATTTTGAGACTCCTCGTCATGTCCGTGATCTCATCCGGGACTCCGAACAACATTCGGTCACCAAATCATATAACTCAAATAACACCATATCGTCAACGAACGTTAAGCGTGCGGACCCTACGGGTTCGAGAAATATGTAGACATGACCGAGACACCTCTCCGGTCAATAACCAATAGCGGAACCTGGATGCCCATATTGTCTCCTACATATTCTACGAAGATCTTTATCGGTCGAACCTTATGACAACATTCGTAATTCCCTTTGTCCATCGGTATGTTACTTTGCCCGAGATTCGATCGTCGGTATCTTAATACCTAGTTCAATCTCGTTACCGGCAAGTCTCTTTACTCGTTCCATAATATATCATCTTGCAACTAACTCATTAGTCACTTTGCTTGCAAGGCTTCTTATGATGTGTATTACCGAGAGGGCCCAGAGATACCTCTTCGATACTCGGAGTGACAAATCCTAATCTCGATCTATGCCAACTCAACAAACACCTTCGGAGATACCAGTAGAGCATCTTTATGATCACCCAGTTACGTTGTGACGTTTGATAGCACACAAGGTATTACTCAGGTATCTGGAAGTTGCATAATCTCATAGTCGAAGGAATATGTATTTGACATTAAGAAAGCAATAGTAATAAACTGAACAATCAATATGCTAAGCTAAAGGATGGGTCATGTCCATCACATCATTCTCCTAATGATGTGATCCCGTTATCAAATGACAACACATGTCTATGGTTAGGAAACCTTAACCATCTTTGATTAACGAGCTAGTCTACTAGAGGCTTACTAGGGACATAGTATTTGTTTATGTATTCACACATGTATTTAAGTTTCCGATCAATACAGTTCTAGCATAAATAATAAACCTTTATCATGAATAAGGAAATACTCCCTCCGTCCTAAAATAAGTGTCTCAAGCTTAGTACAACTTTGTACTAAAATTAGTACAAAGTTGAGACACTTATTTTGGGACGGAGGGAGTATAAAATAACAATTTTATTATTGCCTCTAGGGCATATTTCCTCAGTAAAGCCTTTGATATAGTGCGGATGATAGTTAACTTGATTCTGTGCAAAAACAGAAACTTTTGCGCCCAGTACTGGAATTCTCTAAATTCACTGGAACGTGAATTTTTTTTGAAATTTTTAAAAATTATTGATATATAAATTTCCCACGTTGTCATAATTTTTCTGAATTTTTGAAGTTATAAAAGTATAGTCATTATTCAGATCATTACAAACTGTTCTCTTTTTGACAGATTCTGTTTTCAGTGCATAGTTTGTCTGTTTTATGGTTTCTATGGCTTATATTGGTCAATATAAATTGTGGAAATGATATAATATAGTTGGTATTATGTGGAAACAATTATGAATCTTGTCTTGACAGTACTCAAGTGAATGATTTGTTTAATCATACTAACGCATCTCACGAAGTTCTGTTAAGTTTTGTGTGATTAAAGTTTTCAAGTTTTGGGTGAGACATCAATATGAGGAGAATAAGGAGTGACAAGACCCTAAACTTGAGGATGTCCAAGGCACCCCAAGGTAATATTCAAGGAATACCCAAGCAACTAAGCTTGGGGATGCCCAGCATCCCCTCTTTCGTCTTCAATATTATTGGTAACCTTACTTGGAGCTATATTTTTATTCGTCACATGATATGTGTTTTACTTGGAGCGTCATTTTTTTTGTTTAGATTTGCTTGTTGTTACATAGAATAAGGTTTTGTCTCTTTTATTTGAATAAAAGTGTTAAGGATAGCCTTTACCATGCTTATTTTGCAAGTATATATGTTGCTGTTTCAAAACAGAAAGTTTGGTGTCATTGTTTGCATTCTTCAGAAAAGTCAGAACGTGATAAAATCTTGAAACTTTTACACAGTAAGCTACAACAAATTTTCCACAGTGTGGTAATTTTCCATAAATTTTGGAGTTAAATAAATATGGATTGCTTCATCCTTTACAGACTGTTCTATTTAGACAGATTGCTGTTATGTTTGCATTGTTTGCATATTTTTGCTTGTTTAATAATTCTATTTAAAGATAGGAGTGTCAAATATGCAGAGGCATTTGGTATGCAATGTTAAATTATAATTTTAGTGATTTGTTATAGTAGATAATGATGAGGTGTTGCATTCATTTGTACTAACTTATTTTATGAGTTCTTGTTGAGTTTTGTGTGGATGAAGTTTTTATGATTTAGAGAAACCGTGATATGAGAGGAATTAAGGAGATACAATATCTCAAGTTTGGGGATGCCTAAGGCATCCCAAGTCAATATTCCAAAAAGTCTCAAGCATCTAAGCTTGCCCGGTAGGCGTCCCACCTATCTTCTTCAATAACTATCGGTCAGTTTTGGTTGAGACCAGCGTCGTGTGTTCTTCAGTGGCGATAGGCGATGGCGAGCGCGGGTGACCGAGGACTAGCGTGGGCGGGCGGTGAGCGCTGATTCCCCCATGTGCGCAAACTGCTGGTCAACGTGCGCAAGATGTGGAGGGAAAGGGCACTAGGGAGGAAACCGTTTGCCAAATCCGACAGTCCGTAGGGCGCAGGACTCACATCTGACGGCTCAGAGGCGACCGGCCCGGATGTGGCGCCGGTCAAGTGCTGCCCTAAAGTTTTTTTGCCTGTAAGTATCTGTATATTGACCTTCCATGTTGTGCACGACGAGTTTCCCTTTGAAAAGCAAACGTCATTTTTTTTAACTGAAAAAGCGAACCTTCTATTGAAATAATTAAAAGAGGAAAGGGGCTGTCACCATGTAAAAGCTTGGCGCTCTGAAGATCTTTTTCAATCTCGCAGGGTCGTACTCTACTCCACAAAATATTAGATTGCCATGCTTTTCTTGCCGCGTTGAATTTGTTTAATCTTCCTTGCCAGATGCTTAACCATTGCACGAGCTCGCTGTGATGCATGATTAGAAAGACGGCGATGTTCTTTTCCCCAGAATATTAGCAATCATTCATTGGATTGGAAAAATATTTTCATATATTCGAAATCCGGCCAATAAACTAATTTCATATATAATATATATTTTCCCTCTTATATTTACGGGGAGGGAATTCGCATTTGCTTGTCAAATGCGTCCACCAATTTTCCCCCGTATACAAATAATCCCTGCGAAGAAGAGCCTTCGCATCTACCAGAAAAGAATGAACAAAAGAATAGGAGGGGCAAAATTGTACAGTTCCCCCTGCGCGTATTACTACTGCCTACGGTATAGTATAATTTACACTTCACTCCGCCGCCGCAGTACTTCTACTGCTCTCCGGCCGTTGCGTCGCCGGCGAGGGGTCGTGCCGCGCCACCCTGTTGAGCATGGCGAACATGCCGACCATGGGGGCGGTGTTGTACGTGCACGCCTCCGTCTGCATGTAGTTGACCCTGTCGTCCCTGAACCTGTCGTGGCGGTCGGGCCCGCCGACGATGGCGCCGACGACGACGTTGGGGTTGGCGCTCTTGCGGCCGAACCAGTCGTCGAACCCCTGCGCGCACCCGATGAACTCCTTCCTGTCCTTGTACGGCACGATGGACGCCGCGCGGTGGTGCACCCTCGCCGGGAACTTGGCGCCGTAGCCCACCAGGTAGCTGATCCCGCGCGGGTTGCTCCCCAGCACGTAGTCCACCTGCGCCCTGGCGTGCGCGAACACCTCGCCGGCGCCGGCCGACTCCCCGGCGCCGCCCGCGCACGTCACGGCCGCGCCCTCGCCGGCCTCGGTGAGGTAGCCCGAGTAGACGGAGAGGAGGTACGCGGCGCTGGTGACGTACTGCATGTTGTTCCACTGGCGCACGTAGATCATCCCGCCGGGGCTGCGCTCGACGTTGTCCTCGGCGGCGGCGTTCTTACCCATGCACGCGCACACGTAGTGCTCCGCCTTGGCGCGGTACCCCTCGAGCGTCGCCCGGTGGCGCTCCTCGTGCTCGCCCCGGAGCAGCAGCCGGGTGGCGAGGATCTGGACGCCGGCGTACTTGACGTCCCAGCTGAACTCGGTGATGGCCCAGCCGGTGCCGCCGAACTCGTGCGCGTTGTCCACCACGTAGTCGAGGTAGCTGGCCCTCCCGGTGGCGCGGTGGAGCCAGAGCGCCGCCCAGAGCAGCTCGTCGTGGTAGCCGCTGACGGACGCGTAGTAGCTCTTCACCTCGGCGATGCTGCTGTCGTACTTGCCTCTGTACTTGTCAGCGAACTCGAACAGCTGTACCACCAGAAGAAAAAAGAGACATAGGTCAGTACCCACGTACATGCACGCCATTAAAAAAGCTAACCAACCAACTAATATTCCCCTTAATCTATCGGCAGCAATAATAATCGCCCATCATCTGCATCGCATCGTTGTAATCGCGTGGGCTTCTGCAGGCGCCAACGTGAACGGAAATGTGGTGGTTACGTTAAGTAGCCTGTCGCATCACGCAGCCACGTAGTAGAGTACGGCGCTGACAGTGTACCGCATGATGCCGCTCTTTCGTGGACCCACCTGTCGGCCTCCCTGGACCGACAGAACCTTCACGCGGTTAATTTTTTTGTGTTTGAGAAGAAGATTTGGCCAGCTGCCTGGTGATGAAGTCATGTTGACAAGTAGGCACGTGCGGCGCGGGCAACGAGGAGAAGAACACGGTTCCAATCTGAACCAGGGAGAAAAATCC
This sequence comes from Thinopyrum elongatum, assembly GCA_011799875.1. Lineage (NCBI taxonomy): Eukaryota > Viridiplantae > Streptophyta > Magnoliopsida > Poales > Poaceae > Thinopyrum > Thinopyrum elongatum. The sequence goes on from CM022303.1 coordinate 210,141,616, forward strand.
TCTGCCCTCTTTGACTCGTGCTTCCTGGACGGTCCTCAGAATCTACAGCTCGCAGCTCCGCTACACGTACCCGAGACATTCCACACACGCCAAAGAATTTACCACTACTAGTAGTACAACTAATCTCTGGACTGGTCTAATTAGTTACGTGCACAGTGTAGTAGTGAAGGTGACTGTTACGAACCTGCTGGGCGTGGTGGAGGAGGAGGTGGGCGTAGTGCGGGTTGGTCTCGCGGAACGCCATGGAGGCGGCGGCCAGGGCGGCGGCGGTCTCGCCGGCGACGTCGGAGCCGGGGCGCTCGCGGTCGACCTTGTAGGCCTGGCGGGACGTGGTCATGTCCTCGGGCCGCTGCCAGCAGTAGTGATCGGTGTCGCCGTCGCCAACCTGCAAAGCAAAGCACGATCAGTCAATCATTTCATCTCACATTTGTCAAAGCCATGGAAGCAGGCGGACAGGTATGCATATGCGTGGTTTGTTAAGTTCCTAGCTAATCCATGTGATGCGTGGAGACAATCATGCATGCAGCTGCAGGTGCAGACGCAGGTGCGGGTGTGTGAGATTTGCGCGTTCCTCGAGTGAACCGCACCTTGGCTTTGCTTGTCCTCTAGCTCCCACCTAACAAATGTTCCTCTCCCCCAGCTTTCAAAAATAAATTAAAATAAAGAGGTTCTTTGCTTTTGTTTTCTCCATTTGCCAGCCCACAGCCAATCAATGGTGCATGCATGTTTGTTTTGAAGTTGCTGATTGGATGATTAGCCAGCGAATGGCGGTGATTACGATGGATGGAGGTAAATCGGGAAGAGATTGTAAATTACCTCGGCCCAGAGCTCGTCGGGCTTGGTGTGCGCCTTGATGAAGTAGTCGGTGCCCCACTTGATGGACTCGAGGGCGTGGGCGAGCTCGCCGGCGGCCGCCACGTCGCCGCCGTACTCCAGGAGGCTCCACGACAGCATGGTCACCGTGAACGCCATGGGCAGCCCGAACTTGACGTGGTCGCCGGCATCGTAGTATCCGCCCACCAAATCCACCTAATGGAACCAAACACGGCAGGCAAGATCCGCCCAAAGTCAGCACCCTGATCGACCGAACGATATGATGAGATGATCGGACACCCCCGCCGGCCGGCAAAGAAGAAGAAGAAGAAGAGACGAAACAATGCGACGGCGACGTACTCCTTGCTCGAGGCCGTCGGTGAGGCCGGAGTGGTCGCGCCAGGCGACGCGCTGGCCGTGCGGCAGCCGCCCCGACCGCTGCGCCTCGAAGTAGAGCAGGCTCTTCCGCAGCGCCTGCTCGTAGTCGTGCGGCACGGGCGTTGCGCCGGCCGCCTCCGCCGCCAGGAAGAAGGCCGCAGCCGCCACGGCCACGCCAAGAACCCACGCCGCGGCGGCGCTGCTGCTCCTCATTATCCTCGCTATCTCAGTATCTCACTCTTTCTCTCTTTCTCCAACAGCCGTATACGCTGGTCCTGGAGGAACCTTCGAACGTATCGAGCAACCGACGGACTTGCTCCGCTAGCTCCCGCGGCGGCCGATCGATCGCTCTTCGATATATGCACGCACGCGGCGGACAGGTGGAGCTTCGCGACCCGGTTGTTCGAGCGGTCGTTGGACGAAGCTGGACGGAGCAGCTGGTGAAATGGGGACGGGGGAGAGGAGGGTAGCAGGGTGTGGTGGGCTGTCGACTCTACGGGGGACTCGCGTATATGTAGGGGGAGTGGAGCGAGGGAGGTGCCGAGGTGGTGCGCTGCGCGGCGCGCAGCTCCGTCGAGGACGGGCGGGCGGGCATCGGCATACAGTGTTGAATGGGTGGGGCCGGCCCGGCTGGGTTAGGTGACTTTGCGGTCCGGGCCCATCCATGGGGACGTGGGAATATAGAAGGCCAGCAAAGGGGAAGAGGAAATAATGTGGGGGAGGGGAGGGGAATAGCCGAGCCGCTGCCCATATCGTAGGGGCGGACTAGTTGCGCGGGATTTGGTGAAAATTGGTGCAAGGAAGGAAGGCAGGAGGAACAAGGGTAGTACACGATGCTAGCACTGCTAATGAGTGTGTGATTGACCGAATGAATAAGAATGCGTTGTTCCCGTGGCAATTATCGTCAAACGGCTGGTGCAGCAACTTGGCCATGAGCATAGTTGTGTTGGGGGAAATCCAGGTCGTATAGTGCGTTCAAAAAAAAAAATTAGGTCGTATATGGCTACTATCTAGGCACTCGTGTTGTAAAATACTACTGCTACTCCGACGTAGGGATCCCGTTATCAGCTAGGCTAGTTTGGGAAGGAGGGTTTGCCATGCTTTTTTTTTTTTAATTGAGGATAGCTCATGGACTGATGATATCATCAAAACTTTTGATGTTCTTCTTTTTTTTTTCCTTCGGATCAGCCGATCAGCATACCAGGTCGATCGCTTATAGTACTCCCTTCACTGGAAAATATACTAATAATTAAGACACACTTTTTTTCATTAAGTTAAGGTTTTGATCAAAATCATATTGTTAAGACTCTCTTCATTTCATAATGTAGCGCGCCCGCGCTTTTTGAGGTTTGAATCAGACCATAAATTTAAGCAACGCAGACGACTGCGATGGAGCAAAAACTATACCATTGATTTCGTATTTGAAGGAAGTTTTTGTTGGGAAACGTTGCATGGGAAACAAAAAAAAAATCTACGCATACGCAAGATCTATCCATCGAGATGCATCGCAACGAGAGGGGAGAGTGTGTCTACGTACCTTCGTAGACCGTAAGCGGAAGCGTTTGATAACGCGGTTGATGTAGTCGAACTTTCTTCGCGATCCAACCGATCGAGTACCGAACGTACGGCACCTCCGCGTTCAGCACACGTACAGCTCGGTGACGTCCTCCGCCTTCTTGATCCAGCAAAACGGCGAGGTAGTGGATGAGTTTCGGTGTAACACCCCCATGTAATAGCCACTATGATCATCGGAAAATGCCAACGGAGGCCGAGCTCCAGGGAGCTCGGTATTTTGAAAAAATCAAAATTTATATTTCAAAGTTTCAGAAAAATTCAAAAAAAAATTCCACGGTAACTTAAAAGATTCCCGCACGAACGTGTGAAAAAATTATTTGAATTTGTTGTGATTTGTAGGCTGCACAAAAAAAAACAAAATTCCGGCCCAACAACAAAATATATCGGCCCATTTTAGAAATATGTTTTTGTTTTTTTTCTGTACGCCACGTGTGAAGGTATTTGGTTTTGAATTTTTGCACACACGCAATACACATGTGTGAAAGTGTATACAAAATTTTCACCTTGTGGAAATTCGTATTTTGAAAACGAGCTCCGTGGAGCTCGGCCTCCAAAAGCCCTCACTCCTATGATCATCTGCTAATAATGCCAAGTCACTACATTTGCAGTGCCTAGTCATAGTGGTTAACCAAAACAATTCAAATTATATTCTGAAAATCATTTCAAATTCAAAGTGCAAAATAAAGTTGTTTAAAAGTTGCTGCAAAAATGTTCATTGAATAGCACATAATTCAAAAGTAATTATAAAAATAACATCAACATTTATTGAATTCCAAACCTGGCCCTAGCAATCAAAATAGTACCCAAAACAGCACTATTAAATCCAATTTCATTTTTGAAAATACCAAATGGATTCAAAAACTCTCCAAACGTTTTGAGGCAGTGCCAGCCATTGCCTGGTAATTGATTTGGCAAGTCCCATAATTTATATAATACAAATGCAAGCTAAAAGAAAAAAGCAACAGAAAAGAATAAACGAAAAACAAAAAACAAAATAGAAAAGGCCGCTGTGCACTGGTCTAAGTGCACAGTGCGAGTACCCCCAGCCCACCAGGCCCATTCCCTTCTCTCTCCTTCGTCGTGTCACCACACCGGTGGTCGCCGCGCGCGCGCCGGCCGAACGTCGACACGACGACGGCCACCGACGCGGGGAGGATAAGGCCGAGGCCCGTCCATCCCCCCTGGCCTCCTCCACCATTTCCCACCTTCTCCCTCGCTCACTCCTCGCCTCGTTCCCTCTCCAGATCCACCGCGACCGAGCGCCTCCACCGCCGCACGCCGTCGTCCTCGCGGCCACCGTCGATTCCAGACCACGCCGCCATGTCCAGGAGGTTCGCCAAGCTCCGCCACGTCGTCTGAGTCTTCGAGTCGGAGCCGGGAGCCACCACAGCGCCGGAATCGCCTCGTTCCCTTTCGCTTCGGTCGCCGGCGATCCCCGTCGACCACAACCGCCTCTGCTGCTCCTAAACCACCACGGGCCAACTTGCGTGCCGCCCGGTGAGCTCCTCTTTCTTCTCCATCTCTCTGTTCTCTCTTACGCGCCCTCTAGTTACCCCTACCACCACGGCCGAACCCGCCGCCGCATGAGCTTGTCGCCAGCCACATTCCGGTGACCAAATCCACGCGTAAGCATGTCCATCAAGTTCGCACGCATGTGTAGATCATCACCGCACCCTTAGCTCGAGCTGCCGCGCGCTGTATCGCCGTGTAGCCTGGCACCCGAGCTCCGGCGCCGCTCCGGTCCTCGCCGCCATCGCTTTAGGCCACCTCAGCTCGCGAGACCGCCGGCGTTGGATGCGCACGGCTCCCCTCGTTCGAACGCGACCAATCCCATGCGATTTGGTGCTCCGTAGCGGTTTTCCGACGCTGGCCGAGCCTCTCCGCCGCGTCGGGAGCTCGCCGGAGCAGCTCCGGCGCCGGCTGCCAGCTGGCTGGCCTGGGGCCACCCCCTGGGTCACTGGCAGGTGGGCCCAGGGGCCCCGGTTGACCAGTTGACCTGGTCAACTGTGGTAACGTGGCAGCCACCGCCACTGACCAGTGGGCCCGCCTTGTTAATTAGCCTAATAAACGTTTAAAAAAAATAAAAGTAATTAGTTTAGTCTAAATATCTCACTGACAGGCTGGGCCCACTCCCCTAATTAACCCTGTTAGATTAAGTTTGATCCACTATTAACCCACAGAGGCTGACACGTGGGTCCCACTGGACCCACATGTCAGGTTTGACCCTGATCAGCGTCCTGTTGACTGCTGACGTAGTGGTGACCTCATGATGACGTCATAATTACTTTTCTGTTAAATAAAAAAATTTCAGAAAATAATTTAAACTTTGAAAATTCATAATGAATAAACCGTAACTCAGATCGAAAAACTTTGTACATGAAAGTTGCTCAGAACGACGAGACGAATCTGATCGTGTTGTCTGTTTTGATGCCGGAACCCCCTGCGTAGGAGAACCCATAACTTTTAGTCCGATTCCGGTATATGAATAGTGCATAATCACCGGATAATAAATCCCGCGTTAATCCTAAAATAACTAAAATGACTTAGGTGCATCTTTAGGCAACCCTGCACTGCATCCTAGGCATGGCATGCTCTGTGTTGCAATATTAATGTGTATTTATATGTTTCTTCCCCCTCTTCTCTCTCGGTAGACCCCGACGTCGACGCAGCTCCCGAGACCGACGCAGCTCCGGAGGTCGACTACGCCCCTGACGACCTGACCCTTGCCGCAGAGCTTCCAGGCAAGCAACCCCCCTTTTGAGCATTCTGATAACGCCCACTCTCTTCTCTCTTATGCTTGCATTAGAAGTTACTGCTGCTGCTGTTATCCTATTTCTGCTGCATAGCCTGTTTATTGTAAACTGCTATTGTTACCTACCAGCTTATCCTAAACTGTTTAGTATAGGTTGGGTAGAGACCCATCAGAGACCCCACTGTATCCCGACTGCCCCGCTGGATCATCAGAAGACCCGATCAACGGGATCGAAGACCAGGCCCCGGCACCGCACATCACTCCCCCTTAGTTGTTTGACACTACTGGGTTACTATCGAGTGCCGAGGGTGATACCTCGTTAGCACTTTTGATGATAACCTTGTAGGTTAGCTAATCGGTCGCGGTCAGCGAGGGTGATTCCTCCTACACCACCCCCGATAACGACATCGTCATGCAACTGCTCAAGTGTGGACCTCGAGGGTGATTCCTCCTTCGTTCACCTTGATGTTTACGTCAGGTGGGAATCCAACGAGGGTGATGCCTCGGATTCCTTCTTGATATGGTAGCCACACGGATGCCTTGACATTACTGTTGATACTGCTTATTCTGGATAAAGACGGGTCGGCCCTGAGGGGTACCCGCGCGAGCTTAATTGCGAGAGATGTGGAGTCGGGTGGACCTGAATGGTGCCCGAGAGTTGAACACGAGGCGTGGCCGGGCATTCTTGGCCCTTGCCGCAAGTCCTCGAGACGGGGCGACGGGGTCACATCTTTCGTGAGTCTCTGCTCGTTACCGCACTACCAACACACTAACGGTTTGGATATTTGATCCGAGGGGCCTCTGGCCTGATAGCACTAACCATCATGTGGGCATAATATGGGCGTTCTGCGTCGTATACATCAGCCGAAGCTCTATAGACATCAGCGAGGAGCGGCCCGCTTTGGATTGGACTGGTTAAGCCCGCGCTTGTATTAAGGGGGCTAGGTCTGCTTCCGGAGCGTCCTCGCAACATGCAGGGTTCCCAGGGCGAAGGCCCAAGACCCCTGGGGGCATAGGTTAGTCCGGCGTGCTGACCTCTCTTTAGAGCCTAGGTCGGGTTGCGGCGTGTTGCTTAACCGAGGCCGGGCATGACCCAGTAAAGTGTGTCCGGCCGGAGTTAAGCGAGCGTGGTGGGGAAGTTGGTGCACCCCTGCAGGGAAGAAACAATCTATCGATAGCCTGTCCTACGGTAACGGACACTCGGAGTTGTATCCCGATCGGTACAACTAGAACTGGTGACTTGAGATGATACTGGATAGTATGGCTCTGGGATTGCTTTCTCGCAGGGAGTCAAGGAAGGATCTCTGGGCGAGGTTGATGACATTACTACTACTTTACATTATGTTAATTTGCACTCTTCTAATGCTGCAAGACCGATGAAGATGCTTGAAGATGCTAGTCTTCGATAGGACTAGGCTCTCCCCTCTATTCTGGCATTTCTGCAGCCTAGTCCACATATACAGTCCTCCTTTGAAAATGTTGCATCTGTAGTGTAGATCCTTGCTTGCTGAGTACTTCGGATGAGTACTCACGTTTGCTTTACTTTCTTTTTCCTCCTTTTATCCATTTGTCGCAACCAGACGACGGAGCCCCAGAGCCTGCTGCCCCCGTCGACGGCTACTACTACTACTACCCTCCAGGCGAGTACTACTACGAGGAGCCGACCGACGACCAGGAGTAGGTTCGGAGGGTCCTAGGCAAGAGGCCTATGCCTTTCGATCGTAGTATTTTATTTTGCCCCGCCTTTCTAAAGGCCTATCTGTAATTCTGCTATATCTGTACCCAGATATCTGATGCTTCCGCTGACAGTTGTATGCCATCAAGCTATGTATTCGAGCCCTCGAGGCCCTGGCTTGTAATATAAAGCTTGTATGACTTTATTTATGTTTTAGAGTTGTGTTGTGATATCTTCAAGTGAGTCCTTAGACTTGATCGTGTGCATTTGCGTGTATGATTAGTGCACGATTAAGCCGGGGTCGTCACAGGTTGGTATCAGAGCCGACTGCATCTAGGAATCCCCCTATCCAATTCCTTGGCCGAAGTTGAGTCTAGAAACCAAAAACTGTTTTACTAACTTGGCTGTGTGGCTTACGGGCCCACGTCGCCAACTGGGTCGTACTAGGATCTTTTATTCCTCGTCTTTACTCTGGGACTTTAATCTCTCTTCTATTCGGGTTTATTAAATTAACTAACACCGACACTTAGGATCTCGTAAAATTCCGTCCACCCGGAGAGCTGGATATCTGTACGATTTCCCTGTCATTGATCTGATTAGTCTGATAATCATTTTCCTTTCCATTGTTTTGTTTAACCTTTCTCTTCGAGATGTGTTATACTTCTCATCGTCAAATGACAATCCTGAATTTCCTTTATTTCAGATGGATCGTCTATTTCCACCACGTCCTACGACGCAGCTTGTGCTTCGTACTTGGGCTCGTGATGCCCCTGGTTTTCCAGCTGTTCTGATCGCCCTCCTGACCAGACTGGGTTACCGCTGTTACCCCGAGTACATGGTGTATGAGGTTTACCGCGAGTTCAACCAGGAGCAGTACTATGCTAATGTTCGCATCTATGATCAGCAGGATGACTCAGACACTGAGTTGTACCTTTTCCACGGTATCGGCATGACGATTGAGATGGTAGTCCATGATGCCGCCTACTCTGTTGTCGCACGTCTCCGAGGAGAGCTCAGTGCTAGCTTGGATGCCTCTGAGTTTCGATACACACCGTATGCCCCTACTGGAGATGCTACTGGATACTACACGGCTATTTGTGCCCCGTACGAGCCTCGTCGCTACGATCCGCGAGTTCTGATTCAGTGTACTCAGGCTCTGGATCGCACTGTTCGGGCTCTTGCCGTCAAGTTGTTTGCCACTCAAGCACGACTCTACGATGCTATGACGCAGTTGCTACCAGCTGTTCGTGCAGGGATACATCCGGAGCATATCCTTTACCCGCGCAGGACCGAGATGCCACCAGGGATCGATTGGCCTGCTGTGGGAGGTCACACACCTGCACGTGGACCTCTTCTTTCAGTTCGAGACCGGGTTCTGCATCAGAGTGCACATGGAGCGCAGGATCCTTCTGCGACGAACATCCGTCGTCCACACTTGCAGCTACCCCGTTTCAGTGGTTTTCTCCGACGTTGATGTAGCCTTTGCTATGTCTCGTTGTGTACTTCCTTACCGCGTGCCTGCGTGCCGCCTAGCATGTCTAGCTTTTGAATTTACGCCGTTATGCTGTCCGATTGTAACCGACTCTGTATGGACATGTATGTCTTAATTGACTACTATTTAGCATCTGTTACACTACTTAAATTCCATCGTGTTACATCATGCTTGTTGCTAAACACTCGCAATGGCTTCTGCTAAACTACCCCTGTTGAATCTAGCAGGATGGGTGATAACAATCCACCACCACCGCCACCGCCTGACTATATGGCTGCGATGATGCAACAATTTGAACTCAACCGTCAGTTCATGACGGGGATTATGGATCAATTTCCCCGTCCCAATGCCAACCAGCAGTCAACTTCGATCACGCTGCCAGAGTTTGTGCGTCTCAACCCATCGGTATTCCGCAACACAGTTAATCCGCTGGATGCCGATGACTGGCTGCGTGACATCTTCTATGAGATGGATTCGGCTGATGTTCCCCCTGTCAGCTATGTCACATTCGCGACATACTTCCTGAAAGGTCCCGCAGCACAATGGTGGGCAACTCACAGACATACCTTACCTCCTGGAACTGTCGTCACCTGGGTGGAATTCAAGGCTGCTTTTCGTGCCCGGTATATTCCGCAAGGAGTTATAGATCGGAAGAAGGCCGAGTTCCGTAGCCTCGTCCAAGGCAACAAGACTGTGGAGGTCTACCAGCGAGAGTTCCTTGACTTGTCTCACTGTGCTGAAGAAGACATCCCCACTGATGCACGTAGGCAGGAGAAGTTCCGTAAAGGGCTACACCATGACATTCAGCTAGCCCTGCTCATCCAAGACTTTCCTGACTTCGCCACCTTGGTGAACAAGGCTATTATGCTCGAGACTGGTCTGAAGAAGCATAAGGAAGCGACCAGACGCACTCGTGAAGCGGGCTCATCTTCGGGCTCGTCTTCCCAGAAGCACCGCATATGGATTCCACAGAGCATGTACCATCCAACAACTCCAGTGTACAGACCTGCTTATGCTGCACCTCGTCTGCCTCCTGCACCATCGAGGCAGCCTCTTCGAGCTCCACCGCCTCGATCTCCGGCACCACGTCCAGACAGTGGACTCTGCTTCAAGTGTGGCCAGCCAGGTCACCGTGCCAGAGACTGTTCTCAGAGTCAGAATCAGCTAGCTCTTCCTTCTGCTGGCTGTGGTAATGGTCGTGGAATTCCTCAGCAGCGTAACAACAATGCCAGACCTTCTTATGGTCGTGGGCAGGCTTTTCATGTCAACATGAATGAAGACCCAGACCAACCAGCTACTGTGATGGGTACACTTCCTGTTAATTCAGTACCAGCTTATGTTTTATTTGATTCAGGAGCATCGCATTCATTCATGTCAGAAGACTTTGCATTCATGCATGGCGTTAAGTGTGACAACCTGCATCATCCGTTAGGGGTTGACACTCCCGCGGGTAGATGCCGAGCCTCCCTGTTCAGCCCCAAAGTCATTGTTGAAATTGAGGGGTTGAAGTTTCAGGCACTCCCAATTATCCTGAGTTCTTCCAAAATTGACCTTATTTTGGGAATGGATTGGTTGAAGGCTCACTACGCCTCAATCAATTGTGCCACTAAAGTTGTTCATCTCCTACACCCATCAAATGAGCTAGTGAATTATCATGCTCACCTCACTCAGAACGTCGAGGCCCAAATTTATGCCTTGCATGCGTTAAACGCTTCTCCGCTTGAGGGGATCGAAAACATTCCGGTTGTTTGTGACTTCCAGGATGTTTTTCCAGAAGAACTTCCGGGAATACCCCCTGCTAGAGCTGTCGAGTTTGTTATCGACTTGAAGCCTGGCACCACTCCTATCGCGAAGCTTCCTTACAAGATGCCTCCGCACCACCTTCATGAGCTTAAGGAAGAAATCGATAAATCACTTAAGAAGGGCTTCATCCGTCCCAGTTCCTCTGCCTGGGGAGCACCGTCTCTCTTTGTCAAGAAGAAAGATGGTACGAATAGGTTGGTTCAAGATTACCGTCCTATCAACCAGGCAACCATTCAGAATAAATATCCGCTTCCTCGGATCAATGATTTATACGATCAACTCGCTGGATCATCGGTGTTCTCTAAACTCGACTTGAGGTTGGGTTATCACCAGATCCGTGTCCGTGAAGAGGATATTCCGAAGACCGCCTTCGTTACTCGTTATGGCTCCTATGAATACACCGTCATGTCATTTGGCCTAACAAATGCTCCAGCTACGTTCTCCCGCCTAATGAATTATATATTCATGGATTACCTCGACAAGTTCGTCGTGATATATCTGGATGATATTTTAGTGTATTCGAAGAATAAGGAAGAACATGCCGAACATCTTCGCCTTGTTCTGGAGAGGCTTCGAGAGCACAAGTTGTATGCCAAGTACTCCAAATGCGAATTCTGGCTTTCTGAAGTGACCTACCTTGGACATGTGATTTCCAAGGATGGTATCACTGTTAACCCGGAGCGTGTTCAGGCTATCCTTGACTGGACTCCTCCGAAGAACGCCGAGCAAGTCATAAGTTTTCTCGGCCTTGCAAGCTATTGCCGTCGATTCGTCGAGAACTTTTCCAAGATTGCCCAGCCCCTGACTAATCTGCTCCACAAAGGCGTTAAGTTTGAGTGGACAGACAAATGTCAGGAGAGTTTCCAGACCCTCAAGGACAAGCTTACCTCTGCTCCAGTACTTACTCCTCCCGATTCTCGCAAGGACTTTGTGATATATTGCGACGTCTCTCGTCAAGGATTAGGCTGTGTCCTAATGTAAGAACGAAAGGTAATTGCATATGCCTCGCGACAATTGCGTCCGCATGAAGAAAACTATCCAGTGCATGATCTCGAACTTGCTGCTGTAATCTATGCTTTGAAGAAGTGGCGACACTACCTCCTTGGTAATCGGTGTGAGATTTATACCGATCATCAGAGTCTGAAGTATTTGTTCACTCAACCGGATTTTAATCTCCGTCAGCAGCGATGGTTGGAAACAATCACGGACTATGACTGTGGTATTTCTTATACCCCTGGCAAAGCTAATGTAATGGGTGATGCCTTGAGCCGCAAGTCCTATTGCAACAACCTCATAGTTAAGCAAGCTCAACCCCAGCTATATGAAGAACTGCGCAAGCTGAACCTCTGTATCGTTCCGCAGGGTTCCCTTAATAACCTTGTGGTACAACCAGATCTTACGAGAGCTATAAAGATTGCGCAAGCCAAAGATGCCAAAGTAGATCAAATGAAGAAAGAGCTTCACCTCGAGAAGTACAGGGATTTCTCGATTGCTGAAGATGGAACCTTGTATTTCAGAGATAGAATTGTCGTTCCTTGTTTCGAGCTTATGACTGACAAGGTCATGAAGGAGGCTCATGATACACCGCTGTCTATCCATCCGGGTAGCACCAAGATGTATCGCGATCTTCGTCAAAGGTACTGGTGGTCTAAAATGAAGCAGGACATTGCTCGATATGTTGCTGAATGTGATGTTTGCCGTCGCGTGAAAGCAGAACATCAGAAGCCTGCTAGAATTCTACAACCGCTTCCTATTCCTCTATGGAAATGGGATAAAGTGCAAATGGATTTCATTACTGGTCTTCCCAAGTCTCAGAAGGGTCACGATGCTATTCTTGTCGTCGTCGACCAACTTTCCAAAGTTGCACATTTTCTGCCTGTCAAGGAGACTATCACCGCTAGCCAGCTAGCAGAATTGTATATCTCCAGAATCGTTTCACTCCACGGTATTCCGAAGGAGATCAGTTCGGACCGTGGCGGTCTTTTCACTTCCAAATTCTGGGAAAGTTTCCAAGAAGCTATGGGAACTCACATTACCTGGAGTTCAGCTTATCATCCACATCCCAAGGCCAAGTTGAGCGAGTTAATCAAGTGCTTGAAGATATGCTTCGGGCCTATGTTATATCGTTCGGTAAGAAGTGGGAAGAATCTCTCCCGTATGCCGAATTCTCTTATAATAACAGTTATCAAGCCAGCTTAAAAATGGCCCCCTTCGAAGTGCTTTATGGACGTAAGTGTCGAACCCCTCTGAATTGGTCAGAAACTGGGGAACGACCACTCGTTGGACCGGACATTATCCAACACGGCGAAGAGCAAATCCGTATTGTCCGAGAAAATCTCAAGGCGGCTCAGGACCGCCAGAAGAGCAACTATGATCGCAAACGATGGGCTTGACCTATCAACCAGGTGATCAAGCTTATCTTCGTGTCACTCCTATGAAGGGCACTCGTCGTTTCGGAATCTAGGGCAAGCTAGCTCCACGCTACATCGGCCCTTTCGCATCATTGCCCGACGTGGACAGGTGGCATATAAATTGGAGTTGCCACCGCAATTCTCTCATATCCACGATGTCTTCCATGTGTCGCAACTTCGTAAATGCTTCAAGGAATCTCCGCACCGCGCCGTGGATCATGAGATGCTCGAATTGCAAGATGATATTTCTTATAAGGAGCATCCGATCCGCATTCCCGATGAAGCTGAACGTCGGACTCGTCAGAAGACGACCAAGTTCTTGAAAGTGCAGTGGTCGAATCACACTGAAGATGAAGCCACTTGGGGACGCGAGGATCATCGCCGGGAAGAATATCCCGACCTCTTTCCTTCTACATCCTAAATTCTCGGGACGAAAATTTCTTTTAGAGGAGGAGAATTTGTAACACCCCCATGTAATAGCCACTGGGATCATCTGCTAATAATGCCAAGTCACTACATTTGCAGTGCCTAGTCATAGTGGTTAACAAAAATATTTCAAATTCTATTCTGAAAATCATTTCAAATTCAAAGTGCAAAATAAAGTTGTTTAAAAGTTGCTGCAAAAATGTTCATTGAATAGCACATAATTCAAAAGTAATTATAGAAATAACATCAACATTTATTGAATTCCAAACCTGGCCCAAGCAATCAAAATATTACCCAAAACAGCCCTATTAAATCCAATTTCATTTTTAAAAATACCAAATGGATTCAAAAACTCTCCAAACTTTTTGAGGCAGTGCCAGCCATTGCCTAGTAATTGATTTGGCAAGTCCCATAATTTATATAATACAAATGCTAGCTAAAAGAAAAAAGCAACAGAAAAGAATAAACGAAAAACAGAAAATAAAATAGAAAAGGCCGTTGTGCACTGGTCTAAGTGCATAGTGCCAGCACCCCCAGCCCACCAGGCCCATTCCCTTCTCTCTCCTTCGTCGTGTCACCACACCGGTGGTCGCCGCGCGCGCGCCGGCCGAACGTCGACACGGCGACGGCCACCGGCGCGGGGAGGATAAGGCCGAGGCCCGTCCATCCCCCCTGGCCTCCTCCACCATTTCCCCCCATCTCCCTTGCTAGCTCCTCGCCTCGTTCCCTCTCTAGATCCACCGCGACCGAGCGCCTCCATCGCCGCACGCCGTCGTCCTAGCGGCCATCGTCGATTCCAGACCACGCCGCCATGTCCAGGAGGTTCGCCAAGCTCCGCCACGTCGTCTGAGTCTTCGAGTCGGAGCCGGGAGCCACCACAGCGCCGGAATCGCCTCGTTCCCTTTCGCTTCGGTCGCCGGCGATCCCCGTCGATCACAACCGCCTCTGCAGCTCCTAAACCACCACGGGCCAACTTGCGTGCCGCCCGGTGAGCTCCTCTTTCTTCTCCATCTCTCTGTTCTCTCTCGCGCGCCCTCTAGTTACCCCAACCACCATGGCCGAACCCGCCGCCGCATGAGCTCGTCGCCGGCCACATTCCGGTTACCAACTGCACGCGTAAGCTTGTCCATCAAGTTCGCACGGATGTGTAGATCGTCACCGCACCCTTAGCTCGAGCTGCCGTGCGCTGTATCGCCGTGTAGCTTGGCACCCGAGCTCCGGCGCTGCTCCGGTCCTCGCCGCCGTCGCTTTAGGCCACCTCAGCTCGCGAGACCGCCGGCGTTGGATGCGCACGGCTCCCCTCGTTCGAACGCGACCAATCCCATGCGATTTGGTGCTCCGTAGCGGTTTTCCGACGCTGGCCGAGCCTCTCCGCCGCGTCGGGAGCTCGCCGGAGCAGCTCCAGCGCCGGCTGCCAGCTGGCTGGCCTGGGGCCACCCCCTGGGTCGCTGGCAGGTGGGCCCAGGGGCCCCGGTTGACCAGTTGACCTGGTCAACTGTGGTGACATGGCAGCCACAGCCACTGACCAGTGGGCCCTCGTGGTTAATTGGCCTAATAAATGTTTAAAAAAATAAAAGTAATTAGTTTAGTCTAAATATCTCACTGACAGGCTAGGCCCACTCCCCTAATTAACCATGTTAGATTAAGTTTGATCCACTATTAACCCACAGAGGCTGACATGTGGGTCCCACTGGACCCACATGTTAGGTTTGACCCTGGTCAGCGTCGTGTTGACTGCTGACGTAGTGGTGACCTCATGATGACGTCAGAATTCTTTTTCTGTTAAATAAAAATAATTGCAGAAAATAATATAAACTTTGAAAATTCATAATGAATAAACCGTAACTCAGATCGAAAAACTTTGTACATGAAAGTTGCTCAGAACGACAAGACGAATCTGATTGTGTCGTCTGTTTCGATGCCGGAACCCCCTACGTAGGAGAACCCGTAACTTTTAGTCCGATTCCGGTATATGAATAGTGCATAATCACCGGATAATAAATCCCGCGTTAATCCTAAAATAACTAAAATGACTTAGGTGCATCTTTAGGCAACCCTGCACAGCATCCTAGGCATGGCATGCTCTGTGTAGCAATATTGCTGTGTATTTATATGTTTCTTCCCCCTCTTCTCTCTCGGTAGACCCCGACGTCGACGTAGCTCCCGAGACCGACGCAGCTCCGGAGGTCGACTACGCCCCTGACGACCAGACCCTTGCCGCAGAGCTTCCAGGCAAGCACCCCCCCTTTTGAGCATCCCGATATCGCCCACTCTCTTCTCTCTTATGCTTGCATTAGAAGTTACTGCTGCTGCTGTTATCCTATTTCTGCTGCATAGCCTGTTTATTGTAACCTGCTATTGTTACCTACCTGCTTATCCTAAACTATTTAGTATAGGTTGGGTAAAGACCCATCAGAGACCCCACTATATCCCGACTGCCCCGCTGGATCATCAGAAGACCCGATCAACGGGATCGAAGACCAGGCCCCGGCACCGCACATCACTCCCCCTTAGTTGTTCGACACTACTGGGTTACTATCGAGTGCTGAGGGTGATACCTCGTCAGCACTTCTGATGATAACCTTGTAGGTTAATTAATCGGTCGTGGTCAGCGAGGGTGATTCCTCCTACACCAGCCCCGATAACGACATCGTCGTGCAACTGCTCAAGTGTGGACCTCGAGGGTGATTCCTCCTTCGTTCACCTTGATGTTTACGTCAGGTGGGAATGCAACGAGGGTGATGCCTCAGATTCCTTCTTGATATGGTAGCCACACGGATGCCTTTACATTACTGTTGATACTGCTTATTCTGGATAAAGACGGGTCGGCCCTGAGGGGTACCCGCGCAAGCTTAATTGCGAGAGATGTGGAGTCGCATGGACCTGGATGGTGCCCGAGAGTTGAACACGAGGCATAGCCGGGCATTCTTGGCCCTTGCCGCAAGTCCTCGAGACGGGGCAATGGGGTCACATCTTTCGTGAGTCTCTGCTCGTTACCGCACTACCAACACACTAACGGTTTGGATATTTCATCCGAGGGGCCTCTGGCCTGATAGCACTAACCATCACGTGGGCATAGTATGGGTGTTCTATGTCGTATACATCAGCCGAAGCTCTATAGACGTCAGCGAGGAGCGGCCCGCTTTGGATTGGACTGGTTAAGCCCGCGCTTGTATTAAGGGGGCTAGGTCTGCTTCTGGAGCGTCCTCGCAACGTGCAAGGTTCCCAGGGCGAAGGCCCAAGACCCCTGGGGGCATAGGTTAGTCCGGCGTGCTGACCTCTCTTTAGAGCCTAGGTCGGGTTGCGGCGTGTTGCTTAGCCGAGGCCGGGCATGATCCAGTATAGTGTGTCCGGCCGGAGTTAAGCGAGCGTGGTGGATAAGTTGGTGCACCCCTGCAGGGAAGAAACAATCTATCGATAGCCTGTCCTACGATAACGGACACTCGGAGTTTTAACCCGATCGGTACAACTAGAACTGGTGACTTTAGATGATACTAGATAGTATGGCTCTAGGATTGCTTTCTCGCAGGGAGTCGAGGAAGGATCTCTGGGCGAGGTTGATGACATTACTACTACTTTACATTATGTTAATCTGCACTCTTCTAATGCTGCAAGACCGATGAAGATGCTTGAAGATGCTAGTCTTCGATAGGACTAGGCTCTCCCCTCTATTCTGCCATTTCTGCAGCCAAGTCCACATATACAGTCCTCCTTTGAAAATGTTGCATCTGTAGTGTAGATCCTTGCTTGCTGAGTACTTCGGATGAGTACTCACGTTTGCTTTACTTTCTTTTTCCTCCTTTTATCCATTTGTCGCAACCAGACGACGGAGCCCCAGAGCCTGCTGCCCCCGCCGACGGCTAGTACGACTACTACCCTCCCGGCGAGTACTACTACGAGGAGCCGACCGACGACCAGGAGTAGGTTCGGAGGGTCCTAGGCAGGAGGCCTACGCCTTTCGATCGTAGTATTTTATTTTGCCCCGCCTTTCTAAAGGCCCATCTGTAATTCTGCTATATCTGTACCTAGATATCTGATGCTTCCGCTAACACTTGTATGCCATCGAGCTATGTATTCGAGCCCTCGAGGCCCTGGCTTGTAATATCAAGCTTGTATGACTTTATTTATGTTTTAGAGTTGTGTTGTGATATCTTCAAGTGAGTCCTTAGGCTTGATCGTGTGCATTTGCGTGTATGATTAGTGCACGATTAAGCCGGGGTCGTCACATCCGGCAGCACGATGGCGTGGTGACGATGATGGTGAAGTTATCTCCGTAGGGCTTCGCCTAAGCACTACGAAAATATGACCGGGGGTGTAAACGGTGGAGGGGGGCGCCGCACACGGATAAGACAATGTTCTGGTCGTGCTAGGCGCCCCCCTCCCACATATATATAGGTGGGGGGAGGGAGGAGACAGCCTGGAGGCACCCCAAGTGGGGCCGAATCCCACTTGGGGTCCTGCCCCTAGCCGCGCCCCCCTGCCATGTATAGGTGCAGGGGAAAGGCAGGGGAGGGAGGCGCCCCCCCCTTTCCTTTCTCCCATGAGAGGGGAAGGCAGGAGGGGCTCGCCCTTCCCCTTTCCTTCCCTAGGGCTGGCCGGCCAGGGAGAGGGGCACACCAGCCCCCTGTGGGCTGGTCCGTCCCTCCCTTGGCCCATTAAGCCGATATACCTACCGGGGGATGTCCGGAACCCCTTCTGGTGATCCGATTGCTACCCGGTGCATCCCGAAACCCTTCCGGTGTCCGAATACCATCGTCCTATAAATCAATCTTTACCTCTCGACCATTTCAAGACTCCTCGTCATGTCGGTGACCTCATCCGGGACTCCGAACAACATTCGGTCACCAAATCATATAACTCATATAACACTATATCGTCAACGAATGTTAAGTGTGCGGACCCTACGGGTTCGAGAACTATGTAGACATGACCAAGACACCTATCTGGTCAATAACCAATAGCGGAACCTGGATGCCCATATTGGCTCCTACATATTCTACGAAGACCTTTATCGGTCGAACCGTTATGACAACATACGTAATTCCCTTTGTCCGTCGGTATGTTACTTGCCCGAGATTCGATCGTCGGTATCTCTATACCTAGTTCAATCTCGTTACCGGCAAGTCTCTTTACTCATTCCGTAACACATCACCTCGTAACTAACTCCTTAGTCATTTGCTTGCAAGCTTATGATGTGTATTACCGAGACAGCCCAGAGATACCTCTTCGATACTCGGAGTGACAAATCCTAATCTCGAACTATGCCAACTCAACAAACACCTTAGGAGATACCTGTAGAGCATCTTTATGATCACCCAGTTACGTTGTGACTTTTGATAGCACACAAGGTATTCCTCCGGTATCCGGGAGTTGCACAATCTCATAGTCGAAGGAATATGTATTTGTCATCAAGAAGCAATAGCAATAAACTGAACGATCAATTTGCTAAGCTAACGGATGGGTCTTGTCCATCACATCATTCTCCTAATGATGTGATCCCATTATCAAATGACAACACATGTCTATGGTTAGGAAACCTTAACCATCTTTGATCAATGAGCTAGTCTAGTAGAGGCTTACTAGGGACACGGTATTTGTTTATATATTCACACATGTATTTAAGTTTCCGATCAATACAATTCTAGCATGAATAATAAAACTTTATCATGAATAAGGAAATATAAAATAACCACTTTATTATTGCCTCTAGAGCATATTTTCTTCAGTCTCCCACTTGCACTAGAGTCAATAATCTAGTTCACATCACCATGTGATTTTAACACCCATAGTTCACATCGCCATGTGACCAACTCCCAAAGAGTTTACTAGAGTCAATAATGTAGTTCACATCGCCATGTGATTAACACCCAAAGAGTACTAAGGCGTGATCATGTTTTGCTTGTGAGAGAAGTTTACTCAACGGGTCTGTCACATTCAGATCCGTATGGATTTTGCAAATTTCTATGTCTACAATGCTCTGCATGGAGCTACTATAGCTAATTGCTCCCACTTTCAATATGTATCCAGATTGAGACTCAGAGTCATCTGAATCGGTGTCAAAGCTTGCATCGACGTAACCCTTTACTACAAACTCTTTATTACCTCCATAACCGAGAAATATCTCCTTAGTCCTCTTAGGTAACAAAGGATAATTTTTTACCGTTGTCTAGTGATCTACTCCTGGATCACTATTGTACCCCCTTGCCAAACTCATGGCAAGGTACACAACAGGTTTGGTACACAACATGTCATACTTTATAGAAACTATGACTGAGGCATAGGGAATGACTTTCATTCTCTCTCTATCTTCTGTCGTGGTCGGGTTTTGAGTCTTACTCAACTTCACACCTTGTTACACAAGCAAGAACCCTTTCATTGACTAACCCATTTTTGAACTTCTTCAAAACTTTGTCAAGGTATGTGCTTTGTGAAAGTCCTATTAAGCGTCTCGATCTATCCCTATAGATCTTGATGCTCAATACGTAAGTAGCTTCACCGAGGTCTTCCATTGAAAAATTCTTATTCAAGTATCCTTTTATGCTATCCAGAAATTCTATATCATTTCCAATCAACAATATGTCATCCACCTATAATATCAGAAATGCTACAGAGCTCCCACTCACTTTCTTGTAAATACAGGCTTCACCATAAGTCTGTATAAATTCATATGCTTTGATCACCTCATCAAAGCGTATATTCCAACTCCGAGATGCTTGCACCAGTCCATAGATGGATCGCTAGAGCTTGCACACTTTGTTAGCACCTTTAGGACCAACAAAAACTTCTAGTTGCATCATATACAACTCTTCTTTAAGAAATCCATTAAGGAATGCAGTTTTGACGTCCATTTGCCAGATTTCATAATCATAAATTGCGGCAATTGCTAACATGATTCGAACAGACTTAAGCATCGCTACAGGTGAGAAAGTCTCATCGTAGTCAACTCCTTGAACTTGTCGAAAACCTTTCGCAACAAGTCAAGCTTTGTAGACAGTAACATTACCATCAGTGTCAGTCTTCTTCCTGAAGATCCATTTATTTTCTATGGCTTGCCGATCATCAGGCAAGTCCACCAAAGTCCATACTTTGTTCTCATACATGGATCCTATCTCAGATTTCATGGCCTCAAGCCATCTGTCGGAATTTGGGCTCATCATAGCTTCTTCATAGTTCGTAGGTTCGCCATGGTCTAATAACATAACTTTCAGGACAGGATTACCGTACCACTCTGGTGTGGATCATGCTCTGGTCGACCTATGAGGTTCAGTAGTAACTTGATCTGAAGTTTCATGATCATCATCATTTGCTTCTTCTCTGGTTGGTGTAGGCATCACGGGAACGAATTTATCTGAGGTGCTACTCTCCAATTCGAGGAAAAGTACAATTACCTCATCAAGTTCTACTTTCCTCCTGTCGTGGGAACGATTCCGACAATACGAAGGGGGTAGGGTAAAGGAGCATGATCTACCGAGATGCATATGGGTGACACGGTGTTTTAGCGAGTTCGGGCCTCTCACGGTGGAGATAACAGCCCTACGTCTCGTGCTCCGGAGAGGCTTTGTTTTATCTGAGTATGTATCCGGAGATTACAATGTGTGAGAGAGAGAGGAGAACGGATCCCCATGCCTGAGCTAAGTCCGGAGACTAGAGAGGGAGAGAGAGGTAGAAGAAAGAGCCTGCCATGTCTAGTGGTGGGGGTGGCTTATATAGAGTGCGCCACCCCCTCACCTCTTATGTTACAAAGTGGGGGCGTTAATGCCATAACTCAGCCTATTACTAAGATGATGCTGCGAGTGCTTTGTCGACTGTTGGTTTTCGCATATCCGAGTGAGATCAGGTGCTTCGAGTGGAATGAGTTCGTCGAGTGGAGTGCTATGCTCCGAGTGGTTGTTGATGTCCGAGTGACTTGATGGTCATCCGAGTGGATGGTTTGTCGATTGTCCGAGTGATGCTGTGGGCCCATCTGATATGTGGACCCCGTGCTTTATGATCTTTGACCCTTCGTGGGTCTACTTGTTATGTATGTCCCCAACATTAGCCCCCAAATCGGTTGTGATTTTGCAGAACGAGTTTGTGAAAGACACAATTTGGCCCGAGTGATTACGGAAATACTCGGTACCCATCATCTTGCTTTCAGACAACCAAGGTTTGAACAAAATCTCAATGGATTCTGGCACTGTGCTTCCCGACTGATCTGGGATAAGTGCCCGCGAGGAGCAACTTGGTGACATTCATTCATCTCTCGGAAGAGGTTAACTCGTGGTCAGAGTACGGGTGTGTCATTAAATCCGGGTAAAAAGATTGACGCATGGACTGTTCTCTCGGAGAAATGCCATTCTTATCCCGGAGGAACGTCAATACGAGTCGGTTCTAGATCCAAACTTATGAGTTTCATGCTTTGAGTCTTAGAAGAAGTCTCAAAAAAAGTCCACGGAGGAGTGTTAAACTCACCTTATAGCAATTTTTTTGGTAGCCGACAGGAGCATTAGAACTTGTTTGTTTGTTGTTCGTCACTCAGACTGGTCAGGCCATACCGAGTGGAGATTACTCCAGTGGGGGCACGCTGAGTGCACCCACTGGGTGTAGTCCCCGAGACCGCCGTGGACTGCGGGCAGTCGGCGGGGGTCTGAGAGAACTAAAAAACTTCTTAGCTGGTACTAATCGAACTTGTTCCTCTCCGACTCTGAGGTCGAGTAGTACTTGAGGATCTGGTATTGGTCTAGCTTGTTTCTCCTCGACTCAGAAGTTGAGTAGTACTTGAGTGATCTGGAGCTGGTCTTGCGTCGAGTAACAGATTGCTCGGAATTTTGTTCTATGGGTGCGCGATCAGCGCACCCATAGGGTGTAGCCCCCGAGACTCTGACTGATTGCTGGTAGTCGGTTGGAGTCTTTAGGGCTTGTTGTACTTGAATGTTGGTGCTGGACTTGACCGAGCAGAATGTTTCTTTTTGGCTTCTCTTCCAGTGGGGGCACGCTAAGTGCACCCACTGGGTGTAGTCCCCGAGCCTCTGTCGGACTAGATGAGTCTGGTAGAGGGTTTAAGTTTCTGGTGAACCTCCATGCAGTCGGCACGGTAAATATATTTTAGTCTGAAATTGAGTCAATCGGATGGATCTTCACGCGCTTGGCACGGTGAATAAGCTAAGTCTGGAGCTGAATCAGTCGGACTGATCTTCGTGCACTCGGCACAGTAAATAAGTTCAGCCTGGAACTGGGTCAAGCAGGCGAATCTTCGTGCTCTCAGCACGATAAATGAATTCGGCCCCGAAACTGCCGACTGTAGAAAAAAGCTGGACACTCCAGGGAGTAATCATTCCAGTAGTACTTCTTACATTGATCGTTAGCTTCTTGTTTTCACCCTTTTGCATGAAAGGGGTATTTGTCCGAGTGGACACGCTTCCCGACTGATCGGGGTATGTTGACCGCGAGAAAAAAACTTGGTGGCACTCGTATGTCTCCCGGAGGAGATAGACTAGTGGTCCGATGTGGACGTGCCATAAAACCCGAGTGGCGTGGCTAGCGTGTGGGCTGAATCTCCGGAGAGAGGCCACTCATTATCCCGGGGAACACCAGCACATGCCATCTCTGAGTCCAAGTTTGTGAAACTAGCGCCTTGGAGCCTAAAATAAGGGCCAAGTGTATCCGTAGAGGAGCGTCGTTTTCACCCATTTGCAGTCCTGAAGATGACTCCAGGTAATGATTTGGGCGATCGTCCGAGTGGATGATGATACCCTTATAGATCCTCGGCGGACCGAGCAAGTATGTTCAGAAAAATATTCCTGATGTGATCAATAGGTGGATCGAATGGCCGTAACCCTGGAGGGTAGCATAGCCCTCGGCTGTGGCATAGCCCCCGAGTGATGCTCGAAAGAGGTAAGCTCGCTACAGAGTGCGATATGAGGTTTGTTCATATGAGTAACTTAGTCGTTCCCGTGTTGGGGGTGTGGTGGTGAAGACATGTCCAACTGATGGTGACGCGCGGGGCGGCCGAGGGGCGAGGATGTGTTCAACCGAGTGGTGAAGACGTGCACAACCGAGTGACGACATGCGGGGCTGCCGAGTGGTGAAGACGTGCACAACCGAGTGGCGATGCGCGGGGCGGCCGAGTGGTGAAGACGTGCACAACCGAGTGGCGACGCGCGGGGCGGCCGAGTGGTGACGACGCGCACAACCGAGTGGCGACGCGCGGGGCAGTAGAGTGAAGGACTACGTGTCCTGCCAAGTGGTGATGTGCGAGGTGGCTGAGTAAAGGACTACGTGTCCAGCCAAGTGGTGATGTGCGGGATGGCCGAGTGACAACGTGCGGGGTGGTCGAAGTGAAGACGTGTCCGACGGAGCAGCGACGCGCGGAGCGGCCGAGTGGTGAGGACATGTCCGGCCGAGTGACGACACGCGGGGCTGTCAAAGTGATGAAAATGGTCCTGGGAGGAGTCAGTCAGATGCTTTCGAAGCTGATGTAGCGACGAGGTCGGTGTAGTGTGGTTGCGACGTAACAAGACCGGCGCGACAACTGAGTCTGAGTAGGAACGAAGATGGCGCGCAAAGTGTCCGAGTGATTATGTAAGTTGTCAAAGTGGCAGATCGAATGCACTTGTTGAAGGGAAGGATCTGACTGATGATGAAGTACTCGACCACCCAGGAGAGTGTCATTCCGAATGAGCTGCAGCCCTCGAGTGCGGCGTAGCCCCCGAGCGTACTACACGCTTTGGCAACGGACATGTCGGAACCCGGGAAATATAGTTTTGAATGGATAATTTGTAATTCATAGAGTCAGACTCGGGTAAAGATGAGGAGAAGCTTCCAAGTGATGCTCGAAAGAGGCAAACTCGCAAAGGAGTGAAGTGTGCAGTTTGATTATAAAAGAGATTTATCTGTCTCATGCCCAACGAGACGACGAGGTCTATGTCGTTGATACGATGAAGAAGGCTCCACGGAGGGGTCGGCCGGATGTGTTCGAACTCAACAAAGCGACAAGGTCGGTGTTGCGGTGCGCTAAGATCGGAACGGTGACCGAGTCCGAGTAGCGACGAAGTTGACGCACAGTGCCGTCGAGTGATTGCGTAACTTGTGCATGAAAAATAGCACAAGCCAATGTAAGAATTTATGAAGGTAATTTGATGTGTGCTGAAATAATTTGTGTGAATAACACCCATAGACACCCGCTGGGAGTGCAAGGGGCTTGCTGGTTAACCAGCAAGATTCTGAAAGAGCGAAGGATCCGTTCGAACTTGTCGAAGTGAAGGATCCGACTGAACTCGTTGGAGTACTGGCTCAAATAAAACGGAAGCGTAGTGTTCCGACTGAGTTGCAGCCCTCGAGGACCGATGCAAACTCGAAATGAAGAACACATGGTGTTCGTGAGTGACGTATGCATTAAAATGAAAGTTGAATTCGGGAGTCAAATAACCAGTAGTAAGCAAGTACGTGAAAATAATCAACGGAGCGTAGAGATACACTCGGTGGCGTGGCCTCCGAGTGAACGTGATGTGAGAATTACGGGATACTCGGGAACGCGGAAATAACAGAATACAGTGCATGTATAATGACTTAGCTGTCTGAAGGCGCGCGAGAGGCCGAGTGGTGAAGATGTGTTCAACCGATGGCGATGCGCAGGGCGGGCGATTGATGTAGATGTGTCTCACCGAGTGGCGACGCGCGGGGCGGCCGAGTGGTGAGGATGTGTCCAACCGATGGCGACGCGCGGGGCGGCCGATTGATGTAGATGTGTCTCACCGAGTGGCGACGCGCGGGGCGGCCGAGTGGTGAGGACTAAAAGGTTCTCCGAATGATCGGATGTTGTTAATTGCCGAGCAAAACTATATGTCTCTCGGAAGAGATAGACTTGAGATCCGAGTGTGGACATGCCATAAAAACCCAAGTGACGACGCCAGCGTGTGGTCTGATTCTCCGGAGAGACGCCACCCTTTATCCCGGGGGAACGGCAGCGCAGGCCATCTCTGAGTCCAAGTTTATCAAACTGACGCCTTGGGACCTAGAAGAAGGGCCAAGTGTATCCGCAGAGGAGCGTCGTTTTCACCCTTTTGCATGAAAGGGGTATTTGTCCGAGTGGACGTGCTTCCCGACTGATCGGGGTATGTTGACCGCAAGAAAAAACTTGGTGGCACTCGTATGTCTCCCGGAGGAGATAGACTAGTGGTCCGATGTGGACGTGCCATGAAACCCGAGTGGCAAGGCTAGCACGTGGACTGATTCTCTGGAGAGAGGCCACTCATTATCCCGGGGGAACACCAACACATGCCATCTCTGAGTCCAAGTTTATGAAACTGACACCTTGGACCCTAGTGGAAGGTCCAAGTTAACCCGCGGAGGAGCGTCGAGCTCATCTCATAGCGATCCTGAAGATGACTTCAGTCGGGTGTTTTACGTGTCCGAGTGCACGGGTCCCCGCAGAGGGTGGTCAGTCGGACTGACAGACGTCCTTTCGGAAAGGAACTGTGGGCAATCGATCGGATCGATTCGCCGCGGAAATTCCGAGTGAGGCCTAGCCCAACCGAGTGGTGACGCATGGGGCGGCCGAGTGATGTAGACGCATCTTACAGAGTGGCGACGCACGAGGCATCCAAGTGACGTAGACGCATCCCGCGGAGTGGCGACGCACGGGGCGTCCGAGTGATGAAGACACATCCAGCGGAGTGGCGACGCGCAGGCCATCCGAGTGATGTAGACGCATCCGCGGAGTGGCGACGTGCGGGGAGTCCGAGTGATGCAGACGCATCCGCGGAGTGGCGACTTGCGGGGAGTCCGAGTGATGCAGACGCATCCCGCGGAGTGACGGCGCGCGGGGCGGCCGTGATATAGAGCATCCGCAGAGTGGCGACGTGCGGGGAGTCTGAGTGATGCAGACGCATCCCGCGGAGTGACGGCGCGCGGGGAGGCCGTGATATAGAGCATCCGCGGAGTGGCGACGTGCGGGGAGTCCGAGTGATGCAGACGCATCCCGCGGAGTGACGACGCGCGGGGCGGCCATGATATAGACACGTTCAACTGAGTGGCGAAGCCCGGGGCAGCCAAGTGATGAAGATGCGTCCAGTAGAGTGACGGCGCTCGGGGCGGCCGAGTGGTGAGGACGTGTTCACCCGAGTGAGGACTTGCGGGGCGGTCGAGTGAAGTTGACGACGACGTGCTGTGCAGTCGATTGCGGCGCTTCACCGTCCGGGAGCCGAATCGTTGATCGAAACAAAGGGGAGGTGGGCCTGTCGCCGCAACTGCCGCCGTTGTTGTGATTGCTCCGCCGATGACGCTCCTGTCAGAATTAGCAATAAATCCCTAGTAATTAGGTGTAATTGTTTGGCTAACTAACGCATTGAAGGAGATGCCCACGCCTAATGCATTGAAGGAGTTGTTCACGTCCAACGCATTGATGGACTTGCCCCATGTTCAGAATCTGCATGCAAGAGGTATTAGTATTAGTGCTGATTAAGCAAGAACTAAATACGATTCTGCATGCGATGGGAGTTGAAATGAGAAGGAGAGTTGTAGAGGCAGCCCGGAGGAGAGCTCCGCTGCGGCGGAAACGGCCGGTCTGGCCGGAACCAGACGACGGCCGAGAGGTGGCGATGAGGAGGATGAGCAGCTGGCCGCAGTCCAGTCGCGGGCCAGCGCAGCCAAGGGCAAGGCCGGCGCGAGCGCTGGTGGCTGCGTTTCACTGCTCGGGGAGCCGGAGCTGTGCACAGGTCAGAGTCGTGCTTCGACGCGTGCGGAGCTGGGTCGAGTGCTATTGGCCAGGCCTTGTCGCCTGAGGAGTCGGGTCGACCGGACCACCGTTAGATGCGTTCAACCGGCCGAGGAACCAGGCCGAGCGTTAGCGGCTGTGCGTGTGTGCGCGCTCAGCGATGGCGTCGCCGAAGACTACGCGAGATGATGACGGGCGGATGACAACGCTTCATCATCCGGGAGCCGAGCCACCGATCGGAACAAAGGGAGGCGTCCTTTTGTATGAGCTCGTGTGCATACAGAAAAAGAACAAACCATAGTTAGATCATTTCAGTGTTTGATTGTAAAGAGGACAAGTTGAGATGAGCAACTCCCTAATCCTTTTGTATGATGAGGAGTATTTTGTGTGATGGCCGGGACTCCAATAGTCAAAATTGGTAGCGGTGATTGTTTGATCTCGAGAGATCATCCCAAGAAAGCTTGGGTCGCCCACAGAAATTAGTCCGTTGCCGGCGATTGAAGAAAAAAACCATCTGCATCATGGCTCGATAGACGCCATGCCCCACAGTGGGCGCCAACTGTCGTGGGAACGATTCCGACAATACGAAGGGGGTAGGGTAAAGGAGCATGATCTACCGAGATGCATATGGGTGACATGGTGTTTTAGCGAGTTCGGGCCTCTCACGGTGGAGATAACAGCCCTACGTCTCGTGCTCCGGAGAGGCTTTGTTTTATCTGAGTATGTATCCGGAGATTACAATGTGTGTGAGAGAGAGGAGAACATATCCCCATGCCTGAGCTAAGTCTAGAGACTAGAGAGGGAGAGAGAGGTAGAAGAAAGAGCCTGCCATGTCTAGTGGTGGGGGTGGCTTATATAGAGTGCGCCACCCCCTCACCTCTTATGTTACAAAGTGGGGGCGTTAATGCCATAACTCAGCCTACTACTAAGATGATGCTTCGAGTGCCTTGTCGACTGTTGGTCTTCGCATATCCGAGTGAGATCAGGTGCTCCGAGTGGAATGAGTTCGTCGAGTGGAGTGCTAAGCTCCGAGTGGTTGTTGCCGTCCGGGTGACTTGATGGTCATCCGAGTGGATGGTTTGTCGATTGTCCGAGTGATGCTATGGGCCCATCTGATATGTGGACCCCGTGCTTTATGATCATTGACCCTTTGTGGTCCTACCTGTTATGTATGTCCCCAACACCTCCCACTCACTTCTTTCGAGAGAAACTCCTTCTCTAGAAAGGACTCATTCTTAGCAACAAAGATCTTGCCTTCGGATCTGTGGTAGAAGGTGTACCCAATAGTTTTCTTAGGGTATCCTATGAAGACGTACTTCTCCGATTTAGGTTCGAGCTTATCAGGCTGAAGCCTTTTGACATAAGCATCGCATCCCCAAACTTTAAGAAACGACAGCTTAGGTTTCTTGTCAAACCACAGTTCATACGGTGTCGTCTCAACGGATTTAGACGGTGCCCTATTTAACGTGAGTGCGGCTGTCTCTGATGCATAACCCCAAAATGATACGGTAAATCGGTAAGAGACATCATAGAACGCACCATATCTAATAAAGTACGGTTACGACATTCAGACACACCATTACGCTGTGATGTTCCAGGTGGCGTGAGTTGTGAAACAATTCCACATTGTTTTAAATGAAGGCCAAACTCGTAACTCAAATATTCGCCTCCACGATCAGATCGTAGAAACTTTATTTTCTTGTTACGATGATTCTCCACTTCACTCTGAAATTCTTTGAACTTTTCAAATGTTTCAGACTTGTGTTTCATTAAGTAGATATACCCATACCTACTCAAATCATCTGTGAAGGTCAGAAAATAATGATACCCGCCACGTGCGCCAACACTCATTGGACCGCATACATCGGTATGTATTATTTCCAATAAGTTATTAGCTCGCTCCATTGTTCCAGAGAACGGAGTTTTAGTCATCTTGCCCATGAGGCATGGTTCGCAAGTATCAAAGGATTCATAATCAAATGATTCCAAAAGTCCATCCGTATGGAGTTTCTTCATGCGCTTTACACCAATATGACCTAAACGGCAGTGCCACTAGTATGTTGCACTATCATTATCAACTTTACATCTTTTGGAATCAATATTATGAATATGTGTATCACTACGATCGAGATTCAATAAACCATTCACATTGGGTGTATGACCATAGAAGGTTTTATTCATGTAAACAGAACAACAATTATTCTTGAATTAAATGAATAACCGTATTGTAATAAACATGATCCAGTCATATTCATGCTCAACGCAAACACCAAATAACATTTATTTAGGTTCAACACTAATCCCGGAGGTAGAGGGAGTGCACGATGGTGATCGTATCAACCTTGGAATCACTTCCAACACACATCGTCATCTCGTCCTTAACTAGACTCTGTTTATTCTGCAACTCCTGTTTCGAGTTACTAATCTTAGCAACTGAACCGGTATCAAATACCCAGGGGCTACTACGAATACTAGTAGGGCACACATCAATAACATGTATATCAAATATACCTTTGTTCACATTGCCATCCTTCTTATCCGCCAAGTATTTGGGGCAGTTCTGCTTCTAGTGAGCATTCCCTTTGTAGTAGAAGCACTTAGTTTTAGGCTTAGGTTCAGATTTGGGCTTCTTCACGGGAGTGGAAACATTCTTGCCATTCTTCTTGAAGTTCCCTTTCCTTCCCTTGCCCTTTTTCTTGAAACTAGTGGTCTTGTTAACCATCAACACTTGATGCTCTTTCTTGATTTCTACCTTTGCCGATTTCGGCATCGCGAAGAGCTCGGGAATCGTTTTCGTCATCCCTTGCAATTTATAGTTCATCACAAAGTTCTAGCAGCTTGGAGATAGTGACTAGAGAACTCTGTCAATCACTATCTTATCTGGAATATTAAGTCCCACTTGATTCAAGCGATTGTAGTACCCAGATATTCTGAGCACATGCTTACTGGCTAAGCTATTCTCCTCCATCTTGTAGGCAAAGTACTTGTCAGAGGTCTCATACCTCTCGACACGGGCATGAGTCTGAAATACCAATTTTAGCTCTTGGAACATCTCATATGCTCCGTGGTGTTCAAAACGTCATTGAAGTCCCCGTTCTAAGCCGTAAAGCATGGCGCACTAAACTATTAAGTAGTCATCATATCGAGCTTGCCAAACGTTCATAACATCTGCATCTGCTCCTGCAACAGGTCTGTCACCTAGCGGTGCATCAAGGACATAATTCTTCTATGCAGCAATGAGGATAATCCTCAAATCACGGACCCAGTCCGCATCATTGCTACTATCATCTTTCAACTTAGTTTTCTCTAGGAACATATCAAAATAGGGGAGCTATATCGCGAGCTATTGATCTACAAAATAGATATGCAAAAACCATTAAGACTAAGTTCATGATAAATTTAATTTTAATTAATCAAATTACTAATGAAATCCCACTTAAATAAACATCCCTCAAGTTATCTAAGCGATACATGATCCAAATCAACTAACACATGTCCGATCATCACGTGAGATGGGGTAGTCATCAATGGTGAACATCTCTATGTTGATCTCTATGTTGATCATATCTACTATATGACTCATGTTCGATCTTTCTGTCTCTAGTGTTCTGAGACCATGTCTGTACATGCTAGGCTCGTCAAGTTTAACCCAAGTATTGCGCGTGTGTAAATCTGGCTTACACCCGTTGTATGTGAACGTAGAGTCTATCACACCTGATCATCACGTGGTGCTTCGAAACGACAAACTTTAGCAACGGTGCATACTCGGGGAGAACACTTTTATCTGGAAATTTAGTGAAGGGATCATCTTATAATGCTACCGTCGTTCTAAGCAAAATAAGATGCATAAAAGATAAACATCACATGCAATCAAAATATGTGACATGATATGGCCATCATCATCTTGTGCTTTTGATCTCCATCTCCAAAGCATCGTCATGATCTCCATCGTCACCGGCTCGACACCTTGATCTCCATCGTTGCGTCGTGGTCGTCTTGCCAACTATTGCTTCTATAACTATCGCTAACGCATAGTGATAAAGTAAAGCAATTACATGGCGTTTGCATTTCATACAATAAAGAGACAACCATAAGGCTCCTGCCGGTTGCCCATGAATTGCAAAACATGATCATCTCATACAATAACGTATATCACATAATGTCTTGACCATATCACATCACAACATGCCTGCAAAAACAAGTTAGACGTCATCTACTTTGTTATTGCAAATTTTACGTGGCGGCTACGGGCTTCTAGCAAGAACCGTTCTTACCTACGGCAAAAACGACAACGATGATTTATCAAGTTTGTTGTTTTAACCTTCTTCAAGTACCGGCCGCAGTCAAATTCGATTCAACTAAAGTAGGAGAAACAGACACCCGCCAGCCACCTTTACGCAAAACTAGTTGCATGTCTGTCGGTGGAACCGGTCTCATGTACGTGGACATGTAAGGTTGGTCCGGGTCGCTTCATCCCACAATATCGCCGAATCAAAATAAGACGTTGGTGGTAAGCAGTATGAACATCACTGCCCACAACACTTTGTGTTCTACTCGTGCATATCATCTACGCATAGACCTGACTCATGATGCCACTGTTGGGAAACGTTGCAAGGAAAATAAAAAAAATTCTACGCACACGCAAGATCTATCCATGGAGATGCATAGCAACGAGGGGAGAGAGTGTGTCTATGTACCCTCGTTGACCGTAAGCGGAAGCGTTTGACAACGCGGTTGATGTAGTCGAACTTTCTTCGCGATCCAACCGATCGAGTACCGAACGTACGGCACCTCCGCGTTGAGCACACGTTCAGCTCGGTGACGTCCTCCACCTTCTTGATCCAGCAAGACGGCGAGGTAGTGGATGAGTTCCGGCAGCACGACGGCGTTGTGACGGTGATGGTGAAGTTATCTCCGCAGGGCTTCGCCTAAGCACTACGAAAATATGACCGGGGGTGTAAACGGTGGAGGGGGGCGCCGCACACGGCTAAGACAATGTTCTGGTTGTGCTAGGCGCCCCCCTCCCACATATATATCGGTGGGGGGGAGGGAGGAGGCAGCCTGGAGGCGCCCCAAGTGGGGTCGAATCCCACTTGGGGTCCTTCCCCTAGCCGCGCCCCCCTGCCATGTATAGGTGCGGGGGAAAGGCAGGGGAGGGAGGTGCCCCCCTTTCCTTTCTCCCATGAGAGGGGAAGGCAGGAGGGGCTAGCCCTCCCCCCTTTCCTTCCCTAGGGCTGGTCGGCAAGGGAGAGGGGCGCACCAGCCCCTGTGGGCTGGTTTGTCCCTCCCTTGGCCCATTAAGCCCATATACCTACCGGGGGGGGTGTCCGGAACCCCTTCCGGTGACCCGATGGCTACCCGGTGCATCCCGAAACCCTTCCGGTGTCCGAATACCATCATCCTATATATCAATCTTTACCTCTCGACCATTTCGAGACTCCTCATCATGTCCGTGATCTCATCCGGGACTCCGAACAACATTCGGTCACCAAATCATATAACTCATATAACACTATATCGTCAACGAACGTTAAGCGTGCGGACCCTACGGGTTCGAGAACTATGTAGACATGACCGAGACACCTCTTCGGTCAATAACCAATAGCGGAATCTGGATGCCCATATTGGCTCCTACATATTCTACGAAGATCTTTATCGGTCGAACTGTTATGACAACATACGTAATTCCCTTTGTCCGTCGGTATGTTACTTGCCCGAGATTCGATCGTCGGTATCTCTATGCCTAGTTCGATCTCGTTACCGGCAAGTCTCTTTACTCGTTCCGTAATACATCACCCCATAACTAACTCCTTAGTCATTTGCTTGCAAGCTTATGATGTGTATTACCGAGAGGGCCCAGAGATACCTCTCCGATACTCGGAGTGACAAATCCTAATCTCGATCTATGCCAACTCGACAAACATCTTCGGAGATACCTGTAGAGCATCTTTATGATCACCCAGTTATGTTGTGACGTTTGATAGCACACAAGGTATTCCTCCGGTATCCGGGAGTTGCATAATCTCATAGTCGAAGGAATATGTATTTGTCATCAAGAAAGCAATAGCAATAAACTGAATGATCAATATGCTAAGCTAATGGATGGGTCTTGTCCATCACATCATTCTCCGATCCCGTTATCAAATGACAACACATGTCTATGGTTAGAAAACCGTAACCATCTTTGATCAACGAGCTAGTCTAGTAGAGGCTTACTAGGGACACGGTATTTGTTTATGTATTCACACATGTATTTAAGTTTCCGATCAATACAATTCTAGCATGAATAATAAACCTTTATCATGAATAAGGAAATATAAAATAACAATTTTATTATTGCCTCTAGGGCATATTTCCTTCAGTTTTCAATGGTATAATTTTAAATTATACCAATAAATTTGTATTTGAAAGAAGTTTTCAATGGTATAACTTTTGCTCCCGCCGCAGTCGCCGGATGAAACTTAAATCTCGAAAAGCGCGGGCGCACTACATTACGGAATGGACGGTGTATGTGTTTATGTGACATGTTGTTTTCAAAGAATGTGACATGGAATTTGTGTCACTAGATCCATTTTAAAGCATTTACATGATGGTGATTTTTTATCACATAAATCAACTAACAAAATAAATCTTGATCTAATCATATAACAAAAATAAAAACACACAAAATATTTTTGAAAGGGTGTGGCTAGATCTCAATCGACTGAGACTTAACCAAGTCTCAATCAAGTGACATAGTATAAGAAGAAAAAACCAAAAAGAAAACTTTGAACGAATCTCCATGCAAGATCAAAGGAATATAGGATCGACTGAGGCATAACAAAGTCTCAGTCGACTGAGACTTGGCAAAACTGTTTTCGAAATTAAGGGAGTAGAACTCAAATTTTCATATGAATGCCATAAAATTCAACTATGGTGTAGTGGGAAAAACATGCGGCAGCGCACTGCCGAAGGTATTTTCCAAGCTAAAAGCCACGAACTGCTTCATTTACAGCCCCCTCCATCTGTTGCTCCGGTGGGTAGTGCGTGGAGGGGGGGGGGGGGGGGGTGTTTCTCTTTGGTATTGTTTCTGGTATAGTGTTTTTTTCTGGCGGCGGGGTGGTGAGAACGGCACGCAGAATAATTTTGCCTCTAATTCTTCCCCACCACGGCGATGCTCTCCATGATGTCGACGAAGAGCCGGTGGTTTCATGTACTAGTCGTTCTCTCGAGGAAATGAATATAGTTTTTATGTTCGTTGCTGAATGTTGTTGCATGTTGTGGCGACTCCTGTAGCCTTGGCGAATTGGTGTTCCTGGAGCGGGGATGGTGGCTTGTAGAGGATGGATCGACTCGTCGAAGTGGTGCAACGGATTAGGCTAGCATGGCGCCACATAGATTTGTGCCATGCCGCTTGCAGTGGGCCTACTCTTCGGCCCTAAAAGCCTCTTTGACGATGGTGTGACCCTATCATTCAGTGATGTTCTTGTAACTCAGTTATTGTTTAATGTGAATGCCATGGTTACTCTAGAAAAGATTTTCCAAGGTGATCAGCTAAGCATTGTGCAAGTGAAAAAAATATATAGCAACTGAAGTCTCTGTCACTGAAATTTGCTTGCACCGTCATGCTCTACCTCTACGTTAACTTTAATCCCCTGGCTGTGTCCATGATTAAATGTGGCGATACTGATCGTTTAGTTTATGCGTCCCTGGTGAAGGAAATTAAACATCTTTTGAGTCTTCGGCGTACTTGTATTACTCATGTTCTTCGTTCACAGAATAAGGGTAGTGATGGATTAGCTACTTTTGGTAGAGTTCATGGTAGAACCATGACTTGTCTAGACTCTGCCCCTTCTGAGGTTTTGGAGATAGCTCGTAGTGATTGTAATGACAGTGTGATTGAGTAATACAAGTATTTCTTCCGCAAAAAAAACTTTAATCCCCTGTTTTTTCTTTTTCTTTTCTTTATCTCAATATTCTTCTCTTTTTTTTTGAAACATTTAGCTCAATATTCTTCTTAACTAATGAGATTAGGCAAACAATTTATTTCCGTTTCAAATAAAGGAAACACCTCAACCGGTTGGAATCAAACGGGATGATCCTTCACGGCGTCGAACTGTACATAAGTGCATTTATAAGTCAGGGTATGAGAACCAAAACGCACCGTTCTCGTAATCCCGCGTTGAATTTCAGTCCATATACGCACGTACGCATGGTTCGGACGTGCGAACGCACGGGACGCGCGCCGCCGCGGGTTCGTTCGTTGGTCGTCTTTGCCCCCGCGGTGCCCGTGCGTGCGTGGGCGCGGCACAAACGATTTGAAAACACGAGGCAGGCACCTTCTTCACTCACCGAACCCAGCCAGCCCCAGCCCCACATGCATGGTTGCTCGACCGATCGATGGATGGGCCGGCGCCCGGATGGCGACGGCGCTCCGGCCGCGACGACTCCGACGCCTCTTCCTCCATCCCACCCCCCGTTGCGATGGCGGCCAATATATTCGTTCCTGGACAGACGTTGTTCGGTAATGTATTCTTGTAACAGTATGATGCATGGTATGATGCAGTTTGGTAGTTGAGTTGGTGCCGTAGGTGGGTAGGGACGCGTACGCCCGGATTCCGACGGTTCGCAGTCACCAAACCTGCTCTGCCGCATGCATGATGCTCCTTCACTTTCTTTCTCAAGCGCATCCTCCCTCCCTTCCTGCTGCTTTCTGCTGCTGCTGGGTCGCTGCGTGATTAGTTAGGCTAATACAAGTGCAATATAGTTAACCAAAAAGGGAATAATACTAGTAGTAATATTTAAGCTAAAAAAGCTAATTCCGCTAGTTATGGTTAATCCTGTGCTAATTTGGCATCATACTCGCATCTGTATGTATAAGTATAACTAATAAACTTCTCCCCAAAAAAAGTATAACTAATAAACAGTACACGCTTTGACCTGCCGCAGTGTCTGTCGGTGTGATATACACCGAATTTTAAAGACGTGGCCACGGATCCTTTTGATTACTTTGTGAATTACGAGTTCTTTTTTCTCGCGGCCGGCTGTTGACTATTTTACTACATTTTCCTTGCGCAATGCCACTGCTTTACTAGTACATTTTGTTAGGCGTTGAGTGGACCGGGCCGGGTCTGGCCATATACTCTAGAAGTACTACTACTAGCAGTTGCTAGTGCTGCTCCATTTTCCTCGTGTTGACATTCCGTATTTTTTGTGGTTTATTATAGAACGGGCGGTCTCGTCATCGCGTCAAACACGAACAGCTAGCACAGAGATGTGAGTGGGCCACGGTGTTCGGTTGTTTCTAGTACTCCCTCCGATCCTTTTTAATCTGTATATAAGTTTTATCCGAAGTCAAAATATCTCTATTTTAACCAAACTTATAGAAAAAAATATCAATATTCACAATGCCAAATCAATATTTTTAGATTCATTACGAAATGTCGTTTCATGTAATATATATTTGATATTGTAGATGTTTATATTTTTTAATATATATTTGATCAAACTTTGTGAAGTTTGACTTGAAACAAATCTAATACGTGGAGTAAAAAGGACCGGAGGGAGTACTCCCTCATTTACAAAATATAAGACGCGATTGGTTTTTTACTATTTTTGATGCACAACTTTGACTACCAATATATATCAAAATATATGGATTGAACATGTATACGTGTCATCGCCGTATTTGTCTTGTAAAATAATTTTATTTCATATGTATATCTACTAATTTTATAGGCATACAATACATGAAAATCATAGTTAAAGTTGTGCAACGAAGACCAGAAAAGTCAAACCGCGCCTTATATTTTAGGAGGGAGGGAGTAGTATTTTTTTTGCCTTGCGACATGACTCTGTGTTGTGTGTGGTTGAGCAATTTATTCATGATATTTGCTAGCTAATCCCGAGTTATCAAGCATACGATTTCTCGGCCTGCCGACTATACTGACCAAACCTAGTACTCCTATATGATTGTATTTATTTGCCAGGGCAAAGCGCATCCAGAAAACTCATGATTAAAACAAGTCCTCCAAAAATAAGAAACATCCAAAAGGAGGAAACGAAAATGCGAGGCAGCAGGCGCAAAATGAAACCCGTAAAATACAACCGTACGTGCGTACGTATTGCCTCATGCAAGCAATATAACTGGCCAATGAAGGGAAGAAGTGACACGACCTACCTACCAAACAAACAACTAAGCGAGCGATCCAAAAATATCACACCGCGGGCAGTTCTGTTCATGCATCAATTCGCTAGGCTAATAGCAACGCTTGCCATCTCGACTTGAAAAGATTTTTACTCCATTGTTTGCCTCTCCCGGTCTCCGGTCTTGTCCATCTCCGGCGGTGCATAGTGTCGGAGGGAGGGCTAAGCTGATCGCACCGGCGTAACCACCCGTCGCCGTCGAGTCCGGTGTGGCGATAACGAACTGAAGTGAAGTCCCTCCTTTTCCACGAGCAGAGCAGCTTTCGCGGGGCACGGCGCTCTTAATTTCTCCTCCTCTCCTTTCCTTCTCCGGCTAACAGCATCTCTAGCAGAGCCCTAACGCCGACCAACAAAACGCGTTTACAGTTCGCGGAAAAACGACTTTGCGGGCCGGCGCGGACGGCGGCGGAGTCAAACCCCGCAAAACGGACCCGTAAAAAAGGATATTCGCGGAATATGCTCTTTTACGGGTCGGCTTTGCGGGGTCTGCTCGGGCACTACCCCCGCCGGCCCGCAAATTCGAATTTTGCATTTAATTTTCACACATGAAAATGCATTTCTTTGCTTTTTTATTTCCTTCAACGGCATTGGATACATAGTAATTCACCAAATCTTTGTTAGAATAGTAAGACCAAAGAAAACAAGAAACATAATTATGCATTTTAGAAAATATCCAACTTCCGTAACTGCTCCCACTAGTTGGAGCAATATCTTCTTCATGCATTCGTTGTTGATCTGTGGATTCTTGATCTTGCATTCTTCATTCTTCTTCTTTGGTTCCAAAGAAGTAGACGTTGCTTCCCCCCTACTTTCTTCTTTAATTGCACATGCAGCCGCATCATTAGCCGGAATTCTACCAAGGAGTGCACAAACATCTATTAAGTTTCTTTCTATCAATAAGTCAATGTAGTCTCCTTCCCAAAACCAAAATGAGCATCCATCTTCCTACACACATGACGATGTTCAAAATGAGCTATCGAAATTGAACCGAAGAATACAGTGACAAAGCCAAATACAAACAACACATACCCCATCGTTTTCGCATTTGAAGAACACCCATCAGGGGTGCTTCGGCGTGCCAGAAGTTAGCCGCACCACTCACCGCGTGCAGTCGTCGCACTGTATTAGCGGCATCGACGAGCCGACGAGCCGCTGCGCGAGCGCCGAGCCCGGCGGACGGCCGGCCGAATCCTTGCCGGTAAACCAACGGCGGCGACGGCTACAGGACGAAACCGTACCTGCATGCGGGGCTGGGGCTTTGCCGGGGCTGCGCGGGCTGCTCCCTGACCAATCCATGGCTTGGCGCAGCCACCGGTGGCCGGAAACGCCAAATCCGGCCGCCGCCTCGAACAGCCACTGATCTGCAACCTTCCGGCCCGCCGACGCAGGAGGAAGTGGCGGAGGGCAAGCTCGGTCGTGTCGCGGCCCTCCGGCGTGATCCGTCCGGCTAGTTTGGCCGAAATCGCCGGCGGCGGGGATGGGAAAAAGCGCGGGGCGAGGTAGAGAAGGGGCGGCGGTGGGTGGTGAAAAGCGCGGGCTGAAATGTCCCCCCTCCCCACCAACCGCTCCCGCTATATACAGGGCGCCGACGGGCCAAGGGGGGGAACCCGCGTTTTCGCGGGTTGGGGCGGGAATTATGCCGTGCCCCGCAAAAACTTTTACGGGCCGGACGCGTTTGTGGGGTCTGCTTGGGCAGGATTTTCCGCGCCGACCCGCATTTTGACGGTTATTTTGCGAGTCGCGGCGTTATACGGGGTCTGCTAGAGATGCTCTAAGCTAAGCACGACGTGGACGGTGAGAACTCCAGACTCACCTGCCGGTTATCAGGCTAGCCGTGGAATTTGTTACTGGGTACGTTAGGCAGAAGTTCAATACGGCGTTGGATTATAATTCCTGGCTCTGTTATTTCTCTTGTGGCCGATGCTCTACCCTGCCCTGCATCTACATGCCTGCATATATTGGGCATGGAACTGTCCTCCACGGACAGAATCACACGCGGCTTTGCACCCGAAAGCTGCGCGTCGGTCATATAATAAGATTGAAGCTTAACCCTGCCACAGCGGATGGTGCCCAGCTCGATCAATGATTCGCGGGCATTTGTTTGCACGCAGGGAAGGGCGAATACGAGGCATGGAATCGACCGATTGGCAATGACAAGGCCGTATGAGTGTTTTAAATTTGCGATCACACGGACATTCTCTGAGTTCGTTGGGGTTTCTAACTATGATACGAGTGTCAAAGTGGTGGTCGCCAACTAAGCTCTTCGCTGGCTGGCGGGAGAGAGATGCAATGTGAAACGAGATGCTTTCGGACCATCACTCGCCAAAGCGCGTCCGTCCGCCCGGGGAAAGGCAGAAGCCGATAAAAGAGTGGTTCGCTAGCGCTATACGTACGAATTGTTTAGTAGGTTCAGAATTTTTGAAAAATGCATATGCCCGTACGGCTGCAAAAGCATCCATCACTCGTGATCGAGTGGGAGCATTTTCCTTTTCGGGCTGATCGATAAATCCTGCGGGACGGCCGATGGGATGTGCGGTGTGTTATTGGTGTTTTCATGTCATGCGGGAACAGTGCTATCAAATTGACCCACTGGTTGCCGCTACCATACGAAATTCGACGTAAATGATACAGTACATTTGCTCGTGATGCCTTTCGGCTTAATCCGTTGTCAGTTTGGTATTTTGAACCCTTATTTTTGGAGCAGATATTTTGGTCACTTCGTGCATGGCAGTGATCTATGGTGGTTGGTGACTGACTGATAGCAGAGCACCCAGGAGACGCGTCGTGCATGTGGGAGTTTGGCTTTATCTGTGGCTGGCATGTGAGGAGTCAAAAGGGGGTGGAGAGGGGACGAGGACTGAAGAGAGGTGTGTACCACTTGAAGAGTTAGGCAGTGCTGAGACCAGACATGCATGGAGCAGGGTTGACGTTTGACATAGGACCTCTTGCCACCGTGGCATGCATGGGAAACCTATCCCTGTGTTTTTCCACGGCCGGTCCACACGGGCCAGGGTACGTGTCTGGTTCGAGCAAGGAGACGTTCACATGTACGTACGCCGTACTGGCGGTGTAACTGCGACGTGTGACACGTAGCCATACCGTGCTTGCAGAGGGTGGCATGGAGACAAGGAAAGGAAAACGAGTCAAGTCCGTGCCTGAAATACGCGGGAATTCATTCAAGTCGGTACACTTGTTTGGTTTTCCTAACGACGACTAGTATAACCTCATTGAGTCATTGGCAGTGTTTCACCCCACTGCACCACGATAAAAAGTGTCAGGCTCAGAAGCTAGAAGACGCTGGTGCTCGGCCCCATGCATTCGTCTCGTCGTCCCGATCTCCATTGCCGGTTGACACCTGAGCACCTATGAATGTAGCGCCTCAGCAGTGAGGGCTGTGCAATATATGCATGCGTGTGTACGTAGTGGCGAGTTCGTGGCCAAAGATGGCGCGCTGGCAGCCTGGCACCACACGGTTGAGCCGGTGCACAGTTGACACCGTAAAATGCTGTTGCTTTGACATGTACGGGAACTTCCACTGTTCAATTGTTTTCACACCGGCGACACCACCGTTCTCGTTCGGAAAAAGACAGGTCCACACTACTAGCTATGTGAGAGATGTAACGCGTAGCCAGCTAGGCATGTGGGGAGAAAAATGAAGGTTCCTTTGGCATTTACAAGGATTCTGTTTTTTTGCTGTAGATCTTGTCTAATTTGATTTGCATGACTAAAAACCACAACAATCTTCCTAGGACCACCGATAACAATACATTATACCAGTACTAGTTACACCTCTCATATACGATCACCGATAGCATACCTCCCTCCGCAGACAAAACCCCGACAGTATACATACTATTACCTCCGTCCCAAATTACTAAAATGTGTCTCGATGTAACCGTATATAGACAAATCCAAGATAAGTAATTCGGAGCGGAGAGAGTATTTAATTATTTTGAATATGATCATATACAGATCTAAGATACTCTAAAAGAAACTTAATTTGCAACTAAGCCTATACTCTGATGTGCGTGCATTTTCAACAATATGGAAAAATGGCGACTACACTTAATTTGCATGCATTTCTGGGAAAAAGTCCAACCTCATGAAAATTAAATTCTTTGTCCCAACGTCAACTTTGACACGAACCAAATCTTTCAGTAAAGCTTACAGCAAATCAAAGAGACCCTGTAACTTCTTTGCATAGCCGTGCCCCACAACTCCACCAGTGGTGGAGCATCCAAATACTGCACGGTTCGTGTCATATGTGTTGATTTCTGGTAGGATTTCACTGAACAGGACATGACATCCACTTCATATTCAGAATAATTTTCTTGCATTTCAGGTGGGTCTGAATTAACTCAATGAACATAAAAGAGAGTCAAGTTTGTGTGAATTCACATCGGACTGCCCTTGCTCAAAGTTCCAATATGGTCTGATTTAACTTGGCCGTTTAAGATACTCCCTTCATTTTTATATACAAGGTCACAAACTCAAATTACAGGTACCAAGGTAAAATTTAATACATATTGCATACTCCCTCCGTTTCTAAATATAAGACTTTTTAGAGATTCCACTATGAACTATATACAGAGCAAAATGAGTGAATCTACACTCTAAAATATGTCTATATACATTCGCATATAGTCCATAGTGGAATCTTTAAAAGGTCTTATATTTAGAAATGAAATCTCTAAAATATAAGTCTTTTTTGGGATTTCAATACAAACTACATACGGATGTATATAGACTTATTTGAGAGTATAGATTCACTCATTTTGCTTTGTATATAGTCCATACTAAAATCTTTA
Source organism: Thinopyrum elongatum (assembly GCA_011799875.1). Lineage (NCBI taxonomy): Eukaryota > Viridiplantae > Streptophyta > Magnoliopsida > Poales > Poaceae > Thinopyrum > Thinopyrum elongatum. The sequence continues at coordinate 210,183,627 of CM022303.1, forward strand.
AAAAAAGACTTATATTTAGGAACGGAGGGAGTACATTTTTCTCTGCCGAGCAACAAATACTATGATATTTCCTTCACAATACGTTCAAGACGTCAAGTTAAAAGATGGTCGACCGCATTCGTCGTATCCCGTTCCTAATTGACACTCGAACTTTTTTTTTAGAACATTGGCGAGTCCATTAGATACGAAAAACATTACAGGAACGACACACGCCAACACCGACTCGAAGCATCGAGCAAAGCCGAGAGACCCAAACTTTTACAAGAACAACCCCGGGAAATAAAGGAGAAAAGAGAAGCCCTTCCAGGTCCTTGCAAATGCCAGCCTTGCCGCTCGCCGCAACCAGCCGCCATGTCCCCGCCGCTGCGGAGAAAGGCAGGCATCCATCAGGCCCAATGTCGAACGAAATCCCTCGCAGAACTGCTGCTTTATGGCGTCCACCTGAGGCCTGCCAAGACCGGCAAGGCACTTTGACGATAGGGAGCACCGGCGGGGAATCACCCCACAATTTCGCCGAGCACGGCACCGCTGACTCCCGTCGTGGTCGACGGAGAGAACAAAACGAAGCCGCCGCACCTCCTTCCACCATCCCACAGCCGGACCAGCACAAACCAGATCTCGCCGGCACAGCTCCACCGCAGCTCCGCAACACCACCAGTCGCTGCGGACACCGCAACAGCAGAGCCTCGCTCCTGTACAAGCCCCATGGCTCAGCGTCAACGTCGGAGCAAACGTCACCGCGGCGGCGGAGCCAGGGCACAAAATCCACATCGAGGCCACCGCCGCCGTCACGGCAGCCCCGACAGAAAGGCCAGCAACAAGATCTCCCAGAGGTCGCGAGCACGCAAACCACGAAGAGGAGATCCGAAGCAAAAGAACAGCCCAGGGCCGTCTCTCGCCAAACAAGACGACGGCCACCCAGCGCGGAAGCTCACCTGCGTGCCCGCAGAGCATGCATCCCTACCGTCGCCGGCCGCACGGACCGGCAGGAATCTACAGCAGGGAGCTCGCCGACTTCAGCCCGAAGGCCGTCGCCGGATAGGAAGGCCAAGCTCCTGCAGACCATCGCGACGCGACGCCGCCTCCTCCCTCCAAGCAGCGCCTCCAGCACACCTAATCCTACCCTATTCACAAGCCGAACGCACTGATCCGGGGTTCCCCCACCCTCCCACCGCCGGAGCGGTCGGGGGAGAGAGGGGGAACCCGCGGCGGCGCCGGCTGAGCGGGGTGGAAGAGCATTCGCCTCCGGTTTCGCCTCCTTCTACTGTAGAAGGGGAAAGCAGAGCGAAGAGGGGGATTCTGCTAAGAGCAATTGACACTCGAACTGCATGGGTGACTGCACGTGCACCTGAGTCTACATACACGAGCGGTGTGATGGTGGACAAAAGAGAAGGAAGCGACCGTGGTCGGCACGCGGAGCGCGAAATGGAACGGAACAAAGGGCGGGGGTGATTTGTCCTATGCATGTCGACCGTCATCCGTTCCTCGAGATGTGTGCTCGAGCGCTGCTGAAATTATTTGTGCTGCAGGACCTATAGACGCGGAAGGCCAGTAGGATAGGTCAGGTGTTAGAAATCTTTTACCTCTGATTTTTTTTTTAAATCTTAGATTTACAGCTGGTCGTCTCAAACCGGCCTCAAACATTCGGGCGGACGGGCTGGTCACTGACCGGTAAAAAAACTGACCCGGATGGGTTCCTCGTACCGGCCCTAAATGCTCGGGCTGACCGACACCCCTCATACCCTGCACAAATTTGGGGCAGATATGGGAAGCCCGAGCGCGATAAGATGTCCGCCACGTTGGACCAGACAGTCCGACCCACCCACGAATTGCACCAAATCCAGCACCTCCCTCCACTAGTTCCGGCGTTCGAGCCCTCGCCGTCGGGCACCCTTGCTCCCTAATCCTCGCCGCTAGTCCCCATCCGTCGTTGTAGATGTCGTCCAACATGTCCCCCGCCGCTGCCACGAAGGCTGCGTCGGTACCGTCCGTGGGTCTCCCGTCCTTGGCTTCGTCATGTAAGCCGGAGAACATCGCCTGAAGGAACCGGCGACGGAGGCAGTGGGAGAGAGAAGCGGCCTCGCAGGGAGCGGCTGTGGTCCTCCATCCCCCCCTCGCTGTGCCCGGACATTTGGAAAAATTGAGCTTGAGAATAAGTGGTTCTAACTTGCTCGAGACACGGGGAATGGCAAGGTAATGTTAACGGGTGAAAGTACCTAAGATGAGCATGCAAAAAAGTGGCTTGTGGGGATGAAGAAGGAGATCAATAAACGTAGGGACTACGAGGCAAGGATGGTTGCGGAGTAGGAGGCAAGGCTGGCCGCGCAGCAGGCGGCATGGATGGCATCCGACCAATGACTGATCCGTCACGCTCGGACTTGAATTTCATTTTGGCATGTCCGTAACTTTGGATCATTGAACTATGATTTATTCTGCTTTGTCGCATTTGGTGCACTATTCAATTGTGATGAATTTGTGCTCTATGATCGACGTGCATGCATTGCATGGATTTGAGGATTCACATTTGAGGTATGTGACTGTTCAGCAGGCCAAATGAGGGGTCGTCCGATGTCGTCCGCGGACACTCCCGCAGGTGTTTAGGGGGATGCATTTGCCAAGTCCGGTCGGCCGTAGATGCTCTTAAAAGTCCTTTCTTTAGAGTACTTAATGGTTCATTTAGTTGCATGACAAGTATGTGGGTCCGAATGGTTGCGGGAGGTTTATGGGTCGGCGTTGGAGATGCCCTAATTGAGTGAAAGGAACACCAATATAAAAGATGTTGTTCTACTACTCTTTGTAGCATGAGAAAATAGAGCAATAACACATGCGCTCACTCACTTAGTCGGTTCATGTTGCATGTTTGGCAGATGAGGAAGGAGTGGTTCGGGCTTGGAGCGATCGATATAAATCGACGGACGACAGAGGGCAACATAAAGAGTTGGTGGACCAACATGTCAAAGCCCAATACTGCAAATTGGAAGGACATGGCTACCTGATACGTCTTCAACGTATTTATAATTTTTGATTGTTTCGTGCTATTATATTATCAATCTTAGATACTTTATATGTAATTTTATATCATTTTTAAGAACTAACCTATTAACTCAGTGCCCAGTGCTAGTTCCTGATTTCTGCATGTTTTTGGTTTTACACAAAATCAGTACCAACAAAGTCCAAATATGATGAAACTTTACGGTGATTTTTTCTGGATCAGAAGGGACCCTAGAATCTTCGGGAGGAGGCCATAAGACGTACAGGAGAGCCACAAGCTTAGGTGGCGCCTGTAAGTGCATCTAGTGCCACTCCTAGTTGGTTTTGGAGTATTGAGGACAAACGTGGTCGAGGGACTAATGTGTTTGTGAGAATTGCAGGAGAACATAGGTAGAAGTCCCTCATTGATTCGGTTTACCTATCAGAGATGACCCCTAAAAATGTATGAAGACATTGAAGACAATGGTGGTTCGTGAAGACATTCACGTCAAAGATAATGACGTGTGAAGACATTCACTTGAAGACAATGAAGTGCGAAGACATAGTTTCTTTCGTAGTTTTATTTTCTTCTTTCTTGAGTCATAGGAACCACCGAACTGTTAAGTGGGGTCCAAGTGAACAAAGTCAGAAAACTAATGTGATGCTCAACCAAAATCCTATGTCTTCGAGTGAAGACAATGAGAGAAAATCTTATCCAGAGTTGGATGAGTCAGCTTTGCTTGTAGCCCAAGTCAAGTTGCCACGTGTGTTTGAAATCCGACCGTTGGACACATGTCGATTCCTTAGTGACCCAGGGTCATTTCGGACATATCATGTCGGGTTGCCTCCTGGCTATAAATAGCCCACCCCCTCCACCATAAATCGGTGGCTGCTCAGAGTTAGTGCATGGCTTTTGTCGTTTGAAAGCAACCCACCTCCGAAGCCTTTGAGAGAGAGAATCCTTGTGAGGACAAAGCCCAAAACACCCAGAGCCCAAAGAGTGTTTGGCATGACTGAAGTCTTTCTGTACGCGTAATCTAAAGACTTATTACACTTGAAGACTGTGTATCTTCCAGTTGGTCAGGCGTCGCGTTCTGAGGATCCAAGAGTCATTGTGGACCGCCGATGAACGAAGTCTGTGAAGGTTTGGAAGACTACCTTGAAGACTTACCTGAGTGATTGGGCGAGGACTAAGTGTCCTTAGCTCAAGGGGAATAAGGTGAAGACGCGGTCTTCTGAGTTCAATCTCAGCCTTCCTAACTAGACGTACAGTTGTCACATCAACTGGAACTGGTCTAGCAAATCCTTGTCTTTGCCAAGCAACTGGTTCTATCACTTTCCTCTTTACTTACAGTTTTGCTTCGTGAAGTCATTGCTTACGTGCCATGTTTGACTTCACTGTGTGAAGACATTCTATATGTTTGCTTGTTTGGCTTCATACTGTCTTCCTATTTCGATCTGTTCTACCTAGCAACTGTTAGTCTTTGTGCTTTCATTGTACTGCTTGCTTGACTATGGCCTGTCTAGTGTAGTTTATCTTCCGCTGCATATCATATGGGTGTTATTTGGTTGTCTGTCTTCGAAGACATTGCTTCTTCCGAAGACTTTCATAAAAATCGCCTATTCACCCCCCTCTAGTCGATAACTAGCACTTTCAATTGGTACCAGAGCAAGGTGCTCCCTTGTTCTGTGTGATTCGGTTTAACCACCTGGAGTTTTTGCTATGTTGACTGTAGGGATAATCAAAGTCTCCGCTGCGTGCCCTGTCTTCGATGGCACTGATTACCCCTACTAGAAGAATAAGATGCGCATGCATCTTGAAGCCATTGACAACGACCTCTGGTATGTCGTCAAGACTGGCTTTCCCAAAGTCGGTGAAGGTGTCACCGCTGCTGATGTCAAGAGGTTCGCGCAACTGGACTCAACCGCCAAGAACATCATCTGTGGTCATCTGACCAAAGGGTAGTATGGCCGTGTGAGTGCTCTGGAATCTATGAAGCTGGTCTGGGACTGGCTGTCCAAGGTCAACGAAGGCGTCTCAACTCAAAGAGACTCAAGAATTGATGTGCTTCGCAATCTCTTCAACCGATTCTAGAGGAATGACAATGAGAATGTCCAGCTCACTTTTGACCGCCTCACTGATATCACAAATGAACTTCGGGCCCTTGGCGCCACTGAAATCACCAAGCATGAAGTCATGAAGAAGCTACTGAGATCACTTGACAGCTCATTTGACACTCTAGCATTGATGATCCAAGAACGCCCTGACTTCAAAGATCTTGATCCGTCTGACATACTTGAGAGGCTCAACACACATGAATTCAAGCTATCTGAGAAGAGAGATATCTATGGTCCCAACTATAGCCGATCTCGTGCCTTGAAGGCCAAGGTGGAATCCTCATTTGAAGAATCTGACTGCAGTTCTGATGATCCTGAAGACATTGGCAAAGAGCTAGCAATGCTTGTGAGAAAGTTCCAAAAGTTCTCCAAGAAGAATCGTTTCAGAAAGTCTTCAAGATCTAGCTCCAAGAATGATGAGGCTTCCACTCGTGACTACAAGAAGAGAACATGCCACAAATGCAAGAAGACAGGCCACTACATATCTGAATGTCCTCAATGGGACAAGGAAGCAAAGAAAAGGAGCAAGGAATATGACTCCGACGACAAAAATAAGAAGAAGAAATTCTCAAAGTCTTCTTCAAAGTCTTCATCCTACAAGAAGAGCTCGTCTGGCAAGGCTCGTATGTTCATTGGCAAGGAAATGGATTCAGAGGAGGAGTCTGCTTCTGAGGAGGCGGAGGTGGAGTCTGAGGAGGAGTCTGATTCATGCGTGGCAAGCCTGGCTCTAGCTTCGGCATTCGTCGCCAAGTCCATCTTCAACAATGAAGACAATGGTCACGACGCCGCCGCTGAAGCCAACGATGATGACAACTCTGCTCCCACCTACTGCTTCATGGCAAGAGGTGCTAAGGTAAACTCACGCAATGCTTACTTTCAGACCTCTAGTGAAGATGACTCTGAATGTGAATCCAAACCCAGTTATAAGACTCTTGCTAAAATTGCAACTGAACAACAAACAGCCATGGAAAAGATTCAAAAATTGCTAGACCAAAGCGATGACCTATTTGACAAGGAAATGAATCAAAATCAGTCCTTAATCGAAGACATAAAAAAATCTTCGCGTTAGGTACGAGGAACTTGAAAGTAGTCATGAAACCCTCTCAGCTACTCATGAGAAGCTTTCCTATGACTATCTTCAAAGGAAGCAAGATATAGAGAAACTGAGAGCGTCTCATGAAGATCTTCATAAGGAAAACGAGTCACTACTCGCTCAACAGATCAGTTCCGCTCAGGAAGATTTTGTGCCACCTTGCTTAAAATGCCTTGAGCGTGACAATGCTATCTCTGTTGCTGAATGCTCTACTGCTTATGAAGTTGCAATATCTTCAACTGTTGATGTGGTAACTAACCCCTCTTCTGAGGATGCCACTACTATTGCTGATGAGAATGCCAGGTTGAAGACATTGCTTGAAACAGGCATGTACAAGAGCCTCAAAGGGCATCAGACCCTATGTGATGTCCTCAAGAAACAGATTCTGAACCGAAACCCTAGGAAAGAGGGTGTTGGTTTCGAGAGGAAAATGAATGATGATGGCTCTTACTGGAAGCCTGAGCAGTACCCGAAAACCACATGGGTTAATGCAAAGGGCCCTTCAGGGGATCCATCCACCTTATCTGGCTTCACTTGTGCTAACCCTATTATCATTAATGAGTCAATTGACTCAAACTATAAAATGTTCAAGAATCAGAATGGTGAAGTGTTTGCCAGGTTTATTGGAACTAACTGCAGGAATGGGCCACCTATAAAGAATATCTGGGTTCCTAAAAGCTGCCTTGAGAAGCTTCCCGTGAATGTCATCATGACACCACCAGGGAAGAAGACAAACCTCAGACCAAAGGCTTCATATAGACAAAGGACCTCTAGAGGTCACCCTAACGCCAATGTTTTGCAGGGAAACTATCATCAGACTCATGAATATGAGCGTGTTTCTTCGAACCGCTATGTTCACAAATCAAAGAACTTTTCTGCATATTCTTATGAGTACTATTCACCTCCTGCAAAACTATTTGCTAGGGCTCCAAAGCCAAAGTTCTCATATGCTGCACTTAGACTCATTGCTTCTAAGCCACCCCTTCAAATGTGGGTGGTTAAGAAGAATTAACTTCTCTTGCAGGGTCGGGTCTCCAGCCGAAAATCATTGACTTCTGAAGACAATGCTCGGGACCTAAAACATCTTGTGGGACGCAACATAAAATGCCAAAATGGTCTTACCATTTATTTCGTCCCTGGATTTCTTGATGAAATCCTATCTTACCATCCAAGAATCTTAATTTTGATAGTATGCTTGTTCGTCAAATGTTTATGCTTCACAATACTCTTGGTGAAGCCTATCCTACTAACTGCACTGTAGGGTACAACTCCGAAAGCTACTGAATGGATTGTGGACAGTGGATGCACTAACCACATGAATGGTGGTCGAAGTCTTCTTATGGATTCTACTCTTCGACCATCTACTAAAAGCCATATCACATTTGTTGACACTGGTAAAAGCAAGGTATTGTGCCTAGGTAGAGTTGCTATCTCAAAGGATCAACACATGTATAAAGTGATGCTTGTTGAATCCCTTGGATACAACTTAATGTCTGTCTCAATGCTTTGTGATCTTGGCATGATTGTGATATTTGGAAAATATCGATGCCTTGTGTTTATGGCTTCTGACAAATCTCTAGTCTTCGAAGGTTATCGAAGAGGTGATCTATATATGGTAGATTTCTCCGCAGGACCACAACTTGCCGTATGTCTTCTAGCAAAAGCTTCAGAGTGTTGGCTTTGGCATCGAAGGCTGGCACAAGCGGGCCTGAGGAACTTGCACACTCTCATGAAGAAGAAGCACATCATTGGCATCAAGGGCGTCAAGTTCAAGAAGGATCATCTATGTGGTGCTTGCGAAGCCGGGAAGATGACTAGGGCAAAACATCCCTCGAAGACAATCATGACAACATCACGTCCCTTTTAGCTGCTACACATGGACTTATTTGGCCCTACTCAGTACTCTACCCTTACTACCACTGCACATCTTTATGGCTTCGTTATTGTTGATGATTATTCGAGATATACCTCGGTGCACATGATTCTCTATAAGACTGAAGTGTAGGATGTCTTCAGACGATTTGCCAACCGCGCCATGACTAACTATGGCATCAAGATCAAGCACATCAGGAGTGACAATAGCACGAAATTCAAGAACACGGGCCTCGACACTTATCTTGATACACTGGGAATCACACATGAGCTCTCTGATCCATACACTCCTCAGTAGAATGGCATCATGGACCGCAAGAACAGGACCCTTATTGAGATGGCTCGTACGATGCTTGATGAGTACAAGACTTCAAGAAAGTTCTGGCCTGAAGCCATTGATACTGCATGCCATATCATCAATAGAGTTTATCTTCACAAATTCTTCAAGAAGACATCCTATGAACTACTCACTGGTAAGAAGCCTAACGTAAGCTATTTCAAAGTCTTCGGTGCTAAGTGTTGGATCAAGGATCCACATCACACTTCTAAATTTGCACCGAAAGCACATGAAAGTTTTATGCTTGGTTACGTAAAGGATTCGCACACCTACAGAGTCTTCAACCTCTTTCACTATAAAGTGGTTGAAACTGTAGATGTGCGGTTCGATGAGACTAACGGCTCGCAAAGAGAGCACCTGCCAAATGTGCTAGATGAAGCTTCTCCTAGTGAATCTATCAAGCTAATGGGTACCGGAGAAATCATACCCACCGAGGAACAGGCTGAAGAGGAAATTGTCATTCCAGCTCCTACTCAACGTGAAGACAATGCTGAGCCTGAAGACAATGCTGAAGATGAAGACAATGATCAGCAACAGCAAGATCTTCGCCCTATTCATCCTCATGTGGCCAATGGAGTTGAGATTGAGAAGATAATTGATGGCATCAACGCACCTGGTCCGCTTACTCGATCAAGAGCTACGCAACTAGCAAACTTCTGTGGGCACTTTGCATTCGTCTCCATACCGAACCCAAGAAAGTTGATGAAGCCTTCCTGGAATCTGAATGGATTCAAGCTATGCAAGAAGAGCTTCAACAATTTGAGCTCAACAATGTCTGGGAGCTAGTCAAATGCCCTGATCCTCGCAAGCACAATATTATTGGCACCAAATGGATCTATCGCAACAAACAATATGAACATGGTCAAGTCGTCAGAAACAAAGCTCGTCTTGTTGCTCAAGGTTACACACAAGTAGAGGGAATTGACTTTGATGAAACCTTTGCTCCTGTGGCTAGGCTTGACGCCATTCGCATACTGCTAGCCTATGCTAACCACAGCAACATCCTCCTGTATCAAATAGATGTGAAGAGCGCTTTCCTCAATGGCAAAATTGAAGAAGAAGTATATGTAGCTCAACCCCCTAGTTTTGAAGATCCCAAGCATCCTGATATGGTCTACAAGCTCAACAAGGCACTGTATGGACTCAAACAAGCACCTCGAGCTTGGTATGACACACTCAAAGAATTCCTGAAGAGCAAAGGCTTCAAACCTGGTTCTCTAGATCCCACTCTCTTCACGAAGACACATGATGGAGAACTGTTTGTGTGCCAAATCTATGTGGATGACATTATCTTCGGCTGCACTGACAAGAGATACAGTTATGAATTCAGTCATATGATGCAAGAGCAATATCAGATGTCTATGATGGGGGAGCTGAAATTCTTCCTAGGTCTTCAAATCCATCAACAGAGAAATGGCATCTTCATATCACAAGAAAAATACCTCAAAGATTGCCTGAAGAAGTTTGGAATGCAAGACTGCAAAGGGTACATGACACCAATGCCAACCAAAGGCCAATTGGGCCCCGACAACGATGGTAAAGAGTTCGATCAAAAGGTATACCGCTCCATGATTTGTTCTTTATTGTACCTATGTGCATCTAGGCCAGATATAATGCTTAGCGTTGGCATGTGTGCCCGATTCCAAGCGGCACCAAAGGAGTCGCATCACCTCGCGGTGAAGCGGAATACTTCGATATTTGGCTCACACCCCAACACTAGGATTATGGTATCCAAAGGGCTCAGAGTTTGATCTAGTTGGATTCTCATATGCTGATTATGCTGGTGACAAGGTTGATCGTAAGTCTACATTAGGCACATGTCATTTTCTTGGACAATCTCTTGTCTGTTGGTTTTCAAAGAAGCAGAACTGTGTATCACTCTCCACTTCTGAATCTGAATACATTGCTGCTGGATCTTGTTGCGCTCAACTTCTCTGGATGAAGCAAACCCTCAAATACTATGGCATCAACATGAAGAATGTGCCCCTCTACTGCGATAATGAAAGCGCCATCAAGATTGCTCACAATCCAGTTCAGCACTCGAAGACAAAGCACATTCAGACCTGTCATCACTTTCTTAGAGACCATGTGTTAAAGGAAGACATTGATATCATTCACATCAACACTGAAGAGCAATTGGCAGATATCTTCACGAAGCCCTTGGATGAGAAAAGGTTTTGCAAGCTGCGGTGTGGGCTAAATATCTTAGAATCCTCGAATGTCCTGTGAATGGACACACATCCTAACGCTTATGCATGATGATGACTTAGGTGTGCAACACACAAAGTAACGTATGTCTTCAACTCATGAAGACATATAATCTAAGTGTGAAGACATTAATATGGAAATTGACTTTGGAGCGCCACGATAATTGTGCGCCGTGTCCTGGTCTAATACTTCCTATACGGTGGGTAACGCCACCACCAATATTTCTTGAAGTTTTTAGTTTGGCGTCATGATGCATTATCTTCATAATTGGTTTGTCTTCAACATTGGTTTATCTTCATGATTTATCTTCACAATGCTTGATTTGGTCTTCATTGCCTATATATATGTTCTGTCCTCTACAACATTAACTTATAGCTATGTCTTCATGTTGCCATTTTTTGCACTAAGTGAATGTGATCGGACCCTAACCCCATCTGTGCTTGTCTCTCCTACTCTCTCTAAATCTTCATATGCATTCTATTGACACGTGTCGATTGTCTTCATTGTGTCCTTGTCAGTCGAAGATTAAGAGACAAACTTTTAAAATGCTTTTAATATCACTATCCTTTTGCCTGAATCCGGAGAAGCCGGAACAACCACCCGACAAACCAGGCGCGCATGGGGTCGTGGCACAACATTTAAGCTGTTGCATGCTTGCCACGTGTCCCTCAGATGTGAACCGCCAGGGGCAGCTGAGTAAATTCACTCTACTGCTCCCTTCCTTATAAATACCCAGCCCCCTGCGGTCATTAAAATCTTACTCCACTCGCTGTCTCGTTCAAACCCTAGCGCTGTCGCTAGCTTCCGTCGTCACTGGAGACGAAGCGCTTCGCTGCCGTGACTTCTCCGTCGTCGTCTTCACGCCGGTCGCGGACATCTTCTTCCCGCCGCCGCCGTAGGTGTCTTCCGCCGCCAAGTTAGGGCGCTGGAGATCGAACTGCTCGTCCTCCATCCCAACTCGTCTAGCAGTTCTTCGTCAGTTCATCTGCGGTAATTAAAAGCTCACTTTTTACCGCACGCTTGGTTCAACGAGATTACAATATCTTCAGAGAAAGTTGTTTCTTCACTTCCAAATCTGGATCTTTCATATTCTGCATAACTTGCAAGTACTTATTCATGGATTCGTACAAATCTAGAACCAACTTATATCAATAAATGAATGTCTTCGCACTATGAGGTCAATGTCTTCAAACTGATTTATCTTCAAAATCCTCTGAGAATGCATATGACCTCTTCCCCTTCCCTCGCATCTCTAATGCTGTCACATGTACATGTCCGTGGGCGAGTCTCATGGTTCTCATTGTCTGAATTCATTTGTAGACTTCTTACAGCATCACCTTGACTCTCCTGAAGCCAGTTCTTGTCTGACAAGTAAAGCGAAGCCTATCAGTCTTGTGAAGCCAATGGCAAGTGGTAAATCAGCCAAGAAAGGGGGCAGACAGCATCATGATAACACTACAAAGGACCTGCCACCAGATCTGTATGAACTGTACAAATCTGGTCCTGAAGAAAGCTATGGTGAGCGCAAATCTCGTGCCCAATGGATTCGCAGATACTGGGCAGAGCAGTGGTTTCTCTATCATTTTGTAACGCCTGAATATGCTGACAAGAATGTTGTGAGGCCACCATGGGCTGACATTGTGTATTGCAAGCTTCACTCCAAGACCAGAGCTGAAGCCATTGAGAGAGGCTTCTACCCTTGCATGGTTAGAGGACCAATGCCAGAGAATGCCGACCCATCCAGTCTTCGATGGTGTCGTGAGGATGATCTGTTTAAGGCCAATCTCCAATTTGCTAAAGCTTCAGCACTTCAAAACAAGGACTTTGGGATTGACTTCAACCCAGGTCCAGCTGCACCAAGGACCGATGGCAGTCGGGAGGCCGAACCAAATCTTATCGGCCCTTTTGATGATTTTGCCTCATTTCTGGCACACTGTGCAGCATAGAGGGCCAGCATTGAAGATGCTGCTGAGGATGAGGAACAAACTGTAGCTCCAGAGCCCCTGAAGCCAGCGAAGAAGTCAAAGGCTTCAAAGCCTACAACTGCTCCAAAAGCTTCAAGAGTGAAGCCATTGAAACCTGCACCTCCTGAATCCAGTGTGCAGTCTGAAGACTTGTCCCGCACATCTGCGAGGAAGAAGATCTTAGGGCAAGGTCTTACACCTGCAAGCATCCTGCGCAATGAAGAGGGTGTTATAGATCTATCAACTGATGAAGATCTTGCTGATGATGCCCTTGAGATGCTGATCAAGAGCAAATAGGAGGCTGAAATCTTCAGAGATTTGCCTCTGTTTGATGCTGACATTCTGAAAAATTTCATTGATGAATGGTTTGAAGATACAACTCTCACCATTGATGATCTGCAACTGCCAATTGACATCAGTGTCACATTCCAGGGCTGCATAGCCAAAGAGCTTGCTATTGCTCAGAAGGTTGTTGAGCAGAAGAACAAGATTGACCATGAGAAAGCTCTCTTCAAGAAGTACATGGCCAAGCTTAGTGTCACTGATGTGCAGAACTTCAAGAAGATGATGGCAGATCTCAAGGCTGAGTTCCATAAGCGTCGTGATGAAGCCATAGGCTCCCGAGAGTGCCTCAAGTACTATGCTGAAAAATGTGTTCAGGCTCACAATGAAGCCGTGAAGAGAAAGGCGCTTGGGCGTCCAGGCATTGACCCAAGATTGGCTGCTAAGAAAAGGAAGCCAGCTGAAGCCGAAGCTGAGGCTCCAAGGCAAGAGTAGCCAAGCATTGTCTTCCCCGCTAGCATGACTGGCTCGAAGCCAAAAGCTCCATCTGCTACTACTAAAAGGAAACACACCAAGCAGGCAGAGGCTAAAGCCAGGAAGTGCAAGCATCATGAAGCCTCTGATTCTGCTCCGTCTCAGAAGAAGCTGAAGACAAAGTATTCAAAGACTTCAAGAAAGGCCTAAGCACCAACTGAACCATCTGCTACTGTGGAGCCACTACTTGTTGAGCCTATCTCAGTTGCCCTACCTGCCTCCTCCAATGGTGAAAGAAGACTTGTTGTGCATGTGCCTGCTCCCACAGAGGCCCATGACTCTGAAGAGATCCCAGCTGCTGACACCACCGCAGCTGAAGACATTGGTCAAGAAGACAATGTTGTTGATGAAGTCCTTCCTCAAGTTCCACAGCCCACTCAGAATCCGGTATCATAGCCTGCTCCTACGAGCAGTGAACAGATCAGCATTGGCGGTCCCATGACGCCAATCACTCAAGATGAGTTCTGGGAGGAGCAGCACCCAAACTCCTCGCTCCATGAAATCATACCGCGTACTCCTCCTGCTCCTGTCTCTACTCCAGTGATTGAGACTCCACAGTCAACACCAGAAGACATGGAGAAGACTACTCCATCACCGCATGCGCCGCCCTCATTCCGAAGGCTTCGCAAATGCCCAAGGCCATCGGTCTCCATGTCTAGCATTCCTGAAGAGGAACTGCACACCACAAGCTCAGTCGCACGTCAAGTGTTTCCTGAAGCCATCCCCTCAGAGACTGCTCAAGATTCTGAAGCCAAAGAGGCTGAAGATATTCCGGCTGCATCATCCGAAGAACGAGAAGAAGAAGAAGTTGTTATTCCTCATGCTGCACCAAGTGTGATTCCAGAAGTGATTGTGCCAGACCCACTAGTGATTGAAGCCTCTGATGCTGCTGCTGCTGCCACCCATGATGAAGCCAATGACGTTGTCATGGCTGAAGCCAACACGCAGCATGAAGCCAATGCCACCATCGAAGATGTTCAACCATCCACATCAGATGTTGCTACTTCTCCACCAGTTCCACACACCATGGAGAGGGCATTCAATCATGCTGGTGAGCTGATCAGTGTCAGATGGCCAATTATGACACCTCCTGAAGCTCCTGGGCCCCAATATGATTACCATATCGAGCAAAGGCCTCAGACTCAGAAGCCCATGCCAAGAATGCCAAGGCTTCCAAGTGCTGTCACCACTGAGAGTTTATTCAGCGTGTTGAGCTTCATAGAGCATAGCACCTTCTTTGACAAGGCCAAGAACCCATACAAGAAGCCCAAGATTACTTCTGACAGATTCTGGAGTCATCTTCAGCGAAGCTATTACTCATGCATTCTCTACAACCAGGACAGGATCTTCCCTCACAAGTGCCTCTATTGGGAAGCCATGGCTGGGCTTCCATGCCTGGAGGAAGCCCTTAACTGCTACAGAGATGTTGGCCTGCTCCCATTTGTTGACGACAACACTACAAAAAAAAACCACTTCCGTGATGATACGTGTTTGTCACAGTAGGTCGTGTTTTTTTGTCATGCATGTACATCCATGACAATTTTATGACAGAATCAAGATAGTCATACCTGTGCTGTCGTAGAAGTGTTCCATGACAATACCAAAATTATCATCATGGAAGTGTCCACTTCCATGACGATAAATGGCGCGTCATAGAAGTGCTTTCGTCAAGGGTAACCGACACGTGGCATCCACCGTAACGGGTCGCCGTTAAGCTATCGGGTTCCAGTTTGGATCCGATAACCCGTTAACAGCCCGGACAATTGGGGATTTTCCACGTGTAAAATCATCATTGGCTGGAGGAAACACGTGTCGGCTCCTCGGTGGGCCAGATGTCACCCGTCCAATGGAGGAGACGTGCCTATGATACGTCGACACATGGCAGGGCCCAACAGAAGCCCATATAGGTTAAAAAGGCCGGCCCAGTCAAAGGCCCGTAGTATTTACTCAGGTATTAGTGGGCCAGCCCACTAACGGCCTATTTAATCATGGCCCATTTACGGCCCGAAGCCAGATCTGGCCCGTTAATTTTTCGCCGAATATTTGGGCCCAATTACGGCCCAGTGACATTTCGGCCTGTTAGAGGCCCGATGTAGACATCACATGTGGCGTCCCCTCTCGCTAGGGTTTCTCTCTCCTCTCGGCGGTGGCGATCACGACCCCCTCAGTAGAGACCCGATCTCCCCTTCCCTCTTCTCCTCGCCGGCGATTGCAGGGGCCTGTGGGGCTCCTCCAGCGGGTGGGGGTCGAGGTTGGCTAGGGTTCATACCGCCCGCGGATTTAAAACCTCTCGGGCAAGAGACCATGGATGATACTGCTTCGGGATCAGGGCAGGCTGTCTCCGATCTGCAGGCGATGATGGAGGAATTAGGGCTCAAATAGGATGATGTCCAAGACGTTGTGGTTGAGGACGAGGAACTACCGGTGGAGGCGACCCGGTGGATGGCAATCGCTAGGGTTCATACAGAAAAACCCTACAACCAATACTGGTTCTTCAGGAACATGAGGATTGCATGGGACTTGGCAAAGGAGGTGAAGATCTGCCCCTGGAGGATAACCTCTATACGATGCAATTTGGCTATCTCGGCGACTGGGAACATGTGATGGAGGAAGGACCTTGGACGTTCAAAGGAAAGGCCGTGGTTCCCGCGCATTATGATGGCTTCACTAAGCCGTCGACAATAGAGCTGAATAAGATCGACATATGGATGCAGATCCACGACCTTCCGGATGGTTTCTTCCCCAAAATCAAGGCCCTATCCGCAACTGTAGGAGAGTTCATCTACGCAGAGCCAAAATCACAGGACTTTGAGGGGAATTTTGCACGGGTTCGGCTGAGGCTTGATGTCACAAAGCCTCTGAAGAATGCCGTGTCGCTGGTAATCAAGAAGAAAGACACAGTCAAGAGGGTGATCTTTAGGGTGAAATATGAGCGCCTTCCCGATTGGTGTGCAGTTTGCGGATATATTGGCCATCTTTTTAAAGAGTGCGGTGATGGAGTTCACCCCCCTAAAGCTCTAGTCTTCAAGGATTTGAAAGCTACATGGTTCAAAGGCCCTGGCATTGGTCCAGGAGAAGGACGGGGCTCAACTGAAGGCAATGGAGCAAGGGGTGGCCGTGGCAGAGGCCGATCGGGTAGAGGCCGTGGGTGTGGACGCGGACCCGCAGAGCATAATACACCGGAAGGCACCAAAGAAGCTGACCTAGAGCATGAGGACCAGCATGTTGCTATACAAGAAGCAGAGAAGAACAGGAAGAGGGGCGCCGGGGTGGTTGACCCATCGGGCTCTTCGGCACTAGGGGCAGTCACCAATAATGCTAGCAAGCTGCTGCTACTTCCGGCACCAGCAACTCCTCCAGAGGTCCCATCTAGCCCATCTTCAAAACAAGAGCCGAAGAGGAACAAACCAAGCTCGACGACAAGTGACAAAAACAACGGGAAGAACACGGTTGCAAACAAAAACTCTGATGCGCGTTTGGCGGGCTCCCAAGTGGGGTCGTTCCTAGCGCAATGAGTCTCCTCCGTTCGAACTGCCGCGGTGTTGGCAAACCCGCGACAGTTCGAGAGCTTCGGGACCTAACGAAGCAGTTTGCCCCCTCTGTGCTGTGTATCCTGGAAACTCAAATAGAGGGTTCTAGAGTCGAGAATATGGTTGGATCTTTAGGTTATAATAAGAGCTTTGCTCTTTGTAGCTCTGGCAGAAGTGGTGGCTTAGGAATTTTTTGGAACGAAGAAATAAAGCTTGAGATTGTCGGCTACTCCCAGTACCACATTGATGCAATAATTAATGATCTTGTAGATGTTAGAACAAGGGTTACTTTTGTTTACAGGGAAGCCCAAGTAAATGAAAGATACAAGACATGGGATACGCTACGGGGAATCGTAGGTGCAAGCGATATACCCTGGCTTGTCCTAGGCGATTTTAATGAAGTGCTGCAAGCCCACGAACATGACGGACTGGGTAACAGGAGTCAAGCGCAGATGGATGCGTTCAGGGACGCACTTGACACATGTGGTCTAATGGATATAGGCTACAGTGGAACAGGCTGGACCTTTGAGAAAAAAGTGGCAGGGGGTACATACACAAGAGTTCGACTAGATCGGGGTGTGGCTAACCCGGCTTGGTCTATTGCTTTCCCGTCAGCGATACTAGAGCACAAGACAGCAGCCACAAGCGACCACGTTCCCATCTATGTGAAGTATGTGCATGAAGATGCATGCAGGTGGGTCCCATGTTCCTTTAAATATGAATTAGCATGGGAACGAGATCCGAGTCTGCAGCCAGTGGTCCAGAGCGCATGGATTAATGGAGCTGGAGATTCCGTCCGGGCGCTCAGTGATACGCTGAACTCGCTGTAATCGGATCTGTCGACCTGGGACAGGACTCACTTCGGGAATGTCCGACGCGACATCCAGCGTTTAGAAAGGGAGCTACAGGAGCTGCGGGAACTCCCAAACAGATCCGGACCTACGCATATTGAGATTAAAATAATCGATAGGCTGACTGAATTATATCACAGGGAAGAAATTCTTTGGCGTCAGCGAGCCCGTCTCGAGTGGCTAATGCACGGTGACAAGAATACATATTTTTTTCACCTTCGAGCGAGTCACAGAAGAAGGAAGAACCAGATAAAAGCACTCCAGAGACCGGATGGGCAACTAATTGATAATGTGACGGAGATGGAGAATATGACCAACACTTTTTATAGGGACTTGTATACGTCAGAGGGCGTGCATGATATGGAGCAGGTCCTCGATAGAGTACCGACCAAAGTATCTGCAGCCATGAACGAGACCTTGAATGCTCCGTACAGTCAAGAGGAAGTAAAAACAACCCTATTTTTTATGTACCCCACTAAGGCACCCGGCCCGGATGGTTTCCCGGCGCATTTCTTTCAGTACCACTGGGACACTTGTGGGGAAGACGTTACTAAGGCAGTTCTGAGGATTGTAGAAGGCACGGAATCAGCGGAGTGCATTAATGATACTGTTTTGGTACTTATCCCAAAGGTAAAAAAATCCCACACTCCTGTCTCAATTCCGTCCAATCAGCCTATGTAATGTCTTGTATAAGATTGCTTCAAAGGTAATCGCTAACAGACTGAAGGTAGTTCTACCTGATATTATCTCAGAGGAGCAGTCAGCTTTTGTGCCAGGCAGGTTGATCACAGATAACATTATCACAGCTTATGAGTGTATGCACTTCATGAAGAGGAATAAGGCCAAGAAAAACCAGTCCTATGCTCTCAAGCTTGACATGATGAAAGCTTACGACAGGGTGGAGTGGCCGTATCTTAAAGCTATAATGTTAAAACTAGGCTTCAGTACCAGATGGGTGGATATAGTTATGAGCCTGGTAACCATAGTCAGCTTTTCTGTGTTGTTCAACGGGAAGAAGCTACAACATTTTAAACCTTCACGAGGAATCAGACAAGGGGACCCGATATCTCCATACTTGTTCTTGCTAGCAGCAGAGGGCCTCTCATGCCTTTTGAAATCAAAAAGTGAGTCATCCAACTTGAGTGGTCTACAGGTTGCTCCTTCGGCGCCACCAGTGAGCCATCTCTTATTCGCTGATGACAGCCTGCTGTTCTTCAAGGCAAATGGTGTGGGTGCTAACGAGGTGTACCATCTTTTGGAGACCTACTGTCGGGCGACTGGGCAGCGTATAAACCATGCAAAATCATCAATTTACTTTAGCAAGGGGGTTCCAGATTCGGTAAGACAAGATATTAAAGATACACTCCATGTCGCGAATGAAACTCTTAATGAGAAGTACTTGGGGATGCCATCTGACATAGGGAGTTCAAAGAATGGTGCTTTTAAGTACCTGAAAGCTCGTCTTTGGAGCAAGGTTCAAGGCTGGATTGAGAGCACCATCTCCACGGCTGGAAAGGAAGTGCTAGTCAAGTCTGTTGCCCAGGGAGTACCAGTTTTTTCTATGTCTTGTTTCAAGCTACCAAGAGGATTATGTGAACACCTCAATATGCTTATTAGAAAATTCTGGTGGGGAAGCAAGGAAGGAAAGCGAAAACCTCATTGGGTATCATGGAAAACAATGACACAACCTAAGGGCATGGGGGGATTAGGCTTCAAAGATTTTGAGCTCTTCAACCTAGCGATGTTGGTTAAGCAAGCATGGCGGCTGTTACAGAATCCGGAGACTTTGAGCGCACGAGTCCTGAAGAGTATTTATTATCCAAACTCAGACATCCTTGAGGCCGAACTAGGAGGTCACCCTAGCTAGGTATGGGGCGCCATTGTTGAGGGTAGGGATACCTTAAAGCAGGGTGTGATCAAACGCATTGGAAACGGAGCAGCAACTAATATCTGGACACAAAATTGGTTACCTAGAGAGGGGATGTTCCGGCCATACGGAAGCATTGCACCAAATCCACCCACCAGAGTGTCCGAGCTCATTTTAAGCGCAACAGCTTCTTGGAACAGGCAGATAATTCAAGCAAATTTCATGCCAATAGATGCACAGGTCATACATGGAATCCCTTTGTGCACCCGGAACATATCTGACTTTTGGGCATGGCACTATGAGAAACATGGGTCTTTTTCTATCAAATCAGCTTATAAGATGATGGTTGCTACCAAGCAACGAAGGGAGGCATGGTTAGAAGGGGCGGCAGGTCCCTCAACTTCCAACGCAGAGGAAAGAGCTTGGAAAAGATTATGGAGGACGGAAGTTCCAGGGAAAATCTGAATGTTTTTATGGAGACTTTCCAAACACTCATTTCCAACAAATGATGTTAGAGCACATCGTCACATGGCCGACTCCGACCAATGCGGGCTGTGCGGAGCCCAGGATTCATGGCGTCATTCATTGTTGGAATGCACAGCGTCAAGGAGTGTATGGGCTTTGATTGAGGAGGAGACCACACATAAAATCATAAAGAACACCGAACCAAATGTGAGACAATGGCTGTTTACACTCATGCAAATGTTATCACATGAGTAGTTCGTCCTTATGGCAGTCATGCTTTGGTCCATATGGCATGCACGCCGCAAGGCCATCCATGAGTCTATCTTCCAGAGCCCCCAAGCTACTTATAGCTTTATTGGCAGGTTCATTGCGGACCTCGACATCATCAGATCCAAGGAGAGAAGCCCGGTTCCAAACACTGTTTTGCCACCGCCTGGTCTGCGCAGGCCAAAGAAGCCACCTATGGGTTATTGTAAGATACATGTTGATGGAGGAGTATTGATAAGAAGAGGAGGATCAGCAGCGGCCTTGTGCAGAGACGAAGGGGGAAACTATATGGGCAGCTCAGCTTTAGTTGTTGAAGGAGTGGTTGACCCGGCCACCCTAGAAGCTGTAGCTTGCCGGGAAGCTCTATCCCTTGCAGAAGACTTGGGCATCCAGAATTTTGTTGTGGCATCGGACTGTCGGCAAGTTGTATCAGATATCAACAGAAAGTCACAGGGGACGTATGGAGCGATTATTACAGAAATAAACCTTAGAGCATCTACTTTTCGTTGTAACTTTTCTTTTGAGAGTCGTGCTGTTAATTATGAAGCACATAGCTTAGCCAAGTTTTCACACTCTAGAGGTCCGGGTCGCCACGTTTGGTTTGGTGTGTCCCATGACCAGAGATGTATCCCACATCATGTGGATTTTCATGAATAAACTTGGTTTTACCCCTCAAAAAAAAGAGGCCCGATGTAGACATGGGCCCATTTCAGCCCGGTGTGTCTTTCGGCCTGGGAATGGCATGTGCTGCCCATGGGCCATATATGGTCCGACGCGACATCCGGCCCTCTAACGACCCATGATCAAGGTGGCAACAGTTTAGCCCAACGTGACTTTGGGCCTGTTAAAGGCCTGTCGTATAATTCAGCCTGTTGATGCCTTTACTAAGCTTTCAGCCTCTTAAAGGCCCATGATATCAGTGGGCCAACTAAGGCCCGAGATATGTTTCGGCCTGGTAATGGCCTATCATATAACTGGGCCAATAATGGCCCGGTCTACATTTCAGCCTGCTGAAGGCCCGTCGACGACTAGTAAAAATTGAGGCCCAACATGCATTTCGACCTGCTAAAGGCCCATGGTTTCTTCTGGGCCATAACAGGCCAGCAGAATATTCAGCCTTTTAATGGCCCGAAGCTACATGGGCCCAACTAAGCGCTGGGTCCACTAAAGGCCCAACTAAACTTTGGGCCGAATAAAGGCCCATGTAAGTTGTGGGCCTGGCGCAAAGTGTGAAGGCCCCAATGGACGTTCAGGCCCAAGAAAGTTGCAGGCCGACCCAGTGTGGCCCGCTAAAATGCAGGCCCGTTAGAGGCGAATGTTTCGACCCGGTCGACTACATCAGATTTTCGCCGTTTTTTTTCAGATAGCGAATGATGGCATATACGGTAACTAGTAGGAATTAAGAACAAACCTACTCTATACAATAAATAAATTACGGCATAGTAACTTAGAATAAGCCTACACTATACAATAAAGGATTTATGGTATATTACATCCACTAGGCATCGAAGTGCGCCACCAGTGATCATAAAGCGCAACGAAGAAGCAGATTACAAAAACTGGGCGCCATTGCAGCGTAACAAAATAATACTGAACCAAGACCACTTCCAAGACAGTTCAAGAAAGGTTGGCCTTGCGCGGGAACTGCTGCGCAAGCTGCTGAGCAAGGCTGTGAGACCGGCCTAGCATGTCGGTCATAGCTTCCAGGTGTAGCTGTTTAGCAATGAGGTTCTCATTGGTGTTCTCCGCAATCTTTGTTAGAGATAGGACTTCAAGTCGAAGTTGAGTTGCAGAATGCCTTTCTGCTAGAACTTGGGACTGAAGAAGTCAAACTGATTCAGACAGCGAATTCTATGAGCTTGTCTGACTGCAAGTCTCAAGTAACTTGAACACTGTATCAAGACAAGACTTTGGGGTTGTCTCGCTATCTTGAAGATGTTTTGCCTTCTTTGTTGCAATATATGTTGGGTTTGTCTCATAGCCTTCAGCAGACTTGTGCATGCCATCAGGCATATCACCCTGAAACAAGCAGAGAGATGACAGGTTTTGCACGTGTATAAACAAAGTTGATAACTGTGCTGTTAATTCCATCCAATTTCAAATTAGAAAATAAAGAGTAAGTTCAAAATGTCAATAGCATAATTTGGCATTGTTCATAATGCGGGGAGCTTCACCACACTACTGGATTACCATGTCAACAAAACAAGCATAGATGAAGGGCAAAGACAATCATTGTATCTATTTTGGTTAATGTGCATGGCATGTTGTTCATATCATCAGCCACATTAGTAAGATAAAACGGGAGATGACTAGGTGCAAACGTGGGCTGCTTCACCACACACTGGATTATAGATCCACACAAACAAGAATACATATAGGGAGTATTAAGTAATGTGCATGGTATGAATAAGGAATTTGGTTTTACAAGTAAAACTTGGAACTTACAGTTGTTGCGAACATGCATTTTGATAGAAACAGCAAACTAAACAGCAGTTAACAATAGGGAGTATGAGCAAATTAAACAGCAGTTGAGGATAAAGGCTTTAGAAGGACTGACTTGCATTAACAGTTAACACCGGCTTTATAATGCCCTTCTCCATGTCAAGGGAAGGATAACTCAAGAATTTCAGCACAGAATCTTCTTCATAAGCATTGCCTGCACTCTACATTTTGTAGAGAGTAATTATAGATATGATAATACTGGAAGGGATAGAGGATAATGAAGATAAGATGCAGATTGATGCTACATAATCAACTACCAATTCCTGGAAGTACAAGCGTTACAGGACAAAATGTACTGACAAGAGCAATGGGTTACACTTCTGCACTGGCATTGTCTGTGTATTCAACTTTTTGGTAAGATTAAATATAGATCTGATATTTTTTAGTAAATGGTGGGCGAGGGAGATAAGATGCAGAATGCTACACAATGAACCAATCCCTCTTCCCATAATATAAGAGTGTTTTGAACACTGGTGTACTGTACAAAACGCTCTTATATTATGGGACGGAGGGAGTAGCTGTTAATGTAAGTACAGTGATAGACGACGTTCAGTCCTTACAAGAGGACTGAGAGCTAAACCTCTTCAAAAGCATTGGGTTGATTCTAAATTTATGTAAGAGTCGATACGGATCTTATAATGTCCACCAAATGGAGGATAACGAGGCTAACATGTGCACTGATGCAACATAATCAACCAACTATGAAAGTAAGTATGGTCATACAGGGCAAGAGGTACTCACAAGAGTAATGCAGTGTGCAGTATAGTTGTGAGATTCTATGGTCCCTTGAGAATGAATGTTCTCCTGCAAACTGTTTTCGTACAAGTGAGACGTTAAGGCACCTGCAGAAATGTAGTTCAAATTGTGATGTGATATCATAGACAGTACCTTACGCTGCAGACGAGACCAATGTGTAACAAGATTATTCCAGTCACTGTCTGATAAATGTAGCACCGGAGACTTTACAGAAATTTTGTTTAGAGGCTTGCCATCGAAGTGCACTTGCCTCAGGTTGGAACGATACTTCATCAATGAGTGCTTGAAAAGTGTAACCAAACCTTGCTCGTCTTGACTATCCAGTTTGGTCCTCGCCTATTTAAAAGAATGAAATCTTGTGTCTTCTGTCAGCAGAAACATATGCAGTAATTACCATGAATAACATTAGTACATTACTTACGTGTAAGTTGCGGAGGAAAATTGGAAATTGTTCTTTGTCTATGGTATAATCTTTCCATGAAGGAAAGATGCGCACAAAGTTCCTGACAACAATATAAGCTTCGTCTTCTAAACTGGGAAGAAGTGGAACAGGAGTCCTATTTGCTGCAATTGGGGCTCTCTCTTGTTCAAAAAGGGATTTGGCAATTGGATTTGTTGTACTCTTTGTTGGAATGGGGATTTTGCGTCGTAGAGCTGGTGCTATGTCAACTGGCATCATCATACTGTTTGCGGCAGTTGGGGTCTGCTGAGTTGGGGCATCAGAGATGGCCAGTGTAGTAGGGCTAGAGTCTGCTAGAGTTGTGGCCGTGTTTTCTGGGTCTGGTGATACTGCAACTACACCTAATGGGCTATTTGATTTATCAGGTGTCACTACCTTTTCCAAATACTTTGTTCATGCTCCTCCATGATCAGCAATCGCCCTCTTCCTTTTGAACGTCTGATACACAAGAACAACATTTGAATGGATAAATATGGTATGATGACAGATGGAATATGTACTGAAAATGGATAGGCAGGGCGTATTCACATACACGATGTGTAAACTAAGCTAATGGAAGTGCAACAAAGTAGAAGCAATGCAAAGCATCAGTTGCAAGATATGTGCGACCAATATAACCTTGGAAAGTTAGAGCAAGCACCTTGATGGGTGAATAAGATAGGGCATCTGCCTCTGACTCCTCCACTAGGGAGCTACATTGATTTAGGTCTCCCTCTAGCTCAGAATCACTATTAGGATCATATTCTGAGCATGAATCTGTAGGTGGAGAGTGTTTGCATTGCATTGCATCCAGACTTGATTTCAATCCCTTAATGCCTAATTTGACAGCCATGGCATTGTTCTGCTTTATTCTTTTCATGCGCGCAAGCTCATAATCATTATGATGTTGTTCAGTATCTGAGATTCATGAAAACATAAAAAGTAGTCAGATTATCTATGGAATGCATTGCGGATTCAACTCAAAGAGTGTCTCCCTATAAACCCCTGCGTATGCAAAGTTCACCCCCAACCGTGCTGACCAGACCACACATAGAAATACAAACCTCTTATGTCTCTATAACAGGCAGACACACATTTCAAAACTGAAGTAGGAACATTAGAATCATATCAAATTCGTATTTGAACAAATAAACTAAGGAATTATGAGTGGCATAATGTTTAGCTTCAAGGGTGGAGTGCTGGTAATGCGACACAAAGCAAGTAGGCAGATTGTATTCCATGTAAAAGATCGTAGTCTATGTAAAAGGTGGAAATGACACTTTCTTTCTATAAAATGCAGTGTTCGTCGCCCACACATGATGGAAAAGATCACACAGAGAAATACTATTCACTCATGTCTGTGGTTCCAGTATTTTGAAACAGGGTGGTCCACCCTATACTTGTGAGCTTACTAGGACAAGTATGCAGAATTGTAACTGCAGTAAGAGACCATCCAAAATCTGAATCAAGAAGTTGGTCTAGCACTTATTGTTTGCAACTAATCGATGTGAATAATTGGATATCATATCGAATGAGTAAGAAAGACAAGTAAAATTGTCAACAAACCTGGCCTGCAGTAGTAATCTGGGTCAATGTCACTATGACCAACAATCCAAAATGACTAGTGTCTATTCCTAGGGCCGGAATTATGAAACCCTGTGAACTTTACAGGTACTAAAGATTACTGAAATACATCTGAACCATTAAGTGTAGGTAGCACTCAGTACACAACAAACCCTAATGACAGTCCTGCCTAATGAGTAATGAATAAATTAGAAAATGGGTGATGAGGAGTGGATGCTGAGTGTTGAGAACGTATCTCAGGATAAATCGGGTTGGCTTAGTGGCTGCTGCATGCCTGAGCCCTGAACGGACTGGGAAGGTAGGCACGGCGGCGCGCCCGGGCAGCGGTGACGCTGTTGGGTGAGCAGCTCCTGACCTCCTGTTAGTCCGGCGTCTCCTCCTAGAGTCATGCCGTCCGGGGATGGCAAGTCACCGGCGAGGCAGGCGTCTGGGGGCGAGTAGAGATCGGAAGAGCAGCAGAACAGAGGGGAATCAGGGCCTGGGCCGACCCAAAATCCCAGGGTGGGCCGCGACCCACCATGGGCACCCTGTAGATCCACACCCGAGCGGCGTACATGCATTTTTGAAACTAAATTAGGAACATTTAGTTGACCAATTAAACGACTCTGTTTTAATAATATCATATTCGTATTTGAACAACTAAGCTTGTTTAGCTTGATGGGTGGAGCAGTGCTATTATGACATATAGTGATCATAAAAGGGGGGAAACCCTAAGCATGATCAATTAAACCCTATTATGACTGTGCCATGGCAGATTTGAAGTTGCAAACGGCAGAAATGCTATTTAGCAACCATTGTTTGCTTCGAACTAAGAGCTGAAAAGAAAGTACAGTAACCAAGTTACGATCTATTTTCTGGTTGAGATCAAAAAGTTGAGCAGATATGAAGTAGTACCACCTCTCTTGCGGCGCCATGTAGGCATCGGGGGTGCGATGGCTGTCGGTGGCGTTGAAGCAGATCTGCGACGGTAGACGAGTGCATCGGGGGATAAGTCCCATTGCGGTGGACGAGAAGGTCGTGGGAGCGGCCCCGGCAAGGAGGACGACGACGCCGATGAAGCGAGAGGACGCGATGCAAGGCTCGTGGTCCATCGCTGTGGATAAGAAACGTCCATCTCTAGCAGTGGACGACGCGGTCTTGGTAGGCGCTCCGGCATGGTGGAGGACGGCGGCGATGGATGGGGTGGAGGACGGCGGCGATGGATGGGGTCGCGGACGGAGGAGGCTGGTGTGGGGATGGTGTTCTAGCGCGGACGGTGTATGAATGGGAAAATGGAGGGAGAGGTACGGGGAACCATGTTTTTGCGACGCGCCTGTCTGAAATATGGGAAAGTTACAAACTTAGCCCCCGTTTAAAATTTGGACGTCTCGTCGGTTGGGGATAGGACGGTAATCTCGCATCTGCCCAACATTTGCCCAGAGCGATTTCGAGCGACGAGAGGGTGTTTTGGCGCCCACGGTGTATGAACGGGGCTGAAAGGTAGGGCAGTTGTGTCATGTCTGAGTGAAGTTACAAACCTGCCCCTATTGAAAATATTTGCCTACATCAATTTCGGCCGAGTCGAGTTTGTTTTGCCGCCCACCGTGTATGAATGGGGAAATGGAGGGAGAGACAGAGGTCTTTCGGACGAGCTTGAATCAAATGTGTTTTGCCACCCACGTTTGGCGCCCACCGTGTCTGAATGGGCTCAGAGACGGTCGTGTCACATCTAATTGAAGTTACTAACCTACCCCCTATTGAGAGCAGTGGAAATCGGGCCGATGGATTGTCCGTGTAAGGGGTAGACAGTAATTTCCATCTCGCAAACACTGGCTTCAGGCAGTCGACGTGGGAGTGGATATTTTGCCGCTTCTTTTGAATTTTGGGACAACAAGCATCCACGTTTACCCTGGCAACTAAATTCGAATCCATTTTGTATTCTTATACGAATCTTATAAATCTTTCTATTTGTTTTTATATATCTTCAAAAGCACAACAAAGATGCATTCCACTGTCATATATGAATATGATTTATAAACGCTGATACTCAAATTCAGAAGCTAGAATCCACTTTAAGGTGAATTTGAATATTTGAAACCACTTTATGTCCAACTCAAGTGTCACACGCAGCATAATGTGTACTCCCATTTAGATATGTACACAAGCGATGTCTCAAGATTCAAAATACTGAGTAAATCAACCAATAATATACAAAACTAACAGACATATAAACACTTATAGAGTATATGGATCAATAATATCAACTAACATACATAAGCCAGGCCGCTGTACCTTTTTTTTGCTAGAAGAGCATCATTTTTTTAGCGAAGCTAGTACAACATCTTGGCCCTTTTAGATGCGTGCCACTTAAGGACCATCTATACTACTATTATTGTTGAATGCACATTCAACCCGATTGGCATATTTGTAGGTCTGGCACAGCAATCAAAATGAAATGTCTCAGAGTCATATCAATTAATACAGACTCGTGCTAAAAAAAGATTACAAACCAAAAAACAAAAAACAATTATTACATGATCTCTAAAACAAATGGTTTGATCGATTACATGAACAAACAACACAAAGGTTATTCAATGATGGAAAAAACATTTCACCTATGATTTATCAAGTGGGAATTTAATTTCCTTTTTTCCTTCAGGACCTTAACAATGCGGTCAGTCTCAGCTTGCTTCATTTTGAAATCGACCAAATATTTAATGGTTGTCTTGAGTACTGCTTGTGATTTTGCTGTTTGCTTCCTCAACATGTCAACTTCATCTCTAAGTGCAGAAGCAGAATCTCTTTCTACCAATAGTTTAGCCTCTAGAGCATCAGCAGTTGGCAATTCATGATGCACGATTGGGCCGGTGCCACTTCTGTGGGATGATACAACGTAGATGGGGACCTCGCTCTTTGATCTTGGGCTAACCTGTTTTGCCATTAAAGTTCCGATTGGATTCCGAAAAGTTGAAGTTAGCAAAACATCTCAACTGGGAGTTAGAACAGCAAACCAGTTAAACAAACAAGGAATAAAAGAGTTTCGATTGGATGCTGAAAAGTAGTTATTAACAGCATTGTAACCGGTTGCAGCAGCAAAGCAGTTAAACAAACAAGTTTTGCAAAAGGTACCTATTGTGGCTTTGGAGTTTCTCTTGGATCCTGAAAAGTTGAGTAGCCAGTAACGTGATTAGAGCAACCGGTTACAGCAGCAAAGCAGATAAACAAACAAGTTTTGCAAAAGGAACCTGTTGTGGCATTGGAGTTTCTCTTGGATCCTGAAAAGTTGAGTAGTCAGTAACTTGATTAGAGCAACAAGTTATAGCAGCAAACCTGTTACACAAATATATTTTTGAAAATGTACCTGCTGTGCAATTGGACTTCAACTTGGATCCTGAAAACTTGAAGTTGGTAAGATGATTACAGCAACAAGTTACAGCAGCAAACCAGGTAAACAAGGAAGTTTCTGAAAACATACCTGTTGTGCCAACAGAGTTTCAGTTGGATCCTGCAAACTTGAATGTTAGCTATCATAAAAAAAGTGTTGCAAGAGCCATAAGAAATTAACATCAAACTAGTAAAACTAACCAGTTTTGGCAACGTATTTAATTACACATGAACTAGTAAAACTAACAAGTTCTTGGCAACGTATTAAAGTAACAAGTTAGTACCGTTTACCAGCAACACAGACATCTGTAAATTTCTTTGATGTAAGCAAAATGATTCCGACACATATATATATAAGTTAAAAAGACGGTGTCCCTCATATAAACCTGACAGTTGTCTATATATGAACATGCAAATATTACTAGTGCTACAAGTGATAACAGCAAACCATTTAAACAAACAGGGTATCAAAACATAAATTACACGTGAATTTTGCTGCACCCTAGAAGTACATATGACCAGCTATCTACCTGCTTAAGTAGCTATTTAAGTTCAGGCAAACAGGTAATTCTTAACAGTAAGTATCAAACACATAGATAGGCGCAGTCTATAATAGGATTAATAGGCTATGGCATTATGTAATCAGTAGCAAACTAAATTAAGCCAAGCAACGTAATTGAACAATTTTGCAATAAGTGGCTAACTAAAATTCTGAGAAGCAGGTAACTGAACTTACGCTAGCTCTTTGTACACGCACACTGCAACTTCTTTTTCACTTACAAGGTTCTACGAAGGAGTCCATGGCATCAATTGCTTGGATACGCAGTCCCAATACTTCTTTCTTCCCACACTGCATTGGTAAGTCAAATGGTTAATCTGATAAGATGGTGCGTCCTTGATATATTATATGAGGACGGGTTGTCAGACTAGTTGTAGCAACACACATCACACTGGTTTGTACTGTATATTTCATGCGATTACATTTGGCATATCGAGATCTAAGCAATCTACAATAGGATGAAAAGACTGGCATCCTTCACATTATTGGCGAACTCAGTTCATAGAAACAAGCAATTCAACCATTCTGTGGGTAAATCAAAAGTGCCACTGAAATATTTTTCACTACCCAATCATACACGCAAAAAGGGGCAACGCCACCATAGGGGCTAGTATGGGCGGCCGCCTCGGGTGGCTGGAAAGTGTGCACCTAGTTTGAGTTGTCCAGGTTGGCCCGGGCTAGTTTTGTTCATCCCAGCGTACGAGCAGCCAATGTAAAAAAATGAAAAAAAAACATTTCAATTTGGATGGGCCAATAATGTAAGTGCAAGGCAGGCCCTATAGCAGGCTCGTGGCCCAAACGAGCGCCTCCCATATCGATCGACAGCAGGAAAAATCCCAATTCGTTCGCTCCAGCCTCCAGTCTGGTTTGCTCCTAACCTAGCCGCCGCTGGACAGACCGACACAGCACTTCCTCGCGCCCTCGTTGGACGCTGATGCGGCTTGAACTACATCGGTATTTCCCCAAAGAGGAAGGGATGATGCAGCACAGCAACAGTAGGTATTTCCCTCAGTGATGAGACCAAGGTTATCGAACCAGTAGGAGAACCACGCAACACTATGTAAACAATACCTGCACATAAAGAACAAATACTTGCAACCCGACGTGTTAAAGGGGTTGTCAATCCCTTTCGGGTAACGGCGCCAGAAATTGGCACGTGGACGGGAGATTAATTTAGTAGATTGGATGGATAGATCTTGAATAAATGCAAAATAAAATAAAGTGCAACAAGGTATTTTTGTGTTTTTGGATTAATACATCTGAAATGAAAAGATGCAAATAAATAAAAAGGCAAATAGCAATATAGATCTGAAAGTATATGATGGGAAAATAGACCCGGGGGCCGTAGATTTCACTAGTGGCTTCTCTCTAGAAAAATAGCATACGGTGGGTAAACAAATTACTGTTGGGCAATTGATAGAACTTCAAATAATCATGACGATATCCAGGCAATGATCATTATATAGGCATCACGTCCAAGATTAGTAGACCGACTCCTGCCTGCATCTACTACTATTACTCCACACATCGACCGCTATCCAGCATGCATCTAGTGTATTAAGTTCATGGAAAAACGGAGTAATGCAATAAGAACGATGACATGATGTAGACAAGATCTATTCATGCAGGAATTAGACCCCATCTTGTTATCCTTAATGGCAACGATACATACGTGTCGTTTCCCCTTCTGTCACTGGGATCGAGCACCGTAAGACCGAACCCATCACAAAGCACCTCTTCCCATGGCAAGAAAAATCGATCTAGTTGGCCTAACTAAACCAAAGATTCAAAGAAGAAATACGAGGCTATAAGTAATCATGCATATAAGAGATCAAAAGACTCAAATAACTTTCATGGATAAAAAGATAGATATGATCATAAACTCAAAGTTCATAGGATCCCAACAAACACACCGCAAAAAGAGTTACATCAAATAGATCTCCAAGAGACCATTGTATTGAGAATCAAAAGAGAGAGAGGAAGCCATCTAGCTACTAACTACGGGCCCGTAGGTTTACAATGAACTACTCATGCATCATCGAAGAGGCACCAATGAGGATGATGAACTCCTCCGTGGTGGTGTCTAGATTGGATCTGTGGTTTCTGGAACTTGCGGCAGCTGGAATTGTTTTTCATTGACTCCCCTAGGGTTTTTGGACGTCCAGGGTATTTATAGAGCAAAGAGGCGGTGCGGGAGGCGGCCGAGGTGGGCACAACCCACCTGGGCGCGCCTGGGCCCCCAGGCGCGCCCTGGTGGGTTGTGGTCCCCTCGGAGTCCCCCTCAGGTACTTTCTTGGCCCATCGTGTGTCTTCTGGTCCAGAAAAAATCACCAAAAAGTTTTGCTGCTTTTGGACTCCGTTTGGTATTGATTTTCTACGAAGTAAAAAACAAGCAAAAAGCAGCAACTGGCACTGGGCACTATGTCAATAGGTTAGTCCCAAAAAATTATATAAAGCTGCTATAAAATGATTGTAAAACATCCAATAATGATAATATAACAACATGGAACAATAAAAAATTATAGATATGTTGGAGACGTATCAGCATCCCCAAGCTTAATTCCTGCTCATCCTCGAGTAGGTAAATGATAAAAACAGAATTTTTGATGTGGAATGCTGCCTAACATGTTCATCACATATTCTTTTCTTTATAGCATTGACATTTGGACTTTTATATGATTCAAAGCAATAGTCTAGTTTTGACATGAAGATTTCAATACTCAAGCATATCAACAAACAACCATGTCCTTCAAAATACGAAAACTAAAGCAAGTTATCCCTAGCCCATTATGCTCAATCATTGATCTATTCATGAAACACACTCGCATATTAGCTAAACCCAATGCTCAAGTACGATCATAGTGCCCCTTAGTTGGTGCTTTATAAGAAAAGATGGAGACTCAAAATAAAAATTGCATAAAGTAAATAGAATGGCCCTTCGCAGAGGGAAGTAGGGATTTGTAGAGGTGCCAGAGCTCAAAGCGAAAAAGATAGAGATAAAAACATTTTGGGTGGCATGCTTTTCCTGTCAACGAAAACGACCGAGTAATTCCCAACACTTTCCATGCTAGATATATCATAGGCGGTTCCCAAACAGAAAATAAAGTTTATTCCTTTTTCCACCATACTTTCACATTCCACGGCTAAATGAATCCACGGGTGCCGTCCATACCAACACTTTCCAAGGAATTTAATATTTGACAACATAAAGTAAATTCATTTTTCATTTCAGGACTGGGCATCCCTAATACCTTTGCCGTACTCTCGTGCAATGACAAGTGAATAAACACTCATCTTGACAATAACACATCTAGCATGGAAAATATTGGCCACCCCCTGCCGCTTCATGAGCGATACGAGCACACAAAAGAGAAATTTATTTTGAAAATTTAGAGATGGCACATACAAATTTGCTTAGAACGGCAAAAGAATACCGCATATAGGTAGGTATAGTGGACTCATATGGCAAAACTGGGTTTAAGGATTTTGGATGCACAAGTAGTGATCATACTTAGTGCAAATGAAGGCTAGCAAAAGATTGAGAAGCATCCAACCAAGAAACGAAAAATCTCATAAGCGAGCATTAAGCATAACTAACACCGAATAATGCACCACAAGTAGGATATAATTTCATTGCATAACTATTGACTTTCGTGCTTGCATAGGGAATCACAAACCTTAACATCAATATTCTTACTAAGCCATAATTACTCATTAACATGACTCACATATTATATCATCATATCGCAAAACTATTACAAGGAATCAAGTTTATTTTGTCCAATGATCTTCATGAAAGTTTTTATTATATCCCTCTTGGATATCTATCACTTTGGGACTTAATTTTATACGTTGCTTTTGATAGCTCAAACAAATCTAAGTGAAGAACATGAGCATAAAAAATTTCTTCCCTCAAAATAATTTAAATGAAATATGAGAGAATTTCTTAAATTTTTTACTAACTCTCAAATAAATCTAAGTGAAGCATGAGAGCATTTCTTCAAAAATATTAAAGCACACCGTGCTCAAAAAGATATAAGTGAAGCACTAGAGCAATTTCCATAGCTCATAAAGATTTAAGTGAAGCATAGAGAGCAATTCTAACAAGTCATGGTGTAATTTTGGCTCTCTCAAATAGGTGTGTCCTGCAAGGATTCTTGACTTAAAAATAAAAGAAAAACAAGCAAAGACTCATATCATACAAGACGCTCCTAGCAAAACTCATGATATGTGACGAATAAAAATATAGCTCCAAGTAAAATACCGATGGTCGTTAGAAGAAAGAGGGGATGCCACTCGGGGCATACCCAAGCTTAGTTGCTTGTTCCTCTTTTGCATAATAACTTGGGGTGCCATGGGGCATCCCCAAGCTTAGGATCTTCTTACTCCTTATTCCTTCATCCATCGTGATCTCACCCAAAACTTGAAAACTTCAATCACACAAAATTCAACAAAACCTTTGTGAGATCCGTTAGTATAAGAAAACTAATCTTTACTTTAAGTACTGTAGAAAACCCATTCAAATTTTGTTATTGCATTATATCTACTGTATTCTAACTTTACCATGGCTTATAACCTCAAATACGAACCATAGATTCATCAAAATAAGCACACAATGCAAAGAAAACATAATCTGTCAAAAACAGAATAGTCTGCAAAGATACGAATTGTTCTCATACTTCTGTAACTCCAAAAATTCTGAAACATTAGGACAACAGAGGCAATTTGTATATCAATCTTTTGTAAAATTCAGAATTTTTCATCACTTCTGTGAATTTTTTAAATTATTTTACTGGACGCAAAATATTCTGTTTTCCAACAAGATCAAATCAACTATCACCAAAGCTATCCCAAAGGCCTTGCTTGGCACAAACACTAATTGAAACACAAAAAACATAATCATAACAGTAGAATAATTTTGCAAACACACAAGAACAGAAAGAAAAAGACAAAAATAAAATTTTATTCATTGGGTTGCCTCCCAACAAGCGCAATCGTTTTATGCCCCTAGCTAGGCATAATGCATAGATCTAAGTGTTGTCATCTTTGTTTCTAGATCCATAAGATGCCCTCATGATTGATTCATATGGTGGCTTAATTCTTGTTCTAGGGAAGTGTTCCATACCCTTCCTTAGTGGAAATTGAAATTTAATATTGCCTTCTTCCATATCAATCACGGCACCAATAGTACGTAAAAACGGTCTACCAAGTATAATTGGACAAGACGGATTGCAATCAATATCAAGAACAATAAAATCTATGGGAACATAATTCCTATTTGCAAGAATAAGAACATCATTAATTCTTCCCCTAGGTTTTTTAATAGTAGAGTCCACCAAGTGCAAATTTAGAGAGCATTCTTCAATATCGGTAAGACCAAACACATCACATAAAGATTTCGGAATTGTGGAAACACTAGCACCCAAGTCACACAAAGCAAAACACTCATAATTTTTAATCTTTACTTTGATAGTAGGTTCCCATTCATCATGTAATTTTCTAGGAATTGAAATCTCTAGATTCAACTTTTCTTCAAAAGCTTGCATCATAGCATCAACGATATGTTTAGTAAAAGCTTTATTTTATTCATAAGCATTTGGTGAATTTATCATGGATTGCAACAAAGAAATACAATCAATCAAAAAGCAACTATCATAATTAAAGTCTTTGTAATCCAAAAGAGTGGGCACATCACTAGTTAAAGTTTTGACCTCTCCAAACCCACTTTTATCAATTTTCTCAACAAGATTTTCACCCTCCAAATTATTGGGACGCCTTCTAGCTAAAGTTGACTCTTCATCAGTCCCTTTTTCATCTATCTTAATTTTACTAAACAAGGAATCAATAGAAGAAACACCAATCACTTTAAGATCTTCATCATTATTATGAAAGCAATCACTAGAAAATGCCTTTTCTAAAAATTCTCTTCTAGCTCTAAGCGTAGCGGTTCTTTTCTTACTTTCATCCATAGAAACATATAAGGCTTTAATTGATTCCTCAACCTTAGGCACGAAAATTTTCATCTTGAGATTTTCTACATCATGAGAAATTCTACCAATGCTTCTAGACAAATCATCAATCTTACTAAATTTTTCTTCCATCGTAGTATTAAAATTCTTTTGAGCATTGATAAATTCTTTAATATTATTCTCAAAATCAGAGGTGTTCCTATTATTATTATAAGAAGGATTACCATAGGAATTACCATAATTATTAGAGGAATTACTAGGAAAAGGCCTAGGATTAAAATTACCTCTATAAGCATTGTTATTAAAATTATTGCGCGAAACAAAATTCACATCTATGGCATCACTATTTTGCTCAATCAAAGTAGACAAAGGCACATCATTAAGATTAATAGGAGCACTTTTATTAGCAACCAATTTCATAAGAGCATCAACTTTTTCACTCAAAGTAGAAATTTGTTCAACCGAATTAACTTTTTTACTAACAGGAGCTCTTTCGGTATGCCATTGTGAGTAATTTGCCATAATATTATCAAGCAATTTAGTAGCTTCACCCAAAGTAATTTCCATAAAAGTACCACCTGCGGCGGAATCTAAAAGATTTCTAGAGACAAAATTCAATCCCGCATAAATTTTTTGTATGATCATCCAAAGATTTAAACCATGAGTAGGGCAATTTCTTAGCATCAATTTCATTCTTTCCCAAGATTTTGCAACATGTTAATGCTCAAGTTGCTTAAAATTCATGATTTGCGTCCTAAGGGAGATAATTTTCGCGGGAGGAAAATACTTAGTAATAAAAGCATCTTTGCACTTATTCCAAGAATCGATACTATTGCGAGGCAAAGAACAAAACTAAATTTTTGGACGATCTCGCAAAGAAAACGGGAATAATTTCAACTTCACAATATCATTGTCCACATCTTTTTTTCTTTTGCATATAGCATAATTCCATGAATGTGTTAAGATGCGACGCGACGTCCTCATTAGGAGTACCGGAAAATTTATCTTTCATGACAAGATTCAACAAAGCGGCATTAATATCACAAGACTTCGCACTAGTGGCGGGAGGAGCAATCGAAGTGCTAATAAAATCATTGTTGTTGGTATTGGAGAAATCATACAACTTGGTGTTCTCTTGAGTCATCGTGACTATGCAACAAGATAGCACTCAAAAACAGATCTGACGAGAAAACGACGAACGAAAAAAAAAGGCAAATAAAACGGCAAATGTTGTGAAGTGGGGGAGATGAAAACGAGAGGCAAATGACAAATAATGTAAATTGCAAGGAGATGATATTTGTGATTAGGAACCTAGTAGATGTTGATGATGTCTCCCCGGCAACGGCGCCAGAAATTCCTTTTGATGCGGCTTGAACTACGTCGGTATTTCCCCAAAGACGAAGGGATGATGCAGCACAGCAACGGTAGGTATTTCCCTCAGTGATGAGACCAAGGTTATCGAACCAGTAGGAGAACCACGCAACACTACGTAAACAGTACCTGCACACAAAGAACAAATACTTGCAACCCGACGTGTTAAAGGGGTTGTCAATCCCTTTCGGGTAACGACGCCAGAAATTGGCACGTGGACGGGAGATTAATTTAGTAGATTGGATGGATAGATCTTGAATAAACGCAAAATAAAATAAAGTGCAGCAAGGTATTTTTGTGTTTTTGGATTAATAGATCTGAAAATAAAAGATGCAAATAAATAAAAAGGCAAATAGCAATATAGATCTGAAAGTATATGATGGGAAAATAGACCCGGGGGCCGTAGATTTCACTAGTGGCTTCTCTCGAGAAAAATAGCATACGGTGGGTAAACAAATTACTGTTGGGCAATTGATAGAACTTCAAATAATCATGACGATATCCAGGCAATGATCATTATATAGGCATCACGTCCAAGATTAGTAGACCGACTCCTGCCTGCATCTACTACTATTACTCCACACATCGACCGCTATCCAGCATGCATCTAGTGTATTAAGTTCATGGGAAAACGGAGTAATGCAATAAGAACGATGACATGATGTAGACAAGATCTATTCATGTAGGAATTAGACCCCATCTTGTTATCCTTAATGGCAACGATACATATGTGTCGTTTCCCCTTCTGTCACTGGGATCGAGCACCATAAGACCGAACCCATCACAAAGCACCTCTTCCCATGGCAAGAAAAATCGATCTAGTTGGCCTAACTAAACCAAAGATTCAAAGAAGAAATACGAGGCTATAAGTAATCATGCATATAAGAGATCAAAAGACTCAAATAACTTTCATGGATAAAAAGATAGATATGATCATAAACTCAAAGTTCATCGGATCCCAACAAACACACCGCAAAAAGAGTTACATCAAATAGATCTCCAAGAGACCATTGTATTGAGAATCAAAAGAGAGAGAGGAAGCCATCTAGCTACTAACTACGGACCCGTAGGTCTACAATGAACTACTCACGCATCATCGGAGAGGCACCAATGAGGATGATGAACCCCTCCGTGATGGTGTCTAGATTGGATCTGTGGTTTCTGGAACTTGCAGCGGCTGGAATTGTTTTTTGTCGACTCCCCTAGGGTTTTTGGACGTCCAGGTTATTTATAGAGCAAAGAGGCGGTGCGGGAGGCGGCCGAGGTGGGCACAACCCACCTGGGCGCGTCTGGGCCCCCAGGCGCGCCCTGGTGGGTTGTGGTCCCCTCGGAGCCCCCCTCAAGTACTTTCTTGGCCCATCGTGTGTCTTCTGGTCCAGAAAAAATCACCAAAAAGTTTCGCTGCGTTTGGACTCCGTTTGGTATTGATTTTCTGTGAAGTAAAAAACAATCAAAAAACAGCAACTGGCACTGGGCACTATGTCAATAGGTTAGTCCCAAAAATGATATAAAGCTGCTATAAAATGATTGTAAAACATCCAAGAATGATAATATAATAGCATGGAACAATCAAAAATTATAGATATGTTGGAGATGTATCAGACGCCGGTCGCTGGGCTTCAAGCGAATATAAGGACAAGAAGATGAAGATCCAGACCTGGGTGTAGCCTGCGTGGGAGGCAGCGGCGGCAGCACGGGCATGGCATCGAGTTTGCGCAAACGGACAGTCACAGCTTGCAAGAGCATCATGCGCAATGAGCAGGTACATCACATCCCTGATTATATCTAATTCAACTGTTCAATTTTTGGCCAATAGTTAAACCTGACGGTGTTGTAAAACTGCTTGTATGTAGGGAATCTATAAGAAAATGAAACCAATTTCTGCTTATTTTATAACTCCCCCAATCAATACTGGACTGACTGAACCTGATGTGTCTAATCAAGTTTCTGGTGCAAACATACAAGCTCATGTTGTTCTTGAGCTTGAAGTGTCTAATGAACAGACTGCTAATAAAGTATTTGATGCAAACATTTTACATGCTCCTGGTAATGAACATATAGTGTCTAATGAGGGATCTAATGCAAGCATTTTGCAAGCTCCCATTGAAGGATTTAGTGTCTAATGATGATCTGCTATGTTGAGAGAGAGATAGTGATTTGCAGGAATTGATGACAAGCAAATTATAGTACATTTTCATGGCTTGAGGAAACGTCGAGGCCATCTACCAGAAAGTCCCTGTATCATGGCAACGTAGCATAAATACTTTTCTAATTTGTTGTTTGAAACTATTGGCATACTTGTGCAGGATAGATATATTGATATGCAGTTTGCGCACTGGTTATAGGTGCAATTACACTTCGATATTTTCAGCCAGAGAACGAATAATTCAAGCAGGTACAGTCCATGTTAGTAGTCCTTGTACACCATGTTGCATTTTGTGTTTTTTGGTGCTTACATCATTTAGTGTTTTATAATCTGGAACTACTTTGGATCATTAGCTGGTTTTCAAACTGCATGTAGCTTCACATTTCTCAAGTTATGTTGATTTCTGGAGTGCAAGTGCCTTCGTATTTTTTAAGTTAAATTTTCGCCCTGGTAACTTGAATTGATGGATCCGCCACTGCGCACAAATCATACACGCATGCCAGTACGAATTAAATGAAATGCAAGGACTTACGCTAGCTCATTGTACAGGCTCACTGCTGCTCTGTTTGCGCTTGGGATGTTCCATGTACAAGTCCATGTTACCACTTGCTTGGATGTGCAGGCATTGTGCTCATTGCACCCCCCCTCTGCATTTTAGACATGGCGAATGGTTGATCAAATAAGAGGAATTGACCTTGCTGTTGTACCGGAGGACAGGTACTTACAAGGTTATACCGATGTGCAGGATGTGTATCAGGTCCCGTAGCGCCGTCATGCTTCGCTAAAAATGGTTTTGCTTCTTTCAGATGATATCTCCAGAAGAAATAAGAGTTAAAGTCAGAGTTGCATAGGCGTGTAAGCTAAGAGAGCAGTAAAGTATATCCAAACATCATCGAAACAGTGCACAAGGGAGTGATATGTGGATACCTAGTTTGGGTCGGCGTTTGGTCATGCTCGCCTAGCTAGAGTGCGGGTCACTTTAGAGCCGTTGAGAGTGATGCGCTGGCGTTGGCTGGCCGCGCACGGATGCAGATCTTGAGCGGCAGCGGAGCGCTACGATGTGATGGACGAGACCGTTGGTGAAGCCCCAACGGCCTCGGGGGGGGGGGGGGGGGTGGAGGTGTGACGATGTGCTCGGTGAAGTAGCCCCGGTGAGGTGGGAGACGGCGTCGGTGAAGCACACCTGATGCAGTGGAAGTCGGTGTCTGTGAGGCACGTCGGTTGCGGCGGCCGACGTTGTAGGTGGACCACCCGGTGCGGTGGACGAGGGCGTAGATGAGGTAGCTCTGGTGCGGTGGTGAAGCGCGACCGTCATCTTTGTCGTCATCGTCCGGCACAGAGGTGGGGAAAGAGACGAGACGAGGGGCGATTCGAACTTTGCTTGGGTTGGCAGCGAATTAGGGATTTGAGCGCTCTGGGTGCGGAAGGGGACGGTGGAGAAGGGAGATTTTGCAGGGCTGGAATTGGTGCCGCCAGATATTTTAATCCGAAACATGGAAGCGCGAACTTTTTTTGTCGTCATTCTTTTTTTTGGGGGAGGGGGGGGGGCGCGGTGGGTGGCTGGGTGCTAGCGTCCGTACGACACACACGACCACCACGACACGACCCTGGTCTGCCTGGTGCGCCTACATTTGAGAATGCAAACGAATCTTCTTTCATTTGCAAATGAATCTATATGTATTACCATGCCCGTGTTTTCCTTGCAAATAATTAGTCATTCGAAACGAGATACTCTAAATTAATTAATGAGGAGTTATTTGAATTAGAGTGTGTGTCACATTGCGATCTCCAATTCTAACGTGGATTTCGCATTTCACGGTATCTATGCTACTTTTTTTAATACAAATTCATATGTATAAGATGAACACCATGGTAGTGAGAAAACTTTGAATGGATTCAAACATATGACCTACAAAATAGCACAACAATCGAGTCAATGTCAACTTTTCTGAACCTAGTATGGCACGAATTCGAAATAATTCCGGAAGCCATGGTCCTCAATTCAAATCTTACAATGTACACTAAATTGAAACGTCGATATTAAGTCTCGTACTATCTACATTAAAATGTTGTTTTTAGCCCCACCCCCCCTCGGCACACACGCTACATACTTCCTGTATCGATCAATCCTCCTCTCCTAACCACCTTAGAAAGCTATCGGTTTCCGACACACGTTCATTCTTTCTCTCGATGTTTCGATCTCTAACTGTCTCAACTACACAACCCCCTTTTTCCACTCTGTTACCAAATGTATCTCTCTCACACACCCGCCATTGCACTCCATGCCGAGCTCTCTCTCTCTCTCTCTCTCCCACCTACCCTCTCTCGCTGGATACATGCATTGCCTATCTAGACCCCCCCTCTCGTGCGCACGCACGCACATTGCTTATCTAGGTCACTCTCTCGAGACTGTCTCACTCTTTCTTCTGCACGGCGGCCCACACTCGCTCAATCTTGCTCTCTTTATCTAAGTCTTGATTAACCTCGTTTTCTCTCACACACAAATGATATATCTTCCTGTTCGGGCCTCGATCGACACACTCTATACTCTCTCACACAGATTGTCTATCTAGGTCAGTCCATCCAAGCCGCCCCACTCTTTCGACCTCATGGCGGGCCACGCTCGCTCAATCTCTCTCTCTCTCTATGTATGTCTCTATTGACCTCGCTCTTTTTCAGACACAAACGATATATCTCCATGTTTGAGCCCAATTCGACATATTCATATTGTATACTCTCTCATGGACATTGTCTATCTTGGTCACTCTCTCCAACCCGTCTCACTCTTTCGATCGCATGACGACCCACACTCGCTCAATCTCTCTCCCTTTATCAATGTATCGATTGACCTTGCTTCCTCCCACGCACAAAATATATCTACATGTCTGTGACTGGATCATCTCTCAAGCTCTATCTTACAACCCTCACCCTTCCCAAAAGCTCAATCGGACAATATCTCTCTAGAGCATATATATCTTTTCAACGAATGCCGGACCACACTCACTTTGTCTCTCTATCTATCTGTGTCTCGATTGACCTCGCTTTCTCACGCCGTATCTTCCACACATTGAAGCTACCTCTCCATCCCTCGCAGAGCTAGAGCTATTTACATTGCGAGGGGGACTCCAACCTTGGATTAATTTGCGAAAGCATTTATTCCGATGGGTTTAGAGTATATTTTCGTAGCATTCGGCCCACAACTACTCCAAACACCGTTGCAACCCCCTCACCTCCCCCAATTGATTTCCATCTGGCTCGGTCACCGCTCTCTCGCACGTCCTTTCTCACCTTCCATGTCGCACCATGGTATTTTTGCAAAAAACTCTGTTGTTCTCTTTAATTATTACAAATAAGCTACAAACTACACACCGATAGTCCACCTGTAATGGAACAAATTTCGACCAACAAATTAAAGTGCTACAAACTACACACCAAGGGGCCCACCTATCATGGAACAAATTTGGACCCATATATAAATTAAAAATGAAAAAGGATGAGGATCGAACATGCGACCAGGGCCTTCAAGCCGCACGTCAATAGGCAACATAGTAGCAACGTTTGTTGTACCCCCCCCCCTTTGTTGATATCATGTTTTTATATTACCACAGCCTATTTAATGGATAACATGTTTTAATATTAATTTTAGTACATTAGTGGGACCAGCTCGTTAGCACATACTATTTACCTTCACTTACTGGTGGGTTCCATGTCTGCTCTCTCTCTCTCTCTCTCTATCTATCTATCTATCTATCTCTCTCTCTCCTCCCCTTCTACGTTTAGACGCACGGGCAAACATGAAGAACGCACGGGCGATGTTGCCGTTGGCCATATCTGGACGTGTTCACAAGTTATGGCACCACTTTCACGTACTAGTAGTATTATACATGTAACAAGTTTAGGAACAAAAGTGATCGTGACGGACAAGTTAGGCTAGTTGTAGTACTATTTATCTACTACTCCGTCATAATTAAATGCGTGGATAAATAGATGTATCGCCTAGTGCTCGAACAAGGGGACTGCTCGCGCCCAACAAGTATTTGGAATTGACTTCCCTAAAAATATATTTGGAATTGACGTGGTATTTAATATGAAATGTTTGCGATGAGAAGGAATACATGTGCCTTGATGACGTTTTATATTTAATTTGATACGGCTCTAGCAGAACATTCAATCGATCAAACCATAGATTTCATTCAGTCTGACTCCGACTTTACATTCATACGACGATCGAACTAAAATAAACGGAAATGATAAATTCCAAACGTTCGGATTTTAAGCATGGCAATCCGAA
Source organism: Thinopyrum elongatum (assembly GCA_011799875.1). Lineage (NCBI taxonomy): Eukaryota > Viridiplantae > Streptophyta > Magnoliopsida > Poales > Poaceae > Thinopyrum > Thinopyrum elongatum. The sequence goes on from CM022303.1 coordinate 210,226,965, forward strand.
CGGTTTTCATGGAAAATTTAGATTATGCGGTGGCGGCGGGGGCGTCTTGCGGTGGGAAGCGGCTCCTCTGCCGTGCTCTGTGTGCCGTCGGGCCACTGGCCGACGGCGATGGCGACGGCGGCGTCTTGCGCCATTGTTGACGTACTCCTGGACGTTGGCCCTAGCTTCAAGGAAGGCCAGAATGTTCTGGACTTCGGTCTCCAGGAGCGAGTCAACTGGCGGGAGGAGGCGACTGGCGTTGGTGCAAGGAAGCGGTCAACGGCGGCGATCCATGCCGCTGAGGGGGGCACTGGCACCCGCGGGGGGACAGGCGCTGGCAACGGCGCGGCGGAGACATAACCTGCATCATGCAATAAATTTTCAAGCGGTACATATTTACTGTTGTAGATGTTAATATTTCTTAAGAAAAGATTTGGTCAAACATTTTGCTTAGTTAGACTTCAGACAAGTTATATATGCATAGTAAAAGGATAATCCCTCCGTACCAGTGCATTGCCTGATATATTAACTCAAGTACTAGGCGCGAACAAACGAGGCTCAATTCTGTGCTCATCCTGGAGTAGTACTCCTATTAGTACTAGGCAATGGAGTTGACGGGTGACCTTGGGTAGCGTCGACCGAGGGAATTGAACCGTGCTCGGCACGGTAGGTAACATTGTCTAGTTACTAAAGCATCCCTCCATTGTTCATCGGTAGTCATTATGGACCGGGGACATGAGGGGAATTTCCTAGGGCTGGAATTCTGGCCGCCAGATATTTCGACTCGAAACGCGGAGGCTCGACTGGTTGGGGTTGGCTAATGTGCGTACCACGCATGCCACCAGAAGGACACGACCCCGGGTTTTTTTTTCAGGATCAACACGAGCACGGGTCTGGCTGGTACGCCGTTGGCTGCTACCATTCGAGAATACGAAAGGAATCTTTTAAATTGCCGAACGAATCTATATGTATTACAATGCTCGTATTTTCCTTGCAAATTACTGGTCATTCCAAAAGGCACGGTAATTGATTTATGATGAGTTCTTGAATTAGAGTGAGTTTGTGATATAGTGATCTCAACGTGGATTTCACATTTCATGGTATCCCCAGTAATTTTTCATTGCAGATTCAAATTTAAAAGACGAACGGTATGGTGATGAGAAAACTTTGTATGTATCAAGCATATGACCACACACACACACACGAATACAACAACAATCCAGTAAGTATAGTGCATCTATTTTTCCAAACCATGCATGTATGACATGAATTCAAAAATACTCCCTCTGTTCCTAAATATTTGTCTTTTAGAGATTTCAACAAGTGACTACATACGGAGCAAAATGAGTGAATCTACACTCTAAAATATGTCTATATACATCCGTATGTGGCAGTCCATTTGAAATCTCTAAAAAGACAAATATTTAGGAACGAAGGGAGTAAAATGTAAGCCATGCATGGTCCTCAATTCATTATTTAAAATGAACAGGAAACTGAAACATGAATATTAAGTCTAGTACTACATACATGCGAATGTTGTGTTTAGGTCTCTCCATCGACCCCCCACCCACCCCCACGCACACACACACACATACTTCATGTATCGATTGATGTTCATTTCTTTGTTAATAGAGCTATTGGTATCCGGCACACGCGCGTTCATTATTGCTCTTCACGTTTTGATCTCCATTTATGTCATTCCCGCCCTCACACTCTCAACAAATGTATTTCTCACACACAACCTCGTCGTGCCCTCCATGACAAATGCTCCCTCTCTCTCTCTCTCAAGACACATGTGTTGCCTTTGTAAAACACCTTCACCGTGCGCGCACACACAAAGTCTATCTAGGCCACTCTCTCGGTAACTATCTCCATCCAGCCCTCAGCACAGCTTCGCCGCACAATATCTCGGTGTATCGTCTTTAACATTCGAGTGTACGCTAGGCCACACTCCCTTGATCTCTCCCTCTATAAACGACTTGATTGACCTCGCTTTTTCGCGTCGTCTCTCTCACACATAGACGCTCGCACTACACCTCTTGCATAGGCGGGGGCATGTAGATTGTTGGGGGTTACCCCTCGACCTTAGATAAAATTGTGAAGCTCTGTTTAGGATTGTTTAGATTATATTTTTTGAACATTATATTTGTCCCCACCCTCCCAAACACCGATTGGTTGTGCACCCCTCCTCCCCGTGAGAATATCAGGTGCCCCCACACCTTAGATGCTATATGCTGATATAAGTTCCTTGGAGCTTGTAGATCTGAGATATAGCAGCTCACAGGATGTCTTAATATTTTTACAGGAAACCATAGTGAGTTTGAGAATTGCACACAATTTGTACAAATAACTATTCATATGCCCTTGGATCCCATATCCAACAACCTCGAAGCTCGTATCACCGTAGCATCTGAGATGAAGAAGGACCTCATATTCTCCTGTATGTAAGAATATCATGTGCTACCACACCTTAGATGCTTTGGTGATACAAGCTCTTCGGAGCCGTTGGATCTATGATCCAACAACTCCTTGGTGGTTCGATTTTTTTTTTGCAGAAAAGCCCCCAAAGAGTTCGGCCACTGCTTCCAAGCACAAAGACTACTCAGATGCCATTGGATCTCACATCGAACGACCTCGAAGCTCGTATCACCGTAGCATCCAAGCTGTGAGAGCACCTGCTGTTTTCTCGCATGGGAGAATATGAGGTGCTCCTGCACCGTAGATTCTATGGTGATACGAGTTCCCGGAAGATCTAACGGCTCACAGTAGGAGGTTTGAATGTTTTTGCAATATAGGCCTCAAAGAGTTTGGGAATTGCGCAGAAAGTACAAGTACTACGCATGTGGCATCTGATCACAGATCATATGACCTAGATGCTCGTATCACCGTAGCGGCTAATTAAGCTACCAGGAGCACCTAATATGAGCTACTGGGAGCCGTTATTTTGGAAATTGCGCATAATTACAAAGACTACTTCCAAGCCATTGGATCTCAGATCCAACGACGTAAAAACTCGTATCACCATAGCATCTAAGCTGCAGGTGGATGTGATGTTCTATGCCGCTGTCATTTTTGTTCCTAAACTTGCAAAATACGTGTAACTGGTGCCATTACTTGTCTAACCGCGCAAAGTGTTTGTGCAAAAAAACCATCCTACACTGAAATATCGGAACAATACATGGGGGTCCCACTTGTCATTGATCAAATTTGGACCTAAAACTAACAAATCTGAAAGACAAGATTCGAACTGGCAACCTGGACTACAAAGCGTAAGTCGATAGCCTGAAACAGCAACGGTTGTTGGCTTTGTCGCATAACTTGATTTTATACAGTATTACGTTGAGTAGAGTAGAGGGAGTGGCTCGTCAACACGTGCATGGCCGTTAACTTACTTACTGGTGGGTCCCATGTCTGCGATCTCTCTCTCCTCTCCATCGTCTAACCTTTAGACGCACGGGCACACACGAAGAGCGGCGCGAGCTTGCCATGGTGTTATTATCTCTACTCCTATAAAAGACTCAGTTGGTAATGATGGTGTGTCTGCCATCCGTCATTTCTGACCATTAGATCTGCATCTAACGGCTGTGAGGTAAGTTGTGGCATTTTCGCAACAATAGCCCACTTCTCTGCACCAATTTGCAGAAAACCCCTTATTATCTTATAAGCAACCACATCCCTCCCTCACCTCTTCAAAACAGCTTGAGAAATATATTTTGAGTGAAAAGTAATATATTTTTAGTGGTATATATGTATATCAAAACAAGAGTGTTTTCTTTCAAGTTTGTGAACAAGTATTATTCTACTTTGGATCCATTGCAACGCACGGGCACATTGCTAGTAACTAAAAAAATGCTTGGAAAATAGAAGAATCGCCTAGAACAAGAGACGTTGTGGCTGGTCGAGACGGAGCTAACCACACCTATCCTCCGTGCCACGTTAGCATGATGAAGCTGTGTGGCTAGTGAGGTATTTTCGACCGACTGGCTGGGTCACGAGGTCGAACCATAGGTAGTACGTCTAATACAGTATATTTTTACACGCACATTTTTCCTCCGTGCCGAGACATGGCACACCCTACCGCGCGGTTTCTGGGTCCTCCCGGGTGGTGCACGCATATTTTCTTCCTTGCCGAGACGTGGGACACCCTACCGCGCGTTTTCTGGGTCCTCCTCGGTCGTAGCACCGAAGCAAGTAAATGAGTCGTCAAATCACAAAAGCCCACCTTTCCCGCCGAGTACATCAGTGAAGCACGGTGGCTATCTAGTTGGGCTAGTGCGACCGATTAGCTAGGCCGCCGCCACATTTGTTTTTTCACCCCTTTTTTTCTCTCCTTGCCGGCAGGTACATTTAAATATCCACCGCGGCGTTGCTCTGGTATTTGGGTGTGGCAGGCGCGGCAGGATTTTTATCTTTTTGATTGACGAGAGCAGGCGTGGCAGCAATTAGTCATGATGACTCCGCCTGTAAAACCCACTACTCCCGGATGTGAAAAGTCGCCGACTGGTGTTTTCCCATGGTGAAAACCAAAAGATTCACCCCGCTTCTCGGCTGGCTCCCTCCGCCTTCCCGTAGATTGCATTGCCTTTCAGCCGTTCCGCCCCCTTTACTTCCTCTCCCCATTGCTTCTACCTAGTTCCATGGCGGCACACCAGATCTAGGAGTCTGAGGTGAGGCGCCTGACACAGGAGCTCCAGGCCAAGGATGCGGATCTCAGGGCCAAGGACGTGGTGCTCCGTGAGCTCAAGGAGGAGAGGAAGTGCCATGCTCCTCCTTTATGTGCGGAGTTCACGAAGCTTCAAAAGCGGCAGGCGTCCACCACAAAGATGCTCGAGGCGTCGGCGGCGTTGCTGCAGAAAGCGGGAGATATGATAGGCGGTCAGGCGAGCCGGCTGGAGCGCGAGCGGGCCGATCATGATGAGGTCCAGGATCGCCTCAACCACTTGGTGGATCATGTTGCCACGCACGTGTTGCGGCTGCGCGATGCCTACCGTCGTGCCAACGCGACCATGCCGGCCGTCGGGCTAAACCCGTTCGACCACCCCGTCGACATCAACGAGCTATGGCATCCTGACCTGGTCTCCTTCTTCACCTATATCTCTGAGGAGCTGAGCCGTCTCCACGCGTTGGTGGGGGCGGAGCTGGACAAGGAGGGGTTGTGGGCTGCCGTCGCCGTTGCCACGCGAATCCTCTCAGGGCTTCGTCACCGGAATCCATTCGTGCCATTGGACGTCGTCTTTGACGAGCTGGCTCCCGTCGACCGGGAGCGGGCTCTGCGGGCGGTGGCACCCTGCATCACCAACGTCGTGCACCTCGAGAAGCAAAGGGACTTCGGTGGTGTTTAGGCGTCATCTGCATGGGCATGTCCATGTCTCGGCACAACATGACTATTGGATCAAACTCAGACGGTGCAGATCAGTCACTGTAGCACAAAGTGTGTGGGTGTGTTTGGTTGCATTCTCATCTCAATATAGTTGTTCCCTCTTCGTGCATGCTCATCTCAGCACCCCTCTTCATGCATGCTCCTAGTGTATTTGTGTTAACCTACTAGTGTGGACTCATGCACCCTTCATGCACTCTGCCAAACACCCAAAAGTGGGTCGAGAAGGGAACTTTTGCTCCCATCCCATGCACCCTTCATACACCCTGCCTAACACTGATTCATGCTTCATATGGTTCATGTTCTGTGGAGTACTGTAGTACCATACTCTCCATGCATTGTAGACCTAGTTCTGTTAACATTGATCTCACCGTTCATTCTCGACCGGACAGTCAAAAAAGGGGTATGTTACATTACTGTTCATATTGTTGACATGCGCACAACATCATTTGTTATCGTCATATCTTACTACACTAGCAACAAGATTATGTAGTACTGACGTATGAACCACTGCACATGCCTAGTAGTAGGAGTACTGTGTAAGTTCAAGTGGCTGCCGTGTTTCGCACTCCTCTGTCGTAAGAGTGGAAACGCTTGCAGTAATCATTTTTTTCTTCAGAAACAGTGGACATGCTCTACCATGCGGATCCTCCTCGACGGTCGTCGGGAACCATGCTAGTCACTTTCGCCGACGTGTGGGACAGCCAGCATCGGGGTCCACTTGCCATGCACGAAATTACTCCATACTAGAGTGCACAACTGCACGGTAGACTACCCCGGTCGAAGCGCCGCAGTAATGCCCAATGAGCCGTCAAATCACAAAACCCCCACCTTTCCAGCAGTAAGTTGGACGGACAAAGCAACCATCATTTCACTCTTCTCCCTCAGCTTCCTCTCTTGAAAAAAACCCCGACTCGCTTCTCCCTCATCTTGTTCCTCATTTCTTCAAGAAAACCCCGACGTGCTTCTGCCATTGTTCGTCTCTCCCAAAGAGGGAAAGGTGAGTGCATCAATGGTGTTGATTCTGGCCAAGGCCCAGTCTTGCAACCCCGAGACTGATCCTATAACTCCCTCTCTGTTCTTCTTTTGGGTTTGTGATTATGGTTTCTTTTCTTTTATTTCTATTTGACAGTTTCTTGATGGACCCTGGAGCACCGGCCGAAGTGATGTCTATGGCTCTGGCCAAAACCGTCGAGGCTCAGGGTACGAAGAACCGCAAGCACCCCACCGAGACTACCACAGACAAGCTCAAGGCCATCGCCCTATCCAAGCCCCCCTCTCCAGGATCCCTCATTAAGCAAGTCCAGGTAATATCTCTTCTTGACGATCTTTTTGGCGATCTTGATCGTGTTTTTTCTTCTAACACGCAGTACTAGTACTAGTAGTACAACTTTCTAGGTGATCTTGCATGTGATTTTTGTGTGCCAAATGATGGTTCTAAATTGCTCTTTTGACCAAAACATGCGAGAGGTTGACATACATATGATTATTGCACACAACACTGATTTCTTATAGATTAATTTCAACTACTTTATGAACATCAATGCTAGCTGTAGGAAATGCAAGATTTTAGCTCTCATGCCTTTGAAGAGAGTATATTAGCCTCAGTAACTTGTGTAATGGATATTGCAAGTAATCCCTCTGCTCTCATGCCTTTGAAGACATGTTCTAATGTCTTTGTTCACTCATTTTTGTGCGTATATGTAGTCTTATATGGAGTAAAATATCGAAAATCATCTTATATTTTTGAACGGAGGTAGTAATAAAATATTTGGTTTCTGTTTGAATTAGAACCAGGTCCACAGTGGACATGAAGTTCTCAAAGTCAGGCCATGTGAACTGGAAGACCTGAGGATGAGTTCTACTACTAAACTATCCAGCTGCTGTGTCCTTGTCGCCACGTGTCATGAACTAGTGTTTTCCTGTAGCATTGTTGTCAGGCGTGTTCTCGAGGGTGTACTTCACCACAACAATTTCCTAGCTGTGCCTTCGATTACGAAGGGTGTGGTTCTTGTAAATCTTCCCGACAAATCTGATGCGGACTGTCTTCATCGTCATGTTTATGAGTGGAAAGACCACTCTGTTAGGTTCTCCAAGGTTGACGAGATGGCGATGGTGCTGGTAGATATCTCTCACGAAGTCCATGGCCTAGTCAGTTATGTGGGGTACATCCCGTAGGTCGGTGGCAAGAAATAGTCTGCAGAGTTTAATTAGTGCAACTTTGCTTGTCTGTAGTAAGTACTATTGTTCAGTACTTGATTTGTGTGTGTGAACCATGTATTGTTTAGTACTGCCGCTTTTGTTGTGTGGTGAGTCCTGATAACAGTCTATGTTAATGTCTGTCCACTCAATTCAGTCTGTATATTTTGAAGTATCCAGATCATCTTTTTTGTGAGGACGGTTTATCAATTATGGTTACACTCCAATATCTGTATGCATTGCAGGGTTTATCGCGCCCACCAGGATTTCCAGTTCCATGGATGTTCGGTCCATACGATTTGTCATGACCTTTGGACTGTCCTGCTTGTGGAAGTAAGCGGGGGCCCTTCATGCCACCCGTAATTGGACGATCAACCTTCTGTTTAGAACTTGAACATAGTGATTTCCTGGTAAGGATTCACTCGTGTCACATCAAGTAAATCTTATTGATTTACTGTCATGTTTTCTTACTTTCGCTGCAATTTTATGATGCAAGTTTTGCCATGTGACATTCGTTACAGAATAAACCGTTTGGTTTGCTCTATGATGGTTATTTTTGCAGGTTTCACTTCTTATGTCGTGTCAGTAACGAAGGCACTGTCCATCACTTATATTAATGGACACAACTGGATCAGTCTATTGTCTGAGTACAATCTGAAGCCCTATGATGAACTGCAGTTTGGTTTAACAAACACGCCACAATTAGTCCTTCTGGCGTTTAAAAGAAGTGAAGAAAAAGGCTGGATCAAGGTCACGGAGCCTAGTGAAGTTAGAAAGCTGAATTATAAAATCATAGCAGACCAGAGATGATCGCTGCTGTCTCGCACATCGGTACCACCTTCAGCATCAGATCGAGCACCGGCACATCCTCAGACGGCACTGGCTCTAGCACTGACAGTGGCAGCAGCTCAGTCTGATCCACCAGAGGATTGGGCACCGACCGCATCAGCGGATCAGGCTGATCTATCGGAGGATCAGGCACCGACACGGGCACCTACTCTGACACCGGCACCAGCTCCACAAGGAGCACCATCTCCGGCAGCAGCAGCGGCACTAACAGTCGCACCGGCACGGGCACCAGCAACGGCTCCGGTACCTGCACCAACACTTCAAGTTGCACTTGCGTCTGCTCCGGCCCGTGCAGCGGCAACGGAACCAGCTGTTGGGAAACATTGCATGGAAAACAAAAAAAATTCTACGCACACGCAATGATCTATCCATGGAGATGCATAGCGACGAGGGGGAGAGTGTGTCTACATACCCTCGTAGACCGTAAGCGGAAGCGTTTCACAACGCCGTTGATGTAGTCGAACTTCTTCGCGCTTCAACCGATCAAGTACCGAACGAACATCACCTCCGTGTTCTGCACACATTCAGCTCGGTGACGTCCCTCGCCTTCTTGATCCAGCAAGACATCGAGGTAGTAGATGAGTTCCGTCAGCACAATGGCGTGGTGCCGGTGATGGTGAAGTGATCTCCGCAGGGCTTCGCCTAAGCACTACGAAAATATGATCGGGGTTGTAAACGGTGGAGGGGGGCGCCGCACACGGCTAGGCAATTGTCTGTTGTGTGCTAGGAGCCCCCTCCCACATATATATAGGTGGGAGGGAGGGAGGAGCAGCCAAGGGGGGCGCCCAAGTAGGAGGAATCCTACTTGGGGTCTCTCCCAAGGTGGTGCCCCCCTGCCATGTATAGGAGCGGGGGAAAGGCAGGGGAGGGTGGCGTCCCCCCTTTTCCTTTCTCCCATGAGAGGGAAAGGCAGGAGGGGCTAGCCCTCCCCTTTTTCCTTCCATAGGGCTGTTCGGCTAGGGAAAGGGGCGCACCAGCCCCCTGTGGGCTGGTCTGTCCCTCCCTTAGCCCATTAAGCCCATATACATGCCGGGGGTGCCCGGAACCCCTTCCGGTGACCCGATTTCTTCCCGGTACTGTGACGCCCCCGGCTTAATCGTGCACTAATCATACACGCAAATGCACATGATCAAGCCTAAGGACTCACTTGAAGATATGACAACACAACTCTAGACACAAATTAAAATAATACAAGCTTTAAGTTACAAGCCAGGGGCCTCGAGGGCTCGAATACATAAGCTTGATGTCAACAAGCATCAGCGGAAGCGTTAGATATCTGAGTACAGATATAAAAGAAAGAAAGATAGGCCTTTAAAAGGCGAGGCAAAAGAAAACACTACGATCGAAAAGGCGCAGGCCTCCTGCCTGGGACCCTCCGAACCTACTCCTGGTCGTCTCGCCAGCTCATAGTAGTAGTCATCCTCGGGGTAGTAGTAGTGATCGTCGACAGGGGCATCTGGCTCCTGGGCTCCGTCATCTGGTTGCATCAAACGGATATGGGGAAAAAGAGGGAGCAAAGCAACCGTGAGTACTCATCCGAAGTACTCAGCAAGCAAGGATCTACACTTCATATGCAACATTATCAAAGAAAGGCTGTATATGTGGACTGGGCTGCAAAAATGCCAGAATAGAGAGAAGGCCTAGTCCTATCGAAGACTAGCATCTTCAGCGGTTTTGCAGCATTAGAAGAATGTAGATCAGCACAAAATAAAGTAGTAGTAGCATTAAGTATCAACCTCGGCCAGTGATCCTTTCAAGAAAACTTCTGACTTGCTTGACATTCTTCGGTGGAGTCCATTCAAGAATAGCCTGAACTCGTTCTGGGTTAACAGCAATGCCATCTTTGGAGATCAAGTGGTGCAAAATGAAGTTGATCAAAACTTGCTGGAAAAATGTTCACCTTCTAGCAAATATTCCAAAACAAATGGTGGTTAAGGAAAACAACATCACCATTAACCCATATTGGGGTAGAGCATTTACAACAGTGCCAAAACAGCACTATGAATGCCTCTTCCATTTTTGAAAAATCCAAATGAATTCCATAATTGCCCAATATTTTTGGGGCATTGCACAGTATTCACAAGTATTTGTTCTTGCCAGCTACACATTTTTGCTAGGTCATTCAGTGGTTAAAATAAATGGAAAATGCTGCTGAGAAAAGAAACAGAAAAGAAAAATGAAAAGGCCTGGACTGACTGGGCCTTAGTGTACAGTAGCAGGCCCAGCCAGCCCAGCCTGCCCCGCGCACAGTTGCCGTCCTCCTCAACCCCCCGTGTTGACTCGCCCGTGGTTGAGCGTGCGCGCGCCGGTGAGACGACGACACGGCGCTGCTACAACGACGGCGAGGGGATAAGGACCCCCTCGTCCCTCCCCCTGACAATCCTCATCCAATCCCCCCTCGCTCTACTCGCTCTCCTCCCCTCTCTCCTCCCAGATCCACCGCCTCCGAGCGCGGTCGCCGCCGTCCTCCATCGTTTGCCGCGGCCACCGGCGGCCCCGTGCCCGCTGACCCTGTCGGTGAGCTTCACTGGGGTCGACTCCTTCGCCTGGTGGCCTCAGCTAGAGTCAGAGGGCACTGCAACGTCGAGTCCCCTTCGTCCCCATCTCCGACCGCCGCCGATCCTCTCCGGCTCCGGCGACGCTCTCTGCAGCTACAAAACCCCCCAAGGCCTTTCGTGAGCCGCTAGGTGAGCTCCGCCGCGATTCCCCTCTGTCTCCTCCCTGTTTTATCGCCTCTGGCGCTGTCGCCGCGATGGCCGAGCCGTGCTCCTCCGCGTAGCTTGTCGTCATCGTTCCAGTAGCCGTCACGCTCGTTTGAGCACGCAGGCATGCTCAGCCCCTTCCTGTGAGCGCAACACATGCACGCGCGTGCCTCCCCGAGCCCTGTTTCACCGTAGCTGTGAACCACCCGAATGCCGGCGCCGCCGGCCTCGTCGCCGTCACTGTTTTCGACGACCATTAGGTCCGGCACCGGCACCATCAGACGCGGCATCAAGTGCGAGTTCGAATGCGAGTAGTCACACGCAAAACGGCCCTCTGTAGCCGATTTCCGAGCCTCTCCGGCGAGAACGCCGCCGCGGGAGCTCGCCGGAGCTCGTCTCCGGTGCTCCGCTGAGCTGGCACCGGTGGGGTCCGCCCCTGTGACGCTAATCGTGGGCCCAGCGGGTCCACCAGTCAGGGTTGACTGGGTCAACCCTGCTGACTGTGCAGCGTGGGCCACTGACATGTGGGCCCCACGCTAATTTAACTGGTTTTATAAATAAATAAAATGTTAATTAATCTATTAATTAGATTTAATCACTAATTAGTCACTGACTAATGGGGCCCACTCCACTAATTAGCTCTGTTAGGTTAAATTAGTTCAATGTTAGTCCCACAGAGGCTGACAGGTGGGCCCCACCTGTCAGTTTGACCAGTCAGCAGCCCAGTTGACTGCTGACGCAGTGATGACCTCATGCTGATGTCATAATTCATTTTAGACAATTTCTGTTAATTTGAATAATTCCATAAAATGTTTAAATCTTTTAAAATCCGTAGAAATTAAACCGTAGCTCAGATCGAAAAACTTTATATATGAAAGTTGATCAGAAAGATGAGACGAATCCGACCGTGCCATCTGTTTCCGTGTCGGGACCCTCTACGGAAGTGAACCCGCAACTTTTATCCTATTTTCAGTAGATGAATAGTGCATACATACCGGTTATTAATTCCAACTTTAATCCTAAAATAACTAATATGACTTAGACATGCTTTTAGGCAACCCTGCACTGCACGTTAGCATAGCATGCTCTGTGTTGCTTATGTTTGCCGTGTATTTATTTGTTTCTTCCCCCTCTTCTCTCTCAGTAGATCCCAGTACCGACGTAGTCCCCGAGACCGACGCAGCTCCGGTGATTGGCTACACTACCGACGACAAGACCTTTGCCGCAGAGCTTCCAGGCAAGCACACCCCCTTTGAACATGCCTATATCGCCTATTCTTGCTCCCTCCTGCTTGCATTAGAATTTGCTACTGCTTTGAGTTATCCTATTCTGGTGCATAGCCTGTTTATTGTAACCTGCTATTGATACCTTACCTGCTTATCCTAAACTACTTAGTATAGGCTGGATAGAGACCCAACAGAGACACCACTTTGACCCAGTTGCCCCCGCTGGATTATCAGATGACTCGATCAATGTGATCGACAACCAAGCCCCGGCACCGCGCATCACCCCCTTAGTTGTACAACACTGCAGCGTTACCATCGAATGCCGAGGGTGATACCTCGTTTAGCACTTCTGATGTTAACTCTGTAGAGTAGCTATTCGGTCGTGGTCATCGAGGGTGATTCCTCCTTCAGCACTTTCGATAACGACGCCGTCGTGCAACACCTCAATTGTGAACCTCGAGGGTGATTCCTCCTAAGTTCACCTTGACGGATACATCGAGTAGGAATCCAACGAGGGTGATACCTCGGATTCCCTAATGTTATGGACACACGGATACTTGGACTTTACAACTGTTACTTGGAAAGGCGGGTCGACCCTGAGGGGTACCCGCGAGTGATGAGAAGACGGGTTGACCTGGAGGGTACCCGAGAGATAAATACGAGGCGTGGCCGGGCATTCTTAGCCCTTGTCGCAAGTCCTCGAGACGGGGTGACGGGGTCACGTTGATCAAGAGTCTGTGCTCATTACCGCACTACCTAAACACTAATGATTTGGATATTTGATCTGAGTGGGCCTCTGGCCCGATAGCACTAACCATCATGCGGGAATAAGTATGGGCACTCTGTGTCGTACGTTTCTTCCGAAAGCTTTGTCAGACGTCCAGTTCAGCATAGTGGAACAGACGGACCGGCGCCATCCAGGCAGAGGTGGTGCCTGGCTTCACCGTGTGCACAATGACCTGGAGTGCACAGGGCGATGGCCCAAGACCCCTGAGCGCTTAGGATATAGACCGATGGGGACCTCTCTGCTGAGCCTAGGTAGAACTACGGCGTGTCGTTTGGCCGAGGCCGGGCATGACCCAAAAAAGTGTGTCCGGCTGGAGTTAAGCAAGCGTGGTGCGTAAGTTGGTGCACCCCTGCAGGGAAGAACTAGTCTATGCATAGCCGAATCCTCGGTAACGGACGCTCGGAGTTGTATCCCGATCGATACAACTAGAACATAAGGATGAGTTGAGAAATGGATAGTATGGCTCTAGGATTGCTTTCTCGCAGGGAGTCGAGAAAGGATCTCTTGTCGAGCTTGATACTTAATGCTACTACTACTTTATTTTGTGCTGATCTACACTCTTCTAATGCTACAAGACCGTTGAAGATGCTAGTGTTCTATAGGACTAGGCCTTCTCTCTATTCTGGCATTTCTGCAGCCCAGTCCACATATACAGCCTTTCTTTGATAATGTTGCATATGTTGTGTAGATCCTTGCTTGCTGAGTACTTTGGATGAGTACTCATGGTTGCTTTGCTCCCTCTTTTTCCCCATATCTGTTTGATGCAACCAAATGATGGAGCCCAGGAGACAGATGCCCCTGTCGACGATCACTACTACTAACCCGAGGATGACTACTACTACGAGCTGGCGAGACGACCAGGAGTAGGTTCGAAGAGTCCCAGGCAGGAGGCCTGCGCCTTTTCGATCGTAGTGTTTTCTTTTGCCTCGCCTTTTAAAGGCCTATCTGTCTTTCTTTTATATCTGTACTCAGATATCTAACGCTTCCGCTGATGCTTGTTGACATCAAGCTTATGTATTCGAGCCCTCGAGGCCCCTGGCTTGCAACATAAAGCTTGTATTATTTTAATTTGTGTCTAGAGTTGTGTTATGATATCTTCAAGTGAGTCCTTAGGCTTGATCGTGTGCATTTGCGTGTATGATTAGTGCATGATTAAGCCGGGGGCGTCACAGGTACGTCTCGAAACACTTCCGGTGTCCAAATAGTATCGTCCTATATATCAATCTTTACCTCTCGACAATTTTGAGACTCCTCGTCATGTCTGTGATCTCATCCGGGAATCCGAACAACATTCGGTCACAAAATCATATAACTCATATAACACTATATCGTCAACGAACGTTAAGCGTGCGGACCCTATGGGTTCGAGAACTATGTAGACATAACCGAGACACCTCTCCGGTCAATAACCAATAGCGGAACCTGGATGCACATATTGGCTCCTACATATTCTACGAAGATCTTTATCGGTCGAACCGTTATGACAACATACGTAATTCCCTTTGTCCATCGGTATGTTACTTGCCCGAGATTCGATCGTCGGTATCTTCATACCTAGTTCAATCTCGTTACCGGCAAGTCTCTTTACTCATTCCGTAATACATGACCTCATGACTAACTCCTTAGTCATTTGCTTGCAAGCTTATGATGTGTATTACCAAGAGGGCCCAGAGATACCTCTCCGATACTCGGAGTGACAAATCCTAATCGCGATCTATGCCAACTCAACAAACACCTTCGGAGATACCTGTCGAGCATCTTTATAATCACCCAATTACGTTGTGATGTTTGATAGCACACAAGGCATTCCTCCGGTATCCGGGAGTTGCATAATCTCATAGTCGAAGGAATATGTTGTTGACATGAAGAAAGCAATAGCAATAAAACTGGACGATCATTATGCTAAGCTAACGGATGGGTCTTGTCCATCACATCATTCTCCTAATGATGTGATCCCGTTATCAAATGACAACTCATGTCCATGGTTAGGAAACCTTAACCATCTTTGATCAACGAGCTAGTCAAGTAGAGGCTCACTAGGGACACGGTGTTTGTTTATGTATTCACACATGTATTTAAGTTTCCGGTCAATACAATTCTAGCATGAATAATAAACCTTTATCATGATGAAGGAAATATAATAATAACCATTTTATTATTGCCTCTAGGGAATATTTCCATCAGTCTCCTACTTGCACTAGAGTCAATAATCTAGTTCACATTGCCATGTGATGAACACCCATAGTTCACATCGCCATGTGACCAACACCCAAAGAGTTAACTAGAGTCAATAATCTAGTTCACATCACCATGTGATTAACACCCAAAGAGTACTAAGGTGTGATCATGTTTTTCTTGTGATAGAGGTTTAGTCAACGGGTCTGCCACATTAAGATCCATATATATTTTGCAAATTTCTATGTCTACAATGCTCTGCATGGAGCTACTCTAGCTAATGTTCCCACGTTCAATACGTATCTAGATTGAGACTTTAGAGTCATCTAGATCAGTGTCAAAGCTTGCATCGACGTAACTCTTTACGACGAACTCTTTATCACCTCCATAACCGAGAAATATCTCCTTAGTCCTCTTAGGTAACTAAGGATAATTTTGGCCGCTGTCCAGTGATCTACTCCTGGATCACTATTGTACCCCCTTGCCAAACTCATGGCAAGGTACACAACAGGTCTGGTACACAGCATGACATACTTTATAGAACCTATGGCTGAGGCATAGGGAATGACTTTCATTCTATCTCTATCTTCTGCCGTGGTCGGGTTTTGAGTCTTACTCAACTTCACACCTTGCAACACAGGTAAGAACCCTTTCTTTGACTGATCTATTTTGAACTTCTTCAAAAACATTGTTAAGGTGTGTGCTTTGAGAAAGTCCTATTAAGCATCTCAATCTATCCCTATAGATCTTGATGCTCAATACGTAAGTAGCTTCACCGGGGTCTTCCATTGAAAAATTCTTATTCAAGTATCCTGTTTATGCTATCCAGAAATTCTATATCATTTCCAATCAACAATATGTCATCCACATATAATATCAGAAATGCTACAGAGCTCCCACTCACTTTATTGTAAATACAGGCTTCACCATAAGTCTGTATAAAACCATATGCTTTGACCACCTTACCAAAGCATATATTCCAACTCCGAGATGCTTGCACCAGTCCATAGATGGATCGCTGGAGCTTGCACACTTTGTTAGCATCTTTAGGATTGACAAAACCTTCTGGTTGCATCATATACAACTCTTCTTTAAGATATCCATTAAGGAATGCAGTTTTGACGTCCATTTGCCAGATTTCATAATTATAAAAGGCGGCAATTGCTAACATGATTTGGATGGACTTAAGCATTGCTACGGGTGAGAAAGTCTCATCGTAGTCAATCCCTTGAACTTGTCGAAAACCTTTTGTGACAAGTCATGCTTTGTAGACAGTAACATTACTATCAACGTCAGTCTTCTTCTTGAAGATCCATTTATTTTCTATGGATTGCCGATCATTGGAGAAGTCCACCAAAGTCCACACTTTGTTCTCATACAAGGATCCTATCTCAGATTTCATGGCCTCAAGCCATCTGTCGGAATCTGGGCTCATCATAGCTTCTTCATAGTTCGTAGGTTCGCCTTGGTCTAGTAACATGACTTCCAGAACAGGATTACCATACCACTCTGGTGTGGATCGTGCTCTGGTCGACCTACGAGGTTCAGTAGCAACTTGATCTGAAGTTTCATGATCATCATCATTTGCTTCCTCCCTAGTTGGTGTAGGCATCACGGGAACAGATTTCTCTGATGTGCTACTTTCCAATTCGAGAGAAGGTACAATTACCTCATCAAGTTCTACTTTCCTCCCACTCACTTCTTTCGAGAGAAACAACTTCTCTAGAAAGGACCCATTCTTGGCAACAAAGATCTTGCCTTCGGACCTGTGGTAGAAGGTGTACCCAATTGTTTCCTTAGGGTATCCTATGAAGACGCACTTTTCCGATTTGGGTTCGAACTTATCAGGCTGAAGCCTTTTGACATAAGTGTCGCAATCCCAAACTTTTAAGAAACGACAACCTAGGTTTCTAGCCAAACCACAGTTCATATGGTGTCATCTCAACGGATTTAGACGGTGCCCTATTTAATGTGAATGCGGCTGTCTCTAATGCATAACCCCAAAATGATAAAGGCAAATCGGTAAGAGACATCATAGAACGCACCATATCTAATAAAGTACGGTTACGACGTTCGGATACACCATTACGCTGTGGTGTTTCAGGTGGCGTGAGTTGTGAAACAATTCCACATTGTTTTAAATGAAGGCCAAACTCGTAACTCAAATATTCGCCTCCGCGATCGGATCGTAGAAACTTTATTTTCTTGTTACGATGATTCTCAACTTCACTCTGAAATTCTATGAACTTTTCAAATGTTTCAGACTTGTGTTTCATCAAGTAGATATACCCATATCTACTCAAATCATTAGTGAAGGTGAGAAAATAACGATACCCACCGCGTGCTTCAATACTCATCGGACCGCATACATCGGTATGTATTATTTCCAATAAGTCATTAGCTCGCTCCATTGTTTCGGAGAATGGAGTTTTAGTCATCTTACCCATGAGGCATGGTTCGTAAGTATCAAATGATTCATAATCAAGTGATTCCAAAAGTCCATCTGTATGAAGTTTCTTCATGCGTTTTACACCAATATGACCTAAATGGCTGTGCCACAAATATGTTGCACTATCATTATCAACTTTGCATCTTTTGGCATCAATATTATGAATATGTGTATCACTATGATCGAGATTCAATAAACCATTTACATTGGGTGTATGACCATAGAAGGTTTTATTCATGTAAACAGAACAACAATTATTCTCTGACTTAAATGAATAACCGTATCGCAATAAACATGATCTAATCATATTCATGCTCAACGCAAAAACAAAATAACATTTATTTAGGTCCAACACTAATCCCAAAGGTAGAGGGAGTGTGCGATGGTGATCTTATCAACCTTGGAATCACTTCCAACCCACATCGTTACCTCGCCATTAATTAGTCTCTGTTCATTTTGCAACTCCTGTTTCGAGTTACTAATCTTAGCAACTGAACCGGTTTCAAATACCCAGGGGCTACTATGAACACTAGTAAAGTACACATCAATAACATGTATATCAAATATACCTTTGTTCACTTTGCCATCCTTCTTATCCGCCAAGTATTTGGGGCAGTTCCGCTTCTAGTGACCATTTCCTTTGCAGTAGAAGCACTCAGTCTCAGGCTTGGGTTCAGCTTTGGGCTTCATCACGGGAGCGGCAACTTGCTTGCCATTCTTCTTGAAGTTCCCTTTCTTTCCCTTGCCCTTTTTTCTTGAAACTAGTGGTCTTGTTAACCATCAACACTTGATGCTCTTTCTTGATTTCTACCTTCGCCGATTTCAGCATCGCGAAGAGCTCGGGAATCATTTTCATCATCCCTTGCATATTATAGTTCATCACGAAGTTCTAGTAGCTTGGTGATAGTGACTAGAGAACTCTGTCAATCACTATCTTATCTGGAAGATTAACTCCTACTTGATTCAAGCGATTGTAGTACCCAGACATTCTGAGCACATGCTCACTGGCTGAGCTATTCTCCTCCATCTTGTAGGCAAAGTACTTGTCAGAGGTCTTATACCTCCCGACGTGGGCATGAGTCTGAAATACCAATTTCAGCTCTTGGAACATCTCATATGCTCCGTGGCGTTCAAAATGTTTTTGAAGACCCAGTTCTAAGTCGTAAAGCATGGCGCACTAAACTATCAAGTAGTCATCATATCGAGCTTTGCCAAACAATCATAACGTCTGCATCTGCTCCTGCAATAGGTCTGTCACCTAGCGGTGCATCAAGGACATAATTCTTCTGTGCAGCAATGAGGATAATCCTCAGATCACGGACCTAGTCCGCATCATTGCTACTATCATCTTTCAACTTAGTTTTCTCTAGGAACATATCAAAAAATAAAACAGGGGAGCTATACGCGAGCTATTGATCTACAACATAGATTAGCAAATAATATCAGGACAAAGTTCATAATAAATTAAGTTCAATTAATCAAATTATTTAAGAACTCCCACTTAAATAGACATCCCTCAAGTCATCTAAGTGATACGTGATCCAAATCAACTAACCCATGTTCGATCATCACGTGAGATGGGGTAGTCATCAATGGTGAACATCTCTATGTTGATCATATCTACTATATGATTCACGTTCGATCTTTTGATCTCCAGTGTTCCGAGGCCATGTCTGTACATGCTAGGCTCGTCAAGTTTAACCCAAGTATTCTGCATGTGCAAAACTGTCTTACACCCGTTGTATGTGAACATTATCACACCCGATCATCACATGGTGTCTCAACACGATGAACTGTAGCGACGGTGCATACTCAGGGAGAACACTTTTACCTTGAAATTTTGTGAAGGGGTCATCTTATAATGCTACCGCCGTACTAAGCAAAATAAGATGCATAAATGATAAACATCACATGCAATCAAAATAAGTGACATGATATGGCCATCATCATCTCGTGCTTTTGATCTCCATCTCCAAAGCATCATCATGATCTCCATCGTCACTGGCTCGACACCTTGATCTCCATCGTTGTGTCGTGGTCGTCTTTGTTGGGGAACGTAGTAATTCAAAAAAATTCCTACGATCGCGCAAGATCTATCTAGGAGAAGCATAGCAACGAGCAGGAGAGTGTGTCCACGTACCCTCGTAGACCGAAAGCGGAAGCGTTTAGTAACGCGGTTGATGTAGTCGAACGTCTTCGCGATCCAAGTACCGAACGTACGGCACCTCCGCGATCTGCACACGTTCAGCTCGGTGACGTCCCTCGTACTCTTGATCCAGCTGAGGCCAAGGGAGAGTTTCGTCAGCACGACGGCGTGGTGACGGTGATGATGAAGTGATTCCGACAGGGCTTCGCCTAAGCTCTCCGAAAATATGACCGAGGTGGAAATCTGTGGAGGGGGGCACCGCACACGGCTAAAAACAATTAACTTGTGTCCTAGGGTGCCCCCCTTCCCACGTATATAAAGGAGGGAGGGGGAGGCCGGCCGGCCCTCATAGGCGCACCAAGGGGGGAGGAATCCTCCTCCTAGTAGGAGTAGGACTCCCCCCTTTCCTAGTCCTACTAGGAGAAGAAGGAAGGAGGGGGAAAGAGCAGGAAGGAGGGGGCGCCGCCCCTCCCCTTAGTCCAATTCAGAATAGGCCCATGGGGGGGCGCGTGGCCAGCCCTTGGCTGCCCCTCTCTCTTTCCCCTAGGCCCAATAAGGCCCATTACTTCTCCGGTGGTTCCGATAACCCTTTCGGCACTCCGATAAATATCCGGAACCTTTTCGGAGGCCAAATACTATCTTCCAATATATCAATCTTTACCTCTCGGACATTCCAAGACTCCTCGTCATTTCCGTGATCACATCCGGGACTCCGAACTACCTTCGGTACATCAAAACACATAAACTCATAATACCGATCGTCATCGAACGTTAAGCGTGCGGACCCTACGGGTTCGAGAACTATGTAGACATGACCGAGACTCATCTCCAGTCAATAACCAATAGCGGAACCTGGATGCTCATATTGGCTCCCACATAATCTAAGAAGATCTTTATCGGTCAAACCGCATAACAACATACGTTGTTCCCTTTGTCATCGGTATGTTACTTGCCCGAGATTCGATCGTCGGTATCTCAATACCTAGTTCAATCTCGTTACCGGCAAGTCTCTTTACTCGTTCCGTAATGTATCATCCCGTAACTAACTCATTAGTCACATTGCTTGCAAGGCTTCATATGATGTGCATTACCGAGAGGGCCCAGAGATACCTCTCCGACAATCGGAGTGACAAATCCTAATCTTGATCTATGCCAACTCAACAAACACTATCGGAGACACCTGTAGAGCATCTTTATAATCACACAGTTACGTTGTGACATTTGATAGCACACAAGGTGTTCCTTCGGTATTCGGGAGTTGCATAATCTCATAGTCATAGGAACATGTATAAGTCATGAAGAAAGCAATAGCAACAAACTAAACGATCATCGTGCTAAGCTAACGGATGGGTCTTGTCAATCACATCATTCTCTAATGATGTGATCCCGTTCATCAAATGACAACTCATGTCTATGGCTAGGAAACTTAACCATCTTTGATTAACGAGCTAGTCAAGTAGAGGCATACTAGTGACATTTTGTTTGTCTATGTATTCACACATGTATTAAGTTTCCGGTTAATACAATTCTAGCATGAATAATAAACATTTATCATGATAGAAGGAAATATAAATAACAACTTTATTATTGCCTCTAGGGCCTATTTCCTTCAGTCTCCCACTTGCACTAGAGTCAATAATCTAGATTACACAGTAATGATTCTAACACCCATGGAGTCTTGGTGCTGATCATGTTTTGCTCGTGAGAGAGGCTTAGTCAACGGGTCTGCAACATTCAGATCCGTATGTATCTTGCAAATCTCTATGTCTCCCTCCTTGACTTGATCGCGGATGGAATTAAAGCATCTCTTGATGTGCTTTGTTCTCTTGTGAAATCTGGATTCCTTTGCCAAGGCAATTGCACCAGTATTGTCACAAAAGATTTTCATTGGACCCGATGCACTAGGTATGACACCTAGATCGGATATGAACTCCTTCATCCAGACTCCTTCATTTGCTGCTTCCGAAGCAGCTATGTACAACGCTTCACACGTTGATCCCGCCACGACGCTTTGCTTAGAACTGCACCAACTGACAGCTCCACCGTTCAATATAAATACGTATCCGGTTTGTGACTTAGAGTCATCCGGATCAGTGTCAAAACTTGCATCGACGTAACCACTTACGACGAGCTCTTTTGTCACCTCCATAAACGAGAAACATATCCTTAGTCCTTTTTAGGTATTTCAGGATTTTCTTGACCGCTATCCAGTGATCCACTCCTGGATTACTTTGGTACCTCCCTGCTAAACTTATAGCAAGGCACACATCAGGTCTGGTACACAGCATTGCATACATGATAGAACCTATGGCTGAGGCATAGGGAATGACTTTCATTTTCTCTCTATCTTCTGCAGTGGTCGGGCATTGAGTCTTACTCAACTTCACACCTTGTAACACAGGCAAGAACCCTTTCTTTGCTTGATCCATTTTGAACTTTTTCAAAACTTTATCAAGGTATGTGCTTTGTGAAAGTCCAATTAAGCATCTTGATCTATCTCTATAAATCTTGATGCCCAATATATAAGCAGCTTCACCGAGGTCTTTCATTGAAAAACTTTTATTCAAGTATCCTTTTATGCTATCCAGAAATTCTATATCATTTCCAATCAACAATATGTCATCCACATATAATATTAGAAATGCTACAGAGCTCCCACTCACTTTCTTGTAAATACAGGCTTCTCCAAAAGTCTGTATAAAATCATATGCTTTGATCACACTATCAAAGCCTTTACTCCAACTCCGAGATGCTTGCACCAGTCCATAAATGGATCGCTGGAGCTTGCACACTTTGTTAGCATCCTTTGGATCGGTAAAACCTTTGGGTTGCATCATATACAACTTTTCTTCCAGAAATCCATTCAGGAATGCAGTTTTTACATCCATTTGCCAAATTTCATAATCATAAAATGCGGCAATTGCTAACATGATTCGGACGGACTTAAGCATCGCTACGGGTGAGAAGGTCTCATTGTAGTCAACTCCTTGAACTTGTCGAAAACCTTTTGCAACAAGTCGAGCTTTGTAGACAGTAACATTACCGTCGGCGTCAGTCTTCTTCTTGAAGATCCACTTATTCTCTATGGCTTGCCGATCATCGGGCAAATCAACCAAAGTCCACACTTTCTTCTCATACATGGATCCCATCTTAGATTTCATGGCCTCAAGCCATTTTGCGGAATCTGGGCTCATCATCGCTTCCTCATAGTTCGTAGGTTCATCATGGTCAAGTAACATGACCTCCAAAACAGGATTACCGTACCACTCTGGTGCGGATCTTAGTCTGGTTGACCTACGAGGTTCGGTAGTAACTTGATCTGAAGTTTCATGATCATCATCATTAGCTTCCTCACTAATTGGCGTAGGTATCACTGGAACTGATTTCTGTGATGAACTACTTTCCAATTCAAGAGAAGGTACCACTACCTCATCAAGTTCTACTTTCCTCCCACTCACTTCTTTCGAGAGAAGCTCCTTCTCTAGAAAGGATCCATTCTTAGCAACGAATATTTTGCCTTCGGATCTGTGATAGAAGGTGTACCCAACAGTCTCCTTTGGGTATCCTATGAAGACACATTTCTCCGATTTGGGTTCGAGCTTATCAGGTTGAAGCTTTTTCACATAAGCATCGCAGCCCCAAACTTTAAGGAACGACAACTTGGGTTTCTTGCCAAACCACAGTTCACAAGGTGTCGTCTCAACGGATTTAGATGGTGCCCTATTTAACGTGAATGCAGCCGTCTCTAAAGCATAACCCCAAAACGACAGCGGTAAATCAGTAAGAGACATCATAGATCGCACCATATCTAATAAAGTGCGGTTACGACGTTCGGACACACCATTACGTTGTGGTGTTCCGGGTGGCGTGAGTTGTGAAACTATTCCGCATTGTTTCAAATGAAGACCAAACTCGTAACTCAAATATTCTCCTCCATGATCGGATCGCAGAAACTTTATTTTCTTGTTACGATGATTTTCCACTTCACACTGAAATTCTTTGAACTTTTCAAATGTTTCAGACTTATGTTTCATCAACTAGATATACCCATATCTGCTCAAATCATCTGTGAAGGTCAGAAAATAACGATACCCGCCGTGAGCCTCAATATTCATCGGACCGCATACATCAGTATGTATTATTTCCAATAAATCTGTTGCTCGCTCCATTGTTCCGGAGAACGGAGTTTTAGTCATCTTGCCCATGAGGCACGGTTCGCAAGTACCAAGTGATTCATAATCAAGTGATTCCAAAAGTCCATCAGTATGGAGTTTCTTCATGTGCTTTATACCAATATGACCCAAACGGCAGTGCCACAAATAAGTTGCACTATCATTATCAAATCTGCATCTTTTGGCTTCAACATTATGAATATGTGTATCAGTACTATCGAGATTCAACAAAAATAGACCACTCTTCAAGGGTGCATGACCATAAAAGATATTACTCATATAAATAGAACAACCATTATTCTCTGATTTAAATGAATAACTGTCTCGCATTAAACAAGATCCAGATATAATGTTCATGCTTAACGCTGGCACCAAATAACAATTATTCAGGTCTAAAACTAATCCCGAAGGTAGATGTAGAGGTAGCGTGCCGACGGCAATCACATCGACTTTGGAACCATTTCCCACACGCATCGTCACCTCGTCCTTAGCCAATCTTCGCTTAATCCGTAGTCCCTGTTTCGAGTTGCAAATATTAGCAACAGAACCAGTATCAAATATCCAGGCACTACTGCGAGCATTAGTAAGGTACACATCAATAACATGTATATCACATATACCTTTGTTCACCTTGCCATCCTTTTTATTCGCCAAATACTTGGGGCAGTTCCGCTTCCAGTGACCAGTCCCTTTGCAGTAGAAGCACTCAGTATCAGGCTTAGGTCCAGACTTGGGCTTCTTCACTTGAGCAGCAACTTGCTTGCCGTTCTTCTTGAAGTTCCCCTTCTTCCCTTTGCCATTTTTCTTGAAACTGGTGGTCTTGTTGACCATCAACACTTGATGCTCCTTTTTGATTTCTACCTCCGCAGCCTTTAGCATTGCGAAGAGCTAGGGAATTGTCTTATCCATCCCTTGCATATTATAGTTCATCACAAAGCTTTTGTAGCTTGGTGGCAGTGATTGAAGAACTCTGTCAATGACACTATCAACCGGAAGATTAACTCCCAGCTGAGTCAAGTGATTATGATACCCAGACATTTTGAGTATATGCTCACTGACAGAACTATTCTCCTCCATCTTGCAGCTATAGAACTTATTGGAGACTTCATATCTCTCAATCCGGGCATTTGCTTGAAATATTAACTTCAACTCCTGGAACATCTCATATGCTCCATGACGTTCAAAACGTCGTTGAAGTCCTGGTTCTAAGCCGTAAAGCATGGCACACTAAACTATCGAGTAGTCATCAGCTTTGCTCTGCCAGGCGTTCACAACGTCCGGCGTTGCTCCTGCAGCGGGTCTTGCACCTAGCGGTGCTTCCAGGACGTAATTCTTCTATGCAGCAATGAGGATAATCCTCAAGTTACGGACCCAGTCCGTGTAGTTGCTACCATCATCTTTCAACTTGGCTTTCTCTAGGAACGTATTAAAATTCAAAGGAACAGTAGCACGGGCCATTGATCTACAACAACATAGACATGCAAAATACTATCAGGTACTAAGTTCATGATAAATTAAAGTTCAATTAATCATATTACTTAAGAACTCCCACTTAGATAGACATCCCTCTAATCATCTAAGTGATCACGTGATCCAAATCAACTAAACCTTGTCCGATCATCACGTGAGATGGAGTAGTTTTCAATGGTGAACATCACTATGTTGATCATATCTACTATATGATTCACGCTCGACCTTTCGGTCTCAGTGTTTCGAGGCCATATCTGCATATGCTAGGCTCATCAAGTTTAACCCGAGTATTCTGCGTGTGCAAAACTGGCTTGCACCCGTTGTATGTGAACATAGAGCTTATCACACCCGATCATCACGTGGTGTCTCGGCACGACGAACTGTAGCAACGGTGCATACTCAGGGAGAACACTTGTACCTTGAAATTTAGTGAGAGATCATCTTATAATGCTACCGCCGTACTAAGCAAAATAAGATGCATAAAAGGATTAACATCACATGCAATTCAATATGTGACATGATATGGCCATCATCATCTTGTGCTCTTGATCTCCATCATCAAAGCACCGTCATGATCTCCATCGTCACCGGCGCCCCAGCATGATCTCCATCGTCACCGGCGCTCCAGCATGATCTCCATCGTAGCATCGTTGTCGTCTCGCCAACTTATTGCTTTTACGACTATCGCTACCGCTTAGTGATAAAGTAAAACAATTACATGGAGATTGCATTGCATACAATAAAGCGACAACCATATGGCTCCTGCCGGTTGCCGATAACTCTGTTACAAAACATGATCATCTCATACAACAAATTATATCACATCATGTCTTGACCATATGACATCACAGCAAGCCCTACAAAAACAAGTTAGACGTTCTCTACATTGTTGTTGCAAGTTTTACGTGGCTGCTACGGGCTGAGCAAGAACCGTTCTTACCTACGCATCAAAACCACAATGATTTTTCGTCAAGTGTGTTGTTTTAACCTTCAGCAAGGACCGGGCGTAGTCACACTTGATTCACCTAAAGTTGGAGAAACTGACACCCACTAGCCACCTGTGTGCGAAGCACGTCGGTAGAACCTGTCTCGCGTAAGCGTACACGTAATGTCGGTCTGAGCCGCTTCATCCAACAATACCGCCGAATCAAAGTATGACATGCTGGTAAGCAGTATGACTATTATCGCCCACAACTCTTTGTGTTCTACTCGTGCATATAACATCTACGCATAGACCTGGCTCTGATGCCACTGTTGGGGAACGTAGTAATTCAAAAAAATTCCTACGATCACACAAGATCTATCTAGGAGAAGCATAGCAACGAGCGGGAGAGTGTGTCCACATACCCTCGTAGACCGAAAGCGGAAGCGTTTAGTAACGCGGTTGATGTAGTCGAACGTCTTCGCGATCCAACCGATCCAAGTACCGAACGTACGGCACCTCTGCGATCTGCACACGTTCAGCTCGGTGACGTCCCTCGTACTCTTGATCCAGCTGAGGCCGAGGGAGAGTTTCATCAGCACGACGGCGTGGTGACGGTGATGATGAAGTGATTCCGGCAGGGCTTCGCCTAAGCTCTCCGAAAATATGACCGAGGTGGAAATCTGTGGAGGGGGGCACCGCACACGGCTAAAAACAATTAACTTGTGTCCTAGGGTGCCCCCCTCCCCACGTATATAAAGGAGGGAGGGGGAGGCCGGCCGGCCCTCATAGGCGCGCCAAGGGGGGAGGAATCCTCCTCCTAGTAGGAGTAGGACTCCCCCCTTTCCTAGTCCTACTAGGAGAAGAAGGAAGGAGGGGGAAAGAGAAGGAAGGAGGGGGTGCCGCCCCTCCCCTTAGTCCAATTCGGACTAGGCCCATGGGGGGGCACGCGGCCAGCCCTTGGCTGCCCCTCTCTCTTTCCCCTAGGCCCAATATGGCCCATTACTTCTCCGGTGGTTCCGATAACCCTTCCGGCACTCCGATAAATATCCGGAACCTTCCGGAACCTTTCCGGAGGCCAAATAGTATCTTCCAATATATCAATCTTTACCTCTCAGACATTCCGAGACTCCTCGTCATGTCCGTGATCACATCCGGGACTCCGAACTACCTTCGGTACATCAAAACACATAAACTCATAATACCGATCGTCATCGAACGTTAAGCGTGCGGACCCTACGGGTTCGAGAACTATGTAGACATGACCGAGACTCATCTCCGGTCAATAACCAATAGCGGAACCTGGATGCTCATATTGGCTCCCACATATTCTACGAAGATCTTTATCGGTCAAACCACATAACAACATACGTTGTTCCCTTTGTCATCGGTATGTTACTTGCCCGAGATTCGATCATCGGTATCTCAATACCTAGTTCAATCTCGTTACCGGCAAGTCTCTTTACTCGTTCTGTAATGTATCATCCTGTAACTAACTCATTAGTCACATTGCTTGCAAGGCTTCATATGATGTGCATTACCGAGAGGGCCCAGAGATACCTCTCCGACAATCGGAGTGACAAATCCTAATCTTGATCTATGCCAACTCAACAAACACTATCGGAGACACCTGTAGAGCATCTTTATAATCACCCAGTTACGTTGTGACGTTTGATAGCACACAAGGTGTTCCTTCGGTATTCGGGAGTTGCATAATCTCATAGTCAGAGGAACATGTATAAGTCATGAAGAAAGCAATAGCAACAAACTAAACGATCATCGTGCTAAGCTAACGGATGGGTCTTGTCAATCACATCATTCTCTAATGATGTGATCCCGTTCATCAAATGACAACTCATGTCTATGGCTAGGAAACTTAACCATCTTTGATTAACGAGCTAGTCAAGTAGAGGCATACTAGTGACATTTTGTTTGTCTATGTATTCACACATGTATTAAGTTTCCGGTTAATACAATTCTAGCATGAATAATAAACATTTATCATGATATAAGGAAATATAAATAACAAATTTATTATTGCCTCTAGGGCATATTTCCTTCAGTCTTGCCAACTATTGCTTCTACAACTATTGCTAACTCATAGTGTTAAAGTAAAGCAATTACATGGCATTTGCATTTCATACAATAAAGAGATAACCATAAGGCTCCTGCCGGTTGCCTGATATCTTACAAAACATGATCATCTCATACAATAACGTATATCACATCATGTCTTGACCATATCACATCACAACATACCCTGCAAAAACAAGTTAGATGTCCTCTACTTTGTTGTTGCAAGTTTTACGTGGCTGCTACGGGTTTCTAGCAAGAACCGTTCTTACCTATGGCAAAAACCACAACGGTGATTCGTCAAGTTTGCTGTTTTAACCTTCTTCAATGACCAGCCGTAGTCAAATTCGATTCAACTAAAGTTGGAGAAACAGACAACCGCCAGCCACCTTTATGCAAAACTAGTTGCAAGTCAGTCGGTGGAACTGGTCTCATGTGCGTGGACAGGTAAGGTTGGTCCGGGCCACTTCATCCCACAATACCGCCGAATCAAAATAAGACGTTGGTGGTAGGCAGTATGACTATCACCGCCCACAACTCTTTGTGTTCTAATCGTGCATAGCATCTACGCATAGACCTGGCTCATGATGCCACTGTTGGGAAACGTTGCATGGAAAACAAATTTTTTTCTATGCACACGCAATGATCAATCCATGGAGATGCATAGCCACGAGGGGGAGAGTGTGTCTATGTACCCTCGTAGACCGTAAGCGGAAGCATTTCAGAACGCGGTTGATGTAGTCGAACTTCTTCGCGCTTCAACCGATCAAGTACCGAACACACGGCACCTCCATGTTCTGCGCACGTTCTGCTCGGTGACGTCCCTTGCCTTCTTGATCCAGCAAGACGTCGAGGTATTAGATGAGTTCCGTTAGCACGATGGCGTGGTGATGGTGGTGGTGAAGTGATCTCCGCAGGGCTTCGCCTAAGCACTACGAAAATATGGCCGGGGGTGTAAACGGTGGAGGGGGGCGCCGCACACGGCTAGGCAATTGTCTATTGTGTGCTAGGCACCCCCCTCCCACATATATATAGGTGGGAGGGAGGGACGAGCAGCCAAGGGGGGCGCCCAAGTAGGAGGAATCCTACATGGGGTCTCTCCCAAGGTGGCGCCCCCCTGCCATGTATAGGAGCGGGGGAAATGCAGGGGAGGGTGGCGTCCCCCCTTTTCCTTTCTCCCATGAGAGGGAAAGGTAGGAGGGGCTAGCCCTCCCCTTTTTCCTTCCCTAGGGTGTTCGGCTAGGGAAAGGGGTGCACCAGCCCCCTGTGGGCTGGTCTGTCTCTCCCTTGGCCCATTAAGCCCATATACATGCCGTGGGTGCCCGGAACCCCTTCCGGTGACCCGATTTCTTCCCGGTACGTCCCGAAACACTTTCGGTGTCCAAATACCATCATACTATATATCAATCTTTACCTCTTGACCATTTCGAGACTCCTTGTCATGTCCGTGATCTCATCCGAGACTCCGAACAATATTCGGTCACCCAATCATATAACTCATATAACACTATATCGTTAACGAATGTTAAGCGTGTGGACCCTACGGGTTCGAGAACTATGTGGACATGACCGAGACACCTCTCCGGTTAATAACCAATAGTGGAACCTAGATGCCCACATTGGCTCCTACATATTTTACGAAGATCTTTATCGGTCGAACCGTTATGACAACATACGTAATTCCCTTTGTCCATCGGTATGTTGCTTGCCCGAGATTCGATCGTCGGTATCTTCATACCTAGTTCAATCTCATTACCGGAAAGCCTCTTTACTCGTCCATAATACATCACCTCGTGACTAACTCCTTAGTCGTTTGCTTGCAAGCTTATGATGTGTATTACCGAGAGGGCCCAGAGATACCTCTCTGATACTCAGAGTGACAAATCCTAATCTCGATCTATGCCAACTCAACAAACACCTTCGGAGATACCTGTCGAGCATCTTTATAGCACACAAGGCATTCCTCCGGTATCCGGGAGTTGCATAATCTCATAGTTGAAGGAATATGTATTTGACATGAAGAAAGCAATAGCAATAAAACTGAACGATCATTATGCTAAGCTAACGGATGGTCTTGTCCATCACATCATTCTCCTAATGATGTGATCGTGTTATCAAATTACAACTCATGCCCATGGTTAGGAAACCTTAACCATCTTTGATCAACGAGCTAGTCAAGTAGAGGCTCTCTAGGGACACGGTGTTTGTTTATGTATTCACACATGTATTTATGTTTCCGGTCAATACAATTCTAGTGTGAATAATAAACCTTTATCATGATGAAGGAAATATAATAATAACCATTTTATTATTGCCTCTAGGGCATATTTCCATCACCAGCAGTTGCACCGGCAACAGACTGGGCTGCAGTTCGCACTGCATATACCAAAGTCCTTACAAAAACCGTCATCTCCACCTTCTTGGTAAGCATTGGCCGCCCAAGTGCTTCGTTTTTTTTTCTTTCC
Organism: Thinopyrum elongatum; assembly: GCA_011799875.1. Taxonomy (NCBI): domain Eukaryota; kingdom Viridiplantae; phylum Streptophyta; class Magnoliopsida; order Poales; family Poaceae; genus Thinopyrum; species Thinopyrum elongatum. The sequence continues at coordinate 210,257,956 of CM022303.1, forward strand.
ATGTTGTTTCACTTGATTCACTATGTTGATCTAACTGTTTGTGTATGTCTTCTTGTTTGCAAACAGAGAATTCCTAGAGCAACGAGGGAGTCGTTCAATATTCCGGGCGACCGTGGCCAAGTTTCTCTTACCATGCGCAGCCTTGGTGTGAATGAACCTGCTCAATATATCGTAAGTACAAAGGATAGTCGCATGATGATTGATGCTAAAGGATGGTCAAGGTTCAAAACTCTATCAAATCTTGCGGTAGGGGATGATGTCAAAATCGAACTTTCTCGGCAAGGAGAGCTGGTCCAAATCAACTTTGAAATTCTTCAGTAGCAGCACGCAACTGCCGAACTGATCTATCCTCCGAGAGCTTTTGATGTAATAATATGGCATGGTGAAACAAGTGTCCTGTGTGTATAAGTTGTACGACAGTATTATTTATCACGTAGGATATCGTGAAAGAATTGCAACTCTGATTGCTGGTTAGGAACTGTCGTTCGATTTCATTCTAACAGCTGCCATGCTTTATTTAATTTTCTGTATTCGCCTTGCGACAGCATCTAAAACCAGCGCCGTACCGATCGCTTGCAATATGAAATGCGCTGAGTTAGAACACATGGGCCCCCAAACATGCAGGCCCACTGGCCTGTGGCCCAAAGTCCAGAACCGTGAGCCTGTCTGAGTATTATATTCTCAGCTGAACCCCCATATTATGTTATATATATTCCCCTTGATTTTTCTTATGTATAATGTTGTGATATAAAAGATTTTTATATTTCTTTACTGAGGGAGTATCTCTTTGTCAAAAATATATTTATGTGTAACTAGTTACTCCTGCCTTTCTACTTCCTTTCGCTGATATGTGGGGCATCCGGCAACGGGGTCCATGTGCCATGCACCAAATTAGAGTGCACAACTGCACGGTAGGCTCACCCCGGTCGTAGCGCCGCAGTAATGCCCAATGAGCCGTCAAATCACGAAAACACCCACCTTTCCAGCTTTAGCAGTAGGCTGGACGGACGAAGTAGCAATATTTCATTGGGCCTAAATCCCCTTCTCCCTCGTCTGCTTGTTCAGAGAAAACCCCCTCTCGGCGATTGCGTAGGGTTTTCTCATGGAGAACCAGGTACGGATTCTTCATCCATCCCCGATAAATCTTAGTTCCTTGGTCGCGGGTAATCCTAGGATGGCAGCCGTCGCCGTTGATGCATTTTTCTTCCTACTGAATCTAGTGTGTTTCATTTGCAGTGCCCAAAGTGCAAGGACCCTACAGGTTTCTGCGTCCACGGCGAGACGCCACACTTGTTCCTTCTCATCCTAACACAGGATTTTAAAATGCGCACAGTATGTTCCTAGAATCCTCTTTTCTATCCGGGAGGGTGGGGGTTTTTGAACATGCTGTCGACTAAGTTGGAAATTTGGATTGCTATATTTGGATAAAAGGTACTAGTACCATGGTCAACACTGACGTGAAGGAGGAAATTATTTCTAGATTTGGATAGCGAATACATTGTGTTCTCATATTATTTTTCCTGCAGTGCATTCCTTGCTCTGCCAGAACACATGTACTTAAGATGGTCGCCCTTGCCATAACTGAATACACTAGTTTAATGGTCACATTGAAGACAAGCCATGGATATAAGTTCCGAGTTGGGTTCATGAACCAAGAAGATCGCTACTTTTTTTATGGCCAAACTTGGATAAACTTTCTCAAGTGTTACGGACTGAAAGTTGGTGCACGAATGTTGATGGAAATAGCAGAACCTGGTCTCATCTTCACTATGATCTTCCACCCCGACATCATTCCGGTAGTTCATCCATGTTAGTTTTGTATCTGGTTCTTGCATGTTGCCTCGATTACTTCTTAATCCACCTATTCTGTCTAACTAATCACAATTTAACTTTAGAAGTAGCAACGATTTGTGATTCCCTTCTCTCACAAAGATGCTACATCTAACTAATATTTCTTATAATTGGTGGCACGTGTAGGTTATTTGAAAGTTAAGCATGCTACTTGTTTGTTATTCTATAAGAACTCGACTGTTACTGATGGCACTGAAGTTGACTGGGACGACATCCATCAGTTCCTACACTTTATTGATCGCCTTGAGGTCCTTCTGGGGCGTTTCAATGGTGGAAGGCGAAGTGGGATATGTGTGCCACTGCTGCACACATTGAACAGGTCCAACTGTGTCGAGAAACTTATGGTATGAGCTGTTTTCTGTTATATATGTTGTTCATAAACTCTTCCTTATACACAGTTTTATAGCTGTGATCTTCTTGAAACACGAACTGCCCAGTTCTATTGTTCCTATACAGATGCCTGACCATGGTCGGGTCAGACTTGCGCTTGGTCACAACATGATGTTTATGTCGACCTACTCCATTTCCCTTGGAGGTGAAAAGATACTTATTCATGGGTGGTCTCAAATAATGAAGGCCCGTCCATCTTGGAGAATAGGACAGAAGGTTATGCTCATGCTTTTCCATGGCTCTAAATCGAATATCCTGTTTATTGACCACATTGTGAGATGATGCCGCTTTCAGAAGGTTGTGGATGCGCAGGGTGGCGCCTGGGCCTTGTCCTGGGGCTTGGTGGCCTCACCCTTGGTTAACTGTAGGCAAAGTAGCACTGTTCGAGGCATGCTTTATACGGTTCAACCTGTATAAGTACTCATACTGCTTTCAGCTATGGTTGTTAAGTGCCCCTGCTGGTTTCAGTTAAGGTTGTTAAGTACTCCTGCTGCTTTTACAGTCTGTCGTGTTTCTTCAGTCCTGTCTTCCTCCAGCCGCCAAAACATAACCAGTGCCGGCGGGGCCGCCTGCTTCCGCCTCCCACGGCTGGCTGCACCTCAGCGCACGCATCGCTGCCCCATCGTCTCCTAAATTGTTAACGCTGACGTCCGAGGCCTCGCCGTCGTCCTCCGCGCGCTTTGGTGCGCTCGCCGCGGCGCCGCCCTCTCGCGTTCTCAACATGGTTAACAAACAAGAGGAATCGGGAGAGGACTGTACATGGAGAGGATGACAGTAGGGGCCCACCATGTCCACGGCCGTACGCAAGCAAGTTCCTTATTTTTTGTAATATACTCTATTGTCAGCGTATAGAAAAAGGAAATGCTTCCTCCTAGTGGTTTGCTGACATCTGGGACCCACGACATTGTCAGCGTATAGTCAATAGACAAGAGAACCACACAAGATCGCCTGACACCTGGGACGTAGCTGCTCGAGCAGTATTTTTTTTGTTATTGTTGAGACGGAGCAGGGTTTCAACTAGGCTGTGGCCCGACTAGCCCAGGCTTCTATTTTACGTTCACCACATGACCAACCCAGCTATTTTTTTCTTTGTGAAAATGAGCCCAGTTTATTTTTTCTGAATAATACCCAATCCAGGCCTACTTATTTTTCTATGCCCTGCTGGGCTGCAACTCTTTCAAGACGGCTGCAAATCTTGAAAGTAATATGAAATGGGTTGTAAATATAAAAAACAGATGACAAGTTAGCAATTACTTTCAAATTTCTGAATTTTTTCACATTTTCAGATTCCAATTTCACTATGCTTTAACCTAATTTAAATATATCTTCAAAGTACTTTAAATCTGGCTTGACATTTCGGTATTAAAAATAGTTTGGACCCCACCGAAATATGCGAAATTTCGTTTAAACTTTTAACCATGGCCCTGGCCAACAAAAAAAAATGGACTGCAATAAATTGCATAAGAAGTTGCAATGAGTTGTAAATTATTAAAAAAATAGGGAATGATCTGATTTGTGGGCCTATTAAGTTAACGCGTATGCAAGATTTTTTTTACTTATTATATACGTCAACAAACGATTCTAGTAGACGTGACCGTTGGATGTCAATCCAATGGACGTCGTGCTTCTTCAATCTCTGATCTTCTTGCTCTAGCCGCCAAATCCAGGGCCGACGGGACCACCTGCTCCCGCCTCCCGTGGCCGGCTGTGCTGCCGCGCAGGCCTCACCGCCCCCTACTACTCCCACCGCTAGCCAGGCCATCCCTCTACTCACCCATATCCCTCCAATGCTATGGCTTCGCCGCCTCCGGGTCATTCCCTTCCTGGGTTTCGCCGTCGTCCATCACGTTGGTGTTCTCGGCATGGCATGGTCAACGTTGTCAACAAATAACAACATCGAAAGAGGGATGTACATGGAGAGGCTGACAGTTGGGACCCACATGGTCCATGACCGCCCGTAAGCAAGTACCTCCTTATTACGCCAAAACGAATGAATTCTCCCAATGACAACTGGGACCCACCAGCTATATCTTGGCACGGAAGAAAGTGCCTCCTTATTAAGTGAAAAATAATGAGTGCTCCCCATGACAGCTGGGGCCCACCAGATATGGAGGCTGACTTGTGGCCCTACTAAGTTGACGCGTACGCAGGGCTTTGTCAACTTAGTCAACAAACGATTCTATCACCAGTGACCGTTGGATTGTTAACATCCAACGATCGTCCTGCTTCTTCAACCTCTGATTTTCTTGCTCCAGCCGACCAAACCACCGCGTGCTCCTGCCTCCCATGGCCGGCTGTGCTGCCGCGTAGGCCTCACCGCCCCCTACTACTCCCACCGCTGGCCAGGCCATCCCTCTACTCACCCACACCCCCTGTTATTCTGCGGCGACGGCAGCCTCACACCGCAGCCGAACCAGTCAACCCTCGTACTACCCTCCGCGTGTTCCCAGGCTCCGCGTCGTTCCCTGCCTCACCGTCGTCCACCGCCTGGTGCTGTCCGCGTGGCGTGGTCAACGAATGACAGCCATCGGAAGAGGACTATACGCGGTGAGGCTGACAGATGGACCCACCAGCTACATCTTCGCACGCAAGGAAGTGCTTCCTTATTACGCGCAAAAAAAAAGAATCCTCCCCCTGTCAGCTCGGACCCACCATCAATATCTTCGCACGCAAGGAAGTGCCTCCTTATCCTCCCTGACAGCCGGGACCCACCCGGTCGAAGCATACATAGCGTTGTCATTCTGGTCGCAAACGTGTACGTACATACTGGTCCATCGGTCTTTCTGCCACGATGAACCGTGGCCCAGTAAGGAGCGGTAGCTGTTCAGGCAGTCCCGTCTATATCGTGTACACGTACGTACAACCACGCTGTAAGAAAGTAAATACGGTTACGTACGTACATACGGGCAGGGTCTTGAACGCGTACAGCGACGGCGTCCAGTTCATCGGCAGCCAACCGACTGGGTCGGAACGGAGAAACAGCGTCGTGTTCATCGGGAGGCAACAGACTGGGTCGGAATGCGTCGTGTTCATCGGGAGCCAACCGGCTTGGACGGAACAGCCAAAACGGGGTCTGGCGTACCGCAAAACGGAGGAAACGGACTTGTGTTCGAGCTCCTACGGTCGAAACGGGGTGCTATTGATCGGGAGGGGTGTGGCATACCGCAAAACGGAGGAAACGGACTTGTGTTGGAGCGCCTACGGTCGAAACGGGGTCCTGTTCATCGGGAGGGGTGTGGCGTACTGCAAAACGGGACTCCACGGGCTACTGTTCATCCACCGTCGGCTTCCTCCAGCCTCCACCAGCTACTGTTCATCCACCGTCGACTTCCTCCTGCCTCCACCAGCTACTGTTCATCCACGGGGGTCATGTTCATCCAGCCTCCACCGGCTACTGTTCAACCAGCCCTCCACGGGGTCCTCTTCATCCAGCCTCCACCGGCTCCTGTTCAACCAGCCCTCCACGGGGTCCTGTTCAACCAGCCCTCCACGGGGTCCCTCCACCGGCTACTGTTCATCCACCCCCACCTCTTCGATCGGGGTCCTGTTCATCCAGCGGCAATGACCTCTACTACCACGGGATCTTGTTCATCCAACCCCCCACCGGGAACTGTTCATCCAACCCCCACCGGGGACTGTTCATCAAGAGGCAGCTTCTATCGGCTTCAGTTAGCAGCAGTAGCGAAGGAATCGCTCGGGTTCAGTTAACAGCCAGGGATCGATCGCTCGGGTTCAGTAACGTAGCTAGTGCAATCGCTCAGGTTCAGTAAGCGAACGCCTCGCTCGGGTTCAGTTAGAGCCCAACGCCTCGCACACACGCGCATACGTGTACGAGAGAAACGCGTAATCCCTCTGTGCATCGCTCAGCCCCGACCACCCACCGTAACCGGGAACTCCCCGAAATTTTCCTCGCCCTCGCTTCTACCATGATCTTTTCTGTCATGGACGGCCCAAAGAATGTCATGCTGGTGCATCCCCGGCCCGTCCAAGATGAAAAGCCCATTTTCTATCATAATTTTTTGTCATAGAAGTAGGAGCCCACCACATCTATGATGATACGTGCTTTTGTCACAATTATTGTCATAGAAGTGTCATAAGCATGACAGAAAAAAAATTCGTTCGGCCAAAAATGTCACGAATGTGTCTTTTTTTGTAGTGCAAGGAGCACTGGAACAAAGAGCTTCTGCTCCAATTTTATGCCACTCTGCACGTATCAGGCTACAACAGGGATCCGAAGACATGGGTCTTTGAGTGGATGTCAGGCGATGTCCATCATGAAGCCAAAGCTCAGGATTTCATTGAGCTTACTTCCTTGCCCACTCCTAGTGATCCTTATGAGCCAGGTTGTTAGCTGTATGAGAAAGAAATTGAGAGCATCTTCCAGAAGCCAGAGCCCAACATGAGCCAAATGCTAAGTATGATGAAGCCATTGCCTGTAGATGCTGAGTACCCAACGCAGTTCTTCATCAATGACCTCGAGTATTTGCCTCGCACCATCTACCACATTGTGCGGCATACTCTGTGGCCAATTAAAGGGCACTCTCCCAATCTCAAGATTGAAGGCACAATGAAGACTTTGGTCTTCTACATTCTCAATGGCATCCACTTCAACACTCGTGACTTTTTCATCAGGCAGTTGGCGGCTTCAGGCATTGACCTATTTGGCCAGAAGTTCTATGCACCATGGATCATGCGGATGATTAAGCTTCGCTCTTCAATCAACTATCAAGCTTCAGCGCGCAATCATGTTGTCTTCCTGCCTGAAGTTGATATGTCTCATGAAGCCATATATCCAGATCCTGCCAAGGCACTAGTCCGTGAAGACTATGCTGCCTTCCAAAGCTTCTCAGCACCTATTGAAGCCATTCATGTGCCAAATCCCACTGCTACTGCTGCTGGTCCACTTGTCGGTCAGCTCAGGCTGCCGCATCGCGCCAACACTGATGCAACAGCCAGCACAGTATCCCAAAGGCCTCAGAAGCGTGCTCGTGTTCTAAATGACAGAGAACTTCTAGTTTCTCTCCATCAGAAGCAGGATAGGCATCATGACTGGATGAAGCGTCAGATGCAGACTCTTCTTGTGGATGTCAATCGCATTCACAACCTCTCCACCAAGAATTCTTTTGTTGCTCATGAAGCCTGTCGGCATGCCTGGAAGAGCCTCACTCTGCTTTGCTCTGAAGATGAACTCACTGCAGATGGCTTCACTGAAAGATCCAAGTTTGACCCCAGGCCTCCGCAATCAGAAAGTTGGCGTCCTACTCCATCTATTGAAGATTCTGACTACTCTTCATCAACTCCAACTGTTGTTGCTCGAGTCATTGATGAGGAGGATGACGCCACTTCACCAGCTATGGCTTCACTGCATGAAGATGCTGCATCAGGCCCAACTGCACCACCAAACTCCAACGTCGACCCGTCTGGCCCAACAACTTCATCAACTCCTTCGGGGAACGTTTAGACACCCTATGTCTTCATTCCTTTTTGGTCATTCATGACAAAAGGGGGAGAAGCATATGGGTTGATAGTCTTCAAACGGGTCTATATGGGTCGGGTGCTTATTTTTGTTAAGTCTTCCAACTCTCGTTCTTGAACTATTGGTTTTGAGTTGTAACGCTTAAGTCCAGATGGGACGTCTACTGCATTTGCTGCTATCTTTTATTGTGTGGTTAAATTCCTATCTTATGCGCATGAAGTGATTCTGCAGACACCCATTTTTTATTGTGCATGTCATTATCTTCAATTCATTTTTGTATGCACGATGAATTGTCTTCATGAACTGAAGGAGATCTCCACAAAGCAAAACCTGCAATGTGCATTTGCATTCAAAGGCAAACTACTTATATGCACATCTTCAGGGGGAGCCCTTTTAACTTCATGAAGCCAATGATCGCGTTTTTAACTTTCACATATTTTTAGCCCCGTTGAAAACTTCAACCAGTTTGTCATCAATCACCAAAAATGGGGAGATTGTAGTGCATCTAGTGCCACCCCTAGTTGGTTTTGGAGTATGGACGACAAACGTGGTTGAGGGACTAATGTGTTTGTGAGAATTGCGGGAGAACACAGGTAGAAGTCCCTCATTGATTCAGTTTATCTATCAGAGATGACCCCTAAAAATGTATGAAGACATTGAAGACAATGGTGGTTCGTGAAGACATTCACGTCGAAGATAATGACGTGTGAAGATATTCACTTGAAGACAATGAAGTGCGAAGACATAGTTTCTTTTGTAGTTTCATTTTCTTCTTTCTTGAGTCATAGGAACCACCGAACTGTTAAGTGGGGTCCAAGTGAACAAAGTCAGAAAACTGATGTGATGCTCAACCCAAATCCTATGTCTTCGAGTGAAGACAATGAGAGAAAATCTTATCCAGTGTTGGATGGGTCAGCTTTGCTTGTAGCCCAAGTCAAGCTGTCACATGTGTTTGAAATCCGACCGTTCGACACATGTCGATTCCTTAGTGACCCAGGGTCATTTCAGACATATTATGTCGGGTTGCCTCCTGGCTATAAATAGCCCACCCCCATCATAAATCGGTGGCTGCTCATAGTGCACGGCTTTTGTCGTTTGAGAGCTACCCACCTCCGAAGCCTTGAGAGAGAGAATCCTTGCGAGGACAAAGCCCAAAACACCCAGAGCCCAAAAGAGTGTTTGGCATCACTGAAGTCTTTCTGTCCACGTGATCTGAAGACTTATTACACTTGAAGACTGTGTATCTTCCCGTCGGTCAGGCGTTGCGTTATGAGGATCCAAGAGTCATCGTGGATCGCCGGTGAACGAAGTCTGTGAAGGTTTGGAAGTCTACCTTGAAGACTTACCTGAGTGATTGGGCGAGGACTAAGTGTCCTTAGCTCAAGGGGAATAAGGTGAAGACGCGGTCTTCTGAGTTCAGTCTCAGCCTCCCTAAACAGATGTATAGTTGTCACAGCAACTAGAACTGGTCTACCAAATTCTTATCTTCGCCAAGCAACTGGTTCTATCACTTTCCTCTTTACTTACAGTTTTGCTTCGTGAAGTCATTGCTTGCCTGCCATGTTTGACTTCACTGTGTGAAGACATTCTGTCTTTTTGCTTGTTTGGCTTCATACTGTCTTCCTATTCCGATCTGTTCTACCTAGCAGCTGTTAGTCTTCGTGCTTTCATTGTACTGCTTGCTTGACTATGGCCTGTCTAGTGTAGTTTATCTTCCGCTGCATATCATATGGGTGTTATTTGGTTGTCTGTCTTCGAAGACATTGCTTCTTCCGAAGACTTTCATAAAAATCGCCTATTCACCCCCCCTCTAGTCGATAACTAGCACTTTCAGCGCCCCACCCCACGTACCACCGTTTAACCTAATTCTAAGCCTATAACTTCCCATAATTTCCAAAACCAACAGAGAGCCACCCCAAACAAATTTTCGCCGCAGTAAACTTTTGTTCTTCCGCGATCCCATCTAGAGGCCTTTTCCGGTACTCTGCCGGAGGGGGAATCGATCATGGAGGGCTTCTACATTAATCTTGCTGCACCTCTGGTGATGTGTGAGTAGTTCATCACAGACCTACGAGTCAATAGTGATTAGCTAGATGGCTTATTCTCTCTCTTTGATCTTCAATACAATATTCTCCTCGGAGTTCTATCCGATGTAATCTTCTTTTGTAGTGTGTTTGTTGGGATCCGATGAATTGTGGATTTATGATTGGAATATTCATTGAAAAATAACTGAGTCTTTTCTGAACTTTATTATGCGTGATTGTTATAGCTATGCAATGCTTTCCGATCTATGCGTTTTCTTTGGCCAAGTTGATTCATTGATCTTCAGTGGAAGTGGTGCATAGTAGTTGGTTCAATCTTGCGGTGTCCTCACCCAGTGTCAGCAGAGTTAGCGAGACACGTACTGTATTGTTGATTCTAAGGTTAAAACGATGGGGTTTAATCATATTGATTGGTTTTATTCTGTCTACATTATGTCATCTTACTTAAAGTTTTTGCTCTATTTGTCATAAACTTAATACCATAGATGCAGGCAGGAGTCGGTCGATTGGTGGAGTGATAGTAGTAGATGCAAGCAGGAGTTGGTCTACTTGTCACAGACGTAATGCCTAGGTACATGATCATGCCATGAATATCGTCATAACAATGCGCTTTTCTATCAATTGCCCAAATAGTAATTTGTCTTCCCACCGTATGCTATTATTATGAGAGAGAAGCCTCTAGTAAAAACTATGCCCCCCGGGTCTATTTTAATCATATTACAAAATCAAAAATACCTTGCTGCAATTTTCTTTCTGTTATTTTACTTTATAATTCATCTACTTACCATTACCAGATTTGATCCTTGCAATTAATGAGTATAAGGAGATTGACAACCATCTTGCCCGCGTTGGGTGCAAGTATTTGCTCTTCTGTGTGCGGGTACTGTTGACGGGTGTTTGCGTGGTTCTTCTATTGGTTCGATAACCTTGGTTCTCTACTGAGGGGAATACTATCCGCTACTATATTGCTTCTTCCTTGCTCTTTGGGGAAAATCCCAACGCAGCTCACAAGTAGCGCTACCCTCACTATGCTTGTCTGTTGGGTTATTTGGGACGAGATAAATGCAAGAGCATTCATAAAGAAGTCCACGCCTTCATTCTACATCCTTAAGCTTATCCAGGACGAGGCCAAACTTTGGGTCACCGTTGGAGCTATGCATCTGAGCATCATCATGTCGTGAGAGTAGTTCTATTGTGTTGTTGGTATTGTGTTTGCTTCCTTGACGGGCTATGTTGTCGAGCCTTCGATTTGTGCTATGAACCCTCTCTCTCTCTCTCTCTCTCTCTCTCTCTCTCTCTCTCTTAATTAATGATGGAGGCTAACCTTTTGCCTCGGTTTGAAAAAAAAAATCACCTCATGTCACGCACACATGTCGCGTGGATCGAGTTCGAGTTTGGGCTAATGTTATGCGCCTTGCTGGATGAACTAATTTTTTACATGGAAGTGCTTCACCTAGTTTTGGGCGTACGTATCAATGCTCGAGCTCATCATGGACATATTTTATACCCTTAGAGTTCTTCCACCACATGTCAGTTACATCTCTTCGCTCTCCCTCGCATCCCCTCTATGTAAAAAGATACACAGAAGAAAGACCAAGCATGGCAAAACAAACAGAGCAGAACATACCTACAAAGTTTCTGTGTGCTAAGTTGCTTCTCCGGCTACCCCATATCGGCAAATGTGTGCATAGCCGTCCGGGAGAGCGAGGTGTGAAACCGCTTTCCATGAGAACCTTCGCTGGGTGAGGGGCAATAAGGTTTATGGGGAGCGTCTCATCGCGACCGCTCGCTCAAGTTCGACTAAATCCTCGAAGTCCGCCCGCCTGCTTTGACTAGTTCCTCTACCACGGACGACCACCTGGTCTTCACCACGATGGCCGAACATGCTGCTGCACCGGAGTTTTCGGTTTCCTCGTATGTCCTGCTCCTCTTTTTTTTACTAGGTGAGTGGGAATAGCTTATGTGCTAGATATTCCTAGTTTGTCATACGTGATTTGCCATGTCAGTAATCTTATGATGATGCTCATCTGAATTAAGCTTAAACCAAAACTGCCTATTTCCAAGCACTAGGTGCTAACAGTTGAGACTCCGTAGAAGGATGGTTGTGCAAGTGAAGTACTTCCCCTGTCTGTGAAAAGGAGGCTTATAAATTTTGTCCGAAGTCAAACAATATAAAGTTTAGGCCTCCTTTGGTTCAAAGAAAAAATGAAGGAAATACAAAAAACTTTTCTATGATGACAATATTCAAGCCTTTGGTTCAAAGGAATATAGAAAGGAAAAACAAAGGGAAAAGTTATTTGATCTCAATTTCAGTGGAAAAAACACAAGTGTTTTACAACCATTAGGACATCTTTTCAATTACTATGCATGAAAAACGAGACTCAGATCCTTAGTGACATAATAACATGCAAATTATGACTTTTCATGTGGTTTGACTTTGACTTGACTCTGTTTATTAGGATTCATATGTTTCCCTACCCCTGTGAACCAAACACTCAATGCTGTAAAATTTCTATTTTTTTCAATCCTATGTTTTACACGTGCATTCCTATCCGATTTATACTTTTTTTTTCTTTTCTTCCTTTTCGAATCATGTGAACCAAAGGAGGCCTTAACCAAGTCTGTAGGAGAAACTATGACACCAAATTAATGTCATTGCCAATTTAGGGCTATCCATGGATCAAGTTTAGACTAGAATTTTATCTTTTCTTGCCTGACGAGCCATGGATGAAGTTTAGACCAGAATTTTTGTGGCATGGCTACCCATTCGGATTAGGAGTGCATTGTACCAAGATATTTTTTTATTTTATTTTTTGAGTTGTAGTCGTGTACTTTGAAATTTAAAAGGATATTTTGTGGTATTGTGTCTACGATTCTATACCCGGTGTGCATTGTGCTATACCTTTGATATTCTTTTTCAGTTTTTCGAAAGTATGCCGAGCCAGTGATCTCACGCGCCTAGTGCACGGCCTCGGTCTATGTCCCCCTCGTACAGTCCCAACAGGTAAAAGCCGGCCACAACGCACATCACCGGTCCGAGGCACCTTTGACAGACTAGCGCGTTCAGGTCAGGTCGGCGAGTGAAAATTGACAAAACTGTCCCTTTTCTAAAAGTTCAACACAAAATGGCCTTAATCTGAAAATATTTCACAAAATGTGCATGACGCCCGGAGCTGAGGCGCCATGTTAAAGAGCATGACGCTCTGATCTAAAGCATCATGGTTGTGACATGTAGCATAGCGCCCCGGGCTAGGGTGCCATGCCAGGGGCGTCATGCTATCTAACACAAAAGGCCCGGGCATGATGCAAAAGGGCTACTTTATGAAATATTTTCAGAATGAGCTCATTTTGTGTTGAACTTTAAAAAAAAGACTAGTTTTGTTCATTTTCACGGTCGGCGACGCTAGAAAAGCGCATGCAAGCCTACCAGGAACTAGCTGGGTTCCACCACTTTTTTAACAGCAGATGGTTCCACTCCAGTTACACCTGTCGTAAACGGCACACACCCACACGGCCACACCTCCCTTTTTTTCACCTCACCTAGCTCAGTCGGTGCTTTTGTCGTCGAAGCACTCGTCGATGCTCGAAAAGAAAGACGTGAAGGCAGGCAGCTATCTGGCCGTGATGGCGCTCTCATCTCCTCCTCTTCGCCACGTGTAACGACGGAGGTCGCCCGAGGCGATGGCCCGGTGCCGACAACGGCAGGCACATAGTATGCGCCCCCCACCCCCGGTTCAGTCAACTGTTTACACACAGCCGGGCTGATGTGAGCATCGCGTCGTCGCCGTCGCCGCCCCGTTGGTTCCCATGGCATTAATACTGTTGAGTCGGGCTACGGAGCCGCACACCGTGTATCCAGATTTGTAGTAGCGCCGGCCGGCAAAGTCGCTCGTTGTACCCTCTCCGTCCCCGACGTTTCGTAGACACCGTTGCGTACAAGACGCAGATCGCACGTACGTAAAGTAACGTTTGCGCACAGGAGTTTGCACCAAAGCTCGGCCAGGCGTGTTCTGTGAACATGCATCACGTCCGTCGTCCTTTTCCTTGCCTTTCAAGAGCTCTGAATCTTTTCTGGGTCTCGACGGCGCTCCTGCGGCTGCAGGACCGGGAAGGGAATAGGGGACCGTCTATATATGCTGCATTCATGTGGGTGGCACTCAAAAGAGGCGTTCACATATTAGCCATCAAAGGAGCCTTTGTTAAAAGCATGCAACCGAGTCTACAAGCTAGGTGTTCTTTCCATACGTGCATATGCATATGTAGTTCTTCGGCTGTGTTTCCATTTTTCGACAAATGATGAATTTTATTCGCTTAAAATGGAGCATAAAAAAGATACACAACACAAGGAGCGCACACCCGGCCTCGACTGTGTTTCCTGGTTAACGAAATTTTGATCGACTCGAGTGTGAAAAGGTTGCAACATACATGTGCTAAGATTTGTTTTCCTTGGATTCGGTTTTAGACTAGCGTGTTCTATGTAGACTTGAATTCACATTCAACCGAAACAGCAGTGTCCAAAGGTCACTTTGGAAATATTCCCTCGAAGAACACTCCCACGGAAACGTTCGCTCAATAAGATTCCTGAAGCTAATTCCACGTTAGAAAAAAAAAATCGTGATGTGTTTTCCAAGACTAGATTAGATCCCTTGACCTCTTGACCTCTTGCCGGGTTCGTGAAAAAATAGTGTAGCAAGGATACATTTTGTTTTATGTCCTAGTGTGAGAGTAGTGTAGTAAGGGCCATGAATTCCAGACCTAGCTAGCTGGCCGTTAAGGTGCCCACGTCGAGCTACATGCTTGGAATTCAGAACAGTCGGTGCAACGACCCCGTTGCACTCCTTTTGACTTCCTTCAAAGAACCTAGGCCCAAATGCCGTCCACGCACGCACAAGTATATACTGTAGATCAATGCTTGTATCACAGCACACACTTCACCAGTCAGCAGAACGCAGGGGTTTTCTTTAAGGCATTACCTTTTTCTTTGCGAAAATTCTTTAAGGTATTGCTGTGCCATCCGCCGGAAGATATAAGGAAATTAATGCCACGTCAAACTTCTGTAAACTAGTACGAAGTTTTTATATTTGGTGGTGATAGATTAGTTTTTTAAATAGATATACATACAAAATCTACGTACATTGTACCTGAGCCGCTTCATTTCTCCACCCTACAGTAGTTGCCAGCTCTAAAACCATCCGAGCCAGCAACCAGCTGTTGTTTTGAGTTGAAAGAACATATTCACGTTTTTCGTTGGAAAAATACATCGTGCATACAGCAATACACTGACTTTGACTTTGATCTCGTCGTTTCTACTCGAGTCGACAAAACAAGTCAAATGGTGTTTTTTTTTAGGGAAAGTCAAATAGGCGTTGCAAACGAAATAAAATGCCTTTTTCTTCCTGAAGACGTGCTCTGTGATTCGGTACACGAACCTGTCGAAACGAGTATGTCAGCGAGAACCTAATAGGAGAAAGATTTTGATACCCTAGTATGAACAATGCTTTGTCTCCTCTTCATTTCCCACTACAGAAAGGGCCATGAATCTTTAAAGGAGTGTACACAACAGCAACACATAATTACTGAACTTTCCTTCTCACCACCCTTTAGAAAATTAATGGGGGCATCTATCTTAGCTTTGGCATGGCCTGAAAGGAAAACGCCAATAAAAAGTGGTGCAATTAGGGCTCTGCATGAACTGGCTTCAACTAGGGATCGGCTTTTAGGGGAATTATTCTCTATTGCTTGTTTACTTGCAATGGATTGGGCCCTCCTGTCCTCCATATATAGACAATTGGGCTCGTGCTGTAGTGCATTGTGTTGTGCGGACCAAATCTTTAGCCAATTAACCCGATTCTGATTCGATATACATATTCACCTCAACGAAAAAAATAGCGCGCTATAAAATATAGCGAGCCCCTTCTCGAAATGCTACACAAGTTATAGCGCGCTAATAGCGTGCTATATTTCAAAATAGCATTTGCAAAAAATGCCAAATATATCCACAAATAAAGTATTTCAGTACCTTAAGACACCATCATAGAGAGACATAATCTAGCTAGATAGGAAGCACAAATTTTAAACTGAATGTTAAACTGTAGTCAATCTATTTAACATATCTTAACTCTGAACATTGAGCACCTAGCCTACATCTACCGTGCAATAACCACAAAGTAAACCTGTGCTTCCCTATTTTCTGATATTTTTCATCATTTGAACGCTATAACGCTACACGCTACAACGTTATAACGCCCTGTAGCGCGCTAATTACGTGAATAACGCCATAGCGGCTGAATTTGCTAAAATATAGCGTTTCCTTCTGAATACGCTATAACGGCGCTATAGCGTCGTTATAGCGCGCTATTTTTTTCGTTGATTCACCTACTGACTGATTGGTTGATTGATTTGGTCCACTGATCCTACATGCCCAAGGTAATGGCTCCATTTGTAATCCTACTAGGCACCGCGAATGCGGATTATTAGGAACCTTTTAATTTGGAATGGAACAGTTCAATGTACAGAAGTCCTGTAAGTGGCAGAGGAGTGTATTAGAGTAGAGCTGGTTATACGACCTGGTACTTTTGTTCAGCTTCGGTTGATTAATTAAGAGAGTATGATGAACTGACAAAGTAAATATAGGTTAAGGATCTAAGTGGCCCAACCAAGCTGGTTTTAGGACCTTCAGGCTGCAATTCCAAAGCCAGTATAATATGGTTTCCGATGTATCTCTTGGCTTAAGCAAAGTATTTCTTGTATCAGGAGAGTCATGCTTAAGTGAGCTTAGGAGGGTAGCCAATTGCGTAGCTTTGTAAAGGGTGACGTCCGTTGAAAAGAGGCTTGGAAACAATAGTGGAGAGTAGCTAGTGACTGTCATCAGGAGGGGAGGAAAAGAAGAGCTGAAAAAGGAAGGAAAGATATGTGTCATCTAACATAAACAGACTACATGCTTTTCTAAAAGCGATGGAGCGTGGAACGTCATAACGACTTTGATAAGATGTTCTGCGGGGACATGAGCATCACTGGCTAAATCTTGATCATTAAGCTAACGGAGAAGAGGTTACAGTATTCATGTGACAGGTTGTATATATAGCTAGCTTTGCTGATTTAATTGTTTCACTTGCTCTACCAATCAGCAGCCAGTCATGCAAAATATGATGGCCACAGTAATTTGTAAATGCAGCAAACGCAAATGTTTCTACTTTAATAAAATAGAAACATCCATCTTGAATTGCTTGGTCTGAGTTTTCCTTCTGTGGGAAAATTTATAAAACCATGCAGTCTGAACTTTCTAAAACAGCTTACCATAAATTGTAGGTCGTTTTTGTATCCCAACACTTGCAGTAAATATGAAAAGGAATCATGGAGAGGACTGTTTGATTATGTTTTTATCCAAAGGAAATAAGGCGGTTACACATTTTCAGAATTATGTGTTATTTAGTATTTCAGAAATGTGGAACTTGGTAGTGCATATTTATGCACCTACAATTCCCACATATCTTTGTGTGCAACTTAATCGATTCAGAAATAGCAAAGCGTTGACATTATTATCTTTTGATAAAGAGAGCCCTCTCTCGGATTTCATACAATAGAAACCACATTGTCTTCAGAACTACAAAGACCCTAGCAACTACTCGAAAGCATAGAATAATTTGACAGCGCTATTACAAGGACAAGGAGCCATCCCTCCCTCCCTCCCAATAGCTCACGTCAAATAGGCTAACCCCCGGCATATACACCAGGGCAAAACCAACAGACTCTCAATCCTGAGAACATACTTATTACATGTCCAAAAGACAAACAACAAGAGGAGCATAAGGAGAAGAGAAGCAGCAGTGATGACTCCAAGGGGGGAGGATCTTCATCATGTTTGGTCTCCAGGAGCAGTCAGTCTTGGCACTCCCGTCTTCCATCCATGTGCAGCTTTGAAGATCTCCCAAGCCACCCGCTCAACCTGCCTTACGCCCTCCGTCATGCGCTTTATTTTTTTCTTGGTTTTTCTGCAACACACACCAATCATGTAAGTTCTTAATGATCAGATTCACAGGCACACAGGGGTCAGTTACCCTGGTATTATCAAAAACCAATATGTTTCTAAGCTTCCACATAGTCCACAACATCGCAGAAATACCTACAGTCAGAAGACTTTTGTCATTTTTATCAAATTTGCCGAGCCACACGCCAAAAATATCATTGACACTATCAAGAATATCATGCATTCCAAACGAGCATTTCATAACCATCCATAACATTTTTGCTACAGAACAATGTATGAAGAGATGATCTATGTCTTCTTCCTTACCACAAAAAGAACATTTACTGTCACCTAGCCACCCTCTTTTCTTCAGATTGTTTTTAGTGAGAATGCTATCTCTCAGCATTAGCCATAAGAAAACTTTAACCCTAGGGGGCATTTTCGTTTTCCACAAAAAAATATAAGGGTATTTGAGTCCAGTCTGGACAAGGTGTCTGTAACAAGACTTAACAGTATATTTGCCATTTCCCATCAAAGTCCATCTGATTTGATCATTTCGTTCGTCTAAAGCCACACTATCACAAGCCTCCTTGATGTGCCCCCATGCTTCCAATGATTCCCCCAAAAAAGTTCTTCTGAATCTCACATTATCAAGCCCATTTCTTAGAATTATTGCCACTGACTTGTTCTTATCAAAGCATATGTTATATAAACGGGGGTAACTGTCTTTTAATGATTTTGGACCAATCCACCAGTCTTCCCAGACTCTGGTGTTTTCACCATTTCCCACATCGAATTTACAAAAAGAGAAAAAGACCTCTTTATGTTTTAACAATTCCCCCCAAAACTGTGAATCCCCCCCCCCCTCTACATTTAACACTGGTGACACATGCTTTTTTAATGTACTTGTTTTTAGCACATTTTGCCACATCCCTTCTGTATTATATATTTTCCACCACCATTTACATAGCAAAGCATTGACGTAGAGAGGCAAATAAAATGTAACGTTTGCAAAACATATTTAAACATCAAACCAAACAGTTTCCTTGCCAACTTTCTCTCTGTGCTCACAACCAGGAGAAACTACAAAAGGTACCTTACGATTAGTTGTGATCGACGTTCAAACAAAATCTCGCTCACTCTTTTGTTCCAAGTTCTGACTTGACCTATCACTACAAACAAACAAGAAACAAGATGATCGTACATGTGCGTTTGGAAATTGGAATATTGGAACAGTTTCGAGTTGCAAGACGCCGACAAGGGAATCGAGATGGAAGCGCGAGGTCCAAGTTTTCCGTTAGTGCATGCGTACGTATCGGTTCGTACAGATGTAAACCCCTTTGGCTCTGTTCAGAACAAAGGGACTTAAAGCATGGTGTCGTGGAATTGTCACGGCAGATGTCCTAATGAAAGGACTTAGTTGTGGAGCCATGGCGACGAGGTTAGCTTAAAGGGGTTAAACGGGACAAAGGACACGAGGAGTTTATACTGGTTCGGCCCCTTGCGGTGAAGGTAAAGGCCTAATCCAGTTTGAGGTGGTATTGCTAGGGTTTCGATTATCAGGGAGCGAATACGCTTTGCCTGGCTTTCGAGTTGTTGTCTTTTTTTCTCCCATAAGCCGCTGCCGGGTCGTCCCCTTATATACATGGGTTGACGCTCTGCGGCCTACAGAGTCCCGGCCGGCTCATACAAACGTGTCCGGCTCGGTGACTTATCTTATATGCTTTACAATACAAGTTTACATATACATGGCGGTTTACACTTACGGGCCTTACGCCGCCTTCGGGTTTGGGCCCTTTAACAAGCCTGTCTTATGAACCGCCATCTTCAATATACTCTTAGGCTTCATTTAGATGAACCGCCATTGGGATGACCCGGCCCCTCCTGGGCGGGTCATATCTAATAGTCATATCCCCAACATTAGGCCCCAGGTTGATTTGAACTTGTTCATGTCAATCTTCTACAGTTAAAAAAATCGCTCTTCATCTTCCTGTGTTATTTGTAATCCGTCATGACGTCATCTCCTGAAATCGCGGTGACCCGCCGTGACGTCACCTGTCATTAATTCTATATATGGCCCAAATCTTAATAAATCTTTTCCTTTATTGAACCTCCGAAAATCGAGGCGTCCGTGCCGTTATATATCCATTTTCTTGTCTCCTCGATTCCCGCGCATGCCACTTATCCTTCCAACCTTATGAATAGGGCCTCGAGACCTTCTTGCACTCTCCCTCTTTTCCTTCTCGCCTTCTTCTTCCTCCTCGCAGCGCCCCGGCGCACCCGAGCTCCACCGTCGTCGATCTTCATCCCCTGCTTTTTCCGGCCGCTGCATCGCCCTGAACGAACCAGAACGTTGCGGCGCCCCTCCGCTGTCAACCAGCGCCGGTAAGTCCTCCCTTTTCCTCTTCATAGATCTATGTTAGGGTTTCTCTGTTCGACGGTGTTCATCACCGTTCTTCCCTTTCTTTCTTAGCTTGCATAATTTTGATCTGAAGACAGTACAAACCCTGCGCCGTAGCAGTTTTAGCACTTGTTTTGCAATATCAGAATATATCCTCATAGCAATAGATCTCATCTAAACATCCCCACTTCTCTGCTGCCGCCACCTTAGGTTTAGATTTTATTCCATTTTTCTGAACAGCTGCAGATCCAATCACATAGCTTTAATCTACAAGACCTATTTGTCCCAATACTTAGTAAAATTTTCTCTTGTCAGACCTCGAATACCAGTATTTGTCATGGCGGCTTACATCACCAGCTTATAATTACTCATATATCATTAGTCCTCATTTAAGCCGCCCTTCTGAATATACACTGCAGCTGTTTAACTTGTGGTTTCGCAAATTGATCTGAACCGGCAAAATTTCCCTTTCCTTTAGGTTTTCTCTCTTCACAATGCCGCCAAAGACAGTCTATACATGCAATTGGGTTCCCTCCGTCGTCACTGAGGGCTCACTTAAAGACTTTGTCAAAATCGGGTACTTGCCCGCAAAGAATGTTATGCATTACCGTGCTCCTGATCTAGGCGAAGAAAGACCTCAGCCAAAGGACGGCGAAATCATTGTATTCACTGATCACATGAACCGTCAAGCTCACCTAAGCCGTCAGAGACTCATACTGATGACGTTCTGATCACTGGCTCCGGTTTTATAGAACCGGGAAATCCAACTATCTTGGCAAAACACTCCGCCAAACAAGAGGTTATTGAAAGGCGGAAAGTGAGGTTTGATGTCTCTCACTATGCACAATTGAGCAGCAGCGAGATATTGTCTGGCTATCTCAACCAAGTACACTCCAGCCACGATCTTGAAATTGAGATGGTGAAGCAAATGCATCAGAAACATGAGGTATGAATTCCTGCTTAAATAAATTATATACATCCTGCCAGCCCCCAAGTCTACTGGTTATGATAAGATTGAATAGGCTGTAGACTTTAGCAGAAATGTGAACATTTGTAGTGAATCCTTCCAAAGCCGGCTTGTTCTGATAACATTGCATCCGTAGCACCCAAGGGCCGGTTTAATCAGCATGAATGAGCCGGTTCTGTTTCCCATTGCTTATAACAGAGAGGTTATCTGTGTAGCCCCCATGAGCCGGCTGTGATTGTTTACAGCACAACCGGGTCATTATAAGATAGTTAGGAGACATGAGCAATATGCATTAGCCCCCAAGTGCCAAGTACTCTTGCTTGCAAAGTGCTTGGGACTTTATTCACATGAATTGTTTGTATAAAGAAATTTTTCGGCAGGCATTAGCCCCCAAGTGCCAAGTGTTATTGCTTGCAAAAGACTTGGGACTTATACTCTTGTAATCCTGATATGAATGTGTTGATAAGTCTATACTTCATACAGGCTGCAACTGCTGAACTTGAATCACAATTGACTGATGCAAAGACCCGGCTGGAGAATCAGCAAGCTGAGATCCGGAAGGCCAAATCAAAATTCGAATTTAGCGTGGCTGAGACGGAAAAGATGAAGACCAGTTTTGAGGTAGAGAAAAGCACTTGGGCTGAAGAGAAGACTGCTTTGATACAACGAGCTGAAAAAGCGGAGGCGGCTCTTCAGGAGGTGACCACTGAACTCACCGGTTTAAAACACCGTGTATCTCAGATGGTTTCCGCTATCTTTGGTGAGTCGCCTTCTTAAACATCAAAAGTGAATCTTTTCCTTGATGGTTATAAACCGCCTCTGACCGATTTATGATTTACTCAGGTCCAAGGAGCAGCAACTTTAACCAAGACATGCTTGTGAAGCTGAAGGCGGTTTACACCCTTGTCGAACAACTGTATACCCGAGCTCAGCGTACACTGGCTACAGTCTCTCCGACTATTCAAGCACCAACTCTTTTGTCAGATGTCTTGAAAAAACTTTCCGTCCTACCTGCCAGGATTGATGAAATAAAACAGTCGTCTACAAGAGCCGGTGCCGTAACGGCCTTGAGCCCGGCCAAGGCATGGCTACCAGAGCTAGACCCGTCTGAGGTAGCTACTGGATATCCAAACTTAAAAGAGGACGGCACTGCATTTGATCAGAAAGACTTTGCTGCCTGTGTGAAAGAAATACGCCCTCTGGCCAGTCTGATCGCGAATGAGACGGATCTGTCGAAATATCACCCGGCTTACAGCATGGAGAATCAAAAGATGCCTACGCCGGCTTATAAAGTGATGGGTTTAATCCCTCCAATCCGTAAGCATACTTTTGCCCCTGAAGTTGACCCGTCTGGACTTATAGATGATGAGGCTGAATTTCAAGCTTTATGTGGCATTGATTGGTCATCACCGAATCTCCAGACAGCGGCAGAGGACGAAGATCCGGAGAAGGATAATCCAGAAGCCTCAAGTCAGCAAGGCCAAGAAGATTGAACCGCTGGGCGGTTTATATTTGATCCGTATGAAAAACACTGGATCTATTGACTCATGGAGTCATGTAATAGGGTAGTGAAACTTTAAACTGCCGTGCCATCGTGCGTGCTTCTGTTTTGCGCAGCACTGCTGACCTGCCAGTTTAAGAAACCATCACTTTATGCTTATGGCAGCGTGAATTGATGCAGATCTGATTTATCATTACCCTGCACACAAAGAAATTACAAGTGCCCTGGCGGCTTACCGCCGGGCGGGTCATGATACCCAATTGAAGCCACTGGGGACGAATAGTCCATAACCAGGACCGGTCTGACTACAACGTTGACACAATTTAAATAAAAGGTCGTACCTGTGATGTACGCTTTAAACTGCCAGCTTAATAGCTTCATGTGATTAGAGCTATAACTCGAAACATAATACTATTATGCTCTTGGCGACTTAGAGTCTGCCATCCTGGTGGGTTGCAGAAACCCGAAAGGTGCTTCAAATATGAGCCGTAAATAGGGCAGCTTGGCCCGATTTGTAAAACCAAATGTCAAAAAATAAGAAATCAAGAAATTCAAGAAACTCGAGGCCGTTGTAGGCCGCCAAGCCAAAGTGTCTTCTTCGATGAAACTAGCCTGAGCCACTGGAAGGTACGTGCTTTCCGTGAGCCGGCACTCACAGTACTCAATCGACATTTGAACCCAGATAAAGTCAGGTCTTGTATAAAGATAGACTTATCAGGAGTACGCAGGGTCAGAGTAGCAGCATGCATGACGGGCCGATTTATCCAAGTTTCAAAGAAGGCGGCTTATGAAGCCTGGATCTATCCTGACTATCTGTAAGCTGTGCTCTCGCATGACAAGCCGCCATTTGAACCTTAACAAGCTCAAGATCTTTGGTGAATACACCGTAAAAGATTGATTGTTAAGAGTTCGATGGGTCAATCAGGATGACCTGATGGAGTTGAAGCAGCTGGTATACAGGTAGGATGACCCGGAAAGGTTATGTTCTCTTTGGTCGAATACGCCTATGTTTGAACAAGATAACCTGGTCAAGAGGGTAGTCACGCTATGTTCTCTTTGGTCGAATACGCCTATGTTTGAACAGGAAGCCCCCAAGTGACATACTTACGGATTGTGCTCGTCGGGGACCTATGTTTGAGCTGTGTTGTGCATCCAACTCTCTTTGGTCTTTGTAGTTTGGGCGTCAAGCCTCTTAAATGAATAGGTAAGATGATGATAAGGACTCAGCTTCGAAGAAGTGAAACGACAGAGGCCCTGAATTATCAGGGATGCCGGCTTTAATATACTGTCTATAATATATACATCATCAGACTATGTACATTATGAGAGCTGGTGGCTCAAGTATAGTAGGGCCGAAGATGAGCAATATTCCACGGCCGACGTGTCTCCTCCTCCGACTTACGTGAGTCTTTGTGGTCTCGAACGTCGATAAGATAGTATGATCCATTATGCAGATTCTTGCTGACCACAAAAGGTCCTTCCCAAGGTGGTGATAGCTTATGCATATATGTCTGATCCTGGATGAGCCGGAGCACTAAGTCGCCTTCTTTAAAGGTTCTGGTTTTAACCCGGCGGCTGTGATAACGACGTAGGTCTTGTTGATAAATCGCTGAACGAGCCGCCGCAAGATCACGCTCTTCATCCAACAGGTCAAGTGCATCTTGACGTGCCTTTTCGTTATCAGCTTCAATGTAAGCCGCCACCCGGGGTGAATCGTGACGGATGTCACTAGGGAGAACCGCCTCTGCTCCATAAACCATGAAGAAAGGTGTGTAACCCGTAGATCTGTTGGGAGTTGTATTGATACTCCATAACACTGAGGGTAACTCCTCCACCCAACAACCCGGCGTTCTTTGCAAAGGAACCATAAGCCGGGGCTTGATACCTCGTAGAATCTCTTGATTAGCTCGTTCCACTTGACCATTGGACTGAGGGTGAGCCACAAAGGAGACGTCAAGTCGAATATGCTCCCGTTGACAAAATTCTCTCATAGCGCCTTTAGAGAGATTAGTACCATTATCTGTTATAATGCTGTATGAAAAGCCAAAACGGAAGATCACCTTTTTGATGAATTGAACCGCCGTTGCTGCATCACACTTACTGACCGGCTCTGCTTCAACCCACTTAGTGAACTTGTCAACCGCCACCAAAAGGTGGGTCTTCTTATCCTTGGACCTCTTGAAAGGCCCCACCATATCAAGCCCCCAAGTTGCAAAAGGCCAAGTAATTGGAATCATCCTCAACTCTTGAGCCGGCACATGAGCGCGGCGTGAAAACTTCTGACAACCGTCACACTTGCTAACCAAATCCTCTGCATTAGCATGAGCTGTCAACCAATAAAACCCATGACGAAAAGCTTTGGCTACGAGAGATTTAAAGTCAGCATGGTGCCCACAATCTCCTTCGTGGATCTCTCGCAGAATCTCACTGCCTTCTTCAGGAGAGACGCAACGTTGAAACGCCCCTGAGACACTGCGATGGTGCAATTCCCCACTAACAATTGACATTGACTTAGACCGCCGGGTTATCTGTCTGGCCAGAATTTCATCCCCAGGTAATTCGCCCCGGGTCATGTAAGCCAAATACGGAACTGTCCAATCAGGAATAGCATGAAGAGCCGCCACCAATTGTGCTTCCGGGTCAGGAACAGCAAGATCCTCCTCAGTAGGTAATTTGACAGAAGGGTTGTGCAAGACATCCAGGAACGTGTTGGGTGGCACCGGCTTACGTTGAGAGCCCAACCGGCTTAAAGTGTCGGCCGCCTCATTCTTCCTGCGATCAATATGCTCGACTTGGTATCCTTTGAAGTGACCCGCAATAGTATCAACCTCTCGACGATAAGCCGCCATGAGTGGATCCTTAGAATCCCAAGTGCCGGAAACTTGCTGAGCTACCAGATCTGAGTCACCAAAACACCTTACCCGACTTAAATTCATCTCCTTAGCCATCCAAAGACCGTGGAGCAAGGCCTCATACTCAGCTGCATTGTTAGTACAAGGAAACATTAACCGGAGAACATAAGAAAATTTATCACCTCGCGGGGAAGTCAAGACGACTCCAGCCCCCGAGCCTTCCAATTGCCTGGACCCATCAAAGTGAATAGTCCAATATGTGTTATCCGGCTTTTCCTCAGGCGTTTGCAACTCTGTCCAGTCATTGATAAAATCCACGAGCGCTTGGGACTTGATGGCCGTACGAGGCACATACTTCAGACCATGAGGTCCAAGCTCAATGGCCCACTTGGCGACCCGGCCTGTGGCTTCTCTATTTTGGATGATATCCCCTAAAGGAGCAGAGTTGACCACAGTAATGGGATGACCCAGAAAATATTGCTTGAGTTTCCGGCTTGCCATGAAAACCCCATATACAAGTTTCTGCCAATGCGGATACCTCTGTTTGGACTCAATAAGTACCTCGCTGATGTAGTAAACCAGCCGTTGAACCGGATACTCCTTGCCTGCCTCTTTCCTTTCCACCACAATGGCCACACTGACAGCTCGGCCATTGGCAGCCACATATAACAATAGAGGTTCCTTATCAATGGGAGCAGCCAGAACCGGTGGCTCAGCCAGCTGAGCGCCTCAAATGCCTCATTAGCAGCATCACTCCAGACGAAATTATCTGTCTTCTTCATCATCTGATACAGAGGAATAGCCTTCTCTCCCAACCGGCTTATAAACCGGCTTAAAGCTGCAATGCGACCCGCCAGACGCTGAACATCGTTAACACACGCCGGCTTAGCCAAAGAAGTAATGGCTTTGATCTTCTCCGGGTTAGCTTCAATGCTTCTGTTAGAAACCAAAAAACCCAAGAGCTTGCCTGCTGGTACACCAAAAATACATTTGGCCGGGTTAAGCATCAGCTTGTAGACCCGGAGATTGTCAAACGTCTCCTTCAAATCATCAATCAAGGTCTCCTTCTTCCTGGATTTCACCACAATGTCATCTACATAAGCATGAACATTTCGCCCGATCTGACTGTGAAGGCAATTTTGCACACACCGCTGGTAAGTCGCCTGTGCACTCTTGAGCCCAAAAGGCATAGACACATAGTAGAAGGCTCCAAACAGAGTAATGAAAGCCGTCTTCTCCTGGTCCTTAACCGCCATCTTGATCTGATGATAACCAGAATAAGCATCCAAAAAACTCAATCGCTCACAACCCGCCGTAGCATCAATGATTTGATCAATATGGGGGAGAGCAAACGGATCAGCCGGACAAGCCTTATTTAAGTCCGTGTAATCCACACACATTCGCCACGTGCCGTTCTTCTTGAGTACCAACACCGGGTTAGCCAACCACTCCGGATGAAAAACTTCAATGATAAACCCGGCCGCTAAGAGCCGGGCCACTTCTTCACCAATGGCCTTCCGCCTCTCCTCGTTAAAACGACGAAGGAATTGCTTGACCGGCCTAAACTTTGGATCAATATTGAGAGTGTGCTCAGCGAGTTCCCTCGGTACACCTAGCATGTCTGAAGGCTTCCATGCAAAGATATCCCGGTTCTCACGGATGAACTCGATGAGCGCGCTTTCCTATTTCGGATCCAAATTGGCACTGATGCTGAACTGCTTAGATGAGTCGCCAAGAACAAAATCAATCATTTTAGTGTCATCTGCCGACTTAAATTTTAGCAAAGGATCCTGTTCTGTGGTTGGCTTTTTCAAGGACGTCATGTCCGCCGGGTCAACATTATTTTTGTAAAATTTCAGTTCCTCCGCCGCACAAACTGATTCAGCATAAGCAGCATCACCTTTCTCACACTCCAGGGCCACCTTGCGACTCCCATGTACTATGATGGTGCCCTTGTAACTCGGCATCTTAAGCTGTAAGTAAACGTAACAAGGCCTCGCCATGAACTTAGCATAAGCCGGTCGACCAAACATAGCATGATAAGGGCTCTTGATCTTGACCACTTCGAAGGTTAGAGTCTCAGACCTGGAGTCATGCTCATCTCCAAAGGCAACTTCTAAAGATATTTTAACCACTGGATAGGCTGACTTACCCGGCACCACACCATGGAAAACAGTGTTTGACGACTTAAGATTTTTATCAGTCAGTCCCATGCGACGGAAGGTCTCATAATAAAGTATATTAATGCTGCTGCCTCCATCCATGAGTACCTTAGTAAATTTATAGCTCCCAACCTGAGGCGCCACCACGAGAGCCAGGTGACCCGGATTATCAACCCGGGGCGGATGATCATCACGACTCCACACAATAGGCTGCTCTGACCACCGTAAATAACGTGGCATTGCTGGCTCAACTGCATTTACTGCACTCTTGTGAAGCTTCTGATCCCGCTTACACAGGTTGGTGGTGAAGACGTGGTATTGTCCACTATTCAATTGCTTCGGGTTGCTCTGATAACCAGACGGTTGCTGCTGCTGATTCCCCTGATTATTCTGCTGGCTGTAACCACTTTGATTGCCTTGACCGTGAAACCCGGAATTTGAGCCGCCGCCTCCATGACCCGGACCATGAGAGCCGGATCCTGAACCGCCGTTCGGGCCATGGTTGCGCTGGACAGACTCCCTGAATTGTCTCATGATACTGCAATCTTTCCACAGGTGGGTAGCTGGTCTCTCCTCCGTTCCGTGCTTCGGACATGGCTGATTCAATATTGCTTCAAGGTCAAATTTTGTCCCTTGAGTCGGCCTCCCCTTACGACGCTGGTTATAACTCCACGCACCGGTGTTAGCCACAAAATCATCCGCCTTGCGCTTACCGTTGCCGCCCTGATTGGCTGAGTTGTTCTGCTGTCCCTTCATGCCGCTAATCTTCTTTCCCTTTCCCGATCTTTCATCCTCAGAGTCGGGGTCCTTGGTACCATCAGAGTCGGCATACTTAACAAGAGCCGCCATAAGCTCTCCCATGTCGTTGCAATGACGCTTAAGCCGCCCGAGCTTCTGCTTAAGTGGAATGAAACGACAATTTTTCTCCAACATTAGAACCGCTGAGCCGACGTTAATGTTATCTGAAGAATGTATGATAGTCGAGACCCGACGCACCCAGCTGGTTGTTGACTCGCCCTTGGCTTGAACACAAGAAACCAAATCCACGATCGACATGGGCTGCTTGCACGTATCTTTGAAATTCTGGATAAACCGGGTCTTCAGCTCTGCCCAGGACCTGATGGAGTTAGCTGGTAGCCCCTTTAACCAGGTACAAGACATTCCTTCCAGCATCATGGTGAAATACTTAGCGTATGCAGCCTCACTAACATCCAGCATCTCCATAGCCATCTCATAACTCTCCACCCAAGCCTCAGGGGGCTGATCTGCTGTGTAATTAGGCACCTTGCGGGGGCCTTTGAAGTCCTTGGGCAGACGTTCGTTTCGCAGAGCCGCCGTTAAACACGGCACACCCAATGCTCTAGAAGTTACACCTGCCTCAACTGAAGTCGTCGGGTAAACCGGCGCGTGCTGATGAGCCACCAGTCGAGCCACCAGCTCGGCCTCTCGACGCGCTCTGCCCTGGTCCACTAAATCCTGTGCATTGGTATCATTGCGCGCCGGGTCATATCCATGAGGTTGGTTACGGCGCTGCTCAGTACTCAAGACGGCTGGCGAGTCAATGTGCCTACTGTAGCTCCGGCTCAAACGAGGGGTCGAATGAATCCGGTCACGACTATAAGAATAAGCCTGCTGCTGTACCAAAGCCGTTTGAAGAAGCTCTCTAGCCCTTCGGGTTTCAACCGCCGTCGGGGTCTCGCCCTCAACTGGCAGAGCTGCCAATCGTGTAGCTGCAGCAATCATATTGTCTAAAGGGGTTGAGTAATGATCCGGCGGCGTCACCATGTGTTGAGGCGGGGTGTAGTTCATATGCAGAGAACCTGTCACGCGTGGCTGACCCGGCATTCCACCCCCTTGTGCTTCAGCCGTCGGATTTATCACCGGCGGGTGACTGGCCCCTGCCCCAGGTGTGTTGAAGAGGTTCCTTGACTCATAAACCAAAGGGAGACGACTCCCGTGCTTTCTCCTTAAGACCTCATTGGCAGCGTTCTGATCCACTGAGAGCCGGTATGAATCCGCTTGAATCCGCTGTGCTTGTGCGTTTAAAACGGCCCGCTCTGCATTCATCCTAGCGTTCTCTGCTGCCAGCTCTATCTTGGCCTGTGCTATCTCATCGTGCAGCTTAGCCACTTCTGCCTTATGCTGCTCCTGGTTGTCTAGGGTTACATCTACCTCCATCAGGGTTGCCAGAGCTTCCAACAGATCTGTTAAAACTTGAGCCGGCGGGCGTGCTGAACTGCCAACACCCGCTGCCGTCACTGCCACTGCACTGGAGGTCATGGCCACAGCGGCTGTCGAACCGAGAACCGGCTGGGTGCCAGCCATGAAGATCGCCACCCTATTCGGCGGCTCATGGGGATCCAGAATACTGTCGCCATCAGAACAGCCCCCAAGCCGTCCGTCTCGTAGTTGATACAGCGAGCTGGTCTCCCCCATGGATGACTCACCATCAGAGTAGATGGCCGTCTCACCGCCAGACACAGAGCCTTCTAACTCAGCCCCGTGGATAAACCCAACGAAGGCACGCTTCACGGCGGGTTGAACCCGGGCAGGTCATGCGTGCTGAGCTGTCTCGATGATGTTGGCGTAGATGTCCGGCTTAGGGCCCGGCTCGCCGATCTTGCCGATGAAGACATGGATTCCGCCGAAGGGGACCCGGTACCCGTACTCGATTGAGCCGGCCTCGGGGCCCCATCCTGCATCGTCGATGTAAAGCTTGCCGCGATGACTCTTGGTCATCCGGCCCATAGCGTACCCCTTGATCCCTTTGAAGCTGCCCTTCAAGAACTCAAAACCACCGTGCGCAGGCCCAACGGTGGGCGCCAACTGTCGTGGAATTGTCACGGCAGATGTCCTAATGAAAGGACTTAGTTGTGGAGCCATGGCGACGAGGTTAGCTTAAAGGGGTTAAACGGGACAAAGGACACGAGGAGTTTATACTGGTTCGGCCCCTTGCGGTGAAGGTAAAGGCCTAATCCAGTTTGAGGTGGTATTGCTAGGGTTTCGATTACCAGGGAGCGAATACGCTTTGCCTGGCTTTCGAGCTGTTGTCTTTTTTTCTCCCCTAAGCCGCTGTCGGGTCGTCCCCTTATATACATGGGTTGACGCCCTGTGGCCTACAGAGTCCCGGCCGGCTCATACAAATGTGTCCGGCTCGGTGACTTATCTTATATGCTTTACAATACAAGTTTACATATACATGGCGGTTTACACTTACGGGCCTTACGCCGCCTTCGGGTTTGGGCCCTTTAACAAGCCTGTCTTATGAACCGCCATCTTCAATATACTCTTAGGCTTCATTTAGATGAACCGCCATTGGGATGACCCGGCCCCTCCTGGGCGGGTCATATCTAATAGTCGTATCCCCAACACATAGGAATTTGTGAAAATGTAGGAATGAAAAAGTAAACTAGAGCAAACCATAGGATCGAAAAAACAAAGGGAAGCCTGAAAAAATATGTTCGGGTGACCGCACAAAAAACACAGAAAGCTAGTCTACTGCATCTGACATGAAGGATAACCTGATGCATAGTTTATTCGGCAATGAACACTAGCTGCCTTTGGGCGATTCTCCCATAATCGTCCTCCTCCCCGGCTTCTCTCAGAATCACCACTTTATATTATTTTTACAATCCTATCTATACCAATATAAAAAGACCCAAAGGGACAGATCCAACTGATCTCGACCATCGAACTAAGTCAATCCAACGACCTAGACTACTACAATGGCGAGCGTTAAACGTGTTTAACGTGCAATTAATATCATACCAAATATTGCACTAATCACGTGATTAACACACAAATAATAACATACATAATATCCACGTGCAATTAATATATTGCCTAAATGTGAACATGTGTTGCACGTGCGCATTTACTAGTCTAGTTAAGGTCTCCAAACGCTAGTACGAGTAGGGGCTGATGGGTCCACCACGCGCGAAACGCTAAGGGGCGACTGGGAGGCGATTGCCTGGCGATCTCCTGCCGGCGCTAGGGTTAGGGTTTTGTCGGCGGGGGTGGTGTGTCTACGGTGGTGTCCGGGGCGGCGACTGCGCCTCCCTTGACGCGGACTGGTGTAGCCTCTCTCCTCCGCGGAGCGTTGCTATGGCGAAGAAGGCGAAGGAGAAATTAGCAGTGACCTCGACGGCGAAGGCAATCCCGGCGGCGACAGCGACCCCGGGAAAAGCAGCAAGCGGGGGATCTTCAAAGTCCCCGATTACGTGCAAGACGCCGGATCCCACTGCAAGCCTCTCAGCGAGACTGGGAGGCATGGTGCTGTTAGATAAGGAGGCGAAGGGTTTTGTCTATGAGGAACTAGATCAGATCTTGCCCAAGAACATGAAGTGGTCGGCGGTGGGGAAGGCCTTCTCCCCGCGACCCCTTAACAGGACGGTGCTAGAGAAAATGATGCATAGGGCTTGGGGGCTTCATCAGGAGGCAAGGTTCCGGGACATGGGCGACAACATCTTCGCTGTCCACTTTGGGAGTGAAGGGGATTGGAGGCATGCAATGAACATCGGACCATGGCAATATGATTTCAATGTGCTGGCACTGAAGGAGTATGAGAGCAATGTACGGCCATCGGAGATGGTCTTCGATAAGACAGATGTGTGGGTCAGAGTCACGGACCTCCCACCGGGAAGGAGAACAGAGGCGTTTGGCAAAGCCCTGGGCAATTGGCTTGGTGAAGTTATAAAAGTGGATGTGGATAAAGATGGTATGGCCAGAGGAAACCAGCTGCGAGTTAGAGCTAGGATATCGCTCTTTGAGCCTCTTGTTCGTGGGTTCTTCCTCATGACCTCCCAGGAGGATAAGTTGGGCACTTGGTTTGATTTTCATTATGAAAAGATTCCACATTTCTGCTTTGAGTGTGGAAGGTTGGTGCATGTGAATGGACGATGCGATCCTCCTGTAGACAAATCGGAGCAGTGGGGCGGCTGGCTGAGAGCCTCGCCAGGGAGGAGCACTGGCTCCAAGAACGAGGTCAAGGGAGGGAAGAACAACAATACCAACAACAGCAGTTTTATGAGCTCACAATCTGATGGTAATAACAGAGAGCAGGACAGCCATGCTCGTGTTCGGGATGTCCCAGTGAAACGTAACCTGAATGCAGAATTTGATCGACCGGTGAACTCCCGCACTGGTGGGCAGAGCCGATCGGAGAAAGGGGTCGTTAATTCCCCTAGTAAGAAGAGGTACAGGAGCGAATGGCCAGAGGAAAGAGACCTCAGACACGAGATAGAGAGGAAGAAAGAGAGGGATCTTCGGGAACAGCTCAAGGCGCAGCAGAGACAGAGGGAGTATGAGCGCGAGCAGTATGAGATGAGGGGCCATAGGGATTGGGGCTCTACTAGCAGAGGTGGAGATGGGAGATACGGATACCACCCACACTATCCCTCGGAGAGGAGGAGAGGTTACTATGTCAGGAAGCCTAGGCAGGATCATGAGGTGAGAAGGAGGAGGGGAGACAGCCCCCATGTCACTCCTAACTCAAGGAAAAGGCGACCGAGACAGATGTGGATACCTAAGGGGGAGGGTGATAAGCAGGAGGGTGATGAATCCTTTATCCGAGACACTAGACAGAAGACTTCCATGGTGTTTGATCGCATCGAAGAGCATGTTAATATAACGGCAGACCTTGCCAGGGAGCAGGGCCGCCAGGAGCAATGATCATTCTAGCCTGGAACTGCCGGGGGTTGGGGTTGGACTCGGCGGTTGGCGAACTTCGGGACCTGGTTAGGTCATACAACCCAGCGGTGGTGTTCTTATCAGAAAATAAAAAGAGATCGGGGGCAATGGATAGACTCAAGTGGAGCTTAGGTTTCAACAAAGGTGTAGCGGTGGATTGTAAGGGCAAGAGTGGAGGCTTAGCGCTGTGGTGGAGGGACCATGTCGAGGTTACTTTGAGGCTGTGGTGCCAATATTACATTGATGCGGCGATTGGTGCTGATGGTGCTTCCTTTAGGTTCACTGGAATCTATGGAGAGCCATGCGTCGACAAGAGAGCGAAGACTTGGGAGGCTCTGCGCTATCTTCGTGCCCAAGACAACCTCCCTTGGCTATGTGCGGGTGATTTCAACGAAGCCCTCCGGCAGGACGAGCAGCAAGGAGGCAACCCAAGGGGTAGGAGACAAATGGAGCTCTTTGAAGACTGCCTGACCGACTGCGGGCTGGCGGATCTCGGATTCTCGGGGTACCCGTTCACATGGGATAATAGGAGGGTTGATGGAGACAATATTCAGGTGCGGCTGGATCGGGCGAGGTGCAACGGAGAGTTTGCGCAAATGTTCCCGGCTGTCGAAGTGCAACATGTGATGACGGAAGAGTCTGACCATCAAGCGCTAATTATAAATGCGTTGAGGACGGAGGGGGAGACTCACGCGCGCGGACAGCGACCCTTTATGTATGAGGCAGCGTGGGCGCGGCATGAGGAATATTAGGCCATGGTGGCCGCTGCATGGGAGGAGGCTCATGCAGCCAATCAGCAGGAAGGGCGGCTTGCGACAACGTACAACAGTTTGAGGGCGGCGACGTGGACCATGCAAGAATGGAGTCGAAGAGTTTTTGGCTCTATCAAGAGACAAATTGCGCACCTCAAAGCACAGCTGGTGGATGCAAAGGAGCGGGCAGCCCGGACGGGGTATAGACAGGAGATCAAGGAGATTGAGGACCAGCTGCATGAGCTCTACGAGAGAGAGGAGGTGTATTACAAGCAGCGCTCGCGGGTAGATTGGCTCAAGGAGGGAGATCAGAATACAAAGTACTTTTAAAACCGTGCCTCACACTGGAAAAGAAAGAATACAGTCAAGGCGCTGCGGAGAGAAGATGGGTCGAAGTGTACGGACGATGATGGAATGAGAATGATGGCCGCTCAGTTCTATGCTCATCTTTTTGCTTCTGAGGGGGCGAGGAATGGGGAGAGGGTTCTGCAACATATTGAGGGAGCAGTGACCGAAGAGATGAATGCAAAACTAGGGGCTCCTTTCACTGATGAGGAGATTGAGCTGGCCCTCTTCCAAATGGGGCCTACTAAGGCGCCGGGCCCGGACGGCCTCCCGGCCATGTTCTACCAACGCCACTGGGCGCTGGTTAAGGAGGACGTGTGTGGTGCGGTTCGTGAGTTCCTCGCGGGGACGGCAGCTCCTAATGGTTTCAATGACATGATTATTGTGATGATTCCGAAAGTGAGTTCACCGGAGTTACTGTCGCAGTTCCGCCCTATTAGTCTGTGCAACGTGCTTTATAAGATTGCGGCGAAGGCACTGGCCAATCGCCTAAAGGTGGTACTTCCCTTCATGATCTCAGAGGAGCAGAGTGCGTTTGTGCCAGGCAGGCTTATAACTGATAATGTTCTGGTGGCTTATGAGTGTGTGCATGCCATTAGGAAAAGGAAACGGAGAAAGCCTATATGTGCGGTCAAATTGGACATGATGAAGGCTTATGACCGAGTTGAGTGGGACTTTCTAGAACAAATGTTGCTGAAATTTGGCTTCTCTTGTCACTGGACAGAGATGGTTATGCGGTGCGTGAAATCAACGACGTTCTCTGTGAAGCTGAATGGGGGCCTATCCCAGAGGTTTCACCCCACCAGAGGGCTTCGGCAGGGAGACCCCCTCTCCCCATACCTCTTTTTGTTCTGCGTAGAGGGCTTCTCTGCGTTGCTGAAGAATGCTCAGAGGGAGATGAACATCAAGGGGGTATCCTTTGGGAGCGGCGGACCAACTGTCACTCATCTTCTTTTTGCCGATGATAGTGTGGTCTTTGTGGAGGGCTCACGAGCGAACTTTGAGGCATTACGCTCCATTTTGCAGGATTATGAGGCTGCCTCGGGCCAAAAAGTTAACTTTCAGAAATCAGCGATCTTCTTTGGCAAAGGTACTCCGGATGATGATAAAAATGAGCTTAAACAGGTGCTTGAAATAACGGAGGAGGCCCTGAGTGAGCAGTATTTGGGACTACCTACGATGGTTGGGAGGGCTAAGGATGGGACGTTCAAGTACATCAAGGAGAGTGCGAAAAGAAAAGTGTCTGGATGGAAGGGTCAAGGCTTATCAAAGACTGCGAGGGAGGTGCTGGTCAAATCCGGTCTTCAATCAACACCAACTTTTACCATGAGCTGCTTTCAACTCACGAAGAAAATATGCGGGAGCCTGTCTTCTATTTCTTCGAACTTCTGGTGGGGTGAAACAGATGGTCATAAGAAGGTGCACTGGATCGGATGGGATAAGATGTGCACGAGAAAGCATGAAGGGGGTCTAGGCTTCCGGGATCCGGAAGCTTTCAACCAAGCTATGCTTGCCAAACAAGCTTGGCGCTTGCTACAGGTGCTAGACTCGCTGTGTGGAAGGGTTTTGAAGGCACGGTACTTCTCCGATGGATCAATTTTAAATGCTACGTGCCCTGGTGGGGGGTCTTACACCTTCAGGAGCATCTTGCACGGCCGGGATCTGCTGCTTGACGGCCTGATTTGGCAAATTGGAGACGGCTCTCAAGTTAAGATCCATCATGATAACTGGTTACCAAGGAGGGGTAGTCTGAGGCCACTGGGCCAACGATACATTGAGGGCATTACTCGCGTCGGTGACCTGCTGGGTGCCGATGGCCGCTCTTGGGACAGAAGCAAGGTGCTGACGATGTTCACCCCGGACGAAGCACAAGAAATCTTACAAATACCTGTTGGGGGGCCGGGGGTTCAAGATTACCAAGCATGGAATTATACTAAAAATGGTATTTTCTCGGTCCGCTCGGCGTACCATCTCCGCATGGCCAGAAGCGGGTGAAATCCAGACGGCCGGAGTCCTCATCCTCAGTGGCTGATCATAGGTCCTGGCTAAGCCTTTGGGACACAGTTGCGCCGGGCAAAGTTAAAACTCACATGTGGCGGCTGATACGGAACGGCCTGGCTGTGGGAGCGGAATTGCTGAGGAGGAAGATCAAGCCTGGTGTCTTTTGCATTGCATGTGGCCGGGAGGAAACGAGCTACCATAGATTCTGGGGCTGCTATCACTCGGTGAAGTTTTGGAAGATAATGCATTCGGAGTTGGGGGTGCCGGTGGCGATCCCACTGGAGTCAGTTTGCTCCCAGATAGCGTTGTCGAGATGGCTCCTATCGTGGTTCGCGGAGGCTTCAGATGATGAGCGGGCTGTCATGGTGCAGGGGGCGTACGCGCTCTGGCTTGCGAGGAACAATGCACGCGATGGACAGTGGATTGAGGAGGCGGAGGCAATCGCGAGAAGGGTCTTCAACCTGATGGGCGAGTGGCAGTCTATTCACGGGGGTAAGAGCAAGCAGGCAAGACCTGCAGTGAAGGAAAAGTGGCGGCCCCCGGAGGAGGGGTGGGTAAAAGTCAATGTTGATGGTGCAACAACGAAGGGGGGAGAGATCGGGGGAGCGGGAATGATATTTAGAAACCATGTCGGAGCATATATGGGTGGTGCATGCCACGTCCTCCCACTGGGGAGAGACTGAGCTCCTGGCATGTAGAAGAGCTGCCCAATTGGCGGATGAACTAAACA
The DNA here is from genome assembly GCA_011799875.1 of Thinopyrum elongatum. Lineage (NCBI taxonomy): Eukaryota > Viridiplantae > Streptophyta > Magnoliopsida > Poales > Poaceae > Thinopyrum > Thinopyrum elongatum. Next base: position 210,295,080 of record CM022303.1, read on the forward strand.
TTGCAAATTTACATATTGAGATGGACTGCAGGGAGATTGTTCGCAAGCTCCAGTGCATGGAGAAGGATTTTTCACCGCTGGGGCCAATTGTGGAGGAAGTCGGCAAATGTTGGCATCGAGGGAAAACTGGAAAGTTTCTTGGGTTAGACGTGAGGCGAATAGAGCTGCTCACTTGTTAGCTAAGGAAGCAGCGACGAATAAGCTTTGCAAGGTGTGGCTGCATGTGCCCCCAGATTTTATTTTGCGTGTTGTCTCACACGAGATCCCCATGTGTGAAGTTTAAATAAAAATGTTGATTGAGTTTCAAAAAAAAAACGCTAGTACGAGCAGTAGTAATTTTTTAATTTGGATTAATTTGGATGTGCAGCGCAAGTTTCAGGCTCCTTTTACGTTCTTAACATGGCTTGCCTCGGTCTTCCGCCCAATGAGCTTGGGGTGGACTTTTACTTTCCTCTGAAATCAACGCTAGATGACAAAAATTCCTTTGGTTCACTATTCACGTTTCCTCTATCCCGAACGCAGCCTAGCAAAATTTTCCATAGGAATTATTTCCTTCGAAGTTTGCTGTGAAAATCCTTTGTACCGAACAGGCCTTTAGGCTCCGTTCGGTTTGGAGGCAGAAAAAATGAAGGAATAAGTAAATGCACAGGAATAGAGTCGAGTGACTAGAGCGAGCCTATGGAGCCTTCTGCCCTGTTCGGTGTGCAGAAAATGGAGCCCTTGGAGTACAATGAAGAGATGGGCGTTCTCACCGCTGATTAGAGTTTTTTATTGTCTCTAGAAATGATGACCTCCCATGCAGTCATTGTTTATTCGGCTGGACCACACTATAGCAAGAGCTTAGCCTCGCGCCTCGGTCAGAACATGAGGTTCCGGTGGATTTTTCATTTCCTGTGAAAAGTACAGGCTCACCTGACTTTCCACTGGAACAGGCTACCAGATTCCTGTGAAACGAACGCACTGTAGGTAGAAATTTACTAAGGAAACTGATCCTCCAAAAGTTCCTGTGAGATTCCTGCGTACCGAACGGAGCCTTAAAGTAGACAGGCAAAGAAAACTCAACTTTTGTGACACAGATATAAACCTCAAACCAAACAATATCCGGCCAACTTTCTCTGTCATCTTAGAGCATCTACAACAGGGATGGGCAAATCCGGCCCCTTAAATGGACGCGTCCACGGACACTGACTGGTCACGCTTTAAATAATGCAATCCACATTCGGACACCTTAATTATAGACGGACACTGACTGGCCACGCCTCAAATAATGCAATCAACATCCGGACACCTCAATTATCATATCTCAAATTCATACAAACTCATGGAACTACGTAGATGCATTACACACATCGTCCGGCTACTCCATCACTATTAACACGCCATCGGACTACCAAAATTTGACATGTTTGGGTATGGTGGAGATCATCCACGGCTGCCCTTGCCCATCCCGTCCTTCTCACGGAAGTACCAGTCGAAAACGCAGTATGGATCGAGCCGGATCTGCTCGTCGCCGAAGCTGTCCTCGCCGTCGTTGGCTCCTTCTCCTCCTTCGGTGGCAGTTCGGCCATGGCATGGACCGCCCGATTCTGCTCCCGGGTGAGGGCGCACGTGTTCCTCCGCTATCATTTCTTCACAATGTGGACGCGGAGGGCTTCCTCCTCTGCGACCGCCCGCGCCGCATCAGCAGCCTCCGCTGCCATCATTTCTGCCGTGATACGGGCCTTGGTGGCCCTTATCCTCTCCTTCCCACGGCAGACTGCCTGTTCCCGGTGGGGCTCATAGTCTGCCCGACCGGTGATGGGGAAGGAGAGATTTCTCGGCTGCCGGGACAGCGATGATCCAGACCCGGAGGACCCAAGCTCCCGTTGAGCCGACGCTATGGAGTCACGCTGGACAGATCCGTCCGTCATACGGGCGCTGTCCTCCCGGGAGCGGCGTAGTGCACCGCCATTGTCTCCTCCAACCCGCACGGGATGACACCCCAGTCGATGGACCCGGATTGGTCGGAGTCAGATCCGCTGCCCGCCATGCCGAAGACGGCCAGAAATTGCCGGAGGTGAGCTCGGTGGCGGAGGGAGTGGGGGGGGAGAGGAGTGTGAAGTGATTAGGGTTTGGTCCGGCGAGCGGATGGGACGAATATATATAGGGTTGGGTAGTCCCGCATGGGCCGGATCTGACGTGGCTGACGCGCCCATATCTGCCCCATATTTGAATGGACATGAGGGGTGCCGGTCAGCCTGGGCGTTTGAGGCGCCCATCTGGATCGAAAATTCGTGACCAGTCAGTAATCGGGCGGGCCGTCCGGGTGTTTGAGGAGGGTTTGGGACGCCCGACTGTAGATGCTCTTAGACCTAGGAGAAACTGCAAAATATACCTTGTGATTAGTTCTGGTCGACGATCAAACCGAATCTCGCTCAAACCTTTCGTTGTAAGTTCTGACTATCTATCACTGGAAGCAAGAACACAACATAGTCGTAGTAAATTCGAACATCAGTATAGTTTCGAGTTGCAACATGCCGAAAAGAGAATCGAGAGGGAAGCACGAGGTCCAAGTTTTCCGTTAGTGCGTGCGTACGTACGTATGGGTTCGTGCAGATCGTCCCTCGCTGCCAGTCCGCTTGCTCCAATATCTAGCTAGCTCTGTCGCGTGAGGAGCAAGGTGATTAGGCAAGCAGAGGAGGGCATCCAGTGCGTTGCCGTTGGGACGATGCTATCACACCAACCATCCGACGCGGGTGGAGGGTTTCATGTGCGATTATTGATTGTTTAGCTAGCGATAACAGTACATTATCTTTGATCGTTTGGCGCATGATATTTGCGTTTAAAGCTGTGCAGTATCCGCGGAGCCAGCGTTGTTTAGTGCTGCTGATGGCAGGCAGTTAGCTCGCGGTGATCAATCAGGTTGGTAGGCAGGCTCGTGTACCTTTATCCATCCATCAGCAGCTTCTCGGTGCGCTTTCGGATCACAGGAATCCAAAATTCCGGGGGTTGCCGGCAGAATACGATGAGAAGAAATGAAAATGCACTGTTTTGTTCGACAGGTACGCATGCATCGATTGATGCAGGGGTCTTAACCTCCTTTTCAAAAAAAAAGGTATGTACGGAGGACGGCGCTACATCGGCACGTATAATGGAACGCCATGCATCGGCACGTACGTACATCGACCGACGCTTGAAGGGAGAGTAGGAGTTTGTAATGAGGGACAACAGCAAGCAAGATATTTCTGAGCTTGGTTGGTCAGGGAGTAATTCATAGCTTAATCTTGAGAAGCACGAGGACAGCGGTAGCATCTGGGAGCAGGTTGCTGATGCTGTGCTTCTGACAATGATCGATCAACCTGACAGCCATTTGGGGACTGTGGGTTACGTACGGAGAGGCCTATCTGTCTATCTATCCACCCTTGGCTGCTTGCTGTGCCACTCAATCTTCAGCACCCACTGTACAGAATCTGTTGCTCAAACATAATTTTCCGTAACCAGATCAATTATTCTCCTCAGCCATTGCCGTCGAGAACGCTGTGTGTGGCGTGGCAAGGCCAGAGCGATATATAGAGCACGAGACACCATGATTCAGGAAGGAGAGGTTGGGCTGCGCTCTTCATGCACGTACAACATACACGCTATACACGAGCACATCTACTTTCTCGTTATATTTTCTTGCTCCTTCACCCGGAATCGCGATCTTTCGGCGTCTCGGGCAGTTGGCTGAAAACAATGTGGATCGAGCTGTCCATTTTGGCACACCCATTAGCTGAAAGTAAGAGCATTCAGATTTTGTAAATTCGGCCACTCAAACGCCCGCGAACGAGATCGAGCGCGTCCGCGACAGTGACCGGTCACATCTTAAATTGGCCACTCTGCATCTGAGTCTCTCATATTTCAACTTCTAGATCCATACAAAGTATGCAAAAGAAATTCTACGTACTACCCTAGCTAATCTTCGTCGTCGGAGATATCCACAACAACGGTGTCGGGCGCTGGCTGGACGGTCGGGTAGGAGGGCTCCGGCTCATCTTCCTCCTGCTCGACCTCATCCATGTAGGCGAGCATCTCCGCCTCCTCCGTGGCCTCCATCTCCTACCGGCGACGGCATCTGGCCTCCGCAGCCGACTCCGAGCAGAGTGAATCAAGGATGGCCTGCTGCTCCGCCTGCAGATCCGCGTCGCCAGCGTCCCCCACATCCTCCTCCTTCGGCTCATCCTCCTCTTCGTCGTCGTCGTCCTCCTCCACCTCCTCTTTCTCCTCCTCTTCCTCCAACTCCTCCTCCGGATCCACTGCATCCGGAGGTAGCCCCGCGGCGATCCGGGCTTCGTGCCTTGCCCGGATCTGCTCAAGGAGCTCGAGCCGGTGCTCCGGCGTTAGAAATGGATGGCTCCTCACCCGGCGCTCCGGCGTTAGAAATGGATGGCTCCTCACCCGGCGGCGTCGGGGCATGGCTACTAGGCGGACGCCGGGAGTGAAAAGTGACAGCGGCGGTGGACAGGCGGAGGAAAATGTGGATGGTAGGGTTTCGGTGCCGTCGGTTGACTTAAATAGTCGGGCTAGGCACTACGCGGCCCGCCGGAGCGACGCCACACGGCGACATCGGTCCGACGGAGGAGACGGGTTTCAGACCGCCGGGTTTCCGAGCGTTTCCGCGTGGGACCCCGCCGTCAATCCGGCGTGACGGGCACGCCCGGGCGTTCTCATATCCGCCTCATATTTGGACTGGATATGAGGGGTGCCGGTCAGTTCGAACGTTTGAGACCCGTTTGAGGCGTCCATCTGGGTCAGATTTACGTAAAAATAAAATTTAAGAGGACATTTATGCATCGATTCAAAGATAATAACCCGACTTCACCGTGTTTTATTTAGGAGGGATTGGGATGACAATTGTTTTGTAAATAGTCGAAGTGGAAAATGTACGGTGAGCGTGGGATAGATAACACACCCAAAACACTGTAAAAAGTCAAATATTTTTTTGTTAGAAGTAAAAAGACAAATATTTAGTTGATCTACTCCCTCTTTTTTGGTTTAATAGTCATATTTTACAAATCACATCAACGAAGGAGGATCAGATTAAGTAAACAACATATCAATGCTAAACCCATAGCCTCCCACTCCTTCATGCATTGGTTGATCCCGCAGTAAGAACCAAAATTTGACAGGATTTGCATAACTATATTTGCCAATTTTCAAGGCAAAGAGTCTTATAAATAGGAAACTTTTGATTTTGAGATGAACCTAATAAACCAAAAAGCTCATAAGCCTAGGAAGAAAGAAAAGTCTAACTAAACACCTGAGAACATAGTAGTTCGCTAGCGAGCGCTCTCACTCAAATCTCCTATTCATCGTTCTTCGCTCGTAGCGATGATTAAATCGAGATTGATTCGTAGGAATTGTCCAGTGATCAAGTGCATGGGTCGGGCCAACTACCGGAGATCGACATAACAACAGTAGTTGCTCTATCTGGTTTCCCACTGTGGGTTTTTTTTCTCCACATTTTTTCGCTTGTTTTCTTTTTTATTTTTTGTTTCTTTTTTACCTTTTCTTTTTCATTTAACTAGAATTCCGGTGTGTTGCAATTGATATACGTATTCTAATATGTTAGCCCATGATTTACATGTACATATTAATGTGATCACGTAATTAAATATTTATCAAATTCTGCCCATGACTTACCTACCTAATATATTTTAGAACTTTTTTTGCAGTCACTTATGAGCTTACCAAAGAAACATAAATTTATTTGGTAAGCTAATAAAAGGTGGGATAGTTAAGGGGGTTTTCAAGGAATGGTGATCAGGAAAGAGATGGAATGTCGGACGAAACACTCTGATTGGTAGTAAAAGGAAAGCTATTCATTTTTTGAAATAATTAGAGAAAATTCATAAAATTTTTAAAATCATGAATAGTTTTAATTCTAGTTTTTTTCAAAATTAAGGAATATTTCTTTAAAAATAGTGAATATTTTTAAAAGGCATGAACATATTTTAAATTTCGCAAAAAATATATGAAATATATATATATATATATTTATAAATTATCACATTTTTTATTCGTAAGATAAATTTCAGATTAGAAAACCAAACCAGCTGGAATAAGAAAAGGACAGCTAAAATACTGGCGGAAATAAAAAAATAAAACACTACATGGGCCGTTGGTCCGCCGCGATTTTTGGGGACTATCCGGCGCTCGCAGTGAAAGGGCGGAAGCTCTCTGCGTCAAACAGTCGACCGATTGCACAGGGGCGCGGTCAACTGGGCCGGACCATCTTCCGCTGTAGGCAGTTCCAGTTTGGGGAACTTGCTACAAGTTCCCCAACCGGTTTTAATGGTTTTGAAACCTTCTAGAAGGTTTCATAAGCGCCTTTTTTATTTTCCTTTATTTTCTGTTTATGTTTATGTTTCTCTTTCTTTTTTGCTTTTTATTTTCCAGTTTATTTGTTTCACTTTTGTTTTATTTCTCTTTTTTCTATTTTGCTTTCTTATTTCAAAAAAAGTTTGAGAATTTCAATATTGTTCGAAATTCAAAAAATTTCTCTTGTTTTTCAAATTTTTTTAGAGTTTCAAAAAACTTTTCCCATTCAAAACTTGTTCTCATTTTTTTCTAAAATTGCACACAAATTCAAAAAATGTTCGCGCTTTACAATTGTTTTTCAAAACTTTATAAAAGTTCCCGTTTTCAATTTTTCTTCACAAATTAAAAAATACTCGAGAATTATTAAATAATCATATTTTCAAAAAATGTTCGTGTTTTTTCAAAAATTTGTTTGTTTTTTCGAAAAATTGTTTGTGTTTTCAAAAATAGTTCATAGGTTCATAAAATGTTTGCATTTTCAAATTTTGTTCACATACTCAAAAAATGTACATGTTTTCAATATTTGTCCAATTCATCAATTTTTTTGGTGTTTCCGCCTTTATTCCCAATTTCAAAAAATATCTCCATTATTCAAAAAGATCACAAAAAAATGTTCGGATTTTTAAATATTTCGTGTTTCAAAAAGTATTTACTTCCTCCAAAAAAAATGTGTTTGAGTTATTAATCCGCGTGTAGTATGTGCGGTCCTGTGTTCGAACCCGGTCTAGCGCATTTTTTTTTTTCGATTTCAAAAGTGCGCTTCCGCTGCTAGGCCGGCCCAGTTTGCTGCCTCTGTGTGTGCGTCGGGCGGCTACTCGCCACAAAATGCGGCGCATAGGAGCTCCCTTGAAAGGGAAAGGGAAATGGAAACCCAACTGCAGCCACGGCCGGGCCGCGACCGGTAAGCAAAGCTTGGCGGGCAGGTGTACCGCCGCCGTGCAGACAGCAGACTGCGCAATGCTCGGCGGCAACATCCAGTGAGACTGGTCAGCAGCCGAGCTTTCTTTGGCACGATACTGGCCACTTCGAGTTGTGGAGTGCGCGTGCATAGTCAACAGTTCATGCCGGCGTGGGTCCGTGTGGACACTGGATACTGTGGTGTGGGTGTGGCTGACAACGTTACGTACCTACGCCCTCGTGCTGGTGCAGGCACATACGCCGGCCACTCCATATGCGTGCCAAGGTTGTGTGAAACGTGTCATGCTCCCTACTCCCAATTCTCTCGTCCCCACCGCATGAAACGCAGGCTATATCAGTTGTTCTGTTGCCAATCAACTTGTATTTAGATGGTTAGGAGGATAGTGGACACTGGTCCTCGCAATTTTTTGAATTTATTTCAAGTCTTTCGGCGATGTGCGCTCAATGAAAGGTGACGTATCCGTCGACTATGATGACATCTGTGACAACTTTATCAATCTCAAGTTGATGTGCCGGGTAGTCTTTTTTGAAGATGCTCATAGGAGTTGGATGTCCGTGTGAGGGTGAGTGTATACTTGTGCGTGTTAGCGACTTGGATTGTAATGTGTTTAAAAAAATATATTATGTTGATGAAGCGCCTGCCGTGGGCACGTGTAATGCTACTGTTGGCACTTGGTCCGGGGGACCTCCTATGTGTCACATTCAGCGGCAGAATGCCGACAATTCGCACAGAATCGATCGAGTGCGCCGGCCCGTTAGTAGCGCCCCATGCTTTTAGCGTGCTGTAAAAATAGCGAGCACTATAGCAACGATAAAAATCATGCGCGGCGGTGAGAAATCGAACCCGGGAGCTCGCGTAGTTAACACTTGCCACTAGCCACTGCACCAATAAACTTTTTACATTCGTAGGGCACGTGTGGTACAAGAACTATGAACCACAATATATCTAATTTTTTTTAAGTTCGAACAATTTTTTTTGTCAACAAGTGATTTTTTTTAAACGCAAACTTTTAAAATTTGCGAATACATTTTAAAAAGTTGAACATTTTGTACATGTGAACAAAATTTTAAAAAGTTGATCATTTTGAAATTTTGAACATTTATTAAGAAATCAGAACAAAATTCAAAATTCTGATCATTTTTTTAAAATGTGAACATTTTTCAAAACAATGAACAAAAATTTAAAATCTGAACAAATTTTAATTTTTTTGAATATATGTAAAAATAGGAAAAAAAGAATAAAGGAAAACGAACAAGGAAAGAAAAAAAAACATTATAAAGAAAAAGAAATAGCAAAAAGAAAAAATGAAAAAATGAAAAGAAAAAGAAAAACTTGGTTACGAACCGGCCAAGCTCAACGCTCGCTCGCGACCTTGCGTCATAAAGGGTTTTCCCTTGTCCTGTGCGCTGGGGCACCCCTATTCTATTGATGACATAGCTACCTTGGATACGATCAAAAATATTGCATGCATGCATATTTGTGAGGTGATTTTTTATAAGAATTATGCAATAATTTATTTACATTATTCAGAACAAAAATAGTTCACCTATTTTTAGTTCATGCCTAAATGCAGAATTGGTGAACACTTGTACAAACTACGTGTGAAGACAAAGAGAAAGGAAATGATTAGATGTTGTTCAAGAAGTCGTCTCGTGTCGAAGGAAATGATTTTGTGTTGTTCCAAAAGTCCTCTCACGTCACTTTTGCCCAAGAGAAGATAGAGTCCAAGTCCCCCACTTTGTGGACTCAGATTCGGACTACACAGACATACCTGACTCAAAACGCCAAGAACTCTTTCGTCCGGACTCCAAATTGGGTGGTTTTCTTTATTGGTTGGAAAATTTATTTCGTGCACTTTCCAACCCAATTGGATTCGCCTTCAAATACGTCCGGAGCGTTGAGATATTGACGAAACAATCTGATGTTGCAGCAAAATTTGAGTCAAATTACAAGTTTAAAGGTGTTGCATCACCTCCACTTGGGACCATGGGCCTTGACTAGGGTTAATTTTAGGCTGCCTTGGGACGTCCTCCCACCTCCTTGGTCGCCACCCCTTGCTCCTATATAAGTAGATAATTCTAGTAGCTTTTTTCTGGGGATTTGTTTAGTTAAAAGTTAGCCATTGCAACTCCATGTACTTCGTTTGTGTCCAATGACCAGACCAAGACCGCTTTCGGATCCCCACTTTTATTAATACTTCATCTATATTCGTAATATCCAGATTGCTTTATCATATTCTTGCATCTTCTTTGATTGCATGCAGGAATAGACCTTCATGGTCAGGCTGATCATGCTTCCGGTATCGTCAGTAACCTCAGGAGATTGGTTTAGCGATTGCTAAGGCGCAACGTTGTCCATGTTAATAGTCAGATCGTCCAAGTCGTTCTCCACCAAATCGATAGTTATCATCTCATTGAAAGATCGGGGCCCTCGCCTCTATCAAGTGGTGTCAGAGCCAGGTTGCTCGGTGAGAATTTTCCAGTTATCCCTAGATTAGATTTTTTTAACCTATTGTCCAAGAAAAAGCCAAAAAATAGGACTAGATCATCATATCCGAATCAATCCGAGCCTTTTGCAATTTTCTATTCGGTGTTTTGCTTTGTTGAATTTGCGGTTGCATCGTCGTGTTAAGTTGCTGGTCTTAGTGTCTAGTTCCTTTAGAGTTTCGAGTTCTGTATACATTAGTCACGTCACCGTTGTATCATCATCCCTTTCGTTGTCTACCATCGCCATCCATCAGTTTCCACCACGTGCTCCCCATCATTCATTGTCATAATCACACTTGAGGTCGTTCGCATCTTCGGTTTATCCAATCTACATCTTATCTAGTTTGTTTGGGAAAAAGAGAAAAGAGTAAAAGAAGAGAATAAAAAGGTAAAAAAAAAGTGAGAGAAGAAAAAAAGAAAGAGAAATTTCGGATCTGGAATCTGTTTTGCGCAGTATTCAGTAAAACAGGCATATCTTTCTGATACAAAGTCCATTTTGGCTCCATGAGTACTCAAATTAAAGCTAGGTACGAGTTGCATCTGAATAGTTGCAGAAGCTTGTTCAATATTTGGCACCTCAAAATTGGCTTATAAATAGGTATTTTTTCCCTCCGAAGTTCGTGAACACAATTTGTTACAGTTGTTCAGGCGGATTAGAATTTTTGCCTCCTCATACCACCTCGGAATTGAGTGATTCTTTTTGCGTTTGAAAGCTTGAGTTAGTACCATTCTTGAAAAAAATTATCAGAAAATTGGCACAAACTTTTCCAGAAGAAAGTTGGAGAGAGAGTGTTTGGTTTATCTTTCTTGGAGCTTGTTTCTCATCATTATCTTTACTGCTATTGTGATCTTCGCTTATATCTTGCTGTCTAGAGTTACTTCATATCCTTTGTTGCTGCTAGTTGTGCTACGACGTGATCTCATTAGTGTTCTATGCTCGCGTCTCTAGTTCGGTCTAGCCTAGGACCAGCACAGTACCGTCATTGAGCGCGTATTCAACATTGCATCTCTGAATTGATTATTACTAATCTTTTGCTATCATATATTTAAGCCTTTCAAGGTCCACATATTTCTACATCTTGTATACATACGTTCACCTAACAATCGCTTTACTCAATCTTCGGAGTTATTCGACACCGCTGGTTGCCGGTCACCATTAGCTGCATGGTAAAAACTAGTAAGACAATGATATTTGATGTAGTGTGAGCGTTTTACCACCGCATCCTAGTAGTTCATAGAAATATTATTCTCGGATTTTATTTCTTGTTTTCTACTAATTATGGTAGGTTCCGGAGTTGGTAGTTCTTAGGCTTCATCGATCGTGGGAGACTTGCCACCACCTAATAATGTACAACAACCGTCATGTGAAGAGCAAAGACATTCGAATGTGCATAATCAGGTTAATATTTCCATGACACCCTTTAATGGTCGTTTTAGGCCTGATTTATATATTGAATGAGAGTATAAAATAAATGCTATATTTGCTTCATGTAATTTTGATGAGCGTAAAAAATTTCAAGCTGCAGTTAGAACTTTCAGTAGCTTTGCTTTAGTTTGGTGAGTGAATTTTGTCGGTTAAACCCTGATTATATACCTACTACTTGGGATGGTTTAAAACTTGTCATGAGAGATAGATTCATAGACATTTATTATACTCGTGGCATGATTAAAAAACTACAACATTTAAAAGAAGGTAGTGACACCGTAACAAAATAATATGATGATTTACAAACTACATTGCTGCACTCCTTTTTAGAAGGAAGTGAAGAATATTTTATGGATAGATTTTGGGGAGAATTAAACCATGATATTCAGGAGATAGTAATTCATGAATAGTGTTATCATATGGACCGTTTGTTTCGTCTTGCTTGCAAAGCTGAATAGGAAATAAAACGATGTGTGGCCCACAAGAAGAACAAGCGCAAGGTGCACATTCCAAGAGTTGATACGGTTGTTCCTTCAACTACTAGGCGTACTATGACAATCACATCCATTGTCGTGAGGACTACATCGCCTCCACCATGTGACACATCACCACTGAGAGTGCCTACATCATCTGAGTTGATCATAAGAGGTAATGACAAAGGTACTGATCTTCCACCTCTACATGAGAATGATGAATGCCTTGTCAATTAAAATGCACCATCTGATGAGCTACCCACCACTTTCATCACACCACCTATTTTAGAGGACTATGTTGATGATTTGACTTTGCCATGTGATCAAACAACTGAAATATCAACATTGTTGAGTGCACCCATTGTATTAACTACGAAAGAACCATGTGAATTAGGGAATAAATCAGATTTGGATCAAATACGTTTGAAAATAATTGTGCCAATATTTAATCATTTTGATATGACCTCTAATCTTGGTGATGAATCTGTGTCAAATGACTTGTTGCATGTTTGCTTATTTAAGCATGTTTGTAGCATGTAACTTTGAAGAAATTAAAGTTTATTCATCAATGTTGGGATGGTTTAATGATGAATATTGTCAGTCATTTGATATGAATAAGAGCTTCACTTATATGTGCAAACTGAGTTGCAATATTTTCATGCCTTCTACTTCTTGTGATAATATTTTGGCTTTACATTTTATGAAATATGAAAGTTACTCATGTATACGTGTGTCATATGTGCAAAAACCAGGGGAAGTAAAAATGGATGACATATACATATACAATATGTACACTTTGTCTCTTTTGTTAGCCACATTTCAAATTAAGCAACACCGAGGATGACTTTGTTTTCAAGAAGGGAAGGATGATGAGGACATGGCTACCTTGGATACGACCAAAAATATGGCATATATGCATATTTTTGAGGTGATTTGTTATAAGAATTATGCAATAATTTATTTATGTTATTTGGAACAAAAATACTTCACTTATTTTTATTTCATGCCTAAATGCAAAATTGGTGAACACTTGTACGGACTACGTGTGAAGACAAAGAAAAAGGAAATGATTAGGTGTTGTTCAAGAAGTCGTCTCGCATCAAAGTAAATAAGTTTGTGTTGTTCCAAAAGTCCCCTCATGCCACTTTTGCCCAAGAGAAGATAGAGTCCAAGTCCCCCACGTTCTGGACTCAGATTCGGACTGCACAGACATACCTGACTCAAAACGCCAAGAACTCTTTCATCCGGACTCCGAATTTGGTGATTCTTTTTTTGTTGGAAAGATTATTTCATGCACTTTCCAACCCATTTGGATTCACCTTTAAATTCGTCCGAAGCGTTGAGATATTGACGAAATAATCTGACGCCGCAGCAGAATCCGAGTCAAACTACAAGTCCAAAAGTGTTGCATCACCTCCACTTGGGCCCATGGGCCTTGTGATGGGGAACGAAGCATGAAAATCAAAAATATTTCTGCGAACACCCAAGATCTATCTAGGAGAAGCATAGCAACCAGAGGGGAGAGTGTGTCTACGTACCCTCGTAGGCCAAAAGCAGAAGCGTATATAACGCGGTTGATGTAGTTGTACTCTTCGCGATCTGATCACGATCCAACCGATCTAGTGCCGAATGGACGGCACCTCCGAGTTTAGCACACGTGCGGCTCGATGATGTCTCCTCCTCCTTGATCCAGCAAGAGAAGGTGGAGAAGTAGATGGGATCACAACCAACACGACGGCGTGGTGGTGATGGTGGTGGTGGAGCTAGTTCAGCAGGGCTTCGCCAAGCGCTACTAGAACGAGGATGGAGGAACTACGGAGTAACGGGGGAGAGAGAGGGGCGCCAAGGGCTTGGTGTGTGGTCTTGGGGCACCCCCTCCCCTCTATATATAGGTGGAAGGGCGTGGGGAGCAACCCCTCCAAGCCCTAGGGCGCAGCTAAGGGGGAGAGGACTTGGACTCCAAGTCCAATCCTATTCCTACTAGTAGAATGCCCGTGCGTTGCCACGGGCCTTTTGTTGTATAAATCTTAGTGAATTTTTGGGCCCTTCCAATGACATCGCCTCAACACCCTTGTCGATGGATTCTTTTTGAACGTTGACATAATCCATCTCCATCTCTTTCATACTCTGCAAAAATAAATATGTATAGAAACACACCTTTTGTATTATCATGCGCAACAAATATATAAAGAACAATTATTTGTATGCATCTCTTCTGATTGTGTAAAACCCGATGATTTTTCAGTCTGGTTCACCATAAAGCTCTGTTAATCAAAAGCCATCAGTTTTGATATTTGATCTACAAAAGTAAACATATAAACAATATTAAAATAAAAAATAGAAAACTCATATACAATATATATTCATTGGTCGGATGCTAAATGCGAGTAGATGACCGTTTTTACTCGGAGTGAGTGACATCGTCCTTTTTAGTAGAGTGAGCCGCATTCCAATTTGAATAAACTGTAAGTTCACCTGTATATCACTTCTTGGTAATTATGTTTCAAAAGAAATAGCAAACTCTGTGATGTTGCTTATGTTTCATTCTTATATCAAGATTGCAAGATTGTTTTTAGTTTTTAGAAATACTGTTGTAAATTTTGGATGCTTGCATTTCCATCATGAAGATAACTAATATCTTATTTAGAAGAATTCTTGCATTTCCAGCTTCAAGATAGGTAATATCTTATTTAGAAGGATGCTTACATTTCCTGCTCACTGATGGACAGAGCAACGAATTTGTTATTTGGATGTTGAGTTTATTTCATATTCAAAATGCAACGTTTATGTGTCCTTATGTTTACTTCCTAGCATCATATGCAAACTTGCTGACAAGTGACAAATATGTAAATAGCTTGAAAAAAGTGGATGAACAACCTGTAAATTTGAATTTTCTAGTTGAATGACCATGTATTGCCATGGAATAAAAAAAAAACATAGCGATCGAATAATTGACTCAATGTAGAAATATGTTGGACAAGCTAGCATGTGGTGTCCATCCATACAGTAATAAAACTGATTCTCTCTCCATTTCTTGTCATTTCTTCGTAACCATCCTCTCCTTGCAAGAAAATGAAACGATATCTAATCTTCTCCCACCCTTCCTCCTGTTCCACCTTCATGTACTTGTACAAATTATATAAATTTTATCAATTCAAAAGAATATTTTGATTATATTTCTTATTTAAAAGTAATTAAAGATGTACATGGTGCTTAATCCAACCTTAATTTTTTACCGCAACAAGGATAAAACTTGAAACTAACATAGAACCTTTTTTTTTGCGGGGAAAAAAACATAGAGCCTTAATTAACTAAACTGTCCCTTGTCCCCATTTCTTAAACTCCTCACACGCTACTTGCTCCATTCTCCCCGTGGCCACGCAACCATGCCTACCTGTGACCATGAAAATCAATCAATCATTAAAATTCATGATCTGACTATACAATTCACAAGATAAATGAAATCCATGTCAACTAAAATATAATTAAAAAACACGTTGTTTGTGCTCTGTAGCAGTGATACATTATCATACGACCCAGGTTAGAGTACTCGTACCATGAATAAAGAAGGCACACAACATCTGGCATTATCACAAAATCATACTTGCTCACATTACCACCAGTAGCAAGATAAACGAGGTGGATATCAGCTTTTAAAGCATGATTAGGATCAAGGCAAACTCTATTTTCAGGGTTAGAAAGAAAAAGACCAAGTGCAAGAATTGGAACAGATAAGAAGCTTACCAGGGCATGATGCCATTGGGTTGGATGTCATGCACGGGCCAATAGAGCTCCCTCCCTATCCCTTACAAAGCTCTCCCTACGACCCACTTCAGAGCAGCCGGTCGTGCTTCTTTCCAACCGAACTTCTGCATCGCCGCAGATCAGCCAAAGGAGCTGCTGCCTGCAGCCAAGCTCACCTTCTGCGCCACTACAGATCAGCTAGTCACGCTGCTGCCGACAAACATAAATATCAAGTTTTTCTTACTTGAGCAAACTCAATAAGGGCAAGCATGTGGAGTGTACATGATCCGAGAGAGACTCAGTTGAGCAACATAAATGAAAAAGGAAAAGTACCAACGTTTTGAGAAAATGAACTCAGTTAGTCATACAAGAATATGTTCAGAAGATAAAAATCATTTAGACACACCTCACGCAAATTCTCTCAAAGAAATTCTTCATGACATCTTCCGGAACCTACCTGTTCAGAAAAACAAAGTAAGAGAGCAGACATATGCAGCACAATTACCATCTCGGAACTTGTGGTGTGAAACCATCAAAGTACAAAAAAGATATATGAATATACTGTTTCCTTATTTATTTAATTTTATTCCAGATTACAGTTGAAATGTTTATAAAGTACATATTCTTGGGTAGCATTTCTTTCTCATCTTGTCTACACAATAAACAGATTAAGGCTTAATATTATTACTGAGCTCAGAGATCGATCAACAAGTCGTATGATCTAATTTACAAAAGAACTATGTGCATTTACTTACTGGAGGAAGAAACTAAGGTCAAAAGGCAAAATGGCAGTCTTCATATCGTGCGTCAAGCATAACTACATTGCCTTATAAACTGAAGTAAAAATTAGAATTAACAAGCAACAGTACTAACAACCAATAGTGATGAGACTATTGCTCTTGCACAAATGTTTATCCCAACAAAGGATCGCGAACTCGCTAGATACACTAACTGAGGCTCATTCTCTTTGCTTGAGGCACTGTCTTAGGAACAACTTCAGAGTAGGTCGATTGAAACTTAGAAGAAACGGAGATACACATGTTAACTAATAGACTGACATTTGTCACTTTGTGATTGAAATTAAGTAATTCACAGAAGAGTATTTAACTATGAATAAGGACTCTAGAACATGAACATACAGTTGTGTGGTCGAAGTGTGAGGAACATTGTTGCTCGCAGAAGAGCAATCATGAAAATCAGCGCAAATATGCTCAGGGTGATTTCGATGGGCACTCACTTGCTACAGCGGGCGCGCCATGTAGCTGCCACAATATTGAATTTGCTATTTTTTCTCAAAATAGAACTTTGCGAATAGTACGACACTATGGAATCAACAGTAGCTCAACAACATTATTGATGCATGTACATCTATTAATTAGACCAATAATGCTTCCACAAAGAATAATTAATCTTTACAACCCTTTCACTTGTGGTCATTTTACCAGGATAATAGTAATTCTAAAACATACAAATACAAGTTTTATCTACAAAATTAATTAACTAAATGATTCAAACAAGCACTGGTATTCCCAATTACATTAATCTCATGGAAAATGGTACAAGGAAAACTTTAGATAATTAGATACGGCAAAGGAACTTTCAATGAAGTTGTAGGAAAAATAAGCTACTGCAGTTAGTTTCAACATCAGTGAATGACCTGTAGGCATACCGGCTCCATCCTTTTAATTGCTTTTAATTCACAGTAAAGCTTGCAATACTGAGAAAAAAAAGCAAGCAAGCAGCCACCTTAATTTGTTAGTAGGACGTCAATCCGGCGCTTAGAAGCTTGCATACTGCGATAAAAAAAAGTCAGAGAGCATGCTGTCGGTACAAGAAGCAAGCAAATAGCCAGCTTAATTAATTAGTAGGACCTCGATCGCTTAGACTAATTCAATTGCAGCTGGAAGACACAAGACCAACCCACATGATTAACTAACTGTATTACATGCTCAGAGTCAAATTAGAGAGATGGCACGTCTTGGGATGAAATCTAGTTGCTGAACAAAAATTATGGTGACATTCTGCCATGCCCAGAGTTGTAATTCATAGGTAGGTGGCGATCTAAACAAGAAGAAAAAGACGATGACTTCTTTTGTACTAGTGCAATAACACCGCATAAGCAAGTTTTCATAAAATTGCAACACGAACTGACCTTTTTTTTTCCAAACACACCTATCGTTGGGTTTGCAGAAACACCAGGTCCCTGGACAGCAAGCTTGCTACAGTATGGTCTCTCCAAATGTTCAGCTCCGGCTGCGACGGAAGTATGCTTCAAGGCAACAAGAGAGTGATGGATTTATGCGGAGGGCATAAAAAATATGGAGTAGAAGTTGTATTACCCTAAGATCCAGCATTGGGGCAGAGAAATTAAACCTTAGATCCAGCAAGGAAGCTTTAGTATTTAGATCACATGATCGGAATATGCATTCGGCCTCCTCCTTGGGCGTAGGATGTGCAGCTTCAGCAAGTAATGTATTTCCAGGTACCTCCAAGTGGTGTTTAGCTAGCAAAAAAATCAGAGAATATTAATTTTCAGAACCAGATAAACTCTGTAACAATCAGTCAAAGAACGGTGGTTTCCGCTAGTTCCAGAAAAGAAGAGGACAGGTTCCAGATGATTGGATATGTTGTGCTTGGTCAATATAATTTTAGCAAATATCACACCATATACCTTTAGAGTTCTGGTTGACAAGCATCTTTAGATGCCCAACCTTCAGTCAAGATGGCAATGGCATCATCTTCTCTCACCTACAGGCTACAATCCTCTCCTACTCGTGCAGCACATCGCCCAGCGGTCAACCCTCCCTGTCCACCTGTAAAGTGGGTTGGTCCAGTGTTCCCATACTGACGATGCACTAACATGACAAATTTTTGCATGATATTCAGATTGCATCACCGGATAGGAAACGATGGTCCTGGAAATTAATCAAAGCACCAACGTCTCGCCAATAATCTATGGACGATGTCGTTCTCCCAATCGGAATCCTCGTGGTCCCAAATGTTAAATGGTTCAAACTATTTAAGAGAACCACACCAGTCAATCGAACATGAAACAATGGGGATATGAACCAAATACTGTGTGTGAACATTTTGTAAACATTTGTATCCATTGAAGCTTCAGGGATTTCTCATCGGCTATGTCGCATGCCAGGAAAAGGGCCAAAAGTACCCCTTGGTTTAGAGGAACAGGGTTCGCTCCACACAACCCTTCCAAATCAACCTGGCCAAATGGGCATTTGGAGTATCAGGCACAATTATACATATGGTAATTAAAACTGTGAATGACTTGATAAAACTGAGAAATTTTAAACCTTGCAGGGTTGAAAGCCAAGCTCATTTATACATATATAAATAACAAATAACTTTGAAGGCATACATGTAACTGTGTTCTACGTGTACATAAATAATTCTCTCGTAAGGTTGTACCATATAACATAAATTTTCAGTCACTTCGTTCAGTTATGCAGAGATGGCGTTCTCATTTCCGACTCCTAGTGGAGACAGAAAAAACAACTTTCTTAGGTTCTCCAAGTAGTTTGATTGGTAAAAAAACACATGGCATCAGGCTCCTGTAGGTTCAGCGATGGATGGTTGAAAACTGCAAACAACACACTCAAGTGATTGTTAGAAAAAAACAAGCAACACAAATAGAAGTTCCCTCGGTTAGCAATATATAGTGTACCACTTAAAAAGAAACTTGGATGCTTAACTGAATTTTGTCTATGCTTCAGTTTTAGAAGCCTAATTGGTGCTAGGCAGTTGAGAAGCTTACCCCAACTGTTGCACAGGATTTACCACTATAAGATGGTAATACAAATATTCATTCTACTCTAATGCGAAAAAGATCAATAATATTGGAACAGACGCACAAAGATAAAATAGCACCTACAGACTCACCTGTATGCTATGGATCTTCCACCTCGCAGACTCTGTCGACCTGCTTAGTGCACGGCAACGGCGCTGCTTCTTCTGCTGCATCCGGTCTTGGGCTCCATGACGTCTCCTCCTCCCAACACCTCACCTCTCCCAAGCTCCACCAGGAGATCCTTCTTCGCCTGGCGCGTCATCGAGCACCCAGCCGAGGCATCTCAACCCCGGTTTATCCACTCCCCCTCCTAATGCGCCCAATCACCCCCTTGACGAGCGCCCCTCACCCACCGGCCTCCATCGCCTCCAGTGAGAAGCTCCGACGGCGAGCTGCTGGACGACAATCTGGCACCCACCTTCTGTCGGGCTGCTGCTACTCCGCCGCTGTAGAGGCTCTACGGCGACTACCCCGGACAGATCTGGCCACAGCGACCACCGGAGTGGCAAGGCCTGGCCCTCTCTCCACCAGATCGGGTCGGGGAGGGGAGCTCCTGGCCTTGGACGAAGGGAGGAGGGAGGCCGAGACCCACCTAGGCCAGGCGCGTGGGCGCCGCCCTGCTGTACATGGCTGCTTGGGGAGGGGGTGGTGGCGGCCGGCTGGGGAGGGAGGTCATGGTGGCCGGCTAATCCGCAGGTGGTAGCGCGATGGGTGGCGGCACAGGGAGGGAGGGCTGGGACAGGTAGGTCAGGGGTGGGGGCTGCAAGGGACGGGGTATGATTTTGCTTTCGCCTGCAAAAAAAGATCTGTACGGACGGGAAAAAAAGATGGAAAACCAGTGTTGGGTGGTGGTGGTGGTGGTGGTGGGGGTGGGACGGGATGAAAATAAAACCGGAGTACCAAAATAAAACCGGAGTACCAGGCTACCAACTGCTCCATTAGGAGTAGAGACTAGGACTCCCTTTTTTCCCCTTCCCTAGCCACATGGGCTTTTGAGGACTTGGTGCGCCTAGCCCAATAAGGCCAGGGCGCCTCTCCTCAGCCCATGCTAGCCATTGGGTAACGGTGTACCAACTTGTCGACTTCCGGACCCCTCCGGAATCCTTCGAAACCTTTTAGAAGCTTCACGATTCAATACCGGAAAAACTGCATCTTTTTCCGGAACCCAAAATATGACTTCCCATGTATAAATATTTACCTCTCAACCATTACGAGAGTCCTTGTGATGTACGGGATCTAATCCGGGACACCAAACAACATTCAGTTACCAATCGTCAAATATCCCAATACTACTATAGCATCAACGAACATTAAGCGTGCGACCCTGCGGGTTCGGAAATCATGTAGTCATGACCGAGACACCTCTCCGGTCAATAACCAATAGCGGGACCTAGATGCCCATATTGATTCCTACATATTCCACAAAGATCTTTTATCGGTTGAACCATGATGTCAAGGATTCGGTTAATTCTGTATGCAATTCCCTTTGTCCAGTGATATGTTACTTGCCCGAGATTCGATCGTCGGTATCTCCATACCTAGTTCAATCTCGTTACCGGCAAGTCTCTTTACTCGTTCCCTAATACAAGATCTCGTGACTAACTTATTAGTCACATTGCTTGCAAGCTCTTTAAGATGTTGTATTACCGAGAGGACCCAGAGATATCTCTCCGTCATACGGAGTGACAAATCCCAGTCTCAATCCATGCCAACCCAACAGGCACCTTCGGAGATACCTATAGAGTACCTTTATGATCACCCAATTACGAAGTGATGTTTGGATACACGCTAAGTATTCCTCCGGTGTCAGGGAGTCACACGATCTCATGGTCTAAGGAACAGATACTTGACATGAAAAAAGCTATAACAAATAAACTAAACGATCTGATGCTAAGCTTACAGTTGGGTCTTGTCCATCACATCATTCTCCTAATGATGGCATCCCGTTATCAAATGACAACTCATGTCTATGGTTAGGAAACCTTAACCATCTTTGATCAACGAGCTAGTCTAGTAGAGGCTTACTAGGGACACTGTGTTGTCTATGTATTCACATATGTATTTAAGTTTTCAGTCAATACAATTCTAGCATGAATAATAAACATTTATCATGAACAAGGAAATGTGATAATCATTAGTGGAAAAAAGCCTAGCTATGGCATGGCAAAAAGTGCCTTGCTGGCGTAGACACCCAATGCCACCAATATGGCGCCAGTGAAAACATTTAGTGGTGGCGTTGGCAAACATGTCAGCAGTATTTTAGTACTGATGGCGTGCCACCTGGCTAACACGAGCAATATATTGTGTTAGCTATGGCGTTTATTGTGAGCCAACGCCAGCAATTTGTACTTTTTAGTAATAAAAAAATATACCCAACTATTAGTATATGTGCAGCCATTTAAACTTCTAGTGGTAAGTTCAAATCCACAAACAGTAGTGATCAACTAGTTAGCTAGCTACAAGCAAAAGTTATCCGCTAGCTAGCTACAAGCAAAAATGATCCGTTAGCTAAACTACCTACATATATGCACGCATTACATGTCTCGACGATGAAGAATGATCTTCATCTCACGCAACTTGTTCCTGTTGCTCTGTCCCTCCTTTCTGTAATGGACTTTGCGGGTCTTCAGTTCCGCCCTCTCAGCCTTTAGGAGCTGTATCTCCTTCTTCATAGACTCGATCTCGGTGACCAGTTTGTCCTTCTGGTCTATGAGCTTCAATTTCTTATCGCAGAGATCAGATCTCGTCGATCATCTCTTCCTTCTCATTCTTCAGGGAGTCATTCAACTCCTTAAGTGCCTTCATTGTACTCTCCTTTGACGCGACAAGCTCACGGCTGAGCATGTCCACATCACGTATCGGTTGCTGCTGCTGGACCGGTTTTGGAGATGGGTCTCGTACATACGCCTGGCAAGTCAAATATTTGAAATCATCAATAATGAATGGTTAGACGATATATGTATATATGCATGTGTTTGCAATGCTCATGGATGTTTTTGTAATCTTACCTGGTTGGTGCTCATTTCGCCTTTGTCAACTTCATAGGCCACGAAGTTGGACGAGGACTAGAAGTGGCTGTTCCAGCTGGAACTTCAAAATAATAACAAGCATAGGTTATACAAAAATATAGATAGCATCACAATGGCCTTGCAAACTAGATAGCATGTGGGCCGTAGTGTTAATAGAAAAAAATTGGAGGGGATGTTTGTTTCTTTGTTTGCCACACTTGCCTTACTTAGGGAATCTTGCCATACTTTTTATATCTATGACATGTGGGCCTTAGTGCTAACAAAAAATTTCCTTAGTTGTGACAAGAACCAAACACACATGTCAAAGTATGGCAAGTGATCTAATGCCAATCATAACAAGAATTGATAAAAGATTATCTGGAGTGGCAAGTTTCATGAATTATTCTCGCAGATTGACTTATGTTAACTCAGTGGTCGCATCCATGCCCATCTTTGCTATGTGCACCTTCAAGTTTCACTACACCATTCTAGATCATGTCAATAAAGCCAGCAGAAATTTCCTTGGGTATGGTAATAACATAAACAAGAAAGGAAACTGCCTTGCAAGTTGGAAAATGATTTGTAGACCAAAAAAGCAAGGAGGACTTGGTGTTCTGAATCTCAGACTCCAGAATATTGCCTTGCTGATCAAACACTTACACAAATTCTACAACCATGAGGATATCCCATGGGTCAATCTTGTGTGGCAAGCTTATTATTCCAATAACACCACTCCATATGTCAGCAATATCTGGAGTGGCAAGTTTCATGAATTATTCTCGCAGATTGATGCAAAATGAAGATACAAATGGGACTTCTTCATGGAAATTTTAATCACTACATGATGGGCTATATGGAACCAGAGGAATGACAAAACATTTGAAGACATAGCAAGCTCCACCATGAACTGCAAAATCAGTTTCAGTAGGCACTTTCAATTTGTGAAAGCTTGACTATGCCACTGCCACTGCCTAGTGATGAACCCTAGCGATGCAAATAAAAAAAGTGGAGGGGATGAACTCACTGAGGGGACGAAGATGGAGGTGATAAACCCTAGCAGGCCGTTGTTTCCGCCGCCGCCGTCAACGAAACCCTAGCTCAAAATGAAATGTACTCCAATCAAATTGGAGGGCAACGAGCGGCGACAAAGGGAGAGAGACGGGGATAGAGGGGAGATTACCTGTACGCAGGAGCCGACCGGAATTGGAGCAGCGATGAGGAGCACCAAGAGAGGGAAGAGGAAAGGGGAACGAGGAAAGGGGGCAGAGAGAGAGGGAGTGGGGTGAGGGGGGCGTTGCCCCCTTGTTTTGACCCCCAATGTTTGGGCTTGGCCCAATATGCCATTTAAAATAATATAAATTTAAAATCATCAGTATTTCCATTTAAAATAATGTAAGATAAAAATCATCAATATTTCCATTTAAAATAATCTAAATTTAAAATCATCGATATTTCCATTGAATATAATATAAATTTAAAATAATGTAAATGTAAATTTCCATTTAAAATAATATAAATTTTTAAAAAATAAGCTACAATATACTGTAAAGATGAAGTCTCGAAGTACATTTTTCAAATCTCAAACTAAAAAGTAAAACAAATTAAAATTGAAGTCTCAAAGTGCATATTTTAACAAATGTCAGTATTTCCATTTAAAATATTATAAAATTAACAAAATAAAAGACTCAAAATTACTAAAAGACTTAACAAAATAAAAGACTCAAAATTAGAACTGGTGGTAAAGAAATAAAATGATAAAAACTGTAAAAATAATGATGACGAAAAGCATAATATAAAATTTTCATTATTTTGTGACTAGTATAATCATTAAATACTTAAAACACTTGAATAAATGGAAAAAGTGTTTTTGGCGTGCATAAAAAACAAACGCCAACACTAACGAATTAACTATGGCATGCAAAGAAAATCAACGACATCAGTGCATTCCAAACGGTGAGTGCATATGGGCCAACAGATTTGTGGCGTTTCTAAAAAAGCAACGCCAGCACTAAGCATGTAAAGCTGACGTGCTGATTTGGCCGACGCCAGCACTATTTGGAAAAAAATAGTGCTGGCGTTGATGGAAAATGGCGCGCCACCAACGAAAGTTGTGGCTAGCCGTTTTTCCACTAGTGAATAACCAATTTATTATTGCCTCTAGAGCATATTTTCAATAGTCTCC
Source organism: Thinopyrum elongatum (assembly GCA_011799875.1). NCBI lineage: Eukaryota > Viridiplantae > Streptophyta > Magnoliopsida > Poales > Poaceae > Thinopyrum > Thinopyrum elongatum. The sequence continues at coordinate 210,319,462 of CM022303.1, forward strand.
CACTTGCACTAGAGTCAATAATCTAGTTTACATAGTTATGAATCTAACACCCATGGAGTCTTGGTGTTGATCATATTTTGCCCGCGGAAGAGGTTTAGTCAATGGGTTTGCCACATTCAGATCCGTATGTACTTTGCAAAGTTCTATGTCTCCATCCTTAACATAATTACGAATGGAGTTGAAGCGGCACTTGATGTGCTTGGTTCTCTTGTGAAACCTAGGCTCCTTGGCAATGGCAATAGCTCCAGTGTTGTCACAGAAGATAATCATTGGATCCGATGCACTAGGTATTACACCTAGATCGGATATGAGCTCCTTCATCTAGACTCCTTGCGCTAGTTCCAAAGCAGCTATATACTCCGCTTCACATGTAGATCCCGCCACGACGCTCTGCTTGGAACTGCACGAACTGACCGCTCCACCATTTAATATAAATACCTATCCGGTTTGAGACTTAGAGTCATCCGGATCTGTGTCAAAACTAGCATCGACGTAACCCTTTATGACGAGCTCTTCGTCACCTCCATAAATGAGAAACATGTCCTTAGTCCTTTTCAGGTACTTCAGGATATTCTTGAGCGCTGTCCAGTGATCTACTCCTGGATCACTTTGGTACCTCCCTGCCAGACTTATGGCAAGGCACACATCAGGTCTGGTACACAGCATGGCATACATTATAGAGCCTATGGCTGAGGCATAGGGAATGACTTTCATCCTTTCTCTTTCTTCTGCCGTGGTCGGGTTTAGAGTCTTACTCAACTTCACACCTTGCAATACAGGCAAGAACCCTTTCTTTGACTGATCCATTTTGAACTTCTTCAAAACTTTGTCAAGGTATGTACTTTGTGAAAGTCCTATTAGGCGTCTTGATCTATCTCTATATATTTTAATGCCCAATATGTAAGCAGCTTCACCGAGGTCTTTCATTGAAAAACTCTTATTCAAATATCCTTTTATGCTTTCCAAAAATTCTATATCATTTCCAATCAGCAATATGTCATCCACATATAATATCAGAAATGCTACAGAGCTCCCACTCACTTTCTTGTAAATACAAGCTTCTCCATAAGTTTGTATAATACCAAAAGCTTTGATTTCTTCATCAAAGTGAATATTCCAACTCCGAGATGCTTGCACCAGTCTATAGATGGATCGCTGGAGCTTGCATCCTTTGTTAGCATCCTTAGGATCGACAAATCTTCTGGTTGCATCATATACAACTCTTCCTTAAGAAACCCGTTAAGGAATGCCGTTTTGACGTCCATTTGCCAGATCTCATAATCATAAAATGCGGCAATAGCTAACATAATTATAACAGACTTAAGAATCACTACGGGTGAGAAAGTCTCATCGTAGTCAACCCCTTGAACTTGTCAAAAACCTTTTGCGACAAGTCGAGCTTTATAGAAGGTGACATTACCATCAGCGTCTGTCTTCTTCTTAAAGATCCATTTATTCTCAATGGCTTGCCGATCATTGGGAAAGTCCACCAAAGTCCGTACTTTGTTCTCATACATGGATCCTATCTCAGATTTCATGGCCTCAAGCCATTTGTTGGAATTCGGGCTCATCATAGCTTCTTCATGGTTCGTAGGTTCGCCGTTGTCTAACAACATGACTTCCAAGACTGGATTACCGTACCACTCTGGTACGGAACGTACCCTGGTCGACCTACGAAGTTTAGTAGTAACTGGATCCGAAGTTTCATGATCATCATCATTAGGTTCCTCTTCAGTTGGTGTAGGCATCATGGGAACTGCTTTCTATGATGTGCTACTTTCCAATTCGAGAGAAGGTACGATTACCTCATCAAGTTCTACTTTCCTCCCACTCACTTCTTTCGAGAGAAACTCCTTCTCTAGAAAGGACCTGTTCTTGGCAACAAAGATCTTGCCCTCGGATCTATGGTAGAAGGTATACCCAATGGTCTCTTTAGGGTATCCTATGAAGACGCACTTCTTCGCTTTGGGTTCGAGCTTATCAGGTTGAAGCCTCTTGACATAAGCGTCACATCCCCAAACTTTAAGAAACGACAGCTTAGGTTTCTTGCCAAACCACAACTCATACGGTGTTGTCTCAACAGATTTAGACGGTGCCCTATTTAAAGTGAATGTGGTTGTCTCTAATGCATAACCCCAAAATAAAAGTGGCAAATCGGTAAGAGACATCATAGAACGCACCATATCCAATAGAGTATGATTACGACGTTTGGACACACCATTACGCTGTGGTGTTCCAGGTGGCATGAGCTGTGAAACAATTTCACATTGTCTTAAATGCATACCAAACTCGTAACTCAAATATTCACCTCCACGATTGGATCGTAGAAACTTTATTTTCTTGTTATTATGATTTTCCACTTCACTCTGAAATTCCTTGAACTTTTCAAATGTTTCAGACTTGTGTTTCATTAAGTAAATATACCCATATCTACTCAAATCATCTATGAAGGTAAGAAAATAACGATATCCACCGCGTGCTTCAACACTCGCCGGACCGCATACATTAGTACGTATTATTTCCAATAAGTCACTAGCTCGCTCCATTGTTCTAGAGAACAGAGTTTTAGTCATCTTCCCCATGAGGCATGGTTCAGATGTCTCAAATGATTCATAATCAAGAGATTCCAAAACTCCATCAGTATGGAGTTTCTTCATGTGCTTTACACCAATATGACCTAAGCGGCAGTGCCACAAATATGTGGTACCATCATTATTAACTTTGCATCTTTTGGCATCAATATTATGAATATGTGTATCACTATGATCGAGATTCAACAAGAATAAACCATTCACAAGGGGTGCATGACCATAAAAGATATTACTCATATAAATAGATCAACCATTATTCTCTGACTTAAATGAATAACCGTCTCGCAATAAACAAGATCCAGATATAATGTTCATGCTCAACGCAGGCACCAAATAACAATTATTTAGGTTTAAAATTAATCCCGAAGGTAGATGTACAGGTAGCGTGCCTACGGCGATCACATCAACCTTGGAACCATTTTCGACGCGCATCGTCACCTCGTCCTTAGCCAGTCTTCGTTTATTCCGCAGCTCCTGTTTCGAGTTACAAATATGAGCAACCGAACCAGTATCAAATACCCAGGCGCTACTACGAGCACTAGTAAGGTACACATCAATAACATGTATATCAAATATACCTTTGTTGACGTTGCCAGCCTTCTTATCTGCCAAGTACTTGGGGCAGTTCCGCTTCCAGTGACCATTCCCCTTGCAGTAGAAGCACTCAGTCTCAGGTTTGGGTCTAGCCTTGGGTTACTTCACGGGAGCGGCACATGCTTTACCGTTCTTCTTGAAGTTCTCTTTCTTTCCCTTGCCTTTCTTAAAACTAGTGGTCTTTTTAACCATCAACACTTGATGCTCCTTCTTGATTTCTACCTCGACAGCCTTAAGCATCGCGAAGAGCTCGGGAAGTGTTTTCTCCATCCCTTGCATTTTATATTTCATCACAAAGCCCTTATAGCTTGGTGGCAGGGATTGGAGAATTCTGTCAATAACCGAGTCATCTGGAAGATTAACTCCCAACTGAGTCAAGCAGTTGTGCAACCCAGGCATTCTGAGTATATGCTAACTAACAGAACTGTTCTCCTCGATTTTACAGCTAAAGAACTTGTTGGAGATGTCATACCTCTTGACCCGGGCATGAGCTTGAAATACCAATTTCAGCTCCTGGAACATCTCATATGCTCCGTGGTGCTCAAAACGTCTTTGGAGCCCGGGTTCTAAGCCGTAAAGCATGGCGCACTAAACTATCGAGTAGTCATCAGAACGTGCCTACTAGATATTCACAACATCCACAGACGACGTTGGAGGGGGTGCATCACCTAATGGTGCATTAAGGACATAAGCCTTCTGTGCAGCAATGAGGATAATCCTCAAGTTACGCACCCAGTCCGCATAGTTGCTTCCATCATCTTTCAACTTAGCTTTCTCTAGGAACGCATTAAAATTCAGGGGAACACAAATTTTGCAAAGGCAATTAATACTAAGTTCATGATAATTTAGTTTAGTTAATCAAATTACTAATGAACTTCCACTTAAATCAACATCCCTCAAGTTGTCTAAGTGACACATGATCCAAATCAACTAACCCATGTCCGATCATCACGTGAGATTGGGTAGTCATCAATGGTGAACATCTTCATGTTGATCATATCTACTATATGACTCATGTTCGACCTTTCGGTCTCCTGTGTTCCGAGGCCATGCCTGTACATGCTAGGCTCGTCAAGTTTAACCCAAGTATTCTGCATGTGTAAAACTGGCTTACACCCATTGTATGCGAACATAGAGTCTATCACACCCGATCATCACGAGGTGCTTCGAAACGATGAACTTTTGCAACGGTGCATACTCAGGGAGAACACAATTTCTCGAAATTAAGTGAAGGGATCATCTTATAATGCTACCGTCGTTCTAAGAAAATAAGATGCATAAAAAGGATAAACATCACTTGCAATCAATATGTGACATGATATGGCCATTATCACCTCGTGCCTTTGATCTCCATCTCCAAAGCTCCGGCATGATCTCTATCGTCACCGGCATGACACCATGATCTCCATCATCGTGTCGTCATGTGGTCGTCTCCGCTAACTATTGCTTCTACAACTATTGCTAAGGCATAGCGATAAAGTAAAGCAATTACATGGCGATTAATAAATTAAAGACAACCCTATGGCTCCTGCCTGTCGCCGTACTCATCGGCATGCAAGTCGTGAACCTATTACAAAACATGATCATCTCATACATCAACATATATCACATCACGTTTTGGCCATACCACATCACAACATGCCCTGCAAAAACAAGTTAGACGTCCTCTACTTTGTTGTTTCAAATTTTATGCGGCTACTATGGGCAACTAGCAAGAACCGTTCTTACCTACGCAAAGCCACAATGGTGATAATGAAGTTGCCTTTTAACCTTCTATAAGGACCGCCTTCATCAAATTAGATTCAACTAAAGTAGAAGAGACAGACACCCGCTAGCCACCTTATGCAAAACAAGTTGCATGTTAGTCGGTGGAACCGGTCTCATGTGCGAGGACATGTAAGGTTGGTCCGAGCCGCTTCATCCCACAATATCGCTGAATCCAAATAAGACTAGAGAGGTAAGCAATTTGAGCACCAACGCCCAAAACTCTTTGTGTTCTACTCGTGCAGATACATCTACGCATAGACCTAGCTCATGATGCCACTGATGGGGAACGAAGCATGAAATCCAAAAAAAATCCTGCGAACACCCAAGATCTATCTAGGAGAAGCATAGCAACGAGAGGGGAGAGTGTGTCTATGTACCCTCGTAGACCGAAAGCGGAAGCGTATATAACACGGTTGATGTAGTTGTATTCTTTGCGATCCGATCATGATCCAACCGATCTAGTGCCGAACGGACGACACCTTCGAGTTTAGCACACGTGCGGCTCGATGACGTCTCCTCCTTGTTGATCCATCAAGATAAGGTGGAGAAGTAGATGGGATCACAACCAGCATGACGGTGTCGTGGTGATGGTGGTGGTCGAGCTAGTTCAGCAGGGCTTCGCCAAGCGCTACTAGAATGAGGACGGAGGAACTACAGAGTAATGGGAGAGAGAGGGGCACCAAGGGCTTGGTGTGTGGTCTTGGGGCACCCCTCCCCTCTATATATAGGTGGAGGGGCATGGGGAACAGCCCCTCTAAGCCCTAGGGCGCAGCTAAGGGGGAGAGGACATGGACTCCAAGTCCAATCCTATTCCTACTAGGACTCCCCTTTTTTCCCTTCCCTAGCCACATGGGCTTTTGAGGACTTGGTGCACTGATACGTCTCCGTCGTATCTATAATTTTTGATTGTTCCATGCCAATATTATACAACTTCACATATTTTTGGCAACATTTTATATGATTTATTGGACTAACATATTGATCCAGTGCCCAGTGCCAATTCCTGTTTGTTGCATGTTTTCTGTTTCGTAGAATATCCATATCAAACGAAGTCCAAACGCGATAAAAATTTACGGAGAATTATTTTGGAATATATCTGATTTTTGGGAGGTGGAATCAACGCAAACGGAGGCCCACAGCCTCAACTACCCACCAGGGCGTGCCTGGCACCCCCTGGCGTGCCCATGTGTCTTATGGGCTCCTGTAAGTCGGTCCGGTCTCTTCTTCGGGGGCAAGAAAGATAATTTAAGGAATAAAATTGTGTAAAAATTTCAGCGCAATCAGAGTTATGGATCTCCGGAAATTTAAAAAATGGTGAAGGGCCAGAAAATAGGAACGCGAAACAGAAGAGAACAGAGAGATAGATCCAATCTAGGAGGGGCTCTCGCCCCTCCGCCACCATGGAGGCCATGGACCAGAGGGGGAACTCTCCTCCCATCTAGGGGGGTGTCCAAGGAAGAAGAAGAAGGAGGGGGGCCTCTCTCCCCCTTTCTCCCGGTGGCGCTGGAACGCCATCGGGGCAATTATCGTGTGACGACGATCTACCCCAACAACTCCATCATCTTCACCAACATCCTCATCACCTTCCCCCATCTATCTACATCGGTCAACTCTCCCGCAACCCGCTGTACCCTCTACTTGAACATGGTGCTTTATGCTTCATATTATCATCCTATGATGCTTGAGTAAATTTTTGTTGTCCTATCGGTAATTGGTGAATTGCTATGATTGGTTTAATTTGCTTGTGGTTACGCTGCTGCCCTTTGGTGCCCATCATATGAGCGCGCGTGTGGATCACACCATAGGGTTAATTGTATGTTGATAGGACTATGCATTGGAGGGCAAGACTGACAAAAGCTTCTTCCTAACATAGAAATTGATGCATACGGGATTGAAGGGGGACCAATATATATCTTAATGCTATGGTTGGGTTTTACCTTAATGAACGTTAGTAGTTGCAGATTCTTGCTAATAGTTCCAATCATAAGTGCATAGAATTCCAAGTAAGGGATGACATGCTAGCAGTGGCCTCTCCCACATAAAAACTTGCTATCGGTCTAGTAACGTAGTCAATTGCTTAGGGACAATTCCGCAAATCCTACCACTACTAATCCACACTTGCTATACTAATTTAATTGTACTTTAATTAGAACAGCACCTACTTTTTATTTTTACGTTCTTCATTATCTTGCAAACTTATCCCTTCATACCTACAAAGCACTTCTAGTTTTATTCTTGTTCTAGGTAAAGCAAATGTTAGGTATGCGTAGAGTTGTATCGGTGGTCGATAGAACTTGAGGGAATATTTGTTATACCTTTAGCTCCTCGCTGGGTCTGACACTCTTATTTATCGAAAAAAGGCTACAAACGATACCCTATACTTGTGGGTTATCAAGACCTTTTTCTGGCGCCGTTGCCGGGGAGCAATAGCGTGGGGTGAATATTCTCGTGTGTGTGCTTGTTTGCTTTATCACTAAGTAATTTTCATTTTTTTTCTAAGTTGTTTTATATCTTTAGTTATGGATATGGAACACGAAACACCAAAAAAATTAGTTGTACTTGCTACTCATGGAGATGGGGAACCTCTTAAAACCCTCAATGCTCGTTATGTGAAAAATATTAAACACTACTTTGATAATCTCGAGAAAACCCCGTTCAACTTGATAATGGGAGACACGTTGGGTCAACGTGAATACTTTAGGGATTATCGCTTGACTCAAAAAGGGAAACTGTTATGGGATCAAATTCATATGTTGCATTGGTATGCTCGGGATCTATGCTTGAGATTTGATTATACTTGTTGCTCTAGGATGAAGGCTCCACACCTTCCCTTTTCATGCAAATTTAACGATAATGAAACCTTGGCTTCTTATGCTAATGGTAGATAAGATTACTATGATGTGGAACGAATAGAAGAATTTTTTGCTTTTAAGGGTGCTTATGAAATTGAATATATGTTTGAAAAGTATGAAGATTATGATGATGCTGTTTATAGACCTGAAAATTTTGCTATACTTAAATATTTCTATGAGAAATATAAATACAATTCCGATATTGATGTATTTCTTGAGGAAGTCTCCGCTGTCCAAGAAGAGACTAATATTTTGCAGGAAACTATGGAAGAAGAAATTGATGAAACTGTGAGCTCATTGGATGAAAAAGATGATGAGGAGAGTGAAGAACAAAAGGAGGAAGAGCGGATTAGCTACCCGTGCCCACCTTCTAATGAGAGTAACTCTTCAACTCGTACATTGTTTAATATCCCTTCATGCTTACTGAAGGATGAATGCTATGATGATAGCTATGATCCCGTTGATTCATTTGAAATATCCCTTTTTGATGAACTTGATGCTTGTTATGCTTGTGGCCAAGATGCCAATATGAATTATGCTTATGGAGATGAACTTGCTATAATTCCTTATGTTAAGTATTAAATTGTTGCTATTGCACCCAAACATGATAGTCCTATTATCTTTTTGAATTCTCCCAGCTACACTATATCGGAGAAGTTTGCACTTATTAAGGATTAAATTGATGGGTTGCCTTTTACTACTACACATGATGATTTTGATGAATATAATATGCATGTGCTTACCACTACAGGAACCAGCTTCTTTGCCGTCTGCCATGGCAGACGGCAAAGGCATGAATGGCGGTCGGCAAAGCTCTTTGCCGACTGCTAGCTGTCGGCAAACAGTCCGGCTCAATTCCTGCCGGTAAAGGCCTTCTTTGCCGTCTGCTTCAGAGAAGCAGACGGCAAAGGTTTATGCCGTCAGCCGTTTGCGGCCAGCAGACGGCAAAGAGCGTAGACGGCACTGAGGTGAGGTGGGAGCCGTTAGGGGTTAACGGCGTGCTTTGCCGTCAGCCGGCAGACGGCAAAGAGGCTAAGGTCTTTGCCGTCTGCTGGCGGACGGCAAAGAGCCCAAACAGGAGTCACTGGGAAGCTGCCACGTGGCCTTCTTTGCCGTCTGCTAGCTGTCGGCAAAGAGATTTGAATCTTTGCCATCTGCTAGCAGTCGGCAAAGACCTTAGCCTCTTTGCCGTCTGCCAGCAGTCGGCAAAGACCTTAGCCTCTTTGCCGTCTGCCAGCTGACGGCAAAATGCCCAAATAGGCAACCCAATGTTCCCAGGTTGCACAGGTAGCTGCCACGTGGTCTTCTTTCCCCACTGCTAGCTGTCGGCAAAGCTCTTTGCCGTCTGCTAGCAGTCGGCAAAGAGCCTATATAACCCCTGTTTTTAATTGAATTCATTCAATTTGACAGAAATTCATAGATATACACAGATAATACATATATACACAACAAGCATATCCAACAACATATCCAACAATATATTTCCACAAGTCCAACATATATCCATATGACATAAGAAGTTTCCAACAACATATCCATAGTGACATACACATCCAAACAAGTTCCCAAACATGTTTTCATAAACAAAAAGGAAGCACAAGGAGAATATATGAGTCCATCAATGCAAGCTTCCTCATCTCAAGCAAATCTGCAAATTGGGAAAGATGAAAGTTAGAAGAAGAAGAATAGCTAGAAGAAGAAGAAGAAGAGGAAAAGAAGAAGAAGAAGAAAAGAAGAAGAAGAGGAAAATAAGAAGAAGATTTTATATTCTCTTTCTTTCTCTCCTCCCCCTCTTCTTTATCTTCTTCTTTTCCAACAAATGTAGTTAAAAAAGCCAATTTAGAGCTAAGCTAGGTAAATAGGTCATTTTGGAGATTAGCTAAGTTCAATGTATCATATTGGAGCTAACCTAGGTAAACTTGGTCATTTTGGAGCTAAGCTAAGTTAAATGGATCATATTGAAGCTAACCTAGGTAAACTTGGTCATTTTTGAGCTAACCTAGGTAAAAATGTCATTTTTTGCTAAGCTAGGTAAAAATGCTAAGTGTGTAGGTCAATTTAGAGCTAACTTAGGTAAATAGGTCATTTTGGAGCTAACGCGGGTAAAATGGATCATATTGTAGCTAACTTAGGTAAACTTGGTCTTTTTGGAGCTAACGTAGGTTAAATGGATCATATTGGAGCTAACATAGGTAAACTTGGTCATTTTGGAGCTAACCTGGCTAATTAGGCCATTTTTGACATAACTAAGCTTATTGTGTCATTTTAGAGGATAACAAGCTAAGTATATGACATTTATGAGGTTAGCAAGGTTATTATGCCATTTACGAATAAAAACAAGTAAGAGGGGAAACGAAGAAGAAGAAGAAGAATAGAAAAGAAGAAGAAATGTTCTTCTTCTTCTTTTTTCTTCTTCTTCTCTTCTTCTCTTCCTATTCCTTCTTTTCTTCCTATCCTTGATTTTCTTCATCTTATTATGTCATTTGTGGACTAAATAGGCTAAATTATGTCATAAATGGGCTAAATAGGCTAAGTAAGAGGAGGAAAAGAAGAAGAAGAATAAGAAAAGTTCTTTCTTATTCTTCTTCTTCTTCTTCTTCTTCTCTTCCTATTCCTTCTTTTCTTCCCATTCCTTGATTTTTCATCATTATGTCATTTGTGGACTAAATAGGCTAAATTATGTCATAAATGGACTAAATAGGCTAAATAAGAGGAGGAAAAGAAGAAGAAGAAGAAGAAGAGAAGAAGAAAAGAAGAAGAAATGTTCTTCTTCTTCTTCCTTCTTATTCTTATTCTTCTTCTTCTTCTCTTCCTATTCCTTCTTTTCTTCCTATTCCTTGATTTTCTCATCTTATATGTCATTTGTGGACTAAATAGGCTAAATTATGTCATAAATGGACTAAATAGGCTAAATAAGAAGAAAAATACCGTTATCACGGAGGTGAAGGACCGGTCGGGGCTGCGCCAGTGCCAGACTGAGGTGAAGGGCCGGTCGGGGTTCCACCAAGGCCAGACAGAGAAGCATCGGTTGATGCTTGTCGGGAAGCATTCTACACCAAAGATCATTTCCAATGTCTCGTTAGCATGATGCAACATAAATGTGAATACTAGTAACTAACGACCATTCAAATCAAACTCACCGTGGTCGCCGGAGCAATCTGGGGCATCGGCGGAGGGGTCTGACCGCTTTTCTCGCACATGCTCTACACATTTGGTTCTCACGAGTTAGTCATATTAGTTAGTAATAGAACAAACATTATATGCATGATTTGGCTAATATGCAGGAGAAACGTACCACCAAGATGTCGTATAGGGCCCGGTTTTGAGCATCGTTCCGGTTCCTCTCCTCCTCCAACAGCCTAGCCGTCCTCTCCTCCAGCTCCCTCTCCCTCTCCTCCGCCTGCCTTCTTGCCGCCTCCAAAAGCATCTGCGTGTTTGCTCTCTCTTTCTCAAGAGCAGCCTGCAACACACCACTCCTCGTTAGCATTGTAATCATCGACGGACGCACACACAATGTAATGGATAGGAAAGGTATCCGAGTCCGTATAACTAACCACCATGGCGAGCTCCGATGGCCGTGCACGAGGCATTATCTCAGGATCAGAGCTACTCTGGCGCTTCTTGATCTGCGTGAGAGTCTTAGGACAACGTATCAGTCCATCACCAATGGCTATCGAGCCATGGGACCTCCCGCCACCAGATATCATAACCAGCTCTATATCAAAAGGATCCTGGCTCGGGTTAAAGTCCTCCCCTTTCCTTGCCTTCCCCTCGTCTCTGTACCTCACGAGCTTGTTGCGGGAGGAGATGTTGGTGAAGGTCTCTGGATGATCTAGGTCAGACTCCGAGAATGCCTTGGCCTTCTTGTACGGGGCACTATGGGCCATGCCATAGAGGTCGAACAGACTTAGCACATGCTTCTTGTTGTGGTGCGACTGAGAGAGAGGAACAAAATATTAGTCAAGGGCTCAAGCTAGCATGAAGAATGAAATTGCTATGTAAATAAGGCCATTTTGGAGCTAAGTAAGGTTATTATGTCATTTTATAGGGAAAAAAGCTAAGTTTAGGTCATTTTGGAGGTAACCAAGATTATTATGCCAATTTTGACCAAACTATGCTAATTATGTCATTATTGAGCTATCCAAGGTAGTTATGCCTTTTTTTAGCTAACTAAAGCATATTTAGGCATTTTATAGAGCTATCTTAGGTTATTATGTCATTTTAGAGCTAATTATGTCATAAATTAACAAGCTAAGATTATTTTACGTCATTATTGAGCTATCAAAGGTAGTTATGCAATTTTTTAGCTAACTAAAGCATATTATGTCATTTTAGAGCTAATTATGTCATAAATGAACGAGCTAAACTAAGTTTAGGTCATTATTGAGCTATCCAAGGTAGTTATGCCATTTTTTAACTAAGTAAGCATTATTGAGCTATCCAAGGAAAAATGCTATCATGTAGAATGAAATTGCATGAATCATGAAGCAAACCACATACCTAGTGACCCCCGTACTCAAACAGGTTGGAGCTCCCTTGATGGTGTGGCACACCAACCATTTGGGCACGCTTATCCTTGGCCCTTTGGTGTTCGACTAGCCATTTGGGAGAGCACCACTCATCCACCAACGCCTCCCAACAGTCCATCCTATCCGCACACCATCTCGGGGGCACCTAAGTTAGTCAAGAGAAATTTCAGCGCTACGCCTACGAATCAAATCAAGAGAACTAAGTTCAAGGCCTTAAGAATAGGTAATTACCAGCATGTACTTCTCCTTAGTCAGAAACTTGCCACGACACTTCTTCTTCGCCCTCCTAATACCCTTCGAGGCGTAGTAGTCTCGAACGGCCTGCACCCGAGCCTCGTGCCGTAAGTTCTTAAGTAGGCGCTTGCACTCGACTTCGACAACCGAAGCCGCAGCCTCCTGCTCTCCATCTGAAATCCTGTAGAAGGTCTGCAGTCAAACAAAACAATGCTGATTAGTAAAATCACTACGTAGTGTTGATCTTTAATTCTGTAAAGGAGAAATTACCCAGAACCGACGGAACACAATGTCGGCCACCGTCTCGCACTCGACACCGGCGACCATCTCCCCCGGCGGGGCCGGGGCAGCCTCGTACAGCTCCCAGCTAAGTGCTAGCTGTGGAACCTGACCCTCACCGGGCAACGTGACCCACCCAGGGAAGTGTTGCCGGCAAAGCACACCAAGGACCTGGTTGGGCCTGCGGACACCACGGGGGTGTACCCAGCCCCTGCAGTATGTCAAGGCCAATGCATTAGATATTAATTTGAAGAAACATGAAGGCAAAAGGTTAAAAAAGAGTAAATTCACTTACTTCAACCCATTAGGCTGTATCAACCACCTCTGGTCGGGGGTCGTCGGCACGGGCGGGAGCTTTGTACCGCCACGCTGGTAGACCTTCTTGCCCTTGTCAACCATCTCGCCCTCGCTGTAGCTATCATCAGAGAAGGTGTCCTCGCTATCATCAGTAGGGCCACTAGCATCCGGAGTCTCGTGCGAAGAAGACTCCGGGACCGGAGTCTTCTGGGACGAAGACTCTGGGACCGGACTCACGTGGGGCGAAGGAGAGGCGCCCCGAGTCTGGTGGCGCGAAGGATCGGCGACCCCAGTCTGGTGGGGCGAAGGATCCGCGACCCGAGTCTGGTGGGCCGAAGAATCGACGACCGGAGGCTCATGGACCAGAGTCCGAGACAGGTCCACGTCAGACGGAGCGGTCCTGTGGTCGGGTGAATCAGCTGGGGGTGGCGGCGAGGAAGGCGTAGCAGCCTTCCTACCTCTCCCGCTGCAACGTCCACCTCTAGCAGCCTTCTTCGTCCTCCCCCGACCTCTGCCGGCCGAAGAAGAAGGGCCCGCCGGTGCTGACTGCATACTGTCTAGCAGCGCTCTCCGGAGGGGCTGGGCTGGAATAATGGAAGCACCCCTCCCAGGAGCGCTCGCACGAGGCTCGGAGCGCTCTGGACCCTTGCCCACCATCCTGTCAACACCTGCAATGACAAAAAGTAAACGAAATTAGTATAACATAAAAAATTTGAATAACTGACATGAATACTATGTATATAATTTAAGAGTATCATCATCATGAACATAATAAAAAATTGAATACCTGACATTACTAATATTACTCTGAATCATCTATATATGCTCCGGGATCATTAAATGCATCATCATCATCACTATCAGTGATGAGCTCATCATCATCATTAATAAATGCATCAACATGTGGAAGGCCTCCTTTACGTAATTGTTCAAGCATTGAAAGGTCATCTGCAGCAGTAACTTCTTCTTGTTCCGGCTCTTCTTGTTCCGGCTCAGGGGTGAAGTCGGATTCACTATCGCTGTCTACTTCAATGTTCAGGGGTACAGTTGAGCGGTTCTTGAAACGTTTTTTGGAAAGACGTGTTTGTTGGAAGAATTCTCCTTCGTCATATGTGTCTTGGTCATAATCCTCTTCATTGGGGGGAGGTGGTCTAACACGTGGCGGCACTTCATAAACGACATCCCAACCACTGAGATTTGAATCACTTTGACAGGCCCACGGTAGATAGTAAACTTGGGTTGCCTGTTGAGCCGTAATATAGACATCGGGAACATCCAAATGGGTGCTTTGTTTGATTTCGACTAGCCCTATATGTTCATGAGTCCTTCTAGTATCCTTCGGCTGGAACCAATAACATCTGAAGACTACGACGTTTGGTGGGTTTTCACCATAGAATTGAAGTTCATAAATTGCTTCAACTCTTCCATAATACTCGATACCTCCTTCGCCGATAGCAGAGACACAACAATTTGTAGACTTTCGGTCGGCCATAGATAGCTCTTTGCCATAGGTACGAAAGCGATACCCGTTGATGTCATATTTGTCAAATGAACGGACCTTATAGTCAAAACCATTAGCTACTTGTCTCAATTCGGCATCCATAATCTCTGAATTAGCCTACAAGTTTAATACGAAAGGATTGTTGCATTAGTCGCAAATTAGCCAAAGAAATGAAATGGTCTAATGGATTCATCGCGTCGTAGCATTCTCTACCCAAGTTGAACTAAGCCTTCAAAGCCATGATTTGTGAGATGGCATCCAGCTGACAAAGCTCAGTGTGCTCGTGGAGAGGACGTTTTGAGGACTCCAACATCTCAGTGAAGGCCTTTGCAGATTCCTCCATCTCCTTGTCCGAGTCCCGAGCATCGTCAAAGTCGTCTTCCATCCCGGTACCATGCCCGTCGGTGCGACGACGAACCACCTCAGTTCTAGCACGTTGGGCAGACTCACCATGAAATGTCCAGACCGTGTAACCAGGAGTAAAACCAAACTTCTGCAGGTGTTTACTCATTTCAAGCTCGTCCCTCTTATTAAAGTAGTCGCACCGGACACAGGGGCACCAGCTTAATCTCTGGCCATTAGCAAATGCGACTCTAACAAACTCTTTGGTTTTTGTTAACCATTCGCCAGTCCAAACTTTCTGACTAGTGTAACCGGTGTACATCCACGCACGATCACTCATATTGACTTCCTACTGGACAGACAATAAATATATACATCATTAAGCAAACCATATCCATCAGTTAATGGAGTTTGTCAATTCTATTACGTCCATGCAACCTACATGCTAATAGGTAAAGATAGGTCCTAATCCCACCCGAGTATGTGTAGATTGAGTTCGTTTTCCCATGCTCTGCTCCGGATCCGACGCAAAATTTCGGCAGCACCTCCCCGCTGTTCTCCTGATACACGTCTCGGCAATAAGCAGAGAGGATGTGTACCCGGAGAACAACAGGGAGGCACTGACGAAATTCTGCATCGGATCCGGAGCAGAGCATATAGGAAAACGAACCCAATCTACACATACTCGGGCTGTCCATGGATAACGTTGGACAATTCGAAAGAATCACGATTATAAATATGCAAATGCATGCATATTTATAGATGTAACCCTTTCGAACGGGAGACGCATAGTGGTTACGCATACTGATGACGGACACCTATAGCTAGCTAGTTTCATTGGCACGAAGACCGGAACAGAGCAAATGTAGGGGGGAGGAGGAGATGTCATTTGTGCTCACCAAGGAAATCAGGGGCGGAGCTCGTCGAACGCACGGGGAGGTCGTCAAACACCACACCCTCGCAGCGACGAAACAACTGCACATTTTAAATCCACCTGATTAACACAAATATATATGATGTTTTGCATAACAAAATCGAAAAATATACGACCTAACTCATAATTCACAAATATATGACCCCGTCGGGGTCGGGGTCGGGGCAGGGTTGGGGTGTGGTGTCAGGGTGTAGGTGTCGATCGGGGTGTCAGGATGTCGTATGTCGGGGTCGATCAGGGTGTTGGGGTCAGGGTCAGGGTGAAATTTCATGAGAGAAGACATAAACATCAAGTGAAACAATTAACATTGTACAAAGTTGAAAACTTGCTACTACGACGAGGTAAAGTTCCTTTGCGAAATCTATAGTCTTGAAAGCGATATATAATAGCATCATCATCAACCTTTGCAAATATTTCTCGCTCAATATTGCACACCATGGAATAATTCAACCAATCATCACCCATCTTATTCCTCAACTCAGTCTTGATAATACTCATAGCTGAGAAAGCTCTTTCCACTGATGCGGTTGCAACAGGCAAAATCAATGCCAACTCAATAAGACGATATACCAAAGGAAAGACTATGTGTCTATCAGTTTGAACCATCTTCACAGCAAGACTACCAAGGTCATTACAAGTAACAAAACTTGAATCAGCTCTCACATCAGCAATGAAGTTTTCAAGTTGGTTTCTAAGGACAAAAGAAATCTCATATATGGAGAAGTCATCAGCATACATCTGAGCTAGCTGAACAAGCTTGTCTTCAACAAAATTAGCAAATGAGTTCCTTGGATCAAGACAAGCAATGCATCTCAACAATTGAGTAGATCTTTCAGCAAAGCGGTTATTTAACTCAGTAATTATTTGGTCAGTAGCAACAACGATAAGCAGTACTGCAGTAGCAAATACTAACATTATAGCAAGCAGATCAAAAAATGTTCAATCTACAAAATTTTAACAACAACAGCAAGGCAGTAGCAGTCAGTGTAGCACAATGCACATCCACATATTATCCTGTCTGTGAGTGAGTGAGTCTGTCCATTACCAATCCGGCTCTTCAGTGCGGCTGCGGCTGCGACAGACGGCGTGGCGGACAGGCGGAGTCGCGGAGACCAGGGCAAGGGACGCCGGAGCCCGGAGCAGAGCCGGCGTGCAGAGCAGTAGAGCCGCAGCCTGCAGAGGAGAGCCGGAGAGAGGGAGAGCGGCGGAGCGGGCGGCGTCAGTGGCGGAGGCGCCGAGCCGGCGAGCACCGGAGCCAGGCGGCCAGGCCGGAGCAGCAGGGAGCAAGGCTGCAAGGGGACGGGCGAGCCGCGAGCCGGCGAGCGGCGGAGGCGCGGAGCAGCAAGCGGCGAGCGGCGGAGGCCGGAGGGCGCGGGCGAGCGGCGGAGGGAGCCACCGAGCCAGGGAGGGCCAGGGACTGGGGAGGGCGGCGGCGGCTACCTCACCTGCACGGAGGGAGGGCGGCGGGCGGCGGCGGCTGCCTCACCGGCGCGGAGGGAGCCAGGGCGTGGCTACTGGCTAGGTCTGGGCGAGCTGGGGTCTCCTGGCCCAGGCCTCCTGTGTGTGTGTGTGTGTGTGTGTGTGTGTTGGGCTAGGCCCTGGCTGTTGTGGGGGCAACGATTTTTTTAACCCAAAAAAAAAGCCCCACCTCTTTGCCGACTGCCAGCAGACGGCAAAGAATCTTTGCCGTCTGCTGGCAGTCGGCAAAGAATTCTTTGCCGTCTGCCAGCAGACGGCAAAGAGGGTAACCGTTAGACCGCCCACGCCGTGACACTGTGGGCCCCTCTTACCTCTTTGCCGTCTGCTGGCAGATGGAAAAGAAATCTTTGCCGTCTGCCAGCAGACGGCAAAGAAGTGGCCGGTGTGACCTAGCCAGTGCAGTACCCCCATGGGGCCCACTTTGGTCTTTGCCGTCTGCTGGCAGATGGCAAAGACCTCTTTGCCGTCCGCCAGCAGACGGCAAAGATCTGGCTGATGGCAAAGACCCTCTTTGCCATCAGCTGGTTCTTTGCCGTCTGCTTTGACAAGACAGACGGCAAACAGCCTCTTTGCCATCAGCTGGCAGACGGCAAAGAGCTGGCAGATGGCAAAGACCCAGATTCCAGTAGTGTACTGCTCCTACTTGCAATTATTATGAGAGAGGAACTACACCTCTACCTCTCTATGTTTCCAACACGATAAAATTGCAAGAAACTGCTTATGCTATGTATTGGCCTTCACTTTGTGTGCATGAATTGTTCTTTTATGACATGCCAATGCATAGGAAGAGAGTTAGACTTCGTTGTTGCATGATACACATTATAAGGATGCTTCACAATAGGAGTTGTGCCTGGTTTCAAGTCGATGACAAACTCGACAACTCTAACAGGGGGTATTCCGGGAAGTTCTTCTGGAAAGACATCTTGAAAATCACGAACAACTGGAACATTCTCCATGCCTTCAAGGGGTGAAGCATTCAATGCATTCAGAACATATATCTGGTTTTCGGCGTTCTGAACTGCTCAAGCTGATTATCTGACTGTTTGGCCAGAAGGGTGAGTGAGCTGGACTGTTTCAGCGGCACAGTCAATCAAAGCTTTATGAGACTTCAACCAGTCCATACCCACAATAATGTCTATGCTGGAGCTCTTAAGAGCAATAAGTGAAACGGGGAACACCAATCCTCCAATCACAATGTGGTTACCGTGGCTTACCATGGTAGTTTGCCAGTTAGCCCCGGGTGACTGGATTACTAATGGGGTGCACATCTCCTCGAAAGGTATATCATGGCTTCACGCAAAACTTTCGGACATAAAGGAGTGCGACGCTCTAGAATCAAAGAGTACAGAAGCTGGGATTGAATTCACTAGTAGGGTACCCATCACAATTTTGGTGTCCTGTCGAGCTTCGTCAATTTTGACATGGTTGACATGGACAAGTTGACTAGCAGGTAGTATGTCATTACGATTCCTGGAATGATGGGTCCGATGGCCCTTCCTACGACCAACAAGAGGACGTGATGCATTCTGAGGCTGACCCTGATGACAGTTGAAAGCACGGTCCCCTGGCTGTCCACACTTGCGGCATAAACCAACATTATGGAGAGGAGCTACAACATTGGACTGTCCACCCTGAATCGTTAGCTGTCTCGGCGGCGGAGGTAGACGAGGTGCAACGTAAGACGGCCTTGGCGTTGGAGCAGGTCGATGATGAACATTGTGTGGGATCCAGACTCGACGTTTCTGAACAGGCTGACCCGAGGATGAGCCAACATCACGAGTGCGCTTGAGCAACTCCTGGTGTTTAGTCAGAGCAGTTTCAACTCAGCAAGTTTGGCTGACAAGCGTTGCGAAGTCTGTGCAATCATGGACAGCAAGTGCGATGTTTATATCAGTACGTAGTCCTTCACGGAATTTCTCCTGCTTGCGAGCGTCAGTGCAGACATCATCATCAGCATAGCGGGATAATTCGAGGAATTTCCTCTGATATTCATACACTGTCATTGTGCCCTATGTGAGTTTGCGGAATTCCTGCTTCTTCTGGTCCATCAGACCTTGAGGAATGTACCATGCACGGAAAGCTGACTAAAATTCCTGCCAAGTGGTTACAGTTTCAGCAGGTAGCATATGCCTATGACTTTCCCACCATTGAGTAGCTGAACCCCTCAGGTGATACGTCGCATAGGTGACGTAACTGTCAGGGATAACATTGGCCGACTTCATCTGGAAGGCAATGTCACAGAGCCAATCATCAGCATCCATTGGATCAGTCGAACTGCGAAAAGTGGATGGATTGAGGCGCACGAATTGTGGCAGAGTTATTGGGGTAGGCTGTTGATGAGCATTCTGGTTTGGGAACTGAGCCAATATCCCGGTCATAACCAGACGGTTCAATTCAAACTGCTGCATCATTGCGGCAATATACGGTGGAGGTGGAGGATCGTCAGCCATCCTGCCAAATCAACAGGGGTAGTTTAGCAAGGAAAACTGCATGTGTAAGAGGCCATTCACGATGTAACATGAGTAATGAACAAGAAGGGCATTAGATATATGATAGTAGTCGTTAAAGACATACCAATCCATGCACAGAGTTAGATTCAAACGGATAGTACGCGCTCAGGAATGCTCGTGGCTAGACAAACTAGGCGCCGCGCAGGCACGCGGTAAGGAAGTACACAACGAGACATAGCAAAGGCTACATCAACGTCGGAGAAAACTGCTGGAGCGAGGAATCTGCAAGTGACAACACAGGGTGCCCTCGATAAAAGGATCCTGTAAGCAGAACCTGGCCCACAATCTTGAAGGAAGGGGGGAAATTTCAGAACACCGGGTGGATGTGATCACGAGAACCTAATGTTGGAGTTAGTAAAATTTTAACCCGAAAGGAAGAGAGATCAGAGTCCCAGAGTATAGACGAGGAATAAAAGATCCTAATACCTCCCAATTGGCGATGTGGGCCCGTAAGCCACACAGCCAAGTTAGTAAAACAATTTTTGACAACTAGACTCAACTTCGGCCAAGGAGTTGGAAAGGGGGAACCTACAGGCAGTCGGCTCTGATACCAACCTATGACGCCCCCGGCTTAATCGTGCACTAATCATACACGCAAATGCACATGATCAAGCCTAAGGACTCACTTGAAGGAATCACAACACAACTCTAAAACATAAATAAAGTCATACAAGCTTTATATTACAAGCCAGGGGCCTCGAGGGCTCGAATACATAATCTCGCATACAAGCGTCAGCGGAAGCATCAGATATCTGAGTACAGATATGAAACAGAAACAGATAAGCCTTTAGAAAGGCGGGGCAAAAGAAAACACTACGATTGAAAGGCGCAGGCCTCCTTCCTGGGACCCTCCGAACCTACTCCTGGTCGTCGGCCAACTCGTAGAAGTAGCCACCCTTGGGGTAGTAGTAGCGATCGTCGGCGGGGGTAGCTGTCTCACGGGCTCCGTCATCTGATTGCATCAAACGGATATGTGGAGAAAAATAAAGCAAAGCAACCGTGAGTACTTATCCGAAGTACTCAGCAAGCAAGGATCTACACTACATATGCAACATTATCAAAGGAGGGCTGTATATGTGGACTGGGCTGCAGAAATGCCAGAATAGAGAGAAGGCCTAGTCCTATCAAAGACTAGCATCTTCAGTGGTCTTGCAGCATTAGAAGAGTGTAGATTAGTACAGTATAATGTAGTAGCAGTGTTAATTATCATCCTCGGCCAGAGAACCTTTCTCGACTCCCTACGACAAAGCAATCCCAGAGCCATACTATCCGTTTCTCATCACAAGTATCCAGTTCTAGTTGTATCGATCGGGATACAACTCCGAGCGTCCGTTACCGAGGAACCGGCTATGCATAGATTAGTTCTTCCCTGCAGGGGTGCACCAACTTACCCACCACGCTCACTTAACTCCGGCCGGACACACCTTTCTGGGTCATGCCCGGCCTCGGCCAAACGACACACCGCAACCCTACCTAGAGCTCAGCAGAGAGGTCCCCGTCGGTCTACATCCTAAGCGCTCAGGGGTCTTGGGCCATCGCCCCGTGCACTCCGAGTTGTTGCGTGCAGGGGGAAGCCAGGCACCAGGGGGCGCCGGTCTGTCCCGGCCGCAATGCTGAACTGGACGTCTGACAGAGCTTTCGGCTGATGCCACGATGCAGAGTACCCATATTTATTCCCGCGTGATGGTTAGTGCTATCGGGCCAGAGGCCCACTCGAATCAAATATCCAAATCATTAGTACATTGGGGGTGCGGTAACGAGCAGAGACTCACGATCGATGTGACCCTGTCGCCCCGTCTCGAGGACTTGCGGCAAGGGCTAAGAATGCCCGACCACGCCTCGTATTCATCACTCGGGCACCGTCCAGGTCAACTCGTCCCGCAAAAGACTGTCGGGAACTCAGGTCCACCTCTACTAGGTGGTACCGCCTGTCCCTCCAGTCCTGTAGTAAAAAGTAACTCCCTCGGGTCCCCCTCGGGGCTGACCTATTTCTAACAAGGTTCAGGGGTAAATTCACAGTAACCGTGTGTCCATAACATCAAGGGAATCTGAGGTATCACCCTCGACAGATGCCCACTCGATGTAACCATCAAGTTGAACTTAGGAGGATTCACCCGCGAGGTTCACACTTGAAGTGTTGCGCGACAGGGTCGTATCGGCAGTGGAGAAGGAGGAATCACCCTTGATGACCACGACCGAATAACTACTCCACAGAGTTAACATCAGAAGTGCTTACGAGGTATCACCCTCGGCACTCGATAGTAACGCTGCGGTGTCGTACAGACAAAGGGGATGTGATGTGCGGTGCTGGGGCCTGGTCGTCGAGTCTTCCGATGATCCAGCGGGGCAACCGGGACAAGTGGGGTCACTGGGGTCTCTAAGCAGCCTATACTAAGCAGTTTAGGATAAGCAGGTAATTATCAAAAGCAGGTAACAAAATCAGGTCATGCATCAGAATAGGTAAAGCAGTAGCAGCAGCAATTCTAATGCAAGCACAAGAGAGAAGAGAATAGGCGATATAGGCATGCTCAAGGGGGGGGGTGCTTGCCTGGTTGCTCGGCGCCAAAGGCAAGGTCATCAACGGTGTAGTCAACCTCCAGAGCTGCGTCGGCCTCGGGGACGACGTCGGTGTCGGGGTCTACCGAGAGAGAAGAGGGGGAGGAAACAAATAAATACACGGCAAACATATGCAACACAAAGCAGGCTATGCTAACGTGCAGTGCAGGGTTGCCTAAAAGCATGTCTAAACCATTTTAGTTATTTTAGGATTAAAGTTGGATTTATTAACCAGTGTATATGCACTATTCATCTATCAGAAATAGACTAAAAGTTGCAGGTTCACCTCCGTAGAGGGTCCTGACACGGAAACAGATGGCATGGTTGGATTCGTCTCGTCGTTCTGAGCAACTTTCATATATAAAGTTTTTCGATCTGAGTTACGGTTTATTTTCTACGGTTTTTCAAAGATTTAATCATTTTCTGGAATTATTTTAATTAATTAATTCGCATTATCCAGAACAGTGTTTGGTGATGTCAGCAGTCAACAGTGGCGGTCTCTCAAGTAGTGGTGGCCGGAGTCGAGCGCGGTGACGACGGCGGCGGCGCCGGCGCTCGGGACTACACCGAAATGGTGAAACACGGCGCGAGCGAACAAGATGAGCAGCAAGGTAGCAGCTACGGGCTTCTTGAGCGCGCTAGGGCGGACGGGCGAGGCCGTAGTGGCTCGGGAGCGTGATGCTCGCAGCCACGGCGGCAGCCGGAGTACGGCAACGCGGAGGCACATCTACGGGCTACGGGAGACGACACAAATGGAGAGGAGGGCGAGCTCACCGTGCGGTGCAAGGTGGCCCATGGAAGATTAGGAGCGTAGAGGGAGGCCGTGGTCGCCGAAACTTGCTGAAGATGCCGAAGGGAAGCGGCGGCTCGATTCTGACGAAAGAGGCGTCCTTGGCTCGGGCTCGTTGGCGTAGTCGAAGCAACAGTCGCCGGCGAGCCTCCCGGACAGGGTCCTAGGCGAAGAGGAGCACGGTGGTCGCGAGCTTCATGGTTGCTGCGGTCATGGCGGCGCTCGGCGAGGTTGGGGATCGAGGGAGAGAGGGAGCGAGCGAGGCGAGGAAGGAGCGAGGGGGGTCCGGGGGGTTGCTCTTATCCACGGCGATCGCGGGAGCGCGCTGTCGAGCGAGGGGGAGAGGGGCCTGGCTGCGCGCGCGCGTGCACGCGCGGGGTGAGCAGTGCGAGGTGGGAGGAGGTGCGGGGTGGGCTGGGCCTCCCTGTGCACTTAAGCCCAGGTACAGTGGGCCTTTTCCCCTTTTTCTTTTCTCTTTTCTGTTTTCTTCTTTTATTTCTGTTTTGTAAACAGTTTAGCCACCAATTAAGTTTTGCAAAATATGTGACTTAGCCCAATATTTACAGTGAAATATCTAGCACTGTTATAAAAAGGTTTTGAGTCCACATGATTTCACTAAGATTTTATTAAATTATAAATGGATTAAATACTCCTGTTTTGTTGCTGTTAGGGTCACTTAATTAATTTAGTAAATGTTGGTTACAATTTTAGAATTGTCTCTGGATTATTTACAATATTATGAACATTTTAGTTCCTGGATTTGAACAACTTTTATTTTCACTTTAAATTAATTTAAAGTTTGAATTATGAGTTTGAAATGCAATAAGATGCAAATGATGACTAGACACTGTTAAACTTACTGACATTGCATCAACTAAGGGTGATCACTGTGGTTAATTACATGGGGTGTTACAATTCTCCTCTACTAACAAGAATTCTCTCCCGAGGATTAAGAGGTAGAAGGGAAAAGATCGGGGTATTCCGCACGAAGATTATCTTCGCCTTCCCAAGTGGCTTCATCTTCAGTATGATTTGACCACTGCACTTTGAGGAACTTGGTCGTCTTCTGACGGGTTCGACGTTCAGATTCATCGAGGATGCAGATCGGATGCTCCTTATAAGAAAGATCGTCATGCAATTCGAGAATCTCGTGATCCACTGCGCGGTGCGGAGATTCCTTGAAGCAACGACGAAGTTGCGACACATGGAAGACGTCGTGGATATGACAGAATTGCGGTGGCAACTCCAATTTATACGCCACCTGACCACGTCTTGCAACAATGCGGAAAGGACCAATGTAGCGTGGAGCTAACTTGCCCTTGATTCTGAAGCGGTGAGTGCCCTTCATAGGAGTGACTCGCAAATAAGCTTGATCACCAGGTTGATAGATCAAACCCCATCGTTTGCAATCATAATTGCTCTTCTGGCAGTCCTGAGCCGCCTTGAGATTTTCTCAAACGATACGGACTTGCTCTTCGGTGTGTTGAATAATATCTGGACCCACAAGCGGTCGTTCACCAGTTTCTGACCAATTCAGAGGGGTTCGACACTTACGTCCATAGAGTACTTCGAAGGGGGCCATTTTCAAGCTGGCTTGATAGCTGTTGTTGTATGAGAATTCCGCATAAGGAAGAGATTCTTCCCACTTCTTGCCGAAAGATATAACACAAGCCCGAAGCATGTCTTCAAGCACTTGATTGACTCGCTCGACTTGGACTTGGGATTGGGGATGATAAGCTGAACTCTAGGTAATATGAGTTCCCATAGCTTCTTGGAAATTTTCCTAGAACTTTGAGGTGAAAAGTCCGCCATGGTTCGAACTGATCTCTTTCGGAATACCGTGGAGTGATACAGTTCTGGAGATATATAACTCTGCTAACTAACTAGCCGTGATCGTCTCCTTGACAGGCAGAAAGTGTGCAACTTTAGAGAGTTGGTTGATGACTACAAGAATAGCATCGTGACCCTTCTGTGACTTGGGAAGACCAGTAATGAAATCCATTTGCACTTTATCCTATTTCCATAAAGGAATAGGTAACGATTGCAGAATCCCAGCAGGCTTCTGATGTTCTGCTTTCACGCGGCGGCAAACATCACATTCAGCAACATATCGAGCAATATCCTGCTTCATTCTAGACCACCAGTACCTTTGTCGGAGATCACGATACATCTTGGTGCTACCCGGATGAATAGACAGTGGTGTATCATGTGCCTCCTTCATGACCTTGTCAGTCATAAGCTCGAAGCGAGGTACGACAATGCGGTCTCTGAAATACAAGGTTCCATCTTCAGACAGCGAGAAATCCCTGTACTTTTCAAGGTGAAGATCTTTCTTCATCAGATCAATTTCAGCATCTTTAGCTTGCGCATTCTTAACAGCTTTCTCAAGATCTGGTTGTATCACAAGGTTATTAAGAGAACCCTGTGGAACAATACACAGATTCAGCTTGCGCAGTTCTTCAAAAAGACGAGGTTGAGCTCACCTAACCATGAGGTTGTCGCAATAGGACTTGCGGCTTAAGGCATCAGCTATCACGTTAGCCTTGCCCGGGGTTTATGAAATACCCAAATCATAGTCCGTAAAGGTCTCCATCCATCTTTGCTGACGGAGGTTCAGAGATGGCTGAGTGAACAAGTACTTCAGACTCTGGTGATCAGTATAAATCTCACAACGATTACCAAGAAGATAATGCCGCCACAGCTTCAATGCATAGATTACCAAAACAAGTTTAAGATCATGCACTGGATAATTTTCTTCATGTGGACGCAATTGATGCGAAGCATAAGCAATTACTCTTCGTTCTTGCATTAGGACACAGCCTAATCCTTGACAAGAGGCGTCGCAATATATCACAAAGTCTTTGCGAGAATCTGGAGGAGCAAGAACTGGAGCAGAAGTTAGCTTGTCCTTGAGAGTTTGGAAACTTTCCTGACATTTGTCTGTCCACTCAAACTTAACGCCTTTGTGAAGTAGATTAGTCAGGGGCTTGGCAATCTTAGAAAAGTTCTCAACAAATTGACGTCAATAGCTTGCAAGGCCGAGAAAACTTCTCACTTGCTTGACGTTCTTCGGAGGAGTCCAGTCCAGAATAGCCTGAACCCGCTCCGGGTTAACAGCAATTCCATCTTTGGAAATCACATGACCAAGGTAGGTTACTTCAGAAAGCCAGAATTCACATTTGGAATACTTGGCATAGAGCTGGTGTTCTCGGAGCCTTTCCAGAACAAGACGAAGGTGTTCAGCATGTTCTTCCTTATTCTTTGAATAAACCAGAATATCATCTAGATATAACACGACGAACTTGTCGAGGTAATCCATGAAGATGTAATTCATCAGACGGGAGAATGTGGCTGGAGCATTTGTTAAACCAAATGGCATGACAGTGTACTCATAAGAGCCATAGCGAGTAACAAATGCAGTCTTGGGAATATCCTCTTCACGAACACGGATCTGATGATAACCCAACCTTAAGTCAAGTTTCGAGAACACAGAGGACCCAGCAAGCTGATCATAAAGATCATTGATCCGGGGCAGTGGGTATTTGTTCTGGATTGTGGCTTGGTTAATGGGCCGATAATCCTGAACCAATCGGTTAGTTCCATCCTTCTTCTTAACAAAGAGTGAAGGTGCTCCCCAAGCAGAGGAACTGGGACGGATGAAACCCTTCTTAAGTGACTTGTCGATTTCTTCCTTAAGCTCGAGAAGGTGGTGCGGCGGCATCTTATAAGGACGCTACGCAATAGGAGTTGTGCCTGGTTTCAAGTCGATGACAAACTCGACAACTCTAACAGGCTAATTTTTTTTAAATAATACATTTTTTTTATTAATTTTCAAAAATATTACGCTAGATGAAAAAATTTCAAAAATAATACACCGTCGGCCCGCTGTAGGCCGATCGGCCCACAGCAGGCCGATCGGCCCACAGCAGGCCGACAGTAGGCAGCCAGGCCAGCCCGCTCGCGCCGATAGACCCTGTCGGCCTGCTGCAGGCCGATCGGCCCGCTGCAGGCCGATCGGCCCGCTGCAGACTGATCAGCCTGCTGCCGGCCGACAGGTGCGGCTGCTTCCTTCTTTCTCCTTTCTCCTTCGTTTCTCCATTCCTCAAGTACAGCTCTTTTCTTTCTCCTCTTTCTCCGTTCCCACCATTTAATTTTCCACATTTTTTCTTTGCCGCCAATATTATTTCGCGCCTTTTTTTTGCTGGCAAAATTCTTGCTAATTTTTTTTAAATAATACATTTTTTAATTAATTTTTGCCATTTTCGTTGCCGCGAGTATTGTTCCCGCCATTTTATTTTTCACGTTTTTCTTTACCATAAATAATTTTTCGCGCCTTTTTTTGCCGCCAATATTGTTCCCGTCATTTAATTTTCCACATTTTTTCTTTGCCGCCAATATTTATTTCGCGCCTTTTTTTTCTGCCAACAATTCTTCCCGCCATTTTCGTTGCCGCCAATATTGTTCCCGCCATTTTCGTTGCCGCCAATATTGTTCCCGCCTTTTTCTTTCCCGCCATTTTCGTTGCCGCCAATATTCTTCTCGCCTTTTTCTTTCCCGCCTTTTTCGTTCCCGCCTTTTTCTTTCCCGCCATCTTCTTTCCCGCCATCTTGTCTTCTCAACCTATAAAACCCCCTCCACACTAAGGAGGGTAAGCAAGCTAGTGTAGTCTCGTCAAGATGTCCGGTTATCCTTTCGATCGTAGTTCTTTTCACCCTAGTATGTCCGAATGTCTTCTTAGCTTAGCCTTTGATTTCAAGATAGACAATAGGATAGTTCCATGGGACGAACTCCTCAGTAGTGACACCTTACTAAATGAGTTGGCTCACGCATTAAGTAGGTGCGGGTGGCCTACAAGGACTTTTGAGGAGATACGAAAAGAACTTCTGAGGTTGCAAGGAAGGTGGAAGAAGCAACAACAAAAGGGTGAAGTATTCCTAAATGTTGCAGCACAACATACTTATTTATGGACCCAAGACAGCGAGGATGAAGACGAAATTTTCATGCCGAGCACCAAGGGCAAGAGTACCGCATCGTCGAAGGCCAAGAGTTCCACATCGTCGAAGGCCAAGACTGCCGCATCGTCGAAGGGAAAGAGTGCTGCATCGACGGAGGATGACGATGATGCCTTCATGTAGTTTGGAAGTTGTATTTTTTAATTCAGATGTACTTGTATCTTAATTGTAGGAGCATTATGTTGTATCTTGCTTGTTCCCGCCATATTTTCCCGCTCTCTACTTCCCGCCATATTTTTCCGGTTCGGTAGTTCCCGCCATATTTTCCCGCTTCGGTAGCTTCCCGCCATATTTTCCCGCTTCGCTAGTTCCCGCCATATTTTCCCGCTTCGGTAGTTCCCGCCATATGTTCCCGCCACAATTTTCCCGCTTTCTTAGTTCCCGCCATTTTTTCCCGCTATCAAGTTCCCGCCATATTTTCTCGCTCTCTACTTCCCGGCAGTGTCTCCCTCCCGCCTTTCTTTGTGCTCTCAACCTATAAAACACCCTCGGCAGTAACGTGGGTAAGCAGTCTAGTGTAGTCTCATTTCACCGTTGGATCGAAGGCATTTCCAAACGAGAAGGTAAATCAAATCCACCCCCCCCCCATTATTTGGTTTGTTTAATGTATCATAGTTTTTTGCAAACCCTAGTTTTCTTTGTCGTAGTGGATATGCTCAAGGGGTAAGTTAGGTGCTCAGTGGGATTTGAGTGGGATTTGTGTGTTGCAGATGGCTAAGGGTACTCAGTGGGTGCTTAGCCCTATTGTTCATGTCCAAGGCTTTCCTCCAAGTGTTGTGCAAGTTAGTGAAGTGGACATCACTTTTGATTGGTTAAAGACTAAATTCATGTTGAAGCAAGGGTTGAAGGAAGACGATTTTGTGTACTACGTCAGCAGCTTGCACTCAGATGGCCCTGGGGAAAGAAAATTCATTGAAATAACTGATGATGATACAATTCATGAAATGCTCAAAGAATGGGAATGGAAAAGGGTTGTTGACTTGCATTGCTACAGGAAACCGAGTTATATGTGATGTTTATGTCATTTGAACTATCATGGACCATCGTGGTCATGAACTATTTATGTCTTTCGAGACATTGTATGTGATGAACTTGTCATTCGAGACTCAGTAGATTTATGTTATTGTATCCTAAAATTCGCATTACAGCAAGTTGTATCTTAATTTGAACATGTTAATTTTAATGTATCTTATTTTATGTATCTTATTTTATGCATGTTATTTTCGATGCATCTTAATTTCAAAAGTTTAATGTATCTTATTTCAGTCAGTGTGGAAATGTAACTCGAATAACAATGCGAATTAATAGTAATATGTCTCTTGCATACATAGGTCAAAATATGTGTCTCGCATACATAGGTCGAAATATGTCTCTCGCATACATAGGTAGAAATATGTCTCTCACATAGAAATACGTCCCTCGCATACATAAGTATCATCCACGTCGTGCTCGTCCGCGGCGTGGCTGTGGTGGAGGGGGCGTTGACCACTCATACCTGTTCGGTGGCCGAACGTTACGAAGAGGAATCCAAGACCCGTCCTCGCCATACTGTGTGTCTTGCGTGGGCTGTGTGGGATCTGGTGGAGGAGTCGAGAACATGTTCATCCACTCGTTGTGCTGCGACATCTGAGCCTGTATGTTGTCCTCAGGATGTTGATCACTCCCCCACATATCATGTGATGCCGACATAGATGCATCATATCCGTAGGCTCCTGCACGATGAACGTTAAGTCATGAAGAATGAGGTCGCCTCAACTAATATTGAAAACAGTAAATATGAAGAGACATACCTGCTGGCTGTGACGGCTGCTCTGGCTGAAACACGAAGCTCGACGAGGGACCCTGCTGCTGTGGAGAAAACACGAAGCTTGACGTGGGACCATAGCGCTGTGGGTGCTGCCACGTCGAACTGCCAGGTTGGTCAGGAGGGGGTGGCCTCGACGTCGGCTGATGTGCTAGACGTGGACGTGGCTGCTGTCGGTGCGTGGAGTGACATGGCGGCTGCTGCTGCTGCTGGTGGTGCTGAACAACGTCGCTTCTCCGGGTGCACGTGATAACCTCGTAGACAGCCCGTATCTTGTTCTACATGCGTTCCGAGAAGGGCTGTACCACAGTCTGGTGTTGAAGAAGAGGTCCACACGACAGTGATCATCCAAAGGTGGTCACGTCGTCGTATAGTTCATGTGTCAAGCGAGCCTGAAAATTTTCATGACGATTATTAAGTATGCACGTCAAAGTATGTCACAACTTTACTTAAAGAAAATATATCTTACCGCGTACTGCCTAGAGCCCGAAGTATCATAGCTCGGGTACATATCCGACGGAGTAGGGTCAGGTATCTCCTCTGGGTGAGAGCGCTCAATGATGCGTAACCGTGTTCCGGTCATGTAACGCCGCAAATAGAGATTGAATTCATTGAGATCAAAATTGTGATTCTCGTGCCATAGATGTGTGTTTGCTGTCTCCCATTCTGTAACATACGGCTCTAGTCTAACTAGCCAGTTAGCAGTTGTCCTATGCATGCCCTTCCTCGTCATCCTAAAATTATGGTGTGTGTTCAACAATTACGCAATGCTTCGAATGGAGTACTGTCAAAGATAATGCAACATTGAAAAACTGGTTAATACCTGTGGACGTGTGCTGGCACCGGGTTCTCTGTAGGGGGAGGCAGCTCCAACTGTAGAAGACCAAATTGCCTCATAACCCTCTGTTGTGCCATCTCCTCGACGAAGATATCAAAGATGATCTTCGATTTCGTCATCCAGTAATCTCGGTCACTTGTGCATAGCACAGACATACCACCGGGGTATCTTGCATGTATGGCTGCCAGATGACCCCAGTGTACGTATCGAACTGCTCGTTCAATGCCGTGTATGCCTTCCTGGTCTGATCACTAGCAAAGCATCTCTGCAGAAAACAAAAGTTAGTAGCCGCTAGCATTGAACTATCTCTTGTGCACAAAAAAGTTGCATTAAACTATAACACGATGCATACCTCGCGACGTGTCCAACACAGACCGAAAGTAGGCATGTCGATGCCGTCAGCATCGAACTTGGCGTCTATAGGCTGATGAACACGTATATCTGGTCGCCCTATAGAGAACCTCTCCCACGACAACAGTTGTAGGAATAGAGGGCATCCAAGAAGGGCTGGCTTTGTCGATGAAAGCTGGCAGCCGTTGCACATACCTCGGTATGTAGCCGCTAAGACCGCCGAACCCCAACTCCTCTGTCTGATCTGATCCGCCGTCTCCGCGCTAGCTATCTCGAGTGCCATAGGGATGTAGAGCGCGCTAATAGTGCTGACATGGTTCTCTGTGAACATCACCTTGCCAAAAAGCCACATTAAGTAGGCCTCCAGGCTCCGAGTGATCTGTTCCGCACTCAACGGCGCCGGGAACTTCTGGATCTGCATTAAGCAAAGACAAATATTTAGTAAGCCACAGGTAACTTCTGTAAAACCATTTGCATGATAACTTGAAGATAATAGGTAGGGGAACTAACCTGGAATTTGAGCAACCATTCATACTTAGGTCCGTGATGCTCCCATACCGGATCCGGAGCATTCGGAAAAACACCATGAAAACGTTGTGTAAGACCGACCTCCCAACCAGCCGGTGCGTCCAACGGTCCTATGGCATGACCTGCCAATGGTAGTCCAAGCAAAAGTGACACATCCTCTAGAGTAGGAGCCATCTCTCCCCACCGGAAGTGAAACGTGTGGGTCTCTGGCCTCCAACGGTCCACTAAGCAGCTCAACAAGGAGGAGTCGATGGCGAGGCGTTTGCAGCCCGGGATAGACTCAACCAGACGCGCAAAAGGTAAAAGGCCGGCCCATTTCAACCTTCATGACATAACATTTTAGTTAGTGTCTCCCATTAATATTCATGTCAGTGTGCAAATTAATAAATCACGTACCGCTGAACCCATCCTGGGTGTATCATCCAGTTCTCCAGAGGAGTGCGAGTGACCAGAGGCTTGAGCCTTCGCTCATACCATATCGCACCACGATGACCCTTATCAATTTCCGCATTAAGCAACCACATTCCCGCCATTCCTGCACAAACCAATTTCAAACATAGTTGCCACACTTAATACAAATTCAGAACATAGTGCCACACTTAATACAAATTCAGAACATAGTGTCACACTTAATACAAATTTCAAACATAGTGCCACACTTAATACAAATTCAGAACATAGTGCCACACTTAATACAAATTCAGAACATAGTGCCACACTTAATACAAATTTAGAACATGGTGCCACACTTAATACAAATTCAGAACATAGTACTGCTAGCTTAGCTTCTTCCTCTTCCTCTTACTCCTCTACCTCCTTTTCGTCCCCGGTTGCCTCGTCCACGACCAGTACCACTAGCAGTGACGAAAGTGGGACAATTAGTGTCCCTATGGCCAAATTCATTGCATATAATGCATTGCCTAGTCGGACCTCCTGCTTCAGATTCATCCATATCATTCCGGATGCGCTGACACTGCCGTCTGCCTCTACTTGTACGCATATGCTCTGGGTTTGGAATGTAACGCCTTTCAGCGGGGTTGATGTTGTTGAAGTTACCCATTGATCGAAAACCCATCAGCTCACCTGTCCAGGTATTGAGGACAGACTCTTTCAGAAAAAATGGAGACACAAACGATATTGCGTCCATTCCAAGTTGCCCGCAAGCAGCAAGTACATGTGAGCAAGGTAGGTGAAACAATTTCGGTTTGTTGCATGTGCACTCACAAGTTGGCCAGGCTTCATTTCCAATTTTCACCTCATGCGTCCTCAACTCATTTGCACATCCAAATTTGTTGTTGACTAAGCGGACCTCAAACCTTCTCTCTTGATTACCGATGGCGACTACAGTGTGTGACCTAGCTTTTTGCATCTTGTTGTCCATGTACTTCGTCACTCTTTCACAGTAACGTGTATTCGGGTTGTTCAACATATGCTGCTCTGCTTTTTGACGTCTATCTCTGAAATACTTCACGGTGCCATAGAAAATACCCTCAACGATGGCTGTAAGTGGCAATGCCCGGTTTCCTCTGAGGACAAAGTTGTATGTTTCCGCGAGGTTGGTTGTCATGACACCGTACCTTGCTCCATGTGTGTCATGTAGCAAAGACCACCTCTCCAGAGGCTCATGCTCTATCCACTACTGGAAGGTTTTAATCGACCTTCCGAGCCTTCTCCTAGTACCAGGTGGGTCAAAGCCTGGCAGGTCACATAACCCAATAGGCTCCTCCTCCACGGCCGCTGATACTGTTGCCAACTGTGCAGCTACTGCTTCAACATGTGCCCTCACCGCTGCATCTCTTGCAGCTTTCCTGTCCCTAACATGTCTCTGCGTGCACATATTAAGTCTGTCACGTATCAAATTGTACTTCCATGACTGGTTCTGCTTGCAGAGTTTTTTGAACAGATTCATCAGGCTCTTATTTCTGAACTGCGAGAAGAAATTAGCCCCCAGATGGCGCATGCACCAACAGCTCTGCAAGTCCTGCCATGGAGTTTGTTCCTCAGGGCCTGGGTTTGTTAGTGTCCTTATCGCACTGAGTATACCTGCATGCCTGTCATGAAGGATGCACACATTGGGCTTCTCCTTCACAACTGATATTTTCAACTGCCTGAAGAACCATGTCCAACTTTCAATGTTCTCACTCTCCACAAAAGCAAATGCGAGTGGGACAACTTGATTTTGGCCGTCTTGACCTATGGCTGTTAGGATCTGACCCTTGTACTTGCCAGTGAGAAAAGTACCATCTACACATATCACCGGTCAGCAATGCCTGAAAGCTTCGATGCATACACCGAAAGAGAAGAAGAGACGATGCAGCACCCTCATAGTTGGGAACTCTGGCATGAAGAGGTCTTGGATATCGATATAGGTGCCTGGATTCCGCTGCTGCAGTGTGTGGAGGAGCTGGACAACAGAGTCATATGCATCAAAATAAGTACCAAATCTCCTCTCAAGCGCCGCATGCTTAGCCCTCCAAGCCTTGCCATAAGAAATTCTGTACTTCAACCTGGCGAAGACTTTTGTCTGGATTGCCTTCACTTCCATAGCTTTGCCCTCCACTATCTCATCGTAAAACAACCGAGCAATAAGCGTCGATGAAAGGTTGGCATGATCTTGAGGGATGCAGGGAATAAGACAAGTGTGATTCACTAAGTCGCTGATCACCCAACTTGTGCCATACTTAGGGAGATAGCCGTGCACCCTGGCGGGACAATCTGTGTTCTTGCATACCATTGTCAGGTATTTTTGACTTGACACCTGAGCTGTGAAAACCCTTTGCGTGGACATTGCCCAATTATTATTGCATCCTTAAGAGCTTCCTTGTTGGGATACATAGCACCCGTCGCAATATTGTTCTGGTGATATTGCCAGGCAGAATCATGTCCATCGTTCAACATCATTGCAGATGAGAAGTCACGATTCCATGATGCAGGATTCGGGACCTCCTCTGCATTTTCTTCTTCACCCGACTCGTCAGAATCATCGGCATGACCCCTATCAACATCGGTGTCTTCTTCTTCCATCAGGTCCTGCATGTGCCCATCTACCTCGTCAGCGTCCACCTCGCCACTGCAATCACCATCGGCATTTCCTCCTTCTACCTGACTACTCTGCCCTGGTTCGTAACCATCATCTCCAGCATTTGACATAGATAACTGCCTCCCTCCACTGCTCTGCCCAGGATCGTAGCCACCCTCGCCTTCTTGTGGAGTGACCTCCTTCACGACGGGAAGCACTAAGGCAATAGGATTGCATCCCCTGCGTTCGCAACCTTGTAACCACCGCACCCACTCGGAGTCTCGCTCTATTGGCCTCAAATAAAAGTAAATTATTGAACTTGACCGTGTCCACAATGCATGAACACCGACGGTGTGTGTTTCTGTATCAAGCCCTAAACTTCCTGTAATCCATTCTTTCAACTGACTGACAGACCATGTTTGAGGTGCGCTCATTGGCACCTCTATGTGAGTAAATTCACTCAGATCAGCTCCCATGTCAGTTGTTTGGACAGTACCAGGACCATAGTAAAATTTGAACGTCACTACATCAGACATCTCGGCTCACCTATTTTTTTTCAACAATGACAGACAAGTATTAAGCAACAACTTTAAATATCCGCGCTACTAAATATTTGACATGTATATATATTACGGAATATTAACGGAGCAACTAAAAAAATTCACACACCTACAAATATATTACAAATATTTACCGGAGCAACTCCAACTACTGACACACCTAAATATTTGACATCCACATATAGTACAGAATATTACCGGAGCAACTTCAAATATTCACACAACTAAATAGTTGACATCTAAATATATTTACGGATACTGCCGGAGCAAATAACTATAATCGCACACCTAATTTATTTCACATCAAAACATATTACCGAATACTACCGGAGCAACTACGAAAAATAAAATGTGTGTTGAAATATACCCTTGAAGCGTGCGAGCGAACGACGAATGACGAACGGCGGCCTTCAATCACCGGAGCCGAAAACTCCACCAAACTGCCGGAGCTTCACCTCCACCACCTCCACCACACTGCCCCAGCTTCAACAGCACCACCTCCACCGCCGCCACAACCTCCTCCAATGTGCTAAAAAAAGCTTCAAAAAAATGCTCACCACGACAACCACGAGCTACCCCATCAGTAGATCGAGGTCTCCCCTGGCTCCCCTAACTACGTAGAACCCATTCACGGTGCTCAATCTATAAAAAAACGCCTCATTTTGGTGTATTAATTTGAGGCATTTCGAGAAGAAAAAATGGAGCTGTAGAGGAATGGGGGAAATGAAGGAGAAGGGAGAAAGGAGAAAGGAGAAGGAGAGAGAGAGAGGAGGAAGGAGCCGGCCGTGGGGGGGCCCGCACCCTGTCGGTCGGCAGCCGGCCGATCGGCCCGCTGCGGGCCGACAGGAACCAGGCCGCGCCGATAGCCCCGCAGCTGGCCTGCTCTCGGCCTGTGGCAGCCCAGTCGGCCTGCTGTGGGCCGATCGGCCTGCAGCGGGCCGACGGTGTATATTTTTGAAATTTTTTCACCTAGCGTAATATTTTTGAAAATTAATAAAAAAATATATTATTTAAAAAAAATTAGCCTCTAACAGGGGGTATTCCGGGAAGTTCTTCTAGAAAGACATCTTGAAAATCACGAACAACTGGAACGTTCTCGATGCCTTCAAGGGGTGAAGTATTCAATGCATTCAGAACATATATCTAGTTTTCGACGTTCTGAACTGCTCAAGCTGAGTATCTGACTGTTTGGCCAGAAGGGTGAGTGAGCTGGACTGTTTCAGCGACACAGTCAATCAAAGCTTTATGAGACTTCAACCAGTCCATACCCAGAATAATGTCTATGCTGGAGGTCTTGAGAGCAATAAGTGAAACGGGGAACACCAATCCTCCAATCACAATGTGGTTACCGTGGCTTACCATGGTAGTTTGCCAATTAGCCCCGGGTGACTGGATTACTAATGGGGTGCACATCTCCTCGAAAGGTATATCATGGCTTCACGCAAAACTTTCGGACATAAAGGAGTGCGACGCTCCAGAATCAAAGAGTACAGAAGCTGGGATTGAATTCACTAGTAGGGTACCCATCACAATTTTGGTGTCCTGTCGAGCTTCTTCAATTTTGACATGGTTGACATGGACAAGTTGACTAGCAGGTAGTATGGCATTACGATTCCTGGAATGATGGTTCCGATGGCCCTTCCTACGACCAACAGGAGGACGTGATGCATTCTGAGGCTGACCCTGATGACAGTTGAAAGCACGGTGCCCTGGCTGTCCACACTTGCAGCATAAACCATCATTATGGAGAGGAGCTACAGCATTGGACTGTCCACCCTGAATCGTTAGCTGTCTCGGCGGCGGAGGTAGACGAGGTGCAACGTAAGACGGCCTTGGCATTGGAGCAGGTCGATGATGAACATTGTGTGGGATCCAGACTCGACGTTTCTGAACAGGCTGACCCGAGGATGAGCCAACATCACGAGTGCACTTGAGCGACTCCTGGTGTTTAGTCAGAGCAGTTTCAACTCAGAAAGTTTGGCTGACAAGCGTTGCGAAGTCTGTGCAATCATGGACAGCAAGTGCGAGGTTTATATCAGTACGCAGTCCTTCATGGAATTTCTCCTGCTTGCGAGCATCAGTGCAGATGTCATCATCAGCATAGCGGGATAATTCGAGGAATTTCCTCTGATATTCATCCACCGTCATTGTGCCCTGTGTGAGTTTGCGGAATTCCTGCTTCTTCTGGTCCATCAGACCTTGAGGAATGTACCGTGCACCGAAAGCTGACTAAAATTCCTGCCAAGTGGTTACAGTTTCAGCAGGTAGCATATGTCTATGACATTGCCACCATTGAGCAGCTGAACCCCTCAGGTGATACGTCGCATAGGTGACGTAACTGTCAGGGATAACATTGGCCGACTTCATCTGGAAGGCAATGTCACAGAGCCAATCATCAGCATCCATTGGATCGGTCGAGCTGCGAAAAGTGGACGGGTTGAGGCGCACGAATTGTGGCAGAGTTATTGGGGTAGGCTGTTGATGAGCATTCTGGTTTGGGAAATGAGCCAATATCCCGGTCATAAACTGACGGTTCAGTTCAAACTGCTGCATCATTGCGGCAATATATGGTGGAGGTGGAGGATCGCCAGCCATCCTGCCAAATCAACAGGGGCAGTTTAGCAAGAAAAACTGCATGTGTAAGAGGCCATTCACGATGTAACATGAGTAATGAACAAGAAGGGCATTAGATATATGATAGTAGTCGTTAAAGACATACCAATCCATGCACAGAGTTAGATTCAAATGGATAGTACACGCTCAGGAATGCTCGCGGCTAGACAAACTAGGAGCCACGCAGGCACGCGGTAAGGAAGCACACAACGAGACATAGCAAAGGCTACATCAACGTCAGAGAAAACTGCTGGAGCGAGGAATCTGCAAGTGACAACACAGGGTGCCCTCGATAAAAGGATCCTGTAAGCAGAACCTGGCCCACAATCTTGAAGGAAGGGGGGAAATTTCAGAACACCGGGTGGATGTGATCACGAGAACCTAATGTTGGAGTTAGTAAAATTTTAACCCGAAAGGAAGAGAGATCAGAGTCCCAGAGTATAGACGAGCAATAAAAGATCCTAATACCTCCCAATTGGCGATGTGGGCCCGTAAGCCACACAGCCAAGTTAGTAAAACAATTTTTGACAACTAGACTCAACTTCGGCCAAGGAGTTGGAAAGGGGGAACCTACAGGCAGTCGGCTCTGATACCAACCTATGACGCCCCCGGCTTAATCGTGCACTAATCATACACGCAAATGCACACGATCAAGCCTAAGGACTCACTTGAAGGAATCACAACACAACTCTAAAACATAAATAAAGTCATACAAGCTTTATATTACAAGCTAGGGGCCTCGAGGGCTTGAATACATAAGCTTGCATACAAGCGTCAGCGGAAGCATCAGATATCTGAGTACAGATATGAAACAGAAACAGATAAGCCTTTAGAAAGGCGGGGCAAAAGAAAACACTACGATCGAAAGGCGCAGGCCAGCTGCCTGGGACCCTCCGAACCTACTCCTGGTCGCCGGCCAACTCGTAGAAGTAGCCACCCTTGGGGTAGTAGTAGCGATCGTCGGCGGTGGCAGCTGTCTCAGGGGCTCCGTCATCTGATTGCATCAAATGGGTATGTGGAGAAAAAGAAAGCAAAGCAACCGTGAGTACTCATCCGAAGTACTCAGCAAGCAAGGATCTACACTACATATGCAACATTATCAAAGGAGGGCTGTATATGTGGACTGGGCTGCAGAAATGCCAGAATAGAGAGAAGGCCTAGTCCTATCGAAGACTAGCATCTTCAGTGGTCTTGCAGCATTAGAAGAGTGTAGATTAGTACAGTATAACGTAGTAGCAGTGTTAATTATCAACCTCGGCCAGAGAACCTTTCTCGACTCCCTGCGACAAAGCAATCCCAGAGCCATACTATCCATTTCTCATCACAAGTATCCAGTTCTAGTTGTATCGATCGGGATACAACTCTGAGCGCCCGTTATCGAGGATCCGGCTATGCATAGATTAGTTCTTCCCTGCATGGGTGCACCAACTTACCCACCACGCTCACTTAACTCCGGCCGGACACACCTTTCTGGGTCATGCCCGGCCTCGGCCAAACGACACACCGCAACCCTACCTAGAGCTTAGCAGAGAGGTCCCCATCGGTCTACATCCTAAGTGCCTAGGGGTCTTGGGCCATCGCCCTGTGCACTCCGAGTCATTGCGTGCAGGGGGAAGCCAGGCACCAGGGGGGCGCCGGTCCGTCCCGGCCGCAATGCTGAACTGGACGTCTGACAGAGCTTTCGGCTGATGCCACGATGCAGAGTACCCATATTTATTCCCGCGTGATGGTTAGTGCTATCGGGCCAGAGGCCCACTCGAATCAAATATCCAAATCGTTAGTACATTGGGGGTGCGGTAACGAGCAGAGAGTCACGATCGATGTGACCCCGTCGCCCCGTCTCGAGGACTTGCGGCAAGGGCTAAGAATGCCCGACCACGCCTCGTATTCATCACTCGGGCACCGTCCAGGTCAACCCGTCTCGCAAAAGACTATCGGGAACTCAGGTCCATCTCTACTGGGTGGTACCGCCTGTCCCTCCAGTCCTATAGTAAAAAGTAACTCCCTCGGGTCCCCCTCGGGGTTGACCCGTTTCTAACAAGGTTCAGGGGTAAATTCACAGTAACCGTGTGTCCATAACATCAAGGGAATCCGAGGTATCACCCTCGACGGATGCCCACTCGATGTAACTGTCAAGTTGAACTTAGGAGGATTCACCCTCGAGGTTCACACTTGAAGTGTTGCGCGACAGGGTCGTATCGGCAGTGGAGAAGGAGGAATCACCCTCGATGACCACGACCGAATAACTACTCCACAGAGTTAACATCGGAAGTGCTTATGAGGTATCACCCTCGGCACTCGATAGTAACGCTGCAGTGTCGTACAGACAAAGGGGATGTGATGTGCGGTGCTGGGGCCTGGTCGTCGAGTCTTCCGATGATCCAGCGGGGCAACCGGGACAAGTGGGGTCACTGGGGTCTCTAAGCAGCCTATACTAAGCAGTTTAGGATAAGCAGGTAATTATCAAAAGCAGGTTACAAAATTAGGTCATGCATCAGAATAGGTAAAGCAGTAGCAGCAGCAATTCTAATGCAAGCACAAGAGAGAAGAGAATAAGCAATATAGGCATGCTCAAGGGGGGGTGCTTGCCTGGTTGCTCGGCGCCAAAGGCAAGGTCGTCAACGGTGTAGTCAACCTCCGGAGCTGCGTCGGCCTCGAGGACAACGTCGGTGTCGGGGTCTACCGAGAGAGAAGAGGGGGAGGAAACAAATAAATACACGGCAAACATATGTAACACAGAGCAGGCTATGCTAACGTGCAGTGCAGGGTTGCCTAAAAGCATGTCTAAACCATTTTAGTTATTTTAGGATTAAAGTTGGATTTATTAACCGGTGTATATGCACTATTCATCTATTAGAAACAGACTAAAAGTTGCGGGTTCACCTCCGTAGAGGGTCCCGACACAGAAACAGATGGCATGGTTGGATTCGTCTCGTCGTTCTGAGCAACTTTCATATATAAAGTTTTTCGATCTGAGCTACGGTTTATTTTCTACGATTTTTCAAAGATTTAATCATTTTTTGGAATTATTTTAATTAATTAATTCGCATTATCCAGAACAGTTTTTGGTGACGTCAGCATGACGTATGTTTGACATCAGCAGTCAACAGTGGCGGTTGACCAGGTCAAATCTGACCAGTGGGACCCACATGTCATACTAAGTGGCTAACAGAGTTTAGATTTAGACTAAGTTTGGTTAATTAGGCGTCTCGGCCCACCTATCAGTGTCAGATTAGGTTAATTAAGTTAGTTAAATTAGTTCTGTTAATTAGGGGGGCGGTGGGCCCCATTGTCAGCGGCTGGGCCGGCCTAGTCAGCACAGTTGACCAGGTCAACTGGTCAACTGGGGCCAGGTGGCCCACTGGCCAGTGGCCCAGGGCGTGGGCCAGGCCAGCCACATCGGCGTGGCGCCGGAGAGAGCTCCGGCGAGTCTCTCCCGCGGCGGAGCGCACCGGAGTTGGCCGGAAAACCAGTGCAGGGCTCCATTTGCCGCGCGGCTTACGCCATTCAAACGGGCGGAGCGAGGCGCATCCATTCATGGCGGTCTCTCAAGTAGTGGTGGCCGGAGTCGAGCGTGGTGACGACGGCGGCGGCGCCGGCGTTCGGGACTACACCGAAATGGTGAAACACGGCGCGAGCGAACAAGATGAGCAGCGGGGCAGCAGCTACGGGCTTCTTGAGCGCGCTAGGGCTGACGGGCGAGGCCGTAGTGGCTCGGGAGCGCGATGCTCGCAGCCACGGCGGCAGTCGGAGTACGGCAACGCGGCGGCACGTCTGCAGGCTACGGGAGACGTCGCAAATGGAGGGGAGAGGAGGGCGAGCTCACCGTGCGGCGCAAGGTGGCCCGTGGAAGATTAGGAGCGCAGAGGGAGGCCGTGGTCGCCGGAACTTGCCGGAGATGCCGAAGGGAAGCGGCGGCTCGATTCCGACGAAAGAGGCGTCCTTGGCTCGGGCTCGTTGGCATAGTCGAAGCAGCAGTCGCCGGCGAGCCTCCTGGACAGGGTCCTAGGCGACGAGGAGCACGGTGATCGCGAGCTTCACGGTTGCCGTGGTCATGGCGGCGCTCGGAGAGGTTGGGGATCGAGGGAGAGAGTGTAACACCCCATGTATTAAGCTACAGTAATCACCCTTTTGATTATGCCATGTCATCATGATCAACAGTGCTTAATCATCATTAGTATCATATCTCTTTTCAAATTCAAATTCAAATGGAAATTCAAACTAAAAGTGAAAATAAAAGTTGTTCAAATCAGAAACTAAATTGTTCATTAGATAGCAAGTAAATCAGAGACAATTCTAAAATTGAAACCAACATCATTGGAGTTGGGTAAGTGACTCAAACATCCTC
The DNA here is from genome assembly GCA_011799875.1 of Thinopyrum elongatum. Lineage (NCBI taxonomy): Eukaryota > Viridiplantae > Streptophyta > Magnoliopsida > Poales > Poaceae > Thinopyrum > Thinopyrum elongatum. Next base: position 210,361,790 of record CM022303.1, read on the forward strand.
AAACAGTGACTAAACACAATATTTAATAACCTTTTATTTAATCTAAATTAAATATGAAATTATGTTTTGCCCAAACTAGTTTTTGGTGATAGGGTACAATGCACTGCTAATTATGAGCTAGGTCACTAATTTTGTAAAAGTCATTTAGTGGCCTAACTATTTGCAAAACAGAAAGTGAGAGAAAAGAAAATAAAACAAACAAAAGAAACCGAAAAAGTAACAGAACCCCCCCCCCCCACTGAGCCGTGGCCCAGCATGACCGCCAGGCCGGCCACCCACTCCCCCCCATAACCCCCGCTAGCCCAAACCCTAACCTAACCGCACCCCAGTCCTCCCCCCACTCGCTCGCCTCTTCCCCTTCACCCTCCTCTCGATCCCGATCCGGATCGGGAAGGGGATCGAGCCCGACGCCCCCCCTTCTCCGACGTCGTCACTGTGCGCCACCTCACCGACCTCGTCGCCACGCCGCACGTCGTCCCCGTCCTCCTCCTCGACGCCCGCTGCCTTAGTCCCTGCGCCCCGCCGTGAGCTCCCTCCCACTCCCCTCTCAGACACCGCGTGTCCCCGCGCGCTCCCCGCGTCGCTGCCCGCGATCCCGCGCTCCTCTGTCCGCCCGAGGTCGAGCCCTCGCGCACGCGGCCGCCCGGGCCACGCCCTGCCTCGCCTCGGGGTCGTGCCCGCCGCGCTCGTTGCTGCACCACGCTCGCCATCGCCATGCCCGGAGCCTTGCTCCCGCGCGCGCTTGTGCGCCTTCGGCCGCACCCCCGCGTCGCTATTCGCGCCGGCCGCCCCGACCAGCCGCGCCTCCCTGCCCGTTGCCGCTGCCTCCCGCCTGCAGCCACCGCCGCCGTTGCTGCTAGCTCCGCCGCCCCGCTTCCCCCCGCTGCACCGCGCCTTTGGCCACCACCCCACCGTGCACAGCGCTGCTCCGGCCGACGAGCCCCACCGTGGCCGTGGCCTCGCCGTGGCGTCGGGCGATGTCGCGCCTGCTCGGCCGTGCCCGCCTCTGCTGGCCAGGGCCACTGACGCGCGGGCCCTGCCCCCTGGCCCTATGACAGGGGGCCCCACCACAGAACGTTTTAAAAAAGACTTAAAAGAAATAGTTAATTAATTAATTGATTAATTAATTAATTATATAATTAACCTAATTAGCTCTGTTTAATTAAACTAACTAATTAATTAGCCTAATTAATCTATGATTAACTTAATTAAACCCTAATTAATCTTAACAAACTGCTGATGTCATGCTGACATCACGCTGATGTCACCGTTTACTGTTTTGGATAATTCGAATTAATAATAAATCTGTAATTTCAGGATATTGTTTAAAATTTGAAAAAATCATATAAAATAATCCGTAGCTCAGATCAAAAAACCTTGTACATGAAAGTTGCTCAGAACGACGAGACGAATCCAAATACGCGATCCGTTCGTCCGCCACATGTCCCTAACTATCCGAACATGAAACCGTTCCCCTCCGGTCATCTGTGTGACAAATGTCCGGAACCGGGAAAACATTCCCGGATGGATTCCCCCTTCCTCGGTGACGTGCAACCATACGTTAGGACACACCCGGCACTGCATATTGTCATGTCATACATTGTGTAGCACTTGTCTGCTTTACTGTTTCCTCCCCCTCTTCTCTCTCGTTAGACCCCGACGCAGTTCCCGGTACCGACGCAGCTCAGGAGCCCGACGACACCATTAACGACCTTGCCCTTGCCGCCGAGCAACCAGGCAAGCACCCCCCCTTTGAGCATACCAATATCGCCTATTCTTTCTCTCTCATGCTTGCATTAGAATTGCTGCTGCTACTGCTTTACCTATTCTGATGCATAGCCTGTTTATTGTAACCTGCTGTTGATAATTACCTGCATATCCTAAACTGTCTAGTATAGGCTGGGTAGAGACCTATCAGTGACCCTACTAGTCCCGACTGCCCCGCTGGATTATCAGAAGACCCGATCAACGGGATTGAAGACAGGCCCAGGCACCGCACATCACCCCCCCCCCCTTAGTTGTACGACACTACTGGGTTACTATCGAGAGCCGAGGGTGATACCTTGTCAGCACTTCTGATGTTAACCTTGCAGGGTAGATAATTGATTCCTCCTCCCCTGCCGATACGACCCTGTCACGCAACACTTCAAGTGTGAACCTCGAGGGTGATTCCTCCGAGTTCACCTTGACGGATACATCGAGTAGGAATCCAACGAGGGTGATACCTCGGATTCCCCAGATGTTATGGACACACGGATACTTGGATTTTACACTGTTACTTGGAAAGGCGGGTCGACCCTGAGGGGTACCCGCGTGAGCCTAAGTGGCGAGTGTTGTGGAGACGGGTTGACCTGAATGGTGCCCGAGTGATGAATACGAGGCACGGCCGGGCATTCTTAGGCCTTGAAGCAAGTCCTCGAGATGGGGCGACGGGATCACATCGATCGTGAGTCTCTGCTCATTACCACAAGCCCTTAGTCCGCTAACGATTTGGATATTTGATCCGAGCAGGCCTCTGGCCTGATAGCACTAACCATCACGTGGGAAGAGTTATGGGCACTCTGCATCGTATGCATCAGCCAAAAGCTTTGTCAGACATCCAGTTCAGCCTCGTGGCCGGGCCGGGCCCGTACCATCCAGGACTGAGGTGGTGCTCGTCCCGACCCTGCACACACCGACCCGGAGTGCACAGGGCGATGGCCCAAGACCCCTAAGCGCTTAGGATATAGACCGACGGGGACCTCTCTGCTGAGCTGTAGGTAGGGTTGCGGTGTATCATTTGGCCGAGGCCGGGCATGACCCAGGAAAGTGTGTCCGGCCGAAGTGAAGCGAGCGTGGTGGGTAAGTTGGTGCACCCCTGCAGGGAAGAAAACATGTATCGATAGCCGGTCCTACGGTAAAGGACACTCGGAGTTGTATCACGATCGACACAACTAGAACGTGAGATGATACCTGGATATATGGCTCTGGGATTGCTTCTCGCAGGGAGTCGAGACAGGATCTCAGGACGAGGTTGATGACTGTATGGCTCTGGGATTGCTTTCTCGCAGGGAGTCGAGAAAGGATCTCTGGGTGAGGTTGAGACTTAATAATACTACTACATTATACTGTGCTGTTCTACGCTCTTCTATTGCTGCAAGACCGCTGAAGATGCTAGTCTTCGATAGCACTAGGCCTTCCCTCTATTCTGGCATTTCTGCAGCCCAGTCCACATATACAGCCATTCTTTGATAATGTTGCATATGTAGTGTAGATCTTTGCTTGCTGAGTACTTCGGAGTACTCACGGTTGCTTTGCTTTCTTTTTCTCCCGATATCAGTTTGTCGTGACCAGATGACGGAGCCCCTGAGACAGCTGCCCCGCCGATGATTAGTACTACCACCTCGAGGGTGGTTACTTCTACAAGTGGCCGACGACCAGGAGTAGGTTCGGAGGGTCCCAGGCAGGAGGCATGCGCCTTTCGATCATAGTGTTTTCTTTTGCCCCGCCTTCTAAGGGCCTATCTGTGTTTTTTTTTATATCTGTACTCAGATATCTGATGCTTCCGCTGACGCTTGTATGCCATCGAGCTATGTATTCGAGCCCTTGTGGCCTTGGCTTGTAATATAAAGCTTGTATGACTTTATTTATGTTTTAGAGTTGTGTTGTGATATCTTCCCGTGAGTCCTTAGGCTTGATCATGTGCATTTGCGTGTATTATTAGTGCACGATTAAGTAGGGGCATCACAAGTTGGTATCAGAGCCGACTGCCTCTAGGAATCCCCCTTTGCAACTCCTTGGTCGAAGTTGAGTCTAGTACTTGGAAACCGTTTTACTAACATGGCTGTGTGGCTTACCGGCCCACGTCGCCAATTGGGTGGTATTAGGATCTTTTATTCCTCGTCTATACTCTGGGACTCTGATCTCTCATCTATTCGGGTTAAAATTTTGCTAACTCCAACATTAGGTTCTCGTGATCACATCCACCCGGTGTTCTGAAATTTCCCCCCTTCCTTCAAGATTGCGGGCCAGGTTCTGCTTGCAGGATCCTTTCATCGAGGGCACCCTGTATTGTCACTTGCAGATTCCTCGCCCCAGCAGTTTTCTCCGACGTGGATGTAGCCTTTGCTATGTCACGTTGTTGTAATCCTCACCGCGTGCCTGCGCGCCGCCTAGTTTGTCTAGCTGCGAGCGATCCCGAGCTCGTACTATCCGTTTGAATCTAACTCTGTGCATAGATTGGTATGTCTTTGACGACTACTATTATATATCTAATGCCTTTCCTGTTCTTTCCCATGTTACATCAAGAATAACCCCTTACACCTGCAGTTTTACTTGCTAAACTGCCCCTATTGGATTGGCAAGATGGCTAACGATCCTCCACCTCCACCTTATATTGCCGCAATGATGCTGTAGTTTGAACTGAACCGTCAGGTTATGACCGGGATATTGGCTCAGTTCCCAAACCAGAATGCTCATCAACAACCTACACCAGTAACTCTGCCAAAATTTGTGCGCCTCAACCCGTCTATTTTCCGCAACTCCACCAATCCTATGGATGCTGATGATTGGCTTCGTGACATCCTGTTTGAGATGGAGTCAGGTAATGTTGCCCCTGACAGTTACGTCACCTTTGCGACATTCCACTTAAAGGGTCCAGCTGCTCAATGGTGGGAAAGCCACAAGGGTATGTTGCCTGCTGAAACAGTAACCACTTGGTAGGAATTTCAGTCAGCTTTTCGTGCACGATACATTCCTCAAGGTCTGATCGACCAGAAGAAGTAGTAGTTCCGCAAACTCACCCAGGGAATAATGACTGTGGATGAATATCAGAGGAAATTCCTTGAATTGTCCCGCTATGCTGAAGATGACGTCTGCACTGACGCACGCAAGCAGGAGAAATTCCGTGAAGGACTGCGTACTGATATAAACCTTGCACTTGCTGTCCATGATTGCACAGACTTCGCAACGCTTGTCAGCAAATCTTTCCAAGTTGAAATAGCTTTGACTAAATGCCAGGAGTCGCTCAAGCGTACCCGAGATGTTGGTCCATCTTCGAGTCAGTCTGCTCAGAAATGTCGAGTCTGGATCCCACACAACGTTCATCACCGACCTACTCCAACACCAAGGTCGTCTTATGTTGCACCTGGTCTGCCTCCGCCGCCGAGACAGCTAGTGACTCAGGGTGGACAGTCCAATGCTGTATCTCCTCCCCATGATGATCGGAATTGCTTCAAGTGTGGTCAACCAGGGCACCGTGCTACCAATTGCCGTCCGAACCAAAATCGAGATGCCCGAGCTCGTCAGCCCAGGAATCCCAATGCCAGACCTTCTGCTGTTGTACTGGGCCATGCTAACCATGTCAATACAGAAGAGGCTCAGAAAGAACCAACCATTTTGATGGGTACCCTCCCGATTAATTCAGTTGCAGCTTTTGTCCTTTTCGACTCGGGAGCATCACATTCCTTTGTGTCTCAACAATTTGCTCAGCTGCATGAACTACATCTAGAGCTGTTATCCACACCATTAGAGATTATCACTCCCCGTTCTAGGTGGCAAACCAAGATTGTAAGTCACAACAATCAGATCAAAATTGAAGGGTTGATGTTCTCTACTTCCCTTATTGCTCTTGGACCTTCCGACGTAGACATTATTCTCGGTATGGACTGGTTGACAGCCCATAATGCTTTGATTGACTGTGCCACTGAAACAGTCCGCATCACACACCCTTCTGGCCAGACAGTCAAATACTCAGCCCGAATAGCTCAGGATGCTGAAAGCCAGATATATGCTCTGAATGCCTTGAATGCTTCACCTCTTGAAGGCATCGAGAACATTCTAGTTGTTTGTGATTTTCAAGATGTATTTCCAGAAGAACTTCCAGGAATATCCCCTGCTAGAGCTGTCGAGTTTGTCATCGACTTGAAACCGGGCACTACTCCTATTGCGAAGCATCCTTATAAAATGCCTCCGCACCACCTTCTTGAACTTAAGGAGGAAATCGACAAATCACTTAAAAAGGGTTTCATCCGCCCCAGTTCCTCTGCTTGGGGAGCACCTTCACTCTTTGTCAAGAAGAAGGATGGAACTAACCGATTGGTTCAGGATTATCGGCCCATTAACCAAGCCACAATTCAGAATAAATATCCGCTTCCTCGGATCAATGATTTGTATGATCAACTTGCTGGATCATCGGTATTCTCTAAACTTGATTTAAGGTTGGGTTACCACCAGATCTGTGTTCGTGAAGAGGATATTCCCAAGACTGCATTTGTTACTCGCTATGGCTCTTATGAGTACACTGTAATGTCATTTGGCTTAACAAATGCTCCAGCCACATTCTCCCGTCTGATGAATTATATCTTCATGGATTACCTCGACAAGTTCGTCGTGGTTTACTTGGATGATATTCTGGTCTATTCTAAGAATAAAGAAGAACATGTTGAACACCTCCGTCTTGTACAGGAAAGGCTCCGAGAACACCAGTTGTATGCCAAATACTCCAAATGTGAATTTTGGCTTTCTGAAGCAACCTACCTTGGTCATGTGATCTCCAAGGATGGAATTGCTATTAACCCGGAACGAGTTCAGGCTATTCTTGACTGGACTCCACCGAAGAACGTCAAGCAAGTGAGAAGTTTTCTCGGCCTTGCAAGCTATTGTCGTCGATTTGTTGAGAACTTTTCTAAGATTGCTAAGCCTTTGACTGATCTGCTTCACAAGGGCGTTAAATTTGAATGGAAGACAAATGTCAGGAAAGCTTTCAAACCCTCAAGGACAAGCTAACATCTGCCCCAGTACTTGCTCCTTCAGATTCTCGCAAAGACTTCGTGATTTATTGTGATGCATCCCGTGAAGGATTAGGCTGTGTCCTAATGCAAGAGCGTAAAGTGATTGCTTATGGCTCTCGTCAGTTGCGCCCACATGAAGAGAACTATCCGGTACATGATCTAGAACTAGCTGCTGTCATCTATGCACTGCAGTTGTGGCGACATTACCTTCTCGGTAATCGTTGCGAGATATACACGGATCATAAAAGTCTGAAGTACTTGTTCACTCAGCCATCTCTAAACCTCCGTCAGCAAAGATGGATGGAGGCCATTGCGGACTATGATTTTGGTATTTCCTATACCCCTGGCAAGGCTAACGTGATGGCTGATGCCTTAAGCCGCAAGTCCTATTGCGACAACCTCATGGTTAGGCGAGCTCAACCTCGTCTTTTTGAAGAACTGCGCAAGCTGAATCTGCGTATTTGTTCCACAGGGTTCTCTTAATAACCTTGTGATACAACCAGATCTTGAGAAAGCTGTTAAGAATGCGCAAACTAAAGATGCTGAAGTTGATCTGATGAAGAAAAATCTTCACCTTGAAAAGTACAGGGATTTCTCGCTGTCTGAAGATGGAACCTTGTATTTCAGAGACCGCATCGTGGTACCTCGCTTCGAGCTTATGACTGACAAAGTCATGAAGGAGGCACATGATACCCTGCTGTCTATTCATCCGAGTAGCACCAAGATGTATCGTGATCTCCGTCAAAGGTACTGGTGGTCTAGAATGAAGCAGGACATTGCTCGTTATGTTGCTGAATGTGATGTTTGCCGTCGCGTTAAAGCAGAATATCGAAAGCCTGCTAGAATTCTGCAACCACTTCCCATTCCACTATGGAAATGGGATAAGGTTCAGATGGATTTCATTACTGGCCTTCCCAAGTCACAGAAGGGTCACGATGCTATTCTTGTCGTTGTCGACCAACTTTCTAAAGTTGCACACTTTCTGCCTGTCAAGGAGACGATCACTGCTAGTCAGTTAGCAGAATTATATATCTCCAGAATTGTTTCACTCCACGGTATTCCAAAGGAGATCAGTTCGGACTGTGGCGGTCTTTTCACCTCAAAGTTCTGGGAAAGTTTCCAAGAAGCTATGAGTACTCATATTACCTGGAGTTCAGCTTATCTCCCTCAGTCCCAAGGCCAAGTCGAGCGAGTCAATTAGGTGCTTGAAGACATGCTTCGGGCTTGTGTTATTTCTTTCGGCAAGAAGTGGGAAGAATCTCTCCCGTACGCCGAGTTCTCTTATAACAACAGCTATCAAGCCAGCTTGAAAATGGCCCCCTTCGAAGTACTATATGGACGTAAGTGTCGAACCCCTCTAAATTGGTCAGAAACTGGGGAACGACCGCTTGTGGGTCCGGATATTATTCAACACGTCGAAGAGCAAGTTCGTATTGTCCGGGAAAATCTCAAGGCGGCTCAGGACCGCCAGAAGAGCAACTACGATCGCAAACGATGGGGTATGACTTATCAACCTGGTGATCAGGCTTATCTGCGAGTCACTCCTATGAAGGGCACTCACCGTTTTGGAATCAAGGGCAAACTAGCTCCGCGCTACATTGGTCCTTTCCGCATTGTTGCTAGACGTGGTCAGGTGGCGTATAAATTGGAGTTGCCGCCGCAATTCTCTCATATCCACGACGTCTTCCATGTGTCGCAACTTTGTCGTTGCTTCAAGGAATCTCCGCACCGCGCAGTGGATCACGAGGTGCTCGAATTGCATGATGATCTTTCTTATAAGGAGCATCCGATCCGCATTCTCGATGAAGCTGAACGTTGGACCCGTCAGAAGGTTACCAAGTTCCTCAAAGTGCAGTGGTCAAATCATACTGAGGATGAAGCCACTTGGGTACGCGAGGATAATCTTCGTGCGGAATACCCCGAACTTTTTCCTTCTACCTTTTAATTCTCGGGACGAGAATTCTTGTTAGTGGAGGAGATTTGTAACACCCCATGTATTAAGCTACAGTAATCACCCTTTTGATTATGCCATGTCATCATGATCAACAGTGCTTAATCATCATTAGTATCATATCTCTTTTCAAATTCAAATTCAAATGGAAATTCAAACTAAAAGTGAAAATAAAAGTTGTTCAAATCAGAAACTAAATTGTTCATTAGATAGCAAGTAAATCAGAGACAATTCTAAAATTGAAACCAACATCATTGGAGTTGGGTAAGTGACTCAAATATCCTCAAACAGTGACTAAACACAATATTTAATAACCTTTTATTTAATCTAAATTAAATATGAAATTATGTTTTGCCCAAACTAGTTTTTGGTGATAGGGTATAATGCACTGCTAATTATGAGCTAGGTCACTAATTTTGTAAAAGTCATTTAGTGGCCTAACTATTTGCAAAACAGAAAGTGAGAGAAAAGAAAATAAAACAAACAAAAGAAACCGAAAAAGTAACAGAACCCCCTCCCCCCCCCCCACTAAGCCGTGGCCCAGCTGGGCCGCCAGGCCGGCCACCCACTCCCCTCCCATAACCCCCCGCTAGCCCAAACCCTAACCTAACCGCACCCCAGTCCTCCCCCCCATTCGCTCGCCTCTTCCCCTTCCCCCTCCTCTCGATCCCGATCCGGATCGGGAAGGGGATCGAGCCCGACGCCCCCCTTCTCCGACGTCGTCGCTATACGCCACCTCATCGTTGCCCGAAGCCGTCCCCGACGCCGTCGGACCTCGTCGCCACGGCGCACGTCGTCCCCGTCCTCCTCCTCGACGCCCGCTGCCTTAGTCCCTGCGCCCCGCCGTGAGCTCCCTCCCACTTCCCTCTCAGACACCGCGCGTCCCCGCATGCTCACAGCGTCGCTGCCTGCGATCCCGCGCTCCTCTGTCCGCCTGAGGTCGAGCCCTCGCGCACGCGGCTGCCCGGGCCACGCCCTGCCTCACCTCGGGGTCGTGCCCACCGCGCTCGTTGCTGCACCACGCTCGCCATCGCCGCGCCCGGAGCCTTGCTCCCGCGCGCGCTTGTGTGCCTTCGGCCGCACCCCCGCGTCGATATTCGCGCCGGCCGCCTCGACCAGCCGCGCCTCCCTGCCCGTCGCCGCTGCCTCCCGCCTGCAGCCACCGCCACCGTTGCTGCTAGCTCCGCCGCCCCGCTTCCCCCCGCTGCACCGCGCCTTTGGCCACCACCCCACCATGCACAGCGCTGCTCCGGCCGACGAGCCCCGCCATGGCCGTGGCCTCGCCGTGGCGTCGGGCGATGCCGCGCCCACTCGGCCGTGCCCGCCTCTGCTGGCCAGGGCCGCTGACGCTTGGGCCCTGCCCCTGGCCCTATGACAGGGGGCCCCACCACAGAACGTTTAAAAAAAGAATTAAAAGAAATAGATAATTAATTAATTGATTAATTAATTATATAATTAACCTAATTAACTCTGTTTAATTAAACTAACTAATTAATTAGCCTAATTAATTTGTGATTAACTTAATTAAACCCTAATTAATCTTAACAGACTGCTGATGTCTTGCTGACGTCACCGTTTACTGTTTTGGATAATTCGAATTAATAATAAATCTGTAATTTCAGGATATTGTTTAAACTTTGAAAAAATCATATAAAATAATCCGTAGCTCAGATCGAAAAACCTTGTACATTGAAGTTGCTCAGAACGACGAGACGAATCCAAATCCGCGGTCCGTTCGTCCGCCACACGTCCCTAACTATCCGAACATGGAACCGTTCCAGAGACAGGGCGACGGGGTCACATCGATCGTGAGTCTCTGCTCGTTATCGCAAGCCCTTAGTCCGCTAACGATTTGGATATTTGATCCGAGCAGGCCTCTGGCCTAATAGCACTAACCATCACGTGGGAAGAGTTATGGGCACTCTGCATTGTATGCATCAGCCGAAAGCTTTGTCAGACGTCCAGTTCAGCCTCGTGGCCGGGCCGGGCCAGTACCATCCAGGACTGAGGTGGTGCTCGTCCCATCCCTGCACACACCGACCCGGAGTGCACAGGGCGATGGCCCAAGACCCCTGAGCGCTTAGGATATAGACCGACGGGGACCTCTCTGCTGAGCTGTAGGTAGGGTTGCGGTGTATCGTTTGGCCGAGGCCGGGCATGACCCAGGAAAGTGTGTCCGGCCGGAGTGAAGTGAGCGTGGTGGGTAAGTTGATGCACCCCTGCAGGGAAGAAAACATCTATCGATAGCCGGTCCTACGGTAAAGGACACTCAGAGTTGTATCACGATCGACACAACTAGAACGTGAGATGATACCTGGATATATGGCTCTGGGATTGCTTCTCGCAGGGAGTCGAGAAGGGATCTCAGGACGAGGTTGATGACTGTATGGCTTTGGGATTATTTTCTCGCAGGGAGTCGAGAAAGGATCTCTGGGTGAGGTTGAGACTTAATAATACTACTACATTATACTGTGCTGTTCTACTCTCTTCTATTGCTGCAAGACCGCTGAAGATGCTAGTCTTCGATAGGACTAGGCCTTCCCTCTATTCTGGCATTTCTGCAGCCCAGTCCACATATACATCCATTCTTTGATAATGTTGCATATGTAGTGTAAATCCTTCCTTGCTGAGTACTTCGGAGTACTCACGGTTGCTTTGCTTTCTTTTTCTCCCCATATCAGTTTGTCGTGACCAGATGACGGAGCCCCTGAGACAGCTGCCCCGCCGACGATTACTACTACCACCTCGAGGGTGGTTACTTCTACAAGTGGCCGACGACCAGGAGTAGGTTCGGAGGGTCCCAGGCAGGAGGCATGCGCCTTTCGATCGTAGTGTTTTCTTTTGCCCCGCCTTCTAAGGGCCTAGCTGTGGTTTCTTTTATATCTGTACTCAGATATCTGATGCTTCCGCTGACGCTTGTATGCCATCGAGCTATGTATTCGAGCCCTCGAGGCCCTGGCTTGTAATATAAAGCTTGTATGACTTTATTTATGTTTTAGAGTTGTGTTGTGATATCTTCCCGTGAGTCCTTAGGCTTGATCGTGTGCGTTTGCGTGTATGATTAGTGCACGATTAAGCCGGGGGCGTCACAGAGAGGGAGCGAGCGAGGCGAGGAAGGAGCCAGGGGGATCCGTGGGGTTGCTCTTATCCACGGCGATCGCGGGAGCGCGCTGTCGAGCGAGGGGGAGGGGGGCCTGGCTGCACGCGCGCGTTCGCGCGCGGTGTGTTCGACAGCGGCGCGGGGTGAGCAGTGCGAGGTGGGAGGAGCCGCGGGGTGGGCTGGGCCTCCCTGTGCACTTAAGCCTATGTACAGTGGGCCTTTTCCCCTTTTTCTTTTCTCTTTTCTTCTTTTATTTCTGTTTTGCAAACAGTTTAGCCACCAATTAAGTTTTGCAAAATATGTGACTTAGCCCAATATTTACAGTGAAATATCTAGCACTGTTATAAAAAGGTTTTGAGTCCACAGGATTTCACTAGGATTTTATTAAATTATAAATGGATTAAATACTCCTGTTTTGTTGCTGTTAGGGTCACTTAATTAATTTAGTAAATGTTGGTTACAATTTTAGAATTGTCTCTGGATTATTACGCTCCCCTACCGATGCATTTTGACATCCCACAGCTTCGGCAGATCGCTTAGCCCCGTTCATCTTCAGCGCAAGGGTGCTCGATCAGTGAGCTATTACGCAATATTATGAACATTTTAGTTCCTGGATTTGAACAACTTTTATTTTCACTTTAAATTAATTTGAAGTTTGAATTATGAGTTTGAAATGCAATAAGATGCAAATGATGACTAGGCACTGTTAAACTTACTGACATTGCATCAACTAAGGGTGATCACTGTGGTTAATTACATGGGGTGTTACAGACCCCTCCCACCTTATGTTTGGCAGCCCCCTCCCACATACACAAACACATGAACACACACTGTTAATTAAGTAGTTGTTTACGGTTGAGTGCACATATCTTATAATCATCGTTTATGACATATAATCACATATACACGGTGTGTTAAGACCTTATTTGCTAAAAAAAATATTTATGCGATTAAATGATTTTCATGATATGCGATATATACAGGTGGAAGTATTTTTGTTACTTTGTTATAGCACATATTATAGAGCAATTGCAAATCTGCGTAGAGACTTCACCACCATCCTATAGAGTTGTGGCCATAAGACTATCCCAAACATTACCCAAAGACGCCCCATCACCACTGGTCGAAGTATAGAGTCAAAAGCTAATAGGTATGGTATGTGATGCACATATATAAAAGAACATTTTAGATTGAGAACATCATGGGAAAAAAACACCTGTCAGACCATATTTACATTTTTTTATATGCTTAATGAAGTTAATACAAAAAGAAGCACATACAAGTTAATAGGTGGTGAATACAAGAAAATGGTATGTTTTGTTTTTCCTTGTTTAAGTCTTTTTTCCTCTCATTACTCCACCAGTTCTCAAATACGTGGCTTATTAGGTGTGCTCCAAAAGATACAAAAATAACCGTTATTATTTGGTAAATAAATATGCAACCAAAATTAGTAGGGAAAATAGGAAGTTTTGTTTAGCATTACTTAATTATTTAATGATATTATTTTCACTACTTCATTTATATCTAGTGGTCAAAATTGAAAAGTTTGACAGGAAGCTTTTTGGATCGTCATCTATAGTTGGATATATAGAGAGAGACATCACTCCCTTTATTTCAAATTACTTTGCATGTTACTTTCCGTTGGGATAAAATTTTGACCAATAATTACACTAACTCAGGGACGGCCCTAGCATTATGGAGGCCCAAGTGCTAAGTAGGTTCAATGGGACCTAACAACCATAATAGATTAATTAACAAAAATACTTCCACTTCTATATATCGAATATCATGAAATCGATATAAGGGCAGATACAACAAAAAAGTAATCTCAATTAGAAAATAAGGTCTTAATACACCACATATGTGATTATATGATACAAATGATGATTATAAGATATGTGTACTCAATTGAAACAATTATTAAATAAATATAGTGCGTGACGTGCGTGGGGGGGGGGGGGGGGGGGTGGGGGGGGGGGGGGGGGGGGGGGGGGGGGATGCCCCCTACCCTAATATAAGGTGAGAATGGTCTTTCGTTGTTGGTAAAGTTAGATATCTATTTATAAATGTTTACACTATGTACTTGAAAATTTAGAGATACGCATAACCACATCAGTACTTGAAACTTTTTTCACACTTCCTTATTGTGATATATGTGTTGTATCATAGTTGTTCCTCCTATTCCATCCGGACCAACAATCAGGAGCACAGTTAGATGCCTGCCACAATATTCCACTTTGGTGATACCTTGTATGCTGCTTTTCACCATAAGGCCCCTCTCATATAATCTTATAGCTCAGCCAAAAATTCACATAGTAATGCAACATTCTAAGCAGATTGATATGTCGTGTCGTATTATTATGGGACCACAACTGGTATATTCATAATTGTGCGCATACCATTATCTTACCACTGATGTGATAAATCCTTATTATACTAATGGATTACGTTTAAAATATTTCGAATGCTTATCGATATGATGGACCCCGGTTATATTTTTTGAAGCACACTTGATAGATATCCACAATAGCATGTCATTGTTGCTATGGTGGACCTAAATTTTTATTTGGACCACAAAATATAGAATTTTGTAGCCATATTTCTAACTACAATGATCGATAGTCTGAATTTTAACCTTGAGTAGTCATCTAATACAACATAAAATGTACTAGAATCATTTTGTGTGCTTTGTTGCGCAACTTCCGCAGGTGGACTGCAACATTCTCATATGTATAAGCCAGGACAACCGACGCACTCAGCACACATACATGTATCAATCTTGGTCTGCTTAGATAAACGTCAATGACATGTAAACATGGTTTGGCAGCCCCCTACATTGATAGTATTGATGGCAATAATACTTCATAATATTACCTTGGGGGAACTACATCTGACCATTACCACACATCAGCACAACAAAATACAAGACAACAACCCAAAATCAGAAAATCAAAAAACAATAAGTTTTCTCCATGCCATGGCAAAACAACAAAAGAACACCATGTACCACCAACCTACGCACACAACCAGAAGTTGCCCATAAGGGAGCGGCCGTCATAAGAGCAAGCATGGGCAATTCACAATAAAAGAAACACGCAACAACCAATTTTAGAAAACACCCAACACCAATTCAGGACAAACTCGTGAAGCCTATCAACAATAGGCCACCCTAATGTACCAGCACACTCAAAAGCAATAACTAATAACAGGTATTCAATCAATTGTAGGAGGAAGGCAATACGAAATAATCTAGATACTCAAAGGGAAGTGAAAAGAACACGTCAACACATGGGAAGACAGTGAAGAAAGGAAAGGAAAAAGACCCACTCCCAGCCGATAAGGTCTGAATCACCGAATGCCCAACAGGAAAAGATTGCTCCCAACTGGCGATGTTGAACCACCAACGTCCAGCCGTCGAATGACCGACTGGGAAGACGCCGCTCTTTCCCGCGTGCTCGCAGCCGCTGAATGCCCAACTAGGAAAGACACTGATCTCCACTCAAGCCGCCTACTCCCAGCCGTCGAGATCTCGTCAAGCCACCTATATGCACAACCATCTCTGGGTTTCCCTTCTTCGCCTCTGCGCGGTCTTTTCCATGCCCACACAGCCAGTGCAACAGTAAAAGAATCTCGTGCCCCTGGAGACGCAATGCGACGAGAATTCATGGCAGAATTGACGACACCTGGGTCGAGGCGTGGTCAGCATCTGCTCGCCATTGGGGAAATAAACAAAAAACAAACTCTCTTGAAACGGTTGCCCTGAATAGACTCATATCGGTTCACCACGCAGAACTTACCAACGAGCCCAACCATCGGCAGATCACTCCACAAAGCACAACGCATTGACCAAGTCAAAATTGGGGACCAAATCTCAAATTGGAGACCTCAATTAATTGAGAGAGCTTCCACTCCCAGGGGAGCTTAGTGGATTAAAGGATGCGTCTTATTGCGTAGATTTATGTATGCTGACATGGTCAACAAGAGTTACACCATTCCATTATGAATTAAAGGATGTGTCTTATCGTGTAGATTTAGCTGACATGGTCAACAAGAGTTATCTCGTTCCATATAAATCAAAATCTACATGTGGTATTTGTGTAAGGGAGTGGTCTTGATGAAGGACAACTTAACCAAGCGCAGGTGGCAAGGTAGCAAAAAGTATTGTTACTGTGAGCGGGAGGAAATGATACACCATCTATTTTTATCTTGCCCTTTTCCTAGGCCAGTTTGGCACACAGTTCACGTTGCTTTTAATCTTCCACCACCCACAAGTATCATAGACATGTTGAGGCACTAATTGAGCAGATTCACCCTAACCTTAAGCAAAATCCATGTGGGAATATGTGCTTTATGTTGGGCTACAGCCTACAGGGAATTACGAGAATGATTTAGGCTTGGAGTTCAATTGTACTAGCTGGGTTGGGCATGCTATGCTGCGCCGTTGACTTTGTTGGGTATCTTAAAAAATGCTCACTCTGTTTCAAAATACAAGGTGTATTACTTTTTTGAAAAGTCAAACATTTTTAAGTTTGATCAAATTTGTAGATAAATATATCAAAATCCATAATATCAAATTGATATAGTTAGGTTCATCATGAAATGAATTTCCATATTATTTTGTTTAATATTGTGGATGTCGATATTTTTTACTCTAAACTTGGTCAAAGTTAAAGAAATTTAACTTTCCAAAAAACTAATACCCCTTATATTTTCGAATTGATGGAATATTTAGTTCGCCGGACATTGAGATGATGGAGTGTTTTCTTATAACACGGTGATTCGGTGGGCCTTTCGCGGTGTGATTCTGTGTTATCCGCTAATAAACTAATATTTATGTGGGGAAATTTCTGCGTCGGTAGTTGCATGTACTATATTGGTGCTACACTATCAGCTGGTGGCGTTTATTTTTTTAGGTGGTGAGAGGGTGCGCGAGATTGATATGTTTCTATAGGCCGGTTGCCGCTGGTTGATTTGAAAAATCATTGGCCTGATCAAAATAGTAAACCAAATCTAAAATTGAATGCCTCAATCGAATGAAAGAGTTTCAAAATTAGGGAACATAGTGTATTAAAATAATTGAATGGGAGAGCTCCTACAAAATTGTTGACCCGGTTAAAATCGAGTGACCCAATTCTAAATTGAAGACACCAATTAATTGTGATGCCTAAAAAATTAGGAAGCATAATGTATAGTACTCCCTCTGTTCCTATTGAAATCTCCAAAAAAGACTTATATTTAGGAACGGAGGGAGTATAAAAGAAATGAATGGGAGAGCTTTGAGAAATTGTTGACCCGGCCAAAATCGAATGAACCAATTCCAATTGAAGACCTCAATTGATTGTGAGGCCTGAAAAATTAGGGAGCTTAGTATTGTTGACCAGGTCAAAATCGAGTTGAACCAATTCTAAATTGAAGACATCAATTAATTGTGAGCCATAAAATTAATAGTACTCCGTACGTTCCTAAATATAAGTCTTTTTAGAGATTTCTATATGGACTACATACGAAGCAAAATAAGTGAATCTACACTCTAAACTATGTTTGCATACATCCGTATGTAGTTCATACTAAAATCTCTAGAAAGACTTATATTTAGGAACAGAGGGAGTATAAAAGAAATGAATGGGGGAGCTTTGAGAAATTGTTGACCCGGCCAAACTCGGATGAACCAATTCTAATTGGAGACCTCAATTGATTGTGAGGCCTTAAAATTAGGAAGCTAGTATTGTTGACCAGATCAAAATCGAGTTGAACCAATTCTAAATTGAAGACATCAATTAATTGTGATGCAGAGAACAGGGGTATGCCCTCTTTTTTGAAAAGAAAAGAAAAACAACATCGCCCTTCTCCTTAATGAATGATTTCCCTCAATGCTGGACAGAACAATGGCTTCGTCCGTGGGACTCACTAAAAAGGGTTCAAGCCGCGTACTCTCCAACCTTCAGTAGCTCAACAAGTCGCCGATCTTGAGTGAGAGACAAGCTCCCTCTCACATTATAAGATGATCTTTTGTGGCGACATGCTCTCTGGTTGTGATCGAGGATCTTGGGCAGAGACAAGTTGGTCTGTGGCACTGGCAGTGACCTTCGAACATCCTCTTGGTTATTCTGCAGGGACTATCTGCAGCATTTCATGTCCACAATCTTCAGGGACGCAATTCCTTTCCGTGCCCATGGAAAAGCTCTTGACACTGTCGTAGACTTGTGCGGCTGGTTGTGTATATTTTTCCAACGCGGAGTCCAGAAAGCTAAAGCGTTTCCCTTAGAAAACATGATACTTGGTTGATGCTGCTTTCCCCGCCCCAATTGCTCGATGGATATGTTACCGACTCCTCGTAAACTAAGATTTTTTTGTCTGACCAATAAGGCATCTCGCAGGCACGCCAGTCATTGCTATTTGTACTCAGGCTGCTCTTTCGGCCGAAATCAGTGTTCTGACCTTATACCGAAAGAATTGCACAAAATGAACTCGATTTGAAAGTATTTCACAATCTGATTCTTTTAAAACATCAGATCCCGCGGCGTTGCTACTACACATAGAAACGCCGAGCTATCTCGCGTTGCGGATCCACATAGAAACGCCGAGCTACCTCGCGTTGCTTCTCCACATGGAAACGTCATGGGTTTTGGCGTTTCTTCCCCGTATGAAAACGCCATTGGCTTTGGCGTTTCATATGTGGCCTATGGCTTATATGAATAAAATATTCCGGCCACGTCGCAATCACATTAGATAATATAGTAGACCAATATGAAACGCCAAAGCCAATGGCGTTTTCATACGGGTAAGAAACGCCAAAACCCATGGCGTTTCCATGTGGAGCAACAACGCGGGGTAGCTCGGCATTTCCATGTGGATCCGCAACGCGAGATAGCTCGGCGTTTCTATGTGTAGCAGCAACGCCGCGGGATCTGGCGTTTTTAAAAGGGTTAGATTGTGAAATACTTTCAAATCGAGTTCATTTTGTGCAATTCTTTCGGTATAAGGTCAAAACAGTGATTTCATCCTGCTCTTTCAAAAGAGAAATAAAAGTACGCACGTCTCCCTGCACTATCAAAAAAGAAATCAAGGTCCAGTCACAGGCTGCTCAAAAAGAAAGAAAAAGCTTGTACCCTCACGACTGTTTTCTTTGGGAGCAGGAAAAAGCTAAGGGCTCAGTCTCAAAAAAAAAAAAGCTAAGGGCTGGTATATACATTAATACATATACGTGCACCCGCACAAATGCTTGGATAGCTTGGTCGTCTCCCTGAGCTTCCTTTGCACTGCAAGCACACAACCACTACACAAACGAGAGACATCGATATGGAGGCTGTGGTGAGCGCTTCGCATGGCGCTTTCGGGCCCCTGCTGGTGAAACTCAACGATTTGCTCGCCGGCGAGTACGCCCGACTGAAAGGGGTCCGCCGTGAGATGCGCTCCCTCAGGTCTGAGCTTAGCAACATGCATGCTGCGCTCCAAAAGTACACGATGCTACAAGATTCCGACATCCAAGTGAAGGCATGGATATCGGAGGTCAGGGAGTTGGCCAATGATACCGAGGACTGCGTCGATAAGTTCATTCACCGCCTCGGCAGTCCTGGCGCCAGGCACCTCCACCACCGCGGCATCAAGGAGTTCTTCCGCAGGAGCGCTCGTCGCCTCAAGACACTTGGATCTCGGCGCCAAATTGCCAAGCAAATTGTTGAACTCAAGGCTCGTGTTATGTCAGTGAAAGATCAGAGGACTAGCTACAAGCTTGATGATATGGTTTGTGGCACTTCTGGTCATGCAGTTGTGGATCCACGTCTGGCTGCTCTTTTTATCGAGGAGGCATATCTTATGGGTATTGAAGATCCTAGAGATGATCTTGCCAAGTGGGCATTAGACGCGGAAAACAGCTTGGGCACGCGTTGCAGGGTGTTGTCTATTTTTGGATTTGGTGGGTTGGGAAAGACAACACTAGCAAATGAAGTCTACCGTAAGATCAGAGAGCATTTTCATTGCCATGCTTTTGTATCCGTATCGCAAAAGCCCGATGTTAGAAAAATCATCAAGGATATAATCTCCCAAGTGCCATGCCACGATGGATTTACAAAGGACATTCAATTTTGGGATGAAAAGAGATCCATTGAAAAGCTAAGGGAGCTGCTACAAGATAAAAGGTAATTTGAATTGTTCATTGAAGCATATGTTGTTGCAATTTTCTAGAGTTTTGAATGTATACCTAATTTCTGTCAAACTCTTCATTATATTTTAAGCGAATTTTAATCCAGCGTGTTTGTATGTATTATACATAAGGCTTTTATCAATGGAAATGATCATGTCATCCTTTCTATAATTTTTGAACCTATGTGTTGGATTTGTGGTGCTCGTACAAGACCATTGTATGTGTCTGTGCACACACTGTGCGTGTGCACGCGTGTGTGAAGTGTGACATCGCCATTCTTAAGTCCTTTTGACAGGTCACTGTAGTAGGGTAACTATGTGTAAAGTTCTTATTTCAGAAGTGTATTGTGGAAGAATATTCCAAACTAAAACACTAGATTTTACCTTTGAGTATAATTATTATTTGAATGAATTGGCCGTTGTGTGCTTCCTTTTTAAATCTGTATCATAATGACTGATGTATCTACTAATCTATAGGTATCTTGTTATTATTGATGATATATGGTCAACGTCCGCATGGAATACTATCAAGTGTGCTTTTCCAGAAAATAATTGTTCAAGCAGAGTTATAACGACCACACATAATTTTTACGTAGCAAGGTCATGTTGTCAAGTTGGGGAGGATCGCATCTATTATATGGAACCTCTGAGTGATCTTCACTCTAAGAAGTTGTTTTTCAATAGGATCTTCGGCTCTGAGGATTGCAGCCCTGATGTATTGAAAGATGTTTCCGATGCAATCTTGAGAAAATGTGGAGGTCTACCATTGGCAATAATAAGTATATCTGGTTTGTTGGCAAGTAGACCAGCTGTAAGAAATGAATGGGAGAAGATTCGGAAGTCGATTGGTTTTGCACTTGACAAAAGTCAAATTCTAGAGGGCATGAAGAGCATACTATCCCTTAGCTACAGTTCTCTTACACCTAATCTCAAGACATGTTTGTTGTACTTTAGTAAATTTCCCGAGGATTACAAGATTGAGAGAGATACATTGGTTAGGCGGTGGATAGCGGAAGGCTTTATTTCTGAAGAGCGTGGGCAGAGCTGACAAGTGGTTGCAGAGAATAATTTTTATGAGCTTATCAACAAAAGCATAGTCCAACCAATGAACATTGGTTATGATGGTAAGGCTCGTGCATGTCGAGTCCATGACTTGATGCTTGAGTTTGCTATTTCAAAGGCGGCTGAAGAGAATTTCATCACTGTGCTAGGTGGCCAAATGGTGTTACCAAAATTCCAACTGTTATATTCGACGACTATCAGTCTAGCACATTAACTCGGAGCTTGCATCGACATTGGCAAGTAAAGAACTGCACCATGTTCGGTCTCTTACTGCCTCGGGCTGCATCAAGCAAATGCCTAACCTTGTTGAGTTTGAAAGTTTGCGTGTATTGGATTTTGAAGGTTGTGAGGGTTTGAAGGAGTATGATTTGAACAATATCAACAAACTTTTCAAACTAAAGTACCTTAGCCTTCGGAGTACGTGCATATCAAATGTACCATCAGGAGTTGTAATGCTGCATGATCTGGAGACACTAGATCTTAGGGATACATATATCCAAGAGTTGCCTGCTGGAATCGTTCAGCTCAGTAAACTACAATATCTTCTAACTGCAAGATGTATTTTTTACGGGGAAACAACAATACCAAGTGGGATTGGAAAGATGAAGAGCTTATGTGAGATCTCAGGCTTTAATATAACAATGAGTTCAGTTGGAGCAGTGGAGGAGCTCGAGAACTTGACCAATTTGACTGAACTCCATGTGGTGTTCAACGGTGGAGGGTCCGACAAGTACAAGAGGCATGAAGAGATGTTGCTTTCCTCACTATGCAAGCTTGGCAGGTATAGTCTCCAGTCCTTCAGGATACAAAGTAAAGATTCAACTCCCCTTGACTTCTTAGATTCATGGTGCCCTCTGCCATCGTCACTACAATTGTTCATTATGAGTACCAGCTATTATTTGCCAAAACCTCCAAAGTGGCTTGCACCAACAGTGACCAGCCTTACACATCTCAACATCAATCTGAGTGAAATAACGGAGGAGGATATCAACATACTTGGAAGGATGCCTGCTTTGATTTCATTGGAGTTATGGTTTAAGACTGTTCGAATAGAAAGGCTTATTGTACAAGGCAGTGGATTCTGCAGCTTGAAGGAATTCTACTTTATTCATAGTTACTATTTCGCAGGTGCAAGATACCTTCTGTTTGAGGAAGGGGCATTGCCAAAGGTTGAGAAGCTTCAGGTGCCATTCTATGTGTCAGTAGCAGAAGCCTATGGCTTATACTTAGGTATTGAGCGCCTCCCATGTCTAAAAGATGCAGAAGTTAGTATTTACAACGAGGGGGCCACGGCTTCCGAAAGCAAGGCTGCAGTAGTTGCCATAAGGAATGAGGCAAATGCCCATCCCAACCATCCTAGAGTAACTATCTTCGGACAAGAAAAAATTTCATTTCATTTTTTATGATGTGAAGGATAAGAATATACCAGTGTTGGTGATGATTATGATCACAATATTTCTTTACCAGTGCAAGCTATACCAAAAAATTGTAATAACTTGTGTTTTAAACAATCTTTATATTGTTTTCTCTATTTATATACCTGTATTTTCTCCATCTCTAGGAGAATCTTTCATAGAAAATATAGAAGTGATTTATAGTGTGTTGGTGGCTTGATTAGTTGATTGGAAATGTGGTGAAGCCGGAAGGATTCTCTTTTTCCTTGAGAAAGGAATGTGGTGTTTGCTGATTTTTGTTGCATTTGGTTTTCAGGAATTTTCCAATCAGATTGTGTATTTCTCCTAAAGCCGAAAAATGGTGG
This sequence comes from Thinopyrum elongatum, assembly GCA_011799875.1. Classification (NCBI taxonomy): domain Eukaryota; kingdom Viridiplantae; phylum Streptophyta; class Magnoliopsida; order Poales; family Poaceae; genus Thinopyrum; species Thinopyrum elongatum. Next base: position 210,384,574 of record CM022303.1, read on the forward strand.
ACGTTCGCTATAACTATAGTATAAAAAAGCAAATAAAAATTTCCCTACATACATACTTAAAGAGAAAGGAGTTGAGCTTACCTGTTGGGGCTAACCCTAATCTCTCTCTCGCTTAGACGGAGGTAGAAGAAGGAGGAGACAACAATGGTTTTCGGCGACAAACGCCTCGCCGCGCACATGACCCCCTTTTCTCAGCTCAATTCAAACAAACATGAGTACAAGTGCTTAAGTAGCACAGGGCCACACAGCCGGAGCTAACAAATAGCACTGGTTTTGTGTCACTAAGGGCATCTCCAACGCCAACCCGCAATCCTCCCGCATGCATCCAGACCGCACTGTCTAGACCACAGAAGCCATCCAACGCAGTCCTGTATCAGTAGATAGATGTGTTTTCTCCCGCAAACCGGATACAAAAGTGTGTTGGGGAGGGGGGGGGGGGGGGGGCTTTGCAGGAGTCCGGACACGCGAAACGTCGCTCTCTACCCCCCGGCCCACCCAAAAGGAAGGCAGAGCCCGCACTTTTGTAGCACTCGCACTGTTTCCACGCCAAAATCCCCCACTCTCTTCTTCCATTCCCCGCCGCTCTCCGCACAATTCCCTCACTTTTCTCCCACCCTCTCCTTCCTTCCGCCGTCGACGCATGAAACCGGTGGAGAACCTGTCGGAGATGGAGCCGGCGAAGGTGCCGGAGGATCCTAGCATCATGCTCGCTGAGAAGGTCAGCTCGGCGACGCAGCAAAATCGCCGCGTGAAAGCGAAGGCTGCAAAGGAGAAGAAGCTCAAGAAGCAGTTGGCCGCCGGTGGTCCTGGTGGTGGCGATGGGCGTGGAGGATGAAGCGGTCGGTGCAACCATGGCGGATGCCTCCAGACGAGGGCGCCCACAGTACAAACGCCACCATGGCAGGAGCCTTACAAGCCTCTGTACTACTACGTCGCCAAGCAGTTCGGAACCCCCGCCGGTACAGTGCCTTACATCGTCGATGTTAACGCGGCGCCGCTCTTCTTCGAGTAGTCTTCGCCGCAGCTTGTCCGGGCACGGACGGCGGCTGGGGAGCAGATTGGTGCCCGCATGCTATTCTCTACAATGCCTAGAGAGGGGGAGCCGGCGTACGACGCGGACAAGCAGATACTCGACATCATCCATGATGGAGGCGAGGGAGGATGAGGCGCTATGAGGATGGGCAGGAGTTAGCCTCGGATCCCATCCAGTCCGGCAACTACCAGCAGCAGCAGTCCTACACCCAGACGAACACGCAGCAGTCCTACACCTAGACCGGCGATGGCACACAGCAACAACAACATTGGGCCGCCTAAGAGTAGCAGCCGGAGGGGGAGGAGGACGAGGAGGACAGCGACGACGATGATCCGGATGATACAGCCGGTGATTCGAAGAAGGGTAAAGGAGAAAGCTTACACATGCGGGAGGACGAGCTGTTGTGCGATGCATAGTTGGCCACTAGCATTGATCTGATCCATGGCGCGGAGCAAAAGGGCACTACCTTTTGGAGTAACATTCACATATGGTTCCGTGAACACAAACATTTTCGTACCCTACTCCGACGCGGTCATCCTCAACCATGAATGGAAGTCCCTCAACTATCGATGGTACACCATCCAAGAGGCCGTGTCCAAAAATTGTGGGCACTTGAAGCATCTCATCACACGGTGGTCTATTGGTGCACAAATCACCGAGCAAGTAAGTTGATCACTAGCCGGATATGCTTTAGTTTTGTTGATCACCAGCCGGACATGTATTATTTTGTTGCTCACTAGACGGATATGTATTGTCGACATTGTTTCACTGTGTAGCCTACTCGTGCTTGTGTGGTGTACAAGAACTTGGAGAAGAAGTCCTTCACCATAATGCATTATAGGTTGAAGTTGAATGGGCAACCGAAGTGGAACATTTCCATTGCCAAGACCGCCACCCAAGCCAACGAGGAAGAAACTGGTGACCCTACCTACCCAATCCAAGAACCGCCAAAGAAGGTAAGAAATTTATGGGGAAAGAAGTGGGAGGAGGAGAGGGCGAAGCGAGAAGGTGCCGCGGCCAAGCTCACGGAGAAGTTCGAGGACATCTTGGCGAAGAAGGAGGAGGCATGCGTGAGGCGCTTGGACATCAAGGAGGAGAAGAAGGTGGAGAGGTTCAAACAGTTGATGGAGGCGACGGACAAGAAGCTCAAGCTGGAAGAGAGGAGGACCATGATCGAAGAGAGGAAGGCCGCGCTCGAGGAAAAGAGGGTGAAGATCGCTGCCAATGCGGAGGACGTAAAGATGTTGACCTTGAATGTCGACTCTTTGGATGCCGACGTAAGAATAATCATGCAATCCGTCCGCTACTAGATGATGCAGCGGCAGAAAGATGAGTTGGCGGCGGTGGACTATGAAGACGCGGCAGAGGTGGACCCGGATGCGGAGGCAGAGGCTGCCTATGCGGCGGTGACGACACCACCTTGATCGGGGAGCAGACAGCTGGGATTGCCGGTCCGGCAGGGCAGAAATGGATGGGCTGCCGGATTGATGTTTTTTTTTTGGATTCGGGCATGTAAAAACTAAGCATGCTTGCCTCTTTTTTGTTGTGATCGGGCATGCGATCAGGCACTGGTGTCTGGTGTGATCCGACGTGCTGTGTGGATCAGAGCACATTTAAATTTAAATTTATTGGCGGACATATACATGATAGCGTTGGATGGATGCCTCCCGCATCTATGTTCGTGGACTGGTCCACCTATTCACAGACGGATGCGGCAGAAAGTTTACGGGTTGCTGTTGAAGATGCCCTAACATGATCCGGTCACCTAACAGATTTGCATGCAGCTAGCTAACCAACTCTCTTCATGCACACACACGGCCGGCTAACAGTACGCACGCACGCACAACTCCATCTCTTTGATGTGCAACTAACCTATCCATGCGCTAACACAAGACTCGGCTAGCACTCCACACTCTGCCGCTTGATCCGCACGCTCCGGCCGCAGGCACGACGCGGCTGCCTCCACAGATCGCCAACGGCCTCCGTACACGATGGATATGACCGCGAGCACGGACTCACGCGCCACCGGGACACACACGCACATACGTGTTGCAGACTCGAAAACACGCACACCACAACCAGCGACGCACACTCGTCATGACCGAACACGCGGTGTTTTATTTTCATAACATTACCTATCATCGCTGGCACACCAATGACACCATACTCCCAGGATACATAGCTTGCACCTACACAACTTACTCTTGCGTTAGCAACCCCGTGAGCTGCAACATTAACTCCTGACGACACGACGCAACTTCACACGATGAGAACGATGAGTGGAGCCGAACTTTCAGGTTATCAAAGGCAAGGACTTCCGGTGATGAGTCCATGCTTCCTCGATTGAGTATCAACATGAGAAACTGTGCATCAGACCATCAGTCTCAAAGACTGCCCAAAATCCCAAATAGTACCAAGTTCACTTGCAAGAATAGACCGCTTGCTCCATTTCATGTAGCTCGACAAAGAGAGCTTCACCAATATTTTCAGTTCGTCCAACCCTTGCACGGTAGTGATCCCTAACAATGACCCCCAGGTTCCATATTGCCTAGCTGAAACACACTATCAACATCGAGCTTCAGATTTCCTTGTTCAGGTGTGGTTGCCACTTCATCTGTTCATATCTTGCCTGTTTCTATCGTTGTGATGCTTGAAATTTTTTTATGAACTCCAGTGAGGAGCGTACTGCCCATTGAGTGACCTCCTCATCAGTTATCTCACGACCCTCTTCTCTTGTATTGTTTCATCAAAGATTTCCAACTACTTCATCACAGGACATTGCCAAATTATATTGATTATTGCTTGGTCATTAGAGCTAGTTTAGGGCAAACCAGCTCTAAATTCATAAAATGCCAGGCCTCCTTTACTTCCTTGCTTCCTTTAGGCCGTTTTGTTTTTTGCTGTGTTTTTCAGTAGCTATGTGAGAAATGGATTGTTTGTTAAAGCTTATATAGCATAGTGGTCCTCCCAAGTATGTACAAATTAAGGCAAAAAGGAGGTAAACATGACCATGTTAAAATTGCTCTTTCTTTTACCAACGGTACGGTAATGTACATACATGCAGTCATCAGGCGGCAGCCATCCTAGTATTGTATTGACTCCAAACAAAAGCTGGTGTACTGACTCCAAACAAAAGCTGGTTAGCCGCCGGGTAACGTGTGAGAATTGAAGTTGTGCTGATTGACCCAATTCACTTAGCATGATTGTGTAATGACTTTATTAATTCTTGAATCATGATGGCCCACTAGATGGCCTTATCCTGATCTTCATCCGGCCGGTGCCAACACTCGACTTCAACCATGGCTTTATTGAATTCTTTTTTTGGAAATATGGTCTGGAAAATCTGAAATTAGATATGGTGTCATGATATGGTTGTCATATTTTTGTAGCAACGTGAGAAATCCTGTACGCATTAACTGTCCTCATAGGCATTTTCAAGATCACACATAATTAGCCCTCTGTAACCGTGTGCGTATGTGACGGTTTCACGGCCATGGGAGTGGAGGGGAGAGACAAGGAAAAAAAGGAAGGGAGTGAGCTCTCAAGCAAGAGCCAAGCCCTTACACGTGCTTTCAGATAAAATGAGTAAATGAGAGGAAAGAGAAATCGAGAAACTAAAATAAATTACTGAGCAAAGAGCCAATCTTATAGCCAACCCTATTGTATGAATAGATAATATTGTTAGCTCTTGATGACGTGGCAGTTTTATATAGCCAGCCGCCGGCTATATTATTAATCATGCTCTAATAATGTGCTAGTATTTAGTGAGCGAGTTGACACAAATCACAAAGCTTGACTGACAATATTCATCCATAAACTTTCCAAGTCCACAAGCATATACTAAAAGGAAAAATAAAATAAAGGCTAGCCATCTGCGATGGCAATTGGCTAATTTTGAATGCAACTTATCATCCTCAAAAGTCGACCGTAGTTCATCCGTTCACTAATTTATACCTAGATGAACTGTACAAATTAATCATTAACGTCATGCATGCATACAAACGTCACGCCTCATCCCGGGCTCCCGGCCTCATGACTCATGAGGAGGAGGCAAGGGAGCTCGACAAGCCGATGACAACAACCGTTGGGGCTGTCTCAGCTGCCATGGCTGCCGCTTTTGCCAGGGTTGCGTCGGTCGTCGTTGCGCTCTTGCCAAGGCTGCCGCGAGTCATGGCAATTTTCATGAGAACAGATGATTACGTGGTAGTGTCTCCTTGAAATTTTTACCGTAGAGACATGCTACAGTTCCATACAACAGATAGTTTACATTATTTTGAGATCTAACAACACATTATAATGTGCGATGTCTAGTAGTTTTACTATCTCTGAAAGAAACAATATAAAGTAAAACTTGCATTTTTGTCGTTAAAAGATGCTTTTATTAACTCATAATGTCGCATAAAAAATACGAATACCATTAATACACACCGATTTCTGCATGACATACACACCAGCCGCAACCACCAACCAATAAGCCAGAGTAGGCAGTAGCGTCGTCAGAGACGCAAGCATATCTGCGATGCTACACACACGGACAAAATTTTACAGGGTTTACGGGCTGGCACATGTGGCATAGTTTGATTGGGGTTAGGAAGAGGAAGGGCCCCACCCCCCGAAAATCAGGAGGGAGAGGTTAATTAGTGTTAAGGCACCCCGTAAAGCTCCGTTGTTAGCCCGTGCGTGTAGGATTATTCCAAGCATATTTTGCCACTTGCCCTAGCCGCCCAAGTGGATGTACCCTTTTCAACTTCGCCCACCCAATGAGGTTATGATCTAGTTCTAGATTAATGCAAACCCAGCTGCCCAAACAAATCGACCAATGTATATCGGGAAATCGCATTGAATCACTCGTTGTCAGAAGTATGCATATGTACTAGAAATAAAAGGAAATTGTACCACTTGTAGCTAGCAAGTCATGAAATCAAGATACATGCATCTATTTTTTTTCTCCGGCATCTTCTTGCGAATCCTTGAAATAGATACCCATCCAGTTCAAAAAAAAAAAGATAGCCATGGACTCTTTCCACGTCCCCAGGCTACAAATAGCGGTCAAATTCCAGCACTCTTCATCAATCTCGAGCCACCTACTAGCTAGTCATGGCATCCTCCAAGAGCAGTCTTGCAATGTTCGCCCTGGCCATAGTCATGGCTGTGGTGGCCGGCGTCTCGGCGCAGAACACCCCACAGGACTTCGTCAACCTGCACAACCGCGCCCGCGCCGTGGACGGCGTCGGCCGGGTGGCGTGGGACAACAACGTGGCCAGGTTTGCGCAGGACTGGGCGGCGCAGCGCGCCGGCGACTGCAGTCTGCAGCACTCCGGCGGGCCGTTCGGCGAAAACATCTTCTGGGGTTCCGGGCAGTCGTGGACGGCCGCGGACGCCGTGAAGTGGTGGGTGGACGAGAAGCAGAACTACCATCTTGACAGCAACACCTGCGACGCCGGCAAGGTGTGCGGGCACTACACGCAGGTGGTGTGGCGCAAGTCGACCCGCATCGGCTGCGCGCGCGTGGTCTGCGCCGGGAACCGGGGTGTCTTCATCACCTGCAACTACAACCCCCCGGGCAACTTTAACGGCGAGCGCCCGTTCGCGTTCCTCACCCTTGACGCCGAAGCCAAGTAGTACGTGCGTGTGAATGTGATCATACATGCATACGTACGCGCGTGTGTTTATGTGTGTGTGGTTTGAATATTTATACGTCTACAAATGTTACGTACGTACGTAAATAAGCACACATTCCGGCCTGGATGTATCCATGCGGCTCTGTGGAGCGTGTAAATGTAATCACATGTACCTCCATGCAAATGTCTTTCCTTTTGTCTTCTGGTTCAAATCTTGGAGCTAGCCAAATACATGACGATAACAATAATATTGTGAATCCCTAAAAAGAGAAATAATTTGATACTTATCAGATGATACTTTGAAACGAAATTTGAATTTGTTTTCAAGGATATAAGAACCCATAGTTATTGGTAAGTGATAAGGTTGTATTTGATTCTGAGAATAAGAGAAGTATAGGGAAAAAATTGTTTTCAAAGATAATAAACCCAGTGGACACTTATATTTATTAAGTAAGGTTGGGTTTGATACTTTGATTACGAAAATGTCAAAGGTATAACGAGGATAAAGATCTGGGGACTTGAACATGCTACTAGCAGAGAAATGGCACTCTCTTGTGCACCATTACGCCAAGACCTGGCCAATGAAACAACACAAGTTTGTACACGTTAATGACTTAAATTCTATTTATTTTTTTGAATGACTTAAATTCTGATTAATCAGGAAAAAAAATGGGCTGGTGTGCTTGATAGTTTGGCATGGGTTCTTACTGCGGCTTTGCTAGAGTACAAACTATATTGCAGACATTAAGATCCACATGGAGGTTGGAGTTCATCTAGGCTGCATAGTGTTCCCTCTCACTCAGCATTTTGTTCGTCACAGGGAGGAGCGGTCACACGACACGGGTAGGACCATGGTGCAGAACGTGGTCTGTATTTTGCAGGGAATATATTCATTTCATGTTCATGTTGTTTTCCTTGGTGTACTCCATATATTAAATGCTCTTTGAATTCCCCTGCAAAAAAAATGCTCTTAGATTTGAAAAAAGTCCAAAACAAACCTTGAACTTGTAGACGAAAGATAAATCGAACCCTCAACTTGTAATCCCGGATATCAGCACGGCGAACTTTTCAATCCCGGTCTATTTTAAACCTTGAGGGTGTTCAACCGGTATTCGCTGACGTGGCAAGGATCTCGCTGTACATTCGTACGAATTGGGCCGGCGCGTTAGCGCTGTCGCTCGCACGCTCCCTCTGCTCTGTTTTTTTTCGTAATGATAATAAATTCTTTTACATTTTTGTAATGACAATAAATTTAAACTACGTGAACCCACTTGTCTTCTATTAGGAGTGAAAAAAAAATACTAGCATAAAAAAATGTGATTGAGAGAACTCGAACAAGGGATCAAGAAGTCAAAGCAGCCGCACCAAGCCAAACGCCCTGAAGATTACTAGTGACTATATGTAGCACACCCTTTATAAGAACAGACAGGCGAGTTCCTATATGAAAATATGTTCTGAAAATTTCGAAACATTTATTGAAAACAAATATGAACGATTTTGAAATGCCGAATGTATTATTTTAAACTCAAATAATTTATGAAATTCCAAAAAATTGAAAATGTGACACGGTAACATTTTGCCAAATGCATGTTTTATATTTTCTTAATGAATTTTTTTTATAAAACTATATGATTTTTTTACATTGTTTAAACTTTTAAAAAATTTGTTCACATTTCTTAAAAAATGTGTATGTTTGAAATAGTGTTTGATTTTTCGAAATTATTGTGTTTTCAAAAAAATTGTTCATTATTTAAAAAATTATTCAGAATTTTCAAAAGGTGTTCTGTAACACCCCCTTGTAATAAGCTCTGTGTCACTCTGTTAAAACTGCCAAGTCATGATCATTTGCAGTGCCAAGTCATATGGGTTAATGATCCAATTCAAATTCACATCTGAAAATCAACTCAAATTCAAAAGTGAAATATGATGTTGGCCAAACTCTGTTGGGAAAATGTTCATTAAATGGCAAATAATCCAGGAACATTTCTAAAATCAACATCAGAACAAATGGAGTTGAACAAGTGACTCAAACAAGTTGAAAGAGCACCAAAACAACAATATTTGATATATTTAAAATCATATTAAATTCAAACCAACTTCAATTCTGCCCAAACCACTTTTTGGTAAGAGCTAATATTGCATTGTAATATTTGGACTAAGTTCCATATTTTACTAAACTACGTACAAGCCCTAACTATTTCCCAAACAGAGAGGAATAAAAGAAATCAGAAACAGAAAATGGAAAATAGAAAAGGGCCTAAAGGTCTACTGTGCACTTAAGCCTGCGCTACAGTGCCCGGCCCAGCCCAGCAACCAGGCCGTCTCCCTCCTCGTGCACGCGTCGGCGCGCGCGCGCATCCGATCGGCGCTCGTCGCCGTGTCGGTGATCCCGCGGTCCCCGGCGCCTATATGGATAAGCCCGAGCGCCTCTCGCCGTACCCGCGAACCCTAGCCTCCAGTTCCCCCTCTCCCCCTCGTCTTCTTCCCCACCGCGACTAGCCGAGCCGCCATCGCCATGGTCGAGCTTGAGGTCGTCGCTGTCGTCGTCGTCACCGCCTGAGAACGAGCGCATCCGCTCCGCCCTGCTCCTCTGCATCTTCACCGGCTACTAGCTCGAGCTCTACGTCACCACGACTCGCGGATCGAGCTGCTCCCCGTTCTCGGTCGCTGGAGCTTCGCCGGCAACTGCCGTCGATCTGCAGCTCCTAAGCTTCCAACGGGCCCCCGTGTGCCCCCTAGGTGAGCGTGCGCGCCGTTCCCCTCTCTGCCCCGCTTGATTCCGTCGCCATAGACGTCATTCCCGCCGAACCCGAGAGCTCCCTGCCGCCGGCCATGGCACCACCGTGGCCACGGCCACGCAAGCTCGCGTCCGAGCTCACCACTACACTCACCGCACCCCAGCGAGCCGGGCAAGCCCATCCACGGCACCTACCGTGCCCCGCATTGCCCAATCCATCGTTAGCCGAACTCCGGCGGCCGCCGCGTAGCTCGCCGCCGTCAATTTACGCCGATTCAGGCCGAGCAAATGCCACCACTCGACGCGGCTCAGAGCGCCCGTTCGAACACCGCAAACCCCCGCGCGATTTGGTGCCTCCTAGAGGAAATCCGACGCCCTCCGGCGAGTTCGCCGCCGCGGGAGGCTCGCCGGAGCTACTCCGGCGACTCCGCTGACCTGGCAAGGCGTGGGGCCCGCCCAGTGACGCTGACCAGTGGGCCCCCTGGCCAATTTGACCAGGTTGACCATGGTCAACCCTGGTTACTGTTCATCTCTGCGAATGACATGTGGGCCCCTTCCGTTAATTAGCTAATTAAACATTTTATAAATAAAACTAATTAGTTTAGCCTAATCACTCACTGACATATGGGGCCCACCCCTCTAATTAACCCTGTTAGTTAGTTTAATCCGTAGTTAAGCTAACAGAGGCTGACATGTGGGTCCCACTGCACCCACAGGTCAGTTTGACCCAGTCAGCGCCACTGTGACCGCTGATGCAGTGCTGACGTCAGCATGACGTCATAATCCATTTCTATGATTTAAAAAAATCCAGAAAATCAAATAAACTTTAAAAATTAATAACTTTTAAACCGTAGCTCGGATCGAAAAAGTTAAAACATGAAAGTTGCTCAGAACGACGAGCCGAGTCTGATTGTGCCGTTTGTTTCTCCATCGGAACCCCCTACGTAGAAGAACTCGTAACTCCGGACCCGTATCCGGCAGATGAATAGTGCATACACGTCGGATGTTAAATCCCAGAATAATTCTAAAAATAACTAAAATGACTTAGATGCATAATTAGGCAGCCCTGCACTGCATCATAGCATCACACGCACCGTATTGCATTTGTTTGCATTATGTTTACCTGTTTCTTCCCCCTCTTCTCTCTCGGTAGACCCCAACGTTGACGTAGCTCCCGAGGCAGACACAGCTCAGGAGTACGACTACGTCCCCGATGATACCACTGAAGACCTTGCCCTTGCCCCAGAGCAAACAGGCAAGCACCCCCATTTTGAGCATGCCTATATCGCCTATTCTCTTCTCTCTTATGCTTGCATTAGAACTGCTACTGCTACTGTTTTCCTATATCTGCTGCATAGCCTGATTATTGTACCCTGCCTTGTTACTTTTCTGGTTATCCTAGACTGATTACTATAGGCTGGGTAGAGACACGACAGAGACCCCCACTTGATCCCGACTGCCCTGCTGGATATCAGAAGACCCGAACTTCGGGATTGAAGACTAGACCCTGGCACAGCACATCACTTCCCCTTAGTTGCTGACACTGCTAGGTTACCGTCGAGTGCCGAGGGTGATACCTCGTCAGCACTTCTGATGTTAACCTTGTAGGTTAGTTACTCGGTCGTGGTAAGCGAGGGTGATTCCTCCTACACCACCCCCGATAACGACGTCGTCGCGCAACTCCTCAAGTGTGGACCTCGAGGGTGATTCCTCCTTCGTTCACCTTGATGATAACATCAGGTGGGGTTCCATCGAGGGTGATTCCTCAGGGCTCCCCTGGTGTCAGACACACAGTTACTGTTGATGAGTGGACTTGCACTAAACCATGATACTAAAGACGGGTCGGCCCTGAGGAGTACCCGCGCGAGCTTAATGCGAAGTGATGTGGAGTCGGGTTGACCTGGATGGTGCCCGCGAGATAACTACGAGGCGTGGCCGGGCATTCTTAGCCCTTGCCGCAAGTCCTCGAGACGGGGCGACGGGGTCACATCGATCGTGAATCTCTGCTCGTTTCCGCGCGCTCCTAATACACTACGGTTTGGATATTTGATCCGAGGGGCCTCTGGCTCGATAGCACTAACCATCACGTGGGCATAGTATGGGCGTTCTGCGTCGTATACATCAGCCAAAGCTCTATTGACGTCAGTGAGGAGCGGCCTGTTTTGGATTGGACTGGGAACGCAACTGCGCTTGTATTAAGGGGTTGCTAGGTCTGCTTCCAAAACGTCCTCACAACGTGCAGGGTTCCCGGGGCGAAGGCCCAAGACCCCCGGGGGCATAGGTTAGTCCGGCGTGCTGACCTCTCTTTAGAGCCTAGGTCGGGTTGCGGCGTGTTGTTTGGCCGAGGCCGGGCATGACCCAGAAAAGTGTGTCCGGCCGGAGTTAAGCGAGCGTGGTGGGTAAGTTGGTGCACCCCTGCAGGGAAGAAACTTCTATCGATAGCCTGTCCTACGATAACGGACACTCGGAGTTGTATCCCGATCGGTACAACTAGAACATGTGATGAGAACTGGATAGTACGGCTCTGGGATTGCTCTCTCGCAGGGAGTCGAGAAAGGATCTCAGGTCGAGGTTGATGATACTACTACTACTACTTTACATTATGTTCATCTGTTCTCTTCTATTGCTGCAAGACTGTCGAAGATTGTTGAAGATGCTAGTCTTCGATAGGACTAGGCTTTCCCCCTCTATTCTGACATTTCTGCAGCCCAGTCCACATATACAGCCCCTTTGAAAATGATGCATATGTAGTGTAGATCCTTACTTGCTGAGTACTTCGGATGAGTACTCACGTTTGCTTTATTTTATTTTTCTCCCATATTCCATTTGATGCCACCAGACGACGGAGCCCCTGAGTCAGACGCCCCAGCCGACGATCAGTACTACTACCCGCCTGGCGAGTACTACTACTTCGAGGAGCCGACTGACGACCAGGAGTAGGATCGGAGAGTCCAGGGCAGGAGGCCTACGCCTTTCGATCGTAGTATTTTATTTTACCCCGCCTCTGTGAAGGCCTATTTCTCTCTTTGTAATATATCTGTACCCAGATATCTAATGCTTCCGCTGACGTTTGTATGCCATCGAGCTATGTATTCGAGCCCTCGAGGCCCTGGCTTGTAATATTAAGCTTGTATGACTTTATTTATGTTTTAGAGTTGTGTTGTGATATCTTCAAGTGAGTCCTTAGGCTTGATCGTGCGCATTTGCGTGTATGAATAGTGCACGATTAAGCCGGGGTCGTCACAGGTTCCCACTTAAAAAACAGTGATTTCAAAAACTGTTCACACCTGCACGTGTAAAATATTTGTTTGCCCATAAAAAAATGTTTCAAATCTCGGCGCTGCTGAGTGTGATTAAAATGTTCGGGCCTCTAATTATAACAGTAAAATCCGATGCTTCTTGTCGCTAGCGGGACGAGTTTTGCAGCCTGATGAGGTTGCAAGTTCGACTCTGCTCCAGATTTTCTTTTTTTAGGTATTTTGACTCCATGTGTTACGAAAAGGAAAAAAAATCGCACTTCGCTTATTACGAAAAGGAAAAAAGACGTTTTGCTTCTGTTGGCCGTCCCAGTATTTTTCTTCGCGTGTTACGAAAGGGAGAAAAATAGCTCTTCGTGTGTTACAAAAAGGAAAAAAATTACTTCGCATCTGTTGGGCCGGCCCAACCGTGACCGCAGTCAACAATCATGGGATTCGACCTGTCACATCGACAATCCCTGTTTGGAAACACTCTCAAGGTTTAAAATAGACCGGGATCGAAGAGTTTGGTGTGCTGATTTCCAGGATTGAAAGTTCGGGGTTCGATTTATCTTTCGTCTACAAGTTCAAGGTTTGTTTTGAACTTTTTCCCTTAGATTTTTCCACAGCTCACTTAAAAGCGTATCCATGATGTTCACTGAAAGTTCGTTTTTTGTGTCGGAGGAGCTGCATGGGGGAGGATGGAAGAAACTCGAATACGCTGTCATGCACATGAGTGATCTGATCCCCCCAGCAGGCAGCAGCCTTCGTTGTCTTGACTCCAAACAGAAGCTGATTAGCCGCCGGGACAACATGTCAGAATTTGAATAACTTGTGTATTTTTTTTAATTTTTTTTGCGGGTTGAATAACTTGTGTATTGACCCGGCTCCTCAATCATAGCTGTGAAATGATTGTTATTGAAGTATGATGATTGGTTGCCATGAGCTAGTTAGATGTCCTTATCCTACTTGGATGATATATACCCTCTCCGTCCTTAGAAGAGTGTATTTCCAACTTTGTTAGAAAGTTAAACTTTTTATGTTTGACTGTATTTATGCAATAATACATCAACATTTATGCCATCAAATTAGTACCATTAGATTCATGATATAATATATTTTCATCATATACCTATTTGGTTTCACAAACATTCATATATTTTTGCACAAATCCGGTCAAATTTTGAGATAGTTTGACCCTCCAATAAAGTTGGAACTGCACTCTTTCAAGGACAAAGGGAGTACTACTAGACACTTCCTATGACATTACAATTACCGTGGGTGAACTAATTCCTTTTCGATTTTCCATATTTTATTCATCTTAGAATTATTAGCCTATTTCTCTCTTGATTTGACATGTATTTATGTGTATTAGGGTCTGATAATTCCTTGGGAAAAGTTTTTTATATGTAGGAATACACCCTCAAGAAACCTCCTTTTGCCTATAGAAAATTTACGCATAGGTGATTTTTTTTCTAGGTCATCTTTAGAGAATATATGTGTTTGGTTTGGGGTGGCGAGGTGACGGCGTTGTCCTAGTGTACGAATAATGTTCTCACTGCCCTTTTCCCGTTCCGTTGGCGTGCTTATCACCGGCGAAAGGCATACAGAGTTGTGTCTCTGGCGGGTCTTCCAAAATCCTGGAGGTTTAGGTTTCTGGTGGTTCTGTCTGGAGTCGGCCGGCATTCGTAGTCTACTGAGTTTCTACAGGCCCTTACCGGTGTTTTCTTCTTTGAGGTGGCAGATTTGCTTTGCAGGTCGCGACTACTAACGTTCCCTAGTCTGTATCTATTATTTTCTAGCTGCAACTTCAACAAACTCATGTGTTTATAAAAGTTTGCTCCATCGAGGAAGAGGCCCAGAAGCGGCATCGAGCTATACTCACGATGCGTCGTCAGTGGATGTGGGTGTGGTACGAAGAAGACTTCTGCACTCACAAGAATTTGATTGTAATTTTATCTTTTTGGATGGTCGTGTTTTTAGGACTTCTGATACTTAATATATGGCATTCGTTGTTTTCACAAAAAACAATTACTTAGAATAAATTTAATCTCGTCTATCTTTTAATATACTATGCTCCCTAGATTTTGAGTGTCTTTGGGCTTGCCGATTTTTTCGGTTTTCAGAAGATATTGCCTATTTTTTATTTTCTATATTTCACCTCTTTTATTAGTTCTCTCTTTGGTTTTTTCTGCTCTTTTAATTTCCTATTTGATTTTCCTTTTTTCGATTTACTTCTCTTTCTTATTTTTTTATTTTTTAATATGGTAGTTCATGAATATTTATTAAACGTCATGAAGATTTTAAAAAATATGATTTTTTTGGAAATTATGAATATTTTTAAAAACTCATGAACATTTATAAAACTCATGATTATTTTTAAAGTTAACGAACATTTTTTAAGTCTGTGAACATTTTTAATTTGCAAACCTTTTGAAATATGTGAACAATGTTCGAAATCTACTAATATTTTGTTAATTTGCAAACTTCTTTTGTATATTTCATTTTTTAATCCCCGCATTTTAAAATCCAATTGTTTTAGAGTATGCGAAGTTCTTTCGATTTAATGAACTTCTTCAAATAAAAAATACGATAGCCGATTTTTTCGAGCTATTTCTGAGCTAATAGTGGAGCGAGAAAAAAATGTTAAGCGAGCAAGTGGAGCAGGGAGCCGATTTGAGTGAGCGGGAACTTCATGAGCCGGCTTACACAAGCACCACTGGCTGACACCAAGGTCAAAACATGTAAGGACTCCACAACCACACACCTAACAACTCCTCTCAATCATCTACAACAATAATCCAACACGATATATCAATGAAAAAACACCACTAGAACATAAATAAACCTAAGTCAGCGTAGGTAAAACTAAAATGAAACAACCAACCACAATAACCTGCTAGAGAGAAAGACCCCGCGAGTGAAGAACGGCATGGCGAAGTGCGGATTAGCCTCTAGTACATTAGAGAATCTACAACCGGACCCCCATACCCAACTAAAACACCCAGACGGCCTGTCTGGACCAAAAAAATGGCACCCAACCGGGCTACTAATATCTGGCCTAAAAGCCCAGACTGACCGACACTCCCCATATTCGGCTCATATCTAGGGCAGATATGGGGACGCCCGGACATGCCCAGGCCCACTCGCCATGTAGGCTGGCCCGCTATGGGCCGCGCCGCCCCCACCACCGTCCCCACAAAACCGCACACTCTCAGACGAACCCTAGTCATTCTCAGTCCACTCGCCCTCTTCTCTCCCTTCTCATCTTCTCCGCTTCTCGCATCCGAATCTCTTCGCCTCCTCCGCGATGGCCAACTCCGACGACGAGTCCGGCAGCGAATCTAATCCGATGGACAGGGACGACCTTGTGAAGGAGGAGAACTCCGGCAGCAATGCCCCCGACGACAAGGAGCTTGTGCTCCGCATTGCCATCGAGCGATCGCGACTA
The DNA here is from genome assembly GCA_011799875.1 of Thinopyrum elongatum. Lineage (NCBI taxonomy): Eukaryota > Viridiplantae > Streptophyta > Magnoliopsida > Poales > Poaceae > Thinopyrum > Thinopyrum elongatum. The sequence continues at coordinate 210,400,652 of CM022303.1, forward strand.
GACATGGGTGGAAGCTCGAGCTCAGTGGCTTCCGCCGCAAGCTCCTCCAGGTAGCCCCGTCGCAATGTTCGCACAAGCGCTCACCCTTCTCCCTCTGCTCCACTCCAGATCTGGAGCAGGGCACGTTCCTCCCCTTCCCCTCCGGCTCCGGCACCGCCTTGGCAGCACTGGGTTCTCGTGCCCTCGGCTCTGGTGCGCATGCGCATGCCGAAGTCGAAGGCCAAGGCCGCTCTGCGCGAGCGGCTGCGGGCGGCTGCTGCGGCAGAGCCCGGCTCATTCCGGCAACGTGCACGCTCCGTGCCGGTGGATCCAGAGGAGGCACTCCTCCACGAGGTGATGTGCGGTGTTCGCTCACCACAGCTGAGACTCACGCGAGGCAACTCCGGCGGAAGAATATGAAGGTGCTCCGTCTCGGGCTCGAGGCTTCGGAGCGTGATGTCTACTACACAACTTTATTCTTGTAGACTTTGTTGGGCCTCCAAGCGCAGAGTTTTGTATGACAGTAGCAAATTTCTCTCAAGTGGATGACCTAAGATTTATCAATCCATGGTAGGCATAGGATGAAGATGGTTCTGTCTCAAACAATCCTGCAATCAAATACAAAGAGTCCCTCGTGTCCCCAAAACACCCAATACAATTGTCAGTTGTATAGGTGCACTAGTTCGGCGAAGAGGTTATGATAGATGTGTATATGGATGGTAGAAATAGATTTTTATAATCTGGACAAATAACAGCAAGGTAGCAAGTAACAAAAGGCGAGCAAAATGGTGTCTCAATGCTTAGAAACAAGGCCTAGGGTTCATACTTTCGCTAGTGCAATCTTTCAACAACATTAACATAATTGAATCACCTGCAAATCCCTCAAAGTGTGGAGAGAATCACTCCGAAGTCTCTATTCCTCTCGGAGAATGTAGGATAAAATCGTGTAGGTAGTAAACCACCTCAAAGTTATGTTTCCAATCCATCTTATGTACCACCACAAAGTGTCACAGATAGTTCTAGAGCTCGTACTACGACAACACCATATGATACGTATCAATCAACTCTTATGTTACCTAGATTACCCCATTGTCACCACGGGAATCCGTGAGTTAGACATGCATCAAGTGATCTCAAATCCAAAATATTCAATCCAACATAAACAAATCTCAAAGAGCAAGACTCAATTCACCACGAAAATAAGAGAGGGAGGTGAACATCATGTGATCCAATTATATTGATAAAGCTCATGATGTCAAATCAAGAACACGAGAGAGAGAGAGAGAGAGAGAGAGGAGAGAGGGAGAGAGATCAAATACATAACTACTGGCACAAACCCTCAGTACCAAGGATGAACTACTCACGCATCACCATGGAGGCCGCAAGGATGATGAAGATGGCCTTCTCAATGGTTTCCCCCTCCGGCAGGGTGTCGGAGAAGGCCTCCACATGAGATCGCTTCGGAGCAGAGGCTTGCATCGGCGGAGTAAAAGTTCTAGGTTACTTTTTGGGGGTTTCTCAATATTCACATCAGGAGGAGTCTCGGGGGGCCCACAAGCTTGCATGGCGCGCCACAGGGGGTGCGCCCCTTGGGCCTGTGGGCACCTCAGGCACCTTCCAGCTACCTCCCGAAGCTTCCTGGGTCTCTTCTTTTCCATAAAAAATCGTTGTTAATTTTCATGGCGTTTGGACTTCTGTAGGTATGGTTTTCCTGCGAAACAAAAAACATGCGAAAAAACAGAAACTAACCCTGGGCACTAGATTAATAAGTTAGTCCATAAAAATAATATAGAAGTGGAACAAAACCATATAGAACTCATGCAAATATAGCATGATTACTTCATAAATTATAGATACGTTGGAGACATATCAGAGCGCCTCGCGAGGGAGAAGGAGAGCACCAAGAAGATGGCCTCACGCCATGCTAGAGAGCAGAGCTTTACTCTCCACCGTCTGGCAGGCTACAGTTCCTCCACATCGGAGAGCGGCACCACCAGCTCCGACATCAACGATGATGACGATCCTTCCGCGGCGGACGCGTACACGGAGCAGATGGAACGCCACGCCGCTGACCGCAAGGGAAGCACGGCAAAGAAGTGGTGATCTTTCCCTCTCCCCATCTTTTCTGTTTATTTTGTTTGTAGTAATCCGGTGAACAATGTCTTTTGGTTCGGATTCAGTCTGTCTCATGAACTATCACCTAAATTTATCGTATGATGTTTGATCTACGTTGTTTTTGTTTACATGGTTGCATGCATTGTATGAATTTGGTGTGGGCATATGGGGAGTACGGTTGGTGTGGACATCTAAAAATGGGCATTGTCCAGTCACTACCAACGGGTGTGTTCGGACGCGTCCGCATGTGTGTAGGGACTCAGAGTAGGCAACTATGGTAGTAGATGCTCTTATAGGGTAAATTCTAAATTGTACGCTGCAGACCACAACCAAAGGCTAGAAATCTCAATATTACTAACGTGTGCATGTGCCTAAGCCTTAAGCATCACCATGATATGATTCCTAGGCCAAAATACAAGGCAAACAGAGGAAGGGTACAGTTTTTTGTGATTTGCGAAGGAGACGCCCCGCTCGCTCCCACAGAGTGACACAAGTGGAGTTCTAGCTCGCCAAAAAACCTCCGTTGGTTGAGCTCGGCTATAGCCGGCTATTTAAAACTTTGTTGCCAACTCTTCTCCCCTCCTCGCCACTTCTTGGGCGCATTGCCAGGCAAACCCATGCAGCACTGTGTTGGCGGGCCATCCTTCTTGAGTGGTGGGGCTTGTTCTCGCGGTGCTGGCGCTATGGTACATAATGGCTGATACATCTCAAACGTATTTATAATTATTTTTTATTTCATGCTATTATATTATCACTTTTATATACATTTATACCAATTTATATTATTTTTTGGACTAACCTATTAATTTCGTGCCCAGTGTCAGTTCCTGTTTTTGGTTTTGCAGGAAACAATATCTAGGAAGGTCAAATTACAATGCCAATTTAACACGATTTTTTTCGGGCGACGAAGGACCCATGAAGCTTCGGGAAGGAACGAGAGGAGTCGTAGGGAGGCCACACGGCCAGGTGGCGCGCCCCAGGCCTAGGGCGCACCACTAGGGCGTGTGGGGCCCACCTACACCGCCTTACGTTGATTTCACGCCATAAATCGTATAAATACTGAAACCTTCCGCCATATTTTTAGAAGCATTTTACTGCCGCCACAAGTTCTTGTTTCGCGAAGATCCAATCTGAAGGCCTGTCCAGAGCTCTACCGAAGGGGGAATCCATTGCAGGAGGCTTCTTCATCAACCTTGCTACCTCCATGACTATGTGTGAGTAGTTTTACTAGGACCTTATGGTCCACTAGAAGAACGCCCGTGCGTTGCAACGGGGCCACATTAACTTTAAGAGTTCAATATTAATATTCTCATACATATCAAGTGACATTGGCGACCTTTTTTACCATCAAATCCTCACACACACACTCTCTCCCTCCCTCTTCCTCACTCTCTCTCCCCCTCTCCCTCTCTCTCTCTAACACACACACACATATCCATCTTATTGGGTACGGGACCATAATCCATCTATTTCACACACACACGCTAGTGCATAACAATATGGATTATGTGTATTATATTTGCCACCACAACTGAGGGAATTAATTTCATGTAAATCGACCAGCCACAGCTTCAAGAATACGGGAGGAGGTGGCCCGGGGCGGCATCGGCGCCGTCCGGCGCGGGCCACGGGCCCGCTTCCAAGTGCGTCTGCGCGCCGGCCACCCACGCCGGGTCCTTCAAGTGCCGCTTCCACCGCACCAACTCCCAGGGCCACGGCCACGGCCAGGGCCAGGGAAGCCGCCCTTCTTGGCCCCCTTCACCGGCCGCGGCCAACGCGGTGCCGTGGCACCCGGCCTCGCCATCCTCGTCCTCCGGCACCGTCGCGACCCAGTGACGCAGCCCAAGCATCGGCCTCGAGAATCAAGAATGCTCGACAACGGAGAAGGAAGGAAAGATCATATACATGTCATAAGAAAGGGAGTTTATTTACTGCTCCCTCGATGTATTGTTTTCTTTGTTTGGAGATTGATTACCATCCGTGAGTTAAGGTAAGGTTAATGTGATTGAGTGATTTAAGGTAAGGTTAATTAATTTAGATTTGATCTTTAGAGATTGTTCGTGATTGATTCTACATTACTAAATATAACTTGCGCCAGTATGGAAAGTTCTGATCTGTTCAGATTTCTTTCGTTGTGTGAGAGGGTGACGCGAAAATAAACCGATGAAGTGGGGGGAGGGGACGAAAAAAAATCTACGAAAAAAAACCATCGAAGGTGGGAGGAGGTACCAAAAAAACCATGGGAGGTGGGACGAAAAAAAACCTGAAAGCGAGACTACCAACTGCTCCATTAGGAGTAGAGATAGTAGTAGCTAGATGACTTTCTCTCTCTCTCTCTTGGATTTTCAGTACCATGTTCTCGTGAGCTGCCTTACATGATTAGGATCAATTCGCTAATTCTTTGGTGTGTTTGTTGGGATATGATGAATTTTTACTTTATGATCAGATTGTTCATTGAAATCAATTGAATTTTTTAGGTTTCCTTGTATGCTCTCCGCTCTATCTATCTTCTCTGGCCAAGTTAGATGGGTTTTTCTTCAGAGGGGTGGTGCTTTATAGTGGGTTCAGTCTTTTGGTGCTCTAACCCAGTGACAATAAGGGCTAAGACATGTATTGTATTGTTGTCACTAAGGATAAAATAGTGATGTCTCGTCATATTGATTGATGTTTTACTGTCTGCGTACTGTCTACAAATTGAGGCGAAATGGAAAGAACCACCATAAGTAGCCGTAATACCTATTGATGGTCGAGGACGTCGACTTGTACCGGTGGCAGGAACATTGAGTAGGAGCCACAAGAAAGTAGATCTACAGGATTTACAGTAGAAAGGAAGAAAACGAGGGGAAGAGACTAAGCAGAAAGAAGATAAGATATGTGTCCAGTCCGCAACCCAAAATAAATGTTGGGTAACTCGGGGAACCTAGTTGGATACGCCCATGAATAAAATATAATGTCCAGGCCAGCACGATTCAGAAAGCAGAAAGCAAAATATTACAGTATAAATTTCTTCTAAAATAACTTGATTGAACAAACAGTGTTAACAATAGGAGCCCAAATGAAATCAAAGCTTAGGGAAGTCATTGCAGTTGGAAGAACGAAATGTGTTAAAGAATTACTTATTTAGCGAACTCATCGGCCGGTTTCATAAGTTCAGATTTGGTCGTACAAGTATTGCTTTCTTTAATGTAAAGATAGATTTTTCACATATGATAGCATGCATCGCAAGGCGGTAGAAAGTAGCGAAAAATACAATGTGAAGTACTCATGGAAAAGGATGGAATGAACTTGGGAAAGGACGGGAGAGGATGAACTGACGAGTACAAATTAAATAAAGGGAATGGAGGGAATAAATGACCATTACTTTCACCAATAAAGGCCACTTCATATTTTCATATCTAACTTTGACCATTACTTTTACCAATAGAAGTGGTAGTATGCCACAAAAAGTATGTCATTGGATGCACATTTGAAAGAACTTTGCAATTATATATTTTTTATGACATATAATCCATATTTTGTTGACCCAGATTATAAGTCAAAGTTTGACACGAAAAACGAAGTGACCTTGTATAAGGGAATGGAGGGAATAAATGAAATAGAAGAAGAAGCAATAGCGAATGAAGACGATTAGAAGGTTGAAAGGAAAACACGGGTATAGGAATGGACAAGTAGTAGAAAAACATATGAACACGGAAGAAGATGAATAGTATGAAATAACTGTTACAACAGAACGGGGTGATGGAGCATAACAGAAGGTGCACGGTCATAAAAGTACATGTGAAGGACATATTTGAACAGAAAAATCATGTATATTGTCTCGTATTCACACATTTAAGAATTTCCATCCATTTTCCAACGAATTTCCGCGAAAGACATGTGCACAGATCACAGCGCACATCAACGGCAGCAGGTGTTTCCGCAGGTGCATGCCCCTGCGAATTTTCATAGTATTGTATTGACTCCAAACAAAAGCTGGTCAGCCGCCGGGTAACGTGTGATAATTGAAGTTGTGCTGATTGACCCAATTCATCTAGCATGGTTGTGTAATGACTTTATTATTGAATCATGAGGGCCCACTATATTGTCTTATCCTAATCTGTATTTTGTGCCAACACTCAGACCACAACCATGACGCTTATTGAATTTTATTTTTTGAAAATATGGTCCAAAAAATCTGAAATTTGGCATGGTGTCATGATATGGTTGTCGTATTCTTTTAGCCAACTTGAGAAAAGTTGTATGCATTAACTGTCCTTCGTAGGCATTTTCAATATCGCACATAATTAGCCCCCTATGTGTGTATCTCACGGTTTCAATCGCGGCTATGTCATGTGCGATAGTACGTCACACACATTTGCGTTCTATAAGTATGTTCCAGTATTCAGTGAACGAGTTGGCACAAATCACAAAGCTTGACTGAGAATATTCATCCACAATTTTCCCATGTCCACAATCATATAGTACGTCCATAAGGAAATTGCATTCGTCCATACCAAACGGGAAAATAAAGACTAGCCATCTATGATGACAATTGGCTAATTTGGAATGCAACTGGTAATGCTCAAAAGTCTATCATGGTTCATCCGTTTATTAATTTACAAACAGTTCACTCAAAATAAACATGAACACCATGCATGCATACAAACACCGCACTGCCACCGTTGTTGTGATGATCTTGGCCTCCTGAGGAGGAGGCAAAGGTGCTCGACAAGCCGATGACCTCCACCAGGTGCGCGCTGACAACCGTCAGGGCTGTCTTGGCCGCGGCGGTCGCCGCTTTCACCAAGGTTGCGTCGGTCCTCAGAGCATCTACAGCCGCAGACGACAAATATGACCCCTCAAACGCCCGCGGACACGCCCGGACGCGTCCGCGGGCAGTGACCGGGCACTCTTCAAATAGCCTCGTCCACATCCGTGTATCTCATATCTGATCCCCTATATCTATACTAAACATTCGAATGCACAGATAGCTAACATGTTGCGTGAAGAGGAACTCAAATGGTACCAACATTTTAACTCTCAGTTTATCTTGAAAGGTGATTCGAATACTAGATATTTCCATGGAGTCGCCAATGGCAGACACCAGAAGAAAATTATTCATTCCTTACAATAGGATGAGGGCACGATTGAGGGGCACGAGTAAATTAAATCTTATATCACTAATTATTATAAAAATCTGTTGGGAGCCCTAGAGGAAGGTAACTTCTCGATGGATGAGTCCCAAACAAATGACATCCCCCAGGTCTCTGATGAGGAAAATAGCCTTCTAACAGCCCCATACTCCGAGGAGGAAGTTAGAAAGGCGGTTTTCCTAATGGAGCATCACAAAGCCCCGGGTCCGGATGGTTTCCCTGTAGAGTTCTATCAGAACTTCTGGGAAGTCATCAAACCGGATCTCCTTCTCTTATTTAGCGACCTTCATGCTGGACAACTAGAACTGTTTCGCTTAAATTTCGATGAGATTATTTTATTACCTAAGGTTAATAAGGTTGAAAGGATACAACAATATAGACCTATTTGCCTCCTTAATGTTAGTTTTAAAATATTCATGAAGGTTGCGACTATTAGGCTAAATTCAGTTGCTGAACATGTGGTTCGCCCTTCACAGACAGCTTTTATGCAAGGCAGACACATCCTAGATGGATTTGTTATCCTTCATGAAACAGTCCATGAATTACACCGGAAAAAGTTGAATGGAGTGGTACTCAAAATAGACTTTGAAAAGGTTTATGACAAAATCAAGTGGCCCTTTCTTCAACAGGCTCTCAGAATGAATGGATTTTCTGCAGAGTGGCGAGCTATGGTCCATAGCTTCGTTTATGAAGGTAGTGTCGCCATTAAGATCAATGATGACATTGGACACTATTTCCAAACGAAGAAAGGATTGCAACAAGGTGACTCGTTATCACCCATGCTATTCAACATAGTGGCGGATATGCTAGTGGTCATGATTGAGCGTGCCAAGGTTGATGGCCAAATTGATGGGGTAGTAAATCATCTAGTTGATGGTGGTCTCTCTATACTTCAGTATGCCGACGATACGATTCGCTTCATGGATCATGACCTCGAGAAAGCGAGAAATATGAAACTGATTTTATCAGCATTCGAGCAACTCCCGGGTCTTAAGATCAATTTTCATAAAAGTGAATTGTTTTGCTTTGGCGACGCTCAAGACGAGGCTCACCTATACGCTGAACTATTCGGTTGCGGGTTGGGCCAGTTTCCGATCACATATTTGGGGATACCGATACATTATCGGAGACTCACAAATGCTGAATAGAAACACGTCGACGAGAGACTGCAAAAAAGACTTAGCAGTTGGAAATGATTTCCTTCTTCCAGTTGCCAAAAGGAGTTTTACGTAGATTGGATTATTTCCGATCAAGATTCTTTTGGCAAGGAGATAGCGAGAGAAAAAAAAATATCGATTGGCTAAATGGAGTGTGGTTTGTCGTCCCAAAGACCAAGGCGGGTTGGGCATTCATGACCCTGAGGTTAAGAATAGGTCCCTCCTTGAAAAATGGTTGTTTAAATTACTGACAGAAGATGGTGTATGGCAAACCCTCCTAAGAATGAAATATGTGGGTGCCAAGGCAGTATTCCAAGTATACTGGAAGCCTGGGAATTCGCACTTTTGGGCGGGTCTAATGGCTACGAAGAAATATTTCTTCTGCTATGGATCCTTCTTGATTAAGGACGGCTCAGAAATTAGATTCTGGGAGGACAAGTGGCTAGGAAATGCCACTCTTCGGGAACAATGCCCGGCTCTATACAACATTGTGCGCCACAAGGATGATACTATCGCCACGGTAATGGAATCATTTCCACCAAATGTGACGTTCAGAAGGGATTTAATGTGACGCCCCGGCTTAATCATGCACTAATCATACACGCAAATGCACATGATCAAGCCTAAGGACTCACTTGAAGATATCACAACACAACTCTAGACACAAATTGAAATAATACAAGCTTTATATTACAAGCCAGGGGCCTCGAGGGCTCGAATACATAAGCTCGCTTACAAGCGTCAGCGGAAGCATCAGATATCTGAGTACAGATATAAAAGGAAAGACAGACAGGCCTTTAAAAGGCGAGGCAAAAGAAAACACTACGATCGAAAAGGCGCAGGACTCCTGCCTGGGACCCTCCGAACCTACTCCTGGTCGTCTCGTCAGCTCGTAGAAGTAGCCATCCTCGGGTAGTAGTAGTGATCGTCGACAGGGGCAGCTGGCTCCGGGGCTCCGTCATCTGGTTGCATCAAACGGATATGGGGAAAAAAGGGAAGCAAAGCAACCATGAGTACTCATCTGAAATTCTCAGCAAGCAAGGATCTACACTACATATGCAACATTATCAAAGAAAGGTTGTATATGTGGACTGGGCTGCAGAAATGCCAGAATAGAGAGAAGGCGTTAGAAGAGTGTAGATTAGCACAGTATAAAGTAGTAGTAGTGTTATCAACCTCACCCAGAGATCCTTCCTCGACTCCCTGCGAGAAAGCAATCCCAGAGCCATACTATCCATTTCTCATCACAAGTATCCAGTTCTAGTTGTATCGATCGGGATACAACTCCGAGCGTCCGTTACCGAGGATCCGACTATGCATAGATTAGTTCTTCCCTGCAAGGGTGCACCAGCTTACCCACCACGCTCGTTTAACTCCGGCCGGACACACTTTTCTAGGTCATGCCCGGCCTCGGCCAAACGACATGCCGTAGTCCTACCTAGGCTCAGCAGAGAGGTCCCCGTTGGTCTATATCCTAAGCGCTCAGGGGTCTTGGGCCATCGCCCTGTGCACTCCGGGTCGTTGCGAGCAGGGTGAAGCCAGGCACCACCTCTCTCCTGGGTGGCGCCGGTCCGTCCCGGCCGCGATGCTGAGCTGGATGTCTGACAGAGCTTTCGGAAGAAACGTACGACGCAGAGTGCCCATAACTTATTTCCGCGTGATGGTTAGTGCTATCGGGCCAGAGGCCCACTCGGATCAAATATCCAAATCGTTAGTGTAATGGGGGTGTGCGGTAACGAGCAAAGACTCATGATCGATGTGACCCCGTCGCCCCGTCTTGAGGACTTGCGGCAAGGGCTAAGAATGCCCAGCCACGCCTCGTATTTATCTCTCGGGTACCCTTCAGGTCAACCCGTCTTCACACCACTCGCATCTTATGCTCGCTCGGGTACCCCTCAGGGTCAACCCGACTTTCCAAGTAACAGTTGTAAAGTCCAAGTGTCCGTGTGTCCATAACATCAGGGGAATCTGAGGTATCACCCTCGTTGGATTCACACTTGAGGTGTTGCACGACAGCGTCGTTACCGGAAGTGGTGAAGTAGGAATCACCCTCGATGACCACGACCAATTAACTACCCTACAAGGTTAACATCAGAAGTGCTGAAGAGGTATCACCCTCGGCACTCGATAGTAACCCAGTAGTGTCGTACAACTAAGGGAGTGATGTGCGATGCCGGGGCCTGGGTGTCGATCCCGTTGATCGAGTCATCTGATAATCCAGTGGGGGCAACTAAGTCAAAGTGGGATCTCTGGTGGGTCTCTAACCAGCCTATACTAAGCAGTTTAGGATAAGCAGGTAGGTATCAACAGTAGTTACAAAAACAGGCTATATGCATCAGAAATAGGATAAACAGTAGCAGCAGCAATTTCTAATGCAAGCATAAGAGAGAAAGAATAGGCGATATCGGCATGTTCAAAAGGGGGGTGCTTGCCTGGAAGCTTTGCGGCAAAGGTCTGGTCGTCAGGGGCGTAGTCGATCTCCGGAGCTGCGTCGGTCTCAGGGACTACGTCGGTGTCGGGGTCTACCGAGAGAGAAGAGAGGGAGGAAACAGATAAATACACGGCAAACATATGCAACACAGAGCATATCATGCTAACGTGCAGTACAGGGTTGCCTAAAGACATGTCTAAATCATATTTAGTTATTTTAGGATTAAAGTTGAATTTATTAACCGGTATATATGCACTATTCATCTACCGAAAACGGGCTAAAAATTGTGGATTCACCTCCGTAGAGGGTCCCGACACGAAAACAGATGGCACAGTCGGATTCGTCTTGTCGTTCTGAGCAACTTTCATATATAAAGTTTTTCGATCCGAGCTACGGATTATTTTATATGATTTTCTAAAGTTTTATTAATATTCTGAAATTTTGGAATTATTTTAATTCAAGTTGACCAAGTCAACTTGACTGGTCAAATGGGGAGGGTGTGGCCCACATGTCATATGCAGCAACTAAAATATTCTAGTTAATTAGATTAATTAGTCTAGGGTCCACTTGTCATAGGCTAGTAGTTAAACTAACTAGTAATTAGTCCCTAAGATAAATTGCACGGCCGGCCGGTGGTGCCTGTGCATACACACGCACACCACACGTGCTTGGACATGGCCACGGCCATGGCCATTAGCAGCAACTAGCAGCGGCAGTAGGAGGAATCAGCAGCGGCAAGCAGCAGCATCTAGGAGCATCAGTAGTTAGCAGACAGGAGCAGCAGCAGCGACTAACTAGCAGGAGCAGCAGCAAAACAGCAGCGGCGTCAGCTAGCAGATCAATAACAGCAAGCTAGTAGGAGCATCAGAGTAGCAGAGGCGACAGCAGCGACAGCAACGATAGCAGAGCAGCGAGCGTGCGCGGGAGCGGGCGGCTGCGGGACGCGGCCGGACGCGCGGGGGAGCACGACCATGGGTGCGGCGAGCGTGTACGGGGGCGAGCCCGGTGCGGTTGCAGCAGGGCTTCGGCCACGGCGGGCGCGAGCTCGCGGGGTGACTCTACAGCGACAGATCGACGGGGGCAAGGCCGGGAGTCGGAGGAGGAGCTCACAGGGGGGGTTCGTAGGAGCTCAGGGGAGCCGGAGGTAGTTGGAGTCGAGGGGATCGACGACGAGGCAGACGCGATGTCCGTCGAAGGGGATCAACGTGGACAACGACGCTGTTGCTCCCCGGCTCCGATCCAGGGGCGTAGATGATGAAGACGACGGCTGCGGCTCTCCGGGACAACTCCACAAGCGCCGGGGAGCTCGTAGGCCGCGGGAACGGCGGCGACGGTGCAGTCACCGCTCGAGCTCTCGTGTCGTTTTCGAGCAGACGAGGAGAGGCACGATGGGGGAAAGAGAGGGGGTCGGTCGAGAGTGGACTAGGGTTCGCGTTGGTGCAGTTATAAGCCGGGGGAGTCGACGTGGAGGCCATCCATGGCCATGGCAGTCGTGGATGTGCGACACGCACGCCTCCTGCCTCCTGTACGTGAGGATGGAAGGAGAAAGCCCATTGAGTGGGTTGGGCCGCACTATAGAACTAGGCTTTAAGTACACAGTAGATTTTGTGTATTTTCCCTTTCTTTTTTTGCAAATCAAGCAATTACGGATTTGCAATTATTTGGGCTACTAAATGATTTTTGCAAAGTGTGAAACTTTGCACATAATTCAAGCACAATATTACCAGGTTGCACAAAAAGTTTGGGGCCTTTTGGAGTTGTCTAACCATTTTTAGAAAATGAAAAGGCCATCTTAAATACTGCTGGACCAGATAATAAATTTCTAGGGGCAATTTGGGAATTCCAAAAATGTTGGTTTCAACATGACAAATATCTAGGGATTATTTGCCTTAGGATGAACTATTTTGTTTTGCGTGACAGAAGAAGCAAATATTTGACATGCAATTTGAATTTGAATTTGAAGCAGATTTTGGACAAGTGGCATTTTGGCATGATGATCATGATGACATGACCTTCATTAGGGGGAGCTTACTGTAGTGTGATTCTAGGGGTGTTACATTTAATTGGACCCAGACTCTAATCATGGAACATCCTGCTTCAGCGGTTGGTCACGGTACATTTGTCACATGGGTTTGAGTATTCCGATGGAACCTCCATGGGAATGGACAATTCTCAGTGGAGTCCATGTATACATGTATAGAGCGTTAATCCAATCTGATGTGCCAGTTGATAATAACAAGAAGATCTGGAAGATGAAGATACATTTGAAGAATAAAATCTTTACATGGTATCTTCGTCGCAGAGTCATTCTTACTAAAAATAACCTTATTAAGAGGAATTGGCATGGAAGTCCGCAATGCGTATTTTGTCACCATGATGAGATAATAAAATATTTATTCTTCCAATGCAAATTGGCTCGTTCTATATGATCAGTCATCCAAATAGCTTCTGGCTTGTATCCCCCTTGTAGGGTTGCTAATGCATTTGGCAACTGATTACATGGGATTGATCACACGTTTAGAACTCTTCTCGGGATGGGAGCAGTTGTCGTTATTTGATCGCTTTGGCTATGTAGAAATGATAAGGTTTTTAATAATAAAAGTACTTCTCTGATGCGGGTTATCTACAGATGTATCGGAACTCTTCGTTTGTGGTCCTCTCTACAACGTATGGAGAATCGAGACCTGTTTACCGAAGTGTGTACACGATTGGAGGCCACGGCGAGGGATAATTTTACCCAACATGGGTGGCAGCATGATCATAGGATTGGCCCCCTACGCTTTAGGCGTTATATAGACTCTACATGTCTCTTTATATTTCGCCTTTTTTATTTTTCGTTTGTGTGTGAGGATCTTATTTGGCTGTGTGCATCTTAGTTATGCAGAGGGCGGGTGTAATGCTTAAGCCTTTTAAGTAATAAAGCGCCCCTTTTCGAAAAAATATCTATACTAAACTATGCAACATCGACCAAATGACGGACAACTTGAAACTACATCTAAAACTTGAAATTAAATTGAAGCAAAGCGGAACTTCACCACTTCCGGGCCGGCACCTTCCCCTTCCGGTAGCCGGCGCAGCTGTAGCCATCGGCCGGTCCTGCGGCCGCTTCAGCTTGGCTAGCCGACCCGCCTCCATTGCCTTCTCCTTGGCTTCGCGCTCGGACTGCTCGATAGCTAAACGGAGAGCCTTCGCATTCTTCCGGCGGAGCCGCCGAGCGTCTGTCTCCGCCGTCATAAGCAACCGGCGGTAGACCCACGCGAGGAGCTGCTCGTCCTCGTTGGGCTCCGCGGATAACCCGCAGCGGCGGCGGGCAGAGCTCTCCGCCGCGTCTGTCTCCCTTGCCTGCTGCCTCTCGCGGCAGGCGGCTCACGCCTCTGACTCCGGCGTGCGTGTCCGGGCCGGCGCCGCAGCGGCGGGCACAAGCACCCACCGCTGCCCGCGTGGGGGAGAAGCAGGCGGCGGGGCAAGGGGACAGCGTGGAAGAGGCATGGACCGCGCAGCCCGCGCGGAGCCAAGCGCGGGCCGGGAGGAGCGAGCGTTGGCTTCCTCGCTGCGGCGGCGGGGGAGAGGCGAGGCCGATCCGGAACTGCCACCCGTGTACACCTTCGAACTCTCGAGGGCAATGCGGAGGGCTAGATCCTCGTCGGAGTCGGAGGAGGAGCGGCTGCCGGCGTTCGACATGGTGGCCGCAGTCACCGGAGTGGTCGGAGTGGATCGAATCAGAGAAATTGGAGGGAAGAAGAAGAGACGGATCGAGAGTGGAGTGAGTTAGGGTTTCCGGATTGGGGATATTTGTGGGGACGGAGTGGGGTAGGGCTGGGCCAGGTCGACGTGGTGGGTGTGCCCGGACGCCCACATATCTGCTCCATATTTGGGCTGGATAAGAGAGGTGTCGGACAGCCCAGGCATTTGAGGGCCGTTTGAGGCGCCCGGCTGGGTAAGAAAAACGTGAGCGTTCAGTGACCGGGCGAGCCGTCCAGGCGTTTGAGACCGGTATGAGGCGCCCGGCTATAGAGGCTCTCATCGTACTCTTACCAAGGCTGCCGCCAGGTGAAAACAAATGATTATGAGGTAGCATCTTCTTGAAATTTTTACCATTGCGAAGTGTTACAGTAGATAGCTTACATTATTTTAAGATCTAACAACACGTTATAATGTGTAATGTCCTGTTGGAGTATATAGCAAAAAAACTACCAAAATTCGGGCTATGGTTACAAAAAACTACCATTTTTTTTAGTTTCTCAAAACGCTACAACTATTTTGGTTGGTTGTTCAAAAAAAACTACTATGTTGCGTCGATGACTGTGTTAGTTAGTTTTATTCGCGTTTATGATAGATTGGGTCCACTCGTCAGCTTTGACCGTTATGACAGATGGAGCCCACAGTCGGTCTCTTAAAAAAACAACCATGTCCCTGTACCTTAAAAAAGCAATCAGATCCCTGCAAGTTTTTAAAAAAGCAATCGGGTCCTTCTCAGCTTTTTAGAAAAAGCAATCAGGTCCTACCGGCGAGCTCGTTGCCGGAGCTGGCCGACATTTGCTATTGCGATCTCGAGGGCATGCCGGCTCCTACATGCAGCGGGGCCGAGCTCCAAGTGCCGCATAGCCCTGTTCCGGAGCTGCTGCACGCGGCACGGCGGAGCTGGAGGGCCGCCGCTGCCACGGCAGGCGGCGCCATGCCCGACAGGCTCCTTCACGCTACTGATTGCCGCTGCTGCTCCTTCCCACCGCCACTGCTCCTTCCCGCTGCTGCTCCTTCACGCTGCTTGCCGCTGTTGCTCCTTCACGCTGCTTTCGGCTACCGCTCCTTGCCGTTGTTGCTTGCCGCTGCTCCTTGCAACTGTTGCTCTGCTCCGGCATCCACGGTAGAGGTCCATGCAGTAGCATCAGCACGGCAAATTTCTCGCCGGCGTCGCCCATATTGCCGTGGTCGAGCTGCTACGCATCGGAGCTGTTGGGTGAGCGCGGGAGTTGGGGAAGGGGCAGGCTGAGTCTGGGCATGGCAGCGACGGGCATGGCTGTGGTGGCTCGATGTAGGCTCGGCGGCGACGGCGTTGGTGAGAGTGGCCCCCATGGCTCGGGAGAGAGAGTTCACGGAAGGAGATGGAGAGAAGAAAGAGAGAGAGCTTACATGTAGGTCCCATATGTAAGTAACAGTCAAACAAACAGTCAACAAACGGTCAAAGCTAACGGGTGGGCCAGCGATGTCATAAACATGGTTAAAAGTTAACAATTCAACAATTAGTGTTTTTTGGAACAGCCAACCAAAATAGTGGTAGCGTTTTGAAAAATTAAAAAAGTGGTAGTTTTTTATGACCCTAGCCTGAATTGTGATTGTTTTTGCTATACTCTGTCATGTAGTTATAATATTTCTTAAAGAAACAATACAAAGTAAAACATACAGTTTTCTAGTTATATGATGCTTGTATTGACTTATAATGTTGTATCTAGAGGATACAAGTGCCATAATTACACATTCGACATCTACATGACTATAATATATACAACCAGCAGAAACACACACAAGCAAAAAAGAAAATGTGAGCTCGATAAGCCGCAACCATCTTTAGTTGTGCGGCTCATGAACGACATCAAAGACTACGCTAGACCTTGGGCTCGCGCTGGGACCAAGGCGGCTGGCCAGCTGATTACCGAGACGTAGGTTTAGTAGTTGGGCCGCGCTTGCCCTTCTCATGCGCTCTTGTATGCCTTGCACGCCGCCTGCGTGTTCGTCCTTGCGAGGCTGTTTCTATAATGACTGCTATAAATCCTCTTCTATCAACACAATGATATGCAAGTCTATTGTGTATTCGCCAAAAAAAAGCCACAACCGCCACCGATAAGCCACGGTAAGGCAGTAGCGACAACGCAAGCATATTTTGCCAGTTGCCCTAGACGCCCAAGTGGATGTACGCTTTTGAACGTCGCCCGCCCAATGAGGTTATGATCTAGTTCTAGATTAATGCAAACCCAACTGTCCAAACAAATCGACCAATGTATATCGGGAAATCGCATTGAGTCACTCGTTGTCAGAAGTAGTAAGCATATGTACTAGAAATAAAAGGAAATTGTACCACTTGTAGCTAGCAAGTCATGAACTCATGATACATGCATCTATTTTTTTTCCGGCATCTTCTTGCGAATCCTTGAAACATGCAGTACAAAAAAAGAAAAGAAAAAAGATAGCCATGCACTCTTTCCACGTCCCCAGGCTACAAATACCGGTCAAATTACAGCACTCTTCATCAATCTCGAGCCACCTACAACTAACATTATAGTCCGACCTTGCTCCCATAAAACGAGCCCGACCTGTTTATATATGTTCACAAGCAGCCTGAAGGCAAGCCAAGTCAGGAATCAACAAGCAGCACCGTTGTTTGATACGAAGATATACTTGCCTAAGTAGCCTCTGTGTATATGATGGGTGGTGTGAGCTATATAACTAAACCAGAGAGGGAATTTGGGCCATGATCCTAAAAAAAGCTGCATGTAAAATACTATGTCCATCAAAAAGAAGAGTTAGCTTCGTGAAAAATACTATGTCCGTCAAATAATATTCAAAATAATATCATCCATAGCCTTAAAATATTCAATAAATGGACATATTTGGTAGGTTAGATAAATTTACAATTTATCATCAAAAGCTAGGCACGGATAGGTAGGTAAGATAAATTCACAGTTCATCATGCATGCCCAGTGTTAGCTTATTTTGTGCGTCTCTGCGTTAATTTTTTTATCTCCTGTTGCAACGCACGAACATGATTACTAGAATAAAGTAAAACTTGCATTTTTCTTGTTAAAGGATACTTTTATTAACTCATAATGTCGGATAAAAAAATACAAGTACCATCAATATACACGCGATTTATGCATGCCATACACACAATCAATACAAACACACAACGAAAAAGAAAATGTGAGCTCGATAAGCCGCAACCACCAACCGGTAAGCCACAGTAGGCAGTAACGTCAGAGAGCAAGCATATTTTACCACTTGCCCTAGCCGCCCAAGTGGATGTACGCTTTTGAACTTCGCCCGCCCAATGAGGTTATGATCTAGTTCTAGATTAATGTAAACCCAACTGCCAAAACTAATCGACAAATGTACGTCGGGATTGCATGGAACCACTTGTTATCAGATGTATGCGTATGTACTGGAAATAATAGGAAATTGTACGACATGTAGCTAGCAAGTCATGAACTCATGATACATGCATCTATTTTTTTTTTCTGGCATCTTCTTGTGAATCCTTGAAATAGATACCCATGCAGTTCAAAAAAAAAAAGATAGCAATAGACTCTTTCCATGTCCCCAGGCTACAAATACCGGTCAAATTCCAGCACCACTCTTCATCGATCTCGAGCCACCTACTAGCTAATCATGGCATCCTCCAAGAGCAGTCTTGCAATGTTCGCCCTGGCCATAGTCATGGCCGTGGTGGCCGGCGTCTCGGCGCAGAACACCCCACAGGACTTCGTCAACCTGCACAACCGCGCCCGCGCCGTGGACGGCGTCGGTCCGGTGACGTGGGACAACAGCGTGGCCAGGTTCGTGCAGGACTACGCGAACAAGCGCGCCGCCGACTGCCGGCTGCAGCACTCCGGCGGGCCGTTCGGCGAGAACATCTTCAAGGGATCCGGGCGGCCGTGGTCGGCCGCGGACGCGGTGAAGTCGTGGGTGGACGAGAAGCGGAACTACCACCTCAACACCAACACCTGCGACGCCGGAAAGGTGTGCGGGCACTACACGCAGGTGGTGTGGCGCAAGTCGACCCGCATCGGCTGCGCGCGCGTGGTCTGCGCCGGGAACCGGGGCGTCTTCATCACCTGCAACTACAACCCCCCGGGTAACTTCAACGGCGAGCGCCCGTTCCTCACCCTTGACGCCGAAGCCAAGTAGTACGTACGTGCGTGTTTTTTTTTTATATAGAAAAGGAGGATGCATCCCCGGCCTCTGCATCTCGACCATGCATGCGGCCACTTTATTAATTATTCACAAAAGACCTTACAAGAAAGTACATCAGTAAGCCTGAAGCCACCCTCTAGGCAACACCTGTCTCTATTCCCATCCCCTTGATGTAGTGGTACCGAATGTCCAAGCCTAATACCAAACAGACATCGCACCAAATCCTAACATCTAGTGCCGGATGCCCCATCCCGGCCACATATCTGGACTGGGTCACACACCGGTCCGGCGCACTCACCGAGGCTGCCGCCGCCGTCTTCCACCGATCCATCTCCAGAGCGAGTACTGACGCACCGACCTTGCCAGGCCTGCCGTCGACGCCACCACGGCGCCAGACAACGCCACCATCCTGCATGTATCCATCCACACGCGCCCGTCGCCGAAACTCCGCAGCGCCATGCCGCCGGGATCCGTCGTCGGCCTTGCGGTAGATGAAACACCGCTCCTCCTCGTCCCCTCCAGCCAGCTCCTGCTCCAAAACGATGCCCTCAGGAGGGAGTACGACACCGAAGGCGCCGTCATCGTCCGATCCGGTAGACCCAGATTTAGGGTTTCCCCCGGAACATCCCGATCATGTTGACGCAGTTTGCAACGACGATGCCTCAACAGGGGGCGTGGGAGACGCCGTCATCGTCCGCCATGACCGAAATCGATGCGATTTTCACCGGAAGTAGCGTCACCACGATCTCGCCGCTGACTGGATCCGAGCACAACCTCGCCATGTAGACGTATGGTGTCGTCGGAAAGCCGGTTGAGGACCTCCGGCCGCCCCACCCCGGCCCCATCACGCGCCGCCGGCCGGCCATAGCCGAACCACGACGGATCTGGCCGGGACGCGAGATCCACGGCCACCGCCGCCGCCCATCGCATAGCGGAGAATCCCACCGGAGGACCTCGCCAGCCCTGGATTCGCCGGCTGCCGCCGCACAGCCAGGACGCCGCTATGGCTGCCGCGCGAAGACCCCGCACGAGGCGCCCCAGCCGCCTGATGGGAGATCCGTCGCTTCCCTCCTGCCCTAGCCCTTTAGGCGTCGGGCACCGCCACCACCGCGGCCAGTGCCGGCGGCAGCGGCGGCAGAGATCTACCTCGCGGGAGGGCTGGCGGCGCGAGGAGTTGGTCCCCCTGGCGTCGCCCTGGGTGGCGGCGCGAGGGGGTCGGGCGTCTGGAAGGATAAGATGAAGATAGGAAGAGGTCAACTGGCGTACGTACGTGCGTGTGAATGTGATCATTCATGCATACGTGCGTACGTGTGTTTATGTGTGTGTTTTCAATATTTACGTCTACATATATTACGTACGTACGTAAGTAAGCTCGGGTGAGGAGGTGATCCGTTATTCTTTTCTTCGATGGTTGTTGTGGTGGTACCGGAGGCAGGTGACGGACGTTGGTGAAGCTCAGAGATGTTCTGCTATCTTTTCAGTTTTGTCATGTCGGTCCTTATGTGACTTGTACTTTGATCTTTATGATATGAATGAGACATGTATTTGTATCCATGCGGCTCTGTGGAGTGTGTAAATGTAATCACGTATACGTCCATGCAAATGTCTTTCCTTCTGTCTTCTTGTTCAAATCTTGGAGCTAGCCAGATAAATGACGATAATAATAATATTGTGAACCCGTGAGAAAAAAGGAATTTGATACTTACCGTACTATACTTTCAAACGAAATTTGAATTTGTTTTCAAGGATATAAGAACCCGTAGTTATTGGTAATCGATAAGGTCAATCGTATTTGATTATGAGAATAAGAGAAGTATAGGGGGGGAATTGTTTTCAAAGATAATGAACCCAGTGGACCCTTATATTTATTAAGTAAGCGATAAGTTTGGGTTTGATTATGAAAATGTCAAAGGTATAACGAAGACAACAATGTGGGGACCTGAACACGTTACTAGCAGAGAAATGGCTCTCTCTTGTGCACCATTACGCCAAGGCCTGGCCAATGAAACAACAGAAAGGCACAAGTTTGTATACGTTAATGACTTAAATTATAAATATATATTTTGTGAATGACTTAAATTCTGATTAATCAGAAAAAAAATGGGCTGGTGTGTTTGGCATGGGTTCTTAGTGCGGCTTCGCTAGAGTACAAACTACTCCCTCTGTCTTACAATATAAAATCATTTTTCAAGGTAAAACTAGCTTGAAAAACGATTTTATATTGTGGGACGGAGGGAGTATATTGCAATTGTAACATCCCCAGCGTCACACCACAGTGATCACCTTCTGATAATGTCAGATCATCATGATTAACAAAGCTTAATCATTATTAATATCGTATCTCTTTTCAAATTCCATTAAAAAGGATTTTCAAACTTAAAGTGAAAATATAAGTAATCCAGGAACTAAAATGTTCATAATATTTTAAATATTCTCAAAGCAATTATAAAAATATAATCAATATTATTTGAATCCCAAAATGCCCCTGGATTTTGTTTTGATGGTCTAGCAGCATTTATCTTGTCTTTTCCAATTTCTAAAACTGTTTAACCCACTCCATTTGGCCCCAAACTTTTTGTGCCAGCCCATAATTTTGCCCTATATCCATGTGCCAAGTTTCAACTTATACGAAATTCATTTGCTAAGTAAACTAAATGCAAACAGCAGCAGTTAAATTCACAAAAAAGGAAAAATGAATAAATGACCCTGTGCACTAAAGCCCAAATGCTACAGTACCCAGCCCACCTCGCTTACCTGCTCCCCGCCGCCGTGTCATCGTCCCCGTGGACGTGCGCGCCTCCACCGGCCGCTGGCTGCCACCGCGACGGGCAGGGGAGCCGCGGATAAGGGCGACCCCTCCTTCCTCTCCCCCTGGACACTCTCAGTCCCCTCTCCCCCTTTCCCTCGTGCGCGCTCGCTCTCCCCACCTCTTCCTCTCCCGAGCACCACCGCCGACGCGCCGTCGTCACCACCACGGCCACCGGCGGCCCCGAACGCCGCTACCGTGTCCAGGAGGTTCGCCGAGCTCCGCCATGTCGTCTGTGTCTTCGAATCGGAGCCAGGAGCCGCTCCACCCTCGCCTACGTCTTCTTCTTCTACCTCGGGCCGACGAGATCGCCGCGAGCGCTCCATCGCCTCCGGTGCCTCCCCTGCGCTACTAAGCCACCACAGGCCACCGTGAGCCGCTGCGGTGAGCCCCGTTCCTCCTCCCTCCTCTCCTGCTCGCTTACAGACTCGTGCGCGGCCGCCACCGCACCCCTGCTCCGCCCGCCGCCATTGCCGGAAGTGTCGTGCTCCCGAGCCGCTATAGCCTCGCCCGACCGCACTAGCGTGCTCGCGACGAGCTGCAGCCCCCGACCAGCTAGTTTCCGCCCTCGCAAACGCCTCGCAGCCGCGTTTGCCGTTCGGGTCTGAAAGCGGCCGCCGCCCCGTTCGATGTCAGCATCGCCACAGGCCATCTCCGGCGCTCCCACCGGTGCCACTCGATGTGCGGCTCTGCGCTCGTTCGAACGCGCCCGCCCGCGCAGCGAACGGCCCCCTGTGTCCATTTTCCGGCCAGCTCCGGCGCGTCGCCGCCGGCGCGCCACCGTTTGAAACCCGGCCCGAGTCGCTAACTCGTGGACCCGGGTCATTAACCCCACTAACCCAACCCCTAACCCCACTGACATGTGGGGCCCTACTGTAGCATTTAGGTTAATTAAAATAACTTATATACTAACATAAGACACTGACTACTGGGACCCGCTCTGACTAATTAGGTAATTAGGTTTAACTACACATTGTTAGTTGTTAGTATCACTAACCACTGGGCCCCACTGGGCCCAGTTGACTAGTCCACCTGCTGACTGGGCAGTGCCCAGACTATGACATGTGGGACCCCTGAGCTCCTTTGACCAGTCATAGTCTCCAGTTGACTGCTGACTGGGCAGTCAACTGGGGCCCATTGTCAGCCACACCAGCACTCTGTTGGGTGCATTAGTGGGTGCCCGTAGCATTTTCAGTTCTAAATAATTCAAATTATTAATAAAACAGAAAATCCAGAATATAATTTAAACTTCAGAAATTCAATAGAAAATTAATCGTAACTCGGATGAAAATGTTTTATATATGAAAACGATCAGAAAAACGAGACGAATCCGAATATGTTACTCTCATACCTGTCAGCCCCTTCTAACATGATAAACATGGAACTTTTCCCTCCGGTTCATCTAACCGACAGATGCCTGGAGCTGGTAAAACACCTCCAGCTGTTTTCCCTCTCCGGCTAACATGCGTAACACTGCGTTAGAGCACCCCTAGCTTAGCATACTGCCTTATCATGCAATTGTGATTGCACCTGTGTGCTGTGTATTTATTTGTTTCCTCCCCCTCTTCTATTCGATAGCCCCCGAGACCGACGCCACTCAGGAGCCCGACGATACTGCTGACGACCCTGCCCTTGCCGCCGAGCAACCAGGTAAGCACCCCCATTTTAAGCATACCGATATCGCCTACTCTATCTCTCTTATGCTTGCATTAGAATCTGCTGCTACTACTGTTCATCCTACTTCTGTTGCATAGCCTGTTTTTGTAACTACTGTTGATACCTATCTGTTTATCCTAAACTGTTTAGTATAGGCTGGGTAGAGACCTATCAGAGACCCCACCTTGTCCTGACTGCCCCGCTGGATTATCAGAAGACCCGATCAACGGGATCGAAGACCAGGCCCCGGCACCGCACATCACTTCCCCCTTAGCTGCTCGACACTACTGGGTTACTATCGAGTGCCGAGGATGATACCTCGTCAGCACTTCTAATGTTAACCTTATAGGTTAGTTAATCGGTCGTGGTCATCGAGGGTGATTCCTCCTTCTCCACTTCCGATAACGACGTTGTCGTGCCACACCTCAAGTGTGAACCTCGAGCGTGATTTCGTCTTACGTTCACCTTGATGTTTACATCAGGTGGGAATCCAACAAGGGTGATGCCTCGGGTTCCTTCTTGATGTGGTAGCCACATGGTTTGCCTTTACATTACTGTTGATACTGATTAAACTGGATAAAGACGGGTCGGCCCTGAGGGGTACCCGCGCGAGCATGTGATGCGAGTGATGTGGAGTCGGGTTGACCCGGAAGGTGCCCGCGAGATAACTACGAGGCGTGGCCGGGCATTCTTAGCCCTTGTCGCAAGTCCTCGAGACGGGGCAACGGGGTCACATCGATCGTGAGTCTCTACTCGTTAACGCGCGCTCCTAATCCACTAACGGTTTGGATATTTGATCCGAGAGGGCCTCTGGCCTGATAGCACTAACCATCACGTGGGCATAGTATGGGCGTTCTGCGTCGTATACTTCAGCCGAAACTTAATAGACGCCATGCGATTGAGCGGCGCGTGCTGGGTTGGACTGGTAACGCCCTGCACTTGTATAAGGGGGGCTAGGTCTGCTCACCAGCCGCGTACGCAACGTGCAGGAGTTCCCGGGGCGAAGGCCGAAGACCCCCGGGTGCATAGGTTAGTCCGGCGTGCTGACCTCTCTGTTAAGTATTCGGTCGGGTTGCGGCGTATCGTTTGGCCGAGGCCGGGCATGACCCAGTAAAGTATGTCCGGTCGGAGTTAATCGAGTGTGGTGGGTAAGTTGGTGCACCCCTGCAGGAAAGAAAACATCTATCAATAGCCCGTCCTACGGTAACGGACACTCGGAGTTGTATCCCGATCGATACAACTAGAACCTGACAGCTGAGATGATAACTGGATAGTATGGCTCTGGGATTGCTTTCTCGCAGGGAGTCGAGGAAAGATCTCTGGGCGAGGTTGATGACACTACTATTACTTTACATTATGCTAATTTGCACTCTTCTAATGCTGCAAGACCGCTGAAGATGTAAAAGATGCTAGTCTTCGATAGGACTTGGCTTTCTCTCTATTCTGGCATTTCTGCAGCCCAGTTCACATATACAGTCTTCCTTTGAAAATGTTGCATATGTAGTGTAGATCATTGCTTGCTGAGTACTTCGGATGAGTACTCATGGTTGCTTTGCTTTCTTTTTCTCCCCATATCCGTTTGATGCAACCAGATGACGGAGCCCAGGAGACAGCTGCCCCCGCTGACGACTACTACTACCACCCCGAGGGTGGTTACCACTACGAGTTGGCTGACGACCAGGAGTAGGATTCGGAGGGTCCTAGGCAGGAGGCCTGCGCCTTTCGATCGTAGTTTTTGTTTTACCCCGACTTCTTAAAGGCTTATCTCTGTTTCTGTATTATATCTGTACTCAGATATCTAACGATTCCGCTGACGCTTGATTGTCATCAAGCTTATGTATTCGAGCCCTCGAGGCCCTGGCTTGTAATATAATGCTTGTATGACTTTATTTATGTTTTAGAGTTGTGTTGTGATATCTTTAAGTGAGTCCTTAGACTTGATCGTGTACATTTACGTGTATAGTTAGTGCACGATTAAGCCGAAGTCGTCACAGCAATCATTAAGATCCACATGGCGATTGGAATTCGTCTAGGCTGCGTAGTGTTCCCTCTCACTCAGCCTGTTGTTCGTCACAGGGAGGAGCGGTGACACGACACGGGTAGGGCTATGGTGCAGAACGTGGTCTGTATTTTGCAAGGAATATAATCGTTTCATGTTCGTGTTGTTTTCCTTGGTATACTCCATATATTAAATGCTCTTTGAATTTTCCACAGCCCACTTAAAAGCTTATCCATGCAACATGATGTTCACTGTGCTTCAAAAAAAAAACATGATGTTCACTGAAAGGGAGTACGTTTTCTGTGTCGGGGGAAGGAAGAAACTCGAATACGCTGTCATGCACATGAATGATTTGATCCTCCAGCAGGCAGCAGCCTTCGTTGTCTTGACTCCAAACAGAGGCTGATTAGCCGCCGGGACAACATGTCAGAATTTGAATAACTTGTGTATTGACCCGGCTCCTCTATCATAGCTGTCAAATGACTATTATTGAAGCATGATGATCCGATCGGTTCCCTTTAGCTAGTCAGATGTCCTTATCCTAGTTGTATGATAATTCCTCTGTTCCAAATTACTTGCCGCATAAATAGATAGAAATGGATGTATCGAGAATTAAAAATACGTCTATATACATTCATTTCCGTGACAAATAATTGCGGGTGGCGAGAGTATATATGAAAGTTTTGGTTGCACCACCATACCAGTGTATCCTTTATCCTCAGTTCCTCACCGTCCATTCTTTCATCAAATTCGTGAAAGGAAACTTTTTTTTTCCAAATAAAAGAACATGTAAACTCGACCCGCAAAAAAAAAAGAACATGTAAACTCGAAACTTTGCAGATCAACATCACACAAGTACTACCGTGTGCAGAAAAGTTTTCGGATTTTTTTACGCAAGATAAAATTTTAAAAATGATATAGTTCATTCTAAATTTTGTAATTTGACAAATTTATGTCTCATAAAAAATCCAAAACATTTTATACAGTGAGTGACACTTGTATATAGTTGAAAGGTCAAATGTTCTCTTGTTTGGAAGAAACAAAAAAGAGAAACTTCTATATAAGGATAACATGAATCTTGATGCAAACTGAATGGTCTAGATAGAGGGTACACTGGCTGAACTAATTTCTTTTAGATTTCTATATTTTACACATCTTAGAATTATTAGCCTATTTTCTTTCTCAAATTGACATGTATTTATGTGTATTAGGGTCCGATAATTCCTTGAAATTTTTGTTTATATGTAGGAATACACCCTGAAGAAACTCCCTTTTGCCTAAAGAAAATTTATGCATGGGTGTTTTTCCACTGTTCAAGAATTCATCTGATTAATTAGTTAACGAGCCAGTTAATCGCTACTTGTAGGATGGCCGAATTGAATAGCACCTATTCGTCGCGTTAACTTGTCAGGGCGATTAACTTGCCTATGAGACCGATTAATAGCTGCTGGCCCATTAACTTAGGGGCAAACAAAGCCCAAAATTTTGGCCCCTAACCCCTCTCATTCCCCTCTCGCTCCTCATTAGCTAGGGTTCGACAAAATAGTAACATATTTGGTATATTACATAGTTGAGAGCATGAGAGTCTAGTATAATACCTTAAAATTTTAGATATATGTTGGCAAAATCCTATTTAATTTACCGATTAATGGTCGACCGATTAATCCAGTTAATAGGATGATTTGCCGATTAATCGCTACTCCCAAGCTGACTGAGCAGCTACCATTTACCAATTTCCTTAACAATGGTTAACAATGGTTTTTTCCCATGTTTTCTATAGAGAGTATTCATGTTTGGTTTGGGCGGCGAGGTGGGAAGTGTAGGAATATTGTTCTCCCAACCCTTACCCATTCTGTTGGCATGCTTATCATCATTGGCGGAAGGCGTGTGGAGCTGTGTCTCTAGCAGGTCTTCCGGAATCCAGTCGGTTTAGGTTTCTGGTGGTTCCGTCTAGATACAACCGGTATTGGTAGTCTACGGAGTTCCTAGATGCCCTTATATAGTGAAAGTATGCAAAAGTGAACGTCTCAACCCTAGGTTTTGGTGTCAACCATTAAAAAAATCATTTTACTCACTTTTGCATACTTTACTTTGTTGATTTTATTTATTTTGAAAGCACAGAAACACTTATATCATCCAAATTATTAATCTCTCCATCAAACTAGTGCACCTACTATAAGGGAACATACTACACAATAAATTTTTATCGCTACAATCACGACCAAGATCACTATGATGATGATAGGATGGATCCAATCTCACCAGCAAAAACACAACAGAGAGGAAGAAGATGTGGGAAATGACTCGCCGATTCCGATAGCTAGGTCATACCTCCTAGTCGCGAGAATATCTCCATCGATCGAGATTCGGAGTAGATGACCCCTCAGCGGTATCGAGGTTTGGCAGCACTTCATTGTCTAGGAAAAGATCGTCAAGAGGACTAGAGGTAGGAGCAGCCTAGCAGCTTATCGGTCACACGGTGGGAAAGAGAGATTTTGCGCAAAGGGGTGCAACTATCATGACTTGGTGTCCTTTGGGGCGCACCTTCTCTACATTTTATAGATGGCCAGGGGCAAACTAACTTGGGGATGGTGCCTCCCCTAGGGACGGCACACCAAGGAGGGGGGGTCCTCCTAGGACTCCTCCTACCTTTGGCTTGCCCCCCAAGACATGGGGTGACGCACCATGCTAGGGGTCCATTAGGGCCCATGTGGCGCTACCCCTTGGGATACCCAAGGGGACAACGCACTAGGACCCTCTGAAAACTCCATAACATTCTGGTGCCCTCTATAACTTCTGATGCCTTCTAAAAATATTAGGATGCTCCCGAAAACTTTTGGGATACTCTCAGGCACTTCCAGGACACTCTCGGATCCATACAGATGTTGGGGAACGTAGCATGCAATTTCAAAAAAAATTCCTACGCTCACGCAAGATCTATCTAGGAGATGCATAGCAACGAGAGGGGGAGAGTGTGTCCACATACCCTCGTAGACCGAAAGCGGAAGCGTTTGTTAACGTGGTTGATGTAGTCGAACTTCTTCTCGTTCCGACCGATCAAGCACCGAACGTACGGCACCTCCGAGTTCTGCACACGTTCAGCTCGATGACATCCCTCGAACTCTTGATCCAGCAAAGTGTCGAGGGAGAGTTCCGTCAGCACGACGGCGTGGTGACGGTGATGGTGAAGTGATCCGCGCAGGGCTTCACCTAAGCACTACGTGAATATGACCGGAGGCGTAAACTGTGGAGGGGGGGCGCCGCACATGGCTAACAATTGTTGGTCTGTGTTCTAGGCGCCCCCTCCCCACGTATATATAGGTGGGAGGGGGAGGAGGACAGCTAAGGGGCGCCCCAAGTAGGAGGAATCCTACTTGGGGGCCTTGTCCAATTCGCCCCCCCCCCCCCCCGCCCATATTTTCCAGAGCGGAAAGGAAGGAGGAGGGGGGAGAGAAGGAAGGGGGAGGCCGAATCCCTCCCCTTCCTTTCTCTCTTCCCTCTTTCCTTCCCCTTTCCTATTCGGCCTACATGGGGGCGCAGCAGCCCATGCTGGCTGCTGCGTTTCCCCTCTTGGCCCAATAGGCCCATATCTTTGCCGGGGGTGCCCGGAACCTCTTTCCGGTGACCCGATATGTACCCGGTACTCCCGGAACACTTCCAGTGTCCGAATACTATCGTCCTATATATGAATCTTTACCTCTCAACCATTTCAAGACTCCTCGTCATGTCCGTGATCTCATCCGGGACTCCGAACAACATTCGGTCACCAATCACATAACTCATATAATATAAAATCGTCATCGAACGTTAAGCGTGCGGACCCTATGGGTTTGAGAACTATGTAGACATGACCGAGACACCTCTACGGTCAATAACCAATAGCGGGACCTGGATGCTCATATTGGTTCCCACATATTCTACGAAGATCTTTATCGGTCGTACCGTAATGACAACATACGTTATTCCCTTTGTCATCGGTATTTTACTTGCCCGAGATTCGATCGTCGGTATCTTTATACCTAGTTCAATCTCGTTACCGACAAGTCTCTTTACTCGTTCCTTAATACATCATCCTGTAACTAACTCATTAGTCACTTTGCTTGCAAGGCTTCTTATGATGTGGATTACCGAGAGGGCCCAGAGATACCTCTCCGATACTCGGAGTGACAAATCCTAATCTCGATCTATGCCAACCCAACAGACACCTTCGGAGATACCTGTAGAGCATATTTATAATCACCCAGTTACGTTGTGACGTTTGATAGCACACAAGGCATTCCTCCGGTATCCGGGAGTTGCATAATCTCATAGTCGAAGGAATATGTATTTCACATGAAGAAAGCAGTAGCAATAAAACTGAACGATCATTATGCTAAGCTAACGGATGGGTCTTGTCCATCACATCATTCTCCTAATGATGTGATCCCATTATCAAATGACAACTCATGTCCATGGTTAGGAAACTTAACCATCTTTGATTAACGAGCTAGTCTAGTAGAGGCTTACTAGGGACATGGTGTTTTATCTATGTATCCACACATGTATCAAGTTTCCGGTTAATACAATTCTAGCATGAATAATAAACATTTATCATGATATAAGGAAATATAAAATAACAACTTTATTATTGCCTCTAGGGCATATTTTCTTCAGTCTCCCACTTGCACTAGAGTCAATAATCTAGTTCACATCGCCATGTGATCAACACCAATAGTTCACATCGCCATGTGACCAACACCCAAAGGGTTTACTAGAGTCAATAATCTAGTTCACATCACCATGTGATTAACAGCCAAAGAGTACTAAGGTGTGATCATGTTTTGCTTATGAGAGAAGTTTAGTCAACGGGTCTGCCACATTCAGATCCGTATGTATTTCGCAAATTTCTATGTCTACAATGCTCTGTATGGAGCTGCTCTAGCTAATTGCTCCCACTTTCAATATGTATCCAGATTGAGACTTAGAGTCATCTGGATCGGTGTAAAAGCTTGCATCGACGTAACTTTTTACGACGAACTCTTTATCACCTCCATAACCGAGAAATTATTCCTTAGTCCTCTAAGGATAATTTTGACCGTTGTCTAGTGATCTACTCCTGGATCACTATTGTTTTCCTTTGCCAAACTCATGGCAAGGTACACAACATGTTTGGTACACAGCATGGCATACTTTATAGAACCTATGGCTGAGGCATAGGGAATGACTTTCATTCTCTCTCTATCTTCTGCCGTGGTCGGGCTTTGAGTCTTACTCAATTTCACACCTTGTAACATAGGCAAGAACCTTTTCTTTGACTGATCCATTTTGAACTTTTTCAAAATCTTTGTCAAGGTACGTGCTTTGTGAAAGTCCTATTAAGCGTCTCGATCTATCCCTATAGATCTTGATGCTCAATATGTAAGCAGCTTCACCGAGGTCTTTCTTTGAAAAACTCCTTTCAAACACTCCTTTATGCTTTCCAGAAAATTCTACATCATTTCCGATCAATAATATGTCATTCACATATACTTATCAGAAATGTTGTAGTGCTCCCACTCACTTTCTTGTAAATACAGGCTTCTCCGGAAGTCTGTATAAAACTATATGCTTTGATTAACTCATCAAAGCGTATATTCCAACTCCGAGATGCTTGCACCAGTCCATAGATGAATCGTTGGAGCTTGCACACTTTGTTAGCACCTTTAGGATCGACAAAACCTTCTGGTTGCATCATATACAACTCTTCTTTAATAAATCCATTAAGGAATGCAGTTTGACATCCATTTGCTAGATTTCATAAAATGCGGCAATTGCTAACATGATTCGGACAGACTTAAGCATCAATACGAGTGAGAAAATCCCATCGTAGTCAACACCTTGAACTTGTCGAAAAACCTTTTTGCGACAATTCGAGCTTTGTATATAGTAACACTACCATCAGCGTCCATCTTCCTCTTGAAGATCCATTTATTCTTAATGGCTTGCCGATCATCGGGCAAATCCACCAAAGTCCATACTTTGTTCTCATACATGGATCCTATCTCAGATTTCATGGCCTCAAGCCATTTATTGGAATCTGGGCTCATCATAGCTTCTTCATAGTTTGTAGATTCGTCATGGTCTAGTAACATGACTTCCAGAATAGGATTACCATACCACTATGGTGCGGAACGTGCTCTGGTTGTCCTACGCAGTTCGGTAGTAACTCGATCTGAAGTTTCATGATCATTATCATTAGCTTCCTCTCTAGTTGGTGTAGGCATCACGAGAACGGTTTTCTGTGATGAGCTACTTTCCAATTCGAGAGAAGGTACAATTACCTCATCAAGTTCTACTTTCCTCCCACTCACTTCTTTCGAGAGAAACTCCTTCTCTAGAAAGGATCCATTCTTAGCAACAAAGATTTTGCCTTCGGATCTGTGATAGAAGGTGTACCCAACAGTTTCTTTTGGGTATCCTATGAAGACGCACTTCTCCGATTTGGGTTCGAGCTTATCAGGCTGAAGCTTTTTCACATAAGCATCGCAACCCCAAACTTTAAGAAACGACAGCTTAGATTTCTTGCCAAACCACAGTTCATACGGTGTCATCTCAACGGATTTAGATGGTGCCCTATTTAACGTAAATGCAACTGTCTCTAATGCATAACCCCAAAACGATAGTGGTAAATCAGTAAGAGACATCATAGATCGCACCATATCTAATAAAGTATGGTTACGATGTTCGGACACACCATTACGCTGTGGTGTTCCAGCTTCCAGGTGGCGTGAGTTGTGAAACTATTCCACATTATTTTAAATGAAGGCCAAACTCGTAACTCAAATATTTGCCTCCGCGATCAGATCGTAGAAACTTTATTTTCTTGCTACGATGATTCTCCACTTCACTCTGAAATTATTTGAACTTTCCAAATGTTTCAGACTTGTGTTTCATCAAGTAGATATACCCATATCTGCTCAAATCATCTGTGAAGGTCAGAAAATAACGATACCCGCCGCGAGCCTCAACACTCATCGGACCGCATACATCGGTATGTATTATTTCCAATAAGTCATTAGCTCGCTCCATTGTTCCGGAGAACGGAGTTTTAGTCATCTTGCCCATGAGGCATGGTTCGTAAGTATCAAATGATTCATAATCAAGTGATTCCAAAAGCCCATCTGCATGGAGTTTCTTCATGCGCTTTACACCAATATGACCTAAACGGCAGTGCCACAAATATGTTGCACTATCATTATCAACTTTGCATCTTTTGGCATCAATATTATGAATATGTGTATCACTACGATCGAATTCAATAAACCATTTACGTTGGGTGTATGACCATCGAAGGTTTTATTCATGTAAACAGAACAACAATTATTCTTTGACTTAAATGAATAACCGTATCGCAAACACCAAATAATATTTATTTATTCAGGTCCAACACTAATCCCGAAGGTAGAGGGAGTGTGCGATGGTGATCTTATCAACCTTGGAATCACTTCCAACACACATCGTCACCTCGTCAATAACTAGTCTATGTTCATTTTGCAACTCCTGTTTCAAGTTACTAATCTTAGCAACTGAACTGGTATCAAATACCCAGGGGCTACTATGAACACTAGTAAAATATACATCAATAACATGTATATCAAATATACCTTTGTTCACTTTGCCATCCTTCTTATCTGCCAAGTATTTGGGGCAGTTCCGCTTCCAGTAACCATTTCCTTTGCAGTAGAAGCACTCAGTTTCAGGCTTGGGTCCAGCTTTGGGCTTCTTCATGGGAGTGACAACTTGCTTGCCATTCTTCTTGAAGTTCCCTTTCTTTCCCTTGCCCTTTTTCTTGAAACTAGTGGTCTTGTCAACCATCAACACTTGATGCTTTTTCTTGATTTCTATCTTCGCCGATTTCAGTATCGCGAAGAGCTCGGGAATCGTTTTCGTCATCCCTTGCATATTATAGTTCATCACGAAGTTTTAGTAGCTTGGTGATAGTGACTAGAGAACTTTGTCAATCACTATCTTATCTGAAAGATTAACTCCCACTTGATTCAAGCGATTGTAGTACCCAGACATTCTGAGCACGTGCTCACTAGCTGAGCTATTCTCCTCCATCTTGTAGGCAAAGTACTTGTCAGAGGTCTCATACCTCTCGACACGGGCATGAGTCTGAAATACCAATTTCATCTCTATGGAACATCTCATATGCTCTGTGGCGTTCAAAACATTTTTGAAGTCCCGGTTCTAAGCCGTAAAGCATGGCGCACTAAACTATCAAGTAGTCATCATATCGAGCTTGCCAAACGTTCATAACGTCTGCATCTGCTCCTGCAATAGGTCTGTCACCTAGCGGTGCATCAAGGACATAATTCTTCTGTGCAGCAATGAGGATAATCCCCAGATCACGGACCAAGTACGTATCATTGCTACTATCATCTTTCAACTTATTTTTCTCTAGGAACATATCAAAAACATAGGGGAGCTACAACGCGAGCTATTGATCTACAACATAATTTGCAAATACTATCAGGACTAAATTCATGATAAATTAAGTTCAATTAATCATATTACTTAAGAACTCCCACTTAGATAGACATCCCTCGAGTCATCTAAATGATCACGTGATCCAAATCAACTAAACCATGTCCGATCATCACGTGAGATGGAGTAGTTTTCAATGGTGAACATCTCTATGTTGATCATATCTACTATATGATTCACGTTCGACCTTTCGGTCTCCAGTGTTCCGAGGCCATGTCTGTACATGCTAGGCTCGTCAAGTTTAACCCGAGTATTCCGCATGTGCAAAACTGTATTGCACCCATTGTATGTGAACGTAGAGCTTATCACACCCGATCATCACGTGGTGTCTCAGCACGACGAACTATCGCAACGGTGCATACTCTGTTGGGGAACGTAGTAGTAAACCAAAAAAAATTCCTACGCATCACCAAGATCAATCTATGGAGAGACTAGCAACGAGAGAGAGAGGAGTGCATCATCATACCTTTGAAGATCGCGATGCGGAAGCGTTGCAAGAACGCGGTTGGAGGAGTCGTACACGCAGCGATTCAGATCGCGGTCGATTCCGATCTAAGCACCGGACAACGGTGCCTCCGCGTTCAACACACGTGCAGCCCGGTGACGTCTCCCGCGCCTTGATCCAGCAAGGAGGAGGGAGAGGTTGAGGAAGACAGCTCCAGCAGCACGACGGCATGGTGGTGGACCTTTGCAGTTCTCCGGCAGGGCTTCGCCAAGCTCAGCGGAGGAGGAGGAGGTGTTGGAGAGGGGGGAGGGCTGCGCCAGGGATCAGGTACTACTGCCCTCCCACCCCCCTCTATTTATAGGGTGAAGGGGAGAGGGGGCCGGCCCCCTTAGATCCCATCTAAGGGGGGGCGGCGGCCAAGGGGGGGGGACTTGCCCCCCAAGTTTGGTGGGAGGCGCCCCCACCCCCTAGGGTTTCCAACCCTAGGCGCCTTGGGCCCCTTGGGGGGGGCGCACCAGCCCACCAGGGGCTGGTTCCCTCCCTTGCTCAGCCCACTTGGCCCACCGGGGCAGGTGGCCCCACCCGGTGGACCCCCGGACACCTTCCGGTGGTCCCGGTACAATACCGATAACCCCCGAAACCATTCCGGTGACTGAAACTGGACTTCCCATATATAATTCTTCACCTCCGGACCATTCCGGAACTCCTCGTGATGTCCGGGATCTCATCCGGGACTCCGAACAACATTCGGTAACCACATACTATTTCCCATAACAACCCTAGCGTCACCGAACCTTAAGTGTGTAGACCCTACGGGTTCGGGAACCATGCAGACATGACCGAGACATCTCTCCGGCCAATAACCAACAGCGGGATCTGGATACCCATGTTGGCTCCCACATGTTCCACGATGATCTCATCGGATGAACCACGATGTCGAGGATTCAATCAATACCGTATACAATTCCCTTTGTCTACCGGTATGATACTTGCCAGAGATTCGATCGTCGGTATCCCTATACCTTGTTCAATCTCGTTACCTGCAAGTCTCTTTACTCGTTCCGTAACGCATGATCCCGTGGCTAACTCTTTAGTCACATTGAGCTCATTATGATGATGCATTACCGAGTGGGCCCAGAGATACCTCTCCGTCATACGGAGTGACAAATCCCAGTCTCGATTCGTGCCAACCCAACAGACACTTTCGGAGATACCTGTAGTGCACCTTTATGGTCACCCAGTTACGTTGTGACGTTTGATACACCCAAAGCATTCCTACGGTATCCGGGAGTTGCACAATCTCATGGTCTAAGGAAATGATACTTGACATTAGAAAAGCTTTAGCAGATGAACTACACGATCTAGTGCTATGCTTAGGATTGGGTCTAGTCCATCACATCATTCTCCTAATGATGTGATCCCGTTATCAACGACATCCAATGTCCATGGTCAGGAAACCGTAACCATCTGTTGATCAACGAGCTAGTCAACTAGAGGCTCACTAGGGACATGTTGTGGTCTATGTATTCACACATGTATTACGATTTCCGGATAACACAATTATAGCATGAACAATAGACAATTATCATGAACAAGGAAATATAATAATAACCACTTTATTATTGCCTCTAGGGCATATTTCCAACAGTCTCCCACTTGCACTAGAGTCAATAATCTAGTTACATTGTGATGAATCGAACACCCATAGAGTTCTGGTGCTGATCATGTTTTGCTCGTGGAGGAGGTTTAGTCAACGGATCTGCGACATTCAGATTCGTATGCACTTTACAAATATCTATGTCTCCATCTTGAACATGTTCACGAATGGAGTTGAAGCGACGCTTGATATGCCTGGTCTTCTTGTGAAATCTGGGCTCCTTGGCAAGGGCAATAGCTCCAGTGTTGTCACAGAAGAGAGTCATTGGGACCGACGCATTGGGAATAACTCCTAGGTCGGTGATGAACTCCTTCATCCAGACTGCTTCCTGTGCTGCCTCCGAGGCTGCTATGTACTCCGCTTCACATGTAGATCCCGCCACGACGCTTTGCTTGCAACTGCACCAGCTGACTGCCCCACCATTCAAAATATACACGTATCCGGTTTGTGACTTAGAGTCATCCAGATCTGTGTCGAAGCTAGCATCGACGTAACCCTTTACGACGAGCTCTTCGTCACCTCCATAAACGAGAAACATATCCTTAGTCCTTTTCAGGTACTTCAGGATGTTCTTGACCGCTGTCCAGTGTTCCATGCCGGGATTACTTTGGTACCTTCCTACCAAACTTACGGCGAGATTCACATCAGGTCTGGTACACAGCATGGCATACATAATAGACCCTATGGCTGAGGCATAGGGGATGACACTCATCTTTTCTCCATCTTCTGCCGAGGTCGGGCATTGAGCCATGCTCAATCTCACACCTTGTAATACAGGCAAGAACCCCTTCTTGGACTGATCCATATTGAACTTCTTCAATATCTTGTCAAGGTATGTGCTTTGCGAAAGACCAATGAGGCGTCTCGATCTATCTCTATAGATCTTGATGCCTAATATGTAAGCAACTTCTCCAAGGTCCTTCATTGAAAAACACTTATTCAAGTAGGCCTTTATGCTTTCCAAGAATTCTATATCATTTCCCATTAATAGTATGTCATCCACATATAATATGAGAAATGCTACAGAGCTCCCACTCACTTTCTTGTAAACACAGGCTTCTCCATAAGTCTGTGTAAACCCAAACGCTTTGATCATCTCATCAAAGCGAATGTTCCAACTCCGAGATGCTTGCACCAGCCCATAGATTGAGCGCTGGAGCTTGCATACCTTGTCAGCATTATTAGGATCGACAAAACCTTCCAGCTGCATCATATACAACTCTTCCTTAAGGAAACCATTAAGGAATGCCGTTTTGACGTCCATTTGCCATATCTCATAATCATAGTATGCGGCAATTGCTAACATGATTCTGACGGACTTCAGCTTCGCTACGGGTGAGAAGGTCTCATCGTAGTCAACCCCTTGAACTTGTCGATAACCCTTAGCGACAAGTCGAGCCTTATAGATGGTCACATTACCATCCGTGTTTGTCTTCTTCTTAAAGATCCATTTGTTCTCTATGGCTTGTCGATCATCGGGCAAGTCTGTCAAAGTCCATACTTCGTTTTCATACATGGATCCTATCTCGGATTTCATGGCTTCTAGCCATTTGTTGGAATCCGGGCCCGCCATCGCTTCTTCATAGTTCGAAGGTTCACCGTTGTCTAACAACATGACTTCCAAGACAGGGTTGCCGTACCACTCTAGTGCGGAACGTGTCCTCGTGGACCTACGAAGTTCAGTAGCAACTTGATCTGAAGTTTCATGATCATCATCATTAACTTCCTCTCTAGTCGGTGCAGGCACCATAAAAACATCTTCCTGAGCTGCACTACTCTCCGGTTCAAGAGGGGGTACCTCATCAAGTTCTACTTTCCTCCCACTTACTTCTTTCGAGAGAAACTCTTTCTCCAGAAAGGATCCATTCTTGGCAACAAAGATCTTGCCTTCGGATCTAAGGTAGAAGGTATACCCAATAGTTTCTTTAGGGTATCCTATGAAGACGCATTTTTCCGATTTGGGTTCGAGCTTTTCAGGTTGAAGTTTCTTGACATAAGCATCGCATCCCCAAACTTTCAGAAACGATAGCTTAGGTTTCTTCCCAAACCATAATTCATAC
Organism: Thinopyrum elongatum; assembly: GCA_011799875.1. Classification (NCBI taxonomy): domain Eukaryota; kingdom Viridiplantae; phylum Streptophyta; class Magnoliopsida; order Poales; family Poaceae; genus Thinopyrum; species Thinopyrum elongatum. The sequence goes on from CM022303.1 coordinate 210,438,499, forward strand.
GGTGTCGTCTCAACGGATTTCGACGGAGCCCTATTTAAAGTGAATGCGGCAGTCTCTAAAGCATAACCCCAAAATGATAGCGGTAGATCGGTAAGAGACATCATAGATCGCACCATATCCAATAGAGTGTGATTACGACGTTCGGACACACCATTACGCTGAGGTGTTCCAGGCGGCGTGAGTTGTGAAACAATTCCACATTTCCTCAAGTGCATGCCAAACTCGTGACTCAAATATTCCCCTCCACGATCTGATCGTAAGAACTTTATTTTCCTGTCACGTTGATTCTCAACCTCACTCTGAAATTCCTTGAACTTTTCGAAGGTCTCAGACTTGTGTTTCATTAAGTAGACATACCCATATCTACTTAAGTCATCAGTGAGGGTGAGAACATAACGATAACCACCGCGAGCCTCAACGCTCATTGGACCGCACACATCACTATGTATGATTTCCAATAAGTTGGTTGCTCGCTCCATTGTTCCGGAGAACGGAGTCTTGGTCATTTTGCCCATGAGGCATGGTTCGCACGTGTCAAATGATTCATAATCAAGAGACTCCAAAAGTCCATCTGCATGGAGTTTCTTCATGCGTTTGGCACCAATGTGACCAAGGCGGCAGTGCCACAAGTATGTGGGACTATCATTATCAACCTTACATCTTTTGGCATTCACACTATGAATATGTGTAACATCACGTTCGAGATTCAATAAAAATAAACCATTGACCAGCGGGGCATGACCATAAAACATATCTCTCATATAAATAGAACAACCATTATTCTTGGATTTAAATGAGTAGCCATCTCGCATCAAACGAGATCCTGATACAATGTTCATGCTCAAAGCTGGTACTAAATAACAATTATTGAGGTTTAAAACTAATCCCGAAGGTAGATGCAGAGGTAGCGTGCCGACGGCGATCACATCGACCTTGGAACCATTCCCGACGTGCATCGTCACCTCGTCCTTCGCCAGTCTCCGCTTATTCCGCAGCTCCTGTTTTGAGTTACAAATATGAGCAACCGCACCGGTATCAAATACCCAGGAGCTACTACGAGCGCTGGTAAGGTACACATCAATAACATGTATATCACATATACCTTTGGTATTGCCGGCCTTCTTATCCGCTAAGTACTTGGGGCAGTTCCACTTCCAGTGACCGTTTCCCTTGCAATAAAACCATTCAGTCTCAGGCTTGGGTCCATTCTTTGGCTTCTTCCCGGCAGCTTGCTTACCGGGCGCGGCAACTCCCTTGCCGTCCTTCTTGAAGTTCTTTTTACCCTTGCCTTTCTTGAACTTAGTGTTTTATTCACCATCAACACTTGATTTTCCTTTTTGATCTCCACCTCCGCTGATTTCAGCATTGAATATACCTCAGGAATGGTTTTTTCCATCCCCTGCATATTGAAGTTCATCACAAAGCTCTTGTAGCTAGGTGGAAGCGACTGAAGGATTCTGTCAACGACCGCGTCATCCGGGAGATTAACTCCCAGCTGAGACAAGCGGTTGTGCAACCCAGACATTTTGAGTATATGCTCGATGACAGAACTATTTTCCTCCAACTTACAACTGTAGAACTTGTCGGAGACTTCATATCTCTCGACCCGGGCATGAGCTTGGAAAACCATTTTCAGCTCTTGGAACATCTCATATGCTCCGTGTTGCTCAAAACGCTTTTGGAGCCCCGGTTCTAAGCTGTAAAGCACGCCGCACTGAACCAGGGAGTAATCATCACTACGCGACTGCCATGCGTTCATAACGTCTTGAGTTGCCGGGAAAACAGGTGCGTCACCTAGCAGTGCTTCAAGGACATAAGCTTTCTTGGCAGCTATGAGGATGATCCTCAGGTTACGGACCCAGTCCGTGTAGTTGCTACCATCGTCTTTCAGCTTGGTTTTCTCTAGGAACGTGTTGAAGTTGAGGGCAACATTAGCGTGGGCCATTTGATCTACAAGACATATTGTAAAGATTTTAGACTAAGTTCATGACAATTAAGTTCATCTAATCAAATTATTCTATGAACTCCCACTCAGATAGACATCCCTCTAGTCATCTAAGTGATACATGATCCGAATCGACTAGGCCGTGTCCGATCATCACATGAGACGGACTAGTCATCAACGGTGAACATCTCTATGTTGATCGTATCTTCTATACGACTCATGTTCGACCTTTCGGTCTTCCGTGTTCCGAGGCCATGTCTGTACATGTTAGGCTCGTCAAGTCAACCTAAGTGTTTTGCATGTGTAAATCTGGCTTACACCTGTTGTATTCGAACGTTAGAATCTATCACACCCGATCATCACGTGGTGCTTCGAAACAACGAACCTTCGCAACGGTGCACAGTTAGGGGGAACACTTTCTTGAAATTTTAGCGAGGGATCATCTTATTTATGCTACCGTTGTTCTAAGCAAATAAGATGTAAACATGATAAACATCACATGCAATCAAATAGTGACATGATATGGCCAATATCATTTTGCTCCTTTTGATCTCCATCTTCGGGGCACCATGATCATCATCGTCACCGGCATGACACCATGATCTCCATCATCGTGTCTTCATGAAGTTGCCTCGCCAACTATTACTTCTACTACTATGGCTAACGGTTAGCAATAAAGTAAAGTAATTACATGGCGTTTTTCATTGACACGCAGGTCATACAATAAATTAAGACAACTCCTATGGCTCCTGCCGGTTGTCATACTCATCGACATGCAAGTCGTGATTCCTATTACAAGAACATGATCAATCTCATACATCACATATATCATTCATCACATCCTTTTGGCCATATCACATCACACGGCATATGCTGCAAGAACAAGTTAGACGTCCTCTAATTGTTGTTGCAAAAAATTTTACGTGGCTGCTATAGGTTTCTAGCAAGAACGTTTCTTACCTACGCCACAACCACAACGTGATATGCCAATTTCTATTTACCCTTCATAAGGACCCTTTTCATCGAATCCGATCCGACTAAAGTGGGAGAGACAGACACCCGCTAGCCACCTTATGCAACTAGTGCATGTCAGTCGGTGGAACCTGTCTCACGTAAGCGTACGTGTAAGGTCGGTCCGGGCCGCTTCATCCCACGATGCCGCCGAATCAAGATAAGACTAGTAACGGCAAGTAAATTGACAAAATCGACGCCCACAACAACTTGTGTTCTACTCGTGCAAGAAACTACGCATAGACCTAGCTCATGATGCCACTGTTGGGGAACGTAGTAGTAAATCAAATTTTTTTCCTACGCATCACCAAGATCAATCTATGGAGAGACTAGCAACGAGAGAGAGAGGAGTGCATCTTCATACCTTTGAAGATCGCGATGCGGAAGCGTTGCAAGAACACGGTTGGAGGAGTCGTACACGCAGCGATTCAGATCGCGGTCGATTCCGATCTAAGCACCGGACAACGGTGCCTCCGCGTTCAACACACGTGCAGCCCGGTGACGTCTCCCGCGCCTTGATCCAGCAAGGAGGAGGGAGAGGTTGAGGAAGACAGCTCCAGCAGCACGACGGCGTGGTGGTGGAACTTTGCAGTTCTCCGGCAGGGCTTCGCCAAGCTCAGCGAAGGAGGAGGAGGTGTTGGAGAGGGGGGAGGGCTGCGCCAGGGATCAGGTACTGCTGCCCTCCCACCCCCCCTCTATTTATAGGGTGAAGGGGAGAGGGGGCCGGCCCCCTTAGATCCCATCTAAGGGGGGGCGGCGGCCAAGGGGGGAATTGCCCCCCAAGTTTGGTGGGAGGCGCCCCCACCCCCTAGGGTTTCCAACCCTAGGCGCCTTGGGCCCCTTGGGGGGCGCACCAGCCCACCAGGGGCTGGTTCCCTCCCTTGCTCAGCCCACTTGGCCCACCGGGGCAGGTGGCCCCACCCGGTGGACCCCCGGACACCTTCTGATGGTCCCGGTACAATACCGATAACCCCCGAAACCATTCCGGTGACTGAAACTAGACTTCCCATATATAATTCTTCACCTCCGGACCATTCCGGAACTCCTCGTGATGTTCGGGATCTCATCCGGGACTCCGAACAACATTCGGTAACCACATACTATTTCCCATAACAACCCTAGCGTCACCGAACCTTAAGTGTGTAGACCCTACGGGTTCGGGAACCATGCAGACATGACCGAGACATCTCTCCGGCCAATAACCAATAGCGGGATCTGGATACCCATGTTGGCTCCCACATGTTCCACGATGATCTCATCGGATGAACCACGATGTCGAGGATTCAATCAATCCCGTATACAATTCCCTTTGTCTACCAGTATGATACTTGCCCGAGATTCGATCGTCGGTATCCCTATACCTTGTTCAATCTCGTTACCGGCAAGTCTCTTTACTCATTCCGTAACGCATGATCCCGTGGCTAACTCTTTAGTCACATTGAGCTCATTATGATGATGCATTACCGAGTGGGCCCAGAGATACCTCTCCGTCATACGAAGTGACAAATCCCAGTCTCGATTCGTGCCAACCCAACAGACACTTTCGGAGATACCTGTAGTGCACCTTTATGGTCACCCAGTTACGTTGTGATGTTTGATACACCCAAAGCATTCCTACGGTATCCGGGAGTTGCACAATCTCATGGTCTAAGGAAATGATACTTGACATTAGAAAAGCTTTAGCAGATGAACTACACGATCTAGTGCTATGCTTAGGATTGGGTCTAGTCCATCACATCATTCTCCTAATGATGTGATCCCGTTATCAACGACATCCAATGTCCATGGTCAGGAAACTGTAACCATCTGTTGATCAACGAGCTAGTCAACTAGAGGCTCACTAGGGACATGTTGTGGTCTATGTATTCACACATGTATTACGATTTCCGGATAACACAATTATAGCATGAACAATAGACAATTATCATGAACAAGGAAATATAATAATAACCACTTTATTATTGCCTCTAGGGCATATTTCTAACATACTCAGGGAGAACACTTATACCTTGAAATTTTAGTGAGGGATCATCTTATAATGCTACCGCCGTACTAAGCAAAATAAGATGCATAAAAGATAAACATCACATGCAATCAAAATATGTGACATGATATGGCCATCATCATCTTGTGCCTTTGATCTCCATCTCTGAAGCACCGTCATGATCTCCATCGTCACCGGCATGACACCTTGATCTCCATCATAGCGTCGTTGTCGTCTCGCCAACTATTGCTTCTACAACTATCGCTAACGCATAGTGATAAAGTAAAGCAATTACATGGCGATTGCATTTCATACAATAAAGCGACAACCATAAGGCTCCTGCCAGTTGCCGATAACTTTTACAAAACATGATCATCTCATACAATAACGTATATCACATCATGTCTTGACCATATCACATCACAACATGCCCTGCAAAAACAAGTTAGACGTCCTCTACTTTGTTGTTGCAAGTTTTACGTGGCTGCTACGGGCTTCTAGTAAGAACCGTTCTTACCTACGCATCAAAACCACAACGATGTTTTGTCAAGTTTGCTGTTTTAACCTTCAACAAGGACTGGCCGTAGTCAAATTCGATTCAACTAAAGTTGGAGAAACAAACACCCGCCAGCAACCTTTATGCAAAACAAGTTGCATGTCTATCGGTGGAATCGGTCTCATGAACGTGGTCATGTAAGGTTGGTCCGGGCCGCTTCATCCAACAATACCGCCGAATCAAAATAAAACGTTGGTGGTAAGCAGTATGACTATCATCGCCCACAACTCTTTGTGTTCTACTCGTGCATATCATCTACGCATAGACCTGGCTCAGATGCCACAGTTGGGGAACGTAGCATGCAATTTCAAAAAAAATCCTACGCTCACGCAAGTTTATCTAGGAGATGCATAGCAACGAGAGGGGGAGAGTGTGTCCATGTACCCTCGTAGACCGAAAGCGGAAGCGTTTGTTAACGCGGTTGATGTAGTCGAACTTCTTCTCGTTTCGACCGATCAAGCACCGAACGTACGGCACCTCCGAGTTCTGCACACGTTCAGCTCGATGACATCCCTCGAACTCTTGATCCAGCAAAGTGTCGAGGGAGAGTTCCGTCAGCACGACGGCGTGGTGATGGTGATGGTGAAGTGATCCGCGCAGGGCTTCGCCTAAGCACTACGTGAATATGACCGGAGGCGTAAACTGTGGAGGGGGGCGCCGCACACGGCTAACAATTGTTGGTCTGTGTTCTAGGCGCCCCCTTCCCATGTATATATAGGTGGGAGGGGGAGGAGGACAGCCAAGGGGCGCCCCAAGTAGGAGGAATCCTACTTGGGGGCCTTGTCCAATTCGCCCCCCCCCCCTTTCCATATTTTTCGGAGGGGAAAGAAAGGAGGACGGGGGAGAGAAGGAAGGGGGGGGGGGCGAATCCCTCCCCTTCCTTTCTCTCTTCCCTCTTTCCTTCCCCTTTCCTATTTGGCCTACATGGGGGGCGCAGCAGCCCATGCTGGCTGCTGCGTTTCCCCTCTTGGCCCAATAGGCCCATATCTTTGCCGGGGGTGCCCGGAACCTCTTTCCGGTGACCCGATATGTACCCGGTACTCCTGGAACACTTCGGGTGTCCGAATACTATCGTCCTATATATGAATCTTTACCTCTTGACCATTTCGAGACTCCTCGTCATGTCCGTGATCTCATCCGGGACTCCGAACAACATTCGGTCACCAATCACATAACTCATATAATACAAAATCGTCATCGAAAATTAAGCGTGCGGACCCTACGGGTTCGAGAACTATGTAGACATGACCGAGACACCTCTACGGTCAATAACCAACAGGGGAACCTGGATGCTCATATTGGTTCCCACATATTCTACGAAGATCTTTATCGGACGTACCGTAATGACAACATACGTTATTCCCTTTGTCATCAGTATGTTACTTGCCCGAGATTCGATCGTCGGTATCTTCATACCTAGTTCAATCTCGTTACCGGCAAGTCTCTTTACTCGTTCCGTAATACATCATCCTGTAACTAACTCATTAGTCACTTTGCTTGCAAGGCTTCTTATGATGTGGATTACCGAGAGGGCCCAGAGATACCTCTCCGATAGTCGGAGTGACAAATCCTAATCTCGATCTATGCCAACCCAACAGACACCTTCAAAGATACCTGTAGAGCATCTTTATAATCACCCAGTTATGTTGTGACGTTTGATAGCACACAAGGCATTCCTCCGGTATCCGGGAGTTGCATAATCTCATAGTCGAAGGAATATGTATTTGACATGAAGAAAGCAGTAGCAATAAAACTGAACGATCATTATGCTAAGCTAACGGATGGGTCTTGTCCATCACATCATTCTCCTAATGATGTGATCCCGTTATCAAATGACAACTCATGTCCATGGTTAGGAAACTTAACCATCTTTGATTAATGAGCTAGTCTAGTAGAGGCTTACTAGGGACATGGTGTTTTGTCTATGTATCCACACATGTATCAAGTTTCCGGTTAATACAATTCTAGCATGAATAATAAACATTTATCATGATATAAGGAAATATAAAATAACAACTTTATTATTGCCTCTAGGGCATATTTCCTTCAACAGAACCATCCAAAACTCTTCTGGTGCCCTTCTCTCATACTCCTATGTACTCCTACTTCTATAAAATCCACTATTCGTTAAGCGTGTACAACCCTACAGGTTGGGTAATATGCAGGCATGACCCTGCAGGTTAAGCGTGTTCACGGTGGGAAGTTTTTTCTCTAACTAGGTGCGTGGTTGAAACTTGTTGTACTATGGGAATGAATACAATGTCTAAAACCGGTGACACATGTATTCAAGGGACATGCCTGGCATGTTGTGGCCGCCAGGGAGATGGATTCGATGGCGCGGAGGGAGGCGGTCAGTGGGAAGACGGGGCAGTTGGGAGAGGTCGGCGAGGCCATGCAGATCCAATGGCATATGAGGCGCATGAACCCGATAGACTACAGGGACCCATTGTGTCCCTTGGGGAGGCAGATTTGATGGTGAGGAGGGAAGCTGTCGATGTGGAGGCGGACTAAGGAGTAAGCTAAGAGAGAGTATCAGAGGCGATGAGACGGGCAGAGGACAAAAGCAGGGTGCCCTCCATTCTCAGGTCGATTCTACTTGGTTGGTAGAAAATATATTTATCCAGGAACAGACGACGGAACATACGAAGTACACACGTGCTATGAAGAAATATGAGATTCTCAAAACAGGGAAGGCTATGGATACACATGGGGCTAGGCTAACAAGTATCTTCGTTTGATCCTGGATTCATTGTTTCATGAAGAAGTCAAGCTCTACTGGTCGGCCTGAGATGAAGCGGAGAGTGGGAGCGGCACCAGGGGTTTTGGATGGCGAAGCAAGGATGGTGTTGATGGGCTAGAGGTGTGACCCATCAACGGTGGTACCTTGCCGCCAGGGGCGTAGCCAGGCCCCAGGCTACTAGGGTTGTGGCCTGGGGCGTGGCTGGCTGATCCTTCAGTGACTATAGCTACAAGATTACTGTTTGGCACTGTTTAGCACTGTATCAATGCTGTTGGCCCGGGGCGTGCCTTCAGCCTGGCTACGCGGTTGCTTGCCGCTGACGGGCCAGTAGCAGCCACCCGCTAGAGGTGAGTGGTCGTTAGTGTTTTGGCACACATGTTCGACCACTTTTTTTCACCTCTGGAGGTCACCATATTGCCCATTAGTGGTGACTTCCCACACCACGGGTCATCGTTGATGGATTAACAATGACCCATCATCGATAATGTTCATCATTAATGGATAGATCTAGGCCTATCAGTAGTAAACTGATCGGTGTAATGTTATTTGTAGCGTTGATGTTAGTTATTCCTTCATATTTGACATCATGTAGTCCATTAGACTAAGGCATTTGGACTCGCGGTAAAAGAAAAGAAAAATAGAAAAAATGAGTTAAGTGTCTAGTCGCACCCCTCCCACTTGATCACGAAACATAGAAGACATTTCCTATATCATGCTCATTCCCTTAGTTTCTCGAGGATTCACACACAACGATCATTATGGGCCAGGCCCATTAGCGAAGCAAGGCAAGACCATATTTTTTTTACAATTGTTCGCTAGCAGCTGATTTTATAGCCATTTTTCGTGTTACTTCTGGTTCTAGTTTCTTCTTTTCATCCATTAGGTTTTTCCATATTCTTTTGCCTTTTTATTTCACCTTTTCACTCAAAATATGTACACAGATTTTAAAAACTTTCACGTCTTTTTGAACAAAAATCTATAAATTTGAAAATATTTTTCATAATTTTTTTTAAATGTTCACATAATTTAAAAGCATTTACTTTTTAAAAATATATTCACAAACTCAAATTCACAAAAATTTCATGTTTTTTGAAGAATATTCAGGAATTTCTAAAGTTGTTCTCAAAATTAAAAAATGCTTGATTTCTTAGAATGAAAATAAAAATCATGCGTTTTGTGAAAGGAAACTACTTGAAAACATGGAAAACCAATGAAAACCCAAAACAAAAATATCAATTCTCTCACCAGAAGTGGGCTGGCCCAGTCCCGTGCTCCCGTCTTGTGCGTTTGGTCGGCAATCTGACGTAGCGAGCATGATAAGGCTCCCAACATAGAAGGCCGTGAAAGCAGAGTGCTCCTAGTCAGCGCTCGCTGCACCAGGTAGTGAGGCGACCGGTTGACCGTTAAATTTTAGAAAAACACGGGTTCATTTTTCAAATTTGGGAAAACTTTCTGGCTTCAAAAAAAGTTCACGGATTCAAAAGAGTTCATGAATTTTTTTAAATATGAATTTGTGAATTTGAAAGAATTTATTTGAACAATGTTCGCAGATTTGAAAAGTATTCATAAACTGAAAAAAATTCACAGATTTTTAAAAATTATGAATTTACAGATTTGAAAAATGTTCATAAACTAAAAAAATGAAAATTCTTTTTGATTTTTCAAAAAAATCACGAATTTGAAAAGGAAAAAGTTCATGATATTAAATAAGAAAAAAATAATAAAGAACGAACAAAGAAAGAAAAACAGTCGACAACTTCTTGAAGGTTTCCAAAACCGGGGACGCCTTGAGCGCTTTAAGCGCCGAATAGGAACCAGCGCGAAAGCGCCCGATCAAGGGGGCTGCTCCTATTTGGCGCGTGGGGCTCTGTCTAGCGCCCTAGCGCGTACCCCCCGCTAAATCGTTCGCACAGTGGGCCGGCCCAGTTTTTCCGGGATTTTCACGTGCATTCTCTCTAGGTTTTGGGAAGGTTCAAGAACCTTCTCTGAACCGGGATTCCTTTTTTTCTTTTTTTATTCCTGGTTTTCTTTTCCTTTTTTTCTTTTTTTCTTTTCTATTTTTTTCTCTCTTTTCTTCTTTAATTTTTCACTTTTTGTGAATTTTATTTTAAGATTCATGAATATTATTTTGTTCATACACAAATTCAAAACTTTCTCTTTAGGTTCAACAGTGTTACAAAATGTTCATCAAATTCAAATTTTGTTCATTGAATATAAATTTTTTTCATCAAATTCAGAAAGTATTCATCAAAATAAAAAATGATCAAATTCGAAAGTTGCTCATCTTTTTTTCAAAAAATGTTCATTGATTTTTCTAAAATTGTTCATTGAATTCAATATGTGTTCGTCCATTTGTAAGAAAACAATGTTCTTGAATACATTTTTTTCATCAAGTTCAAGAAATTTTCATCAAATTTTGAACTAGCAAACATTTTTTTTGAAATTATGGACATTTTTGGAATTCATGAACATTTTTTCATTATGTGAACATTCTTTTCAAAATTTGAAATTAACTAAACCATGAACATGTTATGATTTCTGGAACATTTTACCAAAAATTCGTTTTTCCTTAAATTAAAAAAAAATCCGAATTGTTGTAAAAAAGAAAACAGAAAAAAGTAAAAACATAAAATACGGAATAAAAAACTGGAGCGCCCAACTTCGCTTATGGGCTGGTCCATGAGCGGCGCGCGAGAGGGTAGTGAGTGCGCGCTAGTTCGCTAGCGCCCCACGCGCGAAACAGGAGCTCCCGATCAATGGGCCTTGCACGCGAGCTGAGCAAAGCGTCATCATAACAACGGGCCGACTTCCCTGCGTGCCACGTCCAGCCCACGTGCCCCGTCTCCGTTTCTCAACCAAAAAAAAAAAACGTGTCCCGTCTCCTCCATTTCTCCTCCGACTCCGAGCTCTCCAGCCTCGCCGCGAGAAACCCGTCCCGGATGTCGGAGGCCGTGGAAGCACCGCAGGCGCGGGAGAGGGTGCCGTCGTCGCGGCCCTACTGAGCACACCCGCCACTTCCACCGCCGCGCGCCCGCGTCCCCTCCGACGACGGGTCCTCAGTTAGGCCATCCCTCCTCTGTGTTTGTAAGGCCCCGTTCCTCTCGTTCCCTCGCGTCATCCCTCCCTGCCACTTTGCTGCATCATCTGGGTTGCTTGTCCTTGTAAGAATTTTCGGTTGGTTGCTCATAGGAGTCCTTTGAATGTTCTGTAAAAAAAATCTGGGATTTGTTTTTCGTTTCTTCTTTTTGTTCGGTTTAATTAAGTAGGATTTTAAGTTTTTTTAAAAGGTTAGTAGGATTTTAAGTAGATGCTGGATTATTAGTGGTTTAGAAGGGGTTTCCTTTCCTTTTTCGTTCGCACAGTGGTGGATTACTGGATTTATTAGTGCGCTGTTTTATATGCACTTAAACATTTGCAGTTCGGCACCTTTAATTTGAGAAGAAAAATCTTGGACTCACGTTGAGGGGGAGTGGGCGCCTAGATCCCCACTCAAAATATGAAATTCGGACATAATTTATGTGTAATTTTAGAAAGAAAGAAAAATGCCGAAGTATGTGAATTTGTACAAGCGTGCCCCCACTCAGAATAGTTTCTAGGTTCGCCTGTACAAGCTCTGTCCTTTTCTGAAGAACGCTGGCCTGTTCATTTCTGCGATTTTCTATTTGAATGCATTCGAAACCATTTTATGTTTCTTTGATTATGCAGTGCACACCTGAAAGTTAAATCTAAGATAGTATTTCTGTTAGTACTTTTTTATGGGTTATTATTAGTTTTATATTATCATTGTCTCAAATATTTCCTGCCAAGTGCATGATTATGCTACTATTTGCAAGAGATTAATGAAGATCGCTCCTGATGTAACTGTTGATGTCTTACCAAATATTGCATCAAGTGTTCAGTAAGATACATTTTACAAGAAGAATAGGTAGTTTCAGATGTCAACAGCTTGTATTCTCTACTCTTATTGGCAGCATTTGAGTCTCTGGAATAATCTGTGGCCTCTTTGAGAAGCATAGTCAGGATGCCCATAAGTTGTATTTTCTACTTCTGTATTCTGATTTACATATCATAAGATACTGCAGACAAGTACTCAAATACTTTACTGCCTGCCTCTTTGAAGAACATGTTCACTGAATGATGATGCCTGTATTTGAACCATTTCAATATCTAGTCGTTTGACTTGTGCTCTGATGAAGTCCACTTCTATTTGCAAAGTAGTGCTGGTTAAGTCTTTCTGATGTATCCGTGTGTTCCATTTTACACTTACATTTACTGTTGCCTTAAATGATTGTGTTACACTTATGAGATAAATATAAAAAAAGTAAGGGAAGAACTGTAAATTTTATATCATATTAGGATCACCCATTGCCATGTTTATTTGTTTTTCTATTAGGAAGTAAAGCACCTATGGATCAACTGCAAAAGTCTAAGCCTTTGTGCCTGAAGCGCAAGCCCTATGATGATTGCTTGGCAAAAAACAGCAAGTCCCATCGTACTGAAATTGATAATGTATCTTCTAAGCTGAACAGCGGATCCTCATCGGATTTACCTGCTTACAGTTGTCACAGCCAACCTAACCTTGCTAATGATTGTGTTAATTACCTGAAAAGTGGGGCGCCAAGTCGTGTCGTGTTTTACAAACAAGGTTCATGATGTGACTTTCCTGACAAAATAGTTACATCCGTTGTTGATGCATTCGAAGGTGACAAATCTAGTATCGTTGTTGTGATGGATGACCAGCCTCTCCTTATTGATTTCTTATCAATGACCTTGGTGAACCTTAAAACGAGGAAACAGCGATCTGTTGCATGGCTTGATGGGACTAACAACTGGTCTTTTCCGTCTTCATTCTTTGATGAGGAAATTGAAGAATCCGCAAAGTTGAGCAGAAATGTTGTTGAAGGTGCTGCACTAGGTTCCTTTGGGGGTAATATTATGAAGTCTCCATCTGATGTGGCGAAACAAGCTATGCTTGAAGCCAGCCCTCCAGTTATACAGAGTTCTTGTGCTTTAGATATATTGCGTAAGAAGATTGTACATGTTGAAAGAGGTAGCGAAAGCTTTCTGTTGTTCAGAACCTTTTCCTCTCTGGTATGGGTTCATTTGCAGTGCCTAACAACATTCTTCATATTCATCGGTACTCTCCAAAGGATATCCCTGCACAGCGTAGACTTGAAGCTTTTGAGAAACAGTTGAGCTTGACAGGACAGAAGTCTGGCAATGCAAATGCAAAATATGGATGGCTTGGATCCGGAAAGCAAGACATTGTTAGTGTTATAGTTAATGGTTTTGTTAGCACTGGAAAAAACACTCATGATACGGCAATGGCCGATGGCATTTATCTGTCACCTGAAAACCGCGCCTTTACAAGGTTGTCATTTCTTTTTATAGTTTCAATGGTCTGTTTTAGTTACACATTGGTGGATGTTGCATAACATTTTATTATTTTGCAGTATTGGTCTTTGTGATGTTGACGCAAAAGGGGTACAGTATATGTTGTTGTGCCGAGCCATATTGGGCAAAACAGGAGTTATCAAACCAGGTTCACAGGAGAAGTTTCTAGGCATGTATGATTCTGGCGTTGATGATTGCTCAAACCCTAACTATTATGTGATCTGGCCATCACATCGAAGCTCTAATATTTCTCTGGAATACCTTATAAGTTTCAGGCTTGCTCCAAAAGTTCAAGGTATTCTAAGCCGTTTAGTGTTGAATTTCTTACCATGTATGTTTACATGAGATAAATGAGTGATCCATTTTGACTGTACTTATTTACAGAGTATTTTCGTAGCTTGAAGGGTTTATGGTTGCGCCCACCTCCAGGTGAAGTGAAAGTGGATCCTTCTATTCTTCAACCAGTGAGTCACCTGAACTCTTATCATGGTAGTTCCTTCGTTCACAAATATAAGATGTTTTGGATATTTGAATATGGACTGAAATGAATGAACAAACACACTAAAACTTGTCTATATACATCCGATTCAGAAAAAAGTTAGAACATCTTGTATTTATGAACAGAGGGAGTACTTCCCAATAGGAGCTAACAGGTTACAAGCATACTGTTCGCTTGGATGTGTCTTTGAGTATTAGCAATTTTTGCTAGAGTATGTTTGTCAAATTTTAACTTTACCTCCAAGTACTGCTCTCTGTGCCTTCTGTGTTGAAAAGCACTTCTAGTGCTATCATAAGCTAATAATTCTCCTATTGATCTGACATCTATGACTTGTATGTAGGTACTCTGTCAAACTGGTGAAGGGCCAACGTCTCCATGGATTTCATTCAGATTGCTCTTTGAGACAATACAAGACAATATATCGGCATTAGCGAGAGAATTGCTCTATCGCCACTATGAAGAGTTGAAGGTATTGCCTTCTTGGCAACTTTTACTATTTTGTTGTCAATTGTCACTGAATTTTGCAGTCAGTTTGCTTCTGGCTATTCATTCAAATGATTTTTTTTACACAGGAAAATAAGATTACTCGTGATGAAATGGTCAAGAAAATGATGGTAATAGTTGGAGAGAAATTACTGATGGATTCCTTGACAAAACTTAAATACAGTGTAAGTTACTTTGGCAGTATACTTTGTCTAAGTACACATTTGACGATCACCATGCTAATAGTAAATTACGCAAGACTGGTGTACAGAGCAATGTTTATGATGCATCTACTATTAATTCTTAATGCCTATGAACAAGAATTTTTTGTTGGTGCCCACACATGTCAAACCTAAGTTAGACAAACTGTGGCTTGGCACAAAAGTGGGCCAACTGAGAGCCTAAGTGTAGCCACATTAACTAAAATAAGAGTGTGACACTAGGGATTTGGGCTAAGAAAGTGGAGCAAGCCTTTGGAGGTTTGTGCCTATTATATTTCTTAGACTAACAGAGCATCGAATATTACTTTTGAGATGTTTTTAATATTCATAGGGTAAAAGTCCCAAGTTTTATTGCTGGTGCTGTATTCATGATGGAATGATGACATGGTTATTTTTAGCTTTTTTGTATAGTATTACTACTACCTCTGTTTCAACATATAAGGTGTATCATGACTGTCCAAGTTCGTGCTTTGACCAACAATTAGTCCAATAATATTTGGTTTATGAAAATAGACACCATTGGGCCCGTATTCAAAAGTAGTTTATTTGATTGTGATTTTATAACTGTAACTGCTAACAAAATATTGTTTTAGATATTTTACAGTCAGAGCGGAGGGAGTATGTGCTGTTTGACAAAGTTGCCATAGTATTTACTGTGTTGTACAATGTTTGTGCATCTTCTTGGAAAGCTTTGTTTCCAATGTTGGCCCGAATGACAAATCGATAGTTTAGTCATTGCAATATTTCCACTCTCCCTTTCACTGCTGCCAAAGAGGTTGTATCATGCCATTCTCTACTTTGTGTGCATGCCATTTCAGTAGTTTTTCTTATATTTAGTGATTCCTTGTCTGTGGATGGTGTGGGCTTGGACAAATGTGGCCAACCACGTTTCTGTTCTTACTTCTTCCCTCCTATTGCAGCCATCGTTATGGTACAACTCTCCTGCAAAAAATACCAGTTATTCTGCAGCACTGGGATCTGTCGGCATTGGGACAAGTACAGATGTTGTATCTGCAACTCCTAGTCATGATGGTCCAGCACCAAGTGTACTTCGTGAGAATTATGAACCTGTGAATTCCACACGTGATGGTTCTCCTGTGAATGCGGTCCGAGGACAGCATTCACCCACTCCAAGTATGTGTTCTGAAAGCTCTTCATCCCGCTGTACTAACAGCCAAGATCCTTTTGCACCGACGGTGGCACCTCTAGGTCATGATGCCCTTGTGAGGAGTGCTTTGCTCAGTGTTAATGGCTTGGATTCTGCTGGACCAAGCATGGAGTATAATGGTCATGATACCCTTGCACGAAGCTGTTCTGAAGGCCATGATTCTCATGTATCAGGACCAACACTTGGAAACTCTGCATCTGTCAGTATGGAAGGCCTGCATTCTGCTGCACCAGATACAACACCTGAAGCCCATGACGCTCTTGCATCCAATAGGGCACATGAAAGTGTTGCTGCAAGTCCAGGCGTATCATGTGAAGCCTATACTCCAAGTAGGGTTCCTCAGTTCTCCGCGACAAGTATGGCGCCTGAGCTCTGTGCACCAAGAAGTATGGCACCGCATCTCCGTGCGCCAAGAAGTATGGCGCCTGAGCTCTGTGCGCCAAGAAGTATGGCACCACATCTCTGTGCACCAAGAAGTATGGCACCGCATCTCCGTGCGCCAAGAAGTATGGCGCCTGAGCTCTGTGCACCAAGAAGTATGGCACCGCATCTCCGTGCGCCAAAAAGCATGGCGCCTCACCTCCATGTGCGAAGCAAGGTGCCTAAAGTTCCTGCAAAAAAGACCATGCCTGAAGCCAACTATTCCAGTGCAGCAACTGTGGTTCCTGTGATCTGTAAACTACCGTCATCGAGTGTTTTACCAAAAGAGAAGAGTCATCCTACATCAAGCAAGGAGTGCATGACATCAGGTTTAATTCTAAACTGCAAAACGCTCTTAACCTGAGTATGCTGCTTGAAAATCTTAATTCTCATGCGTACCAAGGGATGCATTTTGCATCTTCCTCTCTCTGTTCATTAAACCTTCTTGACGTTTCTACGCAGAAAATGTGGCTCCAAAGAATTCCACAGCACATTGTGGATCAAACAAGAACCTTCCCCGGATAGGCGTTGACGAAAGCAGCACCCCCGCATATGCAGCAGGTAGACTCATCGCCCTTTCAGCGGACGGCGAGAAAGGCCCGTAGAGGAACAACATAACGTTGTGTCGGTGATCGGTTCCCGCTGAAACCCCGCATGTTGTGGCATGATACAACCCGTTCTCCTGTGGATGCACATGAACAATTGGTGCTAGCCTGTTACTCTGGAAGGTCTCCGCGCACTCTTGTACAAAAAGCAGTAATTCGTACACTTCGCCTTACACGACGCAATTTTTGCCTTGACGATTCGGATGGTTGATCGGTGGGGGTCGGTTAGTGTTTCTCACATGTCTTAGGCAGTGACTAACTGACTATGGACCAGTTCTTTTGAGCTTCTGCGGCAGATTCAGAAGCTGAAAAGAAGTGTGTTTTGCGTCTCGGCTTCGGTGGTGTTCTTCGCACTTACATAGAAGTTAAATTTTCGGAGTTCGGTTTGGCCTCTTTGATGTGATACTAGTTACTTTCTGAAATGAAATCCATAAACTGAAACCTGTTCTTTTGTCTGCAATCTTTTCCTCTCTTTTTGTTGAGAAAACAATCTTTTCGGTGAAGGCATGCGCTTGAATCGAATCGAGTGTTTCTTGAAGTACATGCTGAGCATCTGTTAGAAAAAGTGTGGAGGCCAGGTAGTTTCGCTTCCACCGTAAGCATCTGTAAGAAACAGGTTTATTCATCTGAGCCGGATGGCATAGGGTTCGGTTCGATGCCTTCACCAACAAAGCCCATGGACAGGAATGACGTTCATAGATTCGTTTTCCATTTCCATGCATGTTTTTTTTTTTTTGTTTCTGAAGGAAATTTCCATGCGTGTACCAAGTTCACTTTCTTTTGTCTCTCTTTCTGTAGAAAGAAAAACTTGAAGTCTTGTGAAAGGTGGTACTTTGGTGTCCGGATGGGCAGGATGTCCTTGTAAACTTATGAGGAAATTGAACTGAAGTTCCCCAAGTGCGGCAAGGTTTCACGGCGGGCGATGCATCGTCGCAACTTAGGTAGACTACTGTACACCAGCGCCAGTGGGAAACTGGGAAAGGAAGCAGCAGCTCAGAGAAACGACCGAGGACGATGTTTCGAACCTCTGCCTGTCACGTCGTAGCACCGCAACCAAATGATGGCATATGTATCTCCGGCGATATCTCTGCTCGACAATGGTCGCTGGCATCTATCTACCTATCCCCATTCTATCATGGACTGGAAGATGCTGCTGCGGCGGCTGGCTTTGCGCATGTTGTGCCGGCTCAGTGCGGCGGTAACATTACGTGTGCATGCACTGGTCGATAAAAAGCCACGCCTACGCTGGAACGCGAAATTCGCTGTCGGCAGGGAATTCTGTCCACGGACGATGGTGCGTACGTCGATCCACGGAGCCGTATCTGCAGGGGCAGTGGTGGCTATATATACAGGGATGCCACATGCGCATCGTATTCTGTATACTCTTGTACAGTCGTGCTATGCTAACCAAACAAATATTCATTGCCTCTGCTGCAGATGGAGCACACCATCAGATTGCTTTAGCCCTTGGATCGACTCAACTTGTGTGCACAGATATCTTCTGTTATTGTTAACTCGTCGGGTTTTCTTGGGAGATGATTGATTGTGTTGATCTCAATCTTGATAGGAAGGATGCTATCTTCTGGAAATTCACTTCCAGTGGTGAATATTCAGCGGCTACGGCGTACATGGCGCAGTTTGCAGGCCACGTGCTCAGCCAACTTCGTCCACAATATGGAAGAGCTGGGCCCCGTCGAAATGCAAATTTTTCGCTTGGCTTGTCATGTGTGTGGACGGCGGACCGACTACAACGGCAAGGGTGGCCAAACTGTGGTCTTTGCCCACTATGCAAGCAAACTCAGGAGTCGGCCGCACATCTTCTATTCCCGTGTAGATTCGCCGCCCGTGTTTGGAACGAGATTGTTGATTGGCTTGGCGTGCAAAGCCACTCGCCGCTAGCTTGGCGCCAGGAAGGCACTGTGCATGACTGGTGGCTGAAGACGATCAACACGGGAGGGCATATCAAGAAAGCAATAGTCTCTGTTATGATGCTGGTCACGTGGGAAATTTGGAAGGAGCGGAACGCTAGAATCTTTCGCAACACGGCTTCACCGGAAACCATTGTGGTTGCCAATATGAAAGAGGAGGCCCATCTTTGGGCGCTGGCGGGAGCCAAACACTTGAGAGCACTTATGTCGCGAGAGTAGTCTTGTAATTTTGCCTTTTTGCCGACTGACGGCTTTTGTCTTAAGCTCCTCCTTAATTAATGAAAATGGCAAATCTTATGCCTTGTTTCAAAAAAAAAAAAACTCTGATGCTTTGTTAATTACTGTCATTCGCATATCTTTGTAGCTGGATTAGGCGGCCGTTGTATGGCAAGCTTCAGTGGTATTCTTCACACTTTGCAGATAAAACTGAAAGTTACTAAAAGTGTTCAGGGCCCAAGCTACGGTTTCGTTGCTTGATGAGGCTGGGTACAACATTATGGTATTATGTTGTTTATTTATTTTGAGAAATTGGTATTATGTTATTTTTTTTAAACCCCGACCGTAGAACAATAGTTCTACGGTATTTTCTATTAATAATAATAAAACAAATTTACAAAAGGACCCGCAGGAGGGTCAGAAGAAGTAAGGAAAAAACTATCCTATGCCTGTTTTTGGTATAAAGATCATCACTTTATAAGTTATTGTCTATCCATTGTGAGAAACTGACATCATGCTTATTCTTTATCTTGTGCTTAAGAAGGATCATGTCTTGTTTAAGATAATATCTCCATGCTTGTAAAGATGGTTGCTGTGCACGGAATACTTTTCCATTTCTCTGAATCCAGATGTTCCAGCTTCCCAGTGTAACACCCCTATGTAATTACCACTGTGATCAGCTGCTAATAATGCCAAGTCATATCAATTACAGTGCCTAAACATAGTGGTTAACCAAAGCAAATCAACTCCATTCTGAAAAAATCAACTCAAATTCAAAAGTAAAATATGAAGTTGATCAAACACTGTTGAGAAAATGTTTATTAAATGGCAAATAATCCAGGAACATTTGAAAAACCATCAGCAATAAAGTTGGAGTTAGACAAATGACTCAAACAAGATGAAACAGCATTATTAAAACCATTTAAAATCATATTAAATTCAAATGAAATCCAATTCTGTCCAAACCAGTTTTCGGTGAAGGGTATTATTGCCTTGCATTATTTGGACCAAGTTCCACATTTTACAAAAGTTCATAAGAGCCCTAACTAATTCAAATCAGAAAAGAATAAAAGAAAATGTGTAACAGAAAACAGAAAAGTGAAAGCGAGGCACTGTGCACTGGGCCTTAGTGCACAGTGCCCCGACCAACGGCCCAGCTGGCCCAGCCCAGCGCGGTCGTTCCCCCTCCTCTCGCGCTGTCGCGCCCGCGCGCCGACACGGCGACGGCCGCCGCACGCGTCGCCCATCCGCCGTCGCCCGCGCGCTGTTAAGACCCCAAGCCCCCTGGCTCAACCCTAGCCCCTCTTCAGCTCCTCCCCTCACTCGCCCCGCCTCCTTCCTCCTCAAATCCACCGCGGCAGAACGCCACCACCGCCGTCCCCGCTCGTCTTCGCGGCCACCGCCGTTCTCGAGCCGCACCACCTCTTCCAGGCGCATCGCCGTGCTCAACTCCGTCGACTACGCCGAGCAGAAGGAGCCAGGGAGCCCTGCAGCAAGCGGATTGAGCCACGCCCGCACCTCTCTGCCTTCGGCGAGCTTCGTCGTCTCCGGCGCCGTCTGTTGCTCCTAAGCCACCAAGGGCTTTTCATAGCCGCTCGGTGAGCTCCCAACCTTCCTCTCCATCGCTTTGCGCTGCCCACCGTTGCCCGTAGCTAGCAGCCGTCGATGCCATGAGCTCGCCGCCGCAGAGCACCTCGCCGCCGTGACCGCAGTCACTGTCGTGCTCGTCCGAGCCCAGCATCGAGCTCCTGGAGCTCGTGCGGGTCCTGTGAGCACGCGTGCACGTTCCCCCGTACCTCCTAGCACCGTTTCTGCCCGAGCCCGAACTCCGGCCGCCGCAAGGATGGACGCCGCCGTCGATTTAGGTCACCTCCGGCGGAGCTTTGAGCACCACGCGATGCGCGCGAGCGCTAGCTTTCTAACGCAAGTTACCGCGCGCGATTTGGTGAAGTGTGGAGCAAATCCGAGCCACTCCGGCGATCCTCCGCCGCGAAAACGATCATCGGCGCGTCTCCGGCGCCGGCCGCCGACGTGGCTCGATGGGGCCCCACCTCCCAGTCACTGCCAGTGGGCCCCCTGGCCCCAGTTGGCCACGCTGACCGTGGTCAACGTGCTGACTAGGCGTGGCCCAGCCACTGACATGTGGGCCCCGCTAGTAATTAGCTTAAATAAAACGCTTTAATAATTAAAATCAATTAGTTAGTCTAAATGTCTCACTGACAGATGGGGCCCACTCCCTAATTAACCCTGCTAATTAAACTAATCCACTGTTAGTCTAAACAGAGGCTGACATGTGGGTCCCACTGGACCCACATGTCAGGTTTGACTGGTCAGCCGACTGTTGACTTGCTGATGTCAGCATTACCTCATGCTGACGTCATAATCCCCTTTTCTGTTAAAATAAATAAATTCCAGAAAATCATTTAAACTTTAAAAATTAATATCTTTTAAACCGTAGCTCAGATCGGAAAAGTTAAAACATGAAAGTTGCTCAGAACGACGATACGAGTCTGATCGTGCCGTCTGTTTCCTTGTCGGAACCTCCTGCGTAGGAGAACTCGTAACTCCGAGCTCGATTCCGGTAGATGAATAGTGCACACACACCGATTAATAATCCCCGATTAATTCAAAAAATAACCAAAATGACTTAGAGGCATATTTAGGCAACCCTGCACTGCATCATAGCATCACACGCACTGTGTTGCATCTGTTTGTATTATATTTACTTGTTTCTTCCCCCTCTTCTCTTTCGGTAGACCCCGACGTTGCCGTAGCTCCTGAGGCAGACGCCACTCCGGAGTACGACTACGTCCCCGACGATCAGGCCCTTGCCGTCGAGCAGACAGGCAAGCACCCCCATTTTGAGCATTCCGATATCGCCCACTCTCTTCTCTCTTATGCTTGCATTAGAAGTTACTGCTGCTACTGTTGTCGTATATCTGCTGCATAGCCTGTTTACTTGTAACCTGTTGTTGATAATTTCCTGCTATCCTAAACTGCTTAGTATAGGATGGGTAGAGCCTTATCAGAGACCCACTTGTCCCGACTGCCCCGCTTGACTCTCAGAAGACCCGAGCAACGGGATCGAAGATTAGAACCTGGCACCGCACGTCACTTCCCCTAAGAAGCTCGACTCTGCTGGGTTACTATCGAGTGCCGAGGGTGATACCTCGTCAGCACTTCTGATGATAACCTTGTGGGTTAGTTATTCGATCGTGGTAAGCGAGGGTGATTCCTCCTACACCACCCCCGATAACGACGTCGTCGTGCAACTTCTCAAGTGTGGACCTCGAGGGTGATTCCTCATTCGTTCACCTTGACGATAGCATCGAGCGGGAATTCCATCGAGGGTGATTCCTCAGGGTTCCCCCTTGGTGTCAGACACACGGAGACTTGGTTACTATGACTGAACACTGAACCATGATAACATGTTACTAAAGACGGGTCGGCCCTGAGGGGTACTCGCGCGAGCATGGATGCGAAGTGATGTGGAGTCGGGTTGACCTGAGAGGTGCCCGCGAAATAACTACGAGGCGTGGCCGGGCATTCTTAGCCCTTGCCGCAAGTCCTCGAGACGGGGCGACGGGGTCACATCGATCGTGAGTCTCTGCTCGTTACCGCGCGCTCCTAATCCACTAACGGTTTGGATATTTGATCCGAGGGGCCTCTGGCCTGATAGCACTAACCATCACGTGGGCATAGTATGGGCGTTCTGTGTCGTATACTTCAGCCGAAGCTTAATAGACGTCAGCAACTGAGCGGCCCACGCTGGGTTGGACTGGGAACGCAACCGCGCTTGTATTAAGGGGTTGCTAGGTCTGCTCACCGGCGGTGTACGCAACGTGCAGGAGCGTCCGGGGCGATGGCCCAAGACCCCTGGGGGCATAGGTTAGTCCGGCGTGCTGACCTCTCTGTTAAGTATTTGGTCGGGTTGCGGCGTGTTGCTTAGCCGAGGCCAGGCATGACCAAGAAAAGTGTGTCCGGCCGGAGTTAAGCGAGCGTGGTGGGTAAGTTGGTGCACCCCTGCAGGGAAGAAACTTCTATCGATAGCCTGTCCTATGGTAACGGACACTCGGAGTTGTATCCCGATCGGTACAACTAGAACTTGAGATGAGAACTAGATAATACGGCTCTGGGATTGCTTTCTCGTAGGGAGTCGAGAAAGGATCTCGGGTCGAGGTTGATGATACTACTACTACTACTTTACATTATGTTAATTTGCACTCTTCTATTACTGCAAGGCTGCTGAAGACGTTGAAGATGCTAGTCTTTGATAGGACTAGGCTTTCCCCCTCTATTCTGGCATTTCTGCAGCCCAGTCCACATATACAGCCTCCTTTTGACAATGTTGCATATGTAGTGTAGATCCTTGCTTGCTGAGTACTTCGGATGACTACTCACGTTTGCTTTACTTTCTTTTTCCCCCATATCCATTTGATGCCACCAGACGACGGAGCCCCTGAGCCAGTTGTCCCCACCGACGACCACTACTACTACCAGCCCGGAGAGTACTACTACTACGAGGAGCCGACTGACGACCAGGAGTAGGATCGGAGGGTCCAGGGCAGGAGGCCCACGCCTTTTCGATCGTAGTATTTTATTTTGCCCCGCCTCTGTGAAGGCTTATCTCTCTTTCTGTAATATATCTGTACCCAGATATCTAATGCTTCCGCTGACTCCTGTATGCCATCGAGCTATGTATTCGAGCCCTCGAGGCCCTAGCTTGTATGAATTTATTTATGTTTTAGAGTTGTGTTGTGATATCTTCAAGTGAGTCCTTAGGCTTAATCGTGTGCATTTGCGTGTATGATTAGTGCACAATTAAGCCGGGGTCGTCACACCCAGAATGATGATCTCTGCAGCAAATTGTTTGGGTATGTGCCTGATAGCAAGAATGGTGTCCTCATAGATGGAAGTACCTCTTTGTCTGTTTGGTATCAAGGAGTTCCAGCATTCATGTGCAAAGTTACAGTCCCAAAGTAAATGCATGGTGGTTTCCTCAGCCTTCTGATTGCACTTTGGACAGTGTGGATCATCAAGGTGCATTCCTTTCCTCTGAAGAAGTGCCCTGGTATTGATTCTGCAATGTGCTACTAGCCAAAAAAAATTGTGCTTCAGTCTGCTAGAGCTATTCCATATTAAGCTAAATATAGGATATTCATCTTTCTGTTCAAGCAGTAGATGATAAATGTGAATAGCTGAGTATTTTCCTTTTTGACCTTGGATTGCCCATTTATCATTAATGTCTGGATGCACTTTAAGGTTAAAAGTTCCTAGTTGTTGGAATTGGCCATAGGCTTCAACTGACATAGGAAGGTGGAAGTTTTCAGACCAATCTTGTACATCCAAAAAGTTTTGCAGAGATTGAGTTTCATTATTGGCATATGAATGAAGTTCAAGGAGAGCTTGTTGTAAAGTTTGTTCAAGCCAATTGTCCTTCCAGAAGAGAACTGTCTGCCTTGATCCAATTGTGCATTTGCTCATGGCTTTAAATGTTTGCAGCAATGGAATATGAGCCTTCCACCAAAAAGGTCCTTCTGATTTCCCCATGGGTGCTTCTGTGTGATAATACTTTTCCCATATTAAGCTGACCCAAGGTATGTCTTCTTTGTTGAGGAATTTGTAGATGTTTTTCATGAGCGGGGCTTTGTTGTGGAGAGCAATATCTAAGATTCCAAGTCCTCCATGATTCTTTGGCTGACAAACCTTGGTCCATGCTATTAATGTTGTCCCTCTATCTTCCATTCCAAATTTTCTCCAAAGGAAGTTTCTCAAGTATTTGTTTATTTGATCAATGACCCCCATAGGAAGTGCCAGGGTGCACATAAAGAAGATTGGCAATGCAGCAAAAACAGACTTGATCAAAAGCAATCTTCCATCATATGAAAGCATAGTAGAACACCCAGATAACCTCCTTTCTATTCTTTGCATCATTGGGTTGAAATCTTCAATCTTTGGCTTGGAGGTGCCTAGGGGCAGGCCTAGATATGTGAAAGGGAAATTCCCTTGTTTGCATCCCAGAATACTGAGTAGGCTAGGCATGTGGTGAGCTGGTACATTGATAGGTACCATGAAGGATTTTTCATAGTTGACTTTTAGTCCAGTGAACTCACTGTAGTGCAAGATAAGGTTCTTGACTTGAGATAGTTGCTTTGCATCTGCAGGCAGCACTAGAATGGTATCATTAGCATGTTGTATAACTAGGAAATCAGGGCAAGCTTGGCTTCCAATGGGTGTCTGGATCAGTTCCTGCTTCATAGCCTCTTTAAAAATTGACTGTAGGAGGTCTGCTGCTAGGACAAATAAAAGAGGAGATAGGGGATCTCCTTGTTTGACTCCTTTTTTACATTGAAAAATCTTTCCAGGGACCCCATTTAGCAGGACAGAGGAAGATCCAGATGATAGAATCATGCTGATCTAGTTTATCCATCTAGCCCCAAAACCTCTTGCCTTAAGAATTACCAAACTTGTTTTGTGGTCAATCAGATCAAAAGCTTTTTCAAAGTCCAATTTGAGCACCACAATTGGGTTTTTCGACTGATGGCATTGGTGCAAGTATTCAAAGGCCCATCCCAGACAATCAGGTATGGTTCTGCTCTTGATAAATCCATACTGATTTGTGTGAACCAGTTGTAGGATGACTGTTTGCAGTCTGTTGGCTAGCGGTTTTGTAATAATTTTGATTGTGCAGTTTAAGAGGGATATTGGTCTGAAGTCACTAGCACAAACTGGATTATCTTTTTTAGGAATCAGAGTTATGAAAGAGGCATTTATGCTTTGAAGAGAGATTTTCCCTTCATAGAAATCATCAATTAATCAATAGAAGTCCTCTGCAATGATGTCCCAACATGCTTTAATGAAATCCCCATTGAAACCATCTGGTCCTGGTGCTTTGTCAGATGGCAGATGTTTGACAACCTCATCTATTTCTTTTTTGGTGAATGGGCTTTCTAGGTCCTCCAATCCTTCAAATCTTGTGAGGAGATTCATCAGGTTAAGAGGATCAGAGGTGCTTTCAGTCTTGCCCAATCTTTCTTTGAAGAATTCCAAAGTATAGCAGCCTTTGAGAAATGTTCAGTGTGCTCATTGCCATTGTTGTCTTGTAACATTTGGATGTAATTATGTTTGTATTTGATAGTGGCTTTGGCTTGGAAGAACTTGGAGTTTTCATCTCCAAATTTTACCCATTTGATTGTTGCCCTTTGCTTCCAATATATTCTCTGAAAAGATAGTAGTTTTAGCAGGTGTTCTTTGAGCATCTCCCTGCTATTATTTTCAATGTCAGTGAGCACCCTATATTCCTCAAAAAAGTCCCACATCAGTATCACTGCATTAGTGGCCTGAATGATTCCAGCTAGATTGGAGATATTTTCGCTCCAGATTTTCAGTCCTTTTCTGAGCCTTTTGAATTTTGCAGTGATCAATTTAGCACTATCACTTTCCTGCAGTGGCTGACTCCAAATTCTTTGCACTGTTTCTTTGAAGTTGTGATGTTGCAACCAGAAATTCTCAAATCTAAAAATTTGAGTTTTTGGGATCTCAGTACCAATGGATATGACAAAAGGGGAATGACCTGATACTGGTTCTGATAATGGAAGAGCCATAGTATTGGGATAAGTTGTAGACCAGCTTTCTGAAGTGAAGACCCAGTCAATCTTTTCTAGAAGTGGGGCCTGTTGCATGTTACTCCAAGTGTAGCTTCTCCCTTTTAAAGGAATTTTCACTAGAGCTAAGCTACTGATATTATCTCCATTTCCCATATTTCTGTTTGAAGGATATCTAATATAGTTGAAATCTCCTGTAATGATCCAGTCTGTGTCTATGGGCATCTGAATATTTTTAAACCATGATAAGAAATTATGTCTGCCCTCATTATCACATGGCACATAAATATTTGTCAAGATCCATGAAGCTCCAGTGTGTACTGAGGTGAATCTTATTGAGATTGAGAATTCATTTTTGAATAAGCATTCACCCTGAAACATGTTATCATTCCAAGCTACAACCAGCCCTCCTGGGGCACCCACAGAAGTTAAGAAATCAAATTTGTTTATCCTTTTAGGGCAAAACTTTTTGATGTAATTACTGTCAAAAATTTCCCTTTTTGTTTCTTGTAAGCAGATCACAGAACTGTTTGCCTCATCAATTTTGTTAGAAATGGCAAGCCACTTGTCACTTGAGTTAATGCCCCTTACATTCCAGTTTAAGATATTCTAGGCTTTATGCATTGCAAAAGGGGACAACCAGAACTCCATAACTTTTGAGAACCATATGTGTAATTAAAGTAAGGCAAGCAAGACATCAATATACTGCTTCTCACAATCCAGGGTATCATGAGTAGGCACTGATCATAAAGTTCATAAGATACAATCCTGATAAAATAACTTAAGCCATTATATTGCCACATATTATCTATCCAAAAGAAGTTTCTTGCAATCTTCTTCCTCCTGGTCCTTTTCCTCTTGATTCTCTTCACTTCTAGTCCTTCCATGTAGGCTGCTTCCCTCCTTTCTTTGCTTTCTTCTTAAGAAGATTTTCTTCAGTACACACCTTTGGATCAACCTTGCAGTAAGAGGAGTTCAGATTTTTATTAACTTTGATGTTGCAGATAGGAGGTTTAACTTTGCATGCCATGCAGTTGACATCCTGACAAGATTTTTTCTTATATCCTTTATTTAAATGTTGTAATCTCTCACTTCTTCTTACCTCAGACTCAACAATTGGAACTCTGTCCTTTCTTTTTCCCTTGAGTTGAGTGGTAGGGCTACTGAAGATTATCTCTTCTGGGGCATCTGAATCCTCTGGGGCACCATCTTCTTTTGCATTTTGTACCTGAGAGCAGATAGGGACTGCAGATTTGGGACAAGATGAAGGAATGAAGAAGTTCAGATAATTTGATATGTGATTGGAGAAACATTTTGGCCCAGTCAAATTTATCAGGATTCAATAAAGTGGCACAAATAAAATCCACGCAATCAATTGGTACCTGTACAGCAGTAGTCCCTTCCAATTGCTGAGAGAAATGGTGCTCCCAAGCAGTCCAGCTTGCAGGCTTCTGTCCTACTGTATCTGCAGTTGAGTCAAAATCTGGATGCTTAGATAAGTATCTTCCTTTGATAGAGGAACCTGGGGGTGCAGAACAATCTGATGATGAAAAGGATTGAACATTATTACTTGTTGTATCTGTCAGTGATTTAGAGTTGACTTCAGATTTGTCATCTAAGATCTCAATTTCCTCATCTATTGTATCACTGTGGTTAGCTGCTTTCTCCAATGCAAGCTTATACTCAGTTGGAGAAGCAAGCTGGATGACAGGGTCATCTCCCTCAGCTAAGTTAAGATTAAAAAAAGGATCCCTCTTCCTCAAAGTAATCACTTGGTAATTTTCCTTCATCTGACAAGTTATGATCCTGTGCTTGACCATTGAGGTGGTCATTCAGAGTGGGTAAATCCAGCATGTTTCCATTCAGAGCTTGGTTTAAATCAAATTGTACCCTTTGAATCTGTTGTCCTGATGGTAAGAGGTTGATGAATTCCACAAAGTCAGCATGTGCTGGTGGAGCCAGAGGGAGCTCAGGGGCCTGCTGTCCCTGGACTTGCTGGGCTGGGAAGGGCCCAAGAAACAAGTTGAGATCTGGAAGCCCATGAAAAGCCTCTTGGTCCTGGTCCCCCTGGTTCAAAATGGCATTTCTCTCCAAGTTCTGATTGACTGCTTCAATATGATTCTCAAATTCCACTCCATTTGATCCTACAGATAATGTCAATTCACTATTAATATCCATCTCTGGCAATTCTTCCTGCATGTGTTGCTCTTCCAAAGGCTGCATGAGGTCAGCAAGTTCCATGAATTCTCCATCTTCAAGTTCTTGATCTATGAACTCATCATCTTCAGCTGGCATTGCCTAGTGCCCCCATCCAGGGAGTTGCTCATCTGCTTCCAAATCTTCTTCATTATCCATTTGCTGTGTGGCTTGCTGATGGAAGTTTGGCTGGTTATCAGCCATAATGTCTTGAGCTTGATGCTGCTGTATTGGCCCCACAAAGCGATTCAGTTGGTTGGGGTGGTGGAAGGGATTTGCAGGTTGTGGGTGTGGATTTCCATCTACAGGAACTGGATCTTCATCAGGGGGCCCTCCACCCAGCAGTTCTTGTTGAACTATCACAACTGGTACTGTCCATGATTCAGAGTTTGGGTCATCAGATTTCCCAACCACTATACTTGTGGGCACATCTCTCATCTCATCCACCCTAATCTTCACCATTAGACCAGCCTGTGTGCTTCTTGCTCTGTCCCACATCAACATTTTCCCAAAGCTTCTGACAGCATTAGCTAGCTCATGAATTTCTCTCTTCTCAAAAGGAAAACCCACCAACAGAGCCTAGATATCCCTATTTAGAGCAAGGTTTCTCCAGTTCATACATTGAGTATGCCTTTGAAAAACTATATGAACATCTCCATAAACATGAGGGCTCTGAAGAACCAGTGCATCCCTATCAAAGGGAGTTCTCAGTCTGATATAAGCTTGACCAAAGGGACACGGACAGATCTCTTGAAACCCCAGATGTCTGACTTGGGTGAGGAACTCACTGATGATCTGCCTAACATTGGGAAAGAGTACCTGTTGGTTAGGCATTGGCACAATGGTAACTATTGCCCAGTCCTCATGGCGCGACGTGGTTGGATCCGTGATAACCCTAACTCTGCCTGGCCTTCCTTCCACTTGAATGGCTTGATGATGCGGTGGGAGAAAAGGCGTGGGATCGAAGGGAAAGTTGGCCATGGTCCTGCCGCTAAGCTCTCGATTGCCTGCTGCAGATTGCAGCAGTCTGTTGACTATCAATGGTGGTGGGGGGGGGAGTGGCTTCGAGCTAGGAGTTGGGTGCTCTGCTCTTGCAGGATTAGGTAAGGGAGTAACTAGGGGATCATGACTACCAGAATCCACGATAGCATTCCTCGAGTCTTGCACCACAATCGCGCCATTAACGGGGGTTGCAGTAGGAGGAGCAGATACTGAGGTAGACAGTTGATTTGACGTAGCGAGGGAGCGGAAGGCCGAAAGACAGACACTGGCAATGTGGCCCCATCCTTTGCAATTTTGGCATCTAATTCTATTCTTGCAGGCCAGCCTTTCATGGCCCAACAGAAGGCATGGAATGATGGAAATATGCCCTAGAGGCAATAATAATGGTTATTATTATATTTCCTTAATCATGATAAAGGTTTATTATTCATGCTAGAATTGTATTGACCGGAAACTTAAATACATGTGTGGATACATAAACAAACACTGTGTCCCTAGTGAGCCTCTACTAGACTAGCTCGTTGATCAAAGATGGTTAAGGTTTCCTAACCATAGACATGAGTTGTCATTTGATAACGGGATCACATCATTAGGAGAATGATGTGATGGACAAGACCCAACTGTTAGCATAGCATATGATCGTTCAGTTTATTGCTACTGCTTTCTTAATGTCAAATACATGTTCCTTCGACCATAAGATCATGCAACTCCCGGATACTGGAGGAATACCTTGTGTGCTATCAAACGTCAGAACGTAACTGGGTGATCATAAAGATGCTCTACAGGTATCTCCGAAGGTGTCTGTTGAGTTGGTGTGAATCGAGATTGGGATTTGTCACTCCGTGTATCGGAGAGGTATCTCTGGGCCCTCCGGTAATACACATCACAAGAAGCTTGCAAGCAAAGTGACTAAGGAGTTAGTTACAAGATGATGTATTACGGAACGAGTAAAGAGACTTGCCGGTAACGAGATTGAACTAGGTATAGAGATACCGACGATCGAATCTCGGGCAAGTAACATACCGACAGACAAAGGGAATTACGTATGTTGTCATAAAGGTTCAACCGATAAAAGATCTTCGTGAAATATGTAGGAATCAATATGGGCATCTAGGTCCCGCTATTGGTTATTGACCGGAGAGGTGTCTCGGTCATGACTACATAATTCCCGAACCCGTAGGGTCGCACGCTTAACGTTTGTTGACGCTAGAGTAGTATTGGGATATTTGATGAGTGGTAACCAAATGTTGTTCGGAGTCCCGGATGAGATCCCGGACATCACGATGAGTCTCGGAATGGTCGAGAGGTAAAGATTTATATATGGGAAGTCATATTTTGGGTTCCGGAAAAAGGTGCAGTTTTTTCGGTATTGTACCAGAAAGCTTCCAGAAGGTTCCGGAGGATTCCGGAGGGGTCCGGAAGTCCACAAGTGGGTTCACCACGACCCAAGGGCTAGCATGGGCTGCGGGGAGGCGCCATGGCCTTAGTGGGCTAGGCGCACCAAGTCCTCAAAGGCCCGTGTGGCTAGGGAAGGCAAAAAAGGAAGGAGTCCTAGTAGGAATAGGATTGGACTTGGAGTCCAAGTCCTCTCCCCCTTAGCTGCGCCCTAGGGTTTGGAGGGGCTGTTTCCCACGCCCCTCCACCTATATATAGAGGGGAGGGGGCGCCCCAAGAGGATAGACCAAGCCCTTGGCGCCCCTCTCTCTCCCGTTACTCCGTAGTTCCACCGCCTCATCCTGGCGACGCTTAGCGAAGCGCTGTCGGTGCTCCACCACCATCATCACCACCACGCCGTCGTGTTGGTTGTGATCCAATCTACTTCTCCTCTCCGCTTGCTGGATCAAGAAGGAGGAGACGTCATCGAGCCGCACGTGTGCTAAACTCGGAGGTGCCGTCCGTTCGGCACTAGATCGGTTGGATCGTGATCGGATCACGAAGAGTACGACTACATCAACCGCATGATAAACACTTCCGCTTAGTGATCTACAAGGGTACGTAGATGTTCTTCCCCTCTCGTAGCTATGCATCTCCATGGATAGATCTTGCGTGTGCGTAGAAATTTTTTGTTTTCCATGCAACGTTCTCCAACATCGAATGCAGAAAACCCAAATTGAATTCCGATATCGATATGTTTCCTCCATTGTAGATAGCAAAACCAACATTGATTGACGAAACAGAAAACTTGAACAAAGATTCACCTAGTTGTTGAACGTTGAAGAGGGAAGCTCGACCTCCGAAGCAAGAAAGCAGAATTGTACCTACGGATTCTTCAATGAGGCGGATCTTTGATCTTGTAAATACAGCTACCAGGAAGAATTCTCGTTGCCCACTTTCTGCAGTGAAATTGATTGGAAGCTTCAAGGAACGCTAGATGCGATCTTCAAAGGCATGGACTCTGTCGAAACGAAGATCTGAGAGGGACATGGCAAACCCTTCTCCTCAAAGGACCGGAAAAAGTGAGATGTCAGTGGCCGCCACCGTCGGATTGACAGATGGCGTGGAAGGCGGTGTCCACTGTGACCGGGCTAGCCAGCGGCGAGGCTAAGCGATGGGAAGAACTACGGCGGTGGCCGCCGTGGCCGGATTGGCTAGCGGCGGGGCGAGCGGGGGCTAGACCTAAGCGGCGGAGCGGGGCGCCCAGGGGCGAGCGGGGGCTAGACCTTGGTATCATGTTATTGGCTACCTATTCAGATGAAATTCGTAAACTGAAACCACAAAGTCAAATCATTACTTTCCTGTGAAGGCATGTTGCTGGAATCGATCACGTCTTCAAGTACATGCTCAGCATCTTTTAGTTAAGAGCACGAGCTAGGTCAGCTAATTTGCCTTATACTGTCCGTCCGTATGGTTAATTGGTTACAATATGCACAATATGCAGCCGCCGGCTGCTAGTGATTTCTTTTGCAGAGTACCTGTAAGGAAACAGGTAGTAGGATTTATCTGGGCCGGATGGAAAGAATCCGGTTCGATTCGGTGGGCACTTGGACGACGAAATCCATTGACCAGAATGGCGCTCATGCTAGGTTGGTTTTCCATTTTACGCCTATTCGACAGTTCTGGGCGTCCATTTTGCTCTCTGTTTTTTTCTTCCTTCATTTTTTTTTCCTTTACAAGGACGTCTTGGGCAAGATTACGAATGAATTGAGCAGATCAAAAGTGAGTCGGATATATATTTTTTAACGAAAAAAAAACATTCGATCTATTCATCAGATATCATAACAGTACAAAGAACACCAGCAGATATCACACGGCAAGAGCAGTGGCGAAGCCACATATTGGCTGTGTAGTCAATTGACTACACAGGTTTGTGGAAAAAGCATCATATATAAGCACAAACCATACAAAAATAAATACTAAATTCATAGAAATACATATATCTTGACTACACAACACTGAGTTGACTACACATGATTAAAATCCACGCACCGCCACTGGGCAAGAGGCAATCGTAGTATATACTGCAGGATCGGTTCAACTAGGTAGTCTACTGTGCGACAGCGCCGGTTCCGGTGGCAGCTAGGAGACTGCAGCAGCTCAGCTGGAAAAACGCCAAAAGCTTGTCCTACCCTGCACCACCACTTGACTCGTCCCTGTCCAATCTAGGAACAAAATGCCATAGACCACATCGACCGCCGCTTGCACTTGCAGCATACTCCTATGTACTCCCTCCGTTCGGAATTACTTGTCGCAGAAATGGATGTATCTAGACGGCAAGATCTGCTCGACAATGCCCATTGGCATCTATCTCTCTCTGCCTATCGAGACATCCATTCCATTCCATCATGGAAGATGCTGCCACGGCCGGCTTTATGCCGGCTCAATAGGACAGACAAACATTGCGTGGCCGACGACGACGTACGCACCGCTACCTGAAACATAACGCCGATTTGCAGTCGACTAGGAATTCTCCTTGACGGTGTGTGTGCCTGTTGATGGATACAGGCACGTACCGCGGAGGCGCGGACAGTTGTACCAGCTAAGATGGTGAGGATGTATCATGTATCCAGCTCGCCTTTGATTGGCCCCTCGTCTCGCAGCCGTGCAATGAGGATACGGTATGCGCATCGTATTCCAGCAAATATCCATTGCTAATTTGCTATCTGAAGCTTTTCTGGTGCCCGGTCGCAACACGAGAGCGCTGGACTCAACTTATTTATGTGCCACAAATATTGTCATGTAAATTCATATCAAATACTATTTCTTTTCGAAATAAAAAGGGAATGTTATTGTGCTGACGTTCCCTGGTAAGACTTTTTTTTTGCGGGAAGTTCCCTGGTAAGACATGGCAAAATGAATTTTTTTATGGCAATTTATGTTGATGCGAGGACGACGAATTCCTTCCGGAAGCACTACAAATCTTGGAAAAAAATGAATTGGGCAGATTTCCATGCTCGCTAAGAAATTTACCATCCGCAGAATCGTTCGCACTTGTCATGCCTTCTAGCGAATGTTCGTTGGTTATTAAAATTCAGAAGGAAAAAAAGGATAGACACAAGGAGTGGTGATGATGGGTGCTCGGGGAAAAGTGACGACAGCGACGCTAATGTGCTATCTCGACGAGGCTTTCTTTGTAGTGTTGCGTGTGGGGGTATTTTCTATGTGACGGATTTCATACTTTTTTTAGTTAACTACTCCCTCCGTTCCATAATATAAGAGCGTTTTTGACACTACACTAGTGCAGTTAATTATCTTTCTTTTCATTAATGGATGAGGCAAATGTTTTTTTTCTCCATTTCAAAAGGAAAAATCAGAACTATATTCAGCCGGTTAACTGAACACCTTTTGCCTTTAGTTGACTCTTTTTGTGTGATTTCACTTGGTTTTGGCATATCCATGTCGTTCAGTTTGCGTGTTGTGATCTTTGTTTGGGCTTCGGGGTTGGGGGTGCTGATACTAGAGTATTCAGGTTGTAAAGGAATATTTTTGTTCTTTTAATCTATATCAGTTGCAAAAATTACAAAAAAAATTTGTAATGTACAACTGTAGTCATCGGATTAAACTACTTGTATGTTTGGCTTTTCAAACTTTATTTTATCTTTTGCACTTTTAATATACAATGGTTGCACAATGTGTAACTCCTTTTTTAGAAACACAATACAAAGACATACGTTCATATTTACTTAACTGTTTTTGTGCTATTGAATTCTTTTCTTCGTTTTTGCCTTTTATTTTAGTCGGCTACTTCTCTATGTTTTAGCAATTCACGAGACTGTAAAATTCAAGTTGAGTATTACAGTGGGACTTTAGTTGTTATGAAGGAAGATGCAAGGCAATGAGGCAAAATATGTTTCAATTAAAGTACATGAAATGACCAACAACGATAGAACCACGACAAGATACGACAAATAGACACCTACGAGTAAGTCATCTTTCTTGGAAAGTGCTCTTCTAAGCT
This sequence comes from Thinopyrum elongatum, assembly GCA_011799875.1. NCBI lineage: Eukaryota > Viridiplantae > Streptophyta > Magnoliopsida > Poales > Poaceae > Thinopyrum > Thinopyrum elongatum. Next base: position 210,473,866 of record CM022303.1, read on the forward strand.
CGAGCTCACATGAGCTCGGGTGAATAGTTTAATCAAAGCAAATTGAAAATTAAAATAAAAAAATGAATTTTGTTGTAGCAAACATTGAAAAATATTTTGATTGCTTGCAAATATGATGGAATGACATTCGTGGAAGACATGGCAAAAAAAGCTGATGCTCCAAAATGCTTTTGAAAAATAACATTTTTGAAGCATCAATTTTTTTTGCCACGTCTACCACGAATTTTATTCCATGGTGAAATTTTGCAAGCAATCAAAACATTTGTCAGTGTTTACTACGAAAAAATTCAAAAAAATTTGATTTTTTTTCAATTTACTCGGGGCCGTGGACACGTCCTATGCATACCTGTGGTAACAACGTGAACCGCCATTATATCGCCACACAAAGAGGTTGCCACCACTATCATTTCATCTTCTCCTGCTTTTACAGCCAACTCAATTGTCATTGTTCGTATTCTCTTACTAGCATAAGATGATTTGCACCTCCAGTTATACACTGCGAGAAATCCTTCTTTCCCCTTGGAAAGCTAAACATTCCTTTATGTATTGCCTACGACTGACTTACGAGTCCTAGCTTTTGCAGTTTAACACACGAAACGCACTCCGGTCGGCAGTCAACAGGACGACCTCTTTGGGCGCCGGCCGGCCGGAATCGTGCAAAACAAGCCGAAGAACCAGCCGCAAAGCTGTCGCCGCGCGTTTCCATCCCCAGCCAACCGGAGCACGACGCGCGCGCATGCGGACACGCGCAACACGGCGTACCAAGTCCAAAAAGTCTCGACAGAAAGAAACCATTTTGTATACAGTGGCTCATGACCTGGCGAAACGCCTTGGAGGAGCCGAACAGCGTTGCAGACGCTGTCCGTGGCTTGCTGGCTTTGCTGATTAATTAAGGAATATTCCTTGTGCTGAGGTGATTAACCGTGGCGAGGACGTGGCTGACATGTGGGGCCGAGCGCTCCGTCCAGCGGAGATGTCCAAGTCGCAAACCAGTCGGATTTTGAGCAACTGGCGCTGGGCCATCCCTGCGCGCGCGGCGTGCCGTTTTTCCATGCCGTCCGCGGCCTCCACGCGAGCAGAGCGCCGGGGTCGCACGTTCAAACATTGCGTGTTCAACGGTCAACATTCAAACACTTCGACCCAACCACAACCAAACGAACAAAATAATCCTCCGCCCCGCACAAGTCCACGAGTCTCCTCTCCTCCCTCCCAACCCCGCGTACGTCACGCTGCTTCCCTCCCCCCACTCCACAACCTATATATCCCTCTCCTCCGCCGCACTACCTCCCCCAGTCCTCGAGCTCTTCTCTCTCCGTTCCAACTTCCAACCAACGCCAACGACTTCAACTCCATTCCGTTCAACGTTTCCGGCCGCGGCAACGTACGACCGACTGACTGGCAGCTCGCCTTCGCACGCCTCTTGTCTATCGCAACTAGCGGCGGCTCGTCCGGAAGATGGTTCTGCCCATGTCGCGGGCGACGAGGCTGGTGCCGGAGCTGCCGCTCCTGCGGCGGGGCAGGCGGCCGCAGGTGGCGGACGACGGGGAGCTGTCCGTGCCGGCGCACTTCCGGTGCCCGATCTCGCTGGAGCTGATGAAGGACCCGGTCACGGCGCCCACGGGGATCACCTACGACCGGGAGAGCGTGGAGGGGTGGCTGGCGCGGGGCCGCTGCACGTGCCCCGTCACCGGCGGCCCCGTGCGGCTCGCCGACCTCGTCCCCAACCACGCCACGCGCCGCATGATCCAGGACTGGTGCGTCGCCAACCAGGCCGAGCGGGTGCCCACGCCCAAGGTGCCCGTTGCCGAGGCCGACGCGGCCGAGGTGCTCGCCGCCGTCTCCGCCGCCGCCAGGCGCGGGAACGCGGCGGCCTGCGGGCAGCTCGCGGCCAGGGCCAGGGCCATCGGGAAGGAGAGCGACCGCAACCGCCGGTGCCTCGCGGCGGCCGGCGCTGCCCGCCAGCTCTCGTCGGCTTTCCAGAGCCTCGCCGGTGAGCCCGTGGAGGGCACCAGCGCCGCAGTATTGGGCGCGCTGGGGAAGATCTTGGCGGCCCTTACAGTGTTCTTCCCGCTCGACGACGAGGCACGGCGCAGCATTGCCTCCCCGGCCTCCCTGAAGACCCTCGTCTCGGTGCTCTCCCACGGCGACCTCGCCGCGCGGGCCAGCGCCGCCATCGTCCTCCGCGAGCTCGCCTCGTCCGCCGACCGGCACACCGTCGACGTCATCTCGAGGACGCCCGGCGTGTGCAGCGCGCTCGTCGGCCTCGTCAGGAACCCCGTGTCCCCGCAGGCCACCAAGGCCGCGCTCGTCACGGCCTACTACCTCGTCTCCGGCAGCGACCGCGCGGCCACCCGCTTCACCGAGCTAGGCGCGGTGCCCGTCGTGGCAGAGCTCCTCGTGGACGCCGACAAGGGGACGAGCGAGAAGGCACTGGCAGTGCTCGACAGCGTCCTGTGCGCCGACGCCGGCCTCGAGTCCGCGCGTGCGCACGCGCTGGTCGTTCCCGTGCTGGTCAAGAAGATGTTCCGCGTGTCCGACATGGCCACGGAGTTCGCCGTCTCCGCGCTCTGGCGCCTCTGCCGTGCCGCGGACGCCGGCGCCGGCGCGTGCTGCGCCGAGGCGCTGCGTGTGGGCGCCTTCCAGAAGCTGCTCCTGCTGCTCCAGGTGGGCTGCGGCGGCGTCACCAAGGACCGGGCCAGCGAGCTGCTCAAGCTGCTCAATGGCTTCAGGGGCAGCGTAGAGTGCATCGAGACGGTCGACTTCAAGGGGCTCAAGAGGCCATTTTGATCGGTGTAGATGCTGAATTTTTTTTAGCGTCTGCTTTCACCTTTGTTTAGATTGTTTTGGGAGCTAGATTAGATGTGTGGATAAAACATACTCCAGGAGGACTAGATTTTGATTTTCTTTACACTGTAATTGCATACTCGCACACAAAATGATCAACACAGAAGAGAACTGAACATTGTTTAATTGTTGTCATATTTAATTTTTGCACAATTCAAAAGTTATTCCGTGTAATTTACGATTGTGAAGTGATGCCCCCATTACTGCAGTGCCCAGAATTCCACGAGGAGTTGGGAAACATAAGATTAAAAACAAATAAACATCAAACTGAGCGGCAATCGATAGATCGGCCCGGGCTCATCTACTATCTATGATCAATAAATTTTGAAAAAAAAATGTAGAAACACAAGTAAAAAACAAGAAATGTTTTGGCACTGAAAGATGCTCGAGTGCGTCCGGAGGGTGAAATTTCATGGGCAAATGGCATTTGAAATCTCTAGGGGGGAAAATCAGCTCTTCAAAATGTTTTTAAGTTCCTTCGACAACCAAATTTAATTTTTTTTTTGCCATGGGCACCTCAAATATCGCTCCTAGCACACTCAACATATTGGATGCTGTTTTTTTTAGATTTTTTCTATTTTTCTGACAAGAGATTTTATTCTTAGAACATATAATTTTCTATTTTATTTGAATTTATCTGACGCTGTTCTCCAAACCGAGACACGTTTCTCACGCCATCTTATCTCTGCCATTTTGTTGTGCTCGTTGTCGTTGGAGTAAGTCTGACAGTAAGAATAGGGGGTACGTAGGAGGAGGCAGGATCCTAGCTACGGTGAGGTTGTGCACGCAAGATGTACGAATTCAGGCCCTTCTCGAAGGAAGTAACAGCCCTATGTCTCGGTGCCCGGAGGCGTGGTCGACAGGATTATGCGTGAGAGTTACAGGGGGTGCCAACCCCTGTGCCAGTGGAGGGGGGGTGGCTTATATAGAGTGCGCCAGGACCCCAGCCGTCCCACGTTACACAGAGTTCAATATTCATTAAGACAGGGCGTTACTGGTAACGCTAGCTATAAAGAGCTATAAATGATCTTCAAGACTACAGGGTGAACGCCTGACCGTTGCCATCCTGAGTGACTTTAGGTCTTCCATACTCCGAGTGGTTTTTGTATGGTCGAGTGACCTCATCTTGGTCGGGAATTGGGGTTTCCGAGTGACATAACTGGTCGAGTGGATTGCACTCCAAGGTGAACTCAATCGATTTCTTCTATTGCATTTTGAATGTCTTTGATTCTAGGGCAGTGCCCTTGGGTAGGGTGTCTAGGTCGGGCCTATGACCCTACCCTAGGTACATGTTGTCGTCATTAGCCCCCGAATGGATTGAGGACCGAGTGAAGAAAGAGTTGAAGTCGACTCCGACTCGATTCCATACTTCGGAGGTATTTCATCAGAGTCTGCGAATCATGTTGAAGCTTCGATCTGGTTTCAATCGCCTTGGTCCATTCAGAGGCAGTCATCGAGTGAACTATACTGACAATCTTCGAGTGTCGACATGGAACGAAATCTTCGGTGCGATTGGTTGCTCTGCAGTCCCCGGACCTCACGGGATTCGAAATTTCGGGGAAGCGCGCGGGACGGAACGCGCCACAGTAAACGGAGTGGATAGACATGGGCGCTTCGATTCTCGCGCCACCTTTTCCGCCACGTATCGGACGCGCGACTGTTGCGGGATTTGACAGGATCGCTTGGGCCCACGAGTCAGCCAATCGGAAGCAGGCCCATAAAAGGCGTCGAGGCCGATGTGTTTGCACAGTGCGCCTCATTCCCCTTCTTCTTCCTCTGCTTCTCCACTGCATCCTCCTCCACGTCGTCGTTCCGCCCGTACGCTGTCCGCCGCTATGGGAAAGGAGAAGACAATGGCCCTGGAGCGCGCTAAGAAGGCGACGACGGCGGCAAAGGGCAAGAAGACGAGTCGGGGATCGTCGTCGAGGTCCGGTCTACCGCCTGGTTGGATCCAGGGAGACTGGATTCGATCTACGATCCAGAAGGAAGATTTGGAAGACCTGGCCGACGCGGGCTTGATTGCCCACGGATCTTGGAGGTTGCCGGGGAACGAGACCGAGCCTCAGCCGCAGGAGGGTGAGTGCGTCCTCCTCGCGACTCATGTCGACCGCGGTTTCACTCTGCCTCCGCATCCTTTTTTCCGGGGTTTCTTGAACTTTTTTGGTGCCCAACTTCATCATTTCTCTCCCAACACCATCACATATCTCGCTGCGTATGTCTCTCTGTGTGAAAACTTCTTGGGTTGTCGACCGCACTGGGGCTTATTCAAACACATCTTTACTTGCCGTTCCCAAACTGTGAAGAAGGCAAATCCGACTGACGAAAAAACGCACGTAATCCAAATGTGCGGGGGTTTAGGGATTCAGATGAGGGGTAGGAGTACTTTTCCTTCTATGACTCTCCCCGAGTCAGTTAGGGGGTGGCAGTCGACCTGGTTCTATTGCCAAGATATTCCGACCCCTGGTCAGTCGACTGGCCTTCCGACCTTCACCATGGAGCGAGTCCACCAACCCTCTTCATTGACCGTGACTCCAGCAGAGAAAGTAGAGGTGTCCATGCTAGTCGACCGGGTAGTTCAATTAGTCAGTGATGGTGTGACCGGCATGGATTTGTTGGAGGTGTTTCTCAGTCGACGCATCCAGCCTCTCCAAGCCCGCGATCATCCAATGTGGATGTACTCGGGCGCTAACGACACCGCTCGGGTCCACCCAGAGGAGGTCACCGAGGAGACGGTGGCACAGTGGCTGCGGAGCATCACGGGGAACAAAGACAACCCCAGGGGGTCTAGAAGAGTTGTACCATTCGACAATGACAAAGAGCCGGACAAGGTCTGTCCCTTGTTACCGAGTGCCTTTTTATTTCGATTTGTAACTGCCCTTGGATCTGATTGATGCTCGTTTAATTCCTTGCCTTGCAGATTTTTACTGAGATGTACTCGATGCCAAATGGAGAGCAAGTCCTGGAGGGAACGGAGAGCGGAGGCGAGAGTGGTGACTGGCAATCCCCTGACGACAATGAAGACGACAGTGATGACTCGGACGACAGTGAGGAAGTCGACTCGCCACCTCACTTGGAACGCCGATCCAAACAGTCCCAAGATCCTGCAATCGGTCGTGGCAAAGCGGCTCCCCCAAGCACACAAACGCAAAAACGCACTCGGACTTCGACTCCGGAGCCGTCTGAAAAGGCCGCCAAGCAGCCCAAGGTCATCCCTTCAAAGCCTCGGAAGGCTTTGCCCAAGATCAAGGTGGATGTTCCCGTCGCTTCTACGTAAGTGTTTTGCTTTCTCTCTTTGCTTTGCTTGGGAACTTCTACGTTATTGTCGACTCGTTCTCTTGCTTGACCGAGTGAATTCTGAAACTTTCAGCGCTGCTACTTCTGGGACCTCCATCGACATTTACAAGGATCAAGATGACGAGGAGACCGAAGACGCGGCCACTTCCAAAGCGGGTACAACTCTACCATCTTGTCCTCGTTTTGTCAATTGTACTGTCGGTCGACAGAACTCTTACGGTCGAGTCTTTTGCAGCACCACCAAATGTCATTGAACATCCAGACGACGATGATCATGAAGATGTGCCTCAGAAGACCACGGGAAGAAAAGGCAGGACTTCGAGCAGGAGGGTGCCTGCCAGCCAGGCACCTCAGTCGACATCAGCGCCAGAACCGGTGATCCAGCAGTCCGGAGATCCGATTCGGGCTTCTGTTTCTTTTGTCGATCCTGTGTCGATTGATCGTCCTTCGGCGTCGACCGCCCAAGCCCCTGCTCCGTCTGTCCAACTCCATGCCTCAGATCCTTTGGTTGCTTCGACTGTTCCGCCAACTCCACTTTTTGTTACCCATCATGTCCCAGAGGACCAAGTGAGCGCTGCTAAGGAAGCTATACGCCAAGCGGGCCTTATGATGGAGCAAATGAAGGTGGTGCACGAAGCTAGCAAGGCTGCCTACAGTGCCAGCTCTGCTCTTCAAACCAATGTCCAGGTGAGTTGATTTCCGACTGATTTTTCAGCTTGATCTTTGCTCTATTAGGATATGGTACTTGAAAACTGCTGCTTTATTATTCGTAAGATATCCGTGGATGAGCGTTTTGAAACCTTTAAAATGCATCTATCATGAGTCTGCATCTTGCATCCGTACACCCACTGGGTGTTTAAACTTCTGCTGTATAGTTCTTCCACTTGAGTCGACCAGGTCGCGTCGAGTGTATCCTTGAATCAGTGGGGGCACGTAGAGTGCACCCACTGGGTGTAGTCCCCGAGACCGCCGTCGAGTGTTTGATTTGGCGGGGGTCTTTGTCAAATGACTGTTTATAGTTCTTCCACTCGGTCCAGACAGGCTGTGCCGAGTGGGATCCGGACCAGTGGGGGCACGCCAAGTGCACCCACTGGGTGTAGTCCCCGAGACCGCGGTCGACTGCGGGTAGTCGGCGGTGGTCTGAGAACTAATGTTGCCGCTTTTTTTTTGACTGGACGGACCATGTCGAGTGCAAAGTCGAACCAGTGGGGGCACGCCAAGTGCACCCACTGGGTGTAGTCCCCGAGACTACTGTCGAATGTTTGATTCGGCAGTGGTCTTAGAACTCTTTTTGCCATGATGACTTGAACTTGTATCTTATCGCTCGGAAGCAATCAATCTTTGTTCCTGTCGACTGACGTGTCTTATTCGTTGATTGCAGAAATCTTGTGAGTTCGGGGCCCAGTTTGCTGAATTGAAGAAGAAACAGGACCAGCACAATCTCGACCTGGAGCTGGCCAAGGAGAACTTGCAAAAGGCTAAGGATGAAGCGGCTGCCATGGGAGGTAATAACTTGCCGACTGTTTACCTTGCCATCTTTTCTTTTCGCCTTTTGAACCGAGTGACTCCACTCGAACAGATGTGCGTAGTGAAAATAGACAACTCCAAGCTCGTCTGAAGAATGTTATTTCTTTAGACAAAATGAAGCAGGCTCTGGAGCAGAAGGACCTCGACCTTGCAGCAGCACAGAAGACGGCGCGGGAGAAAACTGAACTTGCCGACAAGAAGCTGGCTTCAGTCGGCAAGTTAGAAGAAGAAAACACCAAACTGAAGACTGCCATTGACGAAGCCAACAAAGAAGTCGTGCAGCTGAAGAAGGACAAGGTGGCCTTGACCGACAAAGTTGGAGATCTCACTCGGAGGAGGGACGAATTGGAGACCTATCTGGGAGGACTTGCCAAGAAGATGTTCCTTATGCTTGAAGGTACTTTCCCTTTTCCGATTGATTTGCAACTTTCGACTCATCATGCAACTGTCGGCTCCTCATTTCTCTGTGTGTGCAGAGTTCTGTCAAAACTTCGAGGAAGAGACTGGGCGGATTGAGACGAATCTGGATCCCATTAACTCCCCTGTCAAGGACGAAGCTGCGATGAATGTGCTGCGACTGGAATCTCGCCTCGCCGGCATTATGGACTATCTTGCACGACTGAAGGTGGCGGCGTCGCGGATTGACACGGAGCTCTGGCTAGGTGTGACATTCCAGAATGACCTCGAGTCTCTGATGACTCGACTTAATGAAATCCCCGGTCGAGTACAGGCGTGGAAGAAGTCATCTGCTCGGTGCGGCGCTGACGTGGCTCTGTCTCTTGTCCGCGTTCATTGCAAGGAAGTTAAAGAAGAGAAGCTGGCAGCTCCCAAGGTCGCCAATACCAAGAAGCTTCAATTCCAGTCCTTCATGGAGACTTTCATCGACGCTGCTACTCGTATTGCTGATGGAATCGACCTGGACGAGTTCGTCGAGCCATCTAGCCCTCCTCCTGCGGAGTGAACAAGCCTTATGCCTTGATTTTGTTTGCCTCGGAATGCCGAGTGATTTTTTAACCATTAAACTCTTTCGGGCCTGAGGCCTGAGCACTTCCGTTCGCGGTTCTGAACCTTGCTGTATTTATCCGAACTTGTTTTTTTTTAATATGGTTGCTTTGTCTTTACCACTTTCAAGTCTCTTGACTCCGAGTGAAACTTGATTCTTCACTCGGAATAGACATTGTACTTGTGGTGCAGCTCCGACGAGAGGGCCGTGCGTTGTATTTGTGGCGCAGTTCGAAGCGTGCGACCAAGTTTCCGAGTGAGGGGGTTGCTCTTCACTCGGAATTTGTTTTGCAACTTAGGCGAGTACGGGGTCGCAGCTAAGCCCTCGAGTGGGAGGATTGCTCTTTACTCGGAGTATGTTTTAACTTAGGCGAGTACGGGGTCGCCGCTAAGCCCCCGAGTGGGAGGATTGCTCTCCACTCGGAGTATGTTTGAACTTAGGCGAGTACGGGGTCGTAGCTAAGCCCCCGAGTGGGAGGATTGCTCTCCACTCGAAGTATGTTTGAACTTAGGCGAGTACGGGATCGCAGCTAAGCCCCCGTGTGGGAGGATTGCTCTAATCGGGAGTATGTTTTTAACTTAGGCGAGTACGGGTCGCAGCTAAGCCCCCGAGTGGGAGGATTGCTCTCCACTCGGAGTGTTTTTGAACTTAGGCGAATCGGGTCGCAGCAAGCCCCCGAGTGGGAGGATTGCTCTCCACTCGGAGTATGTTTAACTTAGGGAGTACGGGGTCGCCGACTAAGCCCCCGAGTGGAAGGATTGCTCTCCACTCGGAGTGTTTTTGAAACTTAGGCGAGTACGGGATCGCGACTAAGCCCCAGGTGGGAGGATGTCTCCCACTCGGAGTGTTTTTTGAATTAGGCGAATCGGGTTCGCAGCTAAGCCCCCGAGTGAGAGGGTTGCTCTTCACTCGAAGTGTTTTTGAAACTTAGGCGAGTACGGGATCGCAGCTAAGCCCCCGAGTGGGAAGATTGCTCCCCACTCGGAGTATTTTTTGAACTTAGGCGAATCGGGTTCGCAGCTAAGCCCCCAAGTGAGAGGGTTGCTCTTCACTCGGAGTGTTTTTGAAACTTAGGCGAGTACGGGATCGCAGCTAAGCCCCCGAGTGGGAGGATTGCTCTCCACTCAGAGTGTTTTTTGAACTTAGGCGAATCGGGTTCGCAGCTAAGCCACCCACTGGGGGATTTGAACACATATGCTTGAGGGAACACAATCACTAAGATACTGCAAAAATCTTGTCTTTGATAAGCACACCGAAGGATTCTTATTACAACTCATCGATCCGAGTGCTTAGGTATAAAAACGGCGGAGCAGGTCTGCATTCCACGAGCGTGGCTTGTCTTCTTTCTTGGCTACGTTGTAGAGGTGATACGCCCCGTTGTGAAGCACCTTGGTGATGATGAAGGGCCCTTCCCAGGCCGGAGCAAGCTTGTGAGGCCGCTTCTGGTGTACTCGGAGTACAAGGTCTCCTTCCTGAAACGCTCGGCCTCTGATATTTCGGGCATGGAATCGACGTAGGTCCTGCTGATAAATGGTCGACCGGATCAGCGCCATCTCATGTTCCTCCTCTAGGAGATCAACTGCGTCTTGGCGTGCTTGTTCCGCTTCAGCTTTTGAGAAGAGTTCCACTCGGGGGGCGTTGTGCAGTAAGTCACTCGGAAGCACAGCTTCAGCACCATACACCATGAAGAAGGGAGTTCGGTCAATCGACCGGTTGGGAGTTGTTCTCAGTCCCCATAGGACGGATGGCAATTCAGTCACCCAAGCTCCAGCGGCATGCTTGAGATCGCGCATCAGTCGGGGTTTCAGTCCTTGTAAGATCAAGCCATTCGCCCTTTCTGCCTGTCCATTCGACTGCGGGTGCGCAACAGATGCGTAATCGACCCTAGTGCCTTGGGAAGCACAAAACGCTCTGAACTCATCAGAATCAAAATTGGAGCCGTTATCTGTGATAATACTGTGAGGGACTCCATATCTGAATATCAGCTCCCTGATAAAACTGATGGCAGTGCTTGAATCAAGATTCTTGATAGGCTTGGCCTCAATCCATTTGGTGAATTTGTCGACTGCCACAAGCAAATGAGTGAAACCACTTCTGCCGGTCTTGAAAGGTCCGACCATATCCAACCCCCAGACTACAAACGGCCAGACGAGTGGAATGGTCTTCAAGGCAGATGCAGGTTTGTGAGACATGTTTGAGTAAAACTGGCAGCCTTCGCACTTGTTGACTATATCTTTTGCCATCTCATTTGCCCTCGGCCAGTAGAATCCTGCTCAGTACGCTTTGGCCACAATGGTTCGAGAGGACGCATGGTGGCCACAGGTTCCCGAGTGGATCTCATTTAGAATCATTCGACCTTCTTCCGGAGAGATGCAACGCTGAGCGACTCCTGTGACACTTTCCCTGAAAAGTCGCCCTCCAATAACTGTGAAGGCTTTGGATCGATGAACGATCTGGCGGGCCTCATCCTCATCTTCTGGGAGCTCTTGTCTAAGCAGGTACGCAATATATGGCACTGTCCAATCGGGGATAATCACCAAAACCTCCATGATCAGGTCGACCACTGCTGGGACTTCAATCTCAGTCGGATCGGTTGAGCTTATCGGTTGCGGGGGCTCCTCTGTAAAAGGATCTTCTTGAACTGACGGGGTGTGGAGTGTAATACCCCTGTGTAACTACCACTGTGATCAGCTGCTAATATTGCTAAGTCATATCATTTGCAGTGTTTAAACAAAGTGGTTAATCAAAGCAAATCAACTCCATTTTTAAAATCAACTCAAATTCAACAGTGAAATATGAAGTTGAGCAAACACTGTTGGAAAAATGTTCATTAAATGGCAAATAATCCAGGAACATTTGTAAAACCATCATCAATAAAGTTGGAGTTATACAATTGACTCAAACAAGATGGAATAGCCCCAAAACAGCAATATTAAATCCATTTAAAATCATCTTAAATACAAATGGCTTCCAAATCTGTCCAAACCACTTTTTGGTGAGAGCTAAAATTGCACTGTAATATTTGGACCAAGTTCCATATTTTACCAAAGTGCAATAGAGGCCCAATCATTTTTGTAATAGAAAATAGAAATAAGAAAAAGGAAGAACTACTGTGGACTGGGCCTAAGTGCACAGTGCACTTAGACCCAGCCCACCATCCCACCCAGCTCTCTCCCTCTCTCTCTCCGTCGCTGTGTCGCCTCGTCCATGGCCACGCGCGCTCGCTCCGGTCGCCGCTCGACAGCGCGACGCCGCGGGCGCCGCGAGAGGATAAGGGCAGGCTCGTTCCTTCCCCTGGCCTCCTCCCTGTCACTCCTCCCCTCTCTCCCTAGCTCAGCCGAGCTCGCCTCCTTCCCAGATCCACGTGGCCGAGAGCATTCGCCGCCGCACGTCGCCGTCCACCGCGGCCACCGACCGCTTTGAGCTGCGTCGACATGCCCTGAGGCACGGCCGCCGTCCGCTACGTCGTCTCAGCCCACGCACGCGGGCTGGGAACCCCTTGGAGTGCCCGCACGCCGTCTTTTTCCTCCTCCAGACGTCGGAGCTCCGTCGCCATCCCCGTCCACCACTGCTGCTACTAAGCTCCCACGGGTCTTACGTGACCGCGCGGTGAGCCTCCCTCGCCCTTCTTTTTCCCCCTTGCGCTTCGTTTCTGCCGTGGCTAGCCGGCCATGAGCCGAGCTCCGCCGCCCGCCATTAATGCCGTTTCTCTCGCGTCCGAGCTCCTCAGCTCGAGCCAGTGGCTCCAACGAGCTCCTGGAGCGCCGTAGACCTCGCCTAGCTTTTCGCTTCACTCGCATGCGCTCTGCATCGCCGGTTCCGAGCTTCGCCCGAGAGCGATGCCGCCTCCGCTCGTCACCGGCCACGATGTTGGCGATCTCCGAGCAAACCACCGCCACCCCGAGATGCGCCTCGCTATGCTCGTTCGAACGCGCCAAGACCCGTAGCAAATCGAGGCCTGTGGCCGTTTTCCGGCCAAGTCCGGCGAGAAACGCCGCGAAAATGGTCGCCGGAGACAATTCCGGCACCGTTCCGGCGACGCTGACGTGGCCGCCCACGTGGGCCTCCCCACAGACGCTGCCACTGGGCCACCTGGGTCCCGTTGACCCAGTCAAATGCTGACTGGGCAACGCCCAGTCACTGACCAGTGGGCCCGCGCGCTTAATTAACTAAACAGGATTTTAAAAATAAATCTAAATACTAATATCTCACTGACACCCGGGGCCCACACCCTTAATTAACCCTGTTATTTAGATTAATCCACTGTTAGTCTAAACAGAGACTGACATGTGGGTCCCACTGGACCCACATGTCATGTTTGACTGGTCAGCGACGCTGTTGACCGCTGACATCACAGTGAAGTCATGCTGACATCATAATTCATTTTCTGTAAATAAAATAATTCCAGAAAATCAATAAATCTTTAAAAATTAATAACTTTTAAACCGTAGCTCGGATCGAAAAAGTTAAAACATGAAAGTTGCTCAGAACGACGAGACGAGTCTGATCGTGCCGTCTGTTTCTTTGCCGGAACCCCCTAAGTAGAAGAACTCGTAACTCCGGACCCAAATCCGGCAGATGAATAGTGCACACACATCGGTTAATAAATCCCAGATTAATTCTAAAATAACTAAAATGACTTAGAGGCATATTTAGGCAACCCTGCACTGCATCGTAGCATCGCACGCACTGTGTTGCATCTGATTGCATTGTATTTACTTATTTCCTCCCCCTCTTCTCTTTCGGTAGACCCCGACGTTGCCGTAGCTCCTGAGGCAGACGCCGCTCCGGAGTACGACTACGTCCCCGACGACCCTGCCCTTGCCGTCGAGCAGACAGGCAAGCACCCCCATTTTGAGCATGCCTATATCGCCTAATCTCTTCCCTCTTATGCTTGCATTAGATGTTACTGCTGCTGTTACCATCCTATATCTGTTGCATAGCCTATTTAATTGTAGCCTACTGTTGATACCTGCCTGTTATCCTAAACTGTTTAGATAGGATGGGTAGAGCCTGATCAGAGACTCACTTGTCCCGACTGCCCCGCTGGACTCTCAGAAGACCCGAGCAACGGGATTGAAGATTAGAACCTGGCATCGCACATCACTTCCCCTAAGATGCTCGACACTACTGGGTTACTATCGAGTTCCGAGGGTGATACCTCGTCAGCACTTATGATGATAACCTTGTAGGTTAGTTAATCGGTCGTGGTAAGCGAGGGTGATTCCTCCTACACCACCCCCGATACCGACGCCGTCGCGCAATCTCTCAAGTGTGGACCTCGAGGGTGATTCCTCCTTCGTTCACCTTGATGATAACATCGAGCGGGAATTCCATCGAGGGTGATTCCTCAGGGTTTCCTTCGGTGTCAGACACACAGCTACCTTGGACATTATGACTTGACTATGAACTTTGATACTAAAGACGGGTCGGCCCTGAGGGGTACCCGCGCGAGCATGAATGCGAAGTGATGTGGAGTCGGGTTGACCTGAGAGGTGCCCGCGAGATAACTACGAGGCGTGGCCGGGCATTCTTAGCTCTTGCCGCAAGTCCTCGAGACGGGGCGACGGGGTCACATCGATCGTGAGTCTCTGCTCGTTACCGCGCGCTCCTAATCCACTAACGGTTTGGATATTTGATCCGAGGGGCCTCTGGCCTGATAGCATTAACCATCACGTGGGCATAGTATGGGCGTTCTGCGTCGTATACTTCAGCCGAAGCTTAATAGACGTCAGCAACTGAGCGGCACACGCTGGGTTGGACTGGGAACGCAACCGCGCTTGTATTAAGGGGTTGCTAGGTCTGCTCACCGGCGGTGTACGCAACGTGCAGGAGCGTCCGGGGCGATGGCCCAAGACCCCTGGGGGCATAGGTTAGTCCGGCGTGCTGACCTCTATGTTAAGTATTTGGTCGGGTTACGGCGTGTTGCTTAGCCGAGGCCGGGCATGACCCAGAAAAGTGTGTCCGGCCGGAGTTAAGCGAGTGTGGTGGGTAAGTTGGTGCACCCCTGCAGGGAAGAAACTTCTATCGATAGCCTGTCCTACGGTAACGGACACTCGGAGTTGTATCCCGATCGGTACAACTAGAACATGACATGAGATGAGAACTGGATAGTACGGCTCTGGGATTGCTTTCTCGCAGGGAGTCGAGGAAGAATCCCCGGCCGAGGTTGATGACATTACTACTATACTTTACATTATGTTGGTCTGCTCTCTTCTAATGCTTCGAGACCGTTGAAGAAGCTGAAGATGCTAGTCTTTGATAGGACTAGGCTTTCCCCCTCTATTCTGGCATTTCTGCAGCCCAGTCCACATATACAGCCCCCATTTGAAAATGTTGCATATGTAGTGTAGATCCTTGCTTGCTGAGTACTTCGGATGAGTACTCACGTTTGCTTTGTTTTCCTTTTCCCCCCTATATCCATTTGTCGCATCCAGACGATGGAGCCCCGGAGCCTGACGTCCCCGTCGACGACCACTACTACTACCAGCCCGGAGAGTACTACTACTACAAGGAGCCGTCTGACGACCAGGAGTAGGATCGGAGGGTCCAGGGCAGGAGGCCCACGCCTTTTCGATCGTAGCTTTTATTTTACCCCGCCTCTGTGAAGGCTTATTCCTCTGTCCTGTAATATATATCTGTACCCAGATATCTGACGCTTCCGCTGACACTTGTATGCCATCGAGCTATGTATTCGAGCCCTCGAGGCCCTGGCTTGTAATATTAAGCTTGTATGAATTTATTTATGTTTTAGAGTTGTGTTGTGATATCTTCAAGTGAGTCCTTAGGCTTGATCGTGTGCATTTGCGTGTATGGTTAGTGCATGATTAAGCCGGGGTCGTCACATGGAGATGCTCCAAGAACACATTACTGGGAATTGGTTTCCGAGTGGAACCTATCTTCGCCAGATCATCAGCAGCTTGATTCTTGATTCGGGGTATGTGGTGGAGCTCTAACCCCTCAAACTTCTTCTCCAACTTTCTTACTGCATTGCAATAACCAGTCATAGCTGGGCTTCTGATATCCCACTCCTTCATCACTTGATTGACCACTAAATCTGAGTCGCCATAAACCATCAAGCGTCGGACGCCGAGTGAAATGGCCATACGTAACCCATACAAAAGTGCCTCATACTCAGCTTCATTGTTTGAAGAATTAAAGTGAATCTGGAGGACATAGCTGAGCTTGTCACCTCTTGGGGATACTAAAACCACTCCAGCGCCGAAACCATTCAACATTTTGGACCCATCGAAAAACATAGTCCAATGTTTCGAGTGAACCTGAGTCGGTTGCTCCTGCTCAATCCACTCGGCGAGGAAATCTGCTATTGCCTGAGACTTGATTGCTTTCTTTGCCTCGAACTTGATATCCAAAGGAAGGAGTTCAATCACCCACTTGGCCACTCGACCAGTTACGTCCCGATTGTTCAGAATTTTAGATAATGGGGCATCGCTGACGACTGAAACCGAGTGGTCTGCAAAGTAATGTGCAACTTTCTTCGTGGTCAAGTAAATCCCATAGACAAGCTTCTGATAATGCGGGTATCTTTGCTTGGATGGAGTTAAAACTTCAGAAATATAGTATACTGGGCGTTGAACTTTGTAGGCTTTGCCTTCTTCTTCCCGCTCGACCGTGAGCACTGTGCTGACAACCTGTCCAGTGGCTGCAATATATAGCAACAGAGGCTCTTTGCTGACTGGAGCAGCAAGCACCGGCTAGGTGGAAAGCAGGGCTTTGAGCTCTTCAAACGCTGCTTCAGCTTCAGGATTCCATTCGAACTTGTCAGACTTCTTCATCAGTCGGTAAAGAGGTAATGCCTTTTCACCGAGACGTGAGATGAATCGACTCAATGCAACCAAACAACCAGTAAGCTTCTGAACATCGTGCACGCGCACGGGGCGCTTCATTCGGAGGATTGTGCCAACTTTTTCTGGGTTTGCGTCGATCCCTCGTTCGGAAACGAGGAAACCGAGTAACTTTCCACCTGGAACTCCGAATGTGCACTTTGATGGATTGAGCTTGATATCATATCTTCTTAAGTTGGCAAAGGTTTCAGCGAGGTCAGTCAGTAGGTCGGAACCTTTGCGTGACTTGACCACGATGTCATCCATGTAAGCTTCCACGTTCCGACTGATTTGAGTGAGCAGGCACTTCTGAATCATACGCATGAACGTGGCACCAGCATTCTTGAGGCCAAAGGGCATGGTAATATAGCAAAAACACCCGAATGGGGTGATGAAAGCTGTCTTTATTTCGTCGGGTCCATACAGTCGGATCTGATGGTACCCGGAATATGCATCCAAGAAGGACAATCGCTCACACCCCGCAGTCGAGTCGACTATCTGGTCGATGCGGGGCAGAGGGAAGTGATCTTTCGGGCAGGCCCGATTAATATGTTTGAAATCGATACACATACGAAGTGATTTGTCTTTCTTGGGAACCATGGCAACATTGGCAAGCCACTCAGAGTGGTATATCTCGTGGATGAACTCAGCTGCCAGAAGCCGAGCCACCTCCTCGCCAATTGCCTTCCTCTTCTCCACGGCGGACCGACGGAGATGCTCTTTGACGGGTTTTGCTTTTGGGTCGACTCGCAAACGGTGCTCAGCCAGTCCCCTGGGTACACCCGGCATGTCAGATGGTTTCCATGCGAAGATGTCCCAGTTCTCACGGAGGAACTGGATGAGCGCTTCTTCCTATTTGCTGTCGAGTGTTGTTGAGATGAGAGTCGGAGCAGCGTCGGGATCGGTCGGATGGATATGGACAGGCTTTGTTGCACCGGCCGACTGAAATGCGGACTCTGAAGCGGGCTTCTTTGCTCGCAACAAATCACTCGGATCTGCGTTCTTTTTGTATTCTTCCATTTCTACTGCTGCCATTTGCTCATCAGCAATCTTTGAGCCCTTCTGGAGGCACTCTTCTGCTCTCTACCGATTTCCAGTGACTGTGATCACACCTCTAGGGCCAGGCATCTTCAACTTGAGGTACACGTAACACGGTCGAGCCATGAAACGAGCATATGCAGGCCTGCCCAAAATAGCATGATAGGCACTGTGAAAATCCACGACCTCAAATGTCAACTTTTCCTTGCGGTAATTCTTTGAATCACCGAAAACCACATCAAGAGTGATTTGACCGAGTGAATCAGCTTTCTTCCCAGGGATGACACCGTGGAATCGCATGTTGCTTTCACTGAGCTTGGACATCGGAATACCCATCCCTCGGAGGGTCTCAGCGTACAAAATGTTCAAACCACTGCCACCGTCCATCAAGACCTTGGTCAGTCGAGTGCCCCCAACTACTGGGTCGACCACCAACGCTTGCCGCCCGGGGGTAGCGACGTGCGCTGGGTGGTCGGACTGGTCGAATGTAATGGGAGTCTTCGACCACTTCAAATACGTCGTAGTTGCCGGAGCAACCATGTTTACTTCCCTGTTGATAACTTTCAGTCGACTTTTGCTCTCGATGTCAGCAAAAATCATTAAAGTGGCATTGACGTTGGGGTAACCATCATCCTCCTCTTTGTCCTCGTCCTTATCAGATTCCTTTTCTTTTTCATTGGGCTGACCCTCTCGGAAGCTCTGAATCAGGAGTCGACACTATCGAGTGGTATGCTTGGGGTAAATCAAGTTCCCCTCTTCACCTTTCTTTGTGTGTATATGACACGGTAAATCAAGCACATCATTACCCGCTTGATCTTTCACTTTCTTGGGGATCCATGGCCCCTTAGGCTTTTCTTTGAATTTCCCTTGGTTCACCGCTGCTGCCTCACCCGGACCTGCGGGTTCGGCTTTGCGCTTTTGCTTCCGACTGGAATTTCCTCCTCCGGTGTCCTGGGCGACTGGTTTGTTCTTGCCACTGCGGAGTCGGTCTTCTTCCTCGCCGTTAGCGTACCGATTAGCTATTTCCATCATCCGAGCCAAGGACATGTCCCCTGTCCGACCGAATTTCAGGTTAAGCTCCCTGTACCGAACGCCCTCCTTGAAGGCGCACACTGCCTGATGTTCTGACACATTCTCCACGGTATGATGAAGAGTGGTCCACCTCTGGATGTAATCTCTCAAAGTTTCATTCTGCTTCTGGACACAATGCTGTAGTTCAGTCAACCCTGCAGGTCATTTGCAAGTGCCCTCAAACGTCCTGACGAACACTCGGGCCAAATCTTCCCAACAGAAAATACTACCAGGGGCCAACTGATTCAACCAAACTCTGGCTGAGCCCTCCAGCATCAGGGGGAGGTGCTTCATGGCTACATCATCATCGCCGCCACCAATCTGCACAACCACTCGGTAATCCTCTAGCCAAGTGTCTGGCTTCGACTCACCAGTGAACTTGCTTATTCCCGTCGCCAACCTGAAGTTGGGAGGGATCTCAGCAGCTATGATGGCTCTGCTGAAACATTCAGGCCCAGAAACATGCACTCTGCTGCCAATCGGACGATCTCTGTCCTGTCCTTCTCTGTGTGCCCGGTTCCTGTCGACCAGACCTTGCACAAGAATTGATCTTGCATCAAACCTGGGCTCTCTTGGGTCGACTAGGATCCTTCGCTCATCGCCATACGGGCGCCTGTCATCGTG
Source organism: Thinopyrum elongatum (assembly GCA_011799875.1). Classification (NCBI taxonomy): domain Eukaryota; kingdom Viridiplantae; phylum Streptophyta; class Magnoliopsida; order Poales; family Poaceae; genus Thinopyrum; species Thinopyrum elongatum. The sequence goes on from CM022303.1 coordinate 210,493,111, forward strand.
CTGCCGGGGCACATACGATCCGTCCCTCGGCCGAGTCGATGATCATACTGCTCGTAGTTCCGACCAAGATACTGCTCCTGGCGGTGCCCACGACCCTCACGCCACAGAGGCGACCTCGGGCTGTGAGCCGACTGGACCGTGTCCGCCACCACGGACCTGTTGTGGATCCTGTTGCGCGACTAAGAAACGGCAGAGTTTTGCTCACCTGCTACCCGGAGCAGCGCTCGAATCTGCATCAAACCTCTTCCAGCCTCTGATTGGGACGGCTGAATCGACTCTGCTATACGGGTTGCAGCTGTAAGATTCTGGATCGGAGTGCGGTATACCTGGGGCTCAGGAGGAAACAACTGTCGTTGCCGTCGACTGGATTCGGAGATCTGCCGACGGGCTCGCTCGTCGAGTGAATGTTGGAGATTTTCCAGTCGCGTGCGCTCAGCCAAGGTGGCTAGACGCGCAGCTTCCAAGGCTCGAGCCTCGGAGGTCTCCCCCATGATGGGGGTGTGGAGGGCCTCCGTATTGCGACGATGCAGCTCGTCCCTCTGCTCCGAAGTGAGGGCTTCAGGACGATATTCTTCGTGACCATGCGACGAACCGCCGCCGCCATCGCCGTCGCCGCCGCGACGGAACCCAGGCGGGCCACGCGGCGTATCGACCATCAGGACCTCCGCCGCAGGGTCACTGCTTCCGCACTCGGACAGAGTCTCGGCGGAACCAGTCGACAGGTCGAATAATCCATAGGGAGATTCGTCAGGCTCAATTGCCGCGATTTGTGGGGTGGCCGACTGGCGGGCCACCGCATGCTTCACCCACCGCTGAAGCAGCGATCGACCAGATCGCTTGCGACGGCGAACAACGGGGAGTGAGGATGCCGCGGGAGCCGACCGATACTGGGTCGACGGCTGCCGCAGAAGGACGCCGCGAACACATGCGCGAAAGTGCGTCGCCCCGCGGACGGGGAGTGTCTCGACGTCGAGGGGGGCCTCCTGGAGCCAGGCGGAGTCGTCGGCGATGAAAACGAGCGCGCCGAGACGGATCTCGCGGCCCTCAGCCAAACCACCGCCCGAAACCATGTTGATGGAGATCAGAAAAACTGCAACCTCACCGGAAGTCGCTAAGACGCTGCCCCACGGTGGGCGCCAACTGTCGTGGGAGTAAGTCTGACAGTAAGAATAGGGGGTAAGTAGGAGGAGGCAGGATCCTAGCTACGGTGAGGTTGTGCACGCAAGATGTACGAGTTCAGGCCCTTCTCGGAGGAAGTAACAGCCCTACGTCTCGGTGCCCGGAGGCGTGGTCGGCTGGATTATGCGTGAGAGTTACAGGGGGTGCCAACCCCTGTGCCAGTGGAGGGGGGTGGCTTATATAGAGTGCGCCAGGACCCCAGCCGTCCCACGTTACACAGAGTTCAATATTCATTAAGACAGGGCGTTACTGGTAACGCTAGCTATAAAGAGCTATAAATGATCTTTAAGACTACAGGGTGAACGCCTGACCGTTGCCATCCTGAGTGATTTTAGGTCTTTCATACTCCGAGTGGTTTTTGTATGGTCGAGTGACTTCATCTTGGTCGAATGGAATTGGAGTTTCCGAGTGACATAACTGGTCGAGTGGATTGCACTCCAAGATGAACTCAGTCGATTTCTTCTGTTACATTTTGAATGTCTTTGATTTTAGGGCAGTGCCCTTGGGTAGGGTGTCTAGATCGGGCCTACGACCCTACCATGTGGTCGTCACTCGTCCAATGTTCAGACTGCCGATGTGCCTGCCTTCATCTGATCGTGGAGCCGTGTTTCACATTCTTTTCGATTCCTTTAGAAAAACCGAGTAGTAGGTACGTGTTTCACATTCATTCCTGAATCAAAACAAACAAGTACGATTTGATGATCCCAACAGCTCCCCTTGCTTTATTAGAGCAGATCGAAAGGCGCGAATTTCTCCCATTTATTCCACCCGTTCACAAAGAGAGACGGAAGGACAAAAAAAAAAAGAAGGCTTTCGAGCTGTAAAGCTCAAGCTTTCCTCACCATTCCAATGGCCCGCACGCCGACGAGCCGTCACGGCGCTGGCCGCCAGATCGACTCCACGAGGTCTCCTCGTCGACCACCGTTCGCCGTGCGTCGACCAGCAACGAGCTCGTTCCTTCGGCCTGCCTCCGTTCAACGCCTAACTAACTAACTAAAGCGTTCAGCTGTGAGCTCAGCCACGACAGTCGACAGCAACCCACGCGACGGGGTAGACCACGGGACCTGGTCGACGCCCGTGGGGGCGCGATAGCGGTGGATGGCCGGAACCCATACTGCACGGACCGGCGCCGACGACGACTCCTCGCTATCGATCGGATCACAAGTCTGTCCGGCCCGCCTCTCCCTTTCTTCGCATCGTCGCCGGTCGGCCGCTGCTCGAGCTAGTGCCATGCGAAATGGACATGGAATTTCAGTCGCCAGAATGTGGCCACGGTGGATCTGCACGTCCGAGTGGAGTGGAGGCTAGTTTGGCCACGACATGCAGCGGTGTGTCGGTCAGGAGGCCGACTGACGAGTGGGATACGCTACGTGTGGAAAGTGTTGCCAGCGGGCTGCATAGGTATACGATGGTGTTATGAATTTTTTGTTGAGCTCTGCTTGTTTGGTTTGCAGCTAATTCACATGTCTATTTTTCACTAATTCCAACTGCCCAGCGGTTGGCTCGGTACCGACTTAGAGATTCCAAGACGACCTAGCAAGATTTCATGAAGGGGGGTAAAAGGAGAACGCTTGTTCCTAAATAAAGAGAAAAATTGTACCTGCAACGAAGCTGAAAAATCAGGGGCTTAAGAGCATCTACAGCCGGATATGTCAAATATGGCCCCTCAAAAGCTCACATACGCGCCCGGACGCGTTCGCAGTGACCGGGCGCGTCTCAAATTTCACTTGTTGCATCCCGACATCTTATACTAGATTCTTAAGTCCATACAAAGACATGCAAACGAAATAAACCTACGTACTACGTCGATGACCTAGCTACTCATCGTCGGAGATGTCGACGATCTCCATGCCCGGCTCCGGCAGCATTGGCGGCAGCTGCAGCTCTGCCTCCTCCGGCACCTCCGGCTGATCCGCTCCGGCCTCCTCCGCCTCTATCTCCGCGTCGAGTTCAGCGAAGAGCGCGTCGGACGCTGCCTGCTCCTGCCGGAGGAACACCCGGTTGGCCTCCACATAGGCCTCATCCTGGATGGAGTCCAGGATGACCTGCTGCTCCGCCATCTCGTTGGACTGGGTGACGGCGAACTCCGCCTCCATCTGCTCCATGTGGAAGCCCGACAGCTACTGCTCCGGCTGCTCCGCCTCCTCCACCTCCTCCACCTCCATCGGAGCCAGCTCCTCCTCCTCCTCTTTCCACGGCTACTCCTCCTCCAACTCCGGCTCCGGCGAGTCCGGAGGCAACCCGGCAGCGATGCGGGCTGCGCGCGCGGCTTGTCTCGCCCGGATCTTCTGCTGGATCTCGGCGTGAGCATTACGTAGTAGGTGATCTTCCTCCAGACCATGGCGGACCGATGGAGCGTGGGCAGAGCGCCGGAGCGGGAGAGGAAGGAGGTGGATGGGCTCGGACTGGCGGCACGGAGAGGGGGAAGGTGGATGGACTAGGGTTGCGGGACCCCGGCCGGGTTAAATAGGCGAATTTGCTCTCTGGCGGCGAGCCGGAGCGACGCCACGTGGCGTTCACACCACGGCGACGAAGGAGGCGTCCGTCGGACCGCCGGGTTTCCGGACGAGTCCGCGTGGGGCCCCTTCGTCAGTCCTACGTGGCTGGCGTGACCGGGCGTGCCCGTGCGCCCCCATATCCGCCCCATATTTGGGCTGGATATGAGGGGTGCCGGTCAGCCCGGACGTTTGGGGCCCGTTTGGGTCAGAAAATCATGACCGGAAGGTCCGCCCGGGCATATAAGATGGGTTTGAGACGCCCGGCTGTAGATGCTCTAAAGGTCACGGATCTGAAAAGGGTTTTGAGATGGACTCTCATACGGCATATGTGCCCTCTCTGGTGCGATCGATCGTGCCCTCTGGGAGGCTCCCGCAAGCGAACGACGCCCTAGGCATGATGAAGACTCGTTCTTGTCGATGTCCCCGCTATCAGACTACTTACCCACCCCTCTTGCCTCGCACACATCTAGAGAATTGCCATGCTGCAACAGAAAAACTTTCAAAAAAAAGTTCAGAAATTGTTGTACTGCAACATAGAGAATTGCCATGCTACAGAAAGAGAAAAGTTCCCACATGACTTTAGGAAATGCCATGCTAAAAGAGGATAATTATCATGCTACATCATAGAAAATTGCCATGCTATAGAATAGGGATTGAAATGCTACAACATAGAGAATTGCCATGGTACAGTGCAGAAAGTCATCACCATGTTCAGAAATTGCGGATGCTATATCAGAGGGATATGCCGTATTTTTTAGAATATGAGTTGCCATGCTATAGCATATATAGTTGCCAGGTGTAAAAGTCAAAGAAAAAAAAATTGTCATGCTATCGCTGATACAGTTGCAAACTTGCAATGTGCAAAAGGCCTAAAAAACTGAAATTGTCATGCTCAATATTGCCACTTGTTCAGGATTTAAATGGACAAAAACACAGAAAGTTGCTATCTGAAAAGATGGGAGCAGCTATGCTGGGAGGATGCTATGTCACCGAAAAAATAGAATCGGAGCAAACGATTATGTCCTCGCACCAAGATTCGCGCATAATTGGAGGGGTGGCGTTGCATTCGCACCATAGCAGCTTGAGATAGGGCTGGGAAAAACTTGAAGATGTTCATCTTCTTTCCGTAGTTTGATGCACTTGAGAAGAGAGATCGTAAAGCAATGGGAAAGCACCAGGTCCATGGCCTGCAGGTATTCTATGCCTAATTCACTTGTGGCTGATTGCTGAGAATAGAAAGGGTGACGGAAGGACAGAGGAGAGCACAAAATTCACCAAATTGCGGGCGAAGGATTCATGTAGGGCCTCCTTGGTTTGAATTGCAGGATTCAGTACCGCGGTGGCCACTGATCAGGAGTTGGTGACCTCCAGCACAAACAAGGCACGACTAACCCATATAGCTGAAATAGAGCTCTTCTTGTTAAAATACAGAAAAATAGACAAGAAAAACAACGCAAACAGGCAAGGTCAGCAAAATCCACTGCAATGCAAAATAAAGCCTGAGAACCTTAACAGTCATCGATATCAGAACATGGGGATCCATTCATGAACGAACAAAAAACTAGCAGATCAGCGAGGAGAGCAGTAATCCACCACAATGCAAAACACAATCCGGTGATCCATAACAGTCATCGAATTCAGACTTATGACTCCAGTCTATACCTTTGAAATACTCAAAAGCGAAATCTAATCCGCACCTGGAATCTGAAACACTCAAAAGATCAAGAACAACCTGTATGAACGAGCTATGAAAACTAATAACAGCAGAACATCTTTACTGAACTAACCCATTCAGCTAGCATCTCTTAACCTAACACTATTTGACGGAACCAGTGATCACGCTCTCTTGCCGCAAAAACATTCTTACCATCAAACACGGCACAATTTACCAATTCTAGGATGCTCACGTTGTCACCGATTTCGGGTGATCATCGATACAGTTTCAGGTAAGCTCATCCCACTCCCATCAGTCGATCAGGTCCATTATTGCCTTGGTCACCTCCCTGGCAAGGTCGCTGCGGCGAAGCTCCACCTTCATCTGCTGTACCCTCTGCTTCTTGATCTTCTCGTCCAGCAAGCGTGCCTTGTCGTCGTCCATCTTTCCGAACTCCCGCTTGAACATGCTCTTCTTCACCTCCTCCGCGAGGTACGGGTACAACTCACACATCTCCTCAAATCCCTTGGGCTCGTGGTTGATCGCCTTGGCGATGGCAGCAGCAGTAGAAGCGGTGGCAGCGCGGGCCCTGTACTTGTGGCCACTCCAGAGGATCTTGGAGAGGTCGAAGAGCCGGCGGTCGTGTTCTTTGGTCGGCAGCTCGTACTTCTTGGCGGCTGACACATACCGATGCTTGAGGCTTTTGACCTTCCCCTGGAGCTCCTTGCTGCTGTAGGCACGGTTGTCGAGCTTTCCGGCGAGGGCTTCGACCAGAGCGTCGGGCTGCGGCAGGACGCCGTGCTCCTTTTTTTGGTGAGCGGCGAGGGCCTCGAGGATACGGACCTCGTCGTTGGTGGACCAGACGCGGTGGAAAGCCAGGCGCGGCTTCTTGGCCTCCGGGGCCTTCGCCTCCTGCTTCGGGGATGGCTTCGGCGGCGGCGCATCTTTGTCAGATTCGGAACCCTCATCGTCCTCGTCGTCGGAACTGTCCGAGTCCTCGCTCTGTCGCGCCGGCGGAGGCTGCTTCTTGGGGGCAGTGGTCGGGGCCGCGTGGGATGGCTCCTCCTCCTCCTCTTCCTCCTCGTCAGAGGTCTCGGACTCCTCGCCCTTCTGCGGCGGCGGAGGCGGGTTCTTGCGGGCAGGGGTACGAGACACGGCGATGGTCTCTTCGTCCTCGGACTCGTCTGCGCCCGAGTGCGACTCGTCAGAGGAGGCAGCCGGCGGTGGCGGCGGCGGTGGCGGCCTCTTCTCGCCGCGCTTCTTGGCCATGGTCGGAGAAGTAGGGTTGAGCGTTTGGGAGAAGAGGTGGGTGGCGGCGCCGGACAAGGTGGGGTTTCCCTTCTTCGGGTGTCGGGTCTCGGGTGTCCTTTCGTCAAGACACAGTCGGGCTTATAAGTCCCAGGTGGGCTTCCTCTTTCTATTGGTTTCAGCCGGCCCATCTCTATCTATATATCAATGCATTTTCGTGTCAGTATTATGTCCAGCCCAACCCAAATGTTGAAATAACATTTTCTCTTTTCCAGTTTAAGAAAACAAAATGTTTAAGATGAATCCTGTTCAAATTCCTTCCAAGAAAAAGAAACAAGACCAGCTAGGACTAGCCCTTGGCGGCATATTTTAATAGGAGAGGCAACCTGAGCACCCTGACGAGCCCAAGTCCCGAACATGGGTGGGCAGCGTGCACAACTGCATAGCCTGCCAACAGAGCAACGCTCTGTACTTTGTTTGATTCGTACCCCTTCGCTCGGGCGAACCAAGGGCGCTCAACTAGGGTTTACCCTCCCTATCGGTGGCGTCGCTGCTGATCTGTCTCGTCTCCTATGGTCCTAGGACTATGGAGGCGCGGTGGATCCCAGCCTTTGTCGGCAAGAGGGCTCCGTTTTTAGGTGTTTTTTTTAATTTAGGGTTTGTGCCATGCTTAGGAAGACAAATCGGCGGCGACTTCCTGAAGATGGAATAAAGTTCTCCCTGTCAAGCCCCCGCCCCGGTGGTGCTTCTAACGTCGTCGGAGGAGCGTGTGGAGGTGTGTCTCCGGCGAATCTCATGGGTCGGTCGGTGTCTGTCTTCAGTGGATCCACTTAGATCCGGTCTTCATTCGTTTGCGTCCATGCGTCTGCAGGTTGGATCCTTCATATCTATGTTCTCTTCATTGATGGCGGTTGTTGTTCTGGTGCGCTGGTCGTATGGGGCCTTAGCACGATGACTTTCTGACTGTCTACTACAACAAGGTTTGCCCGCTCTAATGAGGGAGGGGAGATGATGGCGGCGCGCCTTCGGCTCACTTCAATACTTGTAGTCGTCGCTAGGTGGTCCATGGACCTGAATGATTTTTTTACTTCTACTAGTGCTCTTTATGCTACCTCGAAAAAGAGCAACACTCTGTTCTCCCTTTCAAATTCCTTCGACATCCATCATCCGAAGAAAACATTATATCGACGTGCGGTAAGCATAGCAGGAAGCACCACATAACTGATGTGGTAAGGGCATCTCCAATGCCAACCCTAAAAATGGATATTGTATTTTTCCATGGATAGGTCCGCAGACACTGATGAAGGAGCCGGCCATCCAACCATGTCTGCATACATTTGAAAGCAAATTTGAACAAAACGAAAGAATTTCATGCAAACCTGATAATGTTCATTTAAACTGGATAAAATTCATTACATTTTTGATATATTTCAACTAAACAAAAGCGTCCGGAAGTTAATCTAGAATCTTCACCGGTGGTCATGAGCCCCAGAAAGCGTTCAACCTCTAAGTCCTTGTTGTTCCTCTCTATGTCCATGTCTGGCGGCTGTGAGTCCCGGGAAGTGAAGGTGCGGTCACCGGCGAAGAAGAGTAGGACATGTGACACAGACTGCCCCACATTAGACATGAGGCGCCGCTGTCCCGCATGCCCTACTCCTTGTCGGAGTCTGTGACCTGGCCATCGCCAGTGGAGGTGAGATCAATGATGGACGTGGACGGGTCGGCCACATGGTCGAAGCAATGCCAATGGGGACCAATTGACGACGTGAACGACGCGCAATTGCCGCTCTCGGTCGGTGCGACTGTTCAATGTCGGAGCCAGTGAGAGGTTGCGCCCACTCTGCGCGGGCATGAATGCAGCGCTGGTGCTCTGGAGTGGCGTTGAGCGGCATGACTGTGTGGCAACCGCTTCACGCGGGAAAGAGTGTGGGCGTGAGAGAGGTCTGTGGATGGGTTCGAGATGTCCACACATACGTGGCAGCGGTCCGGTCGCCCGCAAAGCCCCCTGGTTTGCCTTCGGTTGCAAGAAACAGATGTCCGAACCAGTCCATGGACCGATGGGTATCACGTTGGACGACAAATCGCGTCCGAACCACTCGGTCCAGATGAATGCGGGCGGTTTAGGTGTCCACGTTGGAGATGCCCTAAGTTATCTAAAAATAAGTTTAGCAGGAAGCAGCTGAATCTCTCATGGTAAATAAGTTAATTACCTTGTCTCGTTATGTTATCACGGATGCGATATCGCTAAATTTATGGTGGGACATATTCTTGCTAAGAGATCATCTCTCAATTAAGAGAAGGCAAACTTTTTCTTGTTGTTTCTCTCTTCTCCATCTCAATATTTATCTTGTGTGGCACTTCCATTGTACACGCCCAAAGGGAGAAAGAAAGAAAGAAAAAACGCTTATGTTAGCACCACAGGTTCAACAGCTTCACCAATCTTAAAGTGTTATTGGTGATAAAGAGCGCCATTAAGGGTGTGTTTCATAACCGTTCTCATAGTGGCATGGTTACTCTCCTTTGAGACATGTTGAATGCAGACTTTTTGAGTACATGTAACTTCAATTGTTTGGTAGCCTATATTGTTGAGACATGTCGTCCTGAGATTTTTTTTGTAGCCTGCATCGGTTAGGCTTGCTAGGCTGAGACTATGTTTGGTAGCATCTATATGAGGTAGCCTGCATCAATGGAGTTTTTAGTGCCAATACAACATTTGGCCAACATTTTGACTATAGGCAAATATGAAAAAACATATTTCTACACTAAAAATAGTTTTGGTAATAAAACATCACCATTTCAACATGATCTCAACAAGAAAAATATAGTCAATTATAATAAGAAAAAATAGCAATGCTCCATCTCAGAAACTTTATAAGAAGCAACATATACAATGCAACATTAGCAATGCTTCATCTCTAAAGTTTCTAAAGGCATATATACGTAGACATCCAATTCACCATGTCTAAATTCTATCAAAAGGCACCTATACATAGATCAAACACTCAATTCAGCATGCTAAGCAAACTCTATTGAGCACATTCGACAAAACCAGAGAACAAATTAGCAACATTGTTCTGCATCTTGCCTATGGGAGGAAATGAGTTTAACATTCGTTGTGCCTGCAGCTAGCTGACAAAATCAGAGAACACTTTAGTTGCTAATGTTGTGTCTGCAGCTAGCTACATGTTTGAGAGCTCATCGTGGAGCTTGGGCAGAGGAGGACATCATTGTGGAGCTTGGGCGGAGGTGGACGCCGGCAGGGCTCCACCTGGGCGACAACGAGGAGGGCGCTAGCAGGGTGGCGCTTCACAACCGACAGATAGGGTGTGTAGGTCGGGGCGCCTCTGCTGCTTGGTGCCCCTCGCCTTTGGCGCCAGTAAATGCAGGTGCTCCCCACGATACTGGCTCTTTGCAGCGGATGAACTATGTTTTAACCGATTAGGAGCAAGGTTACTAGGTATTGATTCCAAGTAGTTCATTTGAAATCATTTCTCAAACGTATGAATTACTCACTCCATCCCATAATATAAGAGCATCAATTTTTGCAACAATCAAATATATGTATGTTTGACAAAGATTAATAATATATGAAAATATTTTTCATGATGGGTCTAATGATACAAATTTGGTATTGTATATATTTGGAATGGAGGAAGTAATAGTCATGTCAAGACATAGCGGCCAAAAGGGTTAGATCACTAACCAAGATCGTCGAGGACAAAACAGTGTTTTAGTTTTTGGGTTGAGGACAACATAGTGTTGAATGGCAATTCTTGTCCATGTCATAGCGGAGAAACGAAAATGACAAATGAGTGAAGTGTTGATTCAACTTAATCGTGGCATCGAGGCATTTGTCCTCCCGCCATAACGTTACGCGCCATAAGTGGTGTTTAGCCTATTGCGATGGAGAAGCTGTTCGAAAAAGTTGGCTTCTGTTTTTTGCTCTTGATCTAGATGATCGAAACATTTTGTTCTTGAACATATTGGGTGGAGAGCTCTTTGTAAGCACCTCAGGAGGTGAAATCCAGCCTTTGAAGACTTATTTGCACATTTGACGACCAAAAATGCGATCAAGAGAGAAATATCTGAGCTTCATGTGAGAGCTTGAAGTGTCATATTTTTGCCAAGCATCTAAATAATAAGACAAAATTGTCAAAAACCACCACAATTACAGACCCGTTCTTAAAAAAAACTCCGACTTCAGTAAAGAAACTGAAAGCACTAAACACTCGGTTGGGAGTCGTTTGATGCTGAATCTGACGGTTGGGGCCCGTTGTTAATGGTGAGATGACAAGTAAAACTCGCACCGTTATACTATGACGTTAGGTTGCCATAGGGTCAACGCTTCAGAATCTCTCTCTCTCTCTCATGCATTTTATCGAGTACCTTGTGCGCGCTCTGTGGGCGGCCACTGCCATGCCATGAAACTAACCGTAGATGAACAAAGTGTGTGTTGCGGTGTGAGTCTTGACGAGTTCGTGCATGCAATAGGCAAAGGGGACACATTTGCGGCTTCCTGGAGTGGTTTGGGCGCTCAGGGTGACCGAAGAACACGACAACAATGACCAACGGACTTAGGCGTGGGATCAGTGGAGATCACGGGACGACAGTTTCACGGTGGCCTCGCCACCGCGGCGGGAGTGTGCGCCATCCATGGGCACGAATCACTGTCGCCCCTGAACCTGGTGAGCTAAGAGAACCTCGAGCTCCGGTGCGATACTGTGGCGGACGACCCTTCCTCCTGCTCTCCCATCTCCACGGAAGGCCTCTCCAGATACGTGTGCCCCTGGACGTGCTTCCCAACGGCCGTTGCGTCGTCACATTCTTTGTGCGCGCACTCATATGGATGCAATGGTTTCCTCTTCATCCACGGCTAGGGGTTTTGGATCGCGTCTGTCGCCATCGCAACCGAGACAACCGAGCCGCCGCTGCTCCTCGACGATTCTCTGGTCACCTGCAAAGCAAAAGGAGAATCCGCGACTACCGGTACACTGTACTTTTGCGCCATGGCCGCAAAGCCGTGCACGCTCGTCGCTCTACAAACTGCCGTTGCCGCACCGCGCCATAGCCCCTCTGTTGCGGGCCACCTGGTGGTGCTCGTCTGGCTCGTCCGAGTTGGACATGTTCTCGAACGGGAGGAGGCCGCCGGCATCCATGACCAGGTGGCTGATGTGATGCTGGTTGGAGGAGAAGGGGGACATGGCCCGAGGAATCAGGAAGGTGTCGCTGTTGTTCCGTTGTACTAGAAGAGGAAGCCATTCATGGCTGTGGCTATTTCTGCTTTGTCCCGGTTGGAGAGAGAGAGGGGGGGCAGCAAGTGACCTGGGCGCCGACGTGCGATGCGTACCTAGGCTCCTGGTCGGGGGCTAAACAGGAGCAAAGAGGATGAAGGTGTGGGAGAGAGGATGACAGGTGGGCCCTATGCCAGCCTATCAGTTGAGTCAAATGGTGTGAGTTTTCCCTTTCCATGTCATCACTTAAAGTGGGACCCATTCTTAATTTCTTGTCAAAACGAGCTCAACCGAGCGTTTTTTGCTTTTAGCAAAAAAAAAACACTTTTTCACATTGTTAACGATTCGATGGCTTTTTGAGAAGTCGCCCACAATTGTGGTGTTTTTTTTGGCAATTTACTCAAATAGTAAGATCGCCCCTTCTTTTTTTTGAGGGGTAGACCAAATTTTATTCACCGAAAACCACAGAAAGTGGGATACAAGTTTGGTCATGAGGTTGGTCAAACCAAACATGACGACCGTGCCCTAGCCTAAGCGAAAATTTTGCTAAATCATGTGCCTCATAATTAACTGCACGACTTTCAAAAATAAAATTACAGTTGAAAAGCAACGATTGCGACTTGATCTCTTTGATGATCGCTCCACTGCTTCCCATTGCTCCACTGTTGATATCATTGACAGCTTGTTTAGAGTCAGAAGCTATTACCAGGTTCTGTATATTTAGATCTGTCACTAAAGCTAGCTCCTCCCTGCATGCTATTACCTCCAATGTCGCTGGATCATACATCCCGTCAATTACTTGGGCTGAGCTGCCCATGTAGTTTCCAGCGCCATCTCTGCACACTGCCACTGCTTCTCCCCGTCTGCCAGGGCGTACCCCTGCATCAACATGAACTTTGCAGTACCCCGGGGGTGCCCAGGCTTCTGGGTTGTGCGCCCCATATGCCAACAGTTGGGCCGTGGCCCATGTACACTCCTCTGGGTCATGTGGTTTGCTTTTGCACAAGCTGCATTGCATTCCTAGGTCCACCAATGATCTAAATTGATACAATTTATTAAAAGAGTGAGCGATTGACCAATTGTGAGCTCACAACATTATGGGACACGTCTTTCTGATAACTTTGTTCTATCTGGCATATTCAAAGCTCTTGGACTTTCCTATTTGATAACCGCAAAATATTTCCTACCATATCAGGCGATTTATGGACAGTTGGATTTACCAATTTACTGCACATGTTCTCTATATAAGCCAATCATAAATCTCTAACCCAAGCGATTTCTCCCTAGCCCTTTGTATAGCACCTGCGTCCCATGCCGCCAAGTTTTGTTTACCCTTAGTGTTGGTACAACCACACCACACTCCCTCCTACATTGTGGCCTTTAGATCCAAGAGCAACACCGACCCCATACCTCACCTCCTCGGCTCTTCCCCCCTTGCCATCTTATCATCGTGCTCTCTATCGCCTTCATCATCTCTCTCAAATCATTGTTAGATTTGGATCCGCCGCCTTCCCAAGAACTAATTCACCACCTATATCCACCACCGCCTTTTCTTGGTATATCTGTCCTTACCTCTCTTGCCATCGCCAAGCAATCGACGCCTTAACCCTATGTTCTAGGCCCTATCGAATCTTACATCAAAAGTTTATCCTCACACAAAAAATGCCCTTGAGATGAAGGTAAAAGTGGTAATGAACAAATGGGAGTACATAAAGCTTAGAAAATATATTTAGCACTACGTGTGAACATTTTTCGTATACATGCTTCTATTGTTTTTATTTTGCAACTAAAATATGTTCCAATATTTGTGTTCCACAAATTTGTTTGAATGATATTTGTTGAGGAAGCATCATTACGATCAATCCATGCATTTGGTTTGATTTTGAGAGGTCGCTCAACTTTCACATCTCCATACACAGTTGCATTTCTTTCTTCTTCTTTTTTATTCATTGCCTGTGGATTTTACATCATATAGAATGTGTAGTTCTTCCTAGCAAATAATGAGGGCATGAAGAGTTGTTTGGTTGACAAGGCATGGTGTCGAGTGTCGGACACCACATTACTCCAGCCACAATGTAACAACTAATGTTGGATTTATTTATGGAAAATGGAAACTTCATTACCCCACCTTTGTAGCAACTAGGATGCATACAACTGTATCATTAAAAAACCAATAAACTTGGCAAAGAAAGAGCTTGTTACGAGTGAATAGAACAAGAAGTTGAAAACGGAAAATGTGATGCGCCATGTCCTAACAAATTCCTATTCTCATAGGATCATTACTTTCTAGTAAGAGAAGTCACCCAGAGGCTTACTTGGTAGCACCATGGACGGTCCATGGATTGTTGTCTATGCAGCTTAGGTTCGTCCCTGGCTCTGTATTACCAAGTCTAGCGTATACATCTATCATTTATTATTATTATTATTATTATTATTATTTGCTAGTAAGATATTACAACCACAATGCAAGAACCAAGTTACCATAAAGGAAAACTATTTGGCGGAGTACCATAAAACAATTCTCGTGTTAAAATATGAATACAGTCCTACTTGATCTAGTGCAATACCTCGATTCAACAATTCATTTTGTATGAAAAACTTGTGTAGATACACTTCTTCCAGCATAGGCTAAATTGTTTTTGTTTTTTGCTATGGACTCTGTTCATAATTGTAATGCAAACTTTCGTAAGGTGTGTGAGTAATACCTTATTAGTATAGTAGATATATTCCACTAAAATTTTAACCCCATTCACATAAATTACGTTTCCTAATAGCTTTTACCCGCATGTAACAACTCCCTCATATTTTGTCCACATATGAATCAAACCCTTATAGTTTGATTTGTCTTAACTTGCGATTCCTAACATTTATGCCCTCATGTAAAAATGTCTATATACTTGCAAGAGGACTTCACATATGAGTCCCACATTGCCATGCTCCATCTACATGGCCACTCCTCACCTTGGTAGAGACCTCCGTAGTGTGTGGATCGCATCAGCTCGCTGCAAACAAACTCCTTATGACCATCCCGCATGGCCTCGACACCTATTCCACATTCACCTAGGTCGTCTGCCACGTGCTGGATGTGCGCCCCCCCCCCCCCCCCGCCACCCTCCGCACCCTTGACTTTAGGGTTACTAACATGCATCCGTTGGCTTACCATGAGTTCATCACCTTTCTCAAGGGATTTGTGCATGTCATGGCTACCTACAATGGCGCTATCAACAACTTTGTGGAAGCGAACAAATATGAAAGTGGCATAAGCGATATTACTCAACACGTGAGGATGCTCCGCCTTGAGTTCTTAGGCCAGGATGAACCTGTTTTTGTTGACCGCTGATTGCCACGACAGTCACCTATTGGGCCGTGTAGGACCTCGAGGGAATTGTCAAGCTGGTGCGTCCACATCTTCCCACACGAGTTGCTCGAGGAGGGGTAAACTCAACACCATGGTATCACGCTAGGAGGTTTCAAACTTCTCCCACCGTTGCATGATTATGGAGAGCTCACCACACTCATCTTTAGGACACTAGTCGCCCAATGCTCGTGGCGGCCTACGCCAGATTGTTCTCCAAGTGCCTGCAGTTGCGGTCTATGTAAGTGTTGTTGCACCAAAAACCATGGGAAAAACCAAACATCATGGAGGAGGACACATTAGCGGCAGGGCTCATGTAGTTTATTTGTGGACCACTTCTCATTCCATGTGATTCGACCTCTCGCTCTCCCGTTGCTAGAGTGCCTAGCGTGCAAAATCATACCCATCATGTTAGCATTAGGCAATGTCGCATGCCTCACACACTTAAACATGAATCTAGGCTTATTTATCGTCGAGAACGAGCCTTGAGACATGTACCGGTACTAATACATGGTGTTACATGGCTAGGGGTCTCTCTCGAGGAAAAATAAGCCTAGGCTCAGGATTACGTGCACGGGGAGTGGGGCATTTCCAAATACTAGCATGGAAGGGCTATCATTGCACACCAGGTGCTCCTAAGGCAGTGGTGAGCAAGCGGATCACATGGAACAAGCAGTGGTCGACGATGAGCTCCCTGGGTCCCGATGTGGGTGCATCCAGCTACATGATGTTGGGTAGTTATAGGTTTTGGCATGACAACACCTGAGATTCACGGAGCACAACCGGGGCACCTGGAAAACACGTTGGTGCAGGCCGCCACATGCATCACCCGACTAATGTCTTAATGGACAAGCATGGTGTGCTCGCTATGCTGATGCAATGGCGAGGGGAGGTTGAAACCTTATAGCTTGAGGCCGAGGGAGAGTTGCGTCGACTCATTGTCAAGGACTCATAGGGGGAGAGATAGGCGACATTTGATCCTGGTGTGCCTGCAGCACGCTAGGTGGATACACAGGCTTGACGCGGACCTCCAGGTCCTCCACGCCCATTAGGTGACCGTTGTGGTACCAGAGAATCAATGAAGATGGGATCCTTCACGGTATGTTCAACTTATTTTTTGTACTTACATTTTAAAGGGGCAAGTTGGAACATAAATCACCGGCGATCTTCGTCTCTTTAGCTCTACCATCCCGACACCTGCTTTGATCTATAATCAATTGCATGCCTCTGCCCTTTGCACCGCCTTAGAGGAAACGAGAGGTCCTTGAATTGCGTCACGTCATATGCTTGTAGTGTTGGCTGCCTAAGCCATATACAATGCAAGATACCTACAGGGATGTTTCTAAAAATGAATCGAGTTTTACTTGAATGCTAGTGCCTATTGGTAGAGCACATGTGCTTAATTAGGCACATTTACTATGTAAAATAAGTGTTTGTGCTTAGAACGAAACTAACTTATTTTTGCATCCCTCTAAAAATTGCCGAACTTGATCGCTGGAGGCACTGTTCGGTTTGAGGAGTCCTATACGACAGCAGGTGCATCAAATGCCGCCCAAATGCACATGCGCGTGCGGCATCGGCCGACCTAGTTTATACACGTGCCACTCTTCCTTAGCGAGTGCTTTCCAATGATTTTTTTTATTTCGATTTCTAGTTTACAATGGTTCGATCGATTTTTTTCTTATAAGAAAGCATGAATTTTTATTTAAAATATGAACATACTAAAAAAAGTAGGAACAGCTTTTAAAATCACAGATTTATTTTGAAAGTATGTTTTAAAAAATGTGTGTACATTTTGTAAAATTGCATACATATTTTTTTAAATGCAGGAACAGTTTTGAAAATATATGAAAATTTTAAAGCGTGCGAACATTTTCTACAATTGCACGAACATTTTTAAAATATTCATCATGTATTTTAAAAATGTTCACCTGTATTTTAAAACTATTTACATAGACAAACAAGAAAATGTGTTTCTACTAATGAAAAAAGGAAAAGGAACAAAAATAAAAAGAAAATTGAAAATTTAGAAGGAAAACGAAGAAGAAAAGGAAACCAGATAACCAAAAGAAAACAAAACAAAACCGGCTACAAGAACCATAAATGGGCGTGACCCACGGCACGTTGGCTCTATGCGATTTTCTGATTTTTTTTTTACACAGCAGGAGGAATAGGGGAAACTTCTATTCCGCGCTAATTGCTCGAGGTTGTCATCATAACGCCCATGGCCGATCATTATGGTCGCACGTCTTGATTTGTTTTCACTCGATTTTTCTGCTGCTGCTCAACTTTTTTGTTGCTGCTCTGCTGGCTAAAGAAACATTCTTTTGTTCATTCTTAAAAAAATCAATGAAATAAAAGAGTTCACGAATGTAAAAAGAATTACGAATTTGTTAAGTTTCATGATTTTTTTAAAAAAGTTCACAAACTAGAAAACAATTCACGAATTTAAAAATGTTAATGAACTTTTTTAAAAGTTCACGATTTTGAGAAAATAGATACGAATTTAGTTTTCTAGAAAAACAAAAAATCATAAATTTAATTTTTTGCAACACTCGTAAATGGCCCTGGCCCATGGTGTGTTGGCTCGTGATTCCCCAGGGAGAAACTAACTAGCGCACTCCATCGTCTAAAAAAAACGAGAGCACTCCACGTGGTGCGCCTAGCCTTGCAATGTGTAACGTGCTGGACGCTTCCCCACAATTTTTTTCCTTTTTTTGTTTCTTTTCTTTTCTTCTCGGTTTCAGTTTTTTTCTTTTCTTTTTTTGATATTTTCCCTGTTTTTCTTCGGGTTTTTTTTTAATCTATGGGAGCACATGTGCGCTTACTGTCGTGCAACACATGTCTGCCCCAACGTGGAGCATGCGGAAGCACATGTGTGCTTCACCCCACATGAGCCCAAGTTAGTTCATTTGGGAAGCACACCTGTGCTCCCGCTGGGAGCACAATTGTCCTTCACCAGTGCGGGAGCACATGTTAGTTTCACTTGTGACAAATGTTAGGACATGCAGAGATCACAAGTTCGCGTTCGTTGAGAGCACACGTTGGAAGCACACATGTTAGTGTTATCCGGGAGCACCTAGGAGTACAAGTTAGTAATGGGATATTAGTTTTGAAAAAAAGAATCTGAAAAAACCACCTATTACTTTCGTGTATGGGAAGAAATTCCACAAAAAAATCTCAAGTTGCGACAAGTAGCATAGATGTGATACGTCACTTGAAACCACCAAAGAAGATGAAAGTAACCTTGTAAAGAGTATCCTTTAACTAGTCATTTCAGATCCTTCAACACTCGTTTTGTTGCAGAGAGTGACAAATAGGGTTTTACCGTTCAGCTAGTCGCAATGCTACATGGAGTCTGGCAACCAACTAGGCCATAGGCCGATGGATGGGAGGCACGAGGTAAAGGTGTTATGTTGTGCGGGAGTTATATCTCGCTTATAGAAAGATGATAGCTCCACTCTTCCGTACCACTCTCATATGGGTCGTTCCATTAGAATGCGGGAGCTCGCTCGTTTGCGTCTGGCTGTTGCGTTCAGTCGGTTCACTGTGGTTTTTTGATTTTTTTTCCCTTTTCGATTCTTTTTTTGTTTTATCAATGGTTTTTATATTTTTCAGCAATTTTATTTGGTTTTTCTTTTTTCTTCATTATAACTTGTCTTTTCTTTGTTTTCACTAGCTTCTTTGTTTTTTCTTGGTTTTCACTAACTTTTTTTGTTTTTCTTCATTTTTTCTTGGTTTTCACTGTTTTTCTTTCTTTCTTTTTCTTCGGTTTTCTTTCTTTAGTTTTTATTGATTTTCTTCGTGTTTTTTATTTTTATTTCTTTTACACTAGTTCTCTTTGGTTTTCTTTGGGGTTTTCTTTCTTTCTTTTTATGTGTTTTTCTTTATGGTTTTCATCAGTTTTAGAATCTTTTTGGTTGTCCTTTTTCTTTTTTCTACGCGTTGTTTGTATTTTTCTCTCTCTTCCATGTAAAAATTATGTAGATGTGAAACAGTATTTTTATACATGTTGAACATTTTTAAATACACAACTCATTTTTTAAAATAAATGTTTTCCATGTCTATTTTTGTATACATCAAGAATATTTTATACACATTAAAAAAATAATACATGATTAATTTTTTAAATACAATGATTAATATTTTTTAATACAATGAGTAACATTTCTTTCAAGTTCATGTGTGTGTCTAGTTTTTTCCCTAAACATTGTACATTTTTCATATGCATCTGACGATTTATTTGGTAACATTTAACATTTTCCAAATATATGATTACCATTTTTTATAATATCGTACACATTTTCTGAAATGCATGAACATTTTTAAAATGTCAACAAATACCTCTTTTTATATGCTATCATCATTTTTCATATACATTTGAAACAATTATTTTATATACATTTAAAGTTTTTCCAAATATATGATAAGCGTTTTTTTATAATGTTACTTACATTTTTTGAAACACATGAACATTTTTAAAATGTCATAAACATTTTTCTAATATGATATCAACATTTTTTTAATTAAGCTAACAATTGTTTTACATTGTGTTAACATTTTTCAAACTCATGATTTATTTTTTACTTATTTTTATGTTTTGAAATATATGTCTTTATAATATTTTAAAAAATAACAAATAAAGAACGGATTTGCTAATTCCCACCTGGATGAGAAATAGTTAAGTCACATCTAACTTACTAACCACACGATCCAAGCGCTCAAGATTCGTGTTTTTCAACACTTTTTGTACCATTTTGTGTTTTTTCCTTACTTGAGATAGATTTCGTGTTGTTTGTCCCAGTTTCAACTCCATCGTTGACAGGCAACTGGGGGCCCGACCCTTTTTGTCTCAGTTGCAAATCCATACCCAACGTGCAACTGGGCATGACACATGTTTTTGTCCCAGTTGCAAGCCTACTCTCGACATGCAAATGCGCCCACCTCCTTTTTTGTCCTAGTTGCAAGTTCAACCTTGATACACAACTGTTTTGTCTCAGTTATAAGTCCACCCTCGACACATAACTCGGGGGGGGGGGGGGGGGGGGGGGGGGGGATTTTGACCCAGTTGCAAGTCCACCCCAGTATTCAATTGGGCCCGCCTCTTTTCTGGTCCTAGTTGCGAGTCTACCCTTCTTACACAACTAAGCCCGACCCACTTTTTGTCCTAGTTACAATTCCTCCCTTGCTTCTCCTACTAATTAATTAGAAATCATTTTTACAAATCTCCTCCTCAGAGCGCCCTGTAACCTTATCTTTTCTTAATGGTACACTTTAAGACGTTCAGAATAGAAGAAGAGACACATAACTTGGGGCCCGACCCCTTTTATCTCAGTTGCAAGTCCAACCTAACATGCAACTGGACATGAACCATTTTTTTCATAGTTGCAAGTTCATCTTCGATTTGTCTCTGGGTGTGATTTTGTCCCTGTGTTTTGTCTAGAAGCCCAATAACAACATAAAATGGCCAGTTAAAACATGAACCTTCAATATTGGTATGTTACGATAACTGCGCAGAAATTGCATGCATGTACTTACCTTAAAGCTGGCAAATTGAGCTAATTATCTTTCTACCAAAGCTAGCTAAACTAAGTAAGGCAGACATTTTAAACTTGATACGTTGGGAAGCATGCATGCATGCAAAAAAAAAAAGGAAAAGAGTAAGAGTGAGATTTGATTGATTGATTAAAAAAGTAGAGTGAGATGGATGCATTTATTTGGAGCGGCCGGTGACGTGACGTGACAGGTTTGTAGAGCTGTAGAACTTGGTACCCTGTGGTCGCTTACATCAGCCCAATGTGTTGTTCCGTGGGCAGCGGAGTTGTAGAGCTTGCGGTGAACTTGGGAAAATATCAGCTGATACAGGAGCTAAACTGCTCCCATGCTACGATGTGATCTCGGCCGTTGGATCTTACATCCAACGGTCAACATCTGGGGGATGTGGACTAGGGCGCGATTTTGGGCTTCCTGAAGGGCTCTTTTCAAAATGTTCTGGGGCTCCTGGGCTGACCATTGGATGTGAGATCCAATGGCCGAGAACAAATCGTAGCATGGGAGCATTTTAGCCCCCGTATCACCTGATATGCACTCCGGTGAACTTGCCATGTGTGGTCTGTCGTGCTTGGTTTCTGCCTCTCGACGATTGTGTCGGCTGCTTCCGTCTGAGAGCTCTAGGGTGAGGGACTGTGTCGGTCGATGGTGCGGCATCCTTTGTGTCAGGGCGAGAGGACAGGTGGGTCCTTTCCAACAATAGAGACGGAAGTAGTGCGTCTTATTTCGTCAAGGTAATATCACTGGCAGTCATACAACTTGCGCTGGATGTTCAGTTTGGTGTTAAAACTTCAAAAATACAGATTTGTAGTCATCTAACTTGTCTTTTGATGCAAATACGGTGCTTTCTACGTACACCCAGCCTGCATGGCATGCCAGCATGGCGTGGCCCACATATCAGTGGGTAAGAGAAAAAAACTCAGATAACTCCCTGAATTTTTTGAATTACGTAGAAAAGCAGTAAAAAGGAGCTGTCAAGATTCAAACACGAAACCAACTAGAACGCGCGCACCCTGTGAACCACCAGGCCGAATGAATACAGACGGTTCTTGAGGATAACCATGTTTTTTTTTTAGTGGAGAACCACGTTATATTTTTTTTAGGAGAACCACGTTATATATTCCCTCATCTTGAACACATGGACTGTCAGCTATAATGGGCTACGATCAGTGCAGCCCATTATGCACCTTTGAAGTTTTCTTAGAATTTGTATGTAAATTATGATCTCAGTAGTAAAAATAATATTTAATTATTTGCATGTCATAAATATTGTAAATACAAACAAAATAATTTTCTTTCAAAATGGTTCATGTATTATTTCGAAAATATTTATATGTTTCAAAACAATACAAATATTTGTAAAATTACGATTAGAAATTTAATTTTAATTATAAAAAATTTCAATAATTATGCACATATTTGTTCAAAAAAATATTGTTATCCACATTAGACAATAGAGCTTGAAAGGTGTAGTAGCTATATCGGCTTGTGTTCTGCTCGTAGGTCGCAATTGGAGACCTAGCGGCTCCCTTTTTTATGTTAATTTGCTCATCTATGAGCAGTACAGTTTTTCTATCATATTTTTGAATTTTACTTTTACAAATATTTATATTACTTTAAATTATACAAACATTTTAAATCTGCAGATCATAATTTATATAAAAAATCTTAAGAAAATCAAAGGTGCAAATTAGGGCTGCACTGATCATAGCCGATTAGAGCTGACAGGCCCATATGTTCTGAGAAAGGGAATATAAGCAGTGGTTATCCTTTAAAAGCGTCACAAATCATTACGCGGAGTGGTTCACAAGGTGCGGGCTCCTCCAGTACGTCGTTAGTTTGAATCCTACGACCAACTATTTTTCTCTTATTAATTCTTAATAGTTCACTCACGGGTGGGTCACACATAGGCTTTGCTACGTAACTTAAAAAAAATCCAAGGAGTTATCTGATTTTTTTTACGCCCAGCCACTGACATGTGGGCCATCCCATGCTGGCATGCCATGCAGGCAGGCTGTACATCCGGATACAGTAGAAAGCACCGTATTTGTACCAAACAATAAGTTAGACGACCATAAATCCGTATTTTTAAAGTTTTAGCACTAAACTGAACATCCAACGCAAGTTCTATGACTGCCAGTGATATTATCTCTATTTCGTCCATCCTGTGGTAGACAATGGCACGAGCTCCCTCGTGTGCTTTGGCGCTGCATAGTTGTCTTGCTCTGACGCTTCGTAGGTAACGCCTGGCCTCGGCCTCTTTTCTAAAAGACGCGACGTGACAAGCAGGTGTGTTTGGTTTGTTCTTTGTGGAGGTGCACCCGATGGAATGAACGAAGACATGTAATTAACTTATGATGATGACAAAAAAAGAATGTTTGTTGGATGGATGGAATCAAATGAAGAAACGTACTCCCTCCGTCCGCGAATAAGTGTACATCTAGATTTTGTTCTAAGTTAAAGTTTTAAAATTTTGATCAACTTTATTGAAAATAATAGTAACATATATGGCATCAAATTGGTATATTATCAAAATACATTTCAAAACGGATCTAGTGATACTAATTTAATGTCATAAATGCTGCTGCTTTTTTTCTAGAAAGTTGGTTAAAATTTTAAAACTTTGAATTAAGACAAAATTTTAAAACTTTGACTGATTTCACTGGTAGAGTGTCTGATTTTAGCTTATTAACGTACAAAGACTATGTTAAGATTAGTATAAAGAAGGTTTTTTTTCTATAAGCTTCACCAGAGAAAGCCTGTCTTCTCGGACATCATGTAATCAAATTGGACCAGGCAAAAAATCGACTTACCTGGAACCTAACTGGGCTGGCCCATTCGTGATGCCCTGACGCGCGCGGTCGCTCCAACTCGCATTAGGCAGGCATCGCTATATCTCGCGTTCAGCAAGTCGAGGTGTCCAACTCGCTGAAGCGCACACGCGCGGGAAAAAACCAGCCTGTTTTCTATTTTTTGCTTTCATTTTTTTACTTTTTATACTTTGAAATATTCTAAATATATATTACAAAAAATACTCTTCCAAAAACATTTAATTTTTTTTGAACACATATTAAAATAATGTTGAACACGTAGTCAAATGTTGAACAAATATTTGAAAAAAATGTTGATCATGTATATAAAAATGTTGAACAAGTACTTGAAAAATGTTGAACAAGGATTTTGAAAAATGTTGAACAAACATTTAAGAAAATGTTGATCATGTACATAAAAAAGTTGAACACGTATTTGAAAAAATGTTGAACAAGTTTTTAAGAAAATGTTGAACAAATATTTAAAAAAATGATGAACAATTATATGAGAATGTAGAATGGAAAAACAAAAAGAAACAAAGAATGAAAAACAAAAATAAACCAGAAAAAAAAGAATAAACGAAAGAAAGAATGTAGAATGAAAAAAAATCATGAATAAAAAAGAGAAACCAAAAGAAAAAAATGAACTTTGCATAATAACGAAAAAAAGCCGGAAAAAAAAAAGAAAACCAAACAAAGAATGAAAGAAACGAAAAAAAGGAAAAAAAAACGGAGAAATAAAAAAATGCCTCCGGTCTTTTACCTCAAGTTTTTCTTTTTTAGGGGAGGTCTTTTACGTCAAGTAGAGTGCAACTCCAACGTAGAGACCAAGTGAAAAGTGGCGCATTGGTAGCAGCTCTACAGATTATTGAAACGACCCAGGTTTGAATCAGCTCACGACCTCATTTTTTTTTCTCTAGGCCCACTAGGGCCGGCTCGAAGAAATACTCCAAAGACTTCGATAAAGAGTTTGTAATTAGACTAGA
The DNA here is from genome assembly GCA_011799875.1 of Thinopyrum elongatum. Classification (NCBI taxonomy): domain Eukaryota; kingdom Viridiplantae; phylum Streptophyta; class Magnoliopsida; order Poales; family Poaceae; genus Thinopyrum; species Thinopyrum elongatum. The sequence continues at coordinate 210,517,622 of CM022303.1, forward strand.
ACAATTATGTTGTCACTCTTACAACTAATAATAGTTTTCGAAAGCGCCTTGAGTCGGCCATCTAGAAAGATGAGAAGCCTTGATCGATGAACGTATTTGGGCCTTTCTCTAGGCCCACTAGGGCCGGCTCGAAGAAATACTCCAAAGACTTCGATAAAGAGTTTGCAATTAGACTAGAGCAATTATGTTGTCACTCTTACAACCAATAATAGTTTTCGAAAGCGCCTTGAGTCGGCCATCTAGAAAGATGAGAAGCCTTGATCGATGAACGTATTTGGACCGGGGATGACGCTAGTGGGCCGGCTCAAAGAAATACTCCAAAGACTTCGGTAAAGAGTTTGCAATTAGACTAGAACAATGATGTTGTCACTCTTACAACCGCACGAACATTACCAATAATGATTTTCGAAAGCGCCTTGAGTCGGCCATCTAGAAAGATGAGAAGCCTTGATTGATGAACGTATTTGGGCCGGGGATGACGCTAGTGGGCCGGCTCGAAGAAATACTCCAAAGACTTCGATAAAGAGTCTGCAATTAGACTAGAGCAACGATGTTGTCACTCTTACACTCGCACGAACATTACCAATAATGGTTTTCGAAAAGCGCCTTGAGTTGCCCATCTAGAAAGATGGGAAGCCTTGATCGATGAACGTATTTGGGCCGGGGATGATCCCCTAGAAGTGCAGAGTCGTTACCATGATGCCGATGAAAGATTTCACCTCCACGAAGAATCAAACCAACAAAAAAAGCTTGACACAACAATATAAATTCATCATATCCTAACAATCAAATCTGCAAGGACAAAAAACTCTTTAACCTCCTCATGGCACCGTTAAAAGAACGAGAGGAAACTTATTCTCACACAAACTATGATGATCATTGGACGTTGACGAAGAACATAGAACTCTTGAAGATCCGAGGTCCCCCACCTCTCAGCGCCAAGATGACAACTGAAGGTGAGGGGACCTAAATTTCGTAGATGGCGACGTCGTACTACATTTGAATCGGCTCAATCGTCCGCTGGCTTTGCAAGTTCTGGCCTGCATCTCCCATCTCATTTAATAAAAAATGCAGTAATCATGTGTGAGCTCGGTTGATGGGAATGCGCCGCACAGCAATGCATCTCGCTCTAGAAGACCAGAAGTACACATGAAAGAAGGTGACGTCTTACGAGACCCGAGTTTATGCATTCAAACTTCAAAGCCGTGCCCGGCAGAACCGAGCAAGTGTGGTAACCTGGACTATTTGGTCAAATTTGCTCAGAGTGGAAAGCATGGCGTCCGTGTGCTATTGACCAGTTGACTTCATGCCTTCACACATATTCTGCAGCATGGAAATTCCATTTTTCTTTGCTCTGGTCAATCAAGAGTACACGCATACTAGTCCTTGATTAGTTGTATTGCCCTACATTAGCGGGTCCAGGCCACCAAAGATTCTCCGCAAGATTCCGTTGGCTTGATATTTGACTTGGACTGCACTGCACTGAATAAAGTTGCAACTTGGTAGGACAATAGGAGTATAGGACTGTGAAATATATTGTACTCCCTCATGCTTATTTGTTAGGCTAGATTTAAGTTGCATGTTTGTTTAGGATTACAGCACAATTATTGAATACTAGACCGGTTGTGTGCGTTTCACTGCGCCGTAGGTGTTGTTGGGTTCTCATACTCTTTTTTTATTTTGTTTGGCACGTGTGTGAGATGATGGAGTATTTTTTTTCCATAATGCGGTGTTTTGGTGGGCCCTTCTGTGAGATGTGATTCTATGTTATCTGCTAATCAACTCACTTGTATGTGGGAAATTTTCTTGCTCCGGTGACTTATGTACTATATTGGTCCTACACTGTCCCATGCTGGTACTTCATTTTTTTTGCCAGGTGATGCGTGGGACCGATGTGTTTTTATGGGCTAGTTGCTACCGATTGATTTGAGAAATTGTTGACTTGGTCAAAATCATGAACCAAATCCAAAATTGCACACCTCAATCAGAATCATTAACTCAGTCAAAATTATGAACCAAATCCTAAATTTAACACCTCAATTAAATGATATAGCTCCCAAATTAGGGAGCATATTCCAAAACAAAGAAAATAGGACGCCTAAAAAATTGTTGACTCAGTCAAAATCATGAAGCAAATCTGAAATTGAACACCTTAATTGAATGAGAGGGCTCCAAAATTAGGGAGCATAGTGAACTTAAGGATTAAGACTATTATTATAATATTCATTAATTTTTAGAATACCAAAATCCAGACAGACAAAATAGATACTTGATCCAAAACTATATCGGTCAATATTTGGGTCATATTTTGATTTGAAAATATTTAGATTAGTTTCTAATTGTACTAACGGTGCATGCATGCGCATAGTGGACTTTGTGCCATACGTTTATATTGTACTCAATGTTCATAAGAATGGACATTATGGCATAACCAATATTAGACCTGCATTTGACATCATGATATGTTTCCCATAGCTAGCAATAAATTACCAGAGACTGTTACATAGAGATGTTTATTTTTACAAAATTAATCTCCAGATAATGTAGAGATAAACTTTAGAAAATAACCTAACCTAGGTTGCTATATTGTTTGCAATTTTTTTTGAAGCGAAATATCTTTATATTTGGAACCGATGATTCGTTTCGCTACTATTGTTGTAGAAACTCTCGCATGTAGCTGATAGCCTTGGTCAGTTGAATCTGTCCAAGGTAGTGCAAAACTCTCTCTCTCTCTCTCTCTCTCTCTCTCTCTCTTAATGTTTAAAGTTGAAAGCTTACCCGATAATGTTTAAAGTTCACTCTCAACATTTTAAAGCTCGGAATCCAATGGCAGGGTAGTGGAGAGGGACGGTAGATTCTTTTGCAAGGTGGTATGCGACGAGAAAGGATAAGTAAGCACGAAGCTTTTCAAAAAACAACAAAAACAGCAAGCCACATGCATGATTGTCTTATAGAAAATCAACTCTCGCAGTGAGTAACTCTGAATTAGCCGTGTCTAATGAAGACTAGAGTCGTGGACCTTCAAGATTGTGAAAGTCATATAGACATCTCGCTATCAACACGAAAGTCGGCTCCCACCAAGGGGATAATCCTCTTAAACAACACATATAGGCCATCAAACATGTAGATTGATCCCAGTTTGGCTTGGGTACAACCATCCTCCAACCATCTAAACAATGGTTGATTCTCAATAGTTAAATTTTCAAAAAGATCAGGACATCAAACTTCTTATCATTTTTTATTCAATCGCCATAATTATAGTTCATCACAAGACCATATCGCAGGCAAGAAAAATACAAAACTCAACAGATTTAGACATAGCCTGCATAAACTATAATTGAAAAAATCCACCACCTTACACTTGAGGGAATTATTCGTAAAAGAATGGCCAAACCAATGCAATACAGTTAAATGAAACTAAACCAAAGAACGTATAGTATGAAGCACCAGGGCTCTATAAACCAAGTTCATGTGTGTGTAGGCCTGCCAGTTCGCGCTAGCAAGCTAGCCACCCCCGTTCAACCTGAAGGTGGGGCTGGGCATCCACCATTGGTGCTGTTCGTCCCGCAGGACGCCCCTGCCCCTCCCAGCAGGTTCTGCAGATACAGTCGCTTGAGAAGCTGGAGGATGGACTCGCCGGTGACTACGCCGGCAGCGGACTCTTCGGTCTGCACATTGCCGCCCAACGGCCGCGCCGAGCTCGACCCGACGAAGAGCGCCGTGATCGCCATCATCAGGAGCACCGGCACAACAAACTTCGATCTCATCATCATTCTGAATTCTGACCGGTTCACACAAACTAACTTTGCAAATAGCGCTGTGCGTAGCTGGATTGTGCTGCAAAGGTTAGCACTGTGAGATGGTTGAAATACTCTTCAGGTATCGCACTATTTAAAGAGAACTGATCAGCTGCATTTCTCTTCAATACCGCGTACGTACTCGCAGCGTGTGCGACTGGGCAGATAATTTGACGAGATAAATAGGGAGCGGAGAATTCTTTCTGCATACCTATCCGCACCTACCCGGACGTTGCACTACTGCTTACTAATACAGTGCGAAGTCTAACCGAGGCAGTGCAAGTCCACATGATTTTTACTTGAAATCAACGTGCTAATGTTCATCCCAAATAACACTACTTACTCCTTTGAGTATTAGTTGCGTAAGGGCAACTGTAGCTGATCCCTTAAAAGTTAGCGGAGTATATACCTTAGTGGAGTGTATATACTCCACTAAAATTTCACCGCACCTAGCCGATCCCCTAAAGTTAGCGGAGTATAATTAAATTTGCATAAATTCAATCAAATTTGAAACGAAAGATGATGCATTTAAACATAAGTACAACACATAAAGTTCTCGCAACCGAACATTAAACATAAATTTAAACTAAAACTAAACTACTTTTGGCCGAAGTAGAGGTCGAGCCAATCCTTCCAGGTGTGGCCACCCTCGGTGAGAGCTGGGTCCAGGCCGGTGCCGTCGTCGTCGCCGGGGAAGACGCTCCGCCACTCCTCGACGTCGATCTCGTTGTCGCCGCCCACCTCGCCGCCCGCATTGCCACCCTCCTCACCGCCCGCATTGCCACCGTCGTTGCCGCCCTCGTCGTCGGAGATGGACGATAACTTCGTTGTTATTGACGGCGAAGATCGCCCGCTCCGCCTCCACTAGCTCCGGGTACTGCCGGCGAAGGTCATCCATGTAGGCCTAGTCGGCGGCCTCGGCCTCGAGGCGCTCCCTCACCTCCTGGTCCTCCCGCGCCATCCGAGCGGACACCACCCCCAGCTCTGGTGGGACGTGGTCGACCGACCGTGTGCCGATGGGAAAATTGAGTCTCGCGTCACGGCCATGGAACTGACCTGCCACTGGTTGTATTCCATGGCCACGAGCTCGGCGGTGTGGAAGGAGTCGGCCCACTTCCGTGTGTCGGTCTCGCGATCGGTGATTTCAGCCACCCACGTCCCCCACGACCTCTGTCGGACGCCCATGTAGGTCCTCGTCAGCGGCCGCGGCGGAGCGAGGTCCGGGAAGTCCGCAAAACGCGTGGGGGGCACAACGACGGGCGGATCGGCCGTGCGGCGACGGCTCGAGGAAGCGGCCGCGGACGACGACCCGCGGGCGTGGCGGCGCAGATCCGCGCCGCGGATTGGCGGAGGGGACCGGGGGCCATCGTGTCTGGCTATCGGGAGGAGGGAGAGCGACGAATCGGGGCGGGGGTCGCGTCAGCGGCGGGGCGAGGGGGATAAGAGGAGGCGGGGGAGAGGATGAGAGAGTGGGGATTTTTTACTCGGCTGTCGCGAGCCGGAGTAATTTTTTTACTCCACTAACGTTTGATAAGAGATCGGCTAGGTGCGGTTTAGAGAGAAAAAAGCCAAATTTACTCCCTTACGACCGGATAAGAGATCGGTTAGACATGCCCTAACTTAACTGAGAATGCAGGGTCAAAATAAAAAACTTAAGTGAGACTAGCTTGGTATTTTAGATCTTAACATATTTTCTTATACGCAAAAGTTGATCCACCAATTCTTGGAGATTATGTATCAGAATATGAAATTTTGTTGCTGTTTCTTCGTAAACAATCTTCTTGCTTACTATGGAACGAATCCACTTTTCTAGGAAGATATAACTTTTGGGATAATGTACCCTTGTTTTTTCCGGAAAACCCTATGCTTCTTTATGGACCCTCTTATGCATTATGTGTGTCCTGCAGGTCTTTTTGGTTTGCTTAGTGAAAAATATCGTGTGTGCTATAAAATAAATTTAGATTCATCATCGAACAAATTTCTAAACATATATTTTTTGTCACATATTACAAATATTTCACTAGTTAAATTGTTGATCTAAGTTTCCTTGCTAGACTTATATTCCCATCCGGGGTGAGTACTGTGTGCTGCCGTTGCTTTATCCGGTTACAAGAAAATGCTAAACTTGGGAGTTGTACAAAATTTCTTAACATATATTTTGTGGCATAATATAAATATTTCACTAGTTAAATTGATGACCTAAGTTTCCGTGGCACTTACATTCTCATCCGGAGTGAGTACTGCGTGCTGCCGTTGCTTTATCCAGTCCTTAAAAAAAATGTTAAACTTGAGAGTCAAAACCACAACCTCACCATTGAGGTCTAGATCGATCAACCAATGGACTAATAACTAAAAGTGTTTGTGTCTTTGCTAATGTATCCATATGAAGCAGCGATGGGTCGGCGGAACCCATGCGGGTGGGCACAAGCTAAAACTACATAGTATGATAATCAACTCAACCAACTTTAGCTGTTGTCCACTATATTTTTTACCCTTCTTTACTACTATATCGGTAAAAAATATGTTATTTTCTTATTTCTTTCTTGGATTTCTATAGTGTATCGTTGGCTGGCGTCTTTCGGGCACTCTTCACACGGCGGAGGTAGTTCATGTTTCCACGAACACTCCGATGGGCGCTTCCCTTCAATGGCATCTATAGACTGATGTCTCCACATACATCCGACAATGGCGAGGACAATGTTGGCGATGCGGCCAGTGAGGCCTCCGCGGGAGATGCAGTTAGAGAGGTAGGCGATGCCGATGATTGGGGATGACAAACGTCTTAAGGTACAACCCATCCACATCATAGTAGTACTCCGGTGTGAGAAGGGTCACGTGCACGGAAACCACATATGCATATGCTGCAGTTATCAACCTGACAATTACATAGTTACCAGCTGCATATGCTATAGTTACTAACAATGCAACTATGTAATTACCCGGTTATGCATGCTATAGTTACCAACATGAGTCTTATGTACTTACACAACTGCCCATGCTATAGTTACCAACATCGTTATTATTTAGTTACCCAGTTGCATATGCTATAGTTACTAACATGATAATTTACACATATGTGTTCATGCCAGAGTTGCCAACATGACTCATCTATAGCTACCAGGTTGTCCATGCTATAGTTACCAACATGACACACTTATAATTATCAGGTTGCCCATGCTATAGTCATCAATGTGGTTTTTATGTAGTTAGCGAACTACATAAGATATAGTTACCAACATGGTTATTATGTAGTTACCGAGCTGCATATGATATATTTACCAACATGACACAACTATAGTTGTCAACTACTCATACTAAAGTTAATTACCAGGCTTCTCAAGCTATAGTTACCAACATGACTCAACTATAGTTACCAGGTCCTCCATGCTATAGCTACCAACATGACACAACTATAGTTAACAGGTTGTCCATGCTATAATTATTATTTAGTTATCCAGCTGCATATGATATAGCTACCAACATGGTTATTATGTAGTTATTGAGCTACATATGTTATAGTTACCAACATGACACAAGTATAGTTACCAGCTGCTCATCTTGAAGTTACTAGGTTGCTCATGCTATAGTTACTAACATGACTCAACTATAGTTATCTGGTTATCCATGCTATAGTTACCAACCTGACACAACTATAGTTACCAGGTTGTCGATGCGTAGTTCCCAACATCATTATTTTATAGTTACTGAGCCGCATATGATATAGTTGTCGAACTACATATGCTATAGTACCAACATGACATAAGTATAGTTACTAGCTACTCATGCTATAGTTACCAGCATGTCAACTATGTAGTGCGCAACTTCCCTTGCTATTTTTATCAACATGAGACAACTATAGTTACCAGCTGCCCATGCTACAATTTTCCAGTGTGGACTATTATTTCTTTTTACATCATGACTAGGATCAATTCAGAAAAGCTAGCCCTCACTTGATCTCCAATCAAATGGGTAGCCCAGGTGGCCCACTGAAGCAAGCGACTCCCAAGCCTGAGGGGAGATAAGCAACGTATCACAAAGTCTTCAATGATGAGAGGAAAAGTCTGCCGGTGTGCGCTAGTGGAAATTTTCGCCATCAAATAAATCGACTAGTTGAAGGAAGGAGGCACCCTCCAGTCCCTCGTATAGGTAGTGACTTTGTGATGGAATGATGGAACCACACATATGATGACCCATAGAACCACCACGTGTCGTCCTCTTCACGAGTTTGGCAAAAAGGACACGATGGGAGCCATTCAGAGACCTTGGGCCGAGGAGAAAAGAAGCGGCAACAAGGCTCGAACTCGCTCCGCCCCGCTCGACATATATCAAAGAAATGGTGGAAAAACATCAAGCTATGTCGGGCAGTCGAGGAACGCCTCACACATGTGGATGAAACCAAATATGATGATATAGAAGGAGGCATTTGATTTACTAGCTTTATCTGGTAGAAGTTGAGCGCCTCCTCCATTAAGATCGAAAGGTCTAAGTAATGCCCGCCAGCAAAATGATCCAAGGTCACCACCATCTCTCCCGCCACCCGGCGCGATAAACTGCCAATCGGAATATGCTAGGCCAACCAAGCGGGAAGAAAACACTTTTGATGGAATTCATAGATATGATCTTGTAAATCCATGATTCAAGCAACGATGGGGTCTCAGGAGAAGGAGGTCACAATCCCGCGAGCTCACTCTGTGCATGGATCCATAACATGGAGGAGAAGAATAATGGAATTGGGGATGTTGAACCTCAAGTAAAGGATACGGGAAGATGCGACAAGAAGCAATGGTACATCACTCCTGAACCATCAAGGATTTATTTATCCCATCCCATAACAAAGCAGTAGAAGCGCTCGAAGCATCGAGAAATCACGTGGATAGAGGTGCCGGGTAGGTGCCCTATGGGGCTCACATGAATTGAGTCATCACATAGACATCCCAAATAAATTCCCGCTAATGGGCCTTATGAACCTGGGAAGGAACGACATCTACAAATATTGCATCATCATGTGTGGCCAAGCTGATGTCTTACGCAACATACACACACTTGTCAAAATAGGAGCGAGGAATGGTCAAATGAGCCAATCCAGCTGAACACAAAGCAACACAATCCAAGGCGCCTAAGCGACTTCATCGAAAGTTCGAACTATCACATGACACATCCGCGACTTCATCACAAATGTTGATAGAGCTTTGTTGACCGACTTCCACATACGTGCTACCCCTGGTTCTCTTATCAAGAGATCCCAAAGGCGACCAGGGCCTTCGAAAATGGGACAAACAGGGAGACCGAGGCGAAAATGGAGGTGGTAATTGACCATGATCCCAATACAAAGGGAGTTGCCCAGCAAAACAAGGGGCATCTTCGATCAACACCAAGCAAAAGACCCATCGAATTAGCTTAGGCTAGTAGATCCCATCAGGATCGTCCACCCCAACTCGTTGAACACCATCTAGCTACTACCAGCCATTGTAATATTTGGTGATATAATTCCAGACAAGTAGGATGAGGGACGTTACTCGTCGTGTGAGGGCTGAAACCTGGGCAAATCCTTTCCCCATATTCATCTGTTAAGTTGAGGTTATGTTCCATTGTAATATAACAAGGTTCCCACAATGTTGTTAGGTACCTTGTGAAAGACACCTCAACATTATTAATGAAAAAGAAAGAAAACAATAAAATAAAATAAAATAAAACAAACAACCGATGAAAAAACACACTTAGCAGCCAGAAACCCAAAAATAACCTAAGAAAATTGGTCGTGAAACCTGTAAAGACGCTTGGCCAATGGCGCATCGGCTCTGTGCGATTCCCCAACATTTCGTCACACATAGCAACGAATAGGGTTTACTGTTCAGCTAATCCCGGTGATATATGGAGCCATGCACTAGATAGGAGTTGTGTTGGGTCGAACTATCGGAGACGTGAGCAGAGGTGTTGTGAGGAGTAGATGTTTTGTGCATATAAGTTGAATCATGTGTTTCTTTTTATTTTGCATATTAGTTTTGTCTTAAGTCTAATATATAGAAGTTTGTCTATATTTTTAGAAAAATATAAACATTCATAATACCAAATCAATATCACTATATCTATCATGGATTCTATTTTCATATCATATTTGTTTAATACTGTAGATATTGATAATTATTTGTTTGGTCAAACTTTATAAAGTTGGGCTTGAGCCAGATTTTTTTGCCGGAAGACTTACTCGAGATCCTTACCATTTAAGAAGAAACTTGGGAAATACTATATGCAATTATACATACGGTATATATATGATATTTTTTTACCAAAAGTGATAAGTATTCAGTCTTGTATAGTCATTTCTTTTTCCATATTTTGTGAACATTTTTTATGTATCATTTATTTGAAAATCAATAAAATATAGGCACCAGAGTTCTCCTGTTTCCCCTAAAAATGATAATATCCATCAATTATGCTGACCCGCCCTGGTCACCAGGCGTGGTACACATTTGAATCGGTCTCAACATCCGCTCCCTTTGCAAGTTCTCTCATCTCCCATCAGCGAAGGTGAAGTGTGCACTAGTTACACACGAACGAAGTTGTTGTCTTGACAAGACCCGAGTTCATGCATGGATACTCGGATTTGTCGTTTCAAACTTCAAAGCCGTACCCAGCACCAGCAGAAGCGAGCAACTGCCTGGACTATATATGGTCAAATTTGCTCAGAGTGGAAAGCACCGCGTCCGTGTGCTATTGACTAGTTGACTTCCTATAGCAATTCCATTTTGGAGCATGAAACTTATTAATTTTTCCTTTGGTCTGGTCAAGAGTACATGCGTACTAGTCTACATTAGTTGTATGCCCTACATTAGCGGGTCGAGTCGACGAAAGATCCATCATACAATTCCGTTGGCTTCAATGTTTGACTTGGACCGGGCCAGCATAAAGTTGCATGCGTATAGGATAATGATAGTATAATTGTACTCCCTCATGCTTGTTTGTTAGGCGCTACATTTAAGTTGCATGTTAGTTAGGCGCTAGATTAGAGCACACCGATTTAATATTAAGCCTATTATCATACTATTCATATAATTCTGCGGATGTCTCAAATTGGAGCAAACTGAATACATACGCTGATTTGAGAATATTTAGATTGATTTCCAACTGTACCAACGATGCATCTCTATACATAAAGACTGCACGTCACTCCGCCCATGGATCAAGACGCCCTAGAAGTCGTCCACGTCGCGCAGCTTCTGGTTGGGTATTCTAGTGGAGATCCGAGCACAGATTAGGTCGAGGTTGATTCCCTGCGGCGCCCCGAACTGATCATGCCCTCTCCATCTCTTGTTGTCAAAGGTTTGGAGTAACCTGACTTCGAATTTTGGTCTTTTTTACTTCTAAAAAAACAGAAAGTTGGATTCGATCAAATTAAGATAATGACTTATATTTTTGGATGTTGGACATTCCCCTTTTTTGAAACTTATCTCCGCAATTTGAAAGTCTGTTTAAATTATTGAAAGTTTTAACCAGATTTGCTGAAGGTTCATATAAAAATATATAGAAGTACAACTCACATTTTCTGAAACCCTGGTTATATTTTTGAAAGCTTAACCTACAATGTCTGAAGTTCACCCTCAAAATTTTGAAAGCTCCGAATTGATTTTCTTTTTTGGCAGGGAACTAGAGAGGCAAGCTACATGCAGATGCATATTGGTCCTGTGTAGAAAATCAACCTGCGGCAATGGGTGACTATTACTCCCTCCGTTCCTAAATATAAGTCTTTTTAGAGATTTCAATGCGGACTACATACGGATGTATACAGACACACTTTAGAGTGTAGATTCACTCATTTTGCTCTGTATGTAGTCCGTAGTAAAAACTCTAAAAAGACTTATATTTAGAAACGAAGAGAGTAGTTAGCAGTGTTTACCGAAGGCTAGAGCTGTGGATATTCAAGACTGATGAAGTCGAGTAACATCTCGCTACCGACAAGAACATCTGTTACCACCGAGGGTATAATCCTCGTAAATAAGACATATAGAAGTTGTGGGCACATCCACCCTTCTGATGATCTAAACAATGATTGGTTCTTAATAATTAAATTTCTAAAAAGAATAGGACATCAAACTACTTATCAACTTCTTTTTATTGAAAGTCATGATTATATACCGATACATATGATCCCTTACATTTCACCACGTGAATATATCACGGTTAAGAAAAGTAGAAAACCCGTCAGTAACTAGCTCAGATTTAGACATAGTCTGCATAAACTGAAATGGAAAAATCCACACCCTTACACTTGGGGGAAATTAATCGTCAAAGAATGGAACTAATGAATGCAATACCCAAGTAATTAAATAAACGAAACTAAATCAAAGAACGTATAATCTGAAGCACCAACACCGTGTAAACCAAGCTTCTGTGTAGGCACCTCCTCAACCCATAGGTGGGAGTGGTGCGCATTTAACATTGGGGCTGTTCGTCGAGCACGACGCCCCTGGTAGTGCTGCCTGAAGGTTCTGCAGATACAGTCGCTGGAGTAGCTGCAGGCTGGAGTGGTCGGAGACTACCACGGCAGCGGCCTCTCCGGCCAGCACATTGCCGCCCAACGGCCGCGCCGAGCTCGACCCGATGAGAAGCGTCGTGATCGCCATCGTCACGATCACCGAGACAACGAACTTCGATCTCATCATCATCATATTCTAAATTATGGTCGGTTCACACAAACAAGCTTTGCAAATAGCGCTATGCGTCGCTACTCGCTAGCTTAGCTAGATCGTGCTGCAAAGGTTAGCACTGTGAGATGGTTGAATTACTCGTTAGGTCTCGCGCCATTTAAAGGGAACTGATCGGCTGCATTTCTCTCGAATACCGCGTACGTACTTTCATCGTGTGCGACTGGGCAGAGAATTTGACGACATAAGCAGTGGGCAGAGAATTCTTTCTGCATGCCTATCCGCACCTACGCGGATGTTGCACTGCTTCTAAACTAATCTCTCAAAAAAAAATATGGTGCGAAGTCTAGCCGAGGTAGTACGAGGCACTACAAGTCCACATACGATTTTGACTTCAAACCAACGTGCTAATGTTCATCCCAAATCTCCACTGCAAATAAAAGAGCAAACACAATCTTCACTAAACGCACCCCACAAAACATATACAACCAATCCTACTGCATGATTAGACCCACTAATCTGAATCTAACAGCTAATCTTAATCTGATCTGTTCTATGTGTGCTCTTAGCAATTTATATTTACTGACCGTACTCCATTGCAATGGAAACTACTAATCACCCCATCAAAAAAAGAAACTAAGAGCATCTTCAATAGAAGATGTAGATGCAAAAATAACTACCTTTTGCATCTCCGAGGCCAAAAAACGGTGCTCGAACAGATGATGTAGATGCAAAAAAAAAAAAAAAAAACTTCTCCGCCTCCCGGAGATGTATCCTATACCACTTCGCGGTGCAAATTTGCATCTCCAACTCCAGGAGATGTAAAATCGCGTCCGCCCGCCAACTGCCCAACCGCCACTTCCATCCCCTTCTGCGCGACCGGCTGCCGCCGCCCGACTCCGCCGCCGGCCAAATCCACCTCAAATCAACGCAGCCACCCCCCGCCCGACGGCCGCCGGGCCCGCCGCGATTTCGCCGCCCCGTCCCCCGCCGCCTGCCTCGCCGGCGCGCCGCCCGGAGCCGACGATTCAGTTTCGGCCACCGCCGAATCGAAGGTTCTCCGGCGGCTGCGGCTGGCCTATAACCTTCCCCGGCGAGGTCTACGATGGGTAGGCTTCATCCAAGCCTAGACCCCCGCCGAAGTTAGTGGAGGCGCGCCACTCCGCCCGCCCGACGGCCGCGACCCTTGGCCGTTCTTCTGGCCGTTCGAAGCCGCCCGCCTGCCGCACGGAGCTCCCGACGATGTGCGGGTGCGGCCGTCTCTTCTGCTGTGCAGTCGCCGCCCGCAACCACCACCGCCGACGGCTACCCAACCCGCAGCCAGCCGAGTTCGTCCACCCCGCAAGCAAGGTGTTCGACGAAATTCCCGAAGGTAAAAAAACTATGAAACTTGAGGTTTTTTGTTGGCGATGGAAAGTAGTTTAATGGTGATTTTCCGCATTGTATATGAGCTTGTGTGACTCCTCTTTCGTGGATGATTCCTCGTCGGACGAGGAATTTGATTTAAACGAAGAAGAGGACATTGCAATCCTAGTGGCAATGCACACGGGGAAGAAGCGAAAGCACGGTGGTTCCGTCTATGGTTGTGCGTTCATTCGGAGAGAACGGGTGGATGCGCACAAGATGTTGATGCACAACTACTTCGGTTCACCACCCATTTTTCCGAAGAAGTACTTTCGCCGCCGGTTCAGAATGTCCAAAGACTTGTTCATCCACATTTGCAATTCCCTGAAGCAGCATGATCGATCCTTCGAGCAGAGGAGGAATTGTGCAGGGTTGCTTGGACATAGCACCGAAAAGAAGGTCACTGCCGCATTGCGCATGATGGCCTACAGTGTTCACGCAACACTACATTGATGCAACTTGGCGATGGCAGAGAGTACTTCTATCTTCTATGTCAAACAATTTGCAAAGGCTATTATACAAGTGTTTGGTGCAGAGTACTTGAGAGCTCCCAATGCTCAGGACACTCAGAGGCTGTTGGAGATGAACAAGGCTCGTGGGTTTCCAGGTATGCTAGGGTCCATCGATTGCATGCATTGGAAGTGGGAAAATTTCCCAAGAGCATGGCATGGACAGTTCAAGGGTCGTGGGAAGGATGCCACAATCATTCTTGTGGCCATTGCCGATCAAGAAACATGGATTTGGCATTCATATTTTGGCATGCCTGGATCTTGCAATGACATCAAAGTCCTCGACCGGTCATCTCTTTTTGCCAAGTTAGCAAATGGAGAAGCACCACCGGTGACCTTTGAAGCAAATGGCTGCACATATAACTACGAGTATTATCTTGCGGATGGCATCTACCCTAGGTGGAGTACTTTTGTCAAGCCAATTTCAAAACCCCAAGGTAAGAAAGAATTCATCTTTCACAATGCACAAGCGGCGTCTAGGAAAGATGTGAAGAGGGCTTTTGGGATTTTGCAATCCCAATTTGCTATTGTGCGAGGACCATCTAGATTCTGGGATCAAAAAATCCTTTGGTATATCATGACTGCTTCTGTGATCATGCATAATATGATCATTGAGAATGAGCGTGGACAGGGTTTAGATTACACCTTCTATTAGTTGATGGGCATACGCGTTATGCCCATGAGAAGAGAGGAGCGAATCAAACGCTTCATGAAGGTATACAATGAAATTAGAGACTCCGATTCGCATGATCTTCAGAAGGATTTGATGGAGGAGTATTGGAAATATCAAGGCGAGAGAGCCGCCTAGTTTCATTTATTTGTTTGTGTATTGTGCAAAACTATGTTGTATGTGTGATGCATTTGATGTTGTGGATTTGATGAACTATGTAATAATTTGATATTGTGGACATGTGCAATTTTTTATTTCATTATCGGATGTTTTATTTGAATTTGTGAGGCTGTTGAATAGCGGCTGTACAGCAGCCGAACAGCAATCACGCGGCGGGCGGCCGGTTTTGCATCTCCAGTTTACATCACCTATTGGAATTGCCTATTTACATCACCGTTTTACATCATCTGTTGGAGT
Source organism: Thinopyrum elongatum (assembly GCA_011799875.1). Classification (NCBI taxonomy): domain Eukaryota; kingdom Viridiplantae; phylum Streptophyta; class Magnoliopsida; order Poales; family Poaceae; genus Thinopyrum; species Thinopyrum elongatum. The sequence continues at coordinate 210,533,061 of CM022303.1, forward strand.
TGGGTCTTTTCTGGAGATGTAAAAACCACTTTTTGGTGATGTAAATTATACAACACCTACTTTTACATCTCCAAATTTACATCATCTATTGGAGATGCTCTAATCACGACCGCTTCCTATCTGGTCAACGAAAAATTAGCACCCCAACTCCATCGCCATCCACGCCCTCGCCGACGTGATGCGCTACCACGTCCTCCTCGAGTACCTCCCCGTCCGACCATGCCGCATCCCCACCTCAGGAAACCTCGTGACCAGGCCGTTCCAAACCATCGGGCGCGCATCCTCAGAGCTTGTTGTGGTCAACCTCACGGCCACGGGCGGCGGGAGTAGCTCCGCCATCATGATCCGCTCATCGTCGCCTTTCCCGTGGTCGAACGCCACCATCTTCGGCGTCGCCACCACGAAGCCGTACAACATCAGCGTGCTCGTTGTGGGCTGTGACGACCTCGGCTTAATCGTGCACTAATCATACACGCAAATGCACACGATCAAGCCTAAGGACTCACTTGAAGATATCACAACACAACTCTAAAACATAGACAAAATCATACAAGCATTTATTACAAGCCAGGGCCTCGAGGGCTCGAATACAAAGCTTGATGACAACAAGCATTAGCGGAAGCGTTAGATATCTGTATACAGATATAAAACAGAAAAAAGAGAAGCCTTTAGAAAGGCGGGACTAAAATAAAACACTACGATCGAAAGGCGCAGGCCTCCTGCCTGGGACCCTCCGTTCCTACTTCTGGACGTCGGCCAACTTGTAGAAGGATCCACCCTCGGGGAAGTAGTGGAAGTCGTCGGCGGGGCAGCTGTCTCAGGGGCTCCGTCAGCTAGTTGCATCAAATGAAAATGGGGAAAAAGAAAGTAAAGCAACCGTGAGTACTCATCCGAAGTACTCAGCAAGCCAAGGATCTACACTACATATGCAACATTATCAAAGGGAGGCTGTATATGTGGACTGGGCTGCAGAAATGCCAGAATAGTGGGGGAAAGCCTAGTCCTAGCGAAGACTAGCACCTTCAGCTTCTTCATCGGTCTTGCAGCATTAGAAGAGTGCAGATCAGCATAATGTAAAATAGTAATAGTACCAAGTAATAGTCTCGCCCAGAGATCCTTCCTCGACTCCCTGCGAGAAAGCGATCCCAGAGCCACATATCCAGGTATCATCTCAAGTTCTAGCTGTATCGATCGGGATACAACTCCGAGTGTCCTTTATCGTAGGACCGGCTATCGATAGTTGTGTTCTTCCCTGCAGGGGTGCACCAACTTACCCACCACGCTCGATTAACTCCGGCCGGACACACTTTCCTGGGTCATGCCCGGCCTCGGCCAAACGATACACCGTAACCCTACCTACAGCTCAGCAGAGAGGTCCCCGCCGGTCTACCTCCTAAGCGCAAGGGGTCTTGGGCCATCGCCCTGTGCACTCCGGGTCGTTGCGCGCAGGGTGGATACCAGCGCCTCGGCGCGTTTCGACCGTGCCGCCATGCTGAACTGGACGTCTGACAAAGCCTTCGGCTGATGCTACGATGCAGAGTGCCCATAACTCTTCTCACATGATGGTTAGTGCTATCCGACCAGAGGCCGGCTCGGATCATATATCCAAATCGTTAGTGGACTAGTGGCTTGCGGTAACGAGCAGAGACTCATGATCGATGTGACCCTGTCGCCCCGTCTCGAGGACTTGCTGCAAGGGCTAAGAATGCCCGGCTGCGCCTCGTAGAATAACTCACGGGTAACTATACATCATTCGCGGGTACCCCTCAGGGTCGACTCGCCTTTTCAAGTATTAGTATCAATAGTAATGCAAGGCATCCGTGTGGTCACCGTATCAAGGGGAATCCGAGGCATCACCCTCGTTGGACTCCCACCTGATGTAACATCTAGATGGACGTGGGAGGCATCACCCTCGAGGTCCACACGTGGGGTGTTGCGCGACTACGTCGTTATCGGGGGTGGTGTAGGAGGAATCACCCTCGCTTACCACGACCGGTTAACTAACCTACAAGGTTATCATCAGAAGTGCTAACGAGGTACCACCCTCGGCACTCGATGGTAACCCAGTAGTGTCGAGCAACTAAGGGGAAAGTGAGGTGCGGTGCCGGGGTCTGGTCTTCGATCCCGTTGATCGGGTCTTCTGAGAATCCAGCAGGGCAGTCAGGACAAGTGGAGGTCTCTGATGGGTCTCTACCCAGTCTATTCTGAACTGTTTAGGATAACAGTAAGGTATCAACAGCAGGTTACGATAAACAGGCTATGCAGCAGAAATAGGTAAAACAGTAACAATAGCAAAATCTAATGCAAGCATGAGACAATAGAATAGGCGATATCGGGATGATCAAGGGGGGGGGGGGGGGGGGGGGCTTGCCTGGTTGCTCGACGGCAAAGGCAAGGTCTTCGGTGGTGTAGCCAATCATCGAAGCTGTGTCGGTCTCGGAGACTACGTCGGTACCGAGATCTAACGAGAGAGAAAAGGGGGAAGAACAGTAAATACAAAGCAAACAAGTGCTACACAATGTATGACATGACAAAACGCAGTGTCGGGTGTGTCCTATCGTATGGTTGCACGCCATCGAGGAAGGGGATAATCATCCGGGAATATTTTCCCGGTTTCGGACATCTATCAGACAGACAAACCGGAGGGGAAGGTTACATGTTCAGGTAGTTAGGGGTATGTGACAGATAAACGGAGAGCGTATTCGGATTCGTCTCGTCGTTCTGAGCAACTTTCATATATAAAGTTTTTCCATCCGAGCTACGGTTAATTTTCTACGATTTCTCGAAGTTTTAAACTAATTTCTGGAATTTTCTGGTTTATTAATAATTCGAAATTATCCAATTGAAATTACTGGGTGCACCCGGTGCAGTGCACCCAGAGTGCACCAGAGGGGCTGACCAGCGGGACCCAGCAGCTGAGTCAGTAGGTCAAACGCTGACCAGCTGACTGGTCAGCGGAGCCAACCGGGCCCCACCTGTCTGTGACTGGGCACTGCCCAGTCATCAGGTTTGACTGGTCAGCGGGTCCAATGGGACCCGCGTGTCAGTGAGCCAGTTTTTTTAAATGAAGTTTAATTAGACCCTAAACTATTTAGTTAGCGGCCTGGGGCCCATTAGTCGGTGGGTATTAGGGGGCTAAACACGTCATTAGCAGCTAATGATGGCGCCACGTCGGCATCATCACCGGAGTTAACTCCGGCGCTAATCAGACGGCTCCGACGATCGCCGGCCGGTCGATTCCGGCGGCCGTTGGATGCGCAGGTGGGGTCTACGGGTTCAGCGCGAAGAGGCGAACCGGATGGTGGGAGTGGGTGGTGTCGGGGCGGCCGGAGGCGGCGACAGCAGCGAGTGGCGCGGCGAGCTGCGGCCAGGGAGACGTCGACACAGAGGGGAGAGGTAGGTGGGGGAGTGGGCTGGGCCGGCTCGGCCCAGTAGTCAGGTAAGTGGCGTTTTGGCCTTTTCTTTTTATTTCTGTTCTATTTTCTGTTTTTCTTCCTATTTTGCAAATTCCTAAGCCACTAGATGACTTTTGCAAGTTATGTGACTTAGCCCATTAATTGTAGGGTATGATTTGATAACACCAGGAATTGGTTTGGGTAGAATAAGATTACATTTGGATTTTTCATAAATGATTGGGCATTTAAATATGCAGGAGTTGCTCTGTTTTATTTGCTACTGTTCATTTTTGCATAAGGGTGATGTTATATTCCTTAACAAGTAAATGTTATGGAATATTTGCAAGTCGATGAACATTTTAGTTTCCACTTTGGGAACAACTTTTATTTTTTACTTTGAATTTGAATTTATTTCAGAGAGGGAATTTGAAATGAAGTGTTTAACCACTGGGATCTAACATTGCAAATGGATATGACTTGGCATGATTATCATTATGTCACAGTGCTTATTACACAGGGATGTTACAATTCTCCTCCTCTAAAAGAAATTCTCGTCCCGAGAATTAAGAAGTAGAGGGAAAAAGATCAGGATATTCCTTGCGAAGATGATCCTCGCGTTCCCAAGTGGCTTCATCTTCTGTATGATTAGACCACTGCACTTTCAGGAACTTAGTAACTTTCTGACGAGTTCGACGTTCAGCTTCATCGAGAATGCGGATTGGATGCTCCTTATAAGATAGATCATCTTGCAAATCGAGCATTTCGTGATCCACTGCATGGTGCGGAGATTCCTTGAAGCACTTACGAAGTTGCGATACGTGGAAGACATCGTGGATATGAGAGAATTGCGGCGGCAACTCCAATTTATAAGCCACCTGACCATGTCTGGCAACAATGCGGAAAGGACCAATGTAGCGTGGAGCTAGCTTGCCCTTGATTCCGAAACGGTGAGTGCCCTTCATAGGAGTGACTCGCAGATAAGCCTGATCACCAGGTTGATAAGTCAAACCCCATCGTTTGCGATCATAGTTGCTCTTCTGGCGGTCCTGAGCCGCCTTGAGATTTTCTCGGACAATACGAACTTGTTCTTCTGCGTGTTGAATAATGTCCAGTCCAACAAGAGGACGTTCCCCAGTTTCTGACCAATTCAGAGGGGTTCGACACTTACGTCCATATAGAACTTCGAATGGGGCCATTTTCAAGCTGGCTTGATAACTGTTGTTATAAGAGAACTCGGCATACGGGAGAGATTCTTCCCACTTCTTACCGAAAGAAATAACACAAGCTCGCAGCATGTCTTCAAGCACTTGATTTATTCGCTCGACTTGGCCTTGGGACTGGGGGTGATATGCTGAACTCCAGGTGATATGAGTTCCCATAGCTTGTTGGAAACTTTCCCAGAACTTGGAAGTGAAAAGGCCGCCATGGTCCGAACTGATCTCTTTCAGAATACCGTGGAGTGAAACAATTCTGGAGATGTATAATTCTGCTAACTGACTAGCAGTGATCGTCTCAATGACAGGCAGAAAGTGGGCAACTTTAGAGAGTTGGTCGACGACGACAAGAATAGCATCGTGATCCTTCTGTGACTTGGGAAGGCCAGTAATGAAATCCATCTGAACCTTATCCCATTTCCATAAAGGAATAGGAAGTGGTTACAGAATTCCAGCAGGCTTCTGATGTTCTGCTTTAACGCGACGGCAAACATCACATTCAGCAACATATCGAGCAATGTCTTGCTTCATTCTAGACCACCAGTACCTTTGACGGAGATCACGATACATCTTGGTGCTACCCGGATGAATAGACAACGGTGTTTCATGTGCCTCCTTCATGACCTTGTTAGTCATTAGCTTGAAGCGAGGTACGACAATGCGGTCTCTGAAATACAAGGTTCCATCTTCAGACAGCGAGAAATCCCTGTACTTTTCCAGGTGAAGGTCCTTCTTCATCATATCAACTTCAGCATCTTTAGCTTGTGCACTCTTAACGGCCTTCTCAAGGTCTGGTTCAACAACCAAGGTTTTTAGGTATCCTTGAGGAACTATCTCGAGATTTAGCTTTTGAAGCTCTTCATACAGAAGTGGTTGCTCTAGCTGGACTTCAAGTTCACAGCAATAGGATTTGCAGCTCAATGCATCAGCCATTACATTAGCCTTGCCAGGGGTATAAGAAATACCCAAATCATAGTCTGCAATGGTCTCCATCCATATTTGCTGACGGAGGTTTAGAGATGGTTGAGTGAACAAGTACTTCAGACTTTTATGATCCATGTATATCTCGCAACGATTACCGAGGAGGTAATGTCGCCACAATTGCAGTGCATAGATGACAGCAGCTAGTTCTAGATCATGTACCGGATAATTCTCTTCATGCGGGCGCAACTGACGAGAGCCATAGGCAATCACTTTACGCTCTTGCATTAGGACACAGCCTAGTCCTTCACGGGATGCGTCACAATAGATCACAAAATCTTTGCGAGAATCTGGAGGAGCAAGTACTGGGGCAGATGTCAGCTTGTCTTTGAGTGTTTGAAAACTTTCCTGACATTTTTCTGTCCATTCAAACTTAACGCCTTTGTGAAGCAGATCAGTTAGAGGCTTAGCAATCTTTGAGAAATTCTCGACAAAGCGACGACAATAGCTTGCAAGGCCGAGAAAACTTCTGACTTGCTTGACATTCTTCGGTGGAGTCCATTCAAGAATAGCCTGAACTCGTTCTGGGTTAACGGCAATGCCATCTTTCGAAATCACATGACCAAGATATGTCACTTCAGATAACCAGAACTCGCACTTGGAATACTTGGCATACAATTGATGTTCACGCAGCTTCTCCAGTACAAGCCGAAGATGTTCGGCATGTTCTTCTTCATTCTTCGAATATACCAGAATATCATCCAGATATACCACGACGAATTTGTCGAGATAATCCATGAAGATGTAGTTCATTAACCGGGAGAAGGTTGCTGGAGCATTAGTCAAGCTGAAAGACATGACAGTGTACTCGTAGGAACCATAACGAGTAACTAATGCTGTCTTCGGGATATCCTCTTCACGAACTCGGATCTGGTGGTATCCCAATCTCAAATCAAGCTTAGAGAACACTGAGGAACCAGCAAGTTGATCATACAGATCGTTGATTCTGGGAAGCGGATACTTGTACTGGATTGTTGCTTGGTTGATAGGTCGGTAATCTTGAACCAACCAATTCGTACCATCCTTCTTCTTGACAAAGAGGGAAGGTGCTCCCCAAGCAGATGAACTGGGGCGGATGAAACCCTTCTTAAGTGACTTGTCGATTTCTTCCTTAAGTTCAATAAGGTGATTCGGAGGCATCTTATACGGACGCTTAGCAATAGGGGTAGTGCCTGGTTTCAAGTCGATGACAAACTCGACAGCTCTCGCAGGGGGAATTCCTGGAAGTTCTTCCGGAAAGACATCTTGAAAATCACGAACAACTGGAATGTTCTCGATGCCTTCAAGAGGTGAAGCGTTCAATGCATTCAGAACATATATCTGATTCTCGGCATCCTGAGCTGTTCGAGCTGAGTATCTGATTGTTTGGCCAGAAGGGTGAGTGAGCTGGACTGTCTTAGTGGCATAGTCAATCAAAGCTTTATTCACTGTCAACCAATCCATGCCAAGAATGATGTCAATGTTGGAAGGTCCGAGCACAATAAGGGAAGCCGGAAATAGTAGACCTCCAATCTCAATATGGTTGTGGGGGCTTACTATTAAGGTTTGCCACTTAGACCCCGGGGATTGAATCGCTAAAGGAGTGGACAAATTTTCCGTACCTAACCCATGCAACTGAGCAAATTGTTGGGACACGAAAGCATGCGATGCTCCTGAATCAAAAAGAACAGAAGCTGGCACTGAATTAACGCGAAGGGTTCCCATCACAATTTTTGGTGACTCGCGAGCTTCTTCAATCTTGACATGGGTGACTTGACCCCGAACTATAGCAGACGGCCTGGCATTAGAGCTTCTGAGATGACGGTTCCGACAGCTCTTATTTCGACCAACAGGAGGATGTGGTGCAACCTGAGGAGATGCCATAGCATTAGGCTGTCCACCCTGAACTGTCAGCTGTCTCGGCGGTGAAGGCAGACGAGGTGCAACATAAGACGGCCTCGGTGTCGGAGTAGGTCGGTGATAAACAGTGTGCGGAATCCACACTCGACGTTTCTGAACAGGCTGACCCGAGGATGAGCCAGTATCACGCGTGCGCTTGAGCGATTCCTGGTATTCCTTCAGACCAGTTTCTACTCGGAAGGCTTGGCTGACAAGTGTCGCAAAGTCTGCGCAATCATGAACCACAAGTGCTAGCTCTATATCAGGATGCAGCCCTTCACGGAATTTCTCCTGCTTGCGGGCGTCAATGTCGACGTCATCTTTAGCATAGCGGGATAATTCGAGAAATTTCCTCTGATATTCATCCACAGTCATTGTGCCCTGTGTGAGTTTGCGGAATTCCTTCTTCTTCTGGTCGATCAGACCTTGAGGAATGTACCGTGCATGAAAAGCTGACGACTGGAATTCTTGCCAAGTGGGTACAGATTCAGCAGGCAACATACTCTTGTGGCTTTCCCACCATTGAGCAGCTAGACCCTTCAAGTGAAATGTCGCAAAAGTGACATAACTGGCAGGGGCAACTTTAGCTGACTCCATCTCAAACATAATGTCACGAAGCCAATCATCAGCATCCATAGGATTGGTGGAGCTGCGGAAAATAGACGGGTTGAGGCGCATGAATTCTGGCAAAGTTATTGGAGCAGACTGTTGCTGAACATTCTGAGTTGGGAACTGAGCCAATACTCCGGTCATAAACTGACGGTTGAGTTCAAACTGCTGCCTCATTTCAGCAATATAGGGTGGAGGCGAAGGATCATCAGCCATCCTGCCAAATTGACAGAGCAGTTTAGCAAGAAAAACTGCAGATGTATGGAATCATTCATGAAGTAAGGTGCACAACAGAAGGAAGTGCGATAGATACTTCATCACAGCCACATTAGACATTCAGATCCACGCATAGCCTCGGTTACCATCCGGTATTACGACAGCTGAAAAGAGAAGGCTAGACAACTAGGCGGCGCGCAGGCACCCGGTAAGGAAGTACACAATGAGACATAGCAAAGGCTACATCAACGTCGGAGAAAACTGTTAGAGCGAGGAATCTGCAAGTGACAACACAGGGTGCCCTCGATAAAAGGATCCTATAAGCAGAACCTGGCCCATAATCTCGAAGCAAGGGGGGATATTTCAGAACTCCGGGTGGATGTGATTACGAGATCCTAATGTCAGAGTTAGTAAAATTTTTAACCCGAAAGGAAGAGAGAACAGAGTCTCAGAGTAAAGACGAGGAATAAAAGATCCTAATACCACCCATTTGGCGACGTGGGCCCGTAAGCCACACAGCCATGTTAGTAAAATAGTTTTCGGTTCTAGACTCAACTTCGGCCAAAGAGTTTGGAAGGGGGTTCCTACAGGCAGTCGGCTCTGATACCAACCTGTGACGACCCCGGCTTAATCGTGCACTAATCATACACGCAAATGCACACGATCAAGCCTAAAGACTCACTTGAAGATATCACAACACAACTCTAAAACATAGACAAAATCATACAAGCATTTATTACAAACCAGGGCCTCGAGGGCTCGAATACAAAGCTTGATGACAACAAGCATTAGCGGAAGCGTTAGATATCTGTGTACAGATATAAAACAGAAAAAAGAGAAGCCTTTAGAAAGGCGGGACTAAAATAAAACACTACGATCGAAAGGCGCAGGCCTCCAGCCTGGGACCCTCCGTTCCTACTTCTGGACGTCGGCCAACTTGTAGAAGGATCCACCCTCGGGGAAGTAGTGGAAGTCGTCGGCGGGGCAGCTGTCTCAGGGGCTCCGTCAGCTGGTTGCATTAAATGCAAATAGGGAAAAAGAAAGTAAAGCAACCGTGAGTACTCATCCGAAGTACTCAGCAAGCCAAGGATCTACACTACATATGCAACATTATCAAAGGGAGGCTGTATATGTGGACTGGGCTACAGAAATGCCAGAATAGTGGGGGAAAGCCTAGTCCTAGCGAAGACTAGCATCTTCAGCTTCTTCATCGGTCTTGCAGCATTAGAAGAGTGCAGATCAGCATAATGTAAAGTAGTAATAGTATCAAGTAACAGTCTCGCCCAGAGATCCTTCCTCGACTCCCTGCGAGAAAGCGATCCCAGAGCCACATATCCAGGTATCATCTCAAGTTCTAGCTGTATCGATCGGGATACAACTCCGAGTGTCCTTTACCGTAGGACCGGCTATCGATAGTTGTGTTCTTCCCTGCAGGGGTGCACCAACTTACCCACCACGCTCGATTAACTCCGGCCGGACACACTTTCCTGGGTCATGCCCGGCCTCGGCCAAACGATACACCGCAACCCTACCTACAGCTCAGCAGAGAGGTCCCCGCCGGTCTACCTCCTAAGCGCAAGGGGTCTTGGGCCATCGCCCTGTGCACTCCGGGTCGTTGCGCGCAGGGTGGATACCAGCGCCTCGGCGCGTTCCGACCGTGCCGCCATGCTGAACTGGACGTCTGACAGAGCCTTCGGCTGATGCTACGATGCAGAGTGCCCATAACTCTTCTCACGTGATGGTTAGTGCTATCCGACCAGAGGCCGGCTCGGATCATATATCCAAATCGTTAGTGGACTAGTGGCTTGCGGTAACGAGCAGAGACTCACGATCGATGTGACCCTGTCGCCCCGTCTCGAGGACTTGCTGCAAGGGCTAAGAATGCCCGGCTACGCCTCGTAGAATAACTCATGGGTAACTATACATCATTCGTGGGTACCCCTCAGGGTCGACCCGCCTTTTCAAGTATTAGTATCAATAGTAATGCAAGGCATCCGTGTGGTCACCGTATCAAGGGGAATTCGAGGCATCACCCTCGTTGGACTCCCACATGATGTAACATCTAGATGGACGTGGGAGGCATCACCCTCGAGGTCCACACGTGGGGTGTTGCGCGACTACGTCGTTATCGGGGGTGGTGTAGGAGGAATCACCCTCGCTTACCACGACCAGTTAACTAACCTACAAGGTTATCATCAGAAGTGTTAACGAGGTACCACCCTCGTCACTCGATGGTAACCCAGTAGTGTCGAGCAACTAAGGGGAAAGTGAGGTGCGGTGCCGGGGTCTGGTCTTCGATCCCGTTGATCGGGTCTTCTGAGAATCCAGCACGGCAGTCAGGACAAGTGGAGGTCTCTGATGGGTCTCTACCCAGTCTATTCTGAACAGTTTAGGATAACAGTAAGGTATCAACAGCAGGTTACGATAAACAGGCTATGCAGCAGAAATAGGTAAAACAGTAACAATAGCAAAATCTAATGCAAACATAAGATAATAGAATAGGCGATATCGGGATGATCAAGGGGGGGGGGGGGGGGGGGGCTTGCCTGGTTGCTCGACGGCAAAGGCAAGGTCTTCGGTGGTGTAGCCAATCACCGGAGCTACGTCGGTCTCGGAGACTACGTCGGTACCGAGATCTAACGAGAGAGAAAAGGGGGAAGAACAGTAAATACAAAGCAAACAAGTGCTACACAATGTATGACATGACAAAACGCAGTGTCGGGTGTGTCCTATCGCATGGTTGCACGCCATCGAGGAAGGGGATATTCATCCGGGAATGTTTTCCCGGTTTCGGACGTCTATCAGACAGACGAACCGGAGGGGAAGGTTACATGTTCAGGTAGTTAGGGGTATGTGACAGATAAACAGAGAGCGTATTCGGATTCGTCTCGTCGTTCTGAGCAACTTTCATATATAAAGTTTTTCCATCCGAGCTACGGTTAATTTTCTACGATTTCTCGAAGTTTTAAACTAATTTCTGGAATTTTCTGGTTTATTAATAATTCAAAATTATCCAATTGAAATTACTGGGTGCACCCGGTGCAGTGCACCCAGAGTGCACCAGAGGGGCTGACCAGCGGGACCCAGCAGCTGAGTCAGCAGGTCAAACGCTGACCAGCTGACTGGTCAGCGGAGCCAACCGGGCCCCACCTGTCTGTGACTGGGCACTGCCTAGTCATCAAGTTTGACTGGTCAGCGGGTCCAGTGGGACCCGCGTGTCAGTGAGCCAGTTTTTTTAAATGAAGTTTAATTAGACCCTAAACTATTTAGTTAGCGGCCTGGGGCCCATTAGTCGGTGGGTATTAGGGGGCTAAACACGTCATTAGCAGCTAATGATGGCGCCATGTCAGCATCATCATCGGAGTTAACTCCGGCGCTAATCAGACGGCTCCGACGATCGCCGGCCGGTCGATTCCGGCGGCCGTTGGATGCGCAGGTGGGGTCTACGGGTTCAGCGCGAAGAGGCGAACCAGATGGTGGGAGTGGGTGGTGTCGGGGCGGCCGGAGGCTGCGACAGCAGCGAGTGGGGCGGCGGCACAGCCACGGGCTTGGTCAGCAAGGTGGCTAGAGTGCGTGGGGGAGCACGGCAGGCGGCGCAGCCACTTCCCACGAGCTCCGTGAGCGCGATGGCATGCCCGGGCGCGGCGTCTGTCCTCTGCAGCGACGGCGGTCTCAAGCACGGCGGCGGCGAGCTCGGATCCGAGCGGCGCCGTTGATCTAGCGCACGCGCGAGCTACCAGAGGGGACAGGGAGGAAGGTAGAGGCTCACCACGTGGCTAAGTAAAGCCGATGGCAGCTTAGAAGTGCCGGGGCGTTGCCGGAGACGACGGAGGCCCGCGGCGGCCGACGATGAGGAAGAAGGAGATTCCGGCGATGCTTAGCCTCCGGGGACCAGCGGAAGCAACTGGCGATCGGGCGAAGATTGGCGGTTCTCCTGGACAGCTCGGAAGGTCGCGCCGGCGCCGGTGGCCGCGAGGTTGACGGGGCGGTGGCGATCTCTCGGGACAGAGAGAGCAGAGGGGAACGACGAGCGCGTGAGTGAAGGAGAGAGAGAGAGCACACGCGCGTGGGAGAGAGAGGGGGAAATGTCGAGGGAGTCCAGGGGAGGTGCATGAGAGGGTGCTTATCCCCTCGCCTCAACGACTCCGTCGCGGTGGCGCGCGGCGAGTGGCGCGGCGAGCTGCGGCCAGGGAGACGTCGACACAGAGGGGAGAGGTAGGTGGGGGTGTGGGCTGGGCCGGCTCGGCCCAGTAGTCAGGTAAGTGGCCTTTTGGCCTTTTCTTTTTATTTCTGTTCTGTTTTCTGTTTTTCTTCCTATTTTGCAAATTCCTAAGCCACTAGATGACTTTTGCAAGTTATGTGACTTAGCCCATTAATTGTAGGGTATGATTTGATAACACCAGGAATTGGTTTGGGTAGAATAAGATTACATTTGGATTTTTCATAAATGATTGGGCATTTAAATATGCAGGAGTTGCTCTGTTTTATTTGCTACTGTTCATATTTGCTACTGTTCATATTTAACCACTGGGATCTAACATTGCAAATGGATATGACTTGGCATGATTATCATTATGTCACAGTGCTTATTACACAGGGATGTTACATGGGCAGCCTCATCGTCCCCTCCGGCTTCAACATCTCCGGCTCCAGCTCCGAGGGCCACCGACGCGCGGGGCCCGAGTGTTCAATGTGGCTGCCTCCATACTCGAGGCCTCCGGCGTCATGGACAACTTCGAGACCGACGAACGTGGCCCCGACATTACAATCTTCAACCCCACCCACGACCTTGCCCATCGTGCTGCACTACTACTACCCGCTCGGCTCCCTCGAGTGCATCGTGAACCTCGTCGAGCCCACGCTCGCCATCAAGTGCACCGAGGCAGGCCGCTTCACGCTCAGCATCACATGATACAACGGCTCTGTCGCCATCGACACCGGCGTCGTGCAGGCGTCGATCACTCGTACGGTGTTCGACCACAATCTTAAGTGACGAGGATTTCGAGTTCGTCCAGATTCTTAACATTTCTACTGTTTCCGGGCAGGCTACCAATCTTCAGCGGCGAGGATGGTGGTATGGTGGGGGAGACGGCGTTGCTAGATGACGCCAATAGTATAGTGGGTGGGTGCAAGCTCATTCCTCTGTGCTAGCATGCCAGAGGAAGGTTCTGAGATCTGCAGTGGGTCTATAGACAGGGAAATCAGGCCAGAGAATGCAGTGCTCGCGGCAGCAGAGCGGGAAGGGGTGGCCCCAAGAAGGGGGGCAACTTGCCGTGATTGAAGAACATGAGGAAAGTGCAGATAGAGGGGCAGTGATGTTCATGGGGAAGATGGAAGCTCATGCCCCTGGGTGGATGAAGAGGTAAATTGTTCAATTGTGTTCATTTGCTTATCGTCAAATACATTAACAATAAACTGAATCATGAAGCAAACATAAGGGACTCAATGGGGAAGAGTGCCTTAGCTTTTATTTGCCTGTGTTGGTACATTCATATTGCACAGCAAACATTATGGGATGTGGAAGTAAATTGTTCTATATGTCACTATTTACATTCATGCTTCAGCCAATTGCTCCAAAAGTCTGAACTGATGGAGAGAGGCGGCCAATATATTTCAACACTCTTCCTCACATCTAGGCTATGTTAGTCCTTAGAGATGGGATCGATGTAGGCCGTAGAATCGTTTTAGTTAATACTTCATTGGCAGGGTCTTGAACTCAAGACCTCTTGGCTCTGACACCATATTGAATTCATGCTCCAGCAAATTGCTTCAACAGTCTGAATTGATGGAGATAGGCGGGTAATATATTTCAACAACTAATTGTGCAGGATTGGAGTAGGGAGTCATCCACCGGATAGGATCGCATGTCCGGAGAGGGTTTGCGCACTTGAGAAGACAATCAGGGGTACGCGGACAAGTTGGGTGAGCATGTTCTTGAGCTTTTCATCCATTTGATTCATTAGGTGAGCCATATGTTTTTTATAACTTGTATTTCTGGGAGCATGGTTTCAGAATTCTATATGGGAGTAATGGAATTAAATTCAGGTTCCACGGTGTTGATAATGGAACTTTCTATCTACATAGGGGAGGCCTATGTAGGTCTTGCCGCCGTGAATACTCAACACTGATTCAACTTTGCAGATATCAGACAACGGGTGGTACATTACTGAGCACAGTCTCACACAATCATTCATTCACACCGACATGTGGTGTTGGGGATATTCCCCATGACCAAGACCCGCTCATAAGGATAAGCCGCCCTAAGGCTTAAGTCATTTCTGGGTTTAAGTCGCCCTAACGTTAAGTCATCTCTGGACTTAAGCAGCCCTGTTAAGTCATCTCAAATCCTAACCCGACAGGTGAGACCCGGCAGATTATGACCCGGCAGACAGTTATGACCCGGCAGACAGTTATAACCCGACAGACAGATTATGACCCGGCAGATGCATGGAGTCACGGAGATGAGTCTCAGAGATGAGTCGCCTAGAGTTAAGAAGCCCAAGGCGTTAAGAAGCCCATGGAGATAAGCCAGAATAGGTTAAGTCTTAATCCGACTTGGACTCTACATGTAACCCGCCCCTTCAACTTATATAAGGAGGGGCAGGTCACCCCAAGAGGGTCAAGTTTTTTAGAGGTTAGAAGAGACAAGTCTTAGACAAGATGAAAGTAGATACTCTCGAGATAGAGGTATCGAAACACCACCCATGTAACCGAGATTGTGATCATCATCAATATCAATCAAGCAGGATGTAGGCTTTTACCTCCACCGTGAGGGGCCAAACCAGGATAAAATATCGCGTCTCTCGTCCCACTTAACCCCGTTCAAGCTACCACTTAAATGTGTTGGCCTCACGACTAAGTCCTCACACTAGGACACCTGCCGTGACAAAACCACGACAGTTGGCGCCCACCGTGGGGCCGTGCACGGTGGTGATGAGTTCTTGGAGGGATCTCTCCGAGGGATCGAGGAGTTCACAATTTTCCGGGTGAAGAAGAGTCGTTGTGGAAGGATTTACATCATCGCGAAGGCGAGCAGTCAGATCTAATACCCGTCTGAGGTTCAAGAGAAATTAGGGTTGCAATTTGTTCGCTGACCCGGATTGATTGTACCAAGCCGCCATGGCCAAGTCAGCTGCCGCCCAACTTCATTGCCGCGGCCATTTCAAACGCACGGTGGAGTCCTTTTTGTCCAAGAGTTTGACTCGGCTTGGTTTTATTGGTCCTAGTTCGGATCAGTACGGTTCCATGACCCGGGACGAGGCCGGCCACGACCCGGATTCCCCCCTGTCTGTGCCCTCGACCTTGTTTCGAGCCACCCAGGCTTCACGCCTGCTCTGAATCGCCATCACGGCGAGATGCCAGCCGCTTCTGAAACTGCCCAGTCTGGCTCTTCCTCGACCCGCCGGCGCCTTTGCCCCTTGCTGCCGCTCCGCTGCGGGCCCGCCTTGCTGCGAGCCGCCTCTGCCACAGTCCAGCGCCTCAAAACCGCCTTGGCCACGCCTCTGCATCAGAGTCGCCTTGTCCAGGCCGAGTTGACCCGACTTCAAATCGCCTCCGCCATGCGCTGTCTCCGCCTCTGGCGTTGCAGCCCTGTACCAAGCTGACTGACCTCGCTTTGAGCCGCCAGCCACCGTCGCCTCGCTGGAGCGGCCATAAGCCGCCCACCTCCAAGCTATTGCCGGCATCTCCATCCATGGGACGCCTCCGTGGTCGTGAGCCGCCCCGGCCATGCTTCCGAGCCGCTGCTGTGGATTACCGCCGGCTCGACCCCTGTTCGACTTCTGTTTCTGAGTCATCGCCACAGTTTTGAAGCGCCTCTGCCACTGCGACAGTATGGCCTTGCGCCAAGTCAAGTCACTGGCCGCGTCAAGTCGCCGGCGCCCCCCTCGCCGACGTGCTGCCTTTACCGTGGGCAGCCTTGAGCCGTCACCGTTGAGCCGCCCCCGGCCTCGCTGCCACGGCGCCCTTGCCTCCAACTTGTTCTTCTGGCCGGGCGGCTTGGCCTCGCCTCCAAGCAGTTGCGCGCCACGCTGAACCGCCGCCTCACCTCGTGTTGCTTTGAGCCGCCGACCGTCTCGCACCAAGCCGGCCTTCGTTTCATCAACCCGCTACGGCCTCGACCCGCCAACCGTCGATGATCCGCCGTCCCAATGGCCTGTGCAAGCCGTCGGCGGGTTTGCCTCGCCCCGTCAGCCGCTGCCGTTCGAGGGCTGCTGCCGATTCGCTCCTCTATGTCGAGCCGCTATCGTCCGAAGGTTGCCGCAGGCTCACACTCGCATCCAGGCTCCGCCTCTTCATGAACTTCCACTGCCTAAGCCTCTGCTATTCATCCCCGCCGGCGTCCTTGAGCCGCTGCCATGAGTGACCTCTGCCGCCGTGCCTTGAGCCGGCTCACCTCTGCTAGAGACGCCCCCGCCAGGGCGGATACGAGCCACTCCCTCTCCCTGAAGATTGCCGGGCCGCGGGTACGCCCTACAGCAGCAGCACCTGAAGACCCGCCTCTGTCTCTGCTGTTTGCCACCATTTTCCTCTGTGGCTTTGTCTCCGCATCGAGCCGTCCCGCTTAACCCCGTTCAAGCTACCACTTAGATGCGTTGGCCTCACGACTAAGTCCCCACACTAGGACATCTGCCGTGACAAAACCACGACATGTGGGGAGAAGGTTCATTGGTCGTCGCACGAGCAAATAGATTAGCACACAAAAGGACTTGGTGAAACAGCTAAGGCAAAATTTTCTTTGACTACAAATTTAGGGCCAAATGTTGCTCCTTCTTTACCTTCAATTATTCGTTCCAGTTTAATTAGGATCAGAATTGTTTCAATTGGCATGATTGTTTGTACATAATCACCACCCTCCTTGTACTTTTGTCCAATTAGCATGAGTGTTTCAATTAGAATGATTGTTTCAATTAAATTGAAACAATCATGCTAATTGAAACACTTCTGGTCCTTTAGAGTATGATCTTCTTCCACTAGCAGTGAGCATATTATTTACACCTCTTCATTTGTCCATGTGATTTAATTTTTCTTCCACCCAAAAAACACTAATTTTTTTAGTGAAACATATGCAAATGAAAACCATGTAAAACCAAACAGCTATTTTGATAATTATGCGATGGAGTTAAGACGTGCGTTGCACGTGCAAACTTACTAGTAACTTTAAGTAGTTGTTGCCGTGATGTGACAAGAAATGTGAAACTTGATCAACTGGTTGATCATCTGGACTATCCTGCAAAAAAAAGGATGATCATCCGGACTAAACAGCTCTAGCCATTTGATTAGAGATCTAGCGAGGGCTTAGCTTTTTCTGAATCATATATGGAGTACTAGTATTATTTATTTATCCACTTGGATCAACATTAAAGTAGGGGGCTTCGTGAAAATTTAACTACTGAAATGGAAAACCAGATTCAACAATGTAAGCAATACCTTACAAAATAGAAAATTGAGATACGTTTACGGGGATTATTATATAATAAAGTCTCAGGAGCTGTCGTACATCAGTTGTGTAGTTCTGGTAGATTACCTACATGCATGTGTTGGAGCATCTACAACCAGGAGCCCCAAACCCGCCTCAAATGCTTGGACGGACGGCCCGATCACTGGTCGGTCACAAAAAATCAACTGAGACGAGCGTCTTAAACGGGTCTCAAACGTCCGGGCTGATCAGCACCCCTCATATCCAGCCAAATATGGGGTGGATATGGGAGCGTGCAGGTGCGCCCGCCACGTCGGACCCAACAGCCTGACCCCACCGGAAAATCACTAAATCCACCCTCTCGACCTACTGGATCTGTTTGCCTCTCCTCTTCTTCCTCCTCCTCGACATCCGTCTCGCCGCTCCGTCGCTGCTCGCGCTCCGCAGTGTTCCTAGCCTCTGCACCGCCAGTAGCGGCACATCAGCCCTCTCACCCATCCTCGCCGCCGAGTACGTCGTCGCCAGCTCGGATGCCACCACGGTACGTCCGGCAACTCTCTGGCCCCACCTTACACTCTATGTGTTCGATACACTATAGACCGGATATTTTATGATTTTATTAGGGAAAACGATTAATTACGATGTTTCCTTGGATGAGGAGTATGGACCGATGGAGCTTGATCAAATGATTCAAGATGAGTTCTTCGATTCCTCAGATTCGGACGAACAAGTGGACATGATCATGCTCATGAGCATGGAAGAGAAATGGACAGGCAGGTGGAGCATTCTATCAACTTTAAGGGCTCAATCAAATGGAGAAGAGTGATCAATCAAGATAGGATGTTCGGAGCATGGCTACTACAGAAGGACTACTTTGCTCCGAACCCAACTTTCCCAGATGATCCATGGTTTCGTCGCCGTTTTTGCATTCGGAAACCATTGTTTTTGCGCATTTTGGAGGGAATGAAGGCACACGATGATTACTTCAAGCTCAAAAGGGATTGTTGCTGTAACACCCCGTGTAATTAACAACAGTGATCACCCTTAGTTAATGTCATGTCAGCAAGTTCAACAGTGCCTAGTCATCATTTGCATCATATTGCATTTCGAACTCCTAATTCAAACTTTGAATTATTTAAAAGTGAAAATAAAAGTTGTTCCAAATTGGAAACTAAAATGTTCGGGTCGTGCCAGATAATGCATAAGTGATTATGGTGGTGAAACCAAACTTTTATGAAATGCTTAAATGCACTAAAATGATTTACATAGTAGCAAACCTATTTATTTAAATGCCTTTATTAATTAATAAAATATCAAACTAAATTATTTGAGGACTAGACTTTTTGTGACAATGTACTAAATTGAAATACTAAGTTAAATGCTAAGTATATATTTTACAAAAACTAAAATAATAGGAAACAAAGATAGAACAAAATAAAAGAAAAGAAAAACTAAGAAAAAAAATTAAAAGGAGAAAAACCAACCTCCCCCCCTACTGGGCTGTGGCCCAGCTGGCCACCAGGCCAACCAGGCCGGCCCACCCTCTGCCTACACCTAACCCTCCCCCGTGACCTAAATCGACCGCACCCCAACTCCCCCACGATTCCCCCCCACTTCCCCTCGCTCCTCTCCCCCCACCCCGATCTGGATCGGGGCTGCCGCCGTCGCCGCCCGCGGACCTTGCCGGAGCTGCCCCGTCGCCTCCCCCTACACGCATCGGCCGCCCCCTGCCCCGCGCCCACCTCCAACCGTCGTCGGGAGCGGCCGGACGAGCCACACCGGCGAGCTCGGCCTCGCCCCCTCGCGTGATGGGCGCCTGGGTGCGCCCCGCCCCAGCGCTCGTAACCCGTTGCCCGCTAAGGCCTGGGCCATTGACCAAGGGGCCCCACGCCCCTGTAAAAAAATGTTAGAATTTTTTTATTAAAAATAATAATAATTAAAATAATTAATTAATTAATCAATTAACTTAATTAATCCTCTTTATTAAACTAATTAACTATTTAACTAATTAAACTGTTAATTAGTTAGCAGCCTATGACAGTGGGCCCCGGTTGTCAGTTTGACCCAGTCAACATCCCTGTTGACTGCTGATGTCATGATGACATCATAATTGTATTTTTGAATTAATTTGATTAATAATAATTTCAGAATTGATTAAATCTTTAAAAATTAATATAAAATAAACTGTAACTCGGATTAAAATACATTGTACATGAAAGTTGCTTAGAACGACGAGACGAATCCGAATACGCAGTCCGTTTGTCCGTCACACGTCCCTAACATAACGAACATGCAACCGTCCCCCTCCGTTCCCTCTGTTCGAAAATGCCAAACACCAGGAACACTTTCCCGGATGTTTTCCCCCTTCGCCGGTATTAGCAATCCCTGTGTTAGATCACCCCTGGCACCGCGTATTGCCTTGTTATATTTTGTGATGCTTTGATTGCTCCGTATTTACTGTTTCTTCCCCCCTCTTCTTCTCCGGTAGACCCCGAGACCGGCGCCGATGCCACTGTGATCGACTACGTCGACGACGACCCTTCTTCCTTTTTGGCAGAGCTTCCAGGCAAGCCCCCCCTTTGATCATCCCGATATCGCCTATTCTATTTTCTCATGCTTGCATTAGATTTTGCTACTGTAATTGATTGCTCCTATTCTGATGCATAGCCTTCTTTTGTAACCTACTTATTGTTACCTTACCTGCCTATTTCAAACTGCTTAGTTTAGGCTGGCTAGAGACCCACCAGTGACCCCACTTGTCCCAACTGCCCCGCTGGATTATCAGAAGACCCGATCAACGAGATCAAAGACCAGGCCCCGGCACCGCCCATCACCCCCTTAGTTGTACGACACTACTGGGTTACTATCGAGTGCCGAGGGTGATACCTCGTCAGCACTTCTGATGTTAACCTTGTAGAGTAGCTATTCGGTCGTGGTCCTCGAGGGTGATTCCTCCGTCACCACTTTCGATAACAACGCTGTCGTGCAACACATCAAGTGTGAACCCATCGAGGGTGATTCCTCCGAGTTCACCTTGACGGATATATCAAGTAGGAATCCAATGAGGGTGATACCTCGGATTCCCTTGGTGTTATGGACACACGGATACTTGGGCTTTACAGCGGATACTTGGAAAGGCGGGTTGACCCTGAGGGGTACCCGTGAATGATGGGATGTCGGTTTGACCAGGAAGTTACCCGTGAGATATTTACGAGGCGCGGCCGGGCATTCTTAGCCCTTGCAGCAAGTCCTCGAGGCGGGGTGATGGGGTCACATCGATCGTGAGTCTTTGCTCATTACCGCAAGCCCCTAGTCCGCTAACGATTTGGATATTTGATCCGAGCAGGCCTCTGGCCTGATAGCACTAACCATCACGTGGGAAGAGTTATGGGCACTCTGCATCGTAGCATCAGCCGAAAGCTCTGTCAGACGTCCAGTTCTGCCTCGTGGCCGGGCCGGGCCAGTGCCATCTAGGACTGAGGTGGTGCTCATCCCGACCCTGCACACACCGACCCGGAGTGCACAGGGCGATGGCCCAAGACCCCTGAGCGCTTAGGATATAGACCGACGGGGACCTCTCTGCTGAGCTGTAGGTCGGGTTGCGGTGTATCGTTTGGCCGAGGCCGGGCATGACCCGGAAAAGTGTGTCCGGCCGGAGTAAAGCGAGCGTGGTGGGTAAGTTGGTGCACCCCTGTAGGGAAGAACACATCTATCGATAGCCGGTCCTACGGTAAAGGACACTCGGAGTTGTATCCCGATCGATACAACTAGAACTGGATACCTGTGATGATACCTGGATATGTGGCTCTGGGATTGCTTTCTCACAGGGAGTCGAGGAAGGATCTCTGGCCGAGGTTGATGCTTGGATATTAAGGCTCTGGGATTGCTTTCTCGCAGGGAGTCGAGAAAGGATCTCTGGGTGAGGTTGAGACTTAATGATACTACTACTCCATACTGTACTACTGTACACTCTTCTAATGCCGCAAGACCGTTGAAGATGCTAGTATTCGATAGGACTAGGCCTTCCCTCTATTCTGGCATTTCTGCAGCCCAGTCCACATATACAGCCTCCCTTTGATAATGTTGCATATGTAGTGTAGATCCTTGCTTGCTGAGTACTACGGATGAGTACTCACGGTTGCTTTGCTTTCTTTTTTTCTCCCCATATCCATTTGATGCAACCAGTTGACGGAGCCCCTGAGACAGCTGCCCTCACCGACGATCGCTACTACTACCTCGAGGGTGGATACTACTACGAGTTGGCCGATGACCAGGAGTAGGTTCGGAGGGTCCCAGGCAGGAGGCCTGCGTCTTTCGATCGTAGTGTTTTCTTTTGCCCCGCCTTTTAAGGGCCTATCTGTGTTTTCTTTTATATCTGTACTCAGATATCTGATGCTTCCGCTGACGCTTGTACGCGAGCTTATGTATTCGAGCCCTCGAGGCCCCTGGCTTGTAATATAAAGCTTGTATGACTTTATTTATGTTTTAGAGTTGTGTTGTGATATCTTCCCGTGAGTCCTTGGGCTTGATCGTGTGTATTTGCGTGTATGATTAGTGCACGATTGAGCCGGGGGCGTCACAGGTTGGTATCAGAGCCGACTGCCTGTAGGAACCCCCCTTTCTAACTCCTTGGCCGAAGTTGAGTCTAGTAATCGAAAACCGTTTTACTAACATGGCTGTGTGGCTTACGGCCCACGTCGCCAATTGGGTGGTATTAGGATCTTTTATTCCTCGTCTTTACTCTGGGACTCTGATCTCTCGTCTACTCGGGTTAAACATTTTACTAACTCTGACATTAGGTTCTCGTACCCACTTCCTCCCGAAGAGCCCCGACATTACCGAGGATCGCTTGCTTCGCCAGAAGACTCTGAAGATACTCCTCGATGATTCCCGAGACCCTGTGCCCACTGCCTTGCAGTTCCTGACCACCGATAAATCCTGACGGATAACTACTTACACTAGTCGTACATATATTCGATCCAGTTACTCTTTTGTTTCATCCGACATATCGAAATACTATCCGACATTTCGAGAATTCTCTGAACCTACTACCTGGCAGTTCCTTTCCGCCTGAACACATCTACGAATAAAACTTCATAATTACACGGGGTCCATTCATCCCCAGTTGTTCATATGCTTTCCAAAATACTTCGCAATGCTATATGATCTCCCGAAAATCCTTTGCAGCCTATTACTTTTTGATTCCCCTTGCCTGCTTGCATTATGGTTAATTCCATATGCCTAGCAATATTTATTAAAATCCTTTGTGATTATCATTCTGTTCCTATGGATTCAACGTATGTGCGACTATTCGCAATCAATAATTAATCCTTAGGAATTTTCTTTCCGACTCAGACATCATTCCGGATATGAGCTGGTTCTTGCCCAATCAAGATTCGATCGGTGTGCCTCTAAGTCTGTTCAACCTATCCACCTTCGATCGGAGCATCTGATTCTGATACACCGATCAAATTTCTTTGTATTTAAGCATCGAATTATTCAGATGTTTTCATAAACCAATGCATTTGCAATCTTCTTCCTCTGGTTGAGTACCGATACTCCCATCAGATCCTTTGCCGACCACCTGATCTTTTGTTGGATTATTATCTGACAATGTCCTTCATCTTCTATCTTTGTGAGTTCTTCCCCTGTTACAATTGCCTTCGGCAATGTGGTATCATTTAATTCTTTTCGTCCATATCCTATTTTGAGATGTTGTCTGTTGCTACTATAAGCGTGTGGTATAGATCCGTAAAATGCCCCTATGGGTTGTGTCTATGCTTTCGCTATCTGTGAGAACCCAAAAGTCTTCATGTGCCATACCTTATGGTATTCCACCAGTTAAACTTTCAAACTCTAAACATTCTTAACAGAGAGCAGTAAATGAGAAGTTGTTCATTGATGAAGTGGGAGTCGACCTTGAACTTTGTGTTCATGCCCATGGACCCGATGTAGAACTTATCATGGAAGCTGCTCGTAAAAATAATTATTTCCTTTGTACAAGTTCATCTAGTATCTATGAATTGATCCTTTGCAATCGTGGTTCCGACCATATTTCCTCCTTGATTCCGTTTCTCGGATAAGTTAAAATACTTGTCCTCTGCAGATCATTTCACCCGTCCAACCTCTACTCCGATTTACCTTCCGGTATTATCCCTAGTACTTGTTACTGGGAAGTTTAATACCCCATCACATCATTCCTAGCCTGATCGGTTATATCTTTATCGTGCCAACTTTTAACTGTGCTACCTGGTCCTCATGCCCGGAGCAACTTTCGACGATGAGCGAAGCTTACGTTGATCCTCCTCATCCTATATTTTCACCTCGAACAACATGCTTGATTTCGAGCTTGTGTCGCATCCGTGTTTTCCATAACCTTTTGCTTCATCATTCCTTTTGCTTGATGCCGTCGCTGTTCGATGGCCTCATCATAGTACCTCGACAAAATTTGTCGTGATCACCATCAATATATTGACTTATTCCAAATTATCAATTGAATTCATGGCTAGAAATACCATCCTTGCCCCCCGATGATTTGTGATATCATCGACAACCTCCTTGTATTCCTGCCAACACAGACTTGGTTATGTTTTGCTCATACCTTGTTTCTTTGCTATTACTGAAGTTATTCCCTGTGTATTCTTGTGGCCTTCAGAGCCAACCTTTTCTTGAAACACCATATCATCGCTACCTTGAGGCATGATTGTGGCATCCCGAATATCAAAAAGAACATTGGAAGCGCAACGCTAAATGTTTCTTGATCTATTATCCAAACACTATTGTATGGGTAATATCATGATTCTTCCCTCGCCCCTTTATCTAAATGCTTTTGATCTTGCTGGCCTATCATGTATATCGTGCTCCGCTTTTCCTTGGAAAGGATATACTCCTAGTTCTTGAGTGTAAACACATCTTCCTTCCCATTGGGTAATTTGAATAATCAATTAATCATTTTTCCTTTCCATTGGTTTGTTTAACCTTTCTTGTGATCTATATGATATAAGCAGAAATAATTCCCTGCTTATGAAAACACCTCAATGCACAACCTTGTCGATGTGACCCTGTTACTATTGTTGATGACAATCCGGTAACCCCCGATGGACGAGAACTTTGCCTTATTGGTCCGCCTTGTTCAACGAGCAGAAATATGGTTCTCTGCGTCCCTCGCCCTTGGTACCGACATTGTTACCGACATAACTGACAGGCTACCCTCTGACATGCCTTGCTATGATGACCGAGAAAGATGTCACCGCCCCTTCTACTTTTAACCCACATGGTGGGCCCATAACCCACAGTTCCACAGGATTGAAACCTAACTCTCCTGTACATCCCTGTTTTCCAAAATTGTTTCTCGCGCTTGGCTTCGTAAGTACATCACGAGCCACCCACCTAGTGATCTATTCTGGTATCATACGCAATGCTTATTCCCATTGCTCTGAACCCCTTTCACCCTCTGTTTCAGGCAACGAACGATTGCCTATCCGGTTGAAGCTTCTTATTGCACCTCCATACCTTGCTCTCGATGACTTTCTTGAATTTCAACTCGAGAGATGCCCCTATGCGACGTTCACTGAGATAGCCCCCAGGTACCTATCTTGTGTTGAGCTCCATCCTTCCCGAGTCTTTCCCCCTTACTCCACCCCTTAATTCTCGGGACGAGAATTCTTGTTAGTGGAGGAGAATTGTAACACCCCGTGTAATTAACAACAGTGATCACCCTTAGTTAATGTCATGTCAGCAAGTTCAATAGTGCCTAGTCATCATTTGCATCATATTGCATTTCGAACTCCTAATTCAAACTTTGAACTATTTTAAAGTGAAAATAAAAGTTATTCCAAATTGGAAACTAAAATGTTCGGGTCATGCCAGATAATGCATAAGTGATTATGGTGGTGAAACCAAACTTTTATGAAATGCTTAAATGCACTAAAATGATTTACATAGTAGCAAACCTATTTATTTAAATGCCTTTATTAATTAATAAAATATCAAACTAAATTATTTGAGGACTAGACTTTTTGTGACAATGGACTAAATTGAAATACTAAATTAGATGCTAAGTATATATTTTACAAAAACTAAAATAATAGGAAACAAAGATAGAACAGAATAAAAGAAAAGAAAAACTAACAAAAAAATTAAAAGGAGAAAAACCAACCTCCCCCCTACTAGGCCGTGGCCCAGCTGGCCACCAGGCCAACCAGGCCGGCCCACCCTCTGCCTACACCTAACCCTCCCCCGTGACCTAAATCGACCGCACCCCCACCTCCCCTCGCTCCTCTCTCCCCCTCGCCATGATCTGGATCGGGGCTGCCGCCGTCGCCGCCCGCGGACCTTGCCGGAGCTGCCCCGTCGCCCCCCTGCCGTCGCCGTTGCCTCCTCGTCCTCCTCCCCAAAGGCGCCAACGACCCTCGCCGCCCGATCCCCTGCAACGTGGGGTGAGGACCCCCCTCCGTCTTCCTTCTTCCTCGGCCACGGTCACCCCCCGGTCACCGCGCCCGTCACCTCCCCGTAGCCACGCTCCGCGCGATCGCCGCGTGCTTGCGTGCCCTTCCCCACGTACCCGCCTCGCCGGGTCGCACCCTGGCCACGCCCCTCGCAGCTGATCGCCCGGCTTCTCCCCCGATCCGCCCGCGTTCCGTTGCGCACAGCCGCGCCCTGCCACTCGGCCACTGCCGCGCTCGCCGCCCGCTCCCTGACCGCGCTCCGGGCCGCACTCGCCCCGCTCGGCGCGCCCCCGTGTGCAGACACACCCGCCTCCCCTGCGCCGGCCGCGCACACCGCGGCCCCGGGCCGTCCCTCCCATGCGTCGTACTTCCCTCGCCGGAGCTCCCCTGCCGCCTCGCCCCCTGCTCACCCCCTCTTGCCTCACTCGTCCGCTGCCGCCGCCCTCGCCCTCCCACTGGCCACTCACCCACATGCTCCACGGCCGCTCGCTGCTGCTGCAGCTGCGGTGCTGCCTGCCGCCACTCCCAGGCGCACTCCGCTGCTGCCTTCAATGCTGCTGCTGCTCCCCTGCTGACGCCGCTGGCCGCCGCCGCCGCCCCGCACGCATCGGCCGCCCCTTGCCCCTCGCCCACCTCCAGCCGTCGTCGAGAGCGGCCGGACGAGCCACACCGGCGAGCTCGGCCTCGCCCCCTCGCGTGATGGGCGCCTGGGTGCGCCCCGCCCCAGC
Organism: Thinopyrum elongatum; assembly: GCA_011799875.1. Lineage (NCBI taxonomy): Eukaryota > Viridiplantae > Streptophyta > Magnoliopsida > Poales > Poaceae > Thinopyrum > Thinopyrum elongatum. The sequence goes on from CM022303.1 coordinate 210,559,947, forward strand.
GCCTGTAACTCGTCGCCCGCTAAGGCCTAGGCCATTGACCAAGGGGCCCCACGCCCCTGTAAAAAAATGTTAGAATTTTTTTTATTAAAAATAATAATTATTAAAATAATTAATTAATTAATCAATCAATTAACTTAATTAATCCTGTTAATTAAACTAATTAACTATTTAACTAATTAAACTATTAATTAGTTAGCAGCCTATGACAGTGGGCCCCGGTTGTCAGTTTGACCCAGTCAACATCCCTGTTGACTGCTAATGTCATGATGACATCATAATTGTATTTTTGAATTATTTTGATTAATAATAATTTCAGAATTGATTAAATCTTTAAAAATTAATATAAAATAAACCGTAACTCGGATTAAAATACATTGTACATGAAAGTTGCTCAGAACGACGAGACGAATCCGAATACGCAGTCCGTTCGTCCGTCACACGTCCCTAACATAACGAACATGCAACCGTCCCCCTCCGTTCCCTCTGTTCGAAAATGCCAAACACCGGGAACACTTTCCCGGATGTTTTCCCCCTTCGCCGGTATTACCAATCCCTGCGTTAGATCACCCCTGGCACCGCGTATTGCCTTGTTATATTTTGTGATGCTTTGATTGCTCCGTATTTACTGTTTCTTCCCCCCTCTTCTTCTCCGGTAGACCCCGAGACCGGCGCCGATGCCACTGTGATCGACTACGTCGACGACGACCCTTCTTCCTTTTCGGCAGAGCTTCCAGGCAAGCCCCCCCTTGATCATCCCGATATCGCCTATTCTATTTTCTCATGCTTGCATTAGATTTTGCTACTGTAATTGATTGCTCCTATTCTGATGCATAGCCTTCTTTTGTAACCTACTTATTGTTACCTTACCTGCCTATTTCAAACTGCTTAGTTTAGGCCGGCTAGAGACCCACCAGTGACCCCACTTGTCCCAACTGCCCCGCTGGATTATCAGAAGACCCGATCAACGGGATTGAAGACCAGGCCCCGGCACCGCCCATCACCCCCTTAGTTGTACGACACTACTGGGTTACTATCGAGTGCCGAGGGTGATACCTCGTCAGCACTTCTGATGTTAACCTTGTAGAGTAGCTATTCGGTCGTGGTCCTCGAGGGTGATTCCTCTGTCACCACTTCCGATAACAACCCTGTCGTGCAACACATCAAGTGTGAACCCATCGAGGGTGATTCCTTCGAGTTCACCTTGATGGATGCATCAAGTAGGAATCCAATGAGGGTGATACCTCGGATTCCCTTGGTGTTATGGACACACGGATACTTGGGCTTTACAATGGATACTTGGAAAGGCGGGTCGACCCTGAGGGGTACCCGCGAATGATGGGATGTCGGTTTGACCAGGAAGTTACCCGTGAGATATTTACGAGGCGCGGCCGGGCATTCTTAGCCCTTGCAGCAAATCCTCGAGACGGGGCGACGGGGTCACATCGATCATGAGTCTCTGCTCGTTACCGCAAGCCCCTAGTCCGCTAACAATTTGGATATTTGATCCGAGCAGGCCTCTGGCCTGATAGCACTAACCATCACGTGGGAAGAGTTATGGGCACTCTGCATCGTAGCATCAGCCGAAAGCTCTGTCAGACATCCAGTTCAGCCTCGTGGCCGGGCCGGGCCAGTGCCATCCAGGACTGAGGTGGTGCTCGTCCTGACCCTGCACACACCGACCCGGAGTGCACAGGGCGATGGTCCAAGACCCCTGAGTGCTTAGGATATAGACCGACGGGGACCTCTCTGCTGAGCTGTAGGTAGGGTTGCGGTGTATCGTTTGGCCGAGGCCGAGCATGACCCGGAAAAGTGTGTCCGACCGGAGTTAAGCGAGCGTGGTGGGTAAGTTGGTGCACCCCTGCAGGGAAGAACACATCTATCGATAGCCGGTCCTACGGTAAAGGACACTCGGAGTTGTATCCCGATCGATACAACTAGAACTGGATACCTGTGATGATACCTGGATATGTGGCTCTGGGATTTCTTTCTCGCAGGGAGTTGAGAAAGGATCTCTGGCCGATGTTGATGCTTGGATATTAAGGCTCTGGGATTGCTTTCTCGCAGGGAGTCAAGAAAGGATCTCTGGGTGAGGTTGAGACTTAATGATACTACTACTCCATACTGTACTACTGCACACTCTTCTAATGCTTCAAGACCGTTGAAGATGCTAGTCTTCGATAGGACTAGGCCTTCCCTCTATTCTGGCATTTCTGCAGCCCAGTCCACATATACAGCCTCCCTTTGATAATGTTGCATATGTAGTGTAGATCCTTGCTTGCTGAGTACTTCGGATGTGTACTCATGGTTGCTAGATCCTTGCTTGCTGAGTACTTCGGATGTGTACTCATGGTTGCTTTGCTTTCTTTTTTTCTCCCCATATCCATTTGATGCAACCAGTTGACGGAGCCCCTGAGACAGCTACCCCCGCTGATGATCGCTACTACTACCTCGAGGGTGGATACTACTACAAGTTGGTCGACGACCAGGAGTAGGTTCGGAGGGTCCCAGGCAGGAGGCCTGCGTCTTTCGATTGTAGTGTTTTCTTTTGCCCCGCCTTTTAAGGCCCTATCTGTGTTTTCTTTTATATCTGTACTCAGATATCTGATGCTTCCACTGACGCTTGTACGCGAGCTTATGTATTCGAGCCCTCGAGGCCCCTGGCTTGTAATATAAAGCTTGTATGACTTTATTTATGTTTTAGAGTTGTGTTGTGATATCTTCCCGTGAGTCGTTAGGCTTGATCGTGTGCATTTGTGGGTATGATTAGTGCACGATTGAGCCGGGGACGTCACAGTTGCAGCCATCTTTCTTTCTTCGTTAAACAGAAATGCATGGCTGCTCTAAGGATGCTTGCACTTGGTACTGCCGCAGATGTCGTTGGTGAGATGGTCAGGGTGGGGGAGAGCACATGCCTGAAGACTACTGTCAAGTTTGCCCGCGCCATGGTGCAGGTGTTTGGAGCAGAGTATTTAAGAGAACCAAATGCACAGGACACAGAAAGGTTGTTGGCTATTGGAGTTTGGAGAGGCCAGAGGGTTTCCAGGAATGCTCGGATCAACTGATTGCATGCATTTGCAATGGAAGAACTGCCCCAAGGGTTTGTGGGGAACGTATCAAGGTCACACCAAAGAGGCCGCCCTCATACTAGAAGCGGTGGCATCACATGACTTATAGATTTTGCATTTTTTCTTTGGAATACCGGATCCCACAATGACATCAACGTGCTTCAATGATCTCCAGTGTTCAGGAGGCTTTGTAATGGGGAATCGCCGCCGTGCAAGTACGCCGCCAATGGCCATGAATACAACATGGGATACTATCTTCCCGACGACATCTATCCGCAATGGGCGGCATTTGTGAAGACCATATCCAAACCACAGGGTAAAAAACAAAGTTACTTTACAACAATGCATGAAGCAGCTAGGAAGGATGTGGAGAGGGCATTCAGAGTGCTTCAAGCTCGTTGGAGAATTGTTCATGGAGCTGTAATGATGTGGGAATCAGAAACTTTGTGGCAGCTCATGACATGTTGTGTTATTTTGCACAACACGATTGTCGAGGATGAGGGTGATGGTGCATCGAAAACCAATGATTTTGAAGCACCTGGAGAACAAGTTGAAATCTCAGAAGATCAAGATGTAGCTCAGCTTATGAACTTTCTGCAGATGCATAAGAATCTTCGAGATCATCAGGTGCATGTGCAACTACTCAATGTTCTTGTGGAGCATATGTGGACCCACAATGAAAACCAAAGAGCTAATCTTTGAGTTGTGCACTTAAAATAAATTTTATGTAAGACCTATGTATTTTTGATACCAACATTTGTTATTTACGTGCGACATTGGCGTGTATGATGGGCGTGCGTGGATTTGCATGGATTTAAGAGTCCGTATTTGAGATTCTTGTATGCCGGGCAAGATATGAGGGGCCGGCGGGCGTTGTCCACGGACACGCCCGCGGGCGTATAGGAGGCCGGATTTGCCTAGTCCGGCTGTAGATGCTCTTAGCTCCTACGAGAGCACATGCGGGACATGTGAGCATGCGCGGGTCTTGTTGTAAAAAATAAATATAAATCAGAAATGAAATGTTTGTTGGGGTTAATGGGGGCAAGTCGTCACTAAACAAGTTCAACTTATGCAATTATTGAGATTGACCCCAATGCTTGGACTATATATATATTGAGTTTCCCAAGGATCTGGCATGAAGATGTTGGGGTCGCTTGATGTATCTATATCTATACCTCTATATCTATATTTATATCTACTAGCAAAAGAACCCGTGCGTTACAATGAGAGGAAACAATACCACGTGCCTCTAACCCAATAATCATGACTCAAGATCCCAATATGTCCATGTCCTTTATTTGAACATGTCATCCCATCTATCAACTTTCTTTTTCCTTGCGAGGTTTTGCCGAGGCATGCATGTGTGGTTATTGATGGTTTCTTTTGTCTTCAATCTGATTTTGATGAGGTGTTCATTTGCAACACGGATCGATGTCAGTATGGAAAAGAGATGGATTGTGCGCTATTGATTAAAATTACACCATAAATATAATTTTTAAAATATTAAATTGATAAATAATATCATATTCAGATTATACATATTTTTCTAATCAAATTTCATATATAACAAGTTAAAATTGGAGTTACGGTTTAAAAAATATATATTTTTAAAGCATTTGCCACTTATAGATGAACTACGGGTTAATTAATAAAAGCGGCAGGGGGTTTTCTGAAAAACAGTAAAAATGATTCTTTTTGTCACTTAAGTTCGGACTGCGAGTTGATTTCAGGAAAATACAGGAGGTTTCTCAAAAATACGAAAACGATCTGTTTTTGTCACTTAAGTCCGGACTGCGGGTTGATTTCAGGTAAACATAGGGGATTTTCTGTAAAAGAGCGACAGACTAACAGAAGCACTAGTGACTTTATCATTAAGATATCGGTATAGATTACCCCTATTAATTAACGAAGGTGATATTTTTGGTTTGATTCATCATGACAGTTTTTAAAAAACCCTTAAATTTTCATATCAACTCGCGGTCCAATAATAAGTGAGTCGGAGGGAAACTATTCAATCGTTGGGCCTACAGAAATCCTCGTATTGGGCATCGGACTAAAAAATAACCCATGAAGCATCTACAGCCGGGTCTCTTATACCCGTCTCAAACGCCTGGGCAGGCCGTCCGGTCAGTGATCGGTCACAAAAATTTGATCCAACCGGACCTCTCAAACGGGCCTCAAACGCCCGGGTGCATCCGCCTGACGGATCCGGCCTACCACGGACCCCATAAAAAACCCCAATTCGGGCGGCGAGGTCACACCCTAGCTCACTCTCTCCCTCTCTCGCTCCGTCCGTCCACTCCTCTCCTTCTCCGGTTCCGATCCCATCCATCACCATGAGCAGCTCCGGCAGCGACTCTAGCTCGGAGCTCGATTACAAGGAGGAGATGGCCCTCCGCACTGAAGGAAATATGCCCTAGAGGCAATAATAAAGTTGTTATTTATATTTCCTTATATCATGATAAATGTTTATTATTCATGCTAGAATTGTATTAACCGGAAACTTGATACATGTGTGAATACATAGACAAAACACAGTGTCCCTAGTATGCCTCTACTAGACTAGCTCGTTAATCAAAGATGGTTAAGTTTCCTAACCATAGACATGTGTTGTCATTTGATGAATGGGATCACATCATTAGGAGAATGATGTGATGGACAAGACCCATCCGTTAGCTTAGCAAAATGATCGTTAAGTTTTATTGCTATTGCTTTCTTCATGACTTATACATATTCCTCTAACTATGAGATTATGCAACTCCCGAATACCGGAGGAACACCTTGTGTGCTATCAAACGTCACAACGTAACTGGGTGATTATAAAGATACTCTACAGGTGTCTCCGAAGGTGTTTGTTGGGTTGGCATAGATCGAGATTAGGATTTGTCACTCCGAGTATCGGAGAGGTATCTCTGGGCCCTCTCGGCAATGCACACCACTATAAGCCTTGCAAGCAATGTGACTAATGAGTTAGTTATGGGATGATGCATTACAGAACGAGTAAAGAGACTTGCCGGTAACGAGATTGAACTAGGTATAATGATACCGATGATCGAATCTCGGGCAAGTAACATACCGATGACAAAGGGAATAACGTATGTTGTTGTGCGGTTTGACCGATAAAGATCTTCATAGAATATGTAGGAGCCAATATGAGCATCCAGGTTCCGCTATTGGTTATTGATCAGAGAGATGTCTCGGTCATGTCTACATAGTCCTCGAACCCGTAGGGTCCGCACGCTTAACGTTCGATGACGATTTGTATTATGAGTTATGTGTTTTGGTGACCGAAGATTGTTCGGAGTCCTGGATGAGATCACGGACATGACGAGGAGTCTCGAAATGGTCGAGAGGTAAAGATTGATATATTGAAAGGTAGTATTCGGGCACCGAAAGGGTTCCGGAGTGTATCGGGTACATACCGGAGTACCGGAGGGGTTACCGGAACCCCCCGGTGGAAGATATGGGCCATATGGGCCATAGGAGGGAGGCTAACCAGCCCAAAAGGGGCTGGTGCGCCCCCCACAAGGGAGGAGGCCGAATTGGACTAGGGAAGGGGGTGGCGCCCCCCTTTCCTTCTCCCTCTCCCTCTCCTTCCCTCTTTCCACCTCCGGAGAAAGGAAAAGTGGGGGGGGGGCGAATCCTACTAGGAGTGGAGTCCTAGTAGGACTCCCCCCATGGCGCGCCCCCTTTGGTGGCCGGCCCCCTCCTCCCCTCCTTTATATACGGGGACAGGGGGCACCCTAGAAGACAACAGATATTCTCTTAGCCGTGTGCGGTGCCCCCCTCCACAGTTTACTCCTCCGGTCATAGCGTCGTAGTGCTTAGGCGAAGCCCTGCGCGGATCACATCACCATCACCGTCACCACGCCATCGTGCTGACAAAACTCTCCCTCGACCTTCTGCTGGATCAAGAGTTCGAGGGACGTCATCGAGCTGAACGTGTGCAGAACTCGGAGGTGCCGTACGTTCGGTGCTTGATCGGTTGAATCGAGAAGTCGTTCGACTACATCAACCGCGTTAAGCTAACACTTCCGCTTTCGGTCTACGAGGGTACGTGGACACACTCTCCCCCTCTCGTTGCTATGCATCTCCTAGATAGATCTTGCGTGAGCGTAGGAATTTTTTTGAAATTGCATGCTACGTTCCCCAACAGTGGCATCAGAGCCAGGTCTATGCGTAGATGATATGCACGAGTAGAACACAAAGAGTTGTGGGCGATAATAGTCATACTGCTTACCACCAACGTCTTACTTTGATTCGGCGGTATTGTTGGATGAAGCGGCCCGGACCGACATTACATGACCGCGTTCATGAGACTGGTTCTACCGACGTGCTTTGCACACAGGTGGCTGGCGGGTGTCTGTTTCTCCAACTTTAGTTGAATCAAGTTTGACTACGGCCGTTCCTTGTTGAAGGTTAAAACAGCACACTTGACGAAAAATCGTTGTGGTTTTGATGCGTAGGTAAGAACGATTCTTACTAGAAGCCCGTAGCAGTCACGTAAAACGTGCAACAACAAAGTAGAGGACGTCTAACTTGTTTTTGCAGGGCATGTTGTGATGTGATATGGTCAAGACATGATGTGATACACGTTATTGTATGAGATGATCATGTTTTGTAAAAGTTATCGACAACTGGCAGGAGCCTTATGGTTGTCGCGTTATTGTATGAAATGCAATTGCCATGTAATTGCTTTACTTTATCACTATGCGTTAGCGATAGTTGTAGAAGCAATAGTTGGCGAGACGACAATGACGCTACGATGGAGATCAAGGTGTCAAGCCGGTGACGATGGAAATCATGACGATGCTTTGGAGATGGAGATCAAAGGCACAATATGATGATGGCCATATCATGTCACATATTTTGATTGCATGTGATGTTTATCTTTTATGCATCTTATTTTGCTTAGTACGGCAGTAGCATTATAAGATGATCCCTCACTAAATTTCATGGTATAAGTGTTCTCCCTGAGTATGCACCGTTGCGACAGTTCGTCATGCCGAGACACCACGTGATGATCGGGTGTGATAAGCTCTACGTTCACATACAACGGGTGCAAGACAGTTTTGCACGTGCGGAATACTCAGGTTAAACTTGACGAGCCTAGCATATGCAGATATGGCCTCGGAACACTGAGACCGAAAGGTCGAACGTGAATCATATAGTAGATATGATCAACATAGGGATGTTCACCATTGAAAACTACTCCATCTCACGTGATGATCGGACATGGTTTAGTTGATTTGGATCACGTGATCATTTAGATGACTCGAGGGATGTCTATCTAAGTGGGAGTTCTTAAGTAATATGATTAATTGAACTTAATTTATCATGAACTTAGTCCTGGTAGTATTTGCAAATTATGTTGTAGATCAATAGCTCGCGTATAGCTCCCTTGTTTTATTTTTGATATGTTCCTAGAGAAAACTAAGTTGAAAGATGATAGTAGCAATGATGAGGACTGGGACCGTGATCTAAGGAATATCCTCGTTGCTGCACAGAAGAATTATGTCCTTGATGCACCGCTAGGTGACAGACCTATTGCAGGAGCAGATGCAGACGTTATGAACGTTTGGCAAGCTCGATATGATGACTACTTGATAGTTTAGTGCACTATGCTTTATGGCTTAGAACCGGGACTTCAAAAACATTTTGAACGCCATGGAGCATATGAGATGTTCCAAAGAGATGAAATTGGTATTTCAGACTCATGCCCGTGTCGAGAGGTATGAGACTTCTGACAAGTACTTTGCCTACAAGATGGAGGAGAATAGCTCAGCTAGTGAGCATGTGCTCAGAATGTCTGGGTACTACAATCACTTGAATCAAGTGGGAGTTAATCTTCCAGATAAGATAGTGATTGACAGATTTCTCTAGTCACTATCACCAAGTTACTAGAACTTCGTGATGAACTATAATATGCAAGGGATGACGAAAACGATTCCCAAGCTCTTCGCGATGCTGAAATCAGCGAAGGTAGAAATCAAGAAATTGCATCAAGTGTTGATGATTGACAAGACCACTAGTTTCAAGAAAAGGGCGAGGGCAAGAAAGGGAACTTCAAGAAGAATAGCAAGCAAGTTGCTACTCCCGGGAAGAAACCCAAGTCTGGACCTAAGCCTGAAACTGAGTGCTTCTACTACAAAGGAAATGGTCACTGGAAGCGGAACTGCCCCAAATACTTGGCGGATAAGAAGGATGGCAAAGTGAACAAAGGTATATTTGATATACATGTTATTGATGTGTATTTTACTAGTGTTCATAGTAGCCCCTGGGTATTTGATACTGGTTCAAGTTGCTAACATTAGTAACTCAAAAACAGGAGTTGCAAAATGAACAAAGACTAGTTAATGACGAGGTGACGATGTGTGTTAGAAGTGATTCCAAGGTTGATAAGATCACCATCGCACACTCCCTCTACCTTCGGGATTAGTGTTGGACCTAAATAAATGTTATTTGGTGTTTGCGTTGAGCATGAATATGATTGGATCATGTTTATTGCGATACGGTTATTCATTGAAGTCAGAGAATAATTGTTGTTTTGTTTACATGAATAAAACCTTCTATGGTCATACACTCAATATAAATGGTTTATTGAATCTTGATCGTAGTGATACACATATTCATAATATTGATGCCAAAAGATGAAAAGTTGATAATGATAGTGCAACATATTTGTGGCACTGCCGTTTAGGTCATATTGATGTAAAGCGCATGAAGAAACTCCATGCAGATGGGATTTTGGAATCACTTGATTATGAATCATTTGATACTTGCGAACCATGCCTCACGGGCAAGATGACTAAAACTCCGTTCTCCGGAACAATGGAGCGAGCCAATGACTTATTGGAAATAATACATACCGATGTATGCGGTCCGATGAGTGTTGAGGCTCGCGGCAGGTATCGTTATTTTCTGACCTTCACAGATGATTTAAGCAGATATGGGTATATCTACTTAATGAAACACAAGTCTGAAACGTTTGAAAAGTTCAAAGAATTTTAGAGTGAAGTGGAAAATCATCGTAACAAGAAAATAAAGTTTCTACAATCTAATCGCGGAGGCGAATATTTGAGTTACGAGTTTGGTCTTCATTTAAAACAATGTGGAATAGTTTCCCAACTCACTCCACCTGGAACACCACAGCGTAATGGTGTGTCTGAACGTCGTAACCGTACTTTATTAGATATGGTGCGATCTATGATGTCTCTTACCGATTTACCACTATCATTTTGGGGTTATGCATTAGAGACAGCTGCATTCACGTTAAATAGGGCACCATCTACATCCATTGAGACGACACCGTATGAACTGTGGTTTGGCAAGAAACCTAAGCTGCCGTTTCTTAAAGTTTGGGGTTGCGATGCTTATGTGAAAAAGCTTCAGCCTGATAAAGCTCGAACCCAAATCGAAGAAGTGCGTCTTCATAGGATACCCAAAAGAAACTGTTGGGTACACCTTCTATCACAGATCCGAAGGCAAGATCTTTGTTGCTAAGAATGGATCCTTTCTAGAGAAGGAGTTTCTCTCGAAAGAAGTGAGTGGGAGGAAAGTAGAACTTGATGAGGTAATTGTACCTTCTCTCGAATTGGAGAATAACTCATCACAGAAAATAGTTCCAGTGATGACTACACCAATTAGTGAGGAAGCTACTGATGATGATCATGAAACTTCAGATCAAGTTACTACAGAACCTCGTAGGTTAGCCAGAGTACGTTCCGCACCCGAGTGGTACGGTAATCCTGTTCTGGAAGTCATGTTACTAGACCATGACGAACCTACGAACTATGAGGAAGCGATGATGAGCCCAGATTCCGCGAAATGGCTTGAGGCCATGAAATCTGAGATGGGATCCATGTATGAGAACAAAGTATGGACTTTGGTTGACTTGCCCGATGATCGGCAAGCCATAGAGAATAAATGGATTTTCAAGAGGAAGACTGACGCTGATGGTAATGTTACTGTCTACAAAGCTCGACTTGTTGCAAAAGGTTGTCGACAAGTTCAAGGAGTTGACTACGATGAGACCTTCTCACCCGTAGCGATGCTTAAGTCTGTCTGAATCATGTTAGCAATTACCGCATTTTATGATTATGAAATCTGGCAAATGGATGCCAAAACTGCATTCCTTAATGGATTTCTCAAAGAAGAGTTGTATATGATGCAACCAGAAGGTTTTGTCGATCCTAAAGGTGCTAACAAAGTGTGCAAGCTCCAGCGATCCATTTATGGACTGGTGCAAGCATCTCGGAGTTGGAATATACGCTTTGGTAGTGTGATCAAAGCATATGGTTTTATACAGACTTTTGGAGAAGCCTGTATTTACAAGAAAGTGAGTGGGAGCTCTGTAGCATTTCTGATATTATATGTGGATGACATATTGCTGATTGGAAATGATATAGAATTTCTGGATAGCATAAAAGGATACTTGAATAAGAATTTTTCAATAAAAAGACCTCGGTGAAGCTGCTTAAGTATTGAGCATCAAGATCCATAGGAATAGATCGAGACGCTTAATAAGACTTTCACAAAGCACATACCTTGACAAAGTTTTGAAGGAGTTCAAAAAGGATCAGTCAAAGAAAGAGTTCTTGCATGTATTCAAGGTATAAAGTTGAGTAAGACTCAAAGCATGACCACGACAGAAGATAGAGAGAATGAAAGTCATTCCCTATGCCTCAGCCATAGGTTCTATAAAGTATGCCATGCTGTGTACCAAACCTATTGTGTACCTTGCCATGAGTTTGTCAAGGGGGTACAATAGTGATCCAGGAGTAGATCACTAGACAGCGGTCAAAATTATCCTTAGAGGACTAAGGAAATGTTTCTCGGTTATGGAGGTGATGAAGAGTTCGTCATAAAGAGTTACATCGATGCAAGCTTTGACACTGATCCAGATGACTCTAAGTATCAATCTAGATACGTATTGAACGTGGGAGCAATTAGCTAGAGTAGCTCCATGCAGAGCATTGTAGACATAGAAATTTGCAAAATACATACGGATCTGAATGTGGCAGACCCATTGACTAAACTTCTCTCACAAGCAAAACATGATCACACCTTAGTACTCTTTGGGTGCTAATCACATAGCGATGTGAACTAGATTATTGACTCTAGTAAACCCTTTGGGTGTTGGTCACATGGCGATGTGAACTATGGGTGTTAATCACATAAAGATGTGAACTATTGGTGTTAAATCACATGGCGATGTGAACTAGATTATTGACTCTAGTGCAAGTGGGAGACTGAAGGAAATATGCCCTAGAGGCAATAATAAAGTTGTTATTTATATTTCCTTATATCATGATAAATGTTTATTATTCATGCTAGAATTGTATTAACCGGAAACTTGATACATGTGTGAATACATAGACAAAACACAGTGTCCCTAGTATGCCTCTACTAGACTAGCTCGTTAAGCAAAGATGGTTAAGTTTCCTAACCATAGACATGTGTTGTCATTTGATGAACGGGATCACATCATTAGGAGAATGATGTGATGGACAAGACCCATCCGTTAGCTTAGCATAATGATCGTTAAGTTTTATTGCTATTGCTTTCTTCATGTCTTATACATATTCCTCTGACTATGAGATTATGCAAGTCCCGAATACCGGAGGAACACCTTGTGTGCTATCAAACGTCACAACGTAACTAGGTGATTATAAAGATACTCTACAGGTGTCTCCGAAGGTGTTTGTTGGGTTGGCATAGATCGAGATTAGGATTTGTCACTCCGAGTATCGGAGAGGTATCTCTGGGCCCTCTCGGTAATGCACATCACTATAAGCCTTGCAAGCAATGTGACTAATGAGTTAGTTACGGGATGATGCATTACGGAACGAGTAAAGAGACTTGCCGGTAACGAGATTGAACTAGGTATAATGATACCGACGTTCGAATCTCGGGCAAGTAACATACCGATGACAAAGGGAATAACGTATGTTGTTGTGCGGTTTGACCGATAAAGATCTTCGTAGAATATGTAGGAGCCAATATGAGCATCCAGGTTCCGCTATTGGTTATTGATCGAAGATATGTCTCGGTCATGTCTACATAGTTCTCGAACCCGTAGGGTCCGCACGCTTAACGTTCGATGACGATTTGTATTATGAGTTATGTGTTTTGGTGACCGAAAATTGTTCGGAGTCCCAGATGAGATCACGGACATGACGAGGAGTCTTGAAATGGTCGAGAGGTAAAGATTGATATATTGGAAGATAGTATTCGGACACCAGAAGGGTTCCGGAGTGTATCGGGTACATACCGGAGTACCGGAGGGGTTACCGGAACCCCCCGGTGGAAGATATGGGCCATAGGAGGGAGGCTAACCAGCCCACAAGGGGCTGGTGCGCCCCCCACAAGGGAGGAGGCCGAATTGGACTAGGCAAGGGGGTGGCGCCCCCCTTTCCTTCTCCCTCTCCCTCTCCTTCCCTCTTTCCACCTCCAGAGAAAGGAAAAGTGGGGGGGGGGCGCGAATCCTACTAGGAGTGGAGTCCTAGTAGGACTCCCCCCATGGCGCGCCCCCATTGGTGGTCGGCCTCCTCCTCCCCTCCTTTATATACGGGGGTAGGGGGGCACCCTAGAAGACAACAAATATTCTCTTAGCCGTGTGCGGTGCCCCCCTCCACAGTTTGCTCCTCCGGTCATAGCGTCGTAGTGCTTAGGCGAAGCCCTGCGCGGATCACATCATCATCACCGTCACCACGCCATCGTGCTGACGAAACTCTCCCTCGACCTTCTGCTGGGTCAAGAGTTTGAGGGACATCATCGAGCTGAACGTGTGCAGAACTCGGAGGTGTCGTACGTTCGGTGCTTGATCGGTTGAATCGAGAAGACGTTCGACTACATCAACCGCGTTAAGCTAACGCTTCCGCTTTCGGTCTACGAGGGTACGTGGACACACTCTCCCCCTCTCGTTGCTATGCATCTCCTAGATAGATCTTGCGTGAGCATAGGAATTTTTTTGAAATTGCATGGTACGTTCCCCAACACGCACTAGGCTGGAGCGGTCCAAGGTGGAGACCGGCGGCAGCTCCGGATCTATTGCGTCACCGCACCTCCCGCGCCGGAGCTGGACCTTCCCGGCCCACGCGCAGCGAGGCCCGGTTAGCACAGTCCGTGCCAGCCCCGCGTCGTCTCCTTCCCCCGCCGGCCGCTCCTGCACGCGGCTAGCACTGGGTGCTTGTGCCCGTGCCTCCGGCCCGCACGAGCACTCCGGAGTCGGAGGCGCGCACCGCGCCGCGAGAGGCAGCGTGCATAGGAGAGGGAGGCGGCGGAGCAGTCCGCGCACCGTCGCCGCGGGATGGAGTCGGACGCCGACGAGGACGCGCCTCTCCTCGGCTAGGTGTACCGCCGCTCCCTCATGACGGCGGAGACAGACGCTCGCCGCCTCCGACGAAAGAACGCCAAGGCGCTCCGGCTAGCCATTGAGCAGTCGGAGCGCGAGGCGAAGGAGGCAACAGCGGAGAAGGCTCGGGTGGCAAGGCTGAAGCGGGAGCAGGACAGGGCGGTCCGTCGGATGAAGGGGCTCATCGTCCTCTCCGACTCCGACTCCGACCGCGGTGACAGCTGCACCTTGTCGTCTGAAGACCAAGACCCTCCACCAGCCGCAGACGCCTACAGCTGCGCCTGCGACCGGAAGGGCAATGGCCCGGCGAGGAAGTGGTGATTCCGGCCCCCCTCATCCTCAATGTTTATATCATTTTAGTTGTAGAAGTTTATGAACTTGTCTGTAGACGAACTATGAGATTTTGGATGTGGTGAAGTATGTTTATCCGTTTGCAGCCAATCTTGGGTTCCTTTGCGGCTTAATTTTGTTGTTCGTCGTCTGATCATGTAGGATAGATCAACGTGTGCATTGGTAGTATGGATATAAGACGCCGTATATAAGATACGTGGATGCAGAATGGCAAATATAAGGGATGCCCGGTTAGTGCCCGCGGACGCACCTGGACGCGCCCGTGGGCGGGCCGAATTTACCAAGTCTGGCTGTAGATGCTCTTATACTAGTATAAAAGAACCAAACGAGGAGCACGTACACGTCTCCTTCTCGTGAATATGTACGACACCCCCGCCAGCCGCCGCCGATTTTTTAGTGCCCCTGCCGCTGCCATCCTGTTCTTCTTCCCATCCCCACCCACCCACTCTTCCCTGGCACCACCCACAACCTCCTCCACCTTCAACCTCCTGCTGGCGGCCATGTCCGATTTAGATTGGAGTCCCTGTCCATCCCGATCACGATCCATGTAATACATCCTGTTTCCGTTCCACAAGTCCACCTTGCTCCCGTCTCCCTGCTCTCTCCCTTCAATTCGAACTCCCATGGAACAAGGCATGCGGAATTAACTACTCCTTGATTAGTTAATAGAGTAAAATGCATCATAGGTCCTAAAGCTATTGGAGGCGCTTCAGTTTAGTCCTATAACTTTAAAACTGCAATTTTCGGTCCTTAAACTATTGAAAGTGTGTCAGTTTAGTCCTACGGGGTGCTACGGCGGTCTTTCACCTTCCTGAGCTATATGTATTATATTTATATGTGCAATCAAGAAACAAAAGCCCGTGGTAACGCACAGGCATTCTACTAGTAACTTTAAAGCTGTAGTTTTGGGTCCCAAAACTATTAAAGGTGTATCAGTTCAGTTCTATGACTTCGAAATTACTATTTTGAATCCAAAAAGTAAGTAAGTTTGTTCATCTCAGATCCTAAGCTTGCATGGCCAGCATCTCTGGTGCATACTTTTTCAAATGAGCCCTTTATATGTGTTTACTTTGCCAGAAGTGGTCCATACGCTTCCACGACATAGTGTGTGTTGCAACCTGCACGCACACCACCTGCATGGCCATGAGATATAGGGCAGCCTCACTGAGAGGTTTGGCGCGGCCGCCGGGGAGACCCTGATCCAGTCGGCATGGAGGACGACACCCCTCTCCCTCGACATGGCCGTCAACCCCGAGCCAATCGAGATGGAAGACGCCACCCCACCTCTCTCTCACACATGACATCGTTGTTGCCCTACACCCTTCCCGTAGAGATCGTCGTGTAGGTTATTGCTTGGGCAAGAGCATGCCCACAAGTGGGGAATTGTCGCTGCTATCAGACGATGCAGAGGAGTGTGCAGAAACCGCGAAGCTGACGCAAAGGTCGGCGAGAGTGACGCAACCCCAGGTGGGTAGCAATTGGATGTTGTGCGACATGTTATTCAGCTACTATGGGGTGAGGCTGAGATGACCGGTCTACTCTCCTAGCTGCAGCTCAAGCCATCATGCCATTACGGACATGCAGTTTCAAAGTTATAGGACTAAACTGACACGCCTGCAATAGTTTTAGGACCCAAAACTATAGTTTTGAAGTTATAGGACTAAACTGACACACCTCCAATAGTTTTAGGACAAAAAGTGCAGTTTCAAAGTTATATGACTAAATTGACACGCCTCCAATAGTTTTAGGACTTATGATGCATTTTACTCTAGTTAATACTTAACCACTCCTTGATTCGAACTCCCATGTAATAGTTAATCAATCCCTGAATCTGAATGGAGGGATCCTTGATTAATATGTCCACAAATAGCCTAAGGATTTGGGGGTTTAGTGTTTTTGGATTAATATACGAGCAGCTATCCTGTCTTTCATGTGCATCCAAACAAATTGAATCAGGGTCTCTGTTTTTGACAGTTTCAAGTTGTGGTAAACCATTGTGATCAGTTTTCTTTCCTTGTGGCAACTATATACATTGGTTGATCTGCACCGTATTCTACTCCTATTGATTGATGGTCATAAGTCACAATCCAGTCTTACATCTATTAGGGCATCTTCAACGCGGATCCTCAAACTACCCCATCTGGACCGCATAGTCCGAATGTGTTTTGCCATCCAACGCGGTCCTGTATCCATCAACTGGCCGGTCCGGACGTCTTTTTCGCGCAAACTGGAAGCAAACCGGGAGGGCACTACTAGGGAAATGCTTATAGGTAGGACATCAGTAGTAGCACTGGAAAATAGCAGGCGCTGCTGCTAATTAGCAGTAGCGCTGTTCTGGGGCAGCGCTGCAAGTAACTAGTTAGCAGTAACGCTGGAAAAGTAAAAAACACTACTACTAAGTGGGACCCAACGAGCCCACCGACGCTAGCTGTAGTAGCAGCGCTGTCTAGAATACAACGCTAGTACTAATAGCAGTAGCAGTAGCGCTTTATTTGACAGCACGGCTACTGCTAATGGGCCCCACTTAATAGTAGCGCTTTTCCTGGAAAGCGCTACTACTAAGTACCATAGCAGCATCGCTTTCTAGAAAACAACGCTACTGCTAGTTGCGGCTGGTGCCACCTTTTCACCCCCCCTCTCCCCCTCCTCCCCCCTTTGCCCTCTCTCCCCCCTCCTTTCCCCTCTCCCCTCTCTAAGTTAGTTCTCCACCATTGTTGCCCTTCTTCTCTCTTCCTCCTACCTCTCTTCTCTCCCCATTAATGCCCCCCTCCACCATAACTCTCCTCCATAAATGGCCTTCTCATCTCTATCTAGCTACCTCATTTATTTGGCTCTCCCTCCATTCCATAGATATAGATCTAGCTAGCTCATCTCTCTCCCTCTCCATTAGTTAGCTCGAGTCATCTCTCCTCCCCAACAACTAGATGTAGCTAGCTATTTAGCCATCCACACTTTCGATCCCTATAGGTAGCGAAAGGCCTCATCTAACCGTGCTCGGTCTCTCTAGGGAGATAGGTGAGTAAAAAGTTGTGCATTTCAAGAATGGGAATATGTGTGTTTGGGATATGGAGAGATTTGTGCGAGTGACATGCCCCCGAGTTGCTTATGTTTTGCCGAAATGTCGATTTATTTCCGTTTCGGTGAATTTTGAGCAAACTCGATATGTCCTATTTTTAGGCAAGGTCATGCCAAATTTTTATATGACTTTGATGCATGCATGCATTTTGTTTATAACCCTTTTGCTTGTTATACCGTGCAGTCTCGGTCATGAAGGTGTGTGGATGGAAGGTGGAGCGATACTTGCAATCCGCGGTGATGGACATGTATGCAAATAATCGGACTAGGATTAGATGTCCGTGTACAAGATGCAAAGAAGGAGTCCTTTTGGACCCTTTTGATCGTGGCAGTTTGAAGGCGCACCTGCAGATGAATGGTTTCATGGATGGCTATACTCGGTGGATAAGTGAATATGATGATGAGGACGTCCACATGGCAGGGAATAACGACATGGGGCTAGACGAAGAGATGACCGATCGACACGAAGATGATGGCGCCGGACATGGCGGCGGGGAAGAGTCCGGACATGACGGCGGCAGAGAAGATTCCGGACACAGCGAAGAAGAGTACGGACATGGCGGAGAAGAGGCGGCGGTCACGCCGCAGTCTTCGACACTACTAAGTGTAGTCATGCAGGACCCTCATGTTTGAGACCTCCTTCATAAGAGTACGACTAGTGAGAGAGCTGCTTCTAGAGAGGAGGCCAAGCTGGCGCAACTTGAAGTAGACTCGAAGACTCCATTGTATGATGGTTGCGATCCCGAGGTGACCCGCTTGAGTTTCACGCTCGAACTTCTAAAGACGAAGGCCAAAAATAAATGGACAGGCAAAAGCCTCGATGAGCATTTGAAGTATCTATATAATAAAGTTCTCCCTGCGGGGAACCTGTGTCCTACTAGTGTCAAGGAGGCCAAGAAAATTGTTTGCCCTTTTGATTTGCCGCACATTAGGTACCACACATGCATCAACGATTGCATCATTTATCGGGGGGAGCACGTGGAAAAAACCAGCTGTCCAGTGTGCAATGCTTCTCGATACAAGAAGGTAGGAAAGAAAGCTCCTCAGAAAGTTGTATGGTACTTTCCGATCACTCCCCGTCTGCAGCGGTATTTCGTAGATCCTAAGGAAGCAAAGCTCATGCGCTGGCACGCGGAGAGGAAGAAGCCCGACGATGGAGATGATCCGAAGCTGAGACACCTCATAGATGGTAGCCAGTGGAGAGCATTCAACGCTGTATATGGATTTGCTGCAGAAGATCCAAGGAACATCGTGCTTGGTGTGAGTACCGATGGCATGAATCCGTTTGGAAACTAGAACATCAACCACAGCACATGGCCTGTATTTGTATGGATGTACAACCTCCCCCCATGGAAGTGCATGAAGACAAAGTACATACACATGAGCATGCTGATTCAAGGGCCGAAACAACCGGGAAATAATATTAACCTGTATATGGGGCTTCTAAAAGAGGAGCTAGACACGTTATGGAAAATACCGGCATGGACATGGGACGCCAGCAAAGGAGAGTATTTCTATATGAGAGCCGCGCTGATGACGACGGTGCACGACTATCTCGGTTACGGGTACACCTCAGGCCAGGTGTGCCACGGATACTGCGGATGCACAAGGTGCATGGATGATACAACGTCTCAGCAGCTTACGTCAAGGAAATATGGCGAGTCTGGGAAAATCGTGTACATGGGGCATCGTAGATGGCTCGAGAAGGATGACCCGTGGAGAAAGCGTGGAGATCTATTCAATGGGTTGGCTGAGCATCGAGGACCTCCACGTAAGAGGAGCGGCGCCGAAATCAATGAGCTGTTGAAAAATTGGGAACAGTGCCCCGTGCCGGGAAAGATGAAAAAGGTGCCGGAGCCGCTGCTGAAGGTATGGAAAACGAGGTCTGTTTTCTGGGACTTGGAGTACTGGCCCAATCACGACACGCCTCATTGCCTTGATCAAATGCATATCACGAAGAATGACCTCGAGAGCTTGCTTGGCACACTGATGAACATGCCGGAGAAGACCAAGGATGGGCCGAAGGCAAGGAAAGACTTGGAAGATTTGAAGATCAGGAAAGATCTCCACATGCCGCCCCATAAAAAGTCGACGGAGGAGACGGAGACAGAGACGGAGGAGGGGGAAAGGGGCAGAAAAGTTAACAAGAAGGAGGAGAATTATTGCCCCCCTTCTTGTTCACCTTAAGTGCGAAGGAGATCGATCAATTCATCAAGTGCCTTACGGGAATCAAAGTCAGTTCCGGTTACTGTGGGAAGATAAGCAGATTTCTAGACACCAAGAAGAAAAGGTTCAGCAGGATGAAGTCTCATGACTGTCACGTGATGATGACGCAGATACTCCTGGTTGCCATTAGAGGGATAATGGACAAGAACGCCCGTGACACGCTTACTGGTCTCTGCAACTTCTTCGACGTTATCTCTCGAAAGTCCATCAGTGTGAAGCAGCTCCGAAGGCTACAGGAAGAGATCGTTGTCATACTATGTGAGCTTGAGATGTACTTCCCGCCCACATTCTTTGACGTCATGGTGCATCTGTGTGTCCACATCATGGATGACATCATCGACCTCGGGCCGACATTCCTTCACAGCATGATGCCGTTCGAAAGGATGAATGGGGTCATCAAAGGATTCGTTCGTAACATGACCCGTCCTGATGGGAGCATCGTCTAGGGGTATCTGACGCATGAGTGCATCTCCTTTTGCGAGAATTATATAGGCGTCGGAGACCCTGTTGTTGGTTTGCCCGTCAAGAAGCATGATGGGAGGCTCGGAGGAGAAGGTCACGACAACGGTCGGAGGGAATTGCACGTGGACTACTCGGATCGACGGAACGACTTTGACAGGGCTAACTTAGTAGTGCTACAACACCTAGATGTGGTAGATGATTATGTGACACGGCACAAAGAAACCATCACAAAGAAGTACCGTGATAAGGGGATGCTCAAGACGGACGACAAAGTTACTGTAGGGCACAACGCCACTTTCTTGCGTTGGTTCAAAGAGGGATTTCTTGCTAATCCCCCGGAAGAGGGCAGTTCGGACGGATTGCTCATACACGCCTTAGCACATGGCCCCGCGCCCAAACTCGCGACCTATCAGGCATACGATATCAACGGGTACACGTTCTACACGGAGGCCAAAGACATGGACAGTGATTACCAGAACTCAGGGGTGATGATTGAATGCGTGACCGACGCCAACGGCACAACTGAAAGATTCTACGGAAGGGTCGAAGAGATCTGGGAGCTTGACTATGCTGTAATGCACGATGTGATGATGTTCCGTGTCAGATGGGCTAAGGACGTCGTAAGAGAAAACAAGTATTTCACTACCATGTCTATACCCGACGCGAAGAGCGCTACTGTGAATGTTAACATCATCGCCAAAACTGAGCCATGGGTACAAGCTAAGCACGTGACACAATGCTTCTTCATAACCGACCAGACCAATCCCAGCCGTGTTGTCATGAGGAGAGGCAAAAGGAGCATCATCGGAATGGATGGAGTCGCCAACGAGGAAGACTACGACAAATACGGCAACCCGATGAGGGAAGATGACGATGACGATGAAGCATACGTGAAAGAAGAATCAATATTACATTACCTAAGAAAGATCGTACTCCATGGTACCGGAAAAGTCACAAGGAGGGGCTCAATTATTCGACAACGAACAAGAAAGGGAAGAAGCTCAATGTGAAACGTCGTCGACGCAGCTGAGAAACCATCATTTACATATATGTATCTATTTTGTGTACGCACTCAAGTAACCGTTATCGGTCAAATGATGTATACATCGTATCCCCTTCAATTACCACCACATGCATGGTTCCGGTGATATTCGCACAGTGTGGGAGGGAGACACCGTCGTCGGGAGAAAAAAAACAAAAACAAAAGGGAGAAAGCAATACAAAAGAAAAAGAAAAGTAAACAAAAAAGAAAAGGAAAATAATAAAAAGAAAAGAAAACTAAAAACTACTCCCTCCGTTCCTAAATATAAGTCTTTGTAGAGATTCCACTATGGACTAGATACGGAGCAAAATGGATGAATCTACACTCTAAAATGCATCTATATACATCCGTATGTGGTTTATAGTGGAATCGCTACAAAGACTTATATTTAGGAATGGAGGGAGTAGAAAAGGAAAATAATAAAAAGAAAAGAAAAATAGCGGTAGCGCTGGATTGGGAACCAGCGCTATAGTTAAGTTAGCTATAGCGCTGGATTAGGATCCAGCACTACTGCTATTTGTATTTTAGAATTAAAAAATAAAAATTGGAAAAGTTAGCAGTAGCGCCGGCTTAGGATCCAGCGCTATAGCTAAGTTAGCTATAGCGATGTATCCTAATCCAGTGCTACTGCTATTTTGAGTTAACCACCGCGCGGGCTCAAAATTTTGCCAAGTCCCATTTCCCCCCCACACTCTCCCACCTCTCCCCCTCCTCTCTGCTGTCGCGCGCCGCCATCGCCCTGCCAGCCGGCCGTCACCCCTGCCCGCCCCTTGACCTGGACCTCGACGCAGGCCAGAGCCCCTGCATGCCCTCGGCCTCGACGCCGGCCCGAGCCCCTACCTTCCGCTCTGACCTCCTCCTCGTCCGTGCCGCCGCCGCTCCGACCTCCTCCTCGTTCGCGCCGCCACCGCTTCGGCCTCCTTGTCTGCGCCGCCACCGTCGACCTCACCCCTGGTAGCCAGTGTCCCCTTCTGCCTCCCTTCAGGTACTGGCCAACCCCCCCACCTCCCCCTCTCTCTGTCA
The DNA here is from genome assembly GCA_011799875.1 of Thinopyrum elongatum. Classification (NCBI taxonomy): domain Eukaryota; kingdom Viridiplantae; phylum Streptophyta; class Magnoliopsida; order Poales; family Poaceae; genus Thinopyrum; species Thinopyrum elongatum. Next base: position 210,582,547 of record CM022303.1, read on the forward strand.
ATTAGGTTTTCTTTTTTTTAGAAATGAAACTAGGTTTTCAATTTAGGGTTCAATTAGGTAGGCAGTAGGAATCAATTTTAGGGTTCAATTTAGGAATTTTTATTAGGACAAAATATTTATTAGCAAAGAAAATTTCTAGGGTTCTAGGGTTCATATGTCAAAAGTTATAGAAATTTCTTTAACCGCAACAATTAGGTGATGTTGTTGCTGCTTTAAACAAAATTAGTAAAATTTTGAGTTAACAGAGAGTAGTTAACAGAGAGTAGTTAGCTAGGGAAAATAATTAGCTATGGCATTTACCTAGGGCATTTTTAGCAAATTTAGCTAGGGCATTTAGCTAGGGCAAAAATTTTAGTTAGGGCATTTAGCTATAAAAAACAGTAGCAATTAGCTAGGGCATTTAGCTAGGAAAATTAGTTATGACATTTAGCTAGGGCATTTTTAGCAAATTTAGCTAGGGCATTTAGCTAGGGAAAAAACATTAGCAAATTAGTTTAGGGCAATTTAGTTGGTTAGGGCAGCAGCAGAGAGAGAGCATTTAGGAATTTTTGTAGGTGTATATAATAGCTATAAATAAAAAACAGTAGCAAATGTTTAGTGAGGTTATTTTGCAAAGGTTTTTGGTTTTTGAAAAGACCACTATTTTGCAATGTTTAGTGAGGTCATTTCACTCTATGTACTTGCTTGAATGATATATTTTGCAAATGATATATGTCATTGATGTTATATGATTTTGCAATGTTGGTTGAACGTCGAAGAATATCCGAGTGGCCTATGTTTTGCCGGAATGTTGATTCATTTCCATTCCGGCAAATTTCAGGCGCTCCATATGTCCACTTTTTAGCAAAGGTCATGCCGAAAATTTCCGTGATTTTCGGCATGACTTGTGCTAGAAACTAGGACATATGGAGTGCCCGGGATTTGCCGGGGGGAATGAATCAACATTCCGACCAAATATAGGCCCCTTTTTTCTCTTCATTATATATTTTATTTACAATTGTTGAATAGGAAACATGTCTAGCCACGCCGAAGCCGGGGGTTCTGGTCGCCTCGAAGAAGACCCCGTCGAGGCAGCAAATCAGTATTTTGATTACCTGGATGAACACCAGTTACGGGTGCAGGGTGGCAGCAGTGGCACCAACCCCGACACCGGCACCGGCATGGGCACCGGCACCGACACCACCCCCGAGACCGGCAACGATGCTGTCGTAGCCGGTAAAGCACCGAAGCAGAAGAGGACACGAAGACCAAACGAGCTCGGCATCGGACAAATTGTGGTCATGGAGATGCACCCCAAGAAATTAGAGCCAACAGCGCTGGAGGAAGCGCGCTCGTGCTGGGGCAATCAACTAGATGCATCCTCAGGGAAACCGCCAACATCAACGACGAGAAGTTGAAGAAGATACCACATATGGAACACATGCTCCTAAAGAAGTTGCATAATAGGTTCCTGTTCCCCGGCCGGGATGAAAGCAAACATCCGTGGGACGACGACACCATGACAAAGATAAACAGCAAGGCGATGGTGACGTTCACCAACGACTTGTCCGCCTGGAAAGTTTGGGTGAAAAAAGCGATTGCGAAGAATAAACCATGGTCCAAGATTCATGCTGACAATCCGTCACTAAAGGAAGAGGACTTTGAAAAATTCAAGGAGACTTGCGCTAAAGAAGAAGTCAAGGCAAGGTCGGAGAAAATGAAGGCGCTCCAGGCCAGGAACACGCCTCCCCAGTGATACGTCTCCGTCGTATCTACTTTTCCAAACCCTTTTGCCCTTGTTTTGGACTCTAATTTGCATGATTTGAATGGAACTAACCCGGACTCACGTTGTTTTCAGCAGAATTACCTTGGTGTTATTTTTGTGCAGAAATAAAAGTTCTCGGAATGACCTGAAACTTCACGGAGAATATTTTTGGAATAAATAAAAAATATTGACGAAAGAATCAACTAGAGGGGACCCACCAGCTGTCCACAAGGGTGGAGGGCGCACCCCCCTAGGGCGCCCCCTGTCTTGTGGGTCCCCTGGACCTCCACCGACCTCAGCTCCAACTCTATATATTCACTTTCGGGGAGAAAAAAATCAGAGAGAAGGATTCATCGCGTTTTACGATACGGAGCCGCCACCACCTCCTGTTCTTCATCGGGAGGGCAGATCTAGAGTCCGTTCTGGGCTCCAGAGAGGGGAAATCGTCGCCATATCATCACCAACCTTCCTCCATCACCAATTTCATGATGCTCACCGCCGTGCGTGAGTAATTCCATCGTAGGCTTGTTGGACGGTGATGGGTTGGATGAGATTTATCATGTAATTGAGTTAGTTTTGATAGGGTTTGATCCTTATCCACTATGTTCTAAGATTGATGTTGCTATGACTTCGCTATGCTTAATGCTTGTCACTAGGGCCCGAGTGCCATGATTTCAGATCTGAACCTATTATGTTTTCATGAATATATGTGTGTTCTTGATCCTATCTTGTAAGTTGTAGACACCTATTACGTTTTTTGATCCGCATACCCCAAGGTGACAATAATTGGGATTCTTTCCGGTGATTACCGTAGTTTGAGGAGTTCATGTATTCACTAAGTGCTAATGCTTTGGTCCGGTTCTCTATTAAAAGGAGGCCTTAATATCCCTTAGTTTCCATTAGGACCCCGCTGCCACGGGAGGGTAGTGTGACGACCCCGGCTTAATCATGCACTAACCATACACGCAAATGCGCACGATCAAGCCTAAGGACTCACTTGAAGATATCACAACACAACTCTAAAACATAAATAAAGTCATACAAGCTTTATATTACAAGCCAGGGCCTCGAGGGCTCGAATACATAGCTCGATGGCATCCAAGCGTCAGCGGAAGCATCAGATATCTGAGTACAGATATATTACAGAGAGAGAGAGAGATAAGCCTTCACAGAGGCAGGGTAAAATAAAATACTATGATCGAAAGGCGTAGGCCTCCTGCCCTGGACCATCCGATCCTACTCCTGGTCGTCAGTCGGCTCCTCGTAGTAGTAGTACTCGCCAGGCGGGTAATAGTACTGGTCGTCGACTGGGGCGTCTGGCTCAGGGGCTCCGTCGTCTGGTGGCATCAAATGGAATATGGGGGAAAAAGAAAATAAAGCAAACATGAGTACTCATCCGAAGTACTCAGCAAGCAAGGATCTACACTACATATGCAACATTTTCAAAGGGGGCTGTATATGTGGACTGGGCTGCAGAAATGCCAGAATAGAGGGGGAAGCCTAGTCCTATCGAAGACTAGCATCTTCAACAATCTTCAACAGTCTTGCAGCAATAGAAGAGAACAGATGAACATAATGTAAAGTATTAGTAGTAGTATCATCAACCTCGACCTGAGATCCTTTCTCGACTCCCTGCGAGAAAGCAATCCCAGAGCCGTACTATCCAGTTCTCATCACATGTTCTAGTTGTACCGATCGGGATACAACTCCGAGTGTCCGTTACCGTAGGACAGGCTATCGATAGAAGTTTCTTCCCTGCAGGGGTGCACCAACTTACCCACCACGCTCGCTTAACTCCGGCCGGACACACTTTTCTGGGTCATGCCCAGCCTCGGCTAAGCAACACGCCGCAACCCGACCAAATACTTAACAGAGAGGTCAGCACGCCGGACTAACCTATGCCCCCAGGGGTCTTGGGCCATCGCCCCGGACGCTCCTGCACGTTGCGTACACCGCCGGTGAGCAGACCTAGCAACCCCTTAATACAAGCGCGGTTGCGTTCCCAGTCCAACCCAGCGTGTGCCGCTCAGTTGCTGACGTCTATTAAGCTTCGGCTGAAGTATACAACGCAGAACGCCCATACTATGCCCACGTGATGGTTAGTGCTATCGGGCCAGAGGCCCCTCGGATCAAATATCCAAACCGTAGTGGATTAGGAGCGCGCGGAAACGAGCAGAGACTCACGATCGATGTGACCCCATCGCCCCGTCTCGAGGACTTGCGGCAAGGGCTAAGAATGCCCGGCCACGCCTCGTAGTTATCTCGCGGGCACCATCCAGGTCAACTCGACTCCACATCACTTCGCATTAAGCTCGCGCGGGTACCCCTCAGGGCCGACCCGTCTTTAGTATCATGGTTCATAGTCAAGTCATAATATCCAAGGTAACTGTGTGTCTGACACCGAAGGGAACCCTGAGGAATCACCCTCGATGGAATTCCCGCTCGATGTTATCATCAAGGTGAACGAAGGAGGAATCACCCTCGAGGTCCACACTTGAGGAGTTGCGCGACGATGTCGTTATCGGGGGTGGTGTAGGAGGAATCACCCTCGCTTACCACGACCGAGTAACTAACCTACAAGGTTAACATCAGAAGTGCTGATGAGGTATCACCCTCGGCACTCGACGGTAACCCAGCAGTGTCGGCAACTAAGGGGGAAGTGATGTGCGGTGCCAGGGTCTAGTCTTCAATCCCGATGATCGGGTCTTCTGACATCCAGCGGGGCAGTCGGGATCAAGTGGGGGTCTCTGTCGTGTCTCTACCCAGCCTATACTAATCAGTCTAGGATAACCAGAAAGGTAACAAGGCAGGGTACAATAATCAGGCTATGCAGCAGATATAGGAAAATAGTAGCAGTAGCAGTTCTAATGCAAGCATAAGAGAGAAGAGAATAGGCGATATAGGCATGCTCATAATGGGGGTGCTTGCCTGTTTGCTCTGGGGCAAGGGCAAGGTCGTCGGTGGTGTCGTCGGGGACGTAGTCGTACTCCTGAGCTGCGTCTGCCTCGGGAGCTACGTCAACGTCGGGGTCTACCGAGAGAGAAGAGGGGGAAGAAACAGGTAAACATAATGCAAACAAAAGCAATACGGTGCGTGTGATGCTATGATGCAGTGCAGGGTTGCCTAAATATACATCTAAGTTATTTTAGTTATTTTTAGAATTAATCTAGGATTTATTTACCGAAGTGTGTGCACTATTCATCTACCGAATACGGGTCCGGAGTTATGAGTTCTACTACATAGGGGGTTCCGACAAAGAAACAGACGGCACAACCAGACTCGTCTCGTCGTTCTTAGCAACTTTCATGTTTTAACTTTTTCGATCTGAGCTACGGTTTAAAAGTTATTAATTTTCAAAGTTTAGTTGAATTTCTGGAATTTATTTATTTACAGAAAATGAATAATGACGTCAGCATGATGTCACTGTGATGTCAGCGGTCAACAGGCGCTGACCAGAGTCAATCCTGACATGTGGGACCCACATGTCAGTCTCTGTTGGGCTAAAAGTGGATTAATTAAACTAACAGAGCTAATTAGAGGGTGTGGGCCCTAGTTGTCAGTGTCTGATTAGCTAACAGATTAATTTTAAAGGTTAATTAACCTTAATTAGCGTAGAGGGACCCACACGTCAGAGAGGATGAACAGTAACTGCGTTGACCGCAGTCAACCTAGTCAAACCGAGGTGCAGGGCCCACTGTCAGTGGCACGGAGCGGGCCCCACCACTTGCCACGTCGGCGGGGCCGCCGGAGACGCGCCGGCGAGCGCTCCGCGGCGGCTATCTCGCCGGAGAGGGCCGGAAATCGTCTACGGTTAGCCAAAACGCGCGATTCGACTTGCGTTCGAAAGCTGGCTCTCGCGCGCGTCGCGTGGTGCTCAAAGTTTCGCCGGAGGTGACCTAAAACGACGGCGGCGGCCGTCCTTGCGGCGGCCGGACTTCGGCCCTCGATGGAAACGGGGCTGCGGGGCACAAGGAGGCGCGTGCGCTTGTGCTACGTGCTCCTGGGAACGCCAGAAGCACATGGCCGTGCTCAGGCAAAGGCTGCGACAGCGGTGGCCACGGCGGCGAAGCAGAACGGCGGCGATGAGCTCGGCCATGGCGGGCACAACATCTAAGGGGCGCGCGCGAACTAAAAAGAGGGGGAAGGAGGATCGGTTGCTCACCTAGCAGGCGCAAGATGGCCAGGCAATGGGTTAGGAGCAGCAGATGCGGCAAATTCGTCGGAGGAACCCGCCGGAGTTGAGGGAGAAGACGAGCTCGCCGAGCTCGAAGCAATGGCTCCCGGCTCCAATGGCTCGTCGTAGTCGACGAAGAAGACGACAGCGAAGCCTTACAACATGTCGGTGAGGTGCTTTGATGGCCGTGGCCGCGGCAATGGCGAGCGACGGCGACGACCGCGTCGGGCGCCGATGGGGAGAGGAGGAGAAAGCGAGGGGAGAAGGGAGGAGTGGTCGAGGAGGACCAGGGGGATGGCTCGGGCGTCGCCCTTATCCTCTCGCGGCGCCCGCGGCATCGCGCTGTCGAGCGGTGATCGGCGCGAGCGCGCTCGTCCACGGCGGCATCGACACGGGGAGGAGGGAGAAGAAGGGAGAGAGAGAGAGGTGGGCTGGGCCGTCCAGCTGGGCTGCCAGGCGCAGTGCTCGGCTGGGCCTGCCAGGTAAGTGGCTTCGGCCTTTTTCCTTTATTCTGTTTTCTGTTTTTCTTTTATTCTTTTAAACAGAGGGCAATTGCATTTATTTAAGTCTCCAAATCATTTTGCAAAAATGTTGGACTTGTCCATTTAAATATGGTGCAATATTTGCCACTGTCAGAAAGAGTTTGGGGCCCAAAAGACTTAATTTGAATTTATCACAGAGGCAAAGGCTTTTAAATTGCTGATTGGCCACTGTTTAAAATATCCAGGGGTAATTTGGGAGTTCAAGTAATGTTGATTATATTTTTATAATTGTTCTGAGAATATTTGAGACATTATGAACATTTTAGTTTTGTTGTTTGAAGAAATAATTATTTGACTTGCATTTGTAATTTGGAGTTTGAAGTTGAATTTCAGAATTGAATTTGAGTTGTTTCTTTAATCCAAGTGACTTGGCTCTGCTAATAGTCATGACTTGGCATTATCAGTGAGAAGTTACTGTGGCTAGTGGCATGGGGTGTTACAAATTCTCCTCCTCTAAAAGAAATTCTCGTCCCGAGAATTAAGAGGTGAAGTGAGGGGAAGAGTTCTGGTTACGAAACTCCAATGAGTCTTCTTGTTCTTGATTGATCTTCTCAAAGAAATTGATCCCTTGGATTGATGCCTTCATTTCTCTTCCTCGAGGTGTCTTAATGAAGTTGTCATTCTTCCTTCGTACTTTTCATCGTACTTACGGAAGGACAATGGGTATCTCGGTATTGATGGAATTTTATAAGGGGAAATCAGCTGGGGTTAACTCAAGGTGAAACGGATAGGTATCTCTCGAGTTTTGGAACTCATGAAATTCGTCAGGAGCAATAGGAGAAGGTATGAGAAGTTTTCAAGCGGGCAGACAATCATTCGATGCCTGAATCAGAGTGTGAAGGAATACAGAGCATTGGGAACAGATCATCTATCGGAGGTTGGCTCGTGACAACTCACAAATGAAAAGCAAAGAATACTTCGAAATCAAGAATATACAGGAGAGTCAGGTTCCAATCCTGTGGAACTGTGGTGGGGTGTCGATCAAAGATAGGGAGAACGGTGGCATCTTACCGATCGCGACAATATTGTATGTCAGAGAATAGCATGTCAGTTATGTCGGTGGCAGCATCGGTACCAAGGGCGAGGGACGAAGAGAACCATTTTCCTGCTCGTTGAACGAGGCGGACCAAAAGGCAAAGTTCTCGTCCATCGGGGGTTACCGGAATGTCATCAACAATAGTAACAGGATCACACGGTCAGAGCTGTTGACCGAGGTGTTTTATAAGCAGGGATTCATTTCTGCTTATATTATATATAACACAGGAAAGGTTAAACATAACAATGGAAAGGAAAATGAAATTATCGGATTCAACAGACCAATGAAAAGGATAGATGTGCCTATACACAAGAATTAGGGGTATATCCATTCCAGGGAAAAGTAGAACACGATATACCTGAACAGTTCAGCCGGTACAAAACCATTTAGATAAAGAGCGAGAGAGAAATCAAGATGTTACCCGCACAATGGTGTCCGGATAATAGATCCAGAAGCATTTGGCAATGTGCCTCCAATGTTCTTCTTGATATTCGGAAGTCCACAGTCATGCTTCATTGCGGCAATGATATCGTGTCAAGTAATAGATTGGGTTCGAAGATATCCAGAGGTACCGAAAAACATTTACAAGGGTATCTCGGGACGTAAGGAATAACCATACACGACCAGGTTTGTGTTGGTCGGAAGTCAAGATGTCATCGGTGATATCACAAATCATCGAGGGGCAGGGATGGTATTTCTCAACATGAATTCGCTCGATATCCTGAAAGAGCTCGGAATGTTGATGATGATCACGACACATTTGTCGAGAGGTTTCAAGAAGATGTAATCGGTCAGCGATGACATCAAGAGAAAGGAATGCCGAGGCGAAAGATTATTGGATCCACGGATACGAAACAAGCTCGAAATCAAGCTTGTTGTTTGAGGTGATATGACAAGATGAGGAAGGTCGACGTGAGCTTAACTCATCGTCGAAAATTGTGCTCCGGGATGAAGGGCCAGGTAGCACAGTTAAAAGTTAGCACGATAGGGATATAGCTGATCCGGCTAGGAATGTTGTGATGGGGTGTTAGACTTCCCAGTAACAAGTATTAGGGGTAACACCGGAAGGTAAGTCGGAGCAGAGGTTGGACGGGGAAAATGATCTGCAGAGGACAAGTATTTTAACTTATCCGGGAAATGAACCCAAAGAGGAAATATGGTCGGAACCATGTTTGCAAAGGATCAATTCTTAGATACAAGATGAACTTGTACCAGGGGAATAATTATTCTTACGAGCAGCTTTCATGATAAGTTCTACATCGTTTCCATGGGCATGAACACAAAGGTTCAAGGTCGACCCCCACTTCTTCAATGCACAACCTTTCATTCACTTCTCGTTTTCAAAGAAATTGTAGTGCTGAGAATTTATCTGGTGAAGCACCAGAAAAGTATGACTCGCATAACCTTCGAGTTCACACGAATTAGGGAAAGCATAGGTTCAACCCATCGGGACATTTTACGAATCCATACAACCAACAACCAAAGTAAGGGTTGCGAGTTCAAAAGCAGAGTATCGAAGTCAAAGCAGGTGATACAATTTACCGGAGGTATCAAGTACCAAGAAAAGAGCTCACAGAATGTTTGAGTATGAAAGATACTGTCGGATATTAATCTAACAGAAGATCAGGTAGACAACATAGGATCTGGCGTGAGTAGCGGCACTCAACCATAAGAGGAAGGATGTGACAGCATAGGATTATAGAAACATCAGAATAATCCGATGTTTAAGTACAAAGGATTCATGGTTCAGAAACGAAGGATCGGAAGCAAAAGCTCTGATCAAAAGATGAGTAGGTTGGAGAGAACTACATGGACAACTTTGGTATTCCGTCTTGGAGAGATCTCCAACCATGTTTATGGGACATGTCCTGGTCAGAAGTCAGTCCCAAGTCAATAAGGAGAAGGAATACACTACCTCTCCGTGCCATGCAATCTGGGCGGATGTACAGTCGGCAAGAAGTAGAGAATGATTCAGTGCCAAAGGCAATGTCAACGGGGAAGGAACCGATAAGGTTCTTAAATTAGAAAATAATCGGTCGGATAATTGTCCACAGAAGGAATCAAGTGATCCGTGAGAACTAACGGATAAAGTTTAAATAACTGGTTCCCCCTGAGAGTTCTCCGAGAAAGGACGGAAGGTAAGCTCAATGGGTTTAAGGAAAACACTAGAACAACCTAAGTATGAAATTCAGAGGGTTCACGATTTCCAAAGCCAGAAGTGACAATTAGCTCACCTGGGAAGAGGAGCGAGTGATTTGTACATGCTTAGTTGGACAATCAATCAATGCTTGATTGGCCGAGATCCAACTCATGTCCGAAATAATGACTGGGCCGGAAGGATGATTTAGTAGGGAAGAGCTGATGATTGCGAGTATTCGCACACATGTTGAATCAATAGGATCAAAATGATAATGACAAGGGATATCAACAACAATTACTTGACATATGGAGCTAACCATAATATAAGCTAGGAAGAATTTCAGTAGTAGTAGGATGCATGGGATTCTCGGAAGATAAGATGATATTTCAAAGTGTTTTAGGAATCACAGGAACAACTGGGGATGATCGGATCCCCGGTACTGTGAGTAATTAACCGCAGTGCGAAAGAAGCTGCACATCAGTAGGTTCAAAGGATTCCTGGTTTAACGAGGAGTATTACGGGGTACCTCGTACAGGCATGATTGACTGGCCATGATGATACAACGGCAAGGATGTGTAGATATCCACGGGGATTATCGGTGTTAGTAAACTGCAAAAGCAGTGGGTAAAGGGGTCTCGGAAAACTTCGGGAAGTATCTTTGGAGCCTTCTGATGATGTCACGTCATCTTCTGGAATGAGGGGGCTCTCCGGGAGAAAATGGTTACGAGATCCTAATGTCGGAGTTAGTAAAATCTTTAACCCGAATAGGAGAGAGATCAGAGTCCTAGAGTATAGACGAGGAATAAAAGATCCTAATACCACCCAGTTCGCGATGTGGGCCCGTAAGCCACACAGCCAAGTTAGTAAAACAGTTTTCGACCACTAGACTCAACTTCGGCCAAGGAATTGGGAAGGGGGATACCTAGAGGCAGTCGGCTCTGATACCAACCTGTGACGACCCCGGCTTAATCGTGCACTAACCATACACGCAACTGCGCATGATCAAGCCTAAGGACTCACTTGAAGATATCACAACACAACTCTAAAACATAAATAAAGTCATACAAGCTTTATATTACAAGCCAGGGCCTCGAGGGCTCGAATACATAGCTCGATGGCATACAAGCGTCAGCGGAAGCATCAGATATCTGAGTATAGATATATTACAGAGAGAGAGAGAGAGAGAGATAAGCCTTCACAGAGGCAGGGTAAAATAAAATACTATGATTGAAAGGCGTAGGCCTCCTGCCCTGGACCCTCCGATCCTACTCCTGGTCGTCAGTCGGCTCCTCGTAGTAGTAGTACTCGCCAGGCGGGTAATAGTACTGGTCGTCGGCTGGGGCGTCTGGCTCAGGGGCTCCGTCGTCTGGTGGCATCAAATGGAATATGGGGGAAAAAGAAAATAAAGCAAACGTGAGTACTCATCTGAAGTACTCAGCAAGCAAGGATCTACACTACATATGCAACATTTTCAAAGGGGGCTGTATATGTGGACTGGGCTGCAGAAATGCCAGAATAGAGGGGGAAGCCTAGTCCTATCGAAGACTAGCATCTTCAACAATCTTCGACAGTCTTGCAGCAATAGAAGAGAACAGATGAACATAATGTAAAGTATTAGTAGTAGTATCATCAACCTCGACCTGAGATCCTTTCTCGACTCCCTGCGAGAAAGCAATCCCAGAGCCGTACTATCCAGTTCTCATCGCATGTTCTAGTTGTACCGATCGGGATACAACTCCGACTGTCCGTTACCGTAGGACAGGCTATCGATAGAAGTTTCTTCCCTGCAGGGGTGCACCAACTTACCCACCACGCTCGCTTAACTCCGGCCGCACACACTTTTCTGGGTCATGCCCGGCCTCGGCTAAGCAACACGCCGCAACCCGACCAAATACTTAACAGAGAGGTCAGCACGCCGGACTAACCTATGCCCCCAGGGGTCTTGGGCCATCGCCCCGGACGCTCCTGCACGTTGCGTACACCGCCGGTGAGCAGACCTAGCAACCCCTTAATACAAGCGCGGTTGCGTTCCCAGTCCAACCCAGCATGTGCCGCTCAGTTGCTGACGTCTATTAAGCTTCAGCTGAAGTATACGACGCAGAACACCCATACTATGCCCACGTGATGGTTAGTGCTATCGGGCCAGAGGCCCCTCGGATCAAATATCCAAACCGTAGTGGATTAGGAGCGCGCGGAAATGAGCAGAGACTCACGATCGATGTGACCCCGTCGCCCCGTCTCGAGGACTTGCGGCAAGGGCTAAGAATGCCCGGCCACGCCTCGTAGTTATCTCGCGGGCACCATCCAGGTCAACCCGACTCCACATCACTTCGCATTAAGCTCGCGCGGGTACCCCTCAGAGCCGACCCGTCTTTAGTATCATGGTTCATAGTCAAGTCATAATATCCAAGGTAACTGTGTGTCTGACACCGAAGGGAACCCTGAGGAATCACCCTCGATGGAATTCCCGCTCGATGTTATCATCAAGGTGAACGAAGGAGGAATCACCCTCGAGGTCCACACTTGAGGAGTTGCGCGACGATGTCGTTATCGGGGGTGGTGTAGGAGGAATCACCCTCGGTTACCACGACCGAGTAACTAACCTACAAGGTTAACATCAGAAGTGCTGACGAGGTATCACCCTCGGCACTCGACGGTAACCCAGCAGTGTCGGCAACTAAGGGGGAAGTGATGTGCGGTGCCAGGGTCTAGTCTTCAATCCCGATGATCGGGTCTTCTGACATCCAGCGGGGCAGTCGGGATCAAGTGGGGGTCTCTGTCGTGTCTCTACCCAGCCTATACTAATCAGTCTAGGATAACCAGAAAGGTAACAAGGCAGGGTACAATAATCAGGCTATGCAGCAGATATAGGAAAACTGTAGCAGTAGCAGTTCTAATGCAAGCATAAGAGAGAAGAGAATAGGCGATATAGGCATGCTCAAAATGGGGGTACTTGCCTGTTTGCTCTGGGGCACGGGCAAGGTCATCGGTGGTGTCGTCGGGGACGTAGTCGTACTCCTGAGCTGCGTCTGCCTCGGGAGCTACGTCAACGTCGGGGTCTACCGAGAGAGAAGAGGGGGAAGAAACAGGTAAACATAATGCAAACAAAAGAAATACGGTGCGTGTGATGCTATGATGCAGTGCAGGGTTGCCTAAATATGCATCTAAGTTATTTTAGTTATTTTTAGAATTAATCTAGGATTTATTTACCGAAGTGTGTGCACTATTCATCTGTCGGATACGGGTCCGGAGTTATGAGTTCTACTACGTAGGGGGTTCCGACAAAGAAACGGACGGCACGATCAGACTCGTCTCGTCGTTCTGAGCAACTTTCATGTTTTAACTTTCTCGATCTGAGCTACGGTTTAAAAGTTATTAATTTTCAAAGTTCATTTGAATTTCTGGAATTTATTTATTTACAGAAAATGAATTATGACATCAGCATGACGTCACTGTGACGTCAGCGGTCAACAGGCGCTGACCAGAGTCAATCCTGACATGTGGGACCCACATGTCAGTCTCTGTTGGGCAAAAAGTGGATTAATTAAACTAACAGAGCTAATTAGAGGGTGTGGGCCCCAGTTGTCAGTGTCTGATTAGCTAACAAATTAATTTTAAAGGTTAATTAACCTTAATTAGCGCAGAGGGACCCACACGTCAGAGAGAGAGGATGAACAGTAACTGCGTTGACCGCAGTCAACCTAGTCAAACCGAGGTGCAGGGCCCACTGTCAGTGGCACGGAGCGGGCCCCACCACTTGCCACATCGGCGGGGCCGCCGGAGACGCGCCGGCGAGCGCTCCGCGGCGGCTATCTCGCCGGAGAGGGCCGAAAATCGTCTACGGTTAGCCAAAACGCGCGATACGACTTGCGTTCGAAAGCTGGCTCTCGCGCGCGTCGCGTGGTGCTCAAAGTTTCACCGGAGGTGACCTAAAACGACCGCGGCGTCTGTCCTTGCGGCGGCCGGAGGTCGGCCCTCGATGAAAACGGGGCTGCGGGGCACAAGGAGGCGCGTGCGCGTGTGCTACGTGCTCCTGGGAACGCCAGAAGCACATGGCCGTGCTCAGGCAAAGGCTGCGACAGCGGTGGCCACGGCGGTGAAGCAGAACGGCGGCGATGAGCTCGGCCATGCTGGGTACAACATCTAAGGGGCGCGCGCGAACTAAAAAGAGGGGGAAGGAGGATCGGTTGCTCACCTAGCAGGCGCAAGATGGCCCGGCGACGGGTTAGGAGCAGCAGATGCGGCGAATTCGTCGGAGGAACCCGCCGGAGTTGAGGGAGAAGACGAGCTCGCCGAGCTCGAAGCAGTGGCTCCCGGCTCCAATGGCTCGTCGTAGTCGACGAAGAAGACGACGGCGGAGCCTTACAACATGTCGGCGAGGTGCTTTGATGGCCGTGGCCGCGGCAATGGCTAGCGACGGCGACAACCGCGTCGGGCGCCGATGGGGAGAGGAGGAGAAAGCGAGGGGAGAAGGGAGGAGTGGTCGAGGAGGACCAGGGGGGATGGCTCGGGCGTCGCCCTTATCCTCTCGCGGCGCCCGCGGCATCGCGCTGTCGAGCCGTGACCGGCGCGAGCGCGCTCGTCCACGGCGGCATCGACACGGGGAGGAGGGAGAAGAAGGGAGGGAGAGAGAGGTGGGCTGGGCCGTCCAGCTGGGCTGCCAGGCGCAGTGCTCGGCTGGGCCTGCCAGGTAAGTGGCTTCGGCCTTTTTCCTTTATTCTGTTTTCTGTTTTTCTTTTATTCTTTTAAACAGAGGGCAATTGCATTTATTTAAGTCTCCAAATCATTTTGCAAAAATGTGGGACTTGTCCATTTAAATATGTTGCAATATTTGCCACTGTCAGAAAGAGTTTGGGGCCCAAAAGACTTAATTTGAATTTATCACAGAGGCAAAGGCTTTTAAATTGCTGATTGGCCACTGATTAAAATATCCAGGGGTAATTTGGGAGTTCAAGTAATGTTGATTATATTTTTATAATTTTTCTGAGAATATTTGAGACATTATGAACATTTTAGTTTTGTTGTTTGAAGAAATAATTATTTGACTTGCATTTGTAATTTGGAGTTTGAAGTTGAATTTCAGAATTGAATTTGAGTTGTTTCTTTAATCCAAGTGACTTGGCTCTGCTAATAGTCATGACTTGGCATTATCAGTGAGAAGTTACTGTGGCTAGTGGCATGGGGTGTTACAAATTCTCCTCCTCTAAAAGAAATTCTCGTCCCGAGAATTAAGAGGTGAAGTGAGGGGAAGAGTTCTGGTTACGAAACTCCAATGAGTCTTCTTGTTCTTTATTGATCTTCTCAAAGAAATTGATCCCTTGGATTGATGCCTTCATTTCTCTTCCTCGAGGTGTCTTAATGAAGTTGTCATTCTTCCTTCGTACTTTTCATCGTACTTACGGAAGGACAATGGGTATCTCGGTATTGATGGAATTTTATAAGGGGAAATCAGCTGGGGTTAACTCAAGGTGAAACGCATAGGTATCTCTCGAGTTTTGGAACTCATGAAATTCGTCAGGAGCAATAGAAGAAGGTATGAGAAGTTTTCAAGCGGGCAGACAATCATTCGATGCCTGAATTAGGGTGTGAAGGAATACAGAGCATCGGGAACAGATCATCTATCGGAGGTTGGCTCGTGACAACTCACAAATCAAAAGCAAAGAATACTTTGAAATCAAGAATATACAGGAGAGTCAGGTTCCAATCTTGTGGAACTGTGGTGGGGTGTCGATCAAAGGTAGGGAGAACGGTGGCATCTTACCGATCACGACAATATTGTATGTCAGAGAATAGCATGTCAGTTATGTCGGTGGCAGCATCGGTACCAAGGGCGAGGGACGAAGAGAACCATTTTCCTGCTCGTTGAATGAGGCGGACCAAAAGGCAAAGTTCTCGTCCATCGGGGGTTACCGGAATGTCATCAACAATAGTAACAGGATCACACGGTCAGAGCTGTTGACCGAGGTGTTTTATAAGCAGGGATTCATTTCTGCTTATATTATATATAACACAGGAAAGGTTAAACATAACAATGGAAAGGAAAATGAAATTATCGGATTCAACAGACCAATGAAAAGGATAGATGTGCCTATACACAAGAATTAGGGGTATATCCATTCCAGGGAAAAGTAGAACACGATATACCTGAACAGTTCAGCCGGTACAAAACCATTTAGATAAAGAGCGAGAGAGAAATCAAGATGTTACCCGCACAATGGTGTCCGGATAATAGATCCAGAAGCATTTGGCAATGTGCCTCCAATGTTCTTCTTGATATTCGGAAGTCCACAGTCATGCTTCATTGCGGCAATGATATCGTGTCAAGTAATAGATTGGGTTCGAAGATATCCAGAGGTACCGAAAAACATTTACAAGGGTATCTCGGGACGTAAGGAATAACCATACACGACCAGGTTTGTGTTGGTCGGAAGTCAAGATGTCATCGGTGATATCACAAATCATCGAGGGGCAGGGATGGTATTTCTCAACATGAATTCGCTCGATATCCTGAAAGAGCTCGGAATGTTGATGATGATCACGACACATTTGTCGAGAGGTTTCAAGAAGATGTAATCGGTCAGCGATGACATCAAGAGAAAGGAATGCCGAGGCGAAAGATTATTGGATCCACGGATACGACACAAGCTCAAAATCAAGCTTGTTGTTTGAGGTGATATGACAAGATGAGGAAGGTCGACGTGAGCTTAACTCATCGTCGAAAATTGTGCTCCGGGATGAAGGGCCAGGTAGCATAGTTAAAAGTTAGCACGATAGGGATATAGCTGATCCGGCTAGGAATGTTGTGATGAGGTGTTAGACTTCCCAGTAACAAGTACTAGGGGTAACACCGGAAGGTAAGTCGGAGCAGAGGTTGGACGGGGAAAATGATCTGCAGAGGACAAGTATTTTAACTTATCCGGGAAATGAACCCAAAGAGGAAATATGGTCAGAACCATGTTTGCAAAGGATCAATTCTTATATACAAGATGAACTTGTACCAGGGGAATAATTATTCTTACGAGCAGCTTCCATGATAAGTTCTACATCGTTTCCATGGGCATGAACACAAAGGTTCAAGGTCGACCCCCACTTCTTCAATGCACAACCTTTCATTCACTTCTCGTTTTCAAAGAAATTGTAGTGCTGAGAATTTATCTGGTGAAGCACCAGAAAAGTATGACTCGCATAACCTTCGAGTTCACATGAATTAGGGAAAGCATAGGTTCAACCCATCGGGACATTTTACGAATCCATACAACCAACAACCAAAGTAAGGGTTGCGAGTTCGAAAGCAGAGTATCGAAGTCAAAGCAGGTGATACAATTTACCGGAGGTATCAAGTACCAAGAAAAGAGCTCACAGAATGTTTGAGTATGAAAGATACTGTCGGATATTAATCTAACAGAAGATCAGGTAGACGACATAGGATCTGGCGTGAGTAGCGGCACTCAACCATAAGAGGAAGGATGTGATGGCATAGGATTATAGAAACATCGGAATAATCCGACGTTTAAGTACAAAGGATTCATGGTTCAGAAACGAAGGATCGGAAGCAAAAGCTCTGATCAAAAGATGAGTAGGTTGGACAGAACTAGATGGACAACTTTGGTATTCCGTCTTGGAGAGATCTCCAACCATGTTTACGGGACATGTCCTGGTCAGAAGTCAGTCCCAAGTCAATAAGGAGAAGGAATACACTACCTCTCCGTGCCATGCAATCTGGGCGGATGTACAGTCGGCAAGAAGTAGAGAATGATTCAGTGCCAAAGGCAATGTCAACGGGGAAGGAACCGATAAGGTTCTTAAATTAGAAAATAATCGGTCGGATAATTGTCCACAGAAGGAATCAAGTGATCCGTGAGAACTAACGGATAAAGTTTAAATAACTGGTTCCACCTGAGAGTTCTCCGAGAAAGGACGGAAGGCAAGCTCAATGGGTTTAAGGAAAACACTAGAACAACCTAAGTATGAAATTCAGAGGGTTCACGATTTCCAAAGCCAGAAGTGACAATTAGTTCACTTGGGCAGAGGGACGAGTGATTTGTACATGCTTAGTTGGACAATCAATCAATGCTTGATTGGCCGAGATCCAACTCATGTCCGAGATGATGACTGGGCCGGAAGGATGATTTAGTAGGGAAGAGCTGATGATTGCGAGTATTCGCACACATGTTGAATCAATAGGATCGAAATGATAATGACAAGGGATATCAACAACAATTACTTGACATATGGAGCTAACCATAATATAAGCTAGGAAGAATTTCAGTAGTAGTAGGATGCATGGGATTCTCGGAAGATAAGATGATATTTCAAAGTGTTTTAGGAATCACAGGAACAACTGGGGATGATCGGATCCGCGGTACTGTGAGTAATTAACCGCAGTGCGAAAGAAGCTGCACAGCAGTAGGTTCAAAGGATTCCCGGTTTAACGAGGAGTATTACGGGGTACCTTGTACAGGCATGATTGACTGGCCATGATGATACAACGGCAAGGATGTGTAGATATCCACGGGGATTATCGGTGTAAGTAAACTGCAAAAGCAGTGGGTAAAGGGGTCTCGGAAAACTTCGGGAAGTATCTTCGGAGCCTTCTGATGATGTCACTTCATCTTCTGGAATGAGGGGGCTCTCCGGGAGAAAATGGTTACGAGATCCTAATGTCGGAGTTAGTAAAATCTTTAACCCGAATAGGAGAGAGATCAGAGTCCCAGAGTATAGACGAGGATTAAAAGATCCTAATACTTCCCAGTTGGCGAAGTGGGCCCGTAAGCCACACAGCCAAGTTAGTAAAACAGTTTTCGACCACTAGACTCAACTTCGGCCAAGGAATTGGGAAGGGGGATACCTAGAGGCAGTCGGCTCTGATACCAACCTGTGACGACCCCGGCTTAATCGTGCACTAACCATACACGCAAATGCGCATGATCAAGCCTAAGGACTCACTTGAAGATATCACAACTCTAAAACATAAATAAAGTCATACAAGCTTTATATTACAAGCCAGGGCCTCGAGGGCTCGAATACATAGCTCGATGGCATACAAGCGTCAGCGGAAGCATCAGATATCTGAGTATAGATATATTACAGAGAGAGAGAGAGATAAGCCTTCACAGAGGCAGGGTAAAATAAAATACTATGATCGAAAGGCGTTGGCCTCCTGACCTGGACCCTCCGATCCTACTCCTGGTCGACAGTCGGCTCCTCGTAGTAGTAGTACTCGCCAGGCGGGTAATAGTACTGGTCGTCGGCTGGGGCGTCTGGCTCAGGGGCTCCGTCGTCTGGTGGCATCAAATGGAATATGGGGGAAAAAGAAAATAAAGCAAACGTGATTACTCATCCGAAGTACTCAGCAAGCAAGGATCTACACTACATATGCAACATTTTCAAAGGGGGCTGTATATGTGGACTGGGCTGCAGAAATGCCAGAATAGAGGGGGAAGCCTAGTCCTATCGAAGACTAGCATCTTCAACAATCTTCGACAGTCTTGCAGCAATAGAAGAGAACAGATGAACATAATGTAAAGTATTAGTAGTAGTATCATCAACCTCGACCTGAGATCCTTTCTCGACTCCCTGCGAGAAAGCAATCCCAGAGCCGTACTATCCAGTTCTCATCGCATGTTCTAGTTGTACCGATCGGGATACAACTCCGACTGTCCGTTACCGTAGGACAGGCTATCGATAGAAGTTTCTTCCCTATAGGGGTGCACCAACTTACCCACCATGCTCGCTTAACTCCGGCCGGACACACTTTTCTGGGTCATGCCCGGCCTCGGCTAAGCAACACGCCGCAACCCGACCAAATACTTAACAGAGAGGTCAGCACGCCGGACTAACCTATGCCCCCAGGGGTCTTGGGCCATCGCCCCGGACACTCCTGCACGTTGCGTACACCGCCGGTGAGCAGACCTAGCAACCCCTTAATACAAGCGCGGTTGCGTTCCTAGTCCAACCCAGCATGTGCCGCTCAGTTGCTGACGTCTATTAAGCTTCGGCTGAAGTATACGACGCAGAACGCCCATACTATGCCCACGTGATGGTTAGTGCTATCAGGCCAGAGGCCCCTCGGATCAAATATCCAAACCGTAGTGGATTAGGAGCGCGCGGAAACGAGCAGAGACTCACGATCGATGTGACCCCGTCGCCCCGTCTCGAGGACTTGCGGCAAGGGCTAAGAATGCCCGGCCACGCCTCGTAGTTATCTCGCGGGCACCATCCAGGTCAACCCGACTCCACATCACTTCGCATTAAGCTCGCGCGGGTACCACTCAGGGCCGACCCGTCTTTAGTATCATGGTTCATAGTCAAGTCATAATATCCAAGGTAACTGTATGTCTGACACCGAAGGGAACCCTGAGGAATCACCCTCGATGGAATTCCCGCTCGATGTTATCATCAAGGTGAACGAAGGAGGAATCACCCTCGAGGTCCACACTTGAGGAGTTGCGCGACGATGTCGTTATCGGGGGTGGTGTAGGAGGAATCACCCTCGCTTACCACGACCGAGTAACTAACCTACAAGGTTAACATCAGAAGTGCTGATGAGGTATCACCCTCGGCACTCGACAGTAACCCAGCAGTGTCGGCAACTAAGGGGGAAGTGATGTGCGGTGCCAAGGTCTAGTCTTCAATCCCGATGATCGGGTCTTCTGACATCCAGCGGGGCAGTCGGGATCAAGTGGGGGTCTTTGTCGTGTCTCTACCCAGCCTATACTAATCAGTCTAGGATAACCAGAAAGGTAAAAAGGCAGGGTACAATAATCAGGCTATGCAGCAGATATAGGAAAACTGTAGCAGTAGCAGTTCTAATGCAAGCATAAGAGAGAAGAGAATAGGCGATATAGGCATGCTCAAAATGGGGGTGCTTGCCTGTTTGCTCTGGGGCAAGGGCAAGGTCGTCGGTGGTGTCGTCGGGGACGTAGTCGTACTCCTGAGCTGCGTCTGCCTCGGGAGCTACGTCAATGTCGGGGTCTACCGAGAGAGAAGAGGAGGAAGAAACAGGTAAACATAATGCAAACAAAAGCAATACGGTGCGTGTGATGCTATGATGCAGTGCAGGGTTGCCTAAATATGCATCTAAGTTATTTTAGTTATTTTTAGAATTAATCTGGGATTTATTTACCGAAGTGTGTGCACTATTCATCTGCCGGATACGGGTCCGGAGTTACGAGTTCTACTACGTAGGGGGTTTCGACAAAGAAACGGACGGCACGATCAGACTCGTCTCGTCGTTCTGAGCAACTTTCATGTTTTAACTTTGTCAATCTGAGCTACGGTTTAAAAGTTATTAATTTTCAAAGTTTATTTGAATTTCTGGAATTTATTTATTTACAGAAAATGAATTATGACATCAGCATGACGTCACTGTGATGTCAGCGATCGACAGGCGCTGACCAGAGTCAATCCTGACATGTGGGACCCACATGTCAGTCTCTGTTGGGCAAAAAGTGGATTAATTAAACTAACAGAGCTAATTAGAGGGTGTGGGCCCCAGTTGTCAGTGTCTGATTAGCTAACAGATTAATTTTAAAGGTTAATTAACCTTAATTAGCGTAGAGGGACCCACACGTCAGAGAGAGAGGATGAACAGTAACTGCGTTGACCGCAGTCAACCTAGTCAAACCGAGGTGCAGGGCCCACTGTCAGTGGCACGGAGCGGGCCCCACCACTTGCCACGTCGGCGGGGCCGCCGGAGACGCGCCGGCGAGCGCTCCGCGGCGGCTATCTCGCAGGAGAGGGTCGGAAATCGTCTACGGTTAGCCAAAACGCGCGATTCGACTTGCGTTCGAAAGCTGGCTCTCGCGCGCGTCGCGTGGTGCTCAAAGTTTTGACGGAGGTGACCTAAAACGACGGCGGCGGCCGTACTTGCGGCGGCCGGAGTTCGGCCCTCGATGGAAACGGGGCTACGGGGCACAAGGAGGCGCGTGCGCATGTGCTACGTGCTCCTGGGAACGCCAGAAACACATGGCCGTGCTCAGGCAAAGGCTGCGACAGCGGTGGCCACGGCGGCGATGCAGAACAGCGGCGATGAGCTCGGCCATGGCGGGCACAACATCAAAGGGGCGCGCCTGAACTAAAAAGAGGGGGAAGGAGGATCGGTTGCTCACCTAGGAGGCGCAAGATGGCCCGGCGATGGGTTAGGAGCAGCAGATGCGGCGAATTCGTCGGAGGAACCCGCCGGAGTTGAGGGAGAAGACGAGCTCGCCGAGCTCGAAGCAGTGGCTCCCGGTTCCAATGGCTCGTCGTAGTCGACGAAGAAGACGACGGCGGAGCCTTACAACATGTCGGCGAGGTGCTTTGATGGCCGTGGCCGCGGCAATGGCGAGCGACGGCGACGACCGCGTCGGGCGCCGATGGGGAGAGGAGGAGAAAGCGAGGGGAGAAGGGAGGAGTGGTCGAGGAGGACCAGGGGGGATGGCTCGGGCGTCGCCCTTATCCTCTCGCGGCGCCCGCGGCATCGCGCTGTCGAGCGGTGACCGGCGCGAGTGTGCTCGTCCATGGCGGCATTGACACGGGGAGGAGGAAGAAGAAGGGAGAGAGAGAGGTGGGCTGGCCGTCCAGCTGGGCTGCCAGGCGCAGTGCTCGGCTGGGCCTGCCAGGTAAGTGGCTTCGGCCTTTTTCCTTTATTCTGTTTTCTGTTTTTCTTTTATTCTTTTAAACAGAGGGCAATTGCATTTATTTAAGTCTCCAAATCATTTTGCAAAAATGTGGGACTTGTCCATTTAAATATGTTGCAATATTTTCCACTGTCAGAAAGAGTTTGGGGCCCAAAAGACTTAATTTGAATTTATCACAGAGGCAAAGGCTTTTAAATTGCTGATTGGCCACTATTTAAAATATCCAGGGGTAATTTGGGAGTTCAAGTAATGTTGATTATATTTTTATAATTGTTCTGAGAATATTTGAGACACTATGAACATTTTAGTTTTGTTGTTTGAAGAAATAATTATTTGACTTGCATTTGTAATTTGGAGTTTTAAGTTGAATTTCAGAATTGAATTTGAGTTGTTTCTTTAATCCAAGTGACTTGGCTCTGCTAATAGTCATGACTTGGCATTATCAGTGAGAAGTTACTGTGGCTAGTGGCATGGGGTGTTACAGGTAGGACAAAAGATGTCATGCAAGTTCTTTTCCATAAGCACGTATGACTATATTTGGAATACATGCCTACATTATATTGATGAATTGGAGCTAGTTCTGTGTCACCCTAGGTTATAACTGTTGCATGATGAATGCCATCCGACATAATTATCCATCATTGGTCCATTGCCTATGAGCTTTTCACATATTGATCTTTGCTACGTTACTTTGCCGTTGCCACTGTTATAATTGCTACAAAACTGCTACTGTTACTTTTGCCACCGTTACCGTTACTTCCATACTACTTTGCTACTAAATACTTTGTTGCAGATATTAAGTCTTTTAGGTGTGGTTGAATTGACAACTCAGCTGCTAATACTTGAGAATATTCTTTGGCTCCCCTTGTGTCGAATCAATAAATTTGGGTTGAATACTCTACCCTCGAAAACTGTTGCGATCCCCTATACTTGTGGGTTATCAAGACCTTTTTCTGGCGCCGTTGCCGGGGAGCATAGCTCTATTCTCTGAGTCACTTGGGATTTATATCTGTTGATCACTATGAGGAATTTGAAAGATACCAAAACCAAGATCTATCCCTCTACTACGAGGGGAGGTAAGGAACTACCATCTAGCTCTGCACTTGAGTCACCTTCTGTTTTGAGTAAGCTTGCGACACCTACACCTGCTATTGATTCTGATATGTCGCATGTTATTAATGATGCTACTTCTATTATGAATGATGTTTATGATACTACTACTGTGCCACTGGGTGAATTACTTGATGAACATCTTGCTAGAGTTAGAACTATTGATTATGCTGAAGATGATGATATTTCTGAAACTGATGAAATTATTGAAACTGAAAACTTTGAAACACCTAATAAGACTAGCTCTCCTAGATATGAACTTCCTGTTGTACCTGAGGTTTATATTATGGATGAAGAAACTGCTAGAGACTTTTTTGCCTGCAATGATAGAGATGATCTTAAGAAATTGTTAGCTAAGCTGAAAGAAAAATCTTTGAATGCTAGAATGCAATATGACCCTAAGTTTGCTACTTCACCTATCTTTGTTACTGATAGGGATTATGAATTCTCTGTCGATCCTGAGTTAATTACTGTGGTTGAATCTGATCCTTTCCATGGTTATGAATCTGAAACTGTTGTGGCACATCTTACTAAGTTGAATGATATAGCCACCCTATTTGCTCATGAGGAAAAAATTCATTATTACTATATTCTTAAGTTGTTTCCATTCTCATTAAAGGGTGATGCTAAGTTATGGTTTAATTATCTGACTCCTGGTTGTGTGCGTAGTCCCCAGGATATGATTTACTACTTCTCTGAAAAATATTTCCCTGCTCATAAGAAACAAGCTGCCTTAAAGGAAATATTTAACTTTGTGCAAATTGAAGAAGAGAGTCTCCCACAAGCTTGGGGGAGGCTTCTCCAATTACTTAATGCTTTGCCTGATCATCCTCTCAAGAAAAATGAAATACTTGATATCTTTTATAATGGACTAACCGATGCTTCTAGGGACCACCTAGATAGTTGTGCTGGTTGTGTTTTCAGGGAACGAACTATTGAGCAAGCTGAATTGCTATTGAATAATATATTGAGTAATGATAATGATTGGACACTTCCTGAACCAACTCCTAAGCCAACTCCGAAGAAAAGAGGTATTCTATTCCTCAGTCCTGAAGATATGCAAGAGGCAAAGAAATCTATGAAAGAAAAAGGTATTAAAGCTGAAGATGTTAAGAATTTACCACCTATTCAAGAAATACATGGTCTTGATAACCCGACACAGGTAGTAGAGGTAAATTCTCTCTATAGATTTGATGAAGGTGATATCCCTTATAATAAGTCTGCTAGTCAATGCTTGGATGAGTTTGATAATTTTATTGTTAAACAAGAGAACTTCAATGTTTATGTTTGTAGACAATTGAAACATAATGCTTACATGCTTGACTGCTTGGGTGATTATATGAGTAGAACTGTTAGTGATCTGAAAATTATTAGTAAACATGCTTCCATGATTACGACTCAAGTAGAACAAGTACTTAAGGCACATGATGATTTGCTCAATGAGTTGAATAGTAAGAACAATGATAATGTTGTTAGGGTTATGACTAGAGGTGGTAAAATGACTTAGGAACCTTTGTATCCTGAGGGCCATCCTAAGAGAGTTGAGCAAGATGCTCAGAGAATTAATACTGATGCACCTAGTCCTAGTAATAAAAATAAAAAGAAAACTGATAGGACTTTGCATGCTTCTAGTGAACCTGTTATAGATACACCTGAGAACCCAAATGATATTTCTATTTATGATGCTGAGACACAATCTGGTGATGAACATGAACCTAGTGATAATGTTAATGATGATGTTCATGTTGATGCTCAACCTAGTAATGATAATGATGTGGAGATTGAACCTGCTGTTGATCTTGATAACCCACAATCTAAGAATAAACGTTATGATAAGAGAGACTTTGTTGCTAGGAAGCACGGTAAAGAAAGAGAACCATGGGTTCAGAAACCCATGCCCTTTCCTCCTAAACCATCCAAGAAAAAGGATGATGAGGATTTTGAGCGCTTTGTTGAAATGCTTAGACCTGTCTTTTTGCGTATGCGTTTGACTGATATTCTGAAAATGTCTCCTTATGCCAAGTATATGAAAGATATTGTTACAAATAAAAGAAAGATACCGAAAGCTGAAATTTCCACCATGCTTGCTAATTATACTTTTAAGGGTGGAATACCAAAGAAACTAGGAGATCCAGGATTACCAACTATACCATGCTCCATTAAAAGAAACTATGTTAAAACTGCTTTACGTGATCTTGGAGCCGGTGTTAGTGTTATGCCTTTCTCTTTATATCGTAGACTTGATTTGAATAAGTTGACACCTACTGAAATCTCTTTGCAAATGGCCGATAAATCAACTGCTATACCCATCGGTATTTGTGAGGATGTGCCTATCGTGGTTGCAAACGTTACTATCTTAACGGACTTTGTTATTCTTGATATTCCCGAGGACGACAGTATGTCGATCATCCTTGGTAGACCCTTTTTGAATACTGCAGGGGCTGTTATTGATTGCAACAAGGGCAATGTCACTTTTCATGTTAATGGTAATGAGCACACGGTGCACTTTCCGAAGAAACAACCTCAAGTTCATAGTATCAATTCTATTGGAAAATTTTCAACTATTACTATTGGAGGTTTTGAATTCCCTCTTCCTACTGTCAAAAAGAAATATGATATTCTTATCGTTGGGGACATGCATATCCCCGTTGAGGTAACCTAGTGTTATTTGAAAATTCTCCGGTTCCATGTTATTCAAAAGAGGTTTGTTAATAAGACTTGATCAACCTTGTTAATGGATTCCTTTTGATGAGCAGGAGATGGATGAATTTAGAAAGCACAACTTTCTGTACCCACTTTTTACTTTCTGTTATTTAGAATAAATAAAGCAAAATTAGTATTATATGTCTGTTTTCTAAATTATCCGTGCAATAAAAAAATGTCCCGAAAATAAAAGTTCTCCAAATGCCCTGAAAATTTAGTATGATTTTTTATATAATATTTTAGAATTTCTGGCACTAAGATTGCACCAGGGGGGCTGCACCAGTGGACCACAAGGGTGGAGGGAGCGCCCTACCCCCCTAGGCGCGCCCCCTGCCTTGTGGGCCCCCCTCACTTATTCCAGCACCCATTCACTTCGTCTTCCTCCAAAAAAAATCACCCCGTTGCTCAAACCCGTGTTCTAGCTCATCTTGCTGCCATTTTCGATCTCCTTGTGCAAAGCTCCATTTGCAAAACTGTTTTGGGGGATTGCTCTTCGGTATGTGACTACTCCAATGATCCAATTAGTTTTTGTTCTAGTGCTTTATGTATTTCAAGTTTTTGCTGCTGTGGTGACCTTGTTCTTGAGCTTGCATGTCAAATTTATATGGTCAAAAGTAGTTTTGATGCATGATAGAGCCTCTAGGCACTTGTAGGAGTAGTTGCTATTAGTTTTGTTGAGTTTGGTTCACTTTTATTTTAAGTCACTAAAAATTTCAGAAATTTTTCAGAGGAAGAAAAATGTTTAGGAAAATATACCAAGGTGGTTCCTCGAAGAAGCAAGCCCCAAGGCTCGCGATACGTGAGCCGGACCTTGAACCACCAAGAGAAGCTCCAGTGCGGCCTTGCGAGTGGCCGTTGGATCAATTCATGGTTCATGCAGGTTTCAAGGATGAATTTGATGCGTACGTGCAAAATGCTGACCTTGAGGACTTCGTGTCAGATAAGTGCTTACAATATTATCACCTTACTGATTCGTTTGTGTGAAGGTTTAAGTTTAAATCCCAGCGCAATACTCATTCTGTCCTGTTTGACCTTTATGATAAATCATATACCATGGACCTAAGAGATTTTAATGAAGCATGTAAAATTCCACAGTGGGGAATTCATAGTGAACCGCACAAAATTGAATACAATGATTTCCTTGATAGCCTCACTGTAGGAGTAACTAGAGATATTACACAAGCTACCATGGGGAGCATTCACTTTCCTGCCATACATTATTTTGCTCTCTTTATAGGTAGATGTATTAATGGTAAACATGATCATAGCCACCTTTGTGCATCGGATCTTAGTGTCCTCAAGTGTGCGGTAACGGGTGATAAACGATATAACCTGGGGGCTATTATTGCAAGGAGGTTACATAATAATGCTATAGATGGAGATTTCTTCGGCGGGATTTATGCCACCCGTTTAGCTAACTATCTCGGGGTACCCATAAGGAGGTCTGACATTGAGTTACCACCCGCTTTTCTTGATTATAATGCTATGGTACGCTACCAGTTTCTTGAGAGGAACGAACAGTCTCTCCTGTACCGACTAATCTTTGACAGGCAGCGCGTTGTCTATATTACCCTTCCTGCTCCTGCCTTCTTTAACTTTCAGGTAAAAAGAAGATATTTTATAACCAGAGAGGAGGCAAACGCGTATGAGAGAGAGGTGGAGGCTACTCGCCTCCATGCTGCAGCCCTTCAGGCAGTAGCTGCTGCATTCTAGTACAACCCCGACTATAACTTTGGATATCCACCAGGCCAGCCGTGGCCATAGACCAACTTAGGCCAAAAGCCTAAGCTTGGGGGAGTACGTATTTCTCACCGACATTACATTCATGTTCACACACTCATTCCAGTTGTCGGTGTTCATACTTTTTCATTGTATTATCCATGTTAGTTTATTTCTTTTTCTCGTTTTCTTCTTGTGTGTTTGAAAAAACTTTGAGAAAAAAAAGTTGTAGTATTAAAAGAAAACCCAAAAAGATTTCTCATTCTTCTTTTGCTTGTTGGGAGCTTTCCCATGTAAATAGTTTCTCACGTTCTTGTTTTACTTTCTTCAGAAAAACAAAAACTCCAAAAACATTTCAGTGTGTTTCTTTGAAATTCTTTTTTCTTTCTTTGGGTCGAGAGGAGAAGACCACGATGAAAATGATGAGTGGCTCTCATATGCATTATTGTTGATCTAACAAGAGCCCATATTACATTGTCTTCTCCTTTGAATAAATGTTTGCAGATTCCAGCTTAGTCCAATGCACATGCACTATTATTATTATCCACACCGTTCGGTCGTGCAAGTGAAAGGAAATAATGACGATATATGATGAAATGATTGAGATGAGGAAAAGCTGGTATGAACTCGACCTATTTTATTTCTGTAAATATGATTAGTTCATCATTCTTGATTCAGCTCATTATGAATGAAACATATTTGCAATGACAATTAGAGATTATAGTTACTCATGACATGCTTAATTAGCTAGGAGTTTATAATGGTTTACCTTGCATGCCAACATGCTTTTAAAATGGTTGTGATGTAGTATGATAGGATGGTATCCTCCTTTGAATGATTCGAGTGGCTTGACTTGGCACATGTTCACGCATGTAGTTGAAACAAAATCAACAT
The DNA here is from genome assembly GCA_011799875.1 of Thinopyrum elongatum. Lineage (NCBI taxonomy): Eukaryota > Viridiplantae > Streptophyta > Magnoliopsida > Poales > Poaceae > Thinopyrum > Thinopyrum elongatum. Next base: position 210,611,229 of record CM022303.1, read on the forward strand.
AGCCTCCACGATATTTATGTTCATGGTGATTTATATACTATTCATGCTTGCACACAATGTTGGTTAATCTTAACACATGTTTATGACTGTTGTCGCTCTCTAGTTGGTCGCTCCTCAATCTTTTGCTAGCCTTCACTTGTACTAAGCGGGAATACTGCTTGTGCATCCACTTCCATAAACCCAAAGTTGTTCCATAAGAGTCCACCATACCTACCTATATGCGGTATTTACCTGCCGTTCCAAGTAAATTTGCATGTGCCAAATTCTAAACCTTCAAATGATAATCTGTTTGTATGCCCGAATCGCTCATATAGCGACTGGGGGCTGTCAGTATCTTCCATGCTAGGTGGGTTATTCTCACGATGAGTGTTGATTCACTTATCATTGACGAGAAAGTGGCTGGTAATTGGGATGCCTAGTCCCATGCTCAAATCAAATCAAAATAATTTCAAACAAAACTCCCCCAGGACTGTTGTTTGTATGAACGATACCCGTTGTTTCGGACCAGCCGTGGAGTGTGCTTGTTGGTTGAGGGGGAGTAAAAACTTACCATTCTATTTGGGAACCGCCTATAATGTATGTAGCATGGAAGATACCGAGATCTCTTGGTTGTTATGTTGACAATGAAAGCATACCGCTCAAAATTACATTCATCTCTATTTCAAAAAGCTCGAGCTCTGGCACCTCTGCAAATCCCTGCTTCCCTCTGCGAAGGGCCTATCTATTTACTTTTATGTTGAGTCATCATCCTCTTATAAAAAAGCACCAGTTAGAGAGCACCACTGTCATTTGTATGCGTTGTTATTAATTGATATTGAGTATGACTGTGACTGGATCTCTTTTACCATGAATTACAATGTCTAGTCAGTCCTTGATCTTTAGGGGTGCTCTGCATTTATGTTTTGCGGTCTCAGAAAGGGCTAGCGAGATACCATTTTGTTATATCATATCCTGATTGTTTTGAAAAAGTGTTATCATCCGAGATTTATTATTATTGCTCGCTAGTTGATTATGCCATTGATATGAGTAAATGTGAGACCTAAATGTTATTGTGATTATGGTTAGTTCATGATCTTTGCTGAAAACTTGAATGCTGGCTTTACATATTTGCAACAACAAGATCAAACAGAGTTTGTAAAAGTTTTTCTTTATCACTTTCAGTTTGTCAACAGAATTGCTTGAGGACAAGCAATGTGTTAAGCTTGGGGGAGTTGATACGTCTCCATCATATCTACTTTTCCAAACTCTTTTGCCCTTGTTTTGGACTCTAATTTGCATGATTTGAATGAAACTAACCCGGACTGATGCTGTTTTCAGCAGAATTGCCTTGGTGTTATTTTTATGCAGAAATAAAAGTTCTCGGAATGACCTGAAACTTCACGGACAATATTTTTGGAATAAATAAAAAATATTGACGAAAGAATCAACCAGAGGGGACCCACCAACTGTCCACAAGGGTGGAGGGCGCGCCCCCTGCCTTGTGGGTCCCCTGGACCTCCACCGACCTCAACTCCAACTCTATATATTCACTTTTGGGGAGAAAAAATTTAGAGAGAAGGATTCATCATGTTTTACGATACGGAGCCGCCGCCACCTCCTGTTCTTCATCGGGAGGGCAGATCTGGAGTCCGTTCTGGACTCCGGAGAGGGGAAATCGTCGCCATCATCATCACCAACCTTCCTCCATCACCAATTTCATGATGCTCACCGCCATGCGTGAGTAATTCCATCGTAGGCTTGCTGGACGGTGATGGGTTGGATGAGATTTATCATGTAATCGAGTTAGTTTTTTTAGGGTTTGATCCCTAGTATCCACTATGTTCTAAGATTGATGTTGCTATGACTTTGCTATGCTTAATGTTTGTCACTAGGGCCCGAGTGCCATGATTTCAGATATGAACCTATTATGTTTTCATGAATATATATGTGTTCTTGATCCTATCTTGCAAGTTGTAGACACCTATTACGTGTTTTGATCCGCATACCCCAAGGTGACAATAATTGGGATTCTTTCCGGTGATTACCGTAGTTTGAGGAGTTCATGTATTCACTAAGTGCTAATGCTTTGGTCCGGTTCTCTATTAAAAGGAGGCCTTAATATCCCTTAGTTTCCATTAGGACCCCGCTGCCACGGGAGGGTAGGACAAAAGATGTCATGCAAGTTCTTTTCCATAAGCACGTATGACTATATTCGGAATACATGCCTACATTATATTGATGAATTGGAGCTAGTTCTGTGTCACCCTAGGTTATAACTATTGCATGATGAATGCCATCCGACATAATTATCCATCATTGATCCATTGCCTACGAGCTTTTCACCTATTGATCTTTGCTATATTACTTTGCCGTTGCCACTGTTACAATTGCTACAAAACTGCTACTGTTATTTTTGCCACCGTTACCGTTACTTCCATACTACTTTGCTACTAAATACTTTGCTACAGATATTAAGTCTTTCTGGTGTGGTTGAATTGACAACTCAGCTGCTAATACTTGAGAATATTCTTTGGCTCCCCTTGTGTCGAATCAATAAATTTGGGTTGAATACTCTACCCTCGAAAACTGTTGCGATCCCCTATACTTGTGGGTTATCACCCACCGCCTCGGAAGCCGTGGTTACGAGGGGAAGAGACACGTATGGGCCAAGGAGGATGCCGAATGTGAAAGTCACGGAATCCTAGACCCCTTGGCGGAGTTCATCGACCCGCTAGAGCGTGACTTGATTAGGGCCCGGTACAAGTGGGACCGCGTCAATAAGATCTTTTACATAGACCCGAACACGAGGGAGTTCATGAGACTTCTGGTAATTGTTATGTTACCACCTTATGATATTAGCTTCCAATCAATTCGACTACAAGTTTTGTCACATTAGTAAACCATCCACGTTCCTTTTGCAGAAAGAGCAGCACCAAAAGGCAGCCGAAAGCGACGAGTCGTCACAGTCGTCGGCGAGGCCCAAGTGGGACAACCCATTCAACCGGGCCCTAAACGTACTGAAAAAGGTCCCGGAGGACAAACCGCCGTCCTATGGACGTGTGCACGGCGTCGGAGATGGCGCCTCGTGGAAGACATGCTACCACAAGGAGCCAGAGGAAAGAAGGAAGAGACAGTCACTCACTCAACAGACCATCAACGAGAAGGTCGTGATTGCGGTCAATAAGACCAAAGCTGAGACCAAAGAAGAGTTGCTCGGGGTAGTCAATGCAGCGGTCAATGACACGGTGGCTGGCGTCACGGCTCACTTCCAATCTTCAATTATTACCAGCTTGATTCCAACAATTATCGATTGGTCGAAGAGCAATCCAGATAAAGGGCCAGCGGACTTTCCCCTTCCTAGCTACGTCGGGAGCAATTCGGTGAACATCACACCACCAGCACCTGCTCAAGCAACCGCAAAAGGTCCCACTCCTGTTCATAGCAGCCTGACCTCCGTCTTTGGCATGCTCGGCGGGGCTTCGTCTATGGCTGAGCTCGACGCCCTCATGGTAATTACGCGTCATACCCTTTTCACCAGCATGTCTATAGTCTTCTGTTTCAGTTGCCTTTCGGATGTTTGACGTCGCAGACATGTCTTCGTAGGCCGACGATACCCCGTGCACCCTACTGTACGACATCAATGGCCAGAAGGTGGCAGTGGGAAAGGCAACGATCGTGAAGCCGAAGGACCGCATGTTCCACAATCGAGAGATGCCCCATGGCGTCTTCAAGGTTAACATGGCCAGTGTCTTAGCGGGCTTCGAGGATTTGCCTCCTCCGGTACCAGTCGATGATGAGGAGACCCCTAAACAGATTGGCGCATGCAAGAGCTGGTTCTTGCCTTGGCCGAAGACTCTTCTTCGAGTCGAGGCGCCCAATATTACACCAACGACAGCTTCTCAAGAAGGTATGAACACCACCCCACCTACCAAATTACCTCCACCTGTCATGGCGGGTGATAGCGGACGACGCGAGGGAGAGCCTCCATTAGTGCCAGATGACGTCGCCCCCGTCGAAGAAGCAAATGCTGATGATTTCATGGAGGAGGATGATGATGACCCTCTCAACTATATCAATACTGCCTGTGATGATGGAGGATTGATGGATCAGGACTATGACTCAGGCTATGAGCGTGGAGATGATGACTTGATGCTGCCTGATTTGCAGGAGCCGGAACGTCCTAAGGCGGAATGCAAAAATCTCTCTTCATGCGATCCTCGCAGGAGACGCCTCCAGATGCCGCCTCTACCCAGCAACAACCTGAGGGCCGTCCACTGATTAGCCCGACGACACTGGGGGTGGTGGTTAGGGAAGGTATGGTGGGCTCACTACCGCCACCCGCCAAGAAGCAAAGGAGGAGACCGGACAAGAAAGGCCCTAAAGGCGCCAGAGCTGCTTCAAGCAGCCAGCCGCCTCTGAGGCCCCGGGAGGTAGACAGAATACCTGTCGAAGGTGCGCAGCATTTCCATATCGCCGGCGACCCGATCCTACCTCCGAAAGCGCTAGAGCACATACTGAACAATGATCGAAGGAGACTTCATGAAGATGTGCTGGCCAGAGAGAAAAGCCTTCTCATCTCGAAAAAACCAAGATACCCGCTTTACACGGCTTAGGTGCCGGGTGGGAAGTTGTACGTCAAGAGATGGCCTGCGGATAAGTTCATCCTGTGATTTGACTACATCTACGACATGTTCCACATGACCAAGCTGGTTTTTCAGTTCATCCGCATGTATGCGCTATATCTCAACTACATCATCAGACGCGAGAACATAAAATATATCTGCATCGCGGACCCGTACTATATGCACGAGAGCTTCTTGGCAGTCTGCAAAGAGCACCGTGACTATGCGAGCAAGTACATCGGCGACTTCATGATCGCTAATAAGGACAAGGAAGCGATTCTCCTGCCTTATCATCCCATGTAAGTCATCCACGCATATCCTTTCGTAAGTTTTAATCATTCCTTTGCAAGCATGGAGGCTAATTTGAGGTGTACTTATTTTGCGCAGCGGGGGGGGGGGGGGGGGGGGGGGGGCGCCGTCCTCATCGTTCTATACCCAGAATACTCCCATGCTATGTACTTGGACTCATCAAAGAACATCAAGAAAAAGGATTACACGCACATAAAGAGTGTTCTCGATAGTGTCCTGTTAACCTTCAGCCTGTCTGGTGGATATATCAAGGTGAAAAAGTACAGGAAGAACGGGCTGGCTTTCAGCCATAAGACCGACTTCTGCTGCATCCAGCAACCGTACACCAGTAAGGCTGATGGATTCTACCTCATGCATCACCTGATCGAGTATAGAAGGGATAATCAACGCCTTCGCATGTCAGCTACTACCAACGATGCCGAGATTGTCAACTGGGCCACAAGCATAGGAAAGACACCGGATCATCGAATCTGAGCTGAGTTTTATCACATACAATGTGAACTTGCCCAAGTGATCATGAAGGAGGTCCTCGAACCAACAGGGATGTTCTACCATGGGCCAATCACGCGGGATGATGTCCGAGCCCTGCTACTCGCTCAGCGTCTGGACCTAAAGCCTTTCAAGAAGCTCGGGTGCTTCCTCCCTGACTATGAAGATTGGACCGCCGACATGGAGGACTGATTGTCGATGTCAATGTGTCACTACTGTCTTTCTATGGCAAAACTTTGAATTTATGCACGGCGAAACTCTGTGATGTAATTAAACCGTCCTCCTGAACTAGCGTAGATCGCTCTAGTTAATTAGTTTGGGTATGAGGAACTTCGTTATTTATGTTTACTATAGGTTGCTTGTATTTTGCTAATTATGCCTCTTTATTTTCTTAAGTACATTATGTTGCATATTATCGTTGAATTCATCAACTGACGATGCAGGTACATAGACCAGAGATGGCGAAGGACTGCTACGCCGTGTTCGTTGGGAGGGTTCCAGGAGTGTACGACCACTGGCCAGACGCTCATGACCAGGTGGAAAAGTACCCTGGTGCTAGCCACAGAGGGTTCGACAGCAGAGCCGAAGCGAAAAATAGTTACTTGAGGTGGACGCTCCGGCAAGAGCGGGAGCGAAACCGCCGGTGCCTCAAGAAGTACTACATAGTCGCGCTCTTACTCATGCTGGTCGCTCTTCTCTTCTACATCATGGTTTAGATAGAGATGATGAAACTTGTGTGTGTGCCATGACCATGCAGTTGCATTTATTCGAGACATGACATGACTTGTGTATCGCTATTTTCGAGATGTGATGATATTTGTGTTGAATGATGATGATGATGATGGTATGACGAGACTACTGTATGTGTATGATATGATGAGAATAGTGTATGTTTATTATGATCTGATGAAACTACTGTATAGAGCATGCACAAATATATCACAAATACGTAGAGGGGGAATAAATCTGTGAAAGCAGGAAAACTAGCAGTAGCGCAGGTAGGCATCTAGCGGCAGCGCTGGATTAGCAGCAGCGCTTGCTTTGTTGCAGCGCTACAGATAGTTAGCAGTAGCGCTGGTCAGAGCAGCGCTACTGCTAACCATACTTAGCAGTAGCGCTGGTCCGGGCAGCGCTACTGCTACAACTTAGCAGTAGCGCGTTAGTAGTAGCGCTGGACCCAGCGCTACTGCTATAGGTATTTCAAGCGCTACTAGTAGACTTTCTCCTAGTAGTGGGGGGGGGGGGCTGGGTGTCAGGATCGCTGCCACGCACGCCTCCGACAACATGTCCCCACCCAAAACCCTCTCCCTCGCCTGCACCCTTTCTCGCTCGAAGCTGTCAGCCCCGCTCCAAAGCGTCAACACCACATTCATGTCGGCCCAAAGTGGATGCGACCTCTCACGTTGCTCTGGCATTCAAGCAGCACGTCGGTCGAGAGCGACGCCCATGCGGCTTCCCGGTGCACACGCCTTCGCCACATTCAAACGAGAACCTGCCCATCCACCTCCCTCCATAAAACATGTGCGGTTGCCGAGGAACCTATCTCCGGCGCCACCCGTCCGTCCGTCTGCCGCCCATCATTAACCACCTCGCCAACTGACCTGCCATCCGTGCGCTATTTAAACTCCAGGCCCGGCAGTAGCCTCATCCAACCTTCTCCGCCCCTATCTCCCCTCGGCAGCACACCTGCCATGGCATCCTCTAGCTCCAAAGCTAATGCAGAGCATCCTACGGACATCACAATGTCAAGAGTCCCTTTGTCAAGTGACATGTGCGGCACCAACTTCATAAATATAAAGGTGAATCATCTCCTTTACACATGTTCAGTTGATCCCTTCTTGGATAGTATACTACTTGACCCTCCATTGTGCATGTATAGGTTTGATCGGAGCTTCCCGAATGACGAGGAGGAGTGCAAGAACAATGGGACGACTACAACATTCGCGAAGGAAGCATGGAAGCGAAGACGAAAGAAGAGCTTCTGGAAGTGTTGCAAGCTTACAACCACCAGACATCCAGTGTCTGATGAAGAGGACGAGCAAGGAAGCAACCCAAGGCCTGCACGCTACAGCGGCCGAACATGTGATGCGTATCGGACAGCCTGTGCCTCTCGGCAGACCGGACGTCTGGTACCCACTGGAGGTCCGACACCACCTATCCAGAAGTGAATCAGATGTAATTTAGAGATTTCTGGTGCGTACCGGACATCCGTCGCCTCACGAGTCACCGGACGTCCGATCCTTGCTTGTGTGCATGACGGGCCACTTGGCCTTGTATCCCTTCCCACCTACCCCTTGTGACTAGCACTATGAATAGTTCTCCTCCTCATTTCCAGGGTAGCTAAGAATAGAAACCAAGTAATAGAGTTTAGCTCATGTAGCTCCCCTTGTGGGCTACCTCCTATGGGAGTTGAACCATCTATGGTTACCGAGGCTTCCTAAGGGAGAAGGATTCCCCAAGTGAATCACACCTCCCCATGTGGAGAAGAAAGTTGTATAAGATGCATAGAACAATTCTAGTTGCAACATGGAAAATATAGAGCCATTCAATCACATTCATAACAATAAACATTCTAATTGAAACATTCATACCAAAATAACACAGGAAAATATGCACCATAGAGCATGAGATGCATAGCATGCATAAGAAAATTCAGAGCAAAATCCATCATGGGGCAAGAATTAATCACACATTCATACGAAGGAAATGAGCACACCACTATGGCCACTGCTAGGGCCAAAGAACTTGGCATCACAGCCTGCTCTATGACTGGATGGTGATGCGGGAGACCTGACAGTGGGTAGAGGTACCACCGCACCACCACCTTGGCAACATTGTTGGTTCTATGACCGTGCAAGGTGGCGCGCGAGAACCAGCGACACTTAGCCAGGAGGATGATGCCATGGAAAGACGACAACGGGATGGAGGCGAGACGCCATGATGCACAATGTTGCCCACCCCCAAATGACAATGGTTTCTACCTCTCTTGTTGTCCAAGGTTTGAACATTCATACTTAAAGTAGTTAAAAGTTGGATTTGTTGAAATTAAAATACTGATTTATATTTTTCTGAAGGTTGGATATTTTAAAAGTTATGTCAAAATTTTCAAAAGCTTGGCTAAGATTCTAGAAAGAATCGATAATGTTTAAAGCTCAAAGAAAGTGGTTTTAGGCATGGTACATTCTTTCGCAAAAATTCTTATGCGGCGAGAAAGGAAAAGTAGAGAGGAAAAATCAGCAGTTCAGGAAGAATGGACTTGTGGATTTTAAAATTGACAAAATCACCACAGGTATCAATCGTGAGGGGATAATCCTATTAAATGAGATTCATAGAGCGTCAAATATGTGGCCTGATTCATGTTGGCTCACATAAATTGAATTTCCAAAGAAATTAATACCCGTCAAAAAAAAACATCAAACTAATTGAAACAGACTTCGTAATTATATAGCGATGCATATGGTCCCTTATCCGCCATAACTAGCTCACATTTAGACATAGTGAAACTGAGAAACTACAACTTTCTCTTTGGGGAAAATTATTCGTCTAAGGATGGAACGAACCAATGCAGTAGCCGCTAACCGAAACTAAGTGAAGAACGTATAACATGAAGCAACAGCACTGTATAAACCAAGTTTCTCGCTAGCTAGCTAGCTACCCACCCCCCCCCCCTCAACCCGAAGGTGTGGGTGGGCATCCACCATTAGGGCTGTTCGTCTCGCACGATGGCCCTGGCTCTCCCTGCAGCTGCAGGTTCTGTAGATACAGCCGCTGGAGAGGCTGGATAATGGACTTGCCAGAGACACCGACGGCAGCTGACTCACCAGCCCGTGCATTGCCGGCCAATGGCCGCGCCATGATCGCCATCATCAGGATCACCAGCACAACAAACTTCGATCTCATCATCATTCTGGATTGTGCTGGACATGACGATGAAAAGGTTAGCATGAGATGATTAAATTACTTGGACTGATCGAAGCGGAGAATTTGGCGAGATAAATAGTGAGCAAAGCATTCTTTGTGCTATGTGCAGTGTATGCACACCTGAGCGGATGATAAAGTGCTTCTGATTTTTGTAACAGAGGCACGAGGTACTACAAATCCACATGATTTTACATCAAGTCAATTTGTTCATTCGAAATCACACTAGTACTACTTCTTTTGAGTATTTGTTGTGTTATGGTAAGAAGTAGTTTCACAACTAAACAGTTCTAGCCATTTGATCTGAGATCAAGGGTCAGAATTTTGTGCGAAGTTATTATCCATTTGTATCAACATTAAGCTAGACAATTCGTGAAAATTTAACGTCAGAAAAGCAATCCAGATTTGACAATGTGGCAAGTAACATAGTACAAAATAGAAATGTGAGATAAGTTTACGGTCAATAGGTAAAGTTGTCATTAAACAAACCGGATCTGTTAATTCTCATCTATATATGAGAATTAACAAAATCTTATCTAAGTTCTACACCAATTGATTAATAAAAAAACACATGCACAAATCTTCGCGTAAAATATGTCTTAAAACTCACAATGACACTGAATTGTAACAATGACGTTTGTAGTTTAAACCAAAGTGTGTCGACTAGATTAAAAGTAGATCTACCACGGAGCCTCTACAATCGCCAAATCCATCAAATAAGCCAATAATGTCATCTCCCCAAGGTAGATGATATTAATAGTGGATACTATAGAAACTCTTTTCAATACAGATGAACAAGTATTGCCGAAAAGTCTGCTCCCCAAGATCAAGAATACTCAAAGTTGCATGCAACTTTACGTCTCCAAACCAACAAGTGCATAAGAGCATCTCCAACAGATGCGCTGTATAAGCGCCGCGCTGGAAATTTTAGGTTTTTTGCGCGTGCAACCGCTCCGGGAGCTCCAGCGGAGACGCAATAACCGCGCGCGCGGCATAAAGAGTTCAGCGTGCGGTCCGAAACGCTATCGCGTGCCGTTTATTTGCTGCGCCCGCTACCGCGCGCCGCACACTGGAGCGCCCGCTCGCGACTTCCACCTACCCCGACCCAGGCGCTGGCGCCGCCGCCCGCACCACCCCATTTGTTCCGGCGACCATTCCGGCGCTTCCCCACCCTATCCCCGCGCCGCCGCCGCTTCCTCCTTCTCTCACCAGTCGCCGCCGCCCCTCGCGCGCGCCATTCCTCCGACGAACAGCGCCCGGCCGCCCACTGCCGCTCGGCGCCCACAAGGTGTTCGACAAAACGCTTGCAATGTATGTATTGCTTCAACTTCACATTTTTTACATGAATTTGGTGCATGTTGTTTTTAGTTTTTATAGCCTAGTTTAAATTGAACATTGTAGATGAGTTCATCATATGATTCTTCCGAAGAAGAATTTGATATTAAAGAGTAGGAGGATCTTGCAATGATCCTAGCTATGCACATCAATAAAAAACCGAAGCACGGTGGTTCGGTTATGGGCCGGCAGAAAATTTGGAGGGATAGGATCGATGCCCACAACAGATTGATGAAGCACTATTTTGCGGATAATCCCGTGTACCCCGAGTTGTACTTCCGGCGCCGGTTTAGGATGAGCACCGAGTTGTTCAAGCGCATTGCAGAGAAACTAGCGAGGCATGACCGGTTTTTTCAGCAAATAAGGAATACCGCCGGAGAGCTTGGGCATAGCAATTTTCAGGAGGTGACAGCCGCTTTGCGTATGTTGGCATACGGTGTTCTGGCTGATCTAGTTGATGACCACTTGGCCATGGGTGAGAGTCAAGCCATCATGTGTGTCAAGCGCTTCGCAGTCGGATTTGTGCAAGTGTTTGGCCAGGAGTATTTGAGATCTCCCAATGCTGAAGACGCCGCAAGGCTATTGGAGATGAATAAAGCTCGCGGCTTCCCAGGTATGCTTGGCTCAATAGATTGCATGCATTGGAGTTGAAAGAATTTTCATAAGGCATGACAAGGGCAATTCCACGGCCAAAAAAGGGTTTCACTATAATCCTTGAAGCGGTGGCCGATCAAGAGACTTGGATTTGCCATGCTTTTTTTGGAATGCCTGGATCTTTGAATGACATCAATGTTGTTAATCGGTCACCATTGATGAATAAGATTGCAAATGGTGAACTGCCATCGGTGCAGTTTGTAGCAAATGGCCATACATACAACTATGGCTACTATCTTGCGGATGTCATCTACCCAAATTGGCAAACATTTGTGAAGCCGTTGAAAAAACCGGAAGGTAAGAAAAATTTTGATTTCCACAATGCTCAGGCGGCGGCTAGAAAAGATGTGGAGAGAGCTTTTGGGATTTTGCAAACCCAATTTGCTATTGTGAAAGGACCGGCTAGATTTTGGGATCAAAATATGCTTTGGTACATCATGCACGCTTGTGTGATCATGCACAACATGATCATCGAGAATGAGCGTGGCCAAGATTTAGACTACTCTCACTATGAGCTCTTGGGACATCCCATGCGAGTGCGGTGGAGGGCTGCCAAGGTGGCCCGTTTTGTTGCCTAATATCATGCCATTCGACGTGCCGAAACGCATGATGATCTTCAGAAGGATCTCATCGAGGAGTGGTGGGCATGGAATGGCCGACAAAGAGCATCATGATTTGTATGTTTGATGTTGTATTGTTGAACTATTTGTTCTATTGCAAAATAAACTATTTGTTTGAGTTGTAATAATAAAATTAAACTATTTATTATTAATTTATTTTGTTTGTGTTTGATCTTCTTGGTTGTGTTTGGAGTGTATATGTTGTTTGTGCGAGAGAGCACGCGCAGTTTTTTTGCAGCGGCTGCTGGAGCGGCTCGCGCGCGCTAAACTTTGCAGCGGCCGCTGGAGCAACCGCTCCGCGCCGCGCAAAAACTCGCGAACAGCGCGCTGCAAACGCTTTTTTAGTGCGTCACGTGTTGCGCCTGTTGAAGATGTTTTAATGTGTGATTGATCAAACAAAAAGTTGCTACTACTGGTTGTCTGTGTAAATTAATGAACCCATGGACTGATGGACATACAACAAACCTTGGGCGAACCCTCAGCGAAGCGTGCGTGTAGCGTTCTGAGAAGCGGCTGCTAGCCCTGGGGGGATGACGACGGCGATCGATCAAGTCAAAGGGCAACTAATCGATACGTACGTGTGTGCGCGCCATTTATAGAAGATTCAATGGTATGTCTCGTGTCATTAGTAGCAAGGAAATGTACGGCCGCCAGTTTTCTCCAAAAGAAAAAGGGATACGGCCGCCAGTTTCCAGAAGAAAAGGTACGGCCGTCCGTCGCCAAAAAAAAAAGCAATCTTCGGCCGTACGGGTGTGGCAATGGGCTGTTTTTAGGCTTGGGCTGTCCGCACGGGCGAGTTCGGCCTCTAATTCGGAAAATCCTATACGCCGCTCGCTGCGTCGTAATGTCGAAATCACTAGTTAAGGAGTACTCCTTACAAAGATCAATCCCACCTTCCTAGGTTGCGACAAGTGGCGCGCTGCATGTGCGTCACTTATCGCAACCTGGGAGTTCTCCCTTCTTTCGTAGATTCGTTTATTCAAAACATTTTATGTCTTAAACCGTGCGTCCAAATCTCAAACCGTTTTCACTGTTGGATTCCTCGCGTCAAGATCTTCAAAGCTAGATCCCATGTTGATAGGTTTTGACAAACTTTTTTTTCATGAAAAAACCGGACGAAAAAAACTGAACCGGGAGCACGGGTTTTTTCCCTTTCCGAAAGAGGCACGCCCGTGCCTCTTGCGAAATCACAAGCGTGCCTCTCGCGGAAGCAAAACCGTGCATCTCGCGGAAGAAAAAAGAAGAAGAGAAAAAGTGTTTTTTTTTGTTTCCGAGGAGGCACGACCGTGCCACTCGTGAAAGCACAACCGTGCCTCTCGCGGAAGCAAAACCGTGCCTCTCGTGAAAGAAAAATAAATAAAAAATACAATTTTTTTCATTTTCGAGAGGCACGGCCGTGCCTCTCGTGAAAGCACAACCGTGCCTCTCGCGGAAGCAAAAACCGTGCATCTCACGAAAGAAAAAAAAACAGAAAACATGTTTTTTTTCATTTTCCGAGAGGCACGGCCGTGACTCTCACGAAAGCACAACCGTGCCTCTCTCGGAAGCAAAACCGTGCCTCTCGCGAAAGAAAAAAACAGAAAACGCATTTTTTTCCGTTTTCGAGAGGCACGACCGTGACTCTTGCGAAAGCAAAACCGTGCCTCTCGCGGAAGCAAAACTATGACTCATGAAAGAAAAAAAAATACGTTTTTTCACGCAAAAATTTTTTTTTTTGTCCAAAAGTTCAGGAAGACCGATGAAAAACCGAAAAAAACCGTTTAAAAAGCCGAAAATGCGTGCGAAAAAATAAAAAAAATAAAATCCGAAGGGAGCGTCCAGAGCGCGACACGTGGCGGGGCGGCTGGGAGCACGCCAAGTGGCGCTGATCGTTGCGAGGCTCCCGAAGGAGCGCTCGTTAACTAGTTGCTCTCTCCTAATGTCGACGCTTCACACAGGGGGGTGCGCGAGCAAACGACGCAGTGGGCCGGCCCAACTTCTAGCGATGCTTTTTTCTTCTTCTTTTCGTTTTTAGTTATTTCTGTTTCTTTTTTCTTTTCTTCTTTTTTCATTTTTTTCTGTTTGTTTTCTTTCTTTGGTTGGTTATTTCTTTTTCTTTTCTCCTATTTTTTTTCAAAATATTCAAATTTTGTTTGTATTTCCATAAAATGTTCAGTTTTCAAAAAAAATGTTCTCAAAATTCAAAAATTGTTCTCGTTACACAAAAAAGTTCAAAACTTTCAAAATTCATATAATGTACCAGATTTCAATTTTTTGTTCACATTTTCAAAAAATGTTCGCACTTCCAAATTTGTTTGTTCTCAATATTCAAAAATGTTTGTGCTTTAAGAAATTGTTCGCGCTTCCAAATTTGTTCTCCGTTTCAAAATTTGTTCTCAAGATTCAAAAAAATGTTCATGCTTTAAAAAATTGTCCGCGCTTCCAAATTTGTTCTCCGTTTCAAAATTTGTTCTCAAGATTCAAAAAATGTTCATACTTTAAAAATTGTTCATGTTCAAATTTTGTTCTCGATTTCAAATTTTTGTTCTCTAAATTCAAAATAAATGTTCGGGATTTTAAATTATTGTTCAAAATTAAAAAATATTCAGAAATTTTCAAAATTTGGTCGTTTTTGTCAAGATTGTTCGCAAGTACATTTTTTTGCTCCCTTTTTTGGAAATCTGTTCGTGATTGTCTTCAAGTGCTATGTTTTGCGGTTGTATTTAGGTCTTCTAGTATCGTGTTGTACTACCCTCAGTGGAACTCGACTGGCGCTTTGGCTAGCAGCTCTCGCAAGTGAGTGGATGGTCATAGGTTTGAATACAAAATTTGTTTGGGAGTTTATAAATATGTTCATGTTTCCTTTTTTTGGAATTTCAAAAAATGTTCGCCTTTCAAAAACAATGTTCCTGATTTTCCAAAATGTTTTTTTTATATCCTTCACAAAGTTGGAAATTATTTGTGTTCCACAGATCACTTCGTTTTTACAAAACAAAAAGTACCCTTTTCAAAAAAAATTGTGCAAATTCAAAAATGATTGCTTCTTTGTAAAATGTTTGGGAATTTTAGAATGTCTTTTGCACTTTGAATTTTTTTTCAAAATTTCAAAAATTCGCATTTTGTCATAAAATTATCCATAATTGAAAAAAAGTGTTTGAAATTTGGAATTTTGTTCGTAATATCTTAAGCAATGTTCAGTTTTCGCCACTCCTTTTAGTTCTTTAAATCTAGCACTACAAGTTAGTCAACAACTATCTTTGGTCGCACTGGCAAGCTAGTTGCCTGCATAGCAGGAGATCAACGGTTCGACTCCCAATTCTCGCATCTGCTTATTTTTTTGCGCATTTTCTGCCCGATCGCTCGCTCCTGTTCAACCGCAATGGGCCGGCCCAGTTCGGGCGCTCCCTGTGCTAAGCGACCGCAATTTGCCGCAGAACGCGGCAAATAGGAGCTCCCCTCTAATTCTTAGGTCTACTATATGATTGCTATTCCTCTGTTTTTACATTACAATTGTCCGTGCTGCTTTAAAAAAAAGAAAGATAGAATTGTCCGTGCGTTGCAATGAGGTTTAAATATTCAGCCCATAATTTATGGGAATCTATAAATCCCATGTCCATGATTACCTGACCAAATAAAGCCTAAGATTCTACTTTAGTAAACACTTACTCATGTTGGTTTTAATTTATGTTTATTTGGCAAGCCAATAAGGTTTTAAATAAAATAAATAGAGAAAAAGTCAAAGATTGGAGGAACAAATCAAAACGAGAGAGAGGGGGAAACGTGCATAAAGTTGAACGAAGGACAAGATGGGTGGCATAATAGTACGTTATTTTAAGTAGGAGAGATACTTCACATTAAAAAAAATCAAAAAAGTCAAATTTGCGAAGTTTGACTAAAAAATATCAACATTCACAATATTAAACTCATATCATTTGGTGCATCATAGAATAAATTTTCATATTGTATTTATTTTTTTGTGGTCTTGTGCTACCTTGTTGGACCTTGTGCTCCTGGCGGTTGCTTTATATATAAAGTGAGGCGAAATACTTTTTCGGTATTGTATTTATTTTGTATTGTAAAGGCTGTTGTTTCTTAATATAAATATGGTCAAACAATTTTCTCCTTAAAATAAACTAATATGTGAAATAATATGAAACAAATGAAGTAATCGAGAAGCCTCACATAAGACTCGATTGCGGTGTTTGTGAAAACAGATGAGACAACCTATGTCGTTGGGCTACCCTCAACGGCCTCGTCGTCGGACATGACACAACTGCGAAGGCGGGTGGCCTTGCCTCCGAAGGTAATAGTGCCATGAGACCCATGGTGGGCATGGAGAGTAGCGGCGCTCAGGTAGCAAAGGTCGCCATGGCACGCACTCGGCTGCATTTGTGGAGGGGTTGTGGTAGCAACTCACACGGTAAATACAGGAAAAAAGAGAGGAATATGGCTAGACGCGGATGTAGGCCAAGTGTGTGAGGATATTTCCACGCGCACATGTGGCGGCAGACTTCCGGGTGTTGCGCGCAGCCAACCCTCCATGTCGACACCCATCTTTTTCCCGCGGCGACTATATCTCGCCTTCAACGAGACCGTAGGAGATGTCCCGCTGAAGGGGTCTATGGTAATGGGCCGGCCCCAAACGCACACAGTAAATACAGGAAAAAAGAGAGGAGAAAAAGAAGTGCAAACGGGATTCGAACTTTGGCCTCCTCAATGCGGGAACAAGCGGCTAGCCACTAGGCTAGGCTCAGGTTCATGATGTAGTAGTAGGGCGGGTTTACTTAAGTCGAAACAAGTCGGGTTTTCCACGGTTTCTTCTCCCTTTTTTCTAGTTTTTTCTTTTTCTTTTGTTTTTCACTAGTTTTCTCTGTTTCCATTTGGTTTTTCTTTTTTTTATTTTTGTTGTTTTTCCTTATTTCTTTCTTTCTTTTTTTGTTTTCTTTTGTTTCTTTTCTTTTTTCTTCTCTGTGTTTTTCCTTTTTTTTCATTTGTTTCTTCGGTTTTATTTTCCATTTTATTATTTTTGTTTCTTTGTTTCCATTCTACATTTTTTGTATATGTCGACAACATTTTCTAACACACGTTTAACATTTTTTATATATGGTCAACAATTTTTCTATACCCACTTAAACATTTTTGAAAAGTTTGATTGACATTTTTTAGAGACAAGATTAACATTTTTTGAATACTTGGTCACCTTTTTTCCTATACACACTTTTAAACCTTTCAACAATGCTTGGTTAACTTTTTTCCAATGCAAGATTAACTTTTCTAATACAATGTCAATTTTTTTCTATGCACATTAACATTCAGATGCTTGATTAAGATTTTCTAAATGCAATGTTAATATTTTTTAACACATGTCAACTTTTTTCTAAAGACATTAACATTTTTTAAATGGTTATTAACATTTTTGAAATACTTATTCAATTTTTTTGAAATGCTTTATTAACATTTTTATATCCATGATCAAAAAATTTCATCCTTTTTAATACTAGTAAACATTTTTTATATATGCATTTAACATTTTTCAAATACTTGTTCAATATTTTTTCAAATGCTTAATTAACATTATATATGCATTATCAAAAATATTTAATTATTTTTTTTAATACATAGTCAATATTTTTCTATTCACATTTAATAATTTTCAAATACTTGTTCAACATTTTTTCAATTCTTGTTACATATTTTATATACATGATCCAAAAAAAAATCATCATTTTTTAATACATTGTCAACATTTTTCCGATACACATTAAAAAAATTCAAACACTTGCTCAGCGTTTTTTCAAATTCTTGATTAAATTTTTTAAAATACATGATCAAATTGTTTCATACACATTGTTTTATACATTTTTTGTATAAGTGATAATCATTTCCTCTATGCACATTCAACATTTTCCAAATGCTTGGTCAATATTTTTTAAATGTTTTATGTAGAGTGATTTCTGTAATGTATCAATTTAAAATATTTGGAGGTATAAATAAAAGTAAAGAAATAAAGAAAGAAAACGCAAAAAAATATGAAGAAACAACAAAACAGAAAATGAGGTTACTTTTCCCGCGCGCCTAGGCCGGCCAACTCGGGGCACCCAACCTTCAGCGAGGGTTCCCTCTGCCTCGCTGAGAGCGAGATGTATGAGCCCCTTTTTTCCTAGGGAAACCTACATGGTGGAGTAGCTTTTTGTGACAACTTTGTTTGTGCTTCTTTGTTTATGTTAGGAGTAAATTAGCATTAGATTTAGGCTAATTAAGAAATTAGTATATTCCTTCGAATATCCTACTCCCTCCGTTCCCTTATGTAAGGTGTATTTTTTTCAGCACGGTGACCAAGTCACATCGATATAGATAATTTAGGACAAAATTACCCTTGGCCAATTTGTTGGTTAGCGGCAAGTAGATCAATTGGACCAGGAAAGTAATAGATAAATGAAATCAGGAGAGAGATGCTTTCCTTTTTCTCTAGGAGAGATACAGGCAATCAAAATAGATATACTTTCCTTTTTTCTAGAGGGCTAAAAATGGGATTATGAGGAATTAAAACAAATGCACCTTACATTATGGAATTTTATAAAAAAACAAATACACCTTATATAAAGGAACAAAGGGAGTATGTGACAGTTAGGATACTGCTTTGAACATACGCTATCTATTAGCGAATCGTCGCTGCATCTCTTTGAATCGACACAAATCATTTTAACCGACAATGTAAACATCTGTTCAGACCATATAAATACATGAACTCAACATCAATGAAAGTTGCTCCATTCACTTAAACTCTCTCTTTTCTTCTCAGTTTATTCGGCTTAGTCCAGCCACAACCAGCCCTCCACCCTCCTTTCTTTTCTAAATTTCTATCCGACGCATGCACACACTTACGGACCCGTGTAGGACCTGCATGTCTATGAGGTGCATAGAATCCTCACACGTCTAGTCGCGACTGTGAAAAATATTCCCAAGTTCAAAATATATATTGGTGAATATGAAAACATGTTCATGTGTTCAAAAAATGTTCGCGGGTTCCACAAAATATCCCGAGGATTAAAAATGTGGTCGATGATTGGGAAAATGGTCTAGAATGTGGAAAAATATTCACAAGTTCAATAATTGTTCGCCATACAAGACAATGCTTGTGAATATGAAAAAAATGTTCACGAGTTCCAAAACATATTCATGAATTCAAAAAATGTTCATAGAGATATAAAAAATCATGAGTTTTTTTAAAATGATCATGGATTCAAAAAATGTTGGCGAGTTTATTTTATTTACAAGTTAAGAAAATATCGGCGAATATGAAAAAATATTCACGAGTTAAAAAAAATATTCGGGGGTTCCAAAAATGTTCACCAAATAAAAAAATGGACGAGGATTAAAAAATGGTCAAGAATATGAAAAATATTAACAATTTCAATAATTTTTCACGAAATTCAGAAAATGTTCGCGAGTCGGTGGTGGACTTGCAACCAAGGCAAAAAAAAAGTCAGACCCAATTGAGGGTCAAGGGTGAAGTTGGGAAAAATAGAATTAAGGGCCAGTTGCATCTTGATGGTGGACTTGGAACTGGGACAAAAAGAGTCATACCTAGTTGCAAGTCGATGGTTGATTTGCAACTGGGAAAAAATTCAGAAAAGTTTGCAAGTCGATGGTGGACTTCCAACTGAGGCGAAAGAAAAAGTCAGGCCCAGTTATGAGTCGAAGCGTGGATTTGTAAACTGAAGCAAAAATGGGCCGACCCAGTTGCGGGGTGATGGTGGATTCATAAATGGGATAAAACAAGGGTCATGCCCAGTTGTGAGTCGATGATGGACTTGCAATTGGGTAAAAAAACCATTAGGCCTGGTTGGGAGTAAAAGGTGGACTTGCAGCTGAGGTAAAAAAAGGATCAAGGGCTCAGTTGCATGTCAATGGTGGACTTGCAACTGGGGCAGAAAAGAGGGCCATACCGAGTTGTGAGTCGATGGTTGACTTGCACTGCATAAGAAAAAGCATTAAGGGCCTAGTTGTGAGTCAATGGTTAACTTGCAACTGGGATAAAAAAGGGGCATGCCCAGTCATGAGTCGATTGTTGACTTGCAACTAGAACAAAAAAACTCAACCCAAGTTGCTAGTTAATGGTGAACTTGCAACCGAGGCGGAAAATATTCAGGCCTAGTAGTAACTCAAAGTGTGAGCTGGCAACTCGGGCAAAAAAAGAATCAAAAGCCCAGTTGCATGTCAACGGTGGAATTTCAACTAGGACGAAAATAGGGTCGGCCTGAGTTGCGAATTATGGTAAATTTGCAACTATGGCAAAAAAAACAAAGGCAGGATCAATTGCGAGTCAAGGGTGGGCTTGCAACTAAGGCAAAAAATCCCTAGTTCCAAGTCGATGGTAGACTTGCAACTGACGCAAAAAGAAACTCAGGCCCAGCGTGAATCAAATGGTGGACTTGCACACGTGGGCAAAAAAGGATCGAAGAGCCCAATTGCATGTCGATGGTAGACTTGCAACTAGGACAAAAAAGGTCGGCCCAGTTGCGAGTTGATGGTGGATTTGAACCTAGGATTAAAAAATGGCGGGCCCAGTTACGAATCGATGGTGAACTTGCAATTGGGTCAAAAAACAGCGCGCCCAGTTAGGAGTCAAGGGTGGACTTGGGCAACAAAATGATTAAGGGCCCGGTTGCATGTCAATGGTGGACTTGTCACTAGGACGGGTGTTGACCCTAGTTGCGAGTCGATGGTTGACTTACAAATGGGACAAATAAAGTGTCAGCTCCTAATATATTATCGATGGTAGACTTGCAACTAAGGCGAAAAAAGTCAAGCCCAATTACAAGTTGATGGTGGATTTGCAACTAATGAAAAAAAAATCAAGTCTAGTTCCGGCAAAAAAGTTGAGTCTAGTTGCAAGTTAATAGTGGGCCCTTCCCAATGCTCCACAGTGTACAGGTGCTAAGCATGCCACATAGACAAAAAAATTCTGTAGCAAGGTAGTTAAGAGAGGAGAGATGAGTTTGGCGACCCCAAGGGAAACCAATGTTAAGCGTGCGGATCTATGCAAAACACTTAAATGAAAGAAGTTTACCCTATACATGAAGGAGTTTAGTTGTCAAAAAATTAAATGAAGGAAGCTCAGCCACAACAAACTAAGCACTTATGCATTAAAGACTTTAGTTGCTAAGCTCTTTAATACACTTAGCACTCCATCTAAGCACCTGTGCATTGGGAGAGGCCTTACAACTCAGGCGAAATAAAATAATGGTTCTTAATATTCGCCAAATTTTATAAATAAATCTGAATAATTGCTCAAGAATAATAACTCTTCATCAATTTTAGAAAATATTTCAGAAATTGGAATAACTGTTCAAAAATTTGAACAATATTCGCCAAACACCCCAAAACTGATGGCGTCCTTTTGCAAAAGGAAAGAAAATAATAGAAAATCCAGTTATGCTCTCCTCTACTCACACAGTCAAACCAAAAACCAACAAAAAACAAGGGGCCTAAAAAAAAGCTACAACGCATGAAATAAAACCCAATACACAAAGCATAAAATGGCCAACTAAAAATGTCCTATCGGGCCTCACTACTTCACGGGATAATGACAACGAGCCATCGGTAATGCCACATTTGAGTTGTGCAGTCCATTGACTACATAACTTTTTGCAAAAAACGTCCTACAACAAATAGATATCATGTAAAAAAAATTCTACACATGCATACTCTGACTATACAAGATTCAATTGAATACACATGATTGAATTTCTGGCACCGCCACTGCAACGGGCGACTCAGAAGCACAGATCTTCATACTATATCTAATGGTATATGAGTTAGATGAGACATTGTCAACTCTTATCTAGATGGGAATTAACAAATCCTTTTTTTTAATCCTATTACAGTAGAAATATATGCTGCATAGATGTTTTTCAAATGTACAAGCACACAAAAGACACAAAAAAGAAATAAAAAATGAAATTAAAGTGCATGTATGCATCAACAACCTCCCACAGAAGCATGCACATACATGGTGTGGACATCAGGCCGCGCTGAGTTAAACGTGAAGGCCCATATAGATCAACATGGCAACTTAAAAAGAAAACAACCTACGTATGGGAGCGCGTGGCTTGTGTGTGACGACTGGCGATATCGTGCTCGCGAAAACACAAATCCTGAAGCTCAAATCGTGTGATCGAGAGATTAGATGTATAATAATTAAATCTCATCTACATATGCTTTAGCAAATCTGTTGTCAATAATCTGGCATCGTTTGATGGAGCATCAAGGGCAGAACTAGGGGGTCCCCTTGGTAGACAACCAACCAAGGTCCCTCCGCATTACAAGCAAGAGTATGAGCCCCAAATTTGATTTCCCTATGACAACGATAAAAGATAATGGAACTAAAACCTTTAGCTAAGGCGGTGCACTCCACATAGATAGATGTTGATGTGCTGATGTAGTTTCCTCCGTTTTGCATAACTTCAACAACTTTTACACAACCACTGCTAACAATGATCCTATAGCACCTCAACTGACCTGCGAGAATAAGATCGTCTCCGAGGGCACGCACGTCAGAAATTGGAGCATCAACAACATATTCAATTCCACAAGACCTAGCTGAAATGAATATACCTTTTTCATCTCGGAGGACTGCACCAGTAGTGATGACCCACAAGTATAGGGGATCAATCGTAGTCCTTTCAATAAGTAAGAGTGTCGAACCCAACGAGGAGCAGAAGGAAATGACAAGTGGTTTTTAGCAAGGTATTTTCTGCAAGCACTGAAATAGTCGGTAACAAGTAGTTTCATAGCAAGACAATTTGTAACGAGCAAGTAACGGTAACGGTAAATAAAGTGCAGCAAGGTAGCCCAATCCTTTTGTGGCAAAGGACAGGCCAAAACGGTCTCTTATGATAAGCAAAGTGTTCTTGAGGGTACACGGGAATTTCACCATATCACTTTCATCATGTTGGTTCGATTCGTGTTCGCTACTTTGATAATTTGATATGTGGGTAGACCGGAGCTTAGGTGCTATTCTTACTTGAACAAACCTCCTACTTATGATTAACCCCCTCGCAAGCATCCGCAACTACGAGAAAAGTATTAAGATAAAATCTAATCATAACATTAAACTTTTGGATCCAATCGGTCCCTTGCGAAGTAGCGCATAAACTAGGGTTTAAGCTTCTGTCACTCTAGCAACCCATCATCTAATAACTACTCCCCAATGCATTCCCTTAGGCCCAAATATGGTGAAGTTCCATGTAGTCGACGTTCACATGACACCACTAAGGGAATCACAACATACATATCATCAAAATATCGAACACATATCAAGTTCACATGATTACTTGCAACATGACTTCTCCCGTGACATCAAGAACAAAAGTAACTACTCACAAATGATAATCATGCTCAAGATCAGAGGGGTATTAAATAGCATAATGGATCTGAACATATAATCTTCCACCAAATAAACCATATAGTAATCAACTACAAGATGTAATCAACACTACTAGTCACCCACAGGTACCAATCTGAGGTTCTGGTACAAAGATTGAACACAAGAGATGAACTAGGGTTTGAGAGAAGATGGTGCTGTTGAAGATGTTGATGGAGATTGCCCTCACAAAGATAAGAGGGTTGTTGGTGATGACGATGACGATGATTTCTCCCTCCGGGAGGGAAGTTCCCCTGGCGGAATCGCTCCACCGGAGGGCAAAAGTGCTCCTGCCCAAGTTCCGCCTCGAGACGGCAGCGCTTCGTCCCGAAAGTCACCCTCTGATTTTTTTTCTAGGTCAAAATGACCTATATACCAGAAGATGGGCACCGGAGGTGGTCCGAGGAGTGCACAACCCACCAGGGCGCGCCTGGGGGCCCAGGCGCGCCCTGGTGTCTTGTGCTCACCAGGGTGGCCCCCTCCGGTAGTTATTTGCTCCAGTATTTTTTATATATTTCAAAAAAATTCTCCGTAAATTTTCAGCTCATTTGGAGATGTGCAGAATAGGTAACTCTGACGTAGCTTTTTCAGGTCCAGAATTCCAGCTGCCGGTATTCTCCCTCTTTGTGTAAACCTTGCATATTATGAGAGAAAAGGCATTAGAATTACCCCAAAAAGCATTATTATGCGTAAAAACATTATAAATAATAGTAGGAAAACATGATGCAAAATGGGCGTATCAACTCCCCCAAGCTTAGACCTCGCTTGTCCTCAAGCAAAAAACCGAAATCGAAAAACATGTCCACATGCTTAGAGAGAGAGGTGTCGATAAAAACAAAATACAGACATAGAAGCATCATGCTTATTATTGTAACAGCAAAGAACTTTAACATAAAACTTTATCACACAATTTTTATCATATAACTTCTCATGCACAAGTAACAATTCATCACAACATTGAAGTATAGAGCATAAACCTTATTGAAAACCAACAAACGATGTTCTCAGTCAACTTTGCAACTACAATTCATCATATTTTCAGGAAGGTTCACGTATCGGAGCCTTTAGGCAAGTCCACATACTCAACCATTATTTAACCTTCCATGATTGCTAACACTCACAGCATAAAAAGTTTCAACCAGACACATAGAAAGATAGGGGCTTATAGTTTCGCCTCCCAACGTATTCACCTCAAGGGTGATGTCAACAATAGTAACTCATGCCCACTCATATCCAACTGGATATATGTGCCTAGATCTTTCCCCACCACATGATGCTTGCAAAAAGAGAAAATAAAAAGGAATAGGGAAGAATACTTTGACTCTTACAAAAAAGTAAAAGATAGGCCCTTCGCAGAGGGAAGCAGAGGTTGTCATGTGCTTTTTGTTTGTATGCCAAATCCCTTAATGCAAAAGAACATCATGTTATATTGCCGCTTATGGTAGCAACCTTTATTATGCAGTCCGTCGCTTTTATTACTTTGCCATCATAAGTTCGTACAACACTCAATTTTCTCTTACGCTAAATGATCCAACATATTTAGAAGCAATTTTTATTGCCTTATTGCACCAATGACAACTTACTTGAAGGATCTTACTCAATCCATAGGTAGGTATGGTGGACTCTCAAAATAGGATTTTGGGTTTAAGGGTTTTTGGATGCACAAGTAGTATCTCTACTTAGTGCTGAGTTTTTGGCTAGCAAAGATATTGAGCAAGCACCACATATTGAAGGATCTATGACAATATAATTTCTATGTGAATATGAACAAACATAAATCATTACGTTGTCTTCCTTGTCTGTGACCGCCCCCGATTCAATCGTACACTAATCATGCACGCAAACGTGTACGATCAAGATCAGGGACTCACGGGAAGATATCACAACACAACTCTAAAACATAAATAAGTCATACAAGCATCATAATACAAGCCAGGGGCCACGAGGGCTCGAATACAAATGCTCGATCATAGACGAGTCAGCGGAAGCAACAATATCTGAGTACAGACATAAGTTAAACAAGGTGCCATAAGATGGCTAGCACAAACAGGGATACAACAGATCGAACAGGCGCAGGGCCTCCTGCCTGGGATCCTCCTAACTACTCCTGGTCGTCGGCGTCCTGGACGTAGTAGTAGGCTCCGTCCTGGTGGTAGTAGTCGTCGTAGGTGGCGTCTGGCTCCTGGGCTCCAGCATCTGGTTGCGACAACCAGCAAGAAGGGAAAGGGGGAAAGGAGGGGGAAAGCAACCGTGAGTACTCATCCAAAGTACTCGCAAGCAAGGATCTATACTACATATGCATGGTATATGAGTAAAGAGGCAATATCGGTGGACTGAACTGCAGAATGCCAGAATAAGAGGGGGATAGCTAGTCCTGTCGAAGACTACGCTTCTGGCAGCCTCCATCTTGAAGCAATAGAAGAGATTAGTTGGAAGTTAACCAAGCAACAACGTATAGCATAATCCTACCCGTCGATCCTCTCGTCGCCACCATGCGAGAGAGCGACCACCGGGTTATATCTGTCACTTGTAAGGGTGTGTTTTATTAAGTATCCATTTCTAGTTGTCATGAGGTCGGAATACAACTCCGGGTCGTCCTTTTACCGAGGGACACGGCTATTCGAATAGATAAACTTCCCTGCAGGGGTGCACCACATATTCCCCAACACGCTCGATCCCCTTTGGCCGGACACACTTTCCTGGGTCATGCCCGGCCTCGGAAGATCCACACGTCGCAGCCCCACCTAGGCTCAACAGAGAGGTCAGCACGCCGGACTAATCCTATGCACTCTGGGGTCTGGGCCCATCGCCCAGTGCGCTCCTGCACGTTGCGTACGCGGCCGCGAGCAGACCTAGCAACCCACACGATCACGGCGGTTACGTTATCGCGGTCCAACACGGCGCGCGCCGCTCAGTCGCTGACGTCAAAAAGGCTTCAGCTGATACCACGACGCCGGGATACCCATAACTACTCCCGCGTAGTTGGTTAGTGCGTATAGGCCAGTGGCCAGACTCAGATCAAATATCCAATCTCGTTAAACGTGTTATTATGAGATTACCGCGGACGACGACCAGGGCCAGGCCCACCTCTCTCCTAGGTGGTCACAACCTGCCCTGCCGCTCCACAACAAAGAGTCACTTAGAGGGCCGTCGAGGAGGCCAATCCTTTCAGCCCCCATTCGTGAATCACCTGCGGGTGCTCCTCGAGCCGACCCGACTTTAGTATCCATCTGATGTCACATGTAATAAGTAGTATACATATCCGCAATCGCCACCCGTGGCGAGCACGGCCCAATAATGTAGCATAGCAGACAGACGAGAATGTAGGGCCACTGATGACAAACTAGCATCCTACACTAGGCATTTAGGATTGCAGGTAAGGTATCAACAACAGTAGCAACAATGACAGGCTATGCAGCAGAATAGGATTAATCGAAAGCAGTAACAGGCTACACTACTCTAATGCAAGCAGTATAGAGAAGAATAGGCGATATCTGGTGATCAAGGGGGGGGCTTGCCTGGTTGCTCTGGCAAGTAGGGGTCGTCAACAACGTAGTCGGTCGGGGCACCAGCAGCTGCGTCGGTCTCGTAGTCTACCGAAGAGAAGAGGGGGAAGAAACAGTAAACACACGGCAATGATGCAACAGGGATGCAGGACATGTCTAAACGCAGGGCCAGGGTGATATACAGCCTAACTAAGCGATTTAGTTAATTTAGGAATTTATTCGGATTTATTTAATTAGGGTTGGACACTATTCATTTATCGAAATCGGTCTAATTGTTCAACGTTCTCATAGTTGCGGGCGTCTGACGGGAATACAGAGGATGTATTCGGGTTCGTATCGTCGTTCTGAGCAAGTTTCATGTATAAAATATTTTCATCGGAGTTACGGTTTATTTAATATGATTTTCTAAAGTTTTTATTAATTTCTGAAATTTTAATTAATTATTTAATTCAACATTATCCGAAACAGTGATTGATGATGTCAGCATGACATCATGCTGACGTCAGCAGTTAATTAAGTTAATTACTAATTACTGTTTAATTAACACTAATTAGTTAATTAGATTAACCTAATCAGGATTAATTAACTAATTAATTAACTAATTAATTAATTAATTATTTTAATTATTTTAATTACTTATTTTTATTCCTTTCTTTTTCTTTTATTAAAACGTTCTGGGGGGCCCACTGGACAGTGGCACAGCCGGACTCGTCCGCGCTGTGCCCGTCCAGAGCCGGACGCGTCCGCGCGGTGGGGGGGTCAACGCGCGCGCGCGCACGCACTGGCCGAGGCCAGGGTGCGGTGGCCGGCCGGGGGTGGCGGCGAGGGCCAGAGGCCGGAGCGGGGCGCGCCGGCCGTGGCCGGTGGAGAGGCGGCCGCGGGGAGGAGCGCTGGGGGCCGGTCGAGAACTTGGTTGACTCGTTCAACTTGTCCTTGAGACTGAGGGTGAAAAGCGGTGCTGAAGAACAGATGAGTTCCCATAGCTTCTTGGAAACTTGCCCAGAATCTTGAAGTGAATAAGCTGCCACGGTCTGAACTGATAACCAGTGGAATACCGTGAAGTGAAACAATTCTGGACATGTAGAGAGTTGCGAGCTGACTAGCAGTGATCGTCTCTTTGACGGCTAGAAAATGTGCAACTTTGGAAAGTCGGTCAATGACGACAAGAATAGCATCATTACCTTTCTGTGATTTGGGAAATCCAGTGATAAAGTCCATTTCAACATGGTCCCATTTCCATTCAGGAACAGCAATTGGTTGCAGAGTTCCGGCGGGCCTTTGATGTTCTGCTTTGACGCGACGGCAAACATCACATTCAGCAACATAGCGAGCAATGTCTTGCTTCATGTTTGACCACCAGAATCTTTGACGGATGTCTTGGTACTGCCGGGATGAATAGACAACGGAGTGTCGTGAGCTTCTTGCATGACCTCCTGAGTCATACCCAGGTTACCTTTAGAGGGGACCACTAGACGACTTTTAAAGAACAAGGTGCCAGTATCATCAATAGTGAAGAACGAAGGCCTTCCTTCAGCGAGATATCGCTTAATCTTGTGGGCTTGAGAGTCATAACCCTGCAGCGTCTTGATGCTGTCCATGAGATCTGGTTTAGCAACCAGGGTATTAAGAGAACCCTGGGAAACAACATGGAGGTTCATTTTGTAGGAACCTTCAGGAGGGGGAGCGAGTGCTCCAGGAGGAACAATGTGGAGATTCAGCTTTCTGAATTCTTCAATAAGTGAAGGTTGAACTTCGTGAAACTGGAGGTGACTGCAATAAGACTTGCGGCTCAAGGCATCGGCCATTACATTAGCCTTGCCAGGGGTATAAGAAATACCCAAGTTAAAATCCGCTACGGTCTCCATCCATCTCTGTTGACGGAGGTTCAGGTCTGGCTGAGTGAACAGATACTTCAGACTTTGATGATCGGTGTAGATCTCGCAACGATTACCGAGAAGGTAATGTCGCCACTGTTTTAGTGCATGGATGACGGCAGCAAGCTCGAGGTCATGTACTGGGTAATTCTCTTCGTGCGGACGCAATTGACGCGAAGCATAAGCAATTACTCTGCGGTCTTGCATTAGGACACCGCCTAATCCTTGACGGGATGCATCACAATAGATGACAAAATCCCTCTGGGAATCAGGAGGGGCAAGCACTGGGGCAGAAGTCAGCTTGTCTTTGAGCGTCTGGAAACTTTCCTGACACTTTTCCGTCCAATCGAACTTGACGCCCTTATGAAGCAGGTCAGTCAGGGGCTTGGCGATCTTGGAGAAGTTCTCGACAAATCGACGGCAATAGCTGGCGAGTCCGAGAAAACTTCGAACTTGCTTGACGTTCTTTGGAGGAGCCCAATCAAGAATAGCCTGAACTCGCTCGGGGTTGACGGCAATACCATCCTTGGAGATGACATGCCCAAGGTATGTTACTTCGGGAAGCCAGAATTCACACTTGGAAAACTTAGCATATAGTTGATGCTCTCGAAGTTTTTCCAGAACAAGTCGAAGATGTTCAGCATGTTCCTCTTTGTTCTTGGAGTATACTAGGATATCATCCAGGTAAACTACGACGAACTTGTCAAGGTATTCCATGAATATATAATTCATCAGGCGGGAGAATGTGGCGGGAGCATTGGTTAAGCCGAATGACATGACAGTGTACTCGTATGAGCCATATCGAGTTACGAAGGCAGTCTTTGGGATATCCTCTTCACGAACACGGATCTGGTGGTAACCCAACCTTAAGTCGAGTTTAGAGAACACTGATGAACCCGCCAGTTGATCATACAGATCGTTTATCCGAGGAAGGGGATATTTGTTCTGGATGGTTGCTTGGTTGATAGGACGGTAATCTTGGACCAATCGGTTTGATCCATCCTTCTTCCTGACAAAGAGAGAAGGTGCTCCCCAAGCAGAGGAACTTGGGCGAATGAAACCCTTACGAAGTGAAGCGTCGATTTCCTCCTTAAGTTCAAGGAGTTCATGCGGCGGCATCTTGTAGGGTCGCTTGGCGATAGGAGTGGTGCCTGGTTTCAAGTCGATGACAAATTCGACAGCTCGAGCAGGGGGTATCCCTGGGAGTTCTTCTTGGAAAACACCTTGGAATTCGCGAACAACTGGAATGCTCTCGATGCCTTCAAGTGGTGATGCGTTTAACGCATTCAAGGCATAAAGCCTCGCCTCGGCATTTTGGATGATTTGAGCCTGGTAGCTTATTATTTCATCAGAAGGGTGTAGAAGATGGACGATCTTCGTGGCGCAAACTATAGAAGCAGTATGCGCTTTCAACCAATCCATTCCGAGAATGAGGTCGATACTACAAGACTTTAGTATGAAAGGGGAGGCGTGAAACTCCAGCCCTTCAATTTCAACGGTGACGTCGTTGCTACCCATGGAGGTTTGACATTGACCCGCGGGGGTGTGTATTACTATTGCAGTGTTCATGACCTCACATTTAATGTCGTGTTTGTATGCAAATTCTTCGGACATGAATGAATGCGATGCTCCCGAATCAAATAAAACAGAAGCTGGTACTGAATTAACAAGGAGAGTACCCATCACGGTGGCAGGCTGGTCCTGAGCTTCATTGAAATCGGTGTGGTTGGCCTGAATACGCCCATAAGTCTTGGCATTGTTGTTGCGAGGCTGATTGTTCCTACGGCCAGTTGCAGGAAGTGTCAGTTGGTTCTGGTTCTGAATGCAGTTCCTGGAAAAATGACCTGGCTGCCCACACTTGTAGCACAGACTATCATTGGGATTAGGAGCAGGAGCTCGGGGTGGTGGAGCTGGAAGTCCTGGCTGCCCAGGTGGTGGAGGCAGACGCGGTGCAGTATAGGACTGTCATCTCAATCGTCACGCCTAATCCGTGAAAAAGGTGTAGCTCGGTGTCTGAGTTGTTCTGCTGATCATAAATCCGAACTTCAGCATAGTACTGTTCCTGGTTGAACTCGCGGTAAACCTCATAAACCAAGTACTCAAAGTACCAACGGTAGCCAAGTCTGGTCATGAGAGCGATCAGGACAGCTGGAAACCCAGGGGTATTACGAGCCCAAGTGCGAAGCACAAGCTGTGTCGTAGGACGCGGTGGAAACAAACGGTCCATCTGAAACAGAGGAAATTCAGGTTTGTCAAACGACAATAAGAGGTTTAACACAACTCGGAGAGAAAGGTTAAACAAAACAATGGAAAGGAAAATGATTATCAGACTAATCAGATCATCGACAGGGAAATCGCACAGGTATCCAGCTCTCCGGGTAGACAGAATTTACGAGATCCTAAGTGTCGGCATTAGTAAACTTCATTTAACCCGAGTAGAAGAGAGATCAGAGTCCCAGAGTATAGACGAGGAATAAAAGATCCTAATACCACCCAGTTGGCAATGTGGGCCCGTAAGCCACACAGCCAAGTTAGTAAAACGGTTTTCTTTGTCTAGACTCAACTTCGGCCAAGGAATTGGAAAGGGGGATTCCTACAGGCAGTCGGCTCTGATACCAACTTGTGGCGCCCCCGGCTCGGTCGTACACTAATCATGCACGCAAACGTGTACGATCAAGATCAGGGACTCACGGGAAGATATCACAACACAACTCTAAAACATAAATAAGTCATACAAGCATCATAATACAAGCCAGGGGCCACGAGGGCTCGAATACAAATGCTCGATCATAGACGAGTCAGCGGAAGCAACAATATCTGAGTACAGACATAGGTTAAACAAGGTGCCATAAGATGGCTAGCACAAACAGGGATACAACAGATCGAACAGGCGCAGGGCCTCCTGCCTGGGATCCTCCTAACTACTCCTGGTCGTCGGCGTCCTGGACGTAGTAGTAGGCTCCGCCCTGGTGGTAGTAGTCGTCGTAGGTGGCGTCTGGCTCCTGGGCTCCAACATCTGGTTGCGACAACCAGCAAGAAGGGAAAGGGGGAAAAGGATGGGGGAAAGCAACCGTGAGTACTCATCCAAAGTACTCGCAAGCAAGGATCTATACTACATATGCATGGTATATGTGTAAAGAGGCAATATCGGTGGACTGAACTGCAGAATGCCAGAATAAGAGGGGGATAGCTAGTCCTGTCGAAGACTACGCTTCTGGCAGCCTCCATCTTGAAGCAATAGAAGAGATTAGTTGGAATTTAACCAAACAACAACGTATAGCATAATCCTACCCGTCGATCCTCTCGTCGCCACCATGCGAGAGAGCGACCACCGGGTTATATCTGTCACTTGTAAGGGTGTGTTTTATTAAGTAACCATTTCTAGTTGTCATGAGGTCGGAATACAACTCCGGGTCGTCCTTTTACCGAGGGACACGGCTATTCGAATAGATAAACTTCCCTGCAGGGGTGCACCACATATTCCCCAACACGCTCGATCCCCTTTGGCCGGACACACTTTCCTGGGTCATGCCCGGCCTCGGAAGATCCACACGTCGCAGCCCCACCTAGGCTCAACAGAGAGGTCAGCACGCCGGACTAATCCTAGGCACTCTGGGGTCTGGGCCCATCGCCCAGTGCGCTCCTGCACGTTGCGTACGCGGCCGCGAGCAGACCTAGCAACCCACACGATCACGGCGGTTACGTTATCGCGGTCCAACACGGCGCGCGCCGCTCAGTCGCTGACGTCAAGAAGGCTTCAGCTGATACCATGACGCCGGGATACCCATAACTACTCCCGCGTAGTTGGTTAGTGCGTATAGGCCAGTGGCCAGACTCAGATCAAATATCCAATCTCGTTAAATGTGTTATTATGAGATCACCGCGGACGACGACCAGGGCCAGGCCCACCTCTCTCCTAGGTGGTCACAACCTGCCCTGCCGCTCCACAACAAAGAGTCACTTAGAGGGCCGTCGAGGAGGCCAATCCTTTCAGCCCCCATTCGTGAATCACCTGCGGGTGCTCCTCGAGCCGACCCGACTTTAGTATCCATCTGATGTCACATGTAATAAGTAGTATACATATCCGCAATCGCCACCCGTGGCGAGCACGGCCCAATAATGTAGCATAGCAGACAGACGAGAATGTAGGGCCACTGATGACAAACTAGCATCCTACACTAGGCATTTAGGATTGCAGGTAAGGTATCAACAACAGTAGCAACAATGACAGGCTATGCAGCAGAATAGGATTAACCGAAAGCAGTAACAGGCTACACTACTCTAATGCAAGCAGTATAGAGAAGAATAGGCGATATCTGGTGATCAAGGGGGGGGCTTGCCTGGTTGCTCTGGCAAGTAGGGGTCGTCAACAACGTAGTCGGTCGGGGCACCAGCAGCTGCGTCGGTCTCGTAGTCTACCGAAGAGAAGAGGGGAAAGAAACAGTAAACACACGGCAATGATGCAACAGGGATGCAGGACATGTCTAAACGCAGGGCCAGGGTGATATACAGCCTAACTAAGCGATTTAGTTAATTTAGGAATTTATTCGGATTTATTTAATTAGGGTTGGACACTATTCATTTATCGAAATCGGTCTAATTGTTCAACGTTCTCATAGTTGCGGGCGTCTGACGGGAATACAGAGGATGTATTCGGGTTCGTATCGTCGTTCTGAGCAAGTTTCATGTATAAAATATTTTCATCGGAGTTACGGTTTATTTAATATGATTTTCTAAAGTTTTTATTAATTTCTGAAATTTTAATTAATTATTTAATTCAACATTATCCGAAACAGTGATTGATGACGTCAGCATGACATCATGCTGACGTCAGCAGTTAATTAAGTTAATTACTAATTACTGTTTAATTAACACTAATTAGTTAATTAGATTAACCTAATCAGGATTAATTAATTAATTAATTAACTAATTAATTAATTAATTATTTTAATTATTTTAATTACTTATTTTTATTTCTTTCTTTTTCTTTTATTAAAACGTTCTGGGGGGGCCCACTGGACAGTGGCACAGCCGGACTCGTCCGCGCTGTGCCCGTCCAGAGCCGGACGCGTCCGCGCGGTGGGGGGGTCAACGCGCGCGCGCACGCACTGGCCGAGGCCAGGGTGCGGTGGCCGGCCGGGGGTGGCGGCGAGGGCCAGAGGCCGGAGCGGGGCGCGCCGGCCGTGGCCGGTGGAGAGGCGGCCGAGGGGGAAGGAGAGAGGGGGGAAGGAGCAGGAGGCCCGGAAGGAGGAGTGGGTTGAGGGAGGAAGGGGAGAGGGAGAGGGGGAGAGAGGCGGAGGAGAGGAAGGGGTAAGCGGAAGGAGAGATAGTGGGGAGAGTGAACGGGGCAGGGGAGGGGGAGGTGGGGCCTCACCGAGATTAGAGGAGGGAGTGGGCAGCGCGGCTAGGATCGTGGAGGGGGGGGAGGCGACGGTGGTCGAGGGGGGGTGAGGGAGAGCGAGAGGAGGGGGTCGGGGTGGAGGCCGGAGACGACGGGGTACGGGGAGGCCGGCGTCGGTGGAGTCCGCGAGGCGGCGAGGTCAAGGGCGACGGCGGTCCGCGACGGCGTCGGAGTCGAGGCGAGACGGGGCAGCGGTGGGAGTGTAGGGCGCGATGGGAGATGCGCGACTGTGCTCGGAGCCGAGCGAGGGCAACGTGAAGAGGTAGGTCGTCGGGACGACGGCCGGAGGAGACGAGTCAGCGGCGGACGGGCGGGTGGGCCCCAGGCCTCCGGGCGTTCGGCGAGCGGCGTCGGGCGACGGGGGGACGGGATAGGGGATTGCCCCGATACCAGATCAGACGCAGGGGGGGCAGGACCGGGGGGAGGGGGGGGAAGGGAATGGGGGGGGGGGATGGGGGGCCGACAAGAGGGACAGCGAGGGAAGGAGGGGGGGAAGGGGGGGGGGGGGGAATGGGGATCGGGAGG
This sequence comes from Thinopyrum elongatum, assembly GCA_011799875.1. Lineage (NCBI taxonomy): Eukaryota > Viridiplantae > Streptophyta > Magnoliopsida > Poales > Poaceae > Thinopyrum > Thinopyrum elongatum. Next base: position 210,645,868 of record CM022303.1, read on the forward strand.
GGGCAGGGTTCGGCCGGGGGCCTTATAGGCCACGGGGCGAGCAGGGGGCCGGCCGGCGGGATCGGACCATGTTGGGCCGTGGGGGGGGGGGGGGGGGTTGCTCCTTTATCCTTTTCTGTTTCTTTTTTTTTTCCTTTTCTTTATTCTCTTTTCTCTACTGTTAAATGTTTATGCCCCAAATGGTTTTTGTAAAAAGTGTGACCTATTTCATAAATACCAGTGCATTATTCCTTAACACCTAAAATTAGTTTGGACAAAACGTAATTCCATATTTATTTCAGATTTAATAAATGGTTACTAAATATTATCTCTATCCACTGTTTGAGGTTGTTCGAGTCACTTATCCAATTCCAATGATGTTGGTTTCAATTTTAGAATAGCCTCTGGAATATTTGTTATTTATCTGACATTTTAGTTTCTATGTTGGACAACTTTTATATTCCAATTTCATTTAAATTTGAATTTGACTTAGGAGTTGAAATGCAATATGATGCTAATGATGATTATGCACTATTAATCATGATGACATGGCCTCATCAAAAGGGTGATCACTGTAGCTTAATACAGGGGGTGTTCCATTGTCCAACGTCAATAATTTTGACACATAATATTTAATGGGGCTCACAATCATAAAATATGTCCAAGATAGTGTATTTGCATGTGAATCTTCTCATCCCTTATTAATTCTTTCATGAATTGCATCATTGACCAATGCTATGTTTGTTAATCTCCAATAAATTTTACCACTTATACTTTTCCTTATGTGATGTCATTACTGAAGGAAATATGCCCTAGAGGCAATAATAAAGTTATTATTTATTTCCTTATTTCATGATAAATGTTTATTATTCATGCTAGAATTGTATTAACCGGAAACATAATACATGTGTGAATACATAGACAAACAGAGTGGCACTAGTATGCCTCTACTTGACTAGCTCGTTGATCAAAGATGGTTATGTTTCCTAACCATAGACATGAGTTGTCATTTGATAAACAGGATCACATCATTAGGAGAATGATGTGATTGACTTGACCCATTCCGTTAGCTTAGCACTTGATCGTTTAGTACGTTGCTATTGCTTTCTTCATGACTTATACATGTTCCTATGACTATGAGATTATGCAACTCCCGTTTACCGGAGGAACACTTTGTGTGCTACCAAACGTCACAACGTAACTGGGTGATTATAAAGGTGCTCTACAGGTGTCTCCGAAGGTACTTGTTGAGTTGGCGTATTTCGAGATTAGGATTTGTCACTCCGATTGTCGGAGAGGTATCTCTGGGCCCACTCGGTAATGCACATCACTATAAGCCTTGCAAGCATTGTAACTAATGAGTTAGTTGCGGGATGATGTATTACGGAACGAGTAAAGAGACTTGCCGGTAACGAGATTGAGCTAGGTATTGAGATACCGATTATCGAATCTCGGGCAAGTAACATACCGATGACAAAGGGAACAACGTATGTTGTTATGCGGTTTGACCGATAAAGATCTTCGTAGAATATGTAGGAACCAATATGAGCATCCAGGTTCCGCTATTGGTTATTGACCAGAGACGTGTCTCGGTCATGTCTACATAGTTCTCGAACCCGTAGGGTCCGCACGCTTAAAGTTCTGTGACGATTTGTATTATGAGTTTATGTGTTTTGATATACCGAAGGTAGTTCGGAGTCCCGGATGAGATCGGGGACATGACGAGGAGTCTCGAAATGGTCGAGACGTAAAGATCGATATATTGGACGACTATATTTGGACATCGGAAAGGTTCCGAGTGGTTCGGGTATTTTTCGTAGTACCGGGGAGTTACGGGAATACGGGGAAGAAGTATATGGGCCTTATTGGGCTTTAGGGGAGAGAGGGAGGCAGGCCGCGCGCCCCCCAAGGCCTAGTCCGAATTGGACTAGGGGGAGGGGCTGCGCCCCCTCCTTCCATCTCTTCTTTCTTCCCCTTCCTTCTCTCCTACTCCTACTACTTGGAAGGGGGGGAATCCTACTCCCGGTGGGAGTAGGACTCCTCCAGGGCGCGCCATAGCTAGGCCGTCCCTCCCCCCTCCTCCACTCCTTTATATACGTGGCCAGGGGGCACCCCATAGACACAACAATTGATCATTGATCTCTTAGCCGTGTGCGGTGCCCCCCTCCACCATAATCCACCTCGATCATATCGTAGCGGTGCTTAGGCGAAGCCCTGCGTCGGTAGCATCATCATCATCGTCACCACGCCGTCGTGCTGACGAAACTCTCCTGTGAAGCTTTGCTGGATCGGAGCTCGCGGGACGTCATCGAGTTGAACGTGTGCTGAACTCGGAGGTGCCGTGCGTTCGGTACTTGGATCGGTCGAATCGTGAAGACGTACGACTACATCAACCGCGTTGTGCTAACGCTTCCGCTTTTGGTCTACGAGGGTACGTGGACACACTCTCCCCTCTCGTTGCTATGCATCACCATGATCCTGTGTGTGCGTAGGAAATTTTTGAAATTACTACGTTCCCCAACAGTGGCATCCGAGCCTGGTTTTATGCGTAGATGTTATATGCACGAGTAGAACACAAGTGAGTTATGGGCGATACAAGTCATACTGCTTACCAGCATGTCACACTTTGGTTCGGCGGTATTGTTGGATGAAGCGGCCCGGACCGACATTACGCGTACGCTTACGCGAGACTGGTTTTACCGCCGTGCTTTGCACACAGGTGACTAGCGGGTGTCAGTTTCTCCAACTTTAGTTGAACCGAGTGTGGCTACGCCCGGTCCTTGTGAAGGTTAAAACAACACTAACTTGACGAACTATCATTGTGGTTTTGATGCGTAGGTAAGAACGATTCTTGCTCAGCCCGTAGCAGCCACGTAAAACTTGCAACAACAAAGTAGAGGACGTCTAACTTGTTTTTGCAGGGCATGTTGTGATGTGATGGTCAAGACATGATGCTATATTTTATTGTATGAGATGATCATGTTTTGTAACTGAGTTATCGGCAACTGGCAGGAGCCATATGGTTGTCGCTTTATTGTATGCAATGCAATCGCCCTGTAATTGCTTTACTTTATCACTAAGCGGTAGCGATAGTCGTAGAAGCAATAGTTGGCGAGACGACAACGATGCTATGATGGAGATCAAGGTGTCGCGCCAGTGACGATGGTGATCATGACGGTGCTTCGGAGATGGAGATCACAAGCACAAGATGATGATGGCCATATCATATCACTTATATTGATTGCATGTGATGTTTATCCTTTATGCACCTTATTTTGCTTTGTTTGACGGTAGCATTATAAGATGATCTCTCACTAAATTTCAAGGTAAAAGTGTTCTCCCTGAGTATGCACCGTTGCCAAAGTTCGTCGTGTCGAGACACCACGTGATGATCGGGTGTGATAAGCTCAACGTTCATCTACAACGGGTGCAAGCCAGTTTTGCACACGCAGAATACTCGGGTTAAACTTGACGAGCCTAGCATATGCAGATATGGCCTCGGAACACTGAGACCGAAAGGTCGAGCGTGAATCATATAGTAGATATGATCAACATAGTGATGTTCACCATTGAAAACTACTCCATTTCACGTGATGATCGGTTATGGTTTAGTTGATTTGGATCACGTGATCACTTAGATGATTAGAGAGATGTCTATCTAAGTGGGAGTTCTTGAGTAATATGATTAATTGAACTTTAATTTATCATGAACTTAGTCCTGGTAGTATTTGCAAATTATGTTGTAGATCAATAGCTCGCGTATAGCTCCCCTGTTTTATTTTTGATATGTTCCTAGAGAAAACTAAGTTGAAAGATGATAGTAGCAATGATGCGGACTGGTTCCGTGATCTGAGGATTATCCTCATTGCTGCACAGAAGAATTATGTCCTTGATGCACCGCTAGGTGACAGGCCTATTGCAGGAGCAGATGCAAACGTTATGAACGTTTAGCAAGCTCGATGTGATGACTACTTGATAGTTTAGTGCGCCATGATTTACGGCTTAGAATCGGGACTTCAAAAACGTTTTGAACGCCACGGAGCATATGAGATGTTCCAAAGAGATGAAATTGGTATTTCAGACTCATGCCCGTGTCGAGAGGTATGAGACCTCTGACAAGTACTTTGCCTACAAGATGGGGGATAATAGCTCAATCAGTGAGCATGTGCTCAGAATGTCTGAGTACTACAGTTGCTTGAATCGAGTGGGAGTTGATCTTCCGGATAAGATAGTAATTGACAGAATTCTCTAGTCACTATCACCAAGTTACTGGAACTTCGTGATGAACTATAATATGCAAGGGATGACAAAAACGATTCCCGAGCTCTTCGTGATGCTGAAATCAACGAAGGTAGAAATCAAGAAAGAGCATCAAGTGTTGATGGTTAACAAGACCACTAGTTTCAAGAAAAGGGCAAAGGAAAGAAGGGGAACTTCAAGAAGAATAGCAAGCAAGTTGCTACTCCCGGGAAGAAGCCCAAGTCTGGACCTAAGCCTGAAACTGAGTGCTTCTACTGCAAAGGGACTGGTCACTGGAAGTGGAACTGCCCCAAGTATTTGGCGGATAAGAAGGATGGCAACGTGAACAAAAGTATATTTGATATACATGTATTGATGTGTATTTTACTAGTGTTCATAGTAGCCCCTGGGTATTTGATACTGGTTCAGTTGCTAACATTAGTAACTCGAAACAGGAGTTGCAAAATGAACAGAGACTAGTTAATGACGAGGTGACGATGTGTGTTGGAAGTGATTCGCCAGGTTGATAAGATCACCATCGCACACTCCCTCTATTTTCGGGATTAGTGTTGAACCTAAATAAATGTTATTTGGTGTTTGCGTTGAGCATGAATATGATTGGATCATGTTTATTGCAAAATAAATGTTATTTGGTGTTTGCGTTGAGCATGAATATGATTGGATCATGTTTATTGCAATACGGTTATTCATTTAAGTTAGAGAATAATTGTTGTTCTGTTTACATGAATAAAAACCTTCTATGGTCATACACCCAATGTAAATGGTTTATTGAATCTCGATCGTAGTGATACACATATTCATAATATTGAAGCCAAAAGATGCAAAGTTAGTAATGATAGTGCAACTTATTTGTGGCACTGCCGTTTAGGTCATATTGGTGTAAAGCGCATGAAGAAACTCCATACTAATGGACTTTTGGAATCACTTGATTATGAATCATTTGATGCTTGTGAACCATGCCTCATGGGCAAGATGACTAAAACTCCGTTCTCCGGAACAATGGAGCGAGCTACGGACTTATTGGAAATAATACATACTGATGTATGCGGTCCGATGAGTATTGAGGCTCACGGCGGGTATCGTTATTTTCTGACCTTCACAGATGATTTGAGCAGATATGGGTATATCTACTTAATGAAACACAAGTCTGAAACATTTGAAAAGTTCAAAGAATTTCAGAGTGAAGTAGAAAATCATCGTAACAAGAAAATAAAGTTTCTACGATCTGATCGCGGAGGCAAATATTTGAGTTACGAGTTTGGTCTTCATTTAAAATGTGGAATAGTTTCGCAACTCATGCCACCTAGAACACCACAGTGTAATGGTGTGTCCGAACGCCGTAACCGTACTTTATTAGATATGGTGCGATCTATGATGTCTCTTACCGATTTACCACTATCGTTTTGGGGTTATGCATTAGAGACAGCTGCATTCATGTTTAATAGGGCACCATCTAAATCCGTTGAGACGACACCGTATGAGCTGTGGTTTGGCAAGAAACCTAAGCTGTCGTTTCTTAAAGTTTGGGGCTGCGATGCTTATGTGAAAAAGCTTCAGCCTGATAAGCTCGAACCCAAATCGGAGAAGTGCGTCTTCATAGGATACCCAAAAGAAACTGTTGGGTACACCTTCTATCACAGATCCGAAGGCAAGATATTTGTTGCTAAGAATGGATCCTTTCTAGAAAAGGAGTTTCTCTCGAAAGAAGTGAGTGGGAGGAAAGTAGAACTTGATGAGGTAGTGGTACCTTCTCTTGAATTGGAAAGTAGTTCATCACAGAAATCAGTTCCAGTGATGCCTACACCAATTAGTGAGGAAGCTAATGATGATGATCATGAAACTTCAGATCAAGTTACTACAGAACCTCGTAGGTCAACCAGAGTACGTTCTGCTCCAGAGTGGTACGGTAATCCTGTTCTGGAAGTCATGTTACTAGACCATGACGAACCTACGAACTATGAGGAAGCGATGATGAGCCCAGATTCCGCGAAATGGCTTGAGGCCATGAAATCTGAGATGGGATCCATGTATGAGAACAAAGTATGGACTTTGGTTGACTTGCCCGATGATCGGCAAGCCATAGAAAATAAATGGATCTTCAAGAGGAAGACGGACGCTGATAGTAGTGTTACTATCTACAAAGCTAGACTTGTCAAAAAAGGTTGTTGACAAAGTTTAAGGAGTTGACTACGATGAAACTTTCTCACCCGTAGCGATGCTTAAGTCCGTCCGAATCATGTTAGCAATTGCCGCATTTTATGATTATGAAATTTGGCAAATGGATGTAAAGACTGCATTCCTGAATGGATTTCTGGAAGAAGAGTTGTATATGATGCAACCTGAAGGTTTTATCGATCCAAAGGATGCTAACAAAGTGTGCAAGCTCCAGCGATCCATCTATGGACTGGTGCAAGCATCTCGGAGTTGGAATATACGCTTTGATGAGTTGATCAAAGCATATAGTTTTATACAGACTTGCGGTGAAGCCAGTATTTACAAGAAAGTGAGTGGGAGCACTACAACATTTCTGATAAGTATATGTGAATGACATATTGTTGGTCGGAAATAATGTAGAATTTTCTGGAAAGCATAAAGGAGTATTTGAAAGGAGTTTTTTAAAGAAAGACCTCGGTGAAGCTGCTTACATATTGAGCATCAAGATCTATAGAGATAGATCAAGACGCTTGATAAGATTTTTCAATGAGTACATACCTTGACAAAGTTTTTGAAGTAGTTCAAAATGGAACAGTCAAAGAAGGAGTTCTTGCCCGTGTTTTAAGGTGTGAAGTTGAGTGAAGACTCAAAACCCGACCACGGCAGAAAATAGAAAGAGAATGAAAAGTCATTCCCTATGCCTCAGTCATAGGTTCTATAAAGTATGCTATGCTGTGTAACAGATCTATTGTATACCCTGCATTGAGTTTGGCAAGGGATTACACTAGTGATCTAGGAGTAGATCACTGGACAGCGGTCAAAATTATCCTTAGTGGAATAAGGATATGTTTCTCGATTATGGAGGTGCCAAAAGGTTCGTCGTAAAGGGTCACGTCGATACAAGTTTTGACACTGATCCAGATGACTCTAAGTATCAATCTGGATACATATTGAAAGTGGGAGCAATTAGCTAGAGTAGCTCCGTGCGGAGCATTGTTGACATAGAAATTTGCAAAATACATACGGATCTGAATTTGGCAGACCCATTGACTAAACTTCTCTCATAAGCAAAACATGATCACACCTTAGTACTCTTTGGGTGTTAATCACATGGCGATGTGAACTAGATTATTGACTCTAGTAAACCCTTTGGGTGTTGGTCACATGACAATGTGAACTATGGATATTAATCACATGGTGATGTGAACTGTTGGTGTTAAATCACATGGCGATGTGAACTAGATTAATGACTCTAGTGCAAGTGGGAGACTGAAGGAAATATGCCCTAGAGGTAATAATAAAGTTATTATTTATTTCCTTATTTCATGATAAATGTTTATTATTCATGCTAGAATTGTATTAACCGGAAACATAATACATGTGTGAATACATAGACAAACAGAGTGTCACTGGTATGCCTCTACTTGACTAGCTCGTTGATCAAATATGGTTATGTTTCCTAACCATAGACATGAGTTGTCATTTGATAAACGGGATCACATCATTAGGAGAATGATGTGATTGACTTGACCCATTCCGTTAGCTTAGCACTTGATCGTTTAGTACGTTGCTATTGCTTTCTTCATGACTTATACATGTTCCTATGACTATGAGATTATGCAACTCCCGTTTACAGGAGGAACACTTTGTGTGCTACCAAACGTCACAAAGTAACTGGGTGATTATAAATGTCCTCTACAGGTGTCTCCGAAGGTACTTGTTGAGTTGGCGTATTTCGAGATTAGGATTTGTCACTCCGATTGTCGAAGAGGTATCTCTGGGCCCACTCGGTAATGCACATCACTATAAGCCTTGCAAGCATTGTAACTAATGAGTTAGTTGCGGGATGATGTATTACGGAACGAGTAAAGAGACTTGCCAGTAACGAGATTGAGCTAGGTATTGAGATACCGACGATCGAATCTCGGGCAAGTAACATACCGATGACAAAGGGAACAACGTATGTTGTTATGCGGTTTGACCGATAAAGATCTTCGTAGAATATGTAGGAACCAATATGAGCATCCAGGTTCCGCTATTGGTTATTGACCAGAGACGTGTCTCGGTCATGTCTACATAGTTCTCGAACCCGTAGGGTCCGCACGCTTAAAGTTCTGTGACGATTTGTATTATGAGTTTATGTGTTTTGATGTACCGAAGGTAGTTTGGAGTCCTGGATGAGATCGGGGACATGACGAGGAGTCTCGAAATGGTCGAGACGTAAAGATCGATATATTGGACGACTATATTCGGACATCGGAAAGGTTCCGAGTGGTTCGCGTATTTTTCGGAGTACCGGGGAGTTACGGGAATACGAGGAAGAAGTATATGGGCCTTATTGGGCTTTAGGGGAGAGAGAGAGAGAGAGAGGCAGGCCGCGCGCCCCCCCAAGGCCTAGTCCGAATTGGACTAGGGGGAGGGGTTGCGCCCCTCCTTCCTTCTCTTCTCTCTTCCCCTTCCTTCTCTCCTACTCCTACTACTTGGAAGGCGGGGGAATCCTACTCCCGGTGGGAGTAGGACTCCTCCAGGGCGCGCCATAGCTAGGCCGGCCCTCCCCCCTCCTCCACTCCTTTATATACGTGGCCAGGGGGCACCCCATAGATACAGCAATTGATCATTGATCTCTTAGCCGTGTGCGGTGCCCGCCTCCACCATAATCCACCTCGATCATATCGTAGCGGTGCTTAGGCGAAGCCCTGCGTCGGTAGCATCATCATCACCGTCACCACACCGTCGTGCTGACGAAACTCTCCTGTGAAGCTTTGCTGGATCGGAGCTCGCGGGACATCATCGAGTTGAACGTGTGCTGAACTCGGAGGTGCCGTGCGTTCGGTACTTGGATCGGTCGGATCGTGAAGACGTACGACTACATCAACCGCGTTGTGCTAACGCTTCCGCTTTCGGTTTACGAGGGTACGTGGACACACTCTCCCCTCTCGTTGCTATGCATCACCATGATCCTGTGTGTGCATAGGAAATTTTTGAAATTACTACGTTCCCCAACAATTACTTACCATAAGATTACATAAGATTAGCATATGATCTTTTTCATTTATTTTTCCTTTTTTTTATTGAAACAAAAGAGTAAAGAAACAAAACTCAAATTACTCTTTATTATATATCTCGCACACAATTACATAGATAGATAAATCACTAAGCAAGCACTCAAAAAGAAAGGATCGAACTAAACTTTTATTCAACTAAATCATAGGATAACTAAAGATCCAACTAAAAATAGATAAAGGCAAAGATAGTGGTGGTGATACAATATCAGGGCACCTCCCCCAAGCTTGGAACAAGCCAAGGGGAGTGCCCATACCATGAACTCAAGTCTCTTTTGGTGGGGAAGATGATGATGGTGGTGGTGATGAGGTAGCTTCACACTTCAGGCTCAGGAGGTACTCCAATCTACGGATGATGCTCCGGAGGGCGATGATATGCTCTTGCAACAGAATATTTTCACGAGTGAGATATTTATTTTGCACACGAACTGTTTCAATGACCCTGAAAGCTTTAATTTCAGTAGGGGTAAGATGATCATAGTAAGGTTGAAGGATGTCTTCTTCTTCTACTACTGGAACGGCCTGCCCTACTGCCGGAACTTGATCTCCTGCGACTTCCTTGACCTTATCACCCTTGATGGTTTCCTCTGGTTCCTCTCTCTTTAGTTCTATCTTCATCAACCAAGCATCCTCTTCTACTTTGTTGGAGGAGGGAGAAGACATGATGCCTGGCTTGACAGATCTGACAGAAAATAGCAAAAAAAAAGAACAGAAGAATTCTCCGCGGTACGGTGGTCAATATGTTCGTGGGGTATATAAAGATTTTTTTTATCTTGGGAAACAAGCAAACGAGAGGAAAACGGAGTCGGGAAGGTTCCCGAGGTGGGCACAACCCACCTAGGCGCGCCAGGCAAGCCAGGCGCGCCCTGGTGTCTTGTGCCCTCCTCGGTTGCCTTACTGGTTGTTTCTTATTTTCTTAATTTTTTTAATATTCGAAAACTGACAAAAAATATTTTTGCAGATTTTTCGGAGTCCGTTTACTTATCGTATCACGTACCTCCTCTTTTTTAGTATTCTGGAGAGTTCCGAAAGGTTTCTTTTATGTGTTCCTCCGGTGGCATGGTTTGAATAATATTGCTTTCAACATTAATAGGTGTAACTGAGATATAGTGTTTAATTCTTTGCCCATTGACCACCTTCGGGTTAGTACCGTCGGCATTATTTATCTTGATAGCTCCAGAGCGATAAACCTCCTCGATAATATATGGTCCTTCCCATTTGGAGAGAAGTTTTCCTGCAAAGAATCTAAAACGAGAGTTGTACAAAAGAACATATTCTCCAACTTTGAATTCCCGCTTTTGGATTCTTTTATCATGCCATCTTTTAATCTTTTCTTTAAATAATTTGGCATTTTCATAAACTTGGGTTCTCCATTCATCTAATGAGCTAATATCAAATAACCTCTTTTCATCGGCAAGTTTGAAATCATAGTTGAGCTCTTTAATTGCTCAATAAGCTTTATGTTCTAATTCTAGAGGCAAATGACAAGCTTTTCCATAAACCATTTTATAAGGAGACATACCCATAGGATTTTTATATGTTGTTCTGTAGGCTCAAAGTGCATCATCCAATTTCTTAGACCAATTATTTCGGGACCTATTAACAGTTTTTTGTAATATTAATTTTATTTCTCTATTGCTAAGTTCAACTTGACCACTAGATTGAGGATGATTGGGTGATGCAATTCTATGGTTAACATCATATTTAGCAAGCATTTTACGGAAAGCACCATGAATAAAGTGTGAACCACCATCAGTCATTAAATATCTAGGGACTCCAAACCTCGGGAAAATAACTTCTTTAAGCATTTTAATGGAAGTGTTATGATCAGCACTACTAGTTGGAATAGCTTCTACCCACTTAGTTGATGGAAATATGCCCTAGAGGCAATAATAAAGTTGTTATTATTATATTTTATTATTCATGATAAAGGTTTAGTATTCATGCTAGAATTGTATTGATCGGAAACTTAAATACATGTGTGGATACATAAACAAATACCGTGTCCCTAGTAAGCCTCTACTAGACTAGCTCATTGATCAAAGATGGTTAAGGTTTCCTAACCATGGACATGTGTTGTCACTTGATAACGGGATCACATTGTTAGGAGAATGATGTGATGGACAAGACCCATCCGTTAGCTTAGCATATGATCGTTCAGTTTATTGCTACTGCTTTCTTAATGTCAAATACATGTTCCTTCGACCATGAGATCATGCAACTCCCGGATACCGGAGGAATGCCTTGTGTGCTATCAAACGTCACAACGTAACTGGGTGATCATAAAGATGCTCTACAGGTATCTCCGAAGGTGTCTGTTGAGTTGGCGTGAATCGAGATTGGGATTTGTCACTCCGTGTATCAGAGAGGTATCTCTGGGCCCTCTCGGTAATACAGCATCACAAGAAGCTTGCAAGCAAAATGACTAAGGAGTTAGTTACAAGATGATGTATTACGAAATGAGTAAAGAGACTTGCTGGTAACAAGATTGAACTAGGTATGAAGATACCGACGATCGAATCTCGGGCAAGTAACATACCGACAGACAAAGGGAATTGCGTATGTTGTCATAAGGTTCGACCGATAAAGATCTTCGTAGAATATGTAGGAAACAATATGGGCATCCAGGTCCCGCTATTGGTTATTGACTGGAGAGGCGTCTCGGTCATGTCTACATCATTCTCGAACCCGTAGGGTCCGCACGCTTAACGTTCGTTGACAATATAGTATTATATGAGTTATGTGAGTTGATGACCGAATGTTGTTCGGAGTCCCGGATGAGACCACGGACATGACGAGGAGCTCCGGAATGGTCCGGAGGTAAAGATTGATATATAGGACGATGCTATTTGGTCACCAGAAAGGTTTCGGAATGTATCGGGTAGTCATCGGATCACCGAAAGGGGTTCCGGGAAGCCCCGGAGGTTAATGGGCCATATGGGCCAAGAGAGGGGAGCACACCAGCCCACAAGGGGCTAGCGTGCCCCACCTCTAGGCCGGCGACCCTATGGATGGTAAAGGGGGAGGGCTAGCCCCTCCTGCCTTACCTCCACCTAAGAGGAAGGAAAGGGGGGCGCCACCCCCTCCTGCCTTCCCCCGGCGCACCAAAGAAGGAAGGGGGGCGCGGCCAGGGCAAGCACCCAAGGTGGCCGTCGGCCCCTTGGGGGAACCCTAGGCTGCCTTCCCTCCTGTCCCCCACCTATATATATATATATGTGTGTGTGTGTGGAGGGAGAGGTGCAACACACACCATGATCCCCAAGCCGTGTGCGGTGCCCCTCTCCCTCTAGTTCACCCTCGGTCATATTTTTGTAGTGCTTGGCGAAGCCCTGCGGAGATAGTTGCATCACCACTGTCACCACGCCGTCGTGTTGCCGGAACTCATCTGCTACTTCGCCCGTCTTGCTGGATCAAGAAGGTGAGGACGTCATCGAGCTGAATGTGTGCTGAACGCGGAGGTGTCGTACATTTGGTACTTGATCGGGCGGATCGTGAAGGAGTACGACTACATCAACCGCGCTGATAAAAGCTTCTGCTAAATGGTCTATGATGGTACGTAGACACACTCTCCCCTCTCGTAGCTATGCATCTCCATGGATAGATCTTCCGTGTGCGTAGAATTTTTTTGTTTTCCATGCAACGTTTCCCAACAGTGGCATCATGAGCTAGGTCTATGCGTAGATGATATGCACGAGTAGAACACAAAGAAGTTGTGGGCAGTGATGATCATACTGCTTACCACCAACGTCTTATTTGGATTCGACGGTATTGTGGGATGAAGTGGCCCGGACCAACCTTACATGTCCACGCACATGAGACCAGTTCCACCGACTAACATGCAACTTGTTTTGCATAAAGGTGGCTGGCGGGTGTCTGTTTCTCCTACTTTAGTTGAATTGAATTTGACTACGTCCGGTCCTTGAAGAAGGTTAAAACAGCAAACTTGATAAATCATTGTTGTGGTTTTTGCGTAGTTAAGAACGGTTCTTGCTAGTTGCCCGTAGCAGCCACGTAAAACTTGCAACAACAAAGTAGAAGACGTCTAACTTGTTTTTGCAGGGTATGTTGTGATGTGATATGGTCAAGACGTGATGTGATATACGTTGTTGTATGATATGATCATTTTTTGTAATATCGACAACCGGCAGGAGCCTTAGGGTTGTCTCTTAATTATTGTATGAAATGCAAACGCCATGTAATTGCTTTACTTTATCGCTATACGTTAGCAATAGTTGTAGAAGCAATAGTTGGCGAGACGACCCCGACGCAACGATGGAGATCAAGGTGTCGATCCGGTGATGATGGAGATCATGATGATGCTTTGGAGATGGAGATCAAAAGCACAAGATGATGATGGCCATATCATGTCATATATTTTGGTTGCATGTGATGTTTATCCTTTATGCATCTTATTTTGCTTAGAATGGCGGTAGCATTATAAGATGATCCCTTCACTGAATTTCAAGATAAAAGTGTTCTCCCCGAGTATGCACCATTGCTAAAGTTCGTCGTTTCGAAGCACCTCGTGATGATCGGGTGTGATAGACTCTATGTTCACATACAACAGGTGTAAGACAGTTTTGCACAAGCAGAATACTTGGGTTAAACTTGACGAGCCTAGCATGTACAGACATGGTCTTGGAACACTGGAGATCGAAAGGTCGAACGTGAGTCATATAGTAGATATGATCAACATAGAGATGTTCACCATTAATGACTACCCCATCTCACGTGATGATCGGACATGGGTTAGTTGATTTGGATCATGTATCACTTAGATAACTTGAGGGGTGTTAATTTAAGTGGGAGTTCATTAGTAATTTGATTAATTAAACTTAATTTATCATGAACTTAGTCTTAATAGTTTTTGCATATCTATGTTTTAGATCAATGGCCCGTGCTACCGTTCCCCTGAATTTTAATGCGTTCCTAGAGAAAGCTAAGTTGAAAGATGATGGTAGCAACTACACGGACTGGGTCCGTAACTTGAGTATTATCCTCATTGGTGCATAAAAGAATTATGTCCTTGATGCACCGCTAGGTGACAGACCTGCTGCAGGAGCTACTACATATGTTATGAACGTCTGGCAGACTCGATCTGATGACTACTCGATAGTTCAGTGTGCCATGCTTTACGGCTTAGAACCGGGACTTCAAAGACGTTTTGAACGTCACGGAGTATATGAGATGTTCCAAGAGCTGAAGTTGATATTTCAAGCTAATGCTCGGGTTGAGAGGTATGAAGTCTCCAACAAGTTCTATAGCTGCAAGATGGAGGAGAACAGTTCTATCAGTGAACACATACTCAAAATGTCTGGGTATCATAACCACTTGACTCAGCTAGGAATTGATCTTCCAGTTGAGAGTGTTATTGACAGAGTTCTTCAGTCACTGCCACCAAGCTATAAAGGCTTCATGATGAACTATAATATGCAAGGGATGACGAAAACGATTCCCGAGCTCTTCGCAATGCTTAAGGCCGCGGAGGTAGAAATCAAGAAGGAGCATCAAGTGTTGATGGTTAACAAGACCACTAGTTTCAAGAAAATGGTCAAGGGAAAGAAAGGGAACTTCAAGAAGAATGGCAAGCAAGTTGCTGCTCCCGTGAAGAAGCCCAAAGCTTGACCCAAGCCTGGAACTGAGTGCTTCTACTGCAAAGGGAATGGTCACTCGAAGCGGAACTGCCCAAATACTTGGCGGATAAGAAGGATGGCAAAGTGAACAAAGGTATATTTGATATACATGTTATTGATGTGTTCCTTACTAATGCTCGTAGAAGCGCCTGGGTATTTGATACTGGTTCGGTTGCTCATATTTGTAACTCGAAATAGGAGCTGCGGAATAAACGAAGATTGGCTAAGGACGAGGTGACGATGCGCGTCGGGAATGGTTCCAAGGTCGATGTGATCGCCGTCGGCACGCTACCTCTACATCTACCTTCGGGATTAGTTTTAGACCTCAATAATTGTTATTTGGTGCCAGCATTGAGCATGAACATTATATCTGGATCTTGTTTATTGCGAGACTGTTATTCATTTAAGTCAGAGAATAATGGTTGTTCTATTTATATGAGTAATATCTTTTATGGTCATGCACCTTTGATGAATGGTCTATTCTTGTTGAATCTCGATCATAGTGATACACATATTCATAATATTGATGCCAAAAGATGCAAAGTTGATAATGATAGTGCAACATACTTGTGGCACTGCCATTTAGGTCATATTGGTGTAAAGCACATGAAAAAACTCCATGCGGATGGACTTTTGGAATCACTTGATTATGAACATTTGATACTTGCGAACCATGCCTCATGGGCAAGATGACTAAAACTCCATTCTCTGGAACAATGGAGCGAGCTAATGACTTATTGAAAATAATACATACTGATGTATGCGGTCCGATGAGTGTTGAGGCACGCGGCGGGTATCGTTATTTTCTGACCTTCACAGATGATTTGAGTAGGTATGGATATATCTACTTGATGAAACACAAGTCTGAAACATTTGAAAAGTTCAAGGAATTTCGGAGTGAAGTGGAGAATAATCGTAACAAGAAAATAAAGTTTCTACGATCTGATCGCGGAGGCGAATATTTGAGTTACGAGTTTGGCCTTCATTTAAAACAATGTGGAATTGTTTCACAACTCACGCCACCTGGAACACCACAACGTAATGGTGTGTCCGAACGTCGTAACCGCACTTTATTAGATATGGTGCGTTCTATGATATCTCTTACCGATTTGTCTTTATCATTTTGGGGTTATGCATTAGAGACAGCCGCATTCACGTTAAATAGGGAACCTTTAAATCCGTTGGGACGACATCGTATGAACTATGGTTTGGAAAGAAACCTAAGCTGTCGTTTCTTAAAATTTGGGGATGCGACACTTATGTCAAAAGGCTTCAGCCTGATAAGCTCGAACCCAAATCGGAAAAATGTGTCTTCATAGGATACCCTAAGGAAACTATTGGGTACACCTTCTACCACAGATCCAAAGGCATGATCTTTGTTGCCAAGAATGGGTCCTTTCTAGAGAAGGAGTTTCTCTCGAAAGAAGTGAGTGGGAGGAAAGTAGAACTTGATGAGGTAATTGTACCTTCTCTCGAATTGGAAAGTAGCACATCAGAGAAAACCGTTCCCGTGATGCCTACACCAACTAGAGAGGAAGCTAATGATAATGATCATGAAACTTCGGATCAAGTTACTACAGAACATATGAACTATGAAGAAGCTATGATGAGCCCAGATTCCGATAAATGGCTTGAGGCCATGAAATCTGAGATAGGATCCATGTATGAGAACAAAGTATGGACTTTGGTGGACTTGCCCGATGATCGGCAGGCCATTGAAAATAAATGGATCTTCAACAGGAAGACAGACGCTGATGGTAATATCACTGTCTACAAAGCTCGACTTGTCGTGAAAGGTTTTCGACAAGTTCAAGGGGTTGACTATGATGAGACTTTCTCACCCGTAGCGATGCTTAAGTCTGTCCGAATCATGTTAGCAATTGCCGCATTTTATGATTATGAAATCTGGCAAATGGACGTCAAAATTGCATTCCTTAATGGATTTCTTAAAGAAGAGTTGTATATGATGCAACCAGAAGGTTTTGTCGATCCTAAAGGTGCTAACAAAGTGTGCAAGCTCCAGCGAACCATCTATGGACTGGTGCAAGCATCTCAGAGTTGGAATATACGCTTTGATGATGTGATCAAAGCATATGGTTTTATACAGACTTATGGTGAAGCTTGTATTTACAAGAAAGTGAGTGGGAGCTCTGTAGCATTTATGATATTATATGTGGATGACATATTGTTGATTAGAAATGATATAGAATTTCTGGATAGCATAAAAGGATACTTGAATATGAATTTTTCAATGAAAGACCTCGGTGAAGCTGCTTATATATTGGGCATCAAGATCTATAGGGATAGATCAAGACGCTTAATAGGACTTTCACAAAGCACATACCTTGACAAAGTTCTGAAGAAGTTCAAAATGGACCAGTCAAAGAAAGGGTTCTTGCCTGTGTTGCAAGGTGTGAAATTGAGTCAGACTCAAAGTCCGACCACGGCAGAAGATAGAGAGAAAATGAAAGTCATTCCCTATGCCTCAGCCATAGGTTCTATCGTGTATGCTATGCTGTGTACCGGACCTGTTGTGTGCCTTGCCATAAGTTTGGCAGGGAGGTACCAAAGTAATCTAGGAGTGGATCACCGGACAGCGGTCAAGAACATCCTGAAGTACCTGAAAAGGACCAAGGATATGTTTCTCGTTTATGGAGGTGACGAAGAGCTCATCGTAAAAGGTTACGTCGATGCTAGCTTCGACACTGATCCAGATGACTCTAAGTCACAAATCAGATACGTATTTATATTGAATGGTGGAGCTGTCAGTTGGTGCAGTTCCAAGCAAAGCGTCGTGGCAGGATCTACGTGTGAAGCGGAGTACATAGCTGCTTCGGAAGCAGCGCATTAAGGAGACTGGATGAAGGAGTTCATATCCGATCTGGGTGTAATACCCAGTGCATCGGGTCCAATGACAATCTTTTGTGACAACACTGGAGCAATTGCCTTAGCGAAGGAATCCAGGTTTCACAAGAGAACCAAACACATCAAAAGACGCGTCAACTCCATTCATGAAAAGGTCAACGATGGAGACATAGAAATTTGCAAAATACATACAGATCTGAATGTGGCAGACCCATTGGCCAAATCTCTTCCGCGGGCAAAAATGATCAGCAGCAAAACTCCATGGGTGTTAGATTCATTACAATGTAATCTAGATTATTGACTCTAGTGCAAGTGGGAGACTGATGGAAATATGCCCTAGAGGCAATAATAAAGTTGTTATTATTATATTTTCTTATTCATGATAAAAGTTTATTATTCATGCTAGAATTGTATTGATTGGAAACTTAAATACATGTGTGGATACATAAACAAATACTATGTCCCTAGTAAGCCTCTACTAGACTATTTCGTTGATCAAAGATGGTTAAGGTTTCCTAACCATGGACATGTGTTGTTGATAACCCACAAGTATAGGGGATCAATTGTAGCCTTTCTCGATAAGTAAGAGTGTCGAACCCAACAAGGAGCTAAAGGTAGAACAAATATTCCCTCAAGTTCTATCGACCACCGATACAACTCTACGCACGCTTAACGTTCGCTTTACCTAGAACAAGTATGAAACTAGAAGTACTTTATAGGTGTTATAGGATAGGTTTGCAAGATAATAAAGAACACGTAAATAAAAGCTAGGGGCTGTTTAGATAAAGAAACAATTAAGTTAGTTTTAGTAGGGAGCTTTTTGTCACAAGAAAGTTATTTGTCCCTAGGCAATCGATAACTAGACCGGTAATCATTATTGCATTTTTATATGAGGGAGAGGCATAAGCTAACATACTTTCTCTACTTGGATCATATGCACTTATGATTGGAACTCCAGCAAGCATCCACAACTACTAAAGATCATTATGGTAAAACCCAACCATAGCATTAAAGTATCAAGTCCTCTTTACTCCCATACGCAAACAACCTACTTACTCGGGTTTAACCTTCTGTCACTCTAGCAACCCACCATAAGCGAATCATGAACATATTGCAAACCCTACAGCGGGGATCCCTCACTCTTGTGCGACATGGAGAGCACCATAGGACAGCACCAATAATAAAACATACAACTCAAACCAATCACGATCATCAATCAACCCATAGGACAAAACGGATCTACTCAAACATCATAGGATAGCCATACATCATTGGGAAATAATATATAGCGTTGAGCACCATGTTTAAGTAGAGATTACAACGGGGAGAAGGGGTGTTACACCGCTGCATAGAGGGGTAGAGAGTTGGTGTTGACGGCGGCGAAGTTGTTGGTGTAGATCGTCGTCACGATGATGGCCCCGGCGGCGTTCCGGCGCCACCGGGAGAGAGGGGGAGAGAGCCCCCCCTCCTTCTTCTTCTTCTTCCTTGACCTCCCCCTAGATGGGAGGGGGGTTTCCCCTCTGGTCCATGGCATCCATGGCGGCGGAGGGGCGGGAGCCCCTCCGAGATTGGATCTCTCTCTGTTTCCTTCTATTTCTGCTCTCCTGTTTTCTGGCCTTTCACCGTTTCTTAAATTTTCAGAGATCCGTAACTCTGATTGGGCTGAAGTTTTAACACGCTTTTTATCTGGATATTATATTTCTTGCGGCTGAAGAAGGGCACCAACCGCCTTACGGGGTTTCCACAAGCCTCCCAGGTGCGCCCAGGGTAGGGGGGGCGCCCCTAGGGCTTGTGGGCCCCTTGGGCATCGTCTCGTGTTGATTCTTTTTCCCAAAAATCACATATATTCCAAAAAAATCTCCATAAGTGTTTATCGTGTTTGGACTCCGTTTGATATGGATATTCTGTGAAACAAAAAAACATGCAACAAACAGGAACTGGCACTGGGCACTGGATCAATATGTTAGTCCCAAAAATAATATAAAAAGTTGCCAAAAGTATATGAAAGTTGTAGAATATTGGCATGAAACAATAAAAAATTATAGATACGACGGAGACGTATCAGCATCCCCAAGCTTAATTCCTGCTCGTCCTCGAGTAGGTAAATGATAAAAAGATAATTTTTGATGTGGAATGCTACCTAGCGTAATCTTGATCATAAAATCTAATCATGGCATGAATATTAAGAGACGAGTGATTCAAAGCAATAGTCTATCATTTGACATAAAGACAATAATGCTTCAAGCATACTAATAAAGCAATCATGTCTTCTCAAAATACCATAGCTAAAAGAAAGTTATCCCTACAAAATCATATAGTCTGGCTATGCTCCATCTTCATCACACAAAGTATTTCATCATGCACAACCCCGATGACAAGCTAAGCAATTGTTTCATACTTTTAATGTTCTCAAGCCTTTTCAACTTTCACGCAATACATGAGCGTGAGCCATGGATATAGCACTATAGGTGGAATAGAATATGGTGGTTGTGAGGAGAAGACAAAAAGGAAGAAAGTCTCACATCGACGCGGCTAATCAACGGGCTATGGAGATGCCCATCAATTGATGTCAATGCGAGAAGTAGGGATTGCCATGCAACAGATGCACTAAGAGCTATAAGTGTATGAAAGCTCAAAATGAAAACTAAGTGGGTGTGCATCCAACTTGCTTTGCTCATGAAGACCTCGGGCATTTGAGGAAGCCCATCATCGGAATATACAAGCTAAGTTCTATAATGAAAATTCCCACTAGTATATGAAAGTGATAACTCAAGAGACTCTCTATATGAAGAACATGGTGCTACTCTGAAGCACAAGTGTGGTAAAAGGATAGTAGCATTGCCCCTTCTCTCTTTTTCTCTCATTTTTTTGGGCTCTTTTTTTCGCCTCTTTTTTTATTTTATTTTTATTTTCTTGTCCGGAGTCTCATCCTGACTTGTGGGGGAATCATAGTCTCCATCATCCTTTCCTCACTGGGACAATGCTCTAATAATGATGATCATCACACTTTTATTTACTTACAACCCAATATTACAACTCGATACAACTAATACATGATGACTCTATATGGATGCCTCTGGTAGCGTACCAGGATGTGCAATGATCTAGCATAGCAAAGATATCAAAAAATGGACAAGCCATGAAAATATCATGCTAGCTATCTTACGATCATTCAAAGCAATATGACAATGAATACTCAAGTCATGTATATGATGATGATGGAAGTTGCATGGCAATATATCTTGGAATGGCTATGGAAATGCCATGATAGGTAGGTATGGTGGCTGTTTTGAGGAAGATATAAGGAGGCTTATGTGTGATAGAGTGTATCATATCACGGGGTTTGGATGCACCGGCAAAGTTTGCACCGACTCTCGAGGTGAGAAAGGGCAATGCACGGTACCGAAGAGGCTAGCAATGATGGAAGGGTGAGAGTGCGTATAATCCGTGGACTCAACATTAGTCATAAAGAACTCACATACTTATTGCAAAAGTTTATTAGCTATCAAAACAAAGTACTAATACGTATGCTCCTAAGGGGATAGATTGGTAGGAAAAGACCATCGCTCGTCCCCGACCGCCACTCATAAGGAAGACAATAAAAAATAAATCATGCTCTGACTTCATCACATAACGGTTCACCATACGTGCATGCTTCGGGAATCACAAACCTTAACACAAGTATTTCTACCAATCCATAATTACTCACTAGCATGACTCTAATATGACCATCTTTATATCGCAAAACTATTGCAAGGAATCAAACATATCATATTCAGTGATCTACAAGTTTTTATGTAGGATTTTATGACTAACCATGTGAATGACCAATTCCTGTTAACTCTCTAAATAGATATAAGTGAAGCATGAGAGTTTAATTCTTTCTACAAAAGATATGCCCACGCTCTAACAAATATAAGTGAAGCAATAGAGCATTCTACAAATGGCGGTTTTCTATGTGTAGAGAAACAGGCAATCCAAACTTCAAATGATATAAATGAAGCACACGAAGCATTCTGTAAAGCCATACTCAAAAGATATAAGTTAAGTGCAATGAGCATTCTATAAATCAACCAAGGAATTTCTCATACCAGCATGGTGCATTATTAAAAGAAAAATAAAAAGCACACGATGCTCCAAGAATTTACACATATCATGTGACGAATAAAAATATAGCTCCAAGTAAAATTACCGATGATCGTTAGAAGAAAGAGGGGATGCCTTCCGGAGCATCCCCAAACTTAGTTGCTTGGGAGTCCTTGAATATTACCTTGGGGTGCCTCGGGCATCCCCAAGCTTAGGCTCTTGCCACTCCTTATTCCTTCATACATCATGATCTCACCCAAAACTTGAAAACTTCAATCACACAAAACTTAACAAAACCCTCGTGAGATTCGTTAGTATAATAAAACAAATCACTACTTTAAGTACTGTTGAAAACTCATTCATATTTTATTTTTTAATTATAGCTACTGTACTCTAACTTCACCATGGCTTATATCACCGATACAATCCATAGATTCATCAAAACACGCAAAACAATGCATAAAAAACAGAATCTGTCAAAAACAGAACAGTCTGGAGTAATCTGAATATCTACCATACTTCTGTAACACCAAAAATTCTGAAAAATTAGGAAAAAAATAAAAAAATTCATAGAGGTACTGTGTAAAAATTTCAGAAACTTTTGACATTCCAGTAAAAAAATTAAATTCACGCACCACAGCCAAAGTTTCTGTTTTTGCACTGCACACACCAAACAAACAATCTAATCATCCTAAAGGAAAATCTTGGCACATTATTTTTATAATACAATGGATTTGTATAAGGGGATAATCACTTTTTCTGAAAAGTTTTTGTAATCAAGGTTCACAAAGTTTCCATGGGCATGAGCAAAGTTCAAGGCTAGCTCCCACTTTAACAATGCTCGTCTTTCTCACTTTCGCTTTTCTTTTTGGAGAAGTTTTTAGGTTCCCCTCTATATTTTTTTTGTTTTTAAACTTTATAAAAGTACTCAACAGAATAAAATGACTCTCTAAAACTTCCGGGTTGTCTCCCTGGCAGCGCTTTCTTTAAAGCCATTAAGCTAGGCATAAAGTGCTCAAGTAATTGATCCACCCGGATCCCAAGGTATATCAAAGCCAATTTTAATTAACAATGATTTGTAATTGAGTAGTGAGCACAAAGTAACATATATCATGCAACAACGAAGTCTAACTCTCTTCCTATGCATCGGCATGTCATAAAAGAGCAATTCATGCACACAAAGTAAAGGCCGATACATAGTACAAACAGTTTCTTGCAATTTTATCGTATTGGAAACATAGAGAGGCGAAGATGTAGTTCCTCTCTCATAATAATTGCAAGTAGGAGCAACAAGCACATGCATATTATATTCATCAAAATCATAATGTGTAGTTGTAAAACGCAACCCATCAATGTAATCCTTAATAAAAACAAACTTCTCCGATATAGTGTAGTTGGGAGAATTCAAAAAGATAATAGGACTATCATGTGTGGGTGCAATAGCAACAATTTCATTCTTAACATAAGGAACTATAGCAAGTTCATATTCATAAGCATAATTCATATTGGCATCTTGGCCACAAGCATAGCAAGCATCAAGTTCATCAAAAAGGGATATTTCAAACGAATCCAAGGGATCATAGCATTCATTCTTCGATAAGCACGAAGGGAAATTAAACAATGTATGAGTTGAAGAGTTACTCTCATTAGAAGGTGGGCATGGGTAGCTAATCCGCTCTTCCTCCTTTTGTTCTTCGCTCTCCTTGTCATCTTTTTCATCCAATGAGCTCACAGTGTCATCAATTTCCTCTTCCATAGATTCCTGCAAAATATTAGTCTCTTCTTGGACAGCGGAGACTTTCTCAATAAACTCATTAATATCGGCATTATATTCATAATTATCATAGCAATAAGTATAGCATAATTTTCAGGTCTGTAAATAGCATCATCATAATTTTCACACTTTTCAAACAAAGATTCAATTTCATAAGCACCCTTAAAAGCAACGGATTCTTCTATTCTTTCCACATCATAGTAATCATATATACCATTAGCATAAGAAGCCAAGGTTTCATTATCATTAAATTTACATGAAAAGGGAAGGTGTGGAGCCTTCATCCTAGAGCAACAATATAATCATTTATCAAGCTTAAATTCCGAGCATACCAATGCAACATATGAATTTGATTCCATAAGAGTTTCCCTTTTTGAGTCAAGCGATAATCCCTAAAGTATTCACGTTGATCCAACGTGTCTCCCATTATCAAGTTGAATGGGGTTTTCTCAGGATTATCAAAGTAGTGTTTAATGTTTTCCACATAACGAGCATCACGGGTTTTAGGAGGTTCCCCATCTCCATGAGTAGCAAGTACACCTAATTTTTTTGGTATTTTGTGTTCCATATCCATAACTAAAGATAGAGAACAACTTAATTAGAACAGCAAATAAAATCTACTTACTGATAAAGCAAACAAGCAACGGCGCCAGAAAAAGGTCTTGATAACCCACAAGTATAGGGGATCAATTGTAGCCTTTCTCGATAAGTAAGAGTGTCGAACCCAACGAGGAGCTAAAGGTAGAACAAATATTCCCTCAAGTTCTATCGACCGTCGATACAACTCTACGCACGTTTAACATTCGCTTTACCTAGAACAAGTATGAAACTAGAAGTACTTTGTAGGTGTAATAGGATAGGTTTGCAAGATAATAAAGAACACGTAAATAAAAGCTAGGGGCTGTTTAGATAAAGAAACAATTAAGTTAGTTTTAGTAGAGAGCTTTTTGTCACAAGAAAGTTATTTGTCCCTAGGCAATCAATAACTAGACCAGTAATCATTATTGCAATTTTATATGAGGGAGAGGCATAAGCTAACATACTTTCTCTACTTGGATCATATGCACTTATGATTAGAACTCTAGCAAGCATCCGCAACTACTAAAGATCATTAAGGTAAAACCCAACCATAACATGAAAGTATCAAGTCCTCTTTACTCTCATACGCAAACAACCTACTTACTCGGGTTTAAGCTTTTGTCTCTCTAGCAACCCACCATAAGAGAATCATGAACATATTTCAAACCCTACAATGGGGATCCCTTACGCTTGCGCGACATGGAGAGCACCATAGGACAGCACCAATAATAAAACATACAACTCAAACCAATCACGATCATCAATCAACCCATAGGACAAAACAGATCTACTCAAACATCATAGGATAGCCATACATCATTGGGAAATAATATATAGCATTGAGCACCATGTTTAAGTAGAGATTACAGCATGGAGAAGGGGTGTTACACTGCTGCATAGAGGGGTAGAGAGTTGGTGTTGACGGCGGCGAAGTTGTTGGTGTAGATCGCCGTCACGATGATGGCCCCGGCGGCGTTCAGGCGCCACCGGGAGAGAGGGGGAGAGAGCCCCCTCCTTCTTCTTCTTCTTCCTTGATCTCCCCCTAGATGGGAGGAGGGTTTCCCCTCTGGTCCATGGCCTTCATGGCGGTGGAGGGGCAGGAGCCCCTCCGAGATTGGATCTCTCTCTCTGTTTCCTTCTGTTTCCGCGCTCCTGTTTTCTGGCCTTTCACCGTTTCTTAAATTCCCGGAGATCCGTAACTCCGACTGGGCTGAAATTTTAACATGATTTTTATCCATATATTATCTTTCTTACGGCCGAAGAAGGGTACCAACCTCCTTACGGGGTGGCCACAAGCCTCCCAGGCGCCCCCAGGGTAGGGGGCGTGCCCCTAGGGCTTGTGGGCCCCTCCGGCATCGTCTCGCGTTGATTCTTTTTCTCAAAAATCACATATATTCCAAAAAAAAATCTTCGTCAGTTTTTATCGTGTTTGGACTCCGTTTGATATGGATATTCTGCGAAACAAAAAAACTTGCAACAAACAGGAACTGGCACTGGGCACTGGATCAATATGTTAGTACCAAAAATAATATAAAAAGTTGCCAAAAGTATATGAAAGTTGTATAATATTGGCATGAAATAATAAAAAATTATAGATACGATGGAGACGTATCAGTTGTCACTTGATAACGGGATCACATCATTAGGAGAATGATGTGATGGACAAGACCCATCCGTTAGCTTAGCATATGATCGTTCAGTTTATTGCTACTGCTTTCTTAATGTCAAATATATGTTGCTTCGACCATGAGATCATGCAACTCCCGGATACCGGAGGAATGCCTTGTGTGCTATCAAATGTCACAAATGTAACTGGGTGATCATAAAGATGCTCTACAGGTATCTCCGAAGGTGTCTGTTGAGTTGGCGTGAATCGAGATTGGGATTTGTCACTCCGTGTACCAGAGAGGTATCTCTGGGCCCTCTCGGTAATACAACATCATAAGAAGCTTGCTAGCAAAGTGACTAAGGAGTTAGTTATGAGATGATGTATTACAGAATGAGTAAAGTGACTTGCCGGTAATGAGATTGAACTAGGTATGAAGATACCGACGATCGAATCTTGGACAAGTAACATACCGATAGACAAAGGGAATTGCGTATGTTGTCATAAGGTTCGACCGATAAAGATCTTCGTAGAATATGTAGGAACCAATATGTGTATCCAGGTCCCGTTATTAGTTATTGACCAGAGAGGCGTCTCGGTCATGTCTACATCATTCTCGAACCCGTAGGGTCCGCACGCTTAACGTTTGTTGACGATATAGTATTATATGAGTTATGTGAGTTGATGACCGAATGTTGTTCGGAGTCCTGGATGAGACCACGAACATGACGAGGAGCTCCGAAATGGTCCGGAGGTAAAGATTGATATATATAGGACGATGCTATTTGGTCACCAAAAAGGTTTCAGAATGTATCGGGTAGTCATCGGATCACCGGAAGGGGTTCCGGGAAGCCCCGGGAGGTTAATGGGCCATATGGGCCAAGAGAGGGGAGCACACCAGCCCACAAGGTGCTGGCGTGCCCCACCTCTAGGCCGCAGACCCTATGGATGGTAAAGGGGGAGGGCTAGCCCCTCCTACCTTCCCTCCACCTAAGAGGAAGGAATGGGGGGCGCCACCCCCTCCCGCCTTCCCCCCGCGCACCAAAGAAGAAAGGGGGGGGAGGGGGGGCGGCCAGGGCAAGCGCCCAAGGTGGCCGCCGGCCCCTTGGGGGAACCCTAGGCTGCCTCCCCTCCTCTCCCCCACCTATATATATGTGTGGAGGGAGAGGTGCAACACACACCATGATCCCCAAGCCGTGTGCGGCGCCCCTCTCCCTCTAGTTCACCCTCGGTCATATTTTTGTAGTGCTCGGCGAAGCCCTGCGGAGATAGTTGCATCACCACCGTCACTATGCCGTCGTGCTGCCGGAACTCATCTACTACTTCGCCCGTCTTGCTGGATCAAGAAGGCGAGGACGTCATCGAGCTGAACGTGGAGGTGTTGTATGTTCGGTACTTGATCGGGCGGATCGTGAAGGAGTACGACTACATCAACCGCGTTGATAAACGCTTCCGCTAAACGGTCTACGAGGGTACGTAGACACACTCTCCCCTCTCGTAGCTATGCATCTCCATGGATAGATCTTACGTGTGCGTAGAATTTTTTTTGTTTTGCATGCAACGTTTCCCAACATTAGTAACATAATCAACAACAACCAAAATATGTGTATACCCATTGGAGGAAGGAAAAGGTCCCATATAATCAAAACCCCAAACATCAAATGGTTCAACAGCAAGTGAATAATTCATGGGCATTTCTTGACGCTTACCGATATTACCAATTCTTTGACATTCATCACAAGATAAAACAAACTTACAGGCATCCTTGAAGAGAGTAGGCCAATAAAAACCGGATTGCAATATCTTATGAGCAGTTCTATCTCCCGCATGATGCCCTCCATAAGCTTCGGAGTGACATTTCCGTAGGATTTGTTCATGATCATGCTCAGGTACACAACGTCTAATAATACCATCTACTCCTTTATAAAGATGTGGGTCATCCCAAAAGTAATGCCTTAAATCATAGAAGATTTTTTTCTTTTGTTGGTATGTGAAACTAGGTGGTATGTATTTAGCAACAATATAATTAGCATAGTCAGCATACCACGGAGTATTATGAGAAACATTTATTGCAGCTAGTTGTTCATCAGGAAAGCTATCATCAATAGGTAGTGGGTCATCAAGAATATTCTCTAACCTAGACAAGTTATCAGCTACAGGATTCTCAGCTCCTTTCCTATCAGTAATATGTAAATTAAATTCTTGTAGCAAAAGAACCCACCTAATGAGTCTAGGTTTAGCATCTTTCTTTTCCATAAGATATTTAATAGCAGCATGATCACTGTGAACAATTACTTTGTAATCAACAATGTAAGATCTGAATTTGTCACAAGCAAACACAACTGCTAAAAATTCTTTTTCAGTTGTAGCATAATTTCTCTGGGCACTGTCTAGAGTTTTGCTAGCATAATGAATAACATTTAATTTCTTATCAACTCTTTGTCCTAGAATAACACCAACATCATAATCACTAGCATCACACATAATTTCAAAAGGCAAGTTCCAATCCGGTGGTTGAACAATAGGTGCAGAAGTTAAGTCTTTCTTAAGTGTTTCAAAGGCTTCTACACAATCATCATCAAAAACAAATGGAGCATCCTTTTGTAAAAGATTTGTAAGAGGCCTAGAAATTTTAGAGAAGTCTTTAATAAACCTCCTATAGAAACCAGCGTGACCAAGGAAACTACGAATACCTTTAATATCTTTAGGACATGGCATTTTCTCGATTGCATCAACTTTAGCTTTATCCACCTCAATACCTCGTTCAGAAATTTTATGCCCCAAGATGATACCTTCATTAACCATAAAGTGGCACTTCTCCCAATTCAAGACAAGATTAGTTTGCTCACACTCTACAAAACTCGATCAAGGTTGCTCAAGCAATCATCAAAATAAGTTCCATAAACAGAAAAATCATCCATGAAAACCTCAACAATCTTTTCACAAAAATCAGAGAATATAGCAGTCATACATCTTTGAAAGGTAGCAGGTGCATTGCATAAACCAAAAGGCATACGTCTATAAGCATAAGTTCCAAATGAGCAAGTGAAGGTGGTTTTCTCTTGATCAGGTTGTGAAACAAGTATTTGAGAAAAACTAGAATATCCATCCATAAAACAAAGTGTGTGTGCTTAGATAATCTTTCCAACATTTGATCGATAAAAGGAAAAGGGTAATGATCTTTTCTAGTAGCTTTATTTAATTTTCTAAAATCAATTACCATTCTATAGCCAGTAACAATTCTTTGTGGAATGAGTTCATTTTTATCATTAGGAACAACAGTAATACCTCCCTTCTTAGGGACACAATGAACGGGACTTACCTATCTACTATCAGCTATGGGATAGATTATACCTACTTCCAAAAGCTTTAATATTTCAGTTCTTACCACTTCTTTCATTTTAGGATTCAAACGTCGTTGATGGTCAACAAGCATCAGGTTCCATATTAATCATGTGCTGACAGAGAGTGGGACTAATGCCCTTAAGATCATCAAGCGTATATCCAATGGCAGCACGGTGCTTCTTCAGAATTTTCAATAATCTTTCTTCTTCATGTTTTGAAATGTTAGCACTAATAATAACAGGATATATCTTTTTCTCATCAAGATAAGCATATTTCAAAGTATCAGGCAATTGCTTTAATTCAAACACAGGATCGCCTTTAGGTGGAGGAGGACCTCCTAGAGTTTCAATAGGAAAATTGTGTTTGAGCAGAGGTCGTTGTTCAAAGAAAATTTTATCTATTTTATTTCTTTCATGCATATGCATATCATTTTCATGGTCTAGCAAATATTGTTCTAGTGGATCAGTAGGAGGCGCAGCAATAGAAGCAAGACCAATTATTTCATCCTTACTAGGTAATTCTTTATTATGTGGTAGTATACTAAACTTGGAGAAATTAAACTCATGAGACTCATTACCAAAGCTAACACCGACAGTTTGTTTTTCACAATCTATTTTAGCATTCACGGTGTTCAAGAAAGGTCTACCAAAGATAATGGGACAAAAATCATCTTGTGGGGAACCAAGAACTAGAAAATCAGTAGGGTATTTTATTTTACGACACAAGACTTCAACATCTCTGACAATCCCAAGTGGTGTGATGGTGTCTCTATTAGCAAGTTTAATAGTAACATTTATGTCTTCTATTTCAGCGGGTGCTATGTCATTCAAAATTTCTTGGTATAAGGTAAAAGGAATAGCACTCACGGTAGCACCTAAGTCACATAAACCATGATAACAAGGATCTCCTATTTTAACTGAGACAACAGGCATGCCAACAACAGGTCTATGTTTATCTTTTTCATCGGGTTTGGCAATTCTAGCAGCATCATCGCAGAAGTAAATAACATACCCATCAATATTTTCTGCCAGGAGATCTTTAACCATAGCAACACTAGGTTCTACTTTAGTTTGTTCAGCAGGTTTAGGTGCTCTAATATTACTTTTGCGAACAACAGTTGAAACCTTAGCATGTTCCTTTATCCTAACAGGGAAAGGTGGTTTTTCAATATAAGCAGTAGTCACAACTGGATCAACATTGTAAATAATAGTTTCGTCTTTAACTATGACCGGTTCTTTAATTTCTTCTTTAATAGGGGGGTGATATTTAAACCACTTCTCTTTAGGGAGATCAACATGAGTAGCAAAAGATTCACAAAAAGAGGCTACTATCTCAGAGTCAAGTCCATATTTAGTGCTAAACTTATGAAAAGCATCGGTATTCATAAAAGATTTAACACAATCAAATTCAAGCTTAATACCTGACTCTTTACCTTCGTCGAGTTCCCGATCTTCAGAGTTGTGTTTAATTCTTTCTAAAAGATCCCACCTGAATTCAATAGTCTTCTTCATAAAAGAACCAGTACAAGAAGTATCGAGCATGGATCGATCATCATGAGAAAACCAAGCATAAAAATTCTGAATAATAATTTCTCTAGAGAGCTCATGATTGGGGCATGAATATAACATTGACTTAAGCCTCCCCCAAGCTAGAGCGATACTTTCTCCTTCACGAGGCCAAAAATTATATATATAATTCCGATCACGATGAATTAGATGCATAGGATAATTTTTTGGGTGAAATTCCAATTTCAATCGATTCCAGTTCCAAGATCCAATATCATCGCATAGCCTATACCATGTCAATGCTTTTCCCTTCAAGGATAAAGGGAAAACCTTCTTCTTAGCTTCATCTCCGGATAAACCTGCAAGCTTAAATAATCCACAAATTTCATCCACATATATCAAGTGCATATCAGGATGTTCGGTTCCATCTCCTGCATAAGAATTAGCTAGCAGTTGTTCTATCATACCCGAAGGAATTTCATAACCAATATTTTCAGTAGGTACAGTAGGTTGAGGGGTAACTAAATGTGCTTCCGGTTGAGGTGAAGATACCCCGAACAAACCCCTCAAAGGATGGTTCTCCATAGTAACAAGTGACAATAAATTTCAGCAAGTAGTAATAATTTTTTCTTACCAAGAGTGCTTCACTCCCCGGCAACGGCGCCAAAAAAGCGTCTTGATGACCCACAAGTATAGAGTATCAATTGTAGTCCTTTCGATAAGTAAGAGTGTTGAACCCAACAAGGAGCAGAAGGAAATGACAAGTGGTTTTCAGCAAGGTATTTTCTGCAAGCACTGAAATAGTCGCTAACAAGTAGTTTGATAGCAAGATAATTCGTAACGAGTAAGTAACGGTAACGGTAAATAAAGTGTAGCAAGGTAGCCCAATCCTTTTGTGGCAAAGGACAGGCCAAAACGGTCTCTTATGATAAGCAAAGTGTTCTTGAGGGTACACGGGAATTTCACTATATCACTTTCATCATGTTGGTTCGATTCGTGTTCGCTACTTTGATAATTTGATATGTGGGTGGACCGGTGCTTAGGTGTTGTTCTTACTTGAACAAACCTCCTACTTATGATTAACCCCCTCGCAAGCATCCGCAACTACGAGAAAAGTATTAAGATAAAATATAACCATAGCATTAAACTTTTGGATCCAAATCGGTCCCTTACGAAGTAGTGCATAAACTAGGGTTTGAGCTTCTGTCACTCTAGCAACCCATCATCTAATAACTACTACACAATGCATTCCCTTAGGCCCAAATATGGTGAAGTGCCATGTAGTCGACGTTCACATGACACCACTAAGGGAATCACAATATACATATCATCAAAATATCGAACACATATCAAGTTCACATGATTACTTGCAACATGACTTCTCCCCTGACCTCAAGAACAAATGTAACTACTCACAAATGATAATCATGCTCAAGATCAGAGGGGTATTAAATAGCATAATGGATCTGAACATATAATCTTCCACCAAATAAACCATATAGTAATCAACTACAAGATGTAATCAACACTACTAGTCACCCACAGGTACCAATCTGAGGTTCTGGTACAAAGATTGAACACAAGAGATGAACTAGGGTTTGAGAGGAGATGGTGCTGTTGAAGATGTTGATGGAGATTGCCCTCCCAAAGATGAGAGAGTTGTTGGTGATGACGATGACGATGATTTTCCCCTCCGGGAGGGAAGTTCCCCCGACGGAATCGCTCCGCCGGAGGGCAAAAGTGCTCCTGCCCAAGTTCCGCCTCGAGACGGCGGCGCTTCCCCCGAAAGTCCCCCTCTGATTTTTTCTAGGTCAAAATGACCTATATACCATAAGATGGGCACCGGAGGTGGGCCGAGGAGGGCACAACCCACCAGGGCGTGCCTGGGGGCCCAGGCGCGCCCTGGTGTCTTGTGCTCACCAGGGTGGCCTCCTCCGGTAGTTATTTGCTCCAGTATTTTTTATATATTCCAAAACAATTCTCCGTAAATTTTCAGCTCATTTGGAGATGTGCAGAATAGGTAACTCTGACGTAGCTTTTTCAGGTCCAGAATTCCAACTGCCGGTATTCTCCCTCTTTGTGTAAACCTTACATATTATGAGAGAAAAAACATTAGAATTACTCCAAAAAGCATTATTATGCATAAAAACTTTATAAATAATAGTAGGAAAACATGATGCAAAATGTACGTATCAAGTAGCACTAGTACCTTGCTCGATAAAAAAAAGCAAAATCAATGTTAAACTTAACAAAACCTTCAATTTGTCATTCCCAGCCATGGCAGTGGATCCCCATGTTTGGCTTCACAGCTCTGACATAGCTTGTAGATTTCACCACTATCGCTTGGCCCGCTTGAGCTGAAGACTGGATAGTTTCCCCGTGTGGTTGGGATCGAGCCAGGCCGGGGTTGTCGCTCCCGGTATGTGTGGTGGGGTCGGTCCGTGTGGTGCCCACGAGACCGACACAGAAGGCCACACACGTAGCGTTGTGCGAGCTTGCCTTTGCCAAGGCAAGAGGGCAATGGTCGGGGCTTGCTCTGCCACGATCGTCGGCAATCACTGGGTCGTGCCCCCCTCCTCGATCCATCGGAACTGGCTAAGGAAGCATGTTTGTCGCTTCCTACCGTGGAGGTGTTGACCTAGACTCGGTGACTGATGTCGAGCTAGGAGTGGAAGAAGGTACATCTACTTTTCCTACCACTGTTGGCGCTTTGAAGTGGGGGTTAGCGTGTCTTCGGACATCGATGCCGAGGTGGTGGCCCTAGATGGTGATCTGCATGGTTGGCTCTCTGACGGGCAGCATAGCGCTAGTGGTGGCTATGCTTCTTGGTTGTGTGGGGCAGCGAGGGGTGTAGCCACAGGTGGCCTGAGCTCGCTCTCTATGGTTGGCAGTGGTGACACCCAAATTCGGATCTGAAGGCTTATGCTCGTCGCGGTTTTCCTATATGCCTAGCGGTGGCACGGATGAGCTGCCGAGGAAATCTCTGCGCTTTGGCGCCAACGGCGGCGACGCCCGCATGTGCCGCTCTTCTTTTAGTACGCCGCTGTGGTTCTTCTCTGTGTGGCAGAATTCTAGGCGAATACCCCTTGTGTGTCTTTGACTTAGCAGCGACGATGCTTCACGTCGTTTCCTTCTTGAAAGCATTGCCGTGAAGTTTAGGTGTCATAGCGCGTGTCGTGATGTTGTATTCAGGGCTACCTATGTTATTTCTTGATAATGTAGTCGCGTGCATTTATATTATCCGGCTATCTTCAGATGTGCTTTATATGAGGCCCTCCTCGCTGCCTTGTATTGTTTGGTTTTGTTTCATAACAATAATGCGCCGATTCCTCTCGTTTCACAAATGTCAGGTATAATATGCGGCGATGACTGCATTTTTTTTTTGGCTTCAGAACTTCAGTTACGTTTCTTCACACAAAGCTTCTGCGGTTCAGAACTTCAGTTTCAGCCGTCCAGGGACTGATTCAGAGAGATTGGCACACACGTAGAAGTAGAAAATTTGGCCGCGCCATAACCCCTAACCTCCTTGCCTTGCCTTGGCCTGCAGCTCGACATCACGGCCGGCTGGGAGGTGTGGCGCGCGGCGGATCCAGAGCTTTGACGCCCTCAGCCCCTCGCTGGCAATGGAGATTGGAGAAGGAAGACATACTGGCCACAGCGGGGAATGGCAGGTCACTCCCTCGGCCCTCGCCGTGACGGCGGAGCACATATGGCCCAGGATTCTGACGTGGGGTGGCGGCCGGGGATGAAGGGAGGCAGGGAGGAACAGGGTCCTACTCCTAGGAAGTTGGAAGAAGATAAGGAGGCGTGGGATAGAGACGGGGAGAAGGAGCCGCAGCCGACGGCTCTGGTGTAAAGTTGGGACGTCCATGCGCTAGATCGGAACCTGACGGGCGTGCACGCATTAGTCTTCTTTATTATTTTGTTCCACAAAGGTGGCCAAGCGGTGCAAGTGTTCAATGATGATGGTTCCTTCATCTGCATCGATTGATCACTAACCACAAGCTCAAGACGGAACATGTTTTATTTATAGAAAGAAAAAAGGTCGTACAAAATGATCAAAGGGTGCTGAAACTCTAACCAAAACTTTATATATGTATACACGGTTCCATTTTCTATTTAAACGAAATAGCTGGAAAGTGCAAAATGAAGGACGGATGCATGAGCTAACATCGGCTCACGCACATTCAGACCCCTGGCGGGCCTGCGGGCCTGCCTTCACTCAGACGGCGGGTGGGCAACCGCCTTGTGGGCTGTGTGTACTACACGATGCCCCTGGCCCTCCCCCAAGCCGCCGCCCATACAAATGCCGGCACGGCTCGACAACGGGCTCGCCGGAGAAGGCCTCGCCGCCCAACGCCCGCGCCGAGCTTGGCACGAGGAGGATCAGCGCCGTCACGACCACCAAGATCACCGCCGAAACGAACTTCGATCGCATCGTCGAACTAATGTGCTTTGCAACTTAGCAACAGTGTTGTTTGTGATAGAGATCGGCACACATAGAGGTAGAGGTATATCGTCGACGGGGCCCTCGCGAATGTATAAATAGGGAGAGATCGGCTGCTGCGTTTGTTTGAACGCCAGCCACAGCGCGCGCGTGTTGCATGTATACGTACGCACGCTCGTTACGTGTGCGGCTGAGGAGGGTTCTGCGTGTAAGGGCCTACGCGGATGTTGCTCCAGCCGTACATCTCGCATGCTGAATCACTCCATCCAACGGCCGTCCGAGCATACACGAGGGTCGGCCAGCGAGACCGCAAGCTGGAAAACTTACCCGCTACGTATGCACTCCGAGAGGACGTATATACATGAATGCATCGTAGCTAGACAGTTACAAACGCATGCAGTTACTTGACTTTTAGCTGCGAACCAACATGTGGTTGTGTTGATTACGTGGATAGTGGTATCCCCAGTACACCAGGGTTCAAGTCCTGTTGCTCGCATTTATCCTGAATTTATTTCAGCATTTTCGGCGATAAGCTTTCAGTGGGAGGAGACGTTCCCGTCGACTACGAGGCGCCTACGGTGACTTCGTAAAATCTCAAAATGATGCCGGCTTAGTCTCTCGGAGGTGCTCATGGGGGGAGTGTGTGTGTGCGTGTTCATAGGGTGAATGCATGCGCGTTTATATGAGCGCTTGCGTCTGTACTATGTTAAAAAAAAGTTACTTGACTTAGCTGAATTCAACCGGTAGGTACATACCACACAAAACAACAATTGACCCGATATACATCTGATGCCAATTTTTAGGTTAAAAATCTAACGCTCTAAAAAAGGTTGGATCCCGATCGAACTCATGGCAATTACTCGCTATAACATGGTGATTTTTCTGACAAATTTTACACTACATGACAATTTTCACTTTAGAACATGGCAAATCCTATGCACAAATATGGCAATTTTATCCATTTTCACATGGCAAATCTGGGCGTTCGCTGAGAAATTTTAAAATCTGACACCTTATCTAAAAAGGAAGCCATTCGATCAATAAGGGGAAGGTTCTATACTTCTTAGAGCGGGGTGGAGCACCAGCATCTTAAGCTGCACCAGTATCTTAGTAAGATAGACACCGATTAAAAAATCAAGAAGTATAGATTATGGAGACGCTCTAAGTTTTTCTCTGATTTTCTGTGTCTGTACTACTTCACTTTAGACCCGGCATATTGTGTGTAATTAAATAGTCGGGTGGATTTTTTAACATTTATCATTAACAAAATTAGACATACGTGCAACAGCAAATTAGTTCTAGTATTTTCCTTATATACCGCAATTTTAGTCAAATATTGAATACTTACCGCATATATACCGCAGTGCATTCAGACTGTGGAGATTTTCTCGGGTCGATCTCTTTTTGAACAAATACTGCATTGTGCAGCTGCACGATTTGGTGGAACCGAGCGCACGCTACTTCTGCGCCGCACGATCCCACACGTTGCATCTGGGATCGATGCCCAGGTCGTACCTGGTCTGGGCGACAACACATAGGGGGCACAACCCCGCGAGGGGGAGGCCGGTCCTGGGAGCTCAACGTTTTCGTAATTCATGACGTGGGGTCATCCTCTCTCTCTATCCCATTGGATGGAAGCAATGCTCGCCCGGTGAAATCCAAACGGCGTTGGGAGTCGGCCCTCTCTTCTCCGACGAAATCAAAGCTACCAGTCAATAGGGTAACTCTCTCCTCGGCGAAATCCAAGCGGCTGGTCAAGGTGACACTCTCTCCTCGGCGAAATCGAAGCGGGCGGTCGAGGCGACCCTTCTCTCCCCGGCGAATTCCAAGTGGGGCTGGGCTGGGGAGGCGAAGTATAGCAACCATCACCAGGGGGGTACTCTTCCACCGGCGTTGGTAAGCATAGATTCGTCCCTTCTTATTTTGCAATTTTTTTTACAGGATGTT
Source organism: Thinopyrum elongatum (assembly GCA_011799875.1). NCBI lineage: Eukaryota > Viridiplantae > Streptophyta > Magnoliopsida > Poales > Poaceae > Thinopyrum > Thinopyrum elongatum. The sequence goes on from CM022303.1 coordinate 210,683,110, forward strand.
GGACAAAAACTTTCCTAGAAGGGACGACAGCCCAGGAGCGCTAGCAGGCAAATGTTTGCCGTGTCCCTCCTTTTGCATTTGGCTTGTATGTATGCATCAATGCATGACCAACTTTTGACATCATATGCGGTAGAGCTCTTGACATATGTACTAACATCCCTAGTAAAAAAAGGAAGGATACTTTTCTCAGGTAAAAATTTAAAAGAAGGCAAAATAATAGCTGGGTTGACTGATGATAGTCATCGACTAACGGGACGAAGAGCCTGCTATTTATGGACTGAGGTCGTTGAGTCCAATGGGATGAAGAGTCTGCTATTATGGAGTTGTACATTTTTTTCTCTTACTTGGACAGATAGAATGAAGATACAAACATAACTACATTCTCTTAATTGACAAGTGGAATATGAACTAAGCCTAGCTTAGATGGTTAGGTTTCTTATTTTGAAACCAGGCCACCTCAAGTCTGAGACTTGACGTGGGTGCTCGCGTATTTTCTGGATTTATTTCAGGCTTTCTGGCGCAATACTATCACTAGTATGTCATGCTCGTCGACTAAAAGGTGCATGTGACGACTTCATTAATCTCAAAATTTACTGACTTAGCAAGTCTCTAGAGGTACTCATAGAGGTAGGATTTGTGTGTGTATTCATATGGGTGAGTGTGCATGTTATGAGCGTGTCGGTCTATACTATGTTTCTAAACAACATAATTATCTCTTACTGCTCTCAAGGGAAGACATTTTTCACACGTTTAATTTAATCAACGAATAGTTTAGTAGGATGCCGGTATTAATGGCTAAAGATGACACTAAGAGTTTCAATCATTAGTATGCACTTATTACATTCTTTATATTATGTGGAGGATTCAAATACGGTTTTTTTTTCTCAACTACTTTACATGCCCTAAGTACGAATCATATGTTGTTTTAAGCTTCAGCAAAGATCAACATTTTCATATTTGGATGGAGGTGAGTACGTGAGATCAAGAGTGTTAGGGGAATGATCCATGCATGCAATCTACTACAGATGTCGACTTTTCATATATCAATCATACGAAAATGTTGATGTCAACATATTAGTCTTTGAATAAATAGTTCAAAATGTTTATTTATACTTCACTGATGAAATGTGTTAACCTTTCGCTATGAAAAAACTAAGATCTCATATGTCTACGCTTTGAGGACCTTTTTCGCTCGCAACACTTGCCACGTGGTGATGTGATCTTATTATTCACGACGGGCTATCATATTATATTGTGCTTATAACCAGTGTATTGATAAAATATGAATTCCTCACACATGTTCAACACCCCCAACTATGATTATGCTTGATGTTAAAAATTGCACTATTCGAATATGTGTTTAGAAATATATTAAAACATTACTAGTATTGATGACACATTATGAAGATATGCCAATATCTATATCAATTAGATAGATAAATGAAACATACTATTTTTGTGATATTAATTGATATTATACTCATGTTCTAACGGCTCTATATTGTCACCTAGTAACTATGTATGCTTTGTAATAGTTGATAACATTTGCGGCTGACAAGAAGTACTCGAAACATACCCAAATGAGATCTAGCAGACCCTTTCGACAATGGGACAATCTTGTCGAAGTGGTCGTCATGTTGTCGGTTTGTGTCACCCACAACATGGTAGTGCATCCATGACTGTAGTAGTATCAAAAGTTAGATAAAATCTTTTAAAAGAAGGACTCTAAATTTAGCAGAACCTGTTGAACTATTTTTGGTTGAGAACATAAGCAGTCTGGTATAGCTAGTATATATAAGGGCATGTACAATAGGCTTAAGTCAATTGTATGTAAAAATGTCACATAAGAGTTTTGCCAATGGTGGCGGAGTTGGGGGGGGGGGGGGGGGGGGGGGGGGGGGGGGGTCTATACAAAAAATAGGAAGACAATAGGTGTACCTCAAGTGTATTTCATTAATCTCTAAGATTTAATACAATAAACAAAATGTAAAGGGATGCTACAAGATTTAGGCCATATAAATCAACAAGGAAAAGAATCCTTTGACCTTGACCGTGAGCCAATGCATCTTTTCTTTGAAAATCTTCTAACATTTATGAAGGTTAGGCTGGCAACTTTTGAAGATGAAGTAATTTCTTAATGTCCAAATTTCCTGGATTCCTAATATGATGATTTCCATATATAATGGCACATCCAACTTGTGATTCAAGTCCTCAATGATAGCATGAACATCGTGTTGCATGAGAATGTGGGACATATGTAAGACCAACACATCTTGGCAAATGGGTAAGGAAATTTCAAGTGATCCCTGGTGTACAAAGCAGGGGAGCGACACAACACGTAGTTGTAGCTATCCAAGATTCTTCCTCTCTAGTATAACTCTGATGTTTAGATAGTTATGTGGAAGAACAAAAAAAAATAAAACCATGTATTTTTCTTCTTATAGCAATAATTCCAAAGCCATAAGTTATATGGGTTTTAGATTGACAAACCATGTGGTTATAAGCCTTTGTCACAATGAAGATGGAATCAGACCGCTGATAGGACCAAGTATCAATAGTATCTTGTAGATTTGTGGCTCTCAAGAGCGTCAAGTTGATTCAGTTCGGCGGGTTTTTTTTTTCGGACATAGGGAGAAGAAACATTTTTTATGCACGCTGCTTGTAGGATTGCGGTGTTCTTATTTTTGGCAAATGAATAGAGGTGGGGCAGTTGATGCTTAAGAGGGTAAGGGTACCACTTGTCCTGCCAAAGGATGATAGCATTCCCCTCCTTAATACCGAAAGTTGCTAATTCTTTGTAAGGTTTCAGAAGTTTAAGGCAATCTCTCCATCAAAAGAAAACCTCTTTAATCTTAGCAGGTGGCAATTCTGCCTAGTAGTATGATTCCCATACTAGTTTAACCCATGGGAGGTGATGCTTTTTGCAAAACTTGTGATGGTGTTTCATAAGCAAGCACTCATTCTCGATAGAGAGGTTGATGACACCTAGACCCCCATTCTTCTTTGGCTTGCAGATTAGCTCGCATGCAACCATTGGGGAAACTTTATTCTCACGGCTCTTGTACTTTCAAATGCATTGTCTCTTGTTCTTGTAGCTGCCGACAATTATATTACTGTCATATATACTTCTATCTGCCGGGAAAACAGGGCTTCCTGGCAATGAAACTGCCGGGAGATCTGTATCTGCCAGGAGATCTATTTCCCGGCAGCCGTTCTTGTGGCGATTCTATCTGCCGGGAGAAACTCTGCCCCGGCAGTTTGTCTGCCCTTTTAAGGGCCTTCTCCTGGCAGATTACATGCCATGCATTCGTGTTGTGGTGTAGTGAGTGAGCTAAAAAATAATGGGCAAGGAAGATATGACATCATTGACCGCCAGAAGCTTGTTGTCATAATTCAATAACTGGGCACAACCTGTAAATCCTATGTGAATTATGTTAATTTTGAACTCAAAGTACATGAGGGTTGGCCATCAAAACCGCAAACCGACGTCCGCGGTATGCACTCTAAAAGGACGCACGTGTGTGATGTAGGATGTGCGTGCATGTGTTCATAGGAACGATGCTACATCCACAGGCATTTTACAGGGATTTTACGCACGACCGGCCAGACCATCAATTCAAATTCAAGGGGACTGGTCAGCATGACCATAGTAACTATAAGAAGTGACTTTTGCGTGTATATTGGGATGCTCATATATGAGCATCTACGATTTTACAAGAGCCGTAAGAATCCCTATTTTGTAGCTCACTAGAGGGTATCCCAATAATGCATATCCGCAATCTAGCATTTTTGGTGTTCATTGGGATAAGAGCAACTAGTTCACATAACCCCCGCGTCGCTCTCGCCTAGGGAGACTCGGGGGCGCCTCCCTAACCCTAGCGCGCCGCCGGCCAATCGTCCCCAGCCCCGCGCCGCCGCCGGGCGAAGCTCGTGCGGCTGACGGCGGCGGCGGGGCGACTCCTCGCGGCTCCCGTTGGGACTGGGGCGGCGGATCTCGGCGGGAACCGGCGGTGGCCCGGGCGTGCGCGGCCCATGGCGTCCGGTGGCATGGTGGCGGGTCTCAGCGGAGGGCTGTAGGTGGTGGCGGAGGGATCGGCCGTTCCCGCTCGTGTACTGCTGCCTGCGATGGCGCGGCGGCCTGCACGGCAGTACTCTGCGTTCCTTGGACGAGCGCGTCCTTGGGAGCAGGAGGGGGTCGGCCTGACGAGCTCCGGTGGGCGTGGCGTGCTCGTGGCAGCGGCAATCCGGCGCTCCGGGTGGTGTCTTCTTCGAGCGGCGCGAGGCGGACAGCGGGCGTGTGGTGGCGGTGCTGATCTGCAATGGATCTGGCGAGGCACCACGGCCCGGTGCTAGGCGATCCGTGCACGCGATGTTTGATGGAGGCTCTTCGAACAGATCTGGGTGAAAACCTGCTTTTGGCTAGCTGCCAAGGCCGGCGGTGACGGCGCTGTTATGCGGCGTTCCCTTCTTGAAGACATCGCCGAGGAGAAGTTCAAGGCCACTATCTGCTACCTCCGGGGGAAACCCTAGATCAGTAGATCGGATGACGGCGGCGCTATTGTGTCGTTTCCTTTTGGGGGCGTCAGTCTTGGAGGTGTACACGGGATCGAGGGACCAGTGGGCGGCTTCTTTGGTGGAGCGGTGCTTCATCTTAAACATTGATGGCAGCAGGTCTTGGCGGCGTGGTGCAGTGGAGACTCGGCGCCCGATGCGCAGAAATGGACTCGCGCAGGAGGAGGTAGCTGTCTGGCGTCATGGTGACGTCGATGGCAGAGTGGCCTGACAAGGTAGAAGCCTCAATATCTGCTCTGAAGACGGACCTGTGGAAGATGGCGGCGACGACACATATGAGTGCGTCAGACCGGTTTGTGCCCCAGACCCGGTATGTGGCTCGGCTAGGGCTTCCGGCTTTTGATGATAGGCTTAGGTGAGTGGTCTGGGTATTTGGTCCAGCTAGCACCCCTTCATCATTTGGATAGGAGTAGTGGCATATGTTACCAAGATGGCGGATTCAGGCATATTGTTGTAATACTTTGTAAGGTTTTCGAGAATAATCAATAAAGTGGCCGCATGCATCCCCCAGATGCAGAGGCCGGGGGTCATCCTCCTTTTCTAAAAAAGAAAAAAGAAAAAAAAGCAACTCCAACGGGCCGACCCAAACGGACGGCGCTTTTGTCCGCTTTTTGTCCGTTTGGATCGGCCGCCCGCCCAGCGTCTGCCCTGTTTTAGATTTGGGTCAGCAGTGCGCCCAACGCGCCGACCCATATGTGCCGGCGTGGCCAGCTGGCCGCCCTATTTCAACAAATAGCTCATTTTTGAATTGTTTCACACACAACTTTTGCATTCAAGCATGCAGTCAAATAACATAGTTTCAACCGAATAAAATAGCATAGTTTTACAAGCCAAATAAAAGTAAAAATGTCTCACATAGTTTTGCAATCCGAATAAAGAAGATACATCTATTGGTTGCCAAATGAGCCCACATATGCTCAACCAAATCATTTTGCAGTTGCACGTGAGTTTTCCAATCACGTATGTCATGATGAAATTGGGTGAACTGTTCAAACGTTGCCGCTCCTCCATGCTCAGGCACAACATTCTCACTCTGAAACTGAAACCCTTGATCGTACAGACGTTCCGGGCGATCATCTTCTACGATCATATTGTGCATGATCACACAAGCAGTCATCACCTTCCACAGTTTCTGCGTGCTACAGGTATTAGCAGGATACCTAACGATGCCCCATCGAGATTGCAAAACACCAAAGGCACGCTCGATGTCCTTCCTAGCACTCTCTTGCTCTTGGGCAAATCTTTTCCTCTTCTCTCCGACAGGGTTGGGGATTGTCTTCACAATAGTGGTCCACTGAAGATAGATACCGTCACTCAGGTAGTATCCTTTGTCGTAGTTGTGACCGTTGATAGTAAAGTTCATCGGTGGGCTGTTGCCTTCGGCAAGCCTAGCAAACACCGACGAGCGCTGAAGCACGTTGATATCATTGTGTGATCCGACCATGTCAAAGAAAGAGTGCCAGATCCAGAGATCTTGAGACGCCACGGCCTCTAGTATGATAGTGCAAGCCCTGACATGGCCATTATACTGACATTTCCAAGCAGAAGGGCAGTTCTTCCACTCCCAGTGCATGCAGTCTATACTGCCGAGCATCCCTGGGAAGCCCCTGCTGGCATTCATCGCCAACAAATGGGTTGTATCTTCAGGAGTCGGCTCTCTCAAGTACTCAGTGCCAAACACAGCAATAACAGCCTTGCAGAACTTATACAGAGAGTCTAGGCATGTACACTCGCTCATACGGACGTACTCGTCAATTAGATCACCGGGCACTCCGTATGAAAGTCGGATGGCGGCAGTGCATTTCTGATAAGAGGAGAAACCAATCTTTCCAACGACATCCTCTTTGCACTCAAAATAGTCATCGTAGCCGACCACCCCCTCTCTAATATGGTTGAAAAGATGCCTACTCATACGGAAACGGCGGCGGAATTTCTGATGTTTGACAACGGATTTGATGTATCAAAGTAGTCCTTCCAAAGAAGGAGATGCCCGCTCTCTCGGTTGCGATTCAACACCGGAAGGTGGCCCGGAATGGAGCCACGGAATAACGGCCGCTGGCTATTGAGGTGGTGATGGACCAACACGGCAGCCAATATCTCCTCCTCGTCATCGGACAACGAATCGTCGGAGTCGCAAAGGAAATTGTGAAAAAAGAACTCGTCGGCGGAGTTCATTTTGTATCTTGGCAAACTGTCGAACAACTTGCGGGCGTCGACCAAGGAGACGGCCGGCGAAGGGAGTCGCGGCGCGCACAGACCAGCTAGCTGCCCTGCCGGCGTCCGACGAGCGTGCCGGTGAGGATCTGGCCGGGGCGGCGGCGAGGCGGCTTCTTGGTCGGGGGGGGGGGGGGGGGGCGGGGGTGGGAAGCTGTCGGTTCCCCGGCGGCAAGACGGCGGTGACGGGCGACGTGGGAGGTGGCGGCGTTGCTGAGCGGATGTTGTGGCGCCGGCAGCTGGCAGAGTCATCGAAAAAATGGGCGGCGGCGTCGGCGACGAAGGAGGCGGGCGAGGGTTTGCTGTTGGATGGGGAGAGGCCAATGTGCCACCGACCAGCGGGCCCGGGGGGAGGAGAAGGCGAGCGCACGCACGTCCGTCTCGTGTCCGCGCCGACGCAAATCCGGCTCAAAAATGGGCCGGGAATGGGTCGCTCGCGGACGAAAAGCGGACACGCGTCCGTTTGGGTCGGCGCGTTGGGTCGACTTTTGTGTCCGCACCGACCCAAACGGACGCCCGCGGACGAAATGGATCGCCCGTTGAAGTTGCTCTAAGTGCATGTGCATGTATATGAGCACCTACAATATTACTGTGTTAAAAAAACGATTGACGTGCTGCGTTTGTTTGAATGCTAGCCGCAGCGTGCGCTTGTTGCATGTAGACGTACGCATACTTGTTACGTGTGCGGCTGAGAACTGCGCCGAGATTTCCGCGTGCAAGGGCCTACGCGGATGCTGCTCCAACCGTACGCCTTTCCTGCTGAATCTGTCCATCCAGCGGCTGTCCGAGTATACACGAGGGTCGGCTAGCGAGACCGCAATACGGAATTCTCTGTACGACGTATTTCCTTCGTCCGAAAATACTTATCGAAGAAATGGATGTATCTAAACGTATTTTAGTTCTAGATATATCCAATTTTATTTATTTAAAGTATTTCTGGACGGAGGGAGTATGAGAATGCATGCACATGCATCGTAGGTGGACAGTATACATAGGCCTGCGGTCAAAATATGCACATGTGTTGAGTTCTTTGACTTCATACGTATTCTACCGGATGTTTGTATAACAGTCAATATAGTCTTTCTTTGAATACCCAACAACTTTTTGTCAACTATATACTCCATATATTGCCCGCGCGTATACCGGCGCGTATGCGTTCAGCTTGTGAAGATTTTGTGTGGTCTCCTCTTGTATGTGTATCTATGGTCAATTCATGACGTCCTCGTGCGTTTGACCACCGAATATGCGCACGTGATTTTGTGTGGTAGCTATTTTAGGTTTATAACTTCAGCTATGTCCGGATGCATAGCCCATTTCTCCCGAGTATGTCTGACCGAATGGTCTGAACACGTCCGGATATTCGCCGCCCGTAGATGGAAAATAGGGGAGCCAACGCCCGCAAGCCAAGTGAGGTAGGACGGCCCAGTTTGTTGCGCGCGCTGCGTTTTATTCGCTGACTACAATTTGTTTGTTTCTCTCGTTCGTTGTTTGTCTTTTTGGGTTATTTCTTTCTGCTTCATTCTGCCTTTTTTTTTAGTTTTAGGTTTTTTTATTTTCCGGCTTTGTCCTTCTTTTATTTTTTAATTTTTCTTCTGGATTTTAGACAGTGCCACAACAGGTTTTGAGAATTTTGGAATCTGTCTGGATTTTTCCATAAATGAGATAGCATTTTAAAAATGCAGAAATGCTCTGAATTAATTGCCACTGCTCATTTTACCAGCAAGGTGATATTGTATTCCTTAACAAATATTGTTTTGGATTATTTGCTAAGTGGTGAACATTTTTGCAGCAATATCTGAGCAACTTTAATTTGCACTGAAGTTGAATTTGGATTTAATGGCAGAGTTTGATATGAGTTGTTTAACCTCTGTGATCATGCAATGCAACTGATGATGACTTGGCATGATCAAGAGGAATTACTGTAGTGTGATGCTGGGGATGTTACAGAGGGCAGCAGCACCCTTCCTTGGCGCAGCCCTCCCCCTCTCCAACACCTCCTCCTCCTCCGTAGTGCTTGGCGAAGCCCTGTCGGAGAACCACGAGCTCCTCCACCACCACGCCGTCGTGCTGCCGGAGCTCTTCCTCAACTTCTCCTCTTCCCTTGCTGGATCAAGAAGGAGGAGACGTCCCCGGGCTGTACGTGTGTTGAACGCGGAGGCGCCGTCCGTTCGGCGCTAGATTGGATCTTCCGCGATTTGAATCGCCGCGAGTACGACTCCATCATCCGCGTTCCTTGTAACGCTTCCGCTTAGCGATCTTCAAGGGTATGAAGATGCACTCCCTCTCTCTCGTTGCTAGTATCTCCTAGATTGATCTTGGTGATACGTAGAAATTTTTTGATTTACTACTACGTTCCCCAACAGTGGCATCATGAGCTAGGTCTATGCGTAGATTCTTTGCACGAGTAGAACACAAGTAGTAGTGGGCGATGATTTGTTCAATTTGCTTACCCTTACTAGTCCTATCTTGATTCGGCGGCATTGTGGGATGAAGCGGCCCGGGCCGACCTTACACGTATGCTTACGTGAGACAGGTTCCACCGACTGACATGCACTTGATGCATAAGGTGGCTAGCGGGTGTCTTTCTCTCCCACTTTAGTCGGATCGGATTCGATGAAGAGGGTCCTTATGAAGGGTAAATAGCAATTGGCATATCACCGTTGTGGCTTTTGCGTAGGTTAGAAACGTTCTTGATAGAAACCCATAGCAGCCACGTAAAACATGCAACAACAATTAGAGGACGTCTAACTTGTTTTTGCAGGGTATGCTATGTGATGTGATATGGCCAAAAAGGATGTGATGAATTATATATGTGATGTATGAGATTGATCATGTTCTTGTAATAGGAATCACGACTTGCATGTCGATGAATATGACAACCGGCAGGAGCCATAGGAGTTGTCTCAATTTATTGTATGACCTGCGTGTCAATGTAAAGGCCATGTAATTACTTTACTTTATTGCTAACCGTTAGCCATAGTAGTAGAAGTAATAGTTGGCGAGACAACTTCATGAAGACACGATGATGGAGATCATGATGATGGAGATCATGGTGTCATGCCGGTGACGATGGTGACCATGTCGCGCCTCAAAGATGGAGATCAAAAGCGCAAGATGATATTGGCCATATCATGTCACTTTATGATTTGCATGTGATGTTTATCATGTTTACATCTTATTTGCTTAGAACGACGGTAGCATAAATAAGATGATCCCTCACTAAAATTTCAAGAAATGTGTTTCCCCTAACTGTGCACCGTTGCGAAGGTTCGTTGTTTCGAAGCACCATGTGATGATTGGGTGTGATAGATTCTAACGTTCGCATACAACGGGTGTAAGCCAGATTTACACATGCGAAACACTTAGGTTGACTTGACGAGCCTAGCATGTACAGACATGGCCTCGGAACACGAGAGACCGAAAGGTCGAACATGAGTCGTATAGTAAATGCGATCAACATGGAGATGTTCACCGTTGATGACTAGTCCGTCTCACGTGATGATCGGACACGGCCTAGTCGATTCGGATCATGTATCACTTGGATGACTAGAGGGATGTCTATCTGAGTGAGAGTTCATTAAATAATTTGATTAGATGAACTTGATTATCATGAACTTAGTCTAAAAATTGTCTTTACAATCTATCATGTAGATCAAATGGCCCACGCTAATGTTGCCCTCAACTTCAACGCGTTCCTAGAGAAAACCAAACTGAAAGACGATGGTAGCAACTATACGGACTGGGTCCGTAACTTGAGGATCATCCTCATAGCTGCCAAGAAAGCATATGTCCTTGAAGCACCGCTAGGTGACGCACCCATTTTCCCAGCAACTCAAGACGTTATGAACGCCTGGCAGTCGCGTAGTGATGATTACTCCCTGGTTCAGTGCGGCATGCTTTACAGCTTAGAATCGGGGCTCCAAAAGCGTTTTGAGCAGCACGGAGCATATGAGATGTTCCAAGAGCTGAAAATGGTTTTCCAAGCTCATGCCCGAGTCGAGAGATATGAAGTCTCTGACAAGTTCTACAGTTGTAAGATGGAGGAAAACAGTTCTGTCAGCGAGCATATACTCAAAATGTCTGGGTTGCACAACCGCTTGTCTCAGCTGGGAGTTAATCTTCCAGATGATTCGGTCGTTGACAGGATCCTCCAGTCGCTTCCACCTAGCTACAAGAGCTTTGTGATGAACTACAATATGCAAGGGATGGAGAAGTCCATTCCCGAGTTATATTCAATGCTGAAATCAGCAGAGGTGGAGATCAAGAAGGAACATCAAGTGTTGATGGTGAATAAGACCACTAGTTTCAAGAAAGGCAAGGGTAAGAAGAACTTCAAGAAGGACGGCAAGGGAGTTGCCGCCCCCGGCAAGCCAGTTGCCGGGAAGAAGCCAAAGAATGGACCCAAGCCTGAGACTGAGTGCTTTTATTGCAAGGGAAATGGTCACTGAAAGCGGAACTGCTCCAAGTACTTAGCGGATAAGAAGGCCGGCAATACCAAAGGTATATATGATATACATGTTATTGATGTGTACCTTACCAGCGCTCGTAGTAGCTCCTGGGTATTTGATACCGGTGCGGTTGCTCACATTTGTAACTCAAAACAGGAGCTGCGGAATAAGCGGAGACTGGCGAAGGACGAGGTGATGATGCGCGTCGGGAATGGTTCCAAGGTCGATGTGATCGCCGTCGGCACGCTACCTCTACATCTACCTTCGGAATTAGTTTTAAACCTCAATAATTGTTATTTAGTACCAGCTTTGAGCAAGAACATTGTATCAGGATCTCGTTTGATGCGAGATGGCTACTCATTTAAATCCGAGAATAATGGTTGTTCTATTTATATGAGAGATATGTTTTATGGTCATGCCCCGCTGGTCAATGGTTTATTTTTATTGAATCTCGAACGTGATGTTACACATATTCATAGTGTGAATGCCAAGAAATGTAAGGTTGATAATGATAGTCCCACATACTTGTGGCACTGCCGCCTTGGTCACATTGGTGTCAAGCGCATGAAGAAACTCCATGCAGATGGACTTTTGGAGTCGCTTGATTATGAATCATTTGACACGTGCGAACCATGCCTCATGGGCAAAATGACCAAGACTCCGTTCTCCGGAACAATGGAGCGAGCAACCAACTTGTTGGAAATTATACATACTGATGTATGCGGTCCAATGAGCGTTGAGGCTCGCGGTGGCTATCGTTATGTTCTCACCCTCACTGATGACTTAAGTAGATATGGGTATGTCTACTTAATGAAACACAAGTCTGAGACCTTTGAAAAGTTCAAGGAATTTCAGAGTGAGGTAGAGAATCAACGTGACAGGAAAATAAAGTTCTTACGATCAGATCGTGGAGGAGAATATTTGAGTCACGAGTTTGGCACGCACTTAAGGAAATGTGGAATTGTTTCACAACTCACGCCGCCTGGACCACCTCAGCGAAATGGTGTGTCCGAACGTCGTAATCGCACTCTATTGGATATGGTGCGATCTATGATGTCTCTTACCGATCTACCACTATCATTTTGGGGCTATGCTTTAGAGACTGCCGCATTCACTTTAAATAGGGCACCGACTAAATCCGTTGAGACGACACCGTATGAATTATGGTTTGGGAAGAAACCTAAGCCGTCGTTTCTAAAAGTTTGGGGATGCGATGCTTATGTCAAGAAACTTCAACCTGAAAAGCTCGAACCCAAATCGGAAAAATGCGTCTTCATAGGATACCCTAAGGAAACTATTGGGTATACCTTCTACCTCAGATCCGAAGGCAAGATCTTTGTTGCCAAGAATGGATCCTTTCTCGAGAAAGAGTTTCTCTCGAAAGAAGTAAGTGGGAGGAAAGTAGAACTTGATGAGGTAACCCCTCTTGAACCGGAGAGTAGCACAGCTTAGGAAGATGTTTCTGTGGTGCCTGCACCGACTAGAGAGGAAGTTAATGATGATGATCATGAAACTTCGGATCAAGTTGCTACTGAACTTCGTAGGTCCACGAGGACACATTCCGCACCAGAGTGGTACGGCAACCCTGTCCTGGAAATCATGTTGTTAGACAACGATGAACCTTCGAACTATGAAGAAACGATGGCAGGCCCGGATTCCAACAAATGGCTTGAAGCCATGAAATCCGAGATAGGATCCATGTATGAGAACAAAGTATGGACTTTGGTGGACTTGCCCGATGATCGGCGAGCCATAGAAAATAAATGGATCTTTAAGAAGAAGACTGACGCGGATGGTAATGTGACCGTCTATAAGGCTAGGCTTGTCGCTAAGGGTTATCGACAAGTTCAAGGAGTTGACTACGATGAGACCTTCTCACCCGTAGCGAAGCTGAAGTCCGTCTGAATCATGTTAGCAATTGCCGCATTCTATGATTATGAAATCTGGCAAATGGACGTCAAAACGGCATTCCTTAACGGTTTTCTCAAGGAAGAATTGTATATGATGCAGCCGGAAGGTTTTGTCGATCCTAAGAATGCTGACAAAGTATGCAAGCTCCAGCGCTCCATCTATGGGCTGGTGCAAGCATCTCGGAGTTGGAACATTCGCTTTGATGAAATGATCAAAGCGTTTGGGTTTATGCAGACTTATGGAGAAGCCTGTATTTACAAGAAAGTGAGTGGGAGCTCTGTAGCATTTCTCATATTATATGTGGATGACATACTATTGATGGGAAATGATATAAAACTTTTGGAAAGCATAAAGGCCTACTTGAATAAGTGTTTTTCAATGAAGGACCTTGGAGAAGCTGCTTACATATTAGGCATCAAGATCTATAGAGATAGATCGAGACGCCTCATTGGTCTTTCACAAAGCACATACCTTGACAAGATATTGAAGAAGTTCAATATGGATCAGTCTAAGAAGGGGTTCTTGCCTGTATTGCAAGGTGTGAGATTGAGCACAGCTCAACGCCCGACCTCGGCAGCAGAAAGAGAAAAGATGAGTGTCATCCCCTATGCCTCGGCCATAGGCTCTATTATGTATGCCATGCTGTGTACCAGACCTGATGTGAACCTTGCCATAATTTTGGTAGGGAGGTACCAAAGTGATCCCGGTATGGAACACTGGACAGCGGTCAAGAATATCCTGAAGTACCTGAAAAGGACTAAGGATATGTTTCTCGTTTATGGAGGTGCCTAAGAGCTCGTCGTAAAGGGTTACGTCGACGCTAGCTTTGACACAGATCTGGATGACTCCAAGTCACAAACCGGATACGTGTATATTTTGAATGGTGGGGCAATCAGCTGGTGCAGTTGCAAGCAAAGCGTCGTGGCGGGATCTACATGTGAAGCGGAGTACATAGCTGCTTTGGAAGTAGCACAGGAATGAGTCTGGATGAAGGAGTTTATCACCGACCTAGGAGTGGTTCCCAATGCGTCGGGCCCGATGACTCTCTTCTGTGACAACACTGGAGCTATTTCCATTGCCAAGGAGCCCAGGTTTCACAAGAAGACCAAGCACATCAAGCGCAACTTCAACTCCATTCGTGAATATATTCAAGATGGAGATATAGATATTTGTAAAGTACATACGGATCTAAATGTCGCAGATCCGTTGACTAAACCTCTTCCACGAGCAAAACATGATCAGCACCAGAACTCTATGGGTGTTTGATTCATCACAATGTAACTAGATTATTGACTCTAGTGCAAGTGGGAGACTGTTGGAAATATGCCCTAGAGGCAATAATAAAATGGTTATTATTATATTTCCTTGTTCATGATAATTGTCTATTGTTCATGCTATAATTGTATTAACCGGAAACCGTAATACATGTGTGAATACATAGATCATAGCATGTCCCTAGTAAGCCTCTAGTTGACTAGCTCGTTGATCAATAGATGGTTATGGTTTCCTAACCATGGACATTGGATGTCATTGATAACGGGATCACATCATTAGGAGAATGATGTGATGGACAAGACCCAATCCTAAGCATAGCACAAGATCGTGTAGTTCGTTTGCTAGAGCTTTTCTAATGTCAAGTATCATTTCCTTAGACCATGAGATTGTGCAACTCCCGGATACCGTAGGAATGCTTTGGGTGTATCAAACGTCACAACGTAACTGGGTGACCATAAAGGTGCACTACAGGTATCTCTGAAAGTGTCTGTTGGGTTGGCACGAATCGAGACTGGGATTTATCACTCCGTATGACGGAGAGGTATCTCTGGGCCCACTCGGTAATGCATCATCATAATGAGCTCAATGTGACTAAAGAGTTAGCCACGGGATCATGCGTTACGGAACGAGTAAAGAGACTTGCCGGTAACGAGATTGAACGAGGTATGGGGATACCGATGATCGAATCTCGGGCAAGTAACATACCGATGGACAAAGGGAATTGTATACGAGATTAATTGAATCCTCGACATCGTGATTCATCCGATGAGATCATCGTGGAACATGTGGGAGCCAACATGGGTATCCAGATCCCGCTGTTGGTTATTGGCCGGAGAGATGTCTCGGTCATGTCTGCATGGTTCCTGAACCCGTAGGGTCTACACACTTAAGGTTCGGTGACGCTAGAGTTGTTATGGGAAATTGTATGTGGTTACCGAAGGTTGTTCGGAGTCCTGGATGAGATCCCGGACGTCACGAGGAGTTCCGGAATGGTCCGGAGGTGAAGAATTATATATGGGAAGTCTAGTTTCAGTCACCGGAATGGTTTCGGGGGTTATCGGTATTGTACCGGGACCACCAGAAGGTGTCCGGGGGTCCACCGGGTGGGGCCACCTGCCCCGGTGGGCCAAGTGGGCTGAGCAAGGGAGGGAACCAGCCCCTGGTGGGCTGGTGCGCCCCCCCAAGGGGCCCAAGGCGCCTAGGGTTGGAAACCCTAGGGGGTGGGGGCGCCTCCCACCTTGCTTGGGGGGTAAGTTTCCCCCCCTGGCCGCCACCCTCCCCTTAGATGGGATCTAAGGGGGCCGGCCCCCTCTCCCCTTCTCCCTATAAATAGAGGGGGGGGGTGGGAGGGCAGCAGCACCCTTCCCTGGCGCAGCCCTCCCCCTCTCCAACACCTCCTTCTCCTCCGTAGTGCTTGGCGAAGCCCTGTCGGAGAACCACGAGCTCCTCCACCACCACGCCGTCGTGTTGCCGGAGCTCTTCCTCAACTTCTCCTCTTCCCTTGCTGGATCAAGAAGGAGGAGACGTCCCCGGGCTGTACGTGTGTTGAACGCGGAGGCGCCGTCCGTTCGGCGCTAGATCGGATCTTCCGCGATTTGAATCGCCGCGAGTACGACTCCATCATCCGCGTTCCTTGTAACGCTTCCGCTTAGCGATCTTCAAGGGTATGAAGATGCACTCCCTCTCTCTCGTTGCTAGCATCTCCTAGATTGATCTTGGTGATACGTAGAATTTTTTTGATTTACTACTACGTTCCCCAACACATGCCAGCTGGACAAGCTCCGCGCCAACAACTTCTCAATGATATATCTAGCGGAGCATATCGAGGTGCATCATCAAAATCAATAGAAGCATATGTCCTTCGATTATTTGTGTGTTTGAACTATATCCTTTGAATAAATTCTGTGTGGAAACTATTTCGTCCAAATAATACTCCCTCCTATCCGAATTAATTGACGCAACCTCTATACAATGTAGAAAAAAAAATATGAGAGCAAGTAATGTGGGAGGACAAATAGGGGATGTCATTCCATAGAGACCATGGGATTTATTGAATCCATGAAGTGATTAATCTTGGCAAGGAAATTTCTACAAGTCTTGGTTATTGTAAATCATTCTTCTTCCTGGAGCCAAGAAAATACCGTAGAGATTATAATAATAGAAGAAATAGGGCAGCGTTAAGGTTTCATCTGCAATTGTTCCACACACTTGGATTTATAATAAGATAGAACAATAATGCGCTAATAAGTTATATAATATGCATTGTGTAAACAAGTAAGTGGGTGATGTGTCCTTATGACACCATAAACGAAAACCGCCACATCGAGGATTGGATTTTCCAACCATGACCCTATCCGACTCATAGGGTTACCTCGGTTATTAAGGAAAAAACATACCAATGCATTAGTGTTTGATGATTCCATCGTTGTCTCCCCATGGGAATTGGTTCCGACTACATACTAAACTTACTGTCGTCCACTTTCGGCATAACCTTCTACTCTCCCTTACTCTTTACCTCCCCTTGTATGGATCTTTGGTGTCTTGGGTACCAACAAGCTCTGAGGTCGAGGTAGAGACAAGAGACAAATAGCCGCACACAATTATAAAGTAAAATCATATCGTTAATCCTTTCTCACGCATGCACGGGGTTGCGAGGCCAAGACTCTGCCCTTAGCCCAAGTGGATTACTTACACAACACGATCGAATCATAAGCAGATGGCATTGTATAAAAAGGTACTTGAAGATGAATGATTGATAGTCTTACAATGTCGTTGATAGTGATAGAATCTCGATTAGAAGTAATTAGTCGAATGAACATGGTGGCGATGGATTTGGAGATGACTATAGAGATGTCATGTTGATGATGGTAGTGTGGCAGCTATGAAGATGGACATTGTCCAAAAGAGCGAAGATATGAGCCGTCGGGGTCTTCCTCTCCTTTATATATTGCAGATGGGTGGGATAGCGTTTCAGGGCTTCTTTGTTGCGAATTTGATTGGCCCCTTCAAGGTAGGTGCTTGGGATGACATCATGGATGTTGTGGCGCCTAGTACGACAGCTTGTACGAGTGCTAGCAGTCGTACCTCACACCGGTTTCTCTGCTAGTATTCCCCTGCTGCACGCTCGATTGTATGGAAATAATCATCTCTGGCAGAATATCCCATATATGACTTGATTTTCCGCCTAGAATGTCATTTTTGGTAAGGAACACAATAAAAAAAGTATTTGTAATTCCTGCATTTATTAGTCATTAGTGAGCAAGTTGAAGGGATAATGCCTTTTTCAAAATTATTCATGTAATCTTAAAACCTGTATGATGCATAGATTTTTATTGAAAAATATATAATGAAACATGGGGAAAAAGAGAAAAAATAAAAAAAAATTATCAAAAAAATAAAAGAATACTAAGATTGGAAAGAGAATTGAAACACAAAGAAAGATAAAGAAAATAAATAAAAGAAATGAGGAAATAAATAGTGAAAATCGAAGAGGGGGGAAATACAAACCAACAACAGAAAGAAATTCGGAGAGAGGAAAAATAACTAAAAAATTAAATTCACTAAAAATAAATACGAAACCGTGACAGGCTGTAGTGGGTGATCGCTTGCTATATGTCGCATTGTACAGAAAATAGTAATTGCACTCCGACTTCACCGTTATAGGGACAACTTTTTTTTGAGGGGTCGTTATAGGGACAACTTATATCTCTATAACGCACAAACAAAGCTACCTGGGCGGGCCCAATTAGCGTGCACTCGCATTTGGATCGGAAAACTCAGATACGTTCACCTGGAGTAAAAACATGTTAAAAAAACCTGCAACTACTGCTTAAAAATAAACCATTTTTGGCAGACTCAAAGAATGTATTATGCCAAATATGTTCATTAATTTAAAAAACGTACTACAATAAATAAGTTTTCATAAATCATCAAAAATATTCTTTGATATTTCAAAATTTAAAGGTTAAACAAATTTTTATGGGTATTTTATAAATATATTGATTAATTTCTAAAATATTCACTAATAAATAAAAATGATCATAGATTTTTTAAAGTAACCATGAATTTGAATTAAGATATACGCATCGTTCACAACGAGCAAAATATATGAAAAACTCTATGTAACGCACAGAGCGAAAGTCCCGGAGCGCAAGAAATGAGCCAACTCACTCGACCAAAGTGAGCAATTTTTGTTTGTTTTATTTCTAGTGTGCTGGTTTATTTTTGTTTTTTTAATTCCGGTTTTGTTTTCCTTTTCTGTTTTTATTATTTCTTTTTTTTCGTTTCTTTTACTATCCGGTTTCTATTCTCAAAGTTTTTTCTTTCAAACCTGTTCGAAAATTTCTAAATATGTTCTCCTTTTATATATTTGTTCACAATTTCAAAAAATGTTTGTGTTTCAAAAAAAAATCCCGAAGTTCAAAAATTCTTTGCAGTTTCATGATTTTGTTCACAACTCTGGAAGTTTAAAAAAAATTCAAGTTTCCAAAAATTATTTGCATTATTAAAATTTGGTCGCATTTCCAAAAAATAAGTACAAATTCAAATTTTGGTCGCATTTTAAAAAAATGTTCATATTTTTATCTGAATTTTAAAAATGTTCCTTCTTAAAAAAGTTAAAAATATGTAATGCTCGTGTTTTAATTTTAATCATCTGAATTTATAAAATGTTCATTCTTTCAGAAATTAAGAAAAGTTTAAGTTCTAACAAAATTGTATGGAATTACAAAATATATTCTCATTTTTCTAAAAATTTCTTGTTATTTTAAGAAACTGTTCAATTTTTAAAAAATTGTTCGCATTTTAATAAACCGTTAGGGATTCAAAAATTGTTCATATTTTCAAATAAAAAACTTGTTTTTTCATGAGAATTTGGAATTGCAAAAATTGTTCGCATTTTGCAAAAAAATTTGGAATTTTTAAAAATATTTTGTTACAACATTTCAACATTGTTCACAATTTTCAGCAAATGTTCTCAAATCTCAATTTGTTGTGTGTTCTTGTATAGTTTTTTGTGCCTGCCATGATGGATCGAGTGGCTAGCAGCACGCGTGAGGAGTGCGAGGTGTGCGAGGTGACGGGTTCAAATGGATTGATGAATGAATCGAACAGTTTCATTGATCGTAGAATTAAGTATTTGTACAACGATTTGGGATGTCTTTGAGATGCGTCTGTTTACAAAGATGCCTTTTGGCCCACAAGGAGGCGCATGTACGGATGTTTGAGTCCATACGATGATTGTACACTAATAGCGAAAATACAACGGCGAACATGGTTGCATGTGCACCTGTATGTATAGTAAATTCAAAAAAAATATTTGAAAAGTTAAAAAGAATCTGAAATCTTAGGTTATCAAACTTGGTCGACAGTTCTACTCATGTGTGAAGTTTTGTGATGAAATGACATTCGTGGTATTCGTAATGAAGAAAATATAATCTGGGTCTTACTATTCATCAAACAGTGTTTTTAATATAACTTCAAATTTGTCATTTTTTCCCGAATATCGTGAATGTGATTTCTTTGCAAAGTTTCACATGCGAGTCTACTAGTCGACTATTTATTTTACAAAAAATCCATTTTTTTTTCAAATTTACTATTTATAAGGGGTTGCGCGTGGAATCATGTTCATCAGATCCGCCTCCCAGTAATAGCCGCTAATTATGCTTCCTAATAATGCTTTGCTAATCACACTTCGTTGTTGTCGCTTCTCAACAAGAATATCACATACCCACTATAGCAAAGTTCTCTTACACCTCTGTTACGACATCTTCAATGCTGATCACAAATTGGTCGCCGCATCTCTCTACGGACTAGGGGCCAGTCCGCGGACACTTATGCGTGAGTCGACCATACAACCGTAGCCGCAAATCTACGGTTACTTTTCGGAAGAAATTTAACTAAGTGAACAAATTTGATGCATATGTAAATAAATCGGACGATATTCATTCATAGTTGGATATTTTTTACATAAACCCGGATGCTTTTCATCTAAACCGAAGCAAATTCATTCCATTTCAACATATTTCAACCAAATCTCACTCTAAACCAAGTCTAATTGACCGTCAGCACCCATTCCCCATGTCCGGCCGGCCATGAGCCCTGAAAACTGAAGCTCTGCCTCTGCAGCCTGCGGGCGACTAATCAGCTGACGATGATGAGCCCGCCAAGCTTAGCTTGAATGGGAGGGGAGGAGTGGTGCCCTTCTTGGGACCCGGGCATCGTCGGCCTCTCATGCTCTACTCTTCCTCGTTGCTAGCGGCGCCCGTAGATGTGTCGGCTTCTTCGTCGTGGCGGCGGGCTGAAAGTGCAACTAATCCCCGGGTGGTTTTGATAATTCATAACATATGCTTCATTGAATTATTGTCTATTAAAAGAATATTCCATGAAAGTTCAATCTTGGTATGGCAATGGGATGTGAATGTGGACCCCTAAAATGCAAAGGAGAAAGCATTGGCAAAATCTCCAAGACTACATTTTTTGTTAAGTGGTCCAAGATCATATTGAGTCCATAGAAAAGTCAATACTATTAAAAGGGGATGAGGTTTTGATCATTAATCATTTGCTCAGGTGCTTAGTGAGATTACTCCAAAACCATCGGCCACATCCTCACATTCTTATCTGCCCAAAACCCTAAAGTCAATCTCGGTCCCATCACTGGTACAACGAGCCGCTATACAAACGGTTTTTAACTCCTTTTCGCGACGGCATTTTAAACATAGTTTAAAAAACCGAACCGGAAAGGTTGTCGGGTTCAGGTTTTTACCGGTCGGACCGCCGGTTCACCGGTTCGATTATCATTTTTTAAGCAATAAAATAATATATATTGAATAATATATGTGCTAATATAGTGTGAAACAATGGTCAAATAAAATTATTTCCATGTAGTGGACAACAAAATAGTACATCCGAGTTGGTTATTTGGCCGTGGGCAGGCCCCACGTACTGCTCACACGACCTGGCATCGAATTCCACTTCTCCCGTTGTATTAAAACATTTTCCTTGGTTTTCTCGGTTCAATGGCCCAGTTTTTTCATCGGTTTTCCAGAAAACCGGCCGGTTAGACCGGTTTTATCTGGTTTGATTGCAGAACGTTCTTATTAGCTTAAAAAACCGCTGAGGCCGCCGGTTCTGGTTTTTTCCGGTTCGAGCGCCGGTCCTGTCTGGTCTTTTTAACCTAGGATTTTAAACCGTCGCGTGGTCAGTGTGTGCGATAGAGGTGGTCCTTCCCACATGACCCAGAAATCGTCGGGGATAGGCCCTCCGGTCACATACACTAGGCAAATGAGCTCGTGTGCGATCGGGCTAGCCATCGCATACAATTATACAGGCCCAATCGTTTTCGTTCGTAAGTACATCCCACACAATGAATCCCAGAGAAACGTTTCTGTTCGTATGTATATCCCACATAGTGAATCCCAGACAAATGTTTCAGTTCGTATGTACGTTCCACACAGTGAATCCCAGACAAACGTTTTCGTTCGTCTGCACATCTCACACAGTGAATCCCAGACAAATATTTCCGTTCGTCTGGACATCCCACATAATGAATCCCAGACAAACGTTTTCGTTCGTATATACATCCCACACGGTTTTCTGTATAGCCTCATGTGTGATAGGTGTAACGATCATGCATGCTCTGCCTCCGTTAACCGTTTGCTTTATTCAAATATATCACACACGATTTGATGAAGAAAATTGTATGGCATTAGGCTATGCATCACACACGCTTTTATTGCTAGAACTGTTTGTAAAGTCCCATTTAGCAGGTTTACTAGTTTATAATTAATAATTTCAGTATTACGCAAATTAACATTTCATATGGACCAACTGTTTGCCAATTTCATATCAGGCACATAAATATATTTTAATATCACAGTACGATAGCTACATGAAAACAACACAATACATCATATAGCTAGTTCACCTTCATAAGCACAATACTAGAACAATATATTCATTTCCCTAATCGACTGATGCATGATCAGTCAGATTCGTCTTCTCCACCTCTGCTTTTAGTTTAGTAAGAACCTGTTTTGTAGTGACCAACTGGGAAAGTGCCTCCTCCTTCGCCAACACCATCTTAGCAAAGTCTAATTAAAAAAATCTGAGCTCATTCTCCATCTTCCTTTTTTTTCCGGTATCTTGAAATATTCTTCAGCGTTGATAACACTTTATCTAAGCCTATCTTTGTTCTCTTCCTCATACATGCTCCAGAGCTTTGCTAGGCACATCTTCATAGACTGTGGCCACTCTTGATCAACCCACTCCAGGTAAGAACACTTCCGTTCATCCTATAATATTTAAAGCTAAATCAGTAACAATTGTAGGGAAAATGGGTTTCTAGCAACGTAGAAAAGCACCACATACATATTTTGAAAAACTGAAGAAACATGTTAATTATGACATATCTTCTCAAAAAGATCAATGTGCAAATGAATTAAGGGATTTTTACATCTGTGCCCCTGGTTCCTTAGCCGTACTCATTCATCCCCACGCTCTTAACGTTTGCTCACTTTTCCCCACTCTCTTGTCCGAAACCCTCAGAAATGGTCACAAACGGTGGATGCCGTTGGGTCAATGCTTTGACCGTCAACTCTAACGAGTGGGGCCGCGCTGGGCTGTGTCGCCCGTTGGACCTGACAATTGGGGCGCGTCGAACGGTGGCGCTGTTCGCCCGTTGGGCCGTGGTTTCTTTAGACTGTTGGTCCGTTGCATGAAAGGCCTACGTGCGCCGCCACGACAGAAGCCTGCTATGCATGCACGACATATCCAGCTAGCCTGCTATGCGTGCACCCAGCTAGCCTGCCTGCATGCACCGATGCCCGTCGCCATGATGCGCTGACCGAGCCTCTTTCCTGCACGCGAGCCACCACGGACGCAGGGACGGTCGCTGCCGCTGGTTCATCTCTTCTCGCACACATGTCTCCTCGATTTAGAGCATCGTTTCAGCCTTTTCGATCCACTCGCATCTATTCAGCGTGGCAATTAAAACCGGTTGGCAATTAAAGTGGCATATCGATCGACGCGACTCGTTTGAACGTAGCAAATCCAGAGCACGGCCGGTGCCACTCCCCTTATTTAAACCACCCACCCCTCCACCTATTCTCCACACATCCATTTGCGTCGCCCCCTTCTCTTCTTCACCCAAACCCAGAGCACTCTCGAAGCGAGGCGAGGATGCAGTACAACGGCCCCACCTTCGAGCTGCCACTGATCGTGCCGGAGAGGCGGTATCCCGCCGGCGTCGTCGTGGAGACGATGCTCCGCGTGTGTGCGTTCTCATGGTAGAGGGGTGCAAAGGAGTTTGCCCAGTGGTTCCTCGGTGTGGGCTTCGCCCACCTCCCGGCGGGCTCGCCGGTGATGTTCCGACTGGAGGAAGTGCGTCCAAACTCTAGCACTCCGCCGATAGGGCTCATCGCCAACTTCACCAACAGATTTGATGCGTACTACCTCCTCGGCAAGGTGTTTTGGTGTGGGTGCGAGTTCATCGCATTCACCACCTACAACATCTTCACGGACTTCAACAACATCTTCCCCACCCGCAACGGTATGCACAGCCTCCCCTACTACCTCGGCGAGGATGGCATGGAGGAGGAGCAGTGAAGAGGAGCAGTGAAGAGGAGGCACAGTGAAGATGGTGGTGAAGGCCCGGTCTCGTGAAGCTTGTCTTGCCCTAGGGTGTTAGGGCTTTTTATATATTTCTATCTTAATTATGTCCTTGGTTGTACCGTGAACTTTTTATCTCTGTCGTGTTATATCATGTTGGGAACCCTATCATGTTTTATGTAAGAACTATGTTATGATTGCTACTTTTATTTGATATGTCATTGATTATCTGTGTTTTGCTTGATACTTTTATATGTCGTTGGTTGTACCCTTATTTGACGTGAGATATCGCTAGATGGATATGGTGCCGTAGCCGAGCCCTAGACGGCTACATGTAAACTCTCTTCCAACATACCCCTTTTTGTAACCTCTCCTTGTGCTAAATCAATGAAAGGGTATCCCTCAATGAAAACCAACAAGTTTTGGGGTTAGCCTTGTAAAAATGGTTGGAGGGTAGCCCATTCGGCTTGTTATATTCATGTTGTGTAATATTTGTATTTTGGCCCTTATATTTTAGGGTCAAGTTTTGGCACGCGCGGCTAATGGACTAGTTGAGGAGTCAAAAAAGAAACTAAAGCTAGAAAAATGAGCCATGTTGATGTTGAAAAGAAGAAGGAAAAAAGCTAATTTTTTTGAATTGTTGGTGGCCCTATTCCCTATATTGTATATGAACAAAAAGAAGCTTATTTTTGAATAGTTTGTGGCCATTTGGCATGATGAAAATAATTTTGGCCCTTATATTATAGGTTTTATTGGTTCCAAGTTTTGGCACGGGCGGCTAATGGACTAGTTGAGGTGTCAAAAAGGAAACTAAAGTTAAAAAAAATGAGCCATGTTGATGTTGAAAAGAAGAAGAAAAAGAAGCTAAATTTTTTGAATTGTTGGTGGCCATATATATTGTAGGATACCTATATTGTATGAACAAAAAGAAGCTAATTTTTGAATAGTTTGTGGCCATTTGGCATGATGAAAATAATTTTTGAAGGGTAGCCCATTTTTTACTTGTTGGTGGCCATATTGCATGAAACAAAATGCTAATTGTTGACTTGTTGGTGGCAATATCAATTGTTGTGTAATTTCAAACGATGTAATGTAACCAACGTGCACTCAATCTCTGTAGGTGCAATCAAAACAATGAAGCAAAAAAACAGAGCCATCGCATGCACTATTTTCTAGGCCTCTTTTTGTCGGGAGGATGGACCCTGGGCAGGCAACGGAACTCGGATCTTTTTCAAAAACATCGGGGCCGGCATCGACCCTCCATCCGCCTCGTCCTCGGCCGAATCCTTCGACCCGGCCACATCCTCCGACCTGGTCAAATCCTTCGACACGGCCAGGCCCGCTAGTGCATGACGGCTGATACCGACAAACCAAGGCTTCTCCAACAAGCCAACGCCCCCGTGGCGTCTTCGTCAACCCGGCCACGGGTCAGCTCCCATCCCATCCAAGGCGTACGACGGAACAAGTCCCCGCAGAGGGGACGAGCGTGGCTACAGTGGCCCACCTACTCCGCTAGCTGGTAGGAGCGTGGCTATAGTGGCCCACCCACTCCGCTGACCAGGGCCGGCGTGGCAATAGTGTAACCCAGTCCCGCTGACGCAAGCCGATGGCGACCAGGCGACGCGCCACTGTAGCCGAGCCGGCCCAACCACTCCGTGACGTGCGATAAGACGAGGAACAGTGCCCTCCGACGCGTGGGGCCCGCGCCCGGAGAACCCGGCGAATCCTGGTACCCGACGGGTCCCAACACCGGCTTCCTAGACGCTAACATCCCGTCCCCGTGCCCTGTATCTTTACCATTGTAACCCTGGGGGGGTTAACCTATAAAACCCCCCAGGAGCCCTCCATGTACACGGGCAATCGCTAGGTGAACACATGCGATCTAGCGAACACAGGAGAGAATCTACCAGTAGAGCAACACACACACACACACACACACAAGGAGGAGGAGCAGCCAGAGCCTTGGCCTGCCTTCCTTCCTCGCCCAAACAGCTCCAGGAGCAACTCTGTACTGATACATATAAACCACTCTCGGCAGGACTAGGGGTGTTATCTCTCCGGAGAGCCCCGAACCTGGGTATGTCTTGCGTCCCGCGCTCGCTCATGCCGACCTCGCCTCTGGAGCCCACCGGTGCCCTCGAGCCTGTCCCTCTCTTTAGCCATCCTTTGGCATCTGCCGTGCGCCCACCACGACAGTTGGCGCCCACCGTGGGGCTACTCGAGGTCCCGGACGGACACATGTTCCAGACGGGGCCCCTCATCGATTCCGGTGAGCACGTTGTGCGCTGCGCGTCCCCCGAGCCCGTCATGCTGGCGGCCGACGTCATTGACGCGCTCACCGCCTCCTTCGCCGCGCTGCGCATCTTCGACGCGCCCGCGGCTGATGAGTACCCCAGCGGGGTGCTCAACGTCTCCGACTCACCCGCCCCCCTTGGCGGTGACATCTCCACCGGGGCGGCGGATCCCTGCGTCCGGGTAGAGGTATTCGTCACCGGCTCCGGCATTACTTCATCTAGCAAGAAGGCCGCCGCCGCCAGGGCCGCGGCGGATCGCGCTAGCATAACCGACCCGCTGCGTGCCACGATGCAGAACCTCAGCGTCCCCATCGCCACCAACATCGACGCCACCGACGCTGAGGAGGCCCGGGCCCGGCTAGAGGAGGAGCACAAGCGCCTGCTGGACAGGGCTGAGATGCTTGTGGCTACGCAACGCCGGCTAGAGGCCACCCAGCGGGAGCGCGAAGCTGCGTACGGCTTCACTCCGACCGCTGACGAGCCCAGCCGGGTCGCCGAGGTGCGGACCCATGGCGGCGCCATCGGCCGTGCCCTCGGCGCGGTCCCAGCCGTCTACGACACCCCGGTCAAGAACATGCGCGCTGCGGAGGCGGCCGCCGTTGGCCTGGAGCAGCTGCAGGGCAAGGAGCTGCAGGAGCGCCTGCAGCGCCTGAACGAGCTTCTCGGTGCCATGAACACGCAGCAAGACCGCCTTGACCGTCCCGCCGCGTCCGCCTCGCGACGCACCAAGGACCCCAAGCGCGAGCGGCAGAACACGGCGTCTTCCCCGCGCCCGGACGAAGCTCAGTCCGGTCAAACCCGAACCCGGCGCAACAGCGCCCCGACGGCTGGAGATGGCCCGGGCGACGAGCCGGCTGCTGGAACCCGGCGCCAGCAAGATCCCCCCCCATCCAGCCGGCGTGGCAACCCGGCTTCGGCCAACCCGGTGCCTCGCGGTCCTGTCGCAAGCCGGCTGGGCCCGCGTGCCATCGACGACACCGACGCTTGCCATCGGCTCGACCAGCTCGCCCTCTCCCTTGCGCTGGAGGAAGACAATGCCGTCGGTCCGGCTTGTTTCGGCCCGCGAATCCGGGATGAGCCCTTCCACAAAGGGTTCACGCTGCCCCACCACACCCCCAAGTACAACGGCACCGTCAAGCCGGAGGACTGGCTCATCGACTACACCACCGCCATCGGCATCGCGGGCGGGCAACTGCCGCCTTGCCGTGCACTACGCCCCGCTCATGCTCCAGGGTTCGGCCCGCACGTGGATGAACAGCCTGCCAGTCGGCAGCATCAACGCGTGGGTCGATTTTGAGCAGGCCTTCGTGCGCAACTTCACCGGAACCTACAAGCGTCCTGGCCGTCCCAGCTAGCTCGCCATGTGCGTGCAGGGGAAGGCAGAAACCGGTCGCGAGTACCTCGCACGTTGGACCGAGCTCAGGAACAGCTGCGAGGGCGTCCATGAGGTCCAGGCCATTGAGTACTTCGTGAGCGGTTGCCGGGATGGAACCCTCCTTAAGCACAAGCTCCTGCGCTCCGAGCCAACCACCATGGCCGCGCTCATGGTCATCGTGGACAAGTACGCCAATGCCGACTCTGCCATGAAAATCCAGGTGGTGCTAGATGAAGCCGGCAAGGCAATACCGGTACCGCCCCCGAAGCCGGCTGGCGAGAGCAGCCGCCAGCAGAACAACCAGCAGAACAACAAGCGCAAGGCCGACCAGCAGGACTCGTGCTACGACGGCCGCCTCGTCGCGACCGCCGAGCAGGCACCCGCGACTGAGCTGGCCGAAAAGCGCCGGCAAGCCTCGTGCTCAACGTTTGAAGGGCCCAAATACTATGCGCTCCTCCCAAGGACCGAACTCCTTGTCACAGACCGGAACCCGGCTGTTCGACTTGCGGGGGGGAAGCCCAAGGTAGGGCCAAGCAAGAAAAACGGCCCAGAAAACAAAGAGCAAAAGCGCAAACATTCGCACAAAGGTTTACATCACAAGAATATGGGCCCAAGGCCAGGAGTTCATTACATTCACCCAAAAAACACCCCAGTGGGTGGGTGGACCTGATACTTAACAAAGTGCGATATAGTTAAAGCAGGACGGCTTCAGGCGTTCCCCGCGCCGGGTTGCGCAGCCGCTGGCTCCCCTCGGTGACCTCCGGATCCGCCGAGGTGCCGGTATCAGCCAACCCGGCATCCTCGTTGTCGGCGTAGACGCCCGTCTCCTCAGAGCTGCCTTCCGGGTCGTCCAGCAGCAAGCCGAAGTCGTCGGGCGGCACCACCCCGCCGTTGTCAGTCAGCTCCACCTGAAATTCATCATGGAGTGCGAGCGAGGCCAGGTAGCTGGCCCTGGCGGCGATCCGGCCCGCCTTCGCCCACAGCTGGGGCTCCGCACCGGCTCTTTGGGCCACCAGCCGGTCCAGCGCCAGGTCCGGGTACCAGGACATGACGAACCGGAGCCCTACGTCGGCTCTGGCACGGGCCGCAGAAGCACGCCACACATGAAGCCGCGCCGGCCCGGCTTCCAGCCACCACGCCAGCCGCGTGAAGCTGTTGGGCGTGACGGCGCCAGGCCAGAGGGCCGCAGTCATCTCCACGCCGGCTGATGAAACCTGCCCCATCTGCTCGCCCAAGACCTGCAGGCGGGCCTCGGCAGCCTGCATGATCTCCGGAAAGCTCCAGGCAACATTCAGGTCGAGCCTAGGGCAGACGATCCCCTGGGGCGACCGCTGAACACGAACGGCCTCCTCCGCCGCCCTCTGCGTCTCGGGGAAGTGCCCTACCAAGAAGAAAGACAGTCAGCAGCAAAAAAGCAAAGCCGGCTTCACAACCCAGCGAAACCAACGAGAAAGCACTTACTGGCGAAGGTCTCGTCCAGGTGCTACGCCTCGAGCAACATACCATGCCGCTCCAGGTCGCCGGCACGGTCGCGCGCCTCTAGCGCCCTCTCCAACTCGGCGCCCTTGTCAACAGCCGCCTTCAGCTCGGCGTCCTTGGCGGCGACCGCATTCCCGTGCTCCTCCTTGAGGCGGAGGAGTTTCGCCTGACGGGCCTCCGCCGTCTTGGCCGCCTCCGCCTTCAGGCGCTCAACCTCGGCCTGGAGCTGGCCCTTGTCATCGACCAGCTAGTCGCACTGCTGACCGGTTTCGATGAGCTGCCACTGGGCCTTCGCCGTCAGGCGCTCCACCTTGGCCTGAAGCTGGCTCTTGTCACCAGCCAGCTGCTCGCGCTGCTGGCCGGCCTCGACAAGCGCCCACTGGGCCTCCGCCACCTTCGCGGCCTCCGCCTTCAGCTCCCCCACCTCGACACGGAGCTGGCCGGCATAGGCAACGGCCAGGTCGCGCTGATGGCCGGCCTTGATCTGCCGGGTTCGCCAGACTAGCAACTCGGCCACAGCGGCTGCACAGCAAGGATTCGAAGTCAAGACAAAGAAAGAACAAGAACGCTAAAGATTCGACCCAACTACTACGTAGTTGGCCCGAATCTCGGGGGCTACACCCAGTGGGTGCGCTAGCGTGCCCCCACTAAGAGCATACGGAACATACCTTCGGCAAGGCGGAGCGCCTCCTCCTGGGTAGCGAGCCGTGCCGTGAACTGCTGGTACCTCTCCAGAAGCCGGTTGTAAACACCAACCCGGAAGGCATCCAGTTGCTGCAAGATAAACCAAAAATCAGCGCGAGGCAAAGCATGTGAAGATCCAACCCAACTACTATGTAGTTGGCCCGGATCTCGGGGGCTACACCCAGTGGGTGCGCTAGCGCGCCCCCACTGACCAGCCGCAAGGAAAAAGCAAGAAGAAAAGAAAGACTCACCAGCACGGAGCGCTCCAACTCCCGTGCCCGCTCCGCTTTGGCCTGGGCGAAGGCCTGAACACGCTCCGCGCGCCCGCGGAGATGCTGGCTCACGGCGGCCATGGCCGCCTCCTCCTGCGTCTGAGGACCGAAGGTCACGGCCACGCTCGACCCGGCGGCAGGACGGCCTCCCAGCGCCGCCTGCGGCTGCCTGACCGCCAGGGCACAATCGTCGCCCGCCGTCTCCTCCGCGACCGGCCACGACTCCGGCACGATGGCCGGTGTACTTGCGGCACCACGACCGGCGTTGCTTGTGACATCGTGTCCGCCTTCATCTGCGGCGCCGCGTCCGGTGTCGCCTGCGACGCCCCCTCCAGGCCGGATCCCCCTCCGCCTCCAGTCGCCTCCACCCGCTCGACCACGTCGGTCCGCGGCGGGGTATCATCCCCGATCACCATGACCTCCCGGTCGCCCACCGCCATCTCCGCCCGGCCGCCCGGGCCGCGCTCCTCCTCCGTCGGTGGCACGATGACCCCCGCGTCCGTGCCTGCCATCGTCTCCGGCCACGCCGGCCAGGCCTAGGCCTCCGCCTCCAGCTCCTCGAGGGCCTTGTTTCGGTCCTTCCAGGCGCAGCGCTCCGTATCCGCCGGGTCCAGGCCAAGATCCTCCCCGGCCGAGTCCTCGGGCAGGTCGATGGCGCTGGTCCAGGTCTTCCGGAATGCAAAGCTGCCCCCGGACACGGCGTCTGTCGCGGCCAGCGCCAACGCCAACGGCGACCTGGATCACAGCAAGAGAAGTGTAAGAAAGGAACGACTCGGCGGCACGCCGGAGCCTGCAAGCTAAAACTTACCAGGTCACGATCGGGCCGGCCGGCCTTGCCGGTGCCACCGAGACGACGCGGCGCCTCTTCTTAGCGCCCGGCTTGCCACCAGCGGCCGGGCCCACCGTGTGTTTGGCGGCCGGCTTTCTCGGCGCCACGTGCCCCTTCCCATGCGGCCGGCTGGCTGCGGCGGGCACGCGGGACGACGCAGCCCTGGCCGCGTCGCCCTCTGATAACCCAAAACTATAGGGGATCGTTTGTAGCCTTCTTCGATAAATAAGAGTGTCAAACCCAACGAGGAGCTAAAGGCAGAACAAATACTCCCTCAAGTTATATCGACCACCGATACAACTCTACGCACACTTGACGTTTGCTTTACCTAAAACAAGTATGAAACTATTTTGCAATAATAAAACTACGAGTACTTTGCGAGAATAAAACTACGAATAAATTGCAAGGTAATAAAAGTGAATAGCTTTTGTCAATAAGAAAGTCATTTGTCCCTAGGCAATCGATAACAAGTACCGGTAATCATTCTTGTAATTTTATATGAGGGAGAGGCATGAGCTAACATACTTTCTCTACTTCGATCATATGCACTTATGATTGGAACTCTAGCAAGCATCCGCAACTACTAAAGATCATTAAGGTCATGAAACCCAACCATAGCATTAAGTATCAAGTCCTCTTTATCCCATACGCAACAACCCACTTACTCGGGTTTAAGCTTCTGTCACTCTCGCAACCCACCATAAGCGAATCATGAACATATTGCAACACCCTACAGCGGGGGTCCCTCACATTTGCGCGAGACCGAGGGCACCGTAGGACAACACCATAAATAAAATATACAATCATACCAACCAAGATCACGATTAACCCATAGGACAAAACAGATCTACTCAAACATCATAGGATAGCCAAATATCATTGGGAAATAATATATGGAGTTGAGCACCATGTTTAAGTAGAGATTACAGCGGGGAGAAGGGGTGCTACACCGCTGCATAGAGGGGGAGAAAGTTGGTGTTGACGGTAGCAAGATTGTTGATGTAGATCGCCGTCACGATCCTAGCCCCGGCGGCACTCCGGCGCCACCGGGAGAGAGGGGGAGAGAGCCCCCCTCCTTCTTCTTCTTCTTCCTTGGCCTCCCCCCTAGATGGGAGGAGAGTTCCCCCTCTGGTCCATGGCCTCCATGGTGGCGGAGGGGCGGGAGCCCCTCCGAGATTGGATCTCCCTCTCTGTTCTCTTCTGTTTCGCGTTCTCCAGATCTGGCCCTTCACCGTTTCTTAAATTCCTGGAGATTCGTAACTCCGATTGCGCTGAAATTTTTACATGATTTTTTTCCATAAATTATCTTTCTTGCGCCAGAAGAAGGGCCCCAACCGACGTTCGAGGAGGGCACAAGATACCGGGGCGCGCCAGGGGGTGCCCGGCGTGCCCTGGTGGGTTGTGGTCACTGTGGGCCCCCGTTTGCGTTGATTCCACCTCCCAAAAATCATAAATATTCCAAAATAATTCTGCATAAATTTTTATCTCGTTTGGAATTCGTTTGATATGGATTTTCTGTGAAACCAAAAAACATGCAACAAACAGGAACTGGCACTGGGCACTGGATCAATAGGTTAGTCCAATAAATCATATAAAAAGTTGCCAAAAATATGTGAAAGTTGTATAATATTGGCATGAAACAATCAAAAATTATACATACGATGGAGACGTATCAGCATCCCCAAGCTTAATTCCTGCTCGTCCTCGAGTAGGTAAATGATAAAAAAAAGATAATTTTTGATGTGGAATGCTACCTAGCATAAACTTGATCATATATCTAATCATGGCATGAATATTAAGACATAAGTGATTCAAAGCAATAGTCTATAATTTGACATAAAGACATCAATACTCAGGCATCCCAACAAACAATCGTGTCTTTCAAAATATCGACGCTAAAGAAAGCTATCCCTACAAAATCATATAATCTTGTCATGCTCTGTCTTTTTAACACAAAGTATTTATCATGCACAACCCCGATGACAAGCCGAGCAATTGGTTCATACTTTTCAACGCGCTTCAGCTTTTTCAACCCTCACGCAATACATGAGTGCAAGCCATGGATATAGCACTACGGGTGGAATAGAGTACAATGATAGGGGTAAATATAGAGAAGACAAAAAAGTAAGAAAGTCTCACATCGACGCGGCTAACCAATGGGCTATGGAAATGCCCATCAATTGATATCACCATGAGGAGTAGGGATTGCCATGCAACGGATGCACTAAGAGCTATAAGTGTATGAAAGCTCAATATGAAAACTAAGTGGGTGTGCATCCAACTTGCTTGCTCATGAAGACCTCGGGCATTTGAGGAAGCCCATCATCGGAATATACAAGCCAAGTTCTATAATGAAAAATTCCCACTAGTATATGAAAGTGACTACATAGGAGACTCTCTATATGAAAAACATGGTGCTACTTTGAAGCACAAGTGTGGTAAAGGATAGTAACAATGCCCCTTCTCTCTCTTTTTTTCTTTTTCTTTTTCTTCTTTTTTTCCTTTTCTTTCTTTCTTTTTTCTTTCTTTTTTTTCTCTCATGTCCGGAGTCTCATCCCGACTTGTGGGGGAATCATAGTCTCCATCATCCTTTCCTCACTGGGACATGCTCTAATAATGAATAATGATGATCTCACACTTCTATTTACTTGTAACTCAAAAGAAATAAAAATTACAACTCGATACCTAGAACAAAGTATGACTCTATATGAATGCCTCTGGCAGTGTACCAGGATGTGCAATGATCTAGCATAACAACGATATCAAAAAACGGACAAACCATGGAAATATCATGCTAGCTATCTTACGATCATGCAAAGCAATATAGCAATGAATGCTCAAGTCATCAAAACGGAGGCGGTGGAAGTTGCATGGCAATATATCTCGGAATGGCTATGGAAAGGCCATAATAGGTAGGTATGGTGGCTGTTTTGAGGAAGATATAATAAGGCTTATGTGTGATAGAGCGTATCATATCACGGGGTTTGGATGCACCGGCAAAGTTTGCACCGACTCTCGAGGTGAGAAAGGGCAATGCACAGTACCGTAGAGGCTAGCAAATTGCGGAAAGGTAAGAGTGCGTATAATCCATGGACTCACATTAGTTATAAAGAACTCATATACTTATTGCAAAAGTTTATTAGCCCTCGAAGCAAAGTACTACTACGCATGCCCCTAGGGGGATAGATTGGTAGGAAAAGACCATCGCTCGTCCCCGACCGCCACTCATAAGGAAGACAATCAGTAATAAATCATGCTCCAACTTCATAGCATAACGAGAGACTATACGTGCATGCTTCGGGAATCACAAACCTTAACACCAATATTCTTACTAACCACAACCGTTTACTAGTACCTCCCACATATTCCATCTCTATATCGCAAAACTATTGCAAGGAATCAAACATATCATATTCAGTGATCCATAAGTTTTATCTAGGATTTTATGACTAACCATGCAATTGACCAATTCCCGTTGACTCTCTAAATAGGTATAAGTGAAGCAAGAGAGTTTAATTCTTTCTACAAAAGACCATGCTCTAATAAGTATAAGTGAAGCAAAAGAGCATTCTACAAATAACGGTTTTCTATGTGAAGAGAAACAAGCAATCCAAACTTCAAATGATATAAGTGAAGCACATAAAGCATTCTATAAAGCCACACTCAAAAGATATAAGTGAAGTGCAATGAGCATTCTATAAATCGACCATGGACTATCTCATACCAGCATGGTTCATAAAATAAAAATGAAAAATAAACACAAAAGACGCTCCAAGATTCACACATTTCACATGAACAAAACGAAGATGAAAACATACCGATACTTGTTGAAGAAAGATGGGATGCCTTCCGGGGCATCCCCAAGCTTAGACGCTTGAGTCTCCTTGAATATTTACTTGGGGTGCCTTGGGCATCCCCAAGCTTGAGCTCTTGCCTCTCCTCCTTCTTCTCATATCGGGCCCTCCTCGATCTTTGACCACTTCATCCACACAAAACTCAACAGAAACCTCGGTAAGATCCGTTAGTATAATAATGCAAATCACTACTCTAAGTACTGTTGCAAACCAATTCATATTTTATTTTTGCATTGTAGATACTGTATTATAACTTTTCCATGGCTTATACCACCGATAAAAATCGATAGTTTCATCAAAACAAGCAAAACAATGCATCAAAAACATAATTTGTCTTAAACACGATAGTCTGTAGCAATCTGAACACCTACCATACTTCTGTTACTCCAAAAATTCTGAAAAATTAGGAAAAAATAAAAAATTTGTATATCAATACTGTTCAAAAAGTTTTAGAACCTTTCAATATTCCAGTTAAAAAAAGTAAGATCGCACACTACAGCCAAAGTTTGTGTTTTGCACCGCACATACCAACAAGCAATCTAATCATCCTAAAGGCAAATCTTGGCACATTATTTTTATAATACAATGGATTTGTACAAGGGGATAATTATTTTTATGAGAAACTTCCATGAAAATTTTACATTGTTTCCATGAGCATGAACACAAGTGTTCAAGGTCGACCCTCACTTCTCCAATGCATCACCTTTCAATCGCTTCTCTTTTTGTGAAGTTTTAAGGTTCCCCTCTATTTTTTTTTGTTTTTAAACTTTATAAAAGCACTCAACAAAAATAAATGACTCTCTAAAACTTTTGGGTTGTCTCCCTGGCAGCGCTTTCTTTAGAGCCATTAAGCTAGGCATAAAGTGCTCAAGTAATGGATCCACCCGGATCCCAAGGTATATCAAAGCCAATTTTAATTAGCAATGATTTGGCATTTAGTAGTGAGCACAAAGCAACATATATCATGCAATGATGAAGTCTAACTCTCTTCCTATGCATCGGCATGTCATACAAGAACAATTCATGCACATCAAGTAAAGGCCAATACATAGCATAAACAGTTTCTTGCAATTTTATCGTGTTGGAAACATAGAGAGGTGGAGATATAGTTCCTCTCTCATAATAATTGCAAGTAGGAGCAGCAAAACATATTATATTCATCAAAATCATCATGTGTAGTGGTAGAACGCAACCCATCAATATAATCCTTAATAAGAGCAAACTTCTCCAAGATAGTGTAGTTTGGAGAATTCAAAAAGATAATAGGACTATCATGTGTGGGTGCAATAGCAACAATTCCAAGATAGTGTAGTTTGGAGTATTCACGTTGATCCAACGTGTCTCCCATTATCAAGTTGAACGGGGTTTTCTCAGGATTATCAAAGTATTGCATAATATTTTTCACATAACGAGCATCGAGGGTTTTAGGAGGTTCCCCATCTCCATGAGTAGCAAGTACAACTAATTTTTTTGGTGTTTCGTGTTCCATATCCATAACTAAAGATAGTGAAGAACTTAGAACAGGAAATAAAAACTACTTAGTGATAAAGCAAACAAGCACACACGAGAATATTCACCCCACGCTATTGCTCCCCGGCAACGGCGCCAGAAAAAGGTCTTGATAACCCACAAGTATATGGGATCGTTTGTAGCCTTCTTCGATAAATAACAGTGTCGAACCCAACGAGGAGCTAAAGGCAGAACAAATATTCCCTCAAGTTCTATCGACCACCGATACAACTCTACGCACACTTGACGTTTGCTTTTCCTAAAACAAGTATGAAGCTATTTTGCAAGAATAAAACTACGAGTACTTTGCGAGAATAAAACTACGAATAAATTGCAAGGTAATAAAAGTGAATAGCTTTTGTCAATAAGAAAGTCATTTGTCCCTAGGCAATCGATAACAAGTACCGGTAATCATTCTTGTAATTTTATATGAGGGAGAGGCATGAGCTAACATACTTTCTCTACTTGGATCGTATGCAGTTATGATTGGAACTCTAGCAAGCATCCGCAACTACTAAAGATCATTAAGGTCGTGAAACCCAACCATAGCATTAAGTATCAAGTCCTCTTTATCCCATACGCAACAACCCACTTACTCGGGTTTAAGCTTCTGTCACTCTCGCAACCCACCATAAGCGAATCATGAACATATTGCAACACCCTACAGCGGGGGTCCCTAACATTTGCGCGAGACGGAGGGCACCATAGGACAGCACCATAAATAAAATATACAATCATACAAACCAAGATCACGATTAACCCATAGGACAAAACGGATCTACTCAAACATCATACGATAGCCAAATATCATTGGGAAATAATATATGGAGTTGAGAACCATGTTTAAGTAGTGATTAAAGCGGGGAGAAGGGGTGCTACACCGCTGCATAGAGGGGGAGAAAGTTGGTGTTGACGGTAGCGAGATTGTTGATGTAGATCGCCGTCACGATCCTAGCCCCGACGGCACTCCGGCGCCATCGGGAGAGAGGGGGAGAGAGCCCCCCTCCTTCTTATTCTTCCTTGGCCTCCCCCCTAGATGGGAGGAGAGTTCCCCCTTTGGTCCATGGCCTCCATGATAGCGGAGGGGCGGGAGCCCCTCCGAGATTGGATCTCCCTCTCTGTTCTCTTCTGTTTCGCGTTCTCCAGATCTGGCCCTTCACCGTTTCTTAAATTTCCGGAGATCCGTTACTCCGATTGCGCTGAAATTTTTACACGATTTTTTCCCATAAATTATCTTTCTTGCGCCAGAAGAAGGGCCTCAACCGACATTCGAGGAGGGCACAAGATAGCTAGGCAAGCCAGGGGGTGCCTGGCGCGCCCTGGTGGGTTGTGGTCACTGTGGGCCCCCGTTTGCGTTGATTCCACCTCTCAAAAATCATAAATATTCCAAAATAATTCTCCGTAAATTTTTATCACGTTTGGACTTCGTTTGATATGGATTTTCTATGAAACAAAAAACATGCAACAAACAGGAACTGGCACTGGGCACTGGATCAATAGGTTAGTCCAATAAATCATATAAAAAGTTGCCAAAAATATGTGAAAGTTGTATAATATTGGCATGAAACAATCAAAAAGTATAGATACGATGGAGACGTATCACCCTCTCCTCCCTTCGGTGGCGCTGCATCGTCAGCATATGTCAAAACCCCTGCGTCATCTTTCGGCCAACCTCGCAAAGGATCGGGGCGCAAAGACTTACCCGTGTGGCGCGTCTCCCTGACTTCGGCGTCGGCTGTCTCCAAGTTCCCGGCGAAGGTCACCGCCTCCTCCGAGCCGGCCTACGGAGCGGCCCCCACCTGCGTCGCGGTCCCGTCATATGGGTGCCGGATGGTGTTCAGCAGCACCTCCCTCGTCGCGTCGGGGCGGAGAAAAAGTTGAGACATAGCAAAAAACGAAGACCAAGGACTCACCGCCGGTGCCGGGTTCCCGTGGCTGTAGGGCACCTTCCCGAACTGCCAATCCTCCTTCAGCCCTGCCTTCGAAATATCATTGACCGGGCCAGCGATTTGCTCCGGCGTCAACTGTCGGGACGACATCCGGTTGGGGTCTTAGAGGCCAGTCATCTGGCCGATGATATGCGTCCGGCGCTGCAGCGGCAGTACCCGGCGCGTGATGAAAGCGGCGATGAGATCCATCCCGGTGAGCCCCTCCAGCCTCACCCTCTCTGTCACCCGGTTGGCCAGATTCAGCACCTCCCGCGCCGGGTTATTGGGGCAGTAGGACCAGTTGGTTTTTGCCTGCGGTGTATCGTCGGCGAAGGCGGCAGGTTGATGCGGTCCGCGCCAAGGTTGCGGACATAGAAGAAGGAGTTCTGCCATTTCTGTAGGGGAATGCAGCAGAAAACAAAAAAAATTCGACCAACGCACCAGCCCAGGACCACTATGAAGACTGTATACAAGGTTTGATCTTTTTCGTTACCGACTCGTAGTGCAGCGGAAGTAGAGTCGATGACGATCGGCGATGCAGATCCCCGCAGCTAGGATTTACAACCTCCCAACCGCGAGGATGTACTCCCTCATCTGCCCCACGGACAGCCCTCCGGGAGGCGGTCGGATAGTCCCTCGGATGGTGTCGCGGACAGCCCTTCGAGAGGACCCTCAAAACTCGGACGGTCACTCGGACAGCCCTTCGGGAGGACTCACAGAACTCAGACCGTCACTTGGACAGCCCTTCGGGAGGCACTCTCAAACTAAGACCGAAACTATGATCTCTCTATAGAGTTGCACACATACGGTGTCATCTATCCGGCAGGGCTTTGCCATCCAGAACTAGTTCCCACCGGAACCCAGATAGCATTTCGGCTCTACGAAACTATTTCGTGGGGAGGGAGAGAGAAGCCAGATCATTGCAATGGCACTTGTATGTGAGAAAGAGTGTGAGTTTTGGGCAGCCCCCTCACCTCCTATTTATAGGAAAACCAAGGGGTATATGGCACACAAAAACCTAAAATGCCCATGCAAATGTCACACATGAAGGGCATAATGGGGAGGGAAGTGGAGCTCCATGGAGCCCCACACATGTCGCCGGACACCCCCTTGGGGGCCCCCCATGAGGGGCATGCTTGGCCCCCAATCCCTTCTAGAAGCCTTTTGGAAAATATCCCAAAAGGTGACTTTCCCAAAATATCCCAAAAAGCACTTTCACTATTCACATCGACATTTTTCAGCGGCCATTCGAACTGAAAATATTTATGTGAGCTTAGAACATTTCCAGTACCCACTAAAATAATTTTCAATGCATTCCGAAACAATTTCGGATTAGTGATTTTCATCTGCAAAAAGCATCTGAGTGGTTCCGGCAGCTCCGGAACATTTCCGGTTTTTCTTCCTGAAAATTTCCAAAAGTTTCCAGAATGATTCTGGCACCCTCCAAGAATTATCGGGCGTGTGCCGAGACCAATTTGACTTAATGGTATCCCCTGAAACAACTTTTCAGTTTTACCGAAACCATTCTGGTGTTCTCTCTCCGGAACTCTTCCGCTGTCTCCGAAACGTTTTTGGTGACTTTCTCTCAGACTCCTTGTCTAGTATTCAACAGATAGATGGCCCTTAAGCGTGTGACCCTATAGGTTCGGTGAAGTATAGACATGACCCGGAACCCCTTCCGATCAATGATCAACATTGGAGTCGTGGACACCCATATTGACCCCTATACCCACACGAATGAATATTCGAGTGATCCTCCAGTTGCCGTCTGCTATTCCTGCTGCTTCGCAATATGTTACAAATACCCGAGGTGAGATTTACTTGCATCCCCATGGATCAATAACTTGCCCACTATGCTAGTTACCTCATTACCGGTATTGTTCTCTTTTCTCGTTACCGTGTTCCGGCATCCCCGTGATCAAATCACAAAGTGTCTGGCTAGACGATGATGGATACCGTAACATCGAGAGGGCCCAGAGATATCTCTCCATCGTCAGAGGAGCAAATCCCAATCTTGAGCTATCAAGTTACTTGACATACTTTTCCATGAACCCGTAATCCGCCGTAATAGCCACCCATTTACGGATGACGTTTACCAAACCCCAAAGTTCATGAAGCAAGCATGAAGAAACTCGATACTCTCATGGTGTAAGGAATCATGCAAACGTTAACCATCTCTGTGTTATTAACCATTTAACTTGTGACGAATGTATCTCATAGCATAACATCAATTCGGGTCGATTCAACACAAATGTTCTTCTAACATTGTGCCCTCAAAGTTGCTGGCATAGACATGCCCATGATTAGGAAAACAGAACCATCATGCAACACTTGAGCTAGTCTTAGAGGCCAGACTAGGAATACATTTTATCGTTTATTATCCCACGCATGCATATGAGTCTTCCTCCGAGCCTCGTGGTTATTGCAGACTCGAGAACCATAGCAGTTATAGCATGGAACATAAACCTAATTATGAACAGGGAGATAATCAATAACATTTATTATTGCCTCTAGGGCATATCTCCTACAGACTCCCACTTGCACTAGAGTCAATAATCTAGTTAATGCTAACGCACTTTACACCTGTGGCACACCGGTGTAAATATGCTTCGCTTGTGGTATAGCCTGATGTCCAACGGATCTGACGACTTCAGCTCCGTGTGTATCTTTGCATATCCTCGCGTTTTCACGCTTTCATAAAATTCATATTTTGTGTGGACTTGGCTTTGCATATGTGTGAATCATTGGTCGAAACCTAATTCCTCAGACTGAGCTATGGAGCAACTATCTGCAATAGTGTCCCATTGACCAAAGCCATCTTGGAACCATACTAAGTTCATGAATGAACTATATGATTCAACAACTTCTTTGTCGCTTCTAAAGCATCAACATACTTAGCCATTTGTTATAGAATTCGCCACAGTAACCTGTTTGGAACAATTTCCAACTACCGTGCCACCATATTGTGTATTACACAAAACCCTTAATTTAAATCGAAAATTGCATGAAAATCGGCACTCTTGAGGACAATCCTCACATTACGTTACCAACCGTAAAGATTTAACCAGATATTTAATAGCTATTCAATTTTAACAGGGAAGGCGGAAACGCGAGCCATTATTCTACAATTATTATGCATATAACACTTAGACAGTGTCCATAATTAATTGCACTAAGAATTAAAAGAGTTAATTCTAAAGTGCACTCCCACTCAAATCAATATCTCTCATAATTGATTGTGAGTGATTCAAGATCCGCATTTCAATTCCACGCCATTGATGGGAACATCATTGATGATGGGAACTTCAATCGGTAGGCCAACATGCCGATCACATCTCTATGTGACTCTTGTTCATCTTTCGATGGGCGTGTTCCGAGATCAGGACTTTCAAGCTAGAACGTCAAGACAACCAAGTGATCTCACTGGGAGGTCTCAACTCACCCGCCTCACACATCCCTAATCGTTTGTACTCATGGAAACATGACGCACTCCGAAAAGTTAGGTGCCGTGACGGTGCTACACTTGGGAGAACACTAACTACTTGATATTTTTGTGAGAGATCACCCTAATAGAAAGCGACTACCGCGCAATCAAAAAGGGTGCATCATAAGGGATAAACATCTCAGGCAATTCATAATAGCATGGTATGGTATAGCCCTTTCTGATGGAGAAGACTTGTATTTCTTCGTCTCTGGCATTCGCGTCAGTGTTCACCTTCGCGAAGATTGCCACCACCTTGTCGATGCACCAGATAATATTGCTATCTCTATAGCTAATAAAATAATGCATTACTTAAGGTTGACACGCAGGTCATTAAAGTGACAATCATATGGCTCCAGCCATCATGCCGAATCATGACACGCAGGTCATGTTAATCAATTTACATTATATAGTCATCTCATACATAATCAAATTATTATGAGCACTGCTATACCACATCACATGCACATGCAAACCCTCCTGCAAAACCAAGTTAGACGCCTCTAATTGGTTCATGCAAAAACTTGTTTTATGTGGCTTCTAAGGTTTCGAAACAAACCGAAGCTACCAACGTCCATCATCAAGTATGATAATTCAAGTCGCTAGATTAACTTTGCGGGGTGTATGAAACACGAGATAATAAAATCTCGAGCCCCATACTGAACTTCGTCATACGCATGACCCCCGTGCAGATCATATCTGCATTGCCCTTTTGTTTGCTAAATTTCATCTTTCTTTTT
Organism: Thinopyrum elongatum; assembly: GCA_011799875.1. Taxonomy (NCBI): domain Eukaryota; kingdom Viridiplantae; phylum Streptophyta; class Magnoliopsida; order Poales; family Poaceae; genus Thinopyrum; species Thinopyrum elongatum. The sequence goes on from CM022303.1 coordinate 210,725,581, forward strand.
AACTACGGTGGAATTCAATGAACTGTTAGCACTTCGTTGATCAATCAGGATCGCAGATTGCCAGAACATTGAAACTCCACCATGCTGTTATCAAGATAAAAAAAATGCAAATTCTAGGGAAGCAACAAGAACATCGGGTAACAGATTTCATCTGCTACCCGCACAAATACTTTTCAGTAATAGATCTCATCTACTACCTAATTATATTGTGCAACACCCATACATCTCTATGTATTCTAGATCGCAACCTGCATCTACGCATAACACGGCTCATGATGCCACTCTAGGGGAACACAGCAGAAAACAAAAAATTTCCGACCAACGCACCAGCCCAGGACCACTATGAAGACTGCATACAAGGTTTAATCTTTTTTGTTACCGACTCGTAGCGCAGCGGAAGTAGAGTCGATGATGATCGGTGATGCAGATCCCCACAGCTAGGATTTACAACCTCCCAACCGCGACGATGTACTCCCTCATCTGCCCCACGGCACCTTCCCGAACTGCCAATCGTCCTTCAGCCCGGCCTTCGAAATATCATTGACCCGGCCAGCGATTTGCTCCAGCGTCAACCGCCGGGACGACATCCGGTTGGGGTCTTTGAGGCCAGTCATCTGGCCGATGATATGTGTCCTGCGCTGTAGCGGCAGCACCCGGCGCGCGATGAAAGCGGCGATGAGATTCGTCCCGATGAGCCCCTCCCGCATCGCCATCTTCGTCACCCGGCTGGCCAGATTCAGCACCTCCTGCGCCGGGTTCTTGGGGCAGTAGGACCAGTTGGTTTTCGCCTACGGTGTCGCGTTGGCGAAGGGCGGCAGGTTGATGCGGTCCGCGCCAAGGTTGCAGACGTAGAAGAAGGAGTTCTGCCATTTCTGTAGGGGAACACAGCAGAAAACAAAAAAATTCCGACCAACGCACCAACCCAGGACCACTATGAAGACTGTATACAAGGTTTGATCTTTTTCGTTACCGACTCGTAGCGCAGCGGAAGTAGAGTCGATGATGATCGGCAATGCAGATCCCCGCAGCTAGGATTTACAACCTCCCTACCGCGAGGATGTACTCCCTCATCTGCCCCACGGACAGCCCTCCGGGAGGCGGTCGGATAGTCCCTCGGACGGTGTCGCGGATAGCCCTTCGGGAGGACCCTCAAAACTCGGACGATCACTCGGACAGCCCTTCGGGAGGACTCAGAGAACTCAGAATGTCACTTGGTCAGCCCTTCAGGAGGCACTCTCGAACTAAGACCGAAACTATGATCTCTCTACAGAGTTGCAAACATACGGTGTCATCTATCCGGCAGGGCTTCGCCGTCCAGAACTAGTTCCCACCGGAACCCAGACAGCCTTTCGGCTCTACGAAACTATTTCGTGGGGAGGGAGAGAGAAGCCAGTTCATTGCAATGGCACTTGTATGTGAGAAAGAGTGTGAGTTTTGGGCAGGCCCTCACCTCCTATTTATAGGAAAACCAAGGGGTAGGGATGGCACACAAAAACCCAAAATGCCCATGCAAATGTCACACATGAAGGGCATAATGGGGAGGGAAGTGGAGCTCCATGGAGCCCCACACATGTGGCCGGCCACCCCCTTGGGGGGCCCCCATGAGGGGCATGCTTGGCCCCCAATCCCTTCTAGAAGCCTTTTGGAAAATATCCCAAAAGGTGACTTTCCCAAAATATACAAAGAAGCACTTTCACTATTCACGTCGACATTTTTCAGCGTCCGTTCGAACTGAAAATATTTATGTGGGCTTAGAACATTTCCAGTACCCACTAAAATAATTTTCAACGCGTTCCGAAACAATTTCAGATTAGTGATTTTCATCTGCGAAAAGCATCTGAAGTGGTTCCGGCAGCTCCGGAACATTTCCAGTTTTCTTCCTGAAAATTTCCAAAAGTTTCCAGAATGATTCTGGCACCCTCCAAGAATTATCGGCCGTGTGCCGAGACCAATTTGACTTAATGGTATCCCCTGAAACAACTTTTCAGTTTTACCGAAACTATTCCGCTGTCTCCGAAACTTTTTCGGTGACTTTCTCTCAGACTCCTTGTCTAGTATTCAGCAGATAGATGACCCTTAAGCGTGTGACCCTATAGGTTCGGTGACGTATATACATGACCCGGAACCCCTTCCGATCAATGATCAACATCGGAGCCGTGGACACCCATATTGACCCCTATACCCACACGAATGAATATTCGAGTGAACCTTCAGTTGCCGTGTGCTATTCCTGTTGCTTCGCGATATGTTACAAATACCCAAGGTGAGATTTACTTGCATCCCCATGGATCAACAACTTGCCCACTATGCTAGGTACCTCATTACCGGTATTGTTCTCTTTTCTCGTTACCGTGTTCCAGCATCCCCGTGATCAAATCACAAAGTGTCTGGCCAGACGATGATGGATACCGTAACACCGAGAGGGCCCAGAGATATCTCTCCATCGTCAGAGGAGCAAATCCCAATCTTGAGCTATCAAGTTACTTGACATACTTTTCCATGAACCCGTAAGCCGCTGTAATAGCCACCCATTTACGGATGACGTTTAACAAACCCCAAAGTTCATGAAGCAAGCATGAAGAAACTCGATACTCTCATGGTCTAAGGAATCATGCAAACGTTAACCATCTCTGTGTTATTAACCATTTAACTTGTGACGAATGTATCTCATAGCATAACATCAATTCGGGTCGATTCAACACAAATGATCTTCTAACATTGTGCCCTCAAAGTTGCTGGCATAGACATGCCCATGATCAGGAAAACAGAACCATCATGCAACACTTGAGCTAGTCTTAGAGGCCAGACTAGGAATACATTTTACCGTTTATTATCCCACACGTGCATATGAGTCTTCCTCCGAGCCTCGTGGTTATTGCCGACTCGAGAACCATAGCAGTTATAGCATGGAACATAAACCTCATTATGAACAGGGAGATAATCAATAACATTTATTATTGCCTCTAGGGCATATCTCCTATAATTTCTTGGTAGAGTCTTCCAGTGGCATCTTGGGGCACCCCCCACGCGTCCGCGTCGAGATGACGGTGGTCCCGCAGGCGACATGACGCCGGCCTCTGGCCCCTGCCGCTTCAAGAAAAAGAAGCGAAAACAAAGATCGACAGTGGGCTCGATGCCCAGATAGCCCTTGCACAGGGTGACGAACCCTGAGAGCTGCAGCACCGTGTTCGCGCCCAGATGGTGCGGCTGAATCCCGAAGAACTCCAGAAATGCGCAAAAGAAGTCACTCACGGGGAGACCGAACCCGCGCTTGAAGTGGGTGAAGAAGACCACGTGTTCGGTCCCCTCCGGCTGCGGTGCCTGCTCGCTGTCGGGCAGGCGGACGGCCACCTCCGTCTCCGGCGGCAGCCGCCGTGTGTCGCGCAGATACTGAATGTCCCCGGCGGTAATGGTGGATCCCATCCATGAGCCCTTCGGCAACGCCATCAACGGTGCGGGGCGCGTGGACAAACAGAAGAAGAAAGAGCAGTGGCTGAGAACTGCGGCGGCGGCGTGTTGCCTGAGAGCAGCAAGGCGTCGCGGGGCGCGGTGGTCCCAAAGGCAAGAACAAGAGAGGAAGAAAGAAACGGGGGGGGGGGGGGGGGTTTGGGGGTGTGGTTTGTTTGTGGGGGGTTTTTTGTTTTGTTGTTGTTTTTGTGGTGTGTTTTTTTTTTATTATTTTGGGGTTGTTTTGGGGGGCGTGCACGTGAATGATTTCCGCCGCCCCCTTTCTCCCCAATTTATAAGCCACGGGCGAAACGTGGGGGAGTGGGATCGGTTGCGCCCACCCCTCCCACTTCCCCACATTAAGTGCGCATGATCCCTGCGCACATTAACTGCATCGAGAAGCGCAACCGCCCACGGGCGCCACAATAAATCTGAACGCGCGGGCTGAGGGCGCAAAGTGGCGGGCCTCAGCCCGCTGCCATGTCCCATCGCGTGCATGGCCTGTCAGGCCTCTTCAGCTCCTGGGCGCCACGCGGCGCCCGCCCCGAACCCAAGAGATTGCGTCCCTCCTCTTCAAGATTCGACGAACTCCTCGGTTTCCTGCCCCCGCCGAGATGCCGTGATCCGGCTTCCGAAAGCCGGCACACAAGTGGGTGTTGCCGGACCCGGCGGTCGCAAGCTTCATCAGCATCTGCCGTCTTCTCAGGGGATGAAACTGCAAAGGCCCCCCTGCTTGAAGCCGGTGAACCTTCACAACTTCGGGGACTACTGTTAGGGGGATGGACCCCGGGCAGGCAACGAAAGCCGGATCCTTTTCAAAAACATCGGGGCCGGCATCGCCCCTCCATTCGGTTCGTCCTCGGCCGGATCCTTCGACCCGGCCAAGTCCTTCGACCCGGCCACATCCTCCGACCCAGCCAAATCCTTCGACACGTCCAGGCCCGCTAGCGCATGACGGCTGATCGCGACAAACCAAGGCTTCTCCAACAAGCCAGCGCCCCTGTGGCGTCTTCCTCAACCCGGCCATGGGTCAGTTCCCGTCCCATCCAAGGCATACGATGGAACAAGTTCCCTTAGAGGGGACGAGCGTGGCTACAGTGGCCCACCTACTCCGCTGACTGGTAGGAGCGTGGCTATAGTGGCCCACCCACTCCGCTGATCAGGGCCGGCGTGGCAACAGTGCAACCCAGTCCCGCTGACGCAAGCCGATGGCGACCAGGCGACGTGCCACTGTAGCCGAGCCGGCCCAACCACTCCGTGACATGCGATAAAACGGGGAACAGTGTCCTCCGACGCGTGGGGCCCGTGCCCGGAGAACCCGGCGAATCCTGGTACCCGGCGGGTCCCAGCATCAGCTTCCCAGACGCTGACATCCCGACCCCGCGCCCTTGTATCTTTACCATTGTAACCCTGGGGGGTTGACCTATAAAACCCCCCAGGAGCCCTCCATGTACACGGGCGAACGCTAGGTGAACACATGCGATCTAGTGAACACAGGAGAGAATCCACCAGTAGAGCAACACTCACACACACACACACACACAAAGAGGAGGAGCAGCCAGAGCCTTGGCCTGCCTTCCATCCTCCCCCAAACGGCTCCAGGAGCAACTCTGTACTGATACATATAAACCACTCTCGGCAGGACTAGGGGTGTTATCTCTCCGGAGAGCCTCGAACCTGGGTATGTATTGCGTCCCGCGCTCGCTCATGCCGACCTCGCCTTTGGAGCCCACTGATGCCCTCGAGCCTGTCCCTCTCTTTAGCCATCCTTTGGCATCTGTCGTGTGCCCACCACGACACTTTTATCTTTATGGGCCTTCGACAGTCAATGCAATGCGACGGCCCAACCAGAGCTTGGTTTCATTTTGGGCCCAAGAACTATGTTTTTTTCTCTTGCCCTCGGTGTTGTCTGACGAAACTGAAAGTGTCAAAAACTAACACCTACAGAGATTCAGATATGGAGATAGAGACATTGCTTAAGCAACACAGAGAGCACATGATCCACAAACCCTTAAGCAAATCGTAGAGCACATGACACGACACAAATAACATCTCTAACGAGTGATGACCAGCAAGTAAGCAAATCCTAGAGAAACTATACAAAAATAAAATCCTAAAGCTATCAGATTCGCCTGCTTGTTCAATTGAATCATCTGCCTCAAGTTCTTGTTCATCTTATTTAATTCCCCCTTCAGATCCGCATCCCCAACTGTCAGAGCAGCACTTTCAGAGACCAAATTCCGAGTGACTGACGGCAGATTGAGCTCCCGGGTTGCGGTCCCATTGAATTGAAGCAAGCCATCCCCTTGAAGCCTCCAAACGTAGTCATCCAACCATTCAAAATGTGTGCATTTCTTCATGATCTGAAACGAAATCATGAACCCTAAATCTCAGATCCAACGAAAAAGAATTATAAGGAAAGAGAAAAAGAAAGGGTCAGAGAAAAATCATGAGATCTAACCTGCCCCTCTGGCTTGCTCTTGCATTTCATGAATTCGCGCCCAAAGTTTCCATTCTTGTCCTCCCTCGAAGTCAACCTTTTCAGTGGCGCGGTGCGTGGGTAGTCAGGACATCGCTTCATGGGCAGTGGACCATACTGGGGCCACGAGGGGCGGGAGGCTGAAGTGGAGCTCGACATATCTAGTCGTTGGAGAAGAAGAAGCAGACGAGTGGCTCCTCTGGTCACCACAGAAGAAGAAGCAGAAGAAAGGGGAGGCAATGGTGGGCGAGCACAACCAACCTCTCGCGGATCGCCCAAGGATCCAATGATGCGGAGACGTCCTTGTGATCCAACGGTGCGGAGCCTGCACGCAACATGGCCTCGGAATTTCTTCTAGAAGACCATATCTGAGGGCTGTCGCTTGGCGCTAGGGTATGATCGCACGGCTGATGTTCGGAGCTAGGGTTAGGTGAAACCCCACGGGGTTTAGAGGGGTTTTGAGTTGGTCAACGGGGTTATCTAGGGTTTGACCAATATTCAACTGAGCATAACTAATTTTTAAAAAATCCAAAAAATATGAAACCTTCGCGAATCGTTGTTTTATAAGACACACTAATGAGGAAAAAAAATACTAAACTTGGTCTACTATCATTTAAAAAAAACCTAGCGAGCACGATCATGGTCAAATGAGCACCATTAATTTAAAAAAATCAAAAAAATATAAAACATGCGCACAATGTTGTCTTATGTGACATGTTACCAACAAAAAATCATAAACTTGTTCTATGGACACTTTCATGAAAAAACCTTCACACATATGAGCTATCACGTACAATGTTGCAGAGAGTTCAAGGAGAGGAGGTAGGGTTTCTGAAAAATAAAAAAAATCACCAAAGCTTCATTTCAAAGTGAATAAGAAGGATCTGAACTTAGTTTTCCCTTTTCATATTTTAAACGTATTTTTAATGGTTTTCTATTAAAGCACAATTTTTTTCAAAAAAATGTAAAAATATGAAGATTAATTCAATAAATAGTGAGACTTCGAATCTACACTATATAGATTGAATTGGTTTTAATAAAAAATATTTGGCTCATTTAGAGTAGGTCCAAAAAAAAAACTTGATTACAAATGGGGCAGTTTACCCTAGATTCGGAGCACATTTGGAGCACATTTCCATGACTATAAGTTTTACCACGCAAAATAGATCGGATTGATCACCTAACGTTTATAATAGTTCAGCAAACATTGCAACATCACACCACAGATCGGAGTTCAACTGTTGGTTCAAATTCAAATTTTGCTAAAATTCAAATTTTGCCTAAAATTCAAATTCTGCCTCAAATTCAAATTTTGCCTCAAATTTCACATCAAAGTATGAATAGCATTATTAAACCTTACAAGTTTTCACAGTTGTTCAAATTGACGACAGAAACCTTAGTACAAATCCTTAAAGTTCAAAGTTTACAACTTGCATTCAATGTTCGAAGTTCACATCTTTGCCTTGCTCCTTGTGTTCCGAGACGGCTTAACAACCTTGCTCCTGGTTTCCCTAGGTGGGATATCCACCTTTTTCTTCTTCCTTTTGATCTTCACTTCGGGTGGTGGCTGTCGAGGTGCTGACGGAGAACTTGCACTGGCCAGTTGACGGGGTTCAAAACCTTCATAAGCCATGGCTTCATATTCTTCAAATTTTTTCTCTATTGGCCTTTTCTCTCCTTTTCCTCTAATTTTCCTAGAGCTAGGTCAAACAAAAAAAGATTATAAGCCATCGATAAAAGAGAAGAAATGCACAAAAAAAGGAAGGTTGTTGCACACATACCAAGCCGCCGACAGTGCTAATTTTGTTGCTTCATTCTTCTCTAAATTAGCTGCAATCTGCTTTGCTGCTTCATTCTCCTCTGTATTTGCTTCAATCTGCTTTAATTCTGCATTATCCTCTACATTTTTTGCTGCCCATTGTTCCTCTTCTCCAAATGAAGCATCCACTGGATTGGCACATAGCCTAGCAATGTGCCCTAGGGTTCCACATTTTTTGCACTTACGCTGTCTTTTTACATGACCCTCTTCACCTCTTCTGATCCTGTTCTTCCTTGGTCTTCCTGGTGGTCTAGTTAGTACAGGAGAATATAGTTTGAACCCTGGATCTACTATGTTCCATTGGTATTTTCCCAAGAGTGCAGGCACATTAGAAGCATAAGCAGCCCTGAATTTGGCAATAGAAAAATATTCAGAGATGTATTGATCAACTTCACCATCTTCACCACCTATAATAGTCATCAGATGTAGGGCATGTATGCATGGCTTCCTACGGAGCTGCCATTGCCTACAACTGCATTCCCAAGTTGCTAGGTTAACTGGATATCTCCATTCCCTGTTTTACTATCAGTATACGTTACCTGAGCCTCGTGTGTCACCGCTCGGATGCATTTCATGTTCAGTCCTCTTGCCTTGGCATGCAATGCCTTAATAAGAGATGGGAGCTTAAGATGGCCAACATATTCTGTTTCTGCAATTCTTTTGCGAAGAGCCATCTTTATCATGATCATCTGCCGAATCTTATCAAATAATTGCCATATCAGAAGCCCTTTCAATGACTTGATCTTTGCATTGAAACACTCAGCCAGGTTACTGGTCACATAGTCTACTTTGCAGATTTCATTGAATTTGCTTCTTGACCACAACTTTCCATGATGTGCATCTAGGTACTCCTTCTCCAGAGGATTGTGAGCATACAACACTATCAAATGATGCTCACGCTTCCTCTCACTGCATGTGTATGATGCTGGCCATAAGTTCTCATCATAAACTTTACCTTTGAATTTGTTTCTGAAATTCTGCACTAGGTGTCGCATACATTCCCTATGCTCCACTCTAGGGAATACAATTTCCACTGCACTCTCCAAACCCTTGCAAGCATCTGTGTGTATAGCTAAACCTGGGGGTGTACCTATAAGGTTGCACAACTGCTGCAGAAACCAGACCCAACTTTCCTCAGACTCTACCTCCACCACACCAAATGCAACTGGGAATAGCCAGTTGTGTCCATCAACTGTAGAAGCTGCCACTAGTTGTCCTCTCCACCTTTCATTCAAAGTAGCTGCATCAATAGCCAAATAGGGCCTGCAACCATCAAGAAACCCCTGCCAACATGCCTTGAAACAAACAAAAGCCCTCCTGAAGCACTCCTTCTGAAATGACTTCCCTTTATTTTGTATGTAACTGTATGCTTGTCAATCTCTACAACACTCCGTGGACTAGCAGCTTCCACTTCACATTTAAATGTGTAGAGCAACTGAAAGCTCTCATTCCAAGGACCATTAATACTATCAAGAGCCATTTCCTTTGCATAGAAAATCCTCATGTAAGGTATATCAATCTTGTACTTCTCAAATAGCTTCCCATGGAGTGCTGTTGGACCAAGTGTTGGTGTTTCTCTCAACCAATCCAAAATTGCATCTGTCACCCACCTAGTCTTTGCTAGCTTTGTTTTAGCCTTCCCTCCCCCTCCAGGTGGACAAGTGTGCTGGTGTGGGTTCTTTTTCATCTGAAACAAAATGGGACCCAAACAAAATAGGGATATTGTTAGAAAACATTACACAATGATTTGAAAATAAAATGAATCAGTATAAACTGAAATACACAAACCTGAATGAACTTGCTCCTCAACATATGTGATGCATGCAACCTCCATCTACACCTATCATATGGGCAATGAACAGTGAACCTTGTTGGCTCACTCCTATCAATCACATATGTATTTTTAGTGAGAATGCAATATGTAGTCACTGCATTACGATAGTCCACCATCGACTGGAATATGGTGCTGATAGCTAGCTGAGGATCTTCCCTGTTCCACTCAATTGTTGGCATGTCCTCACCATCATATTCATCTAAAACTTGGCTGTCGATGTTCTCTTGCCTCTCTTCATCGTCAGTGTCATCAAATCTAGCACGATTGATAGGTTCCTCCTGATATTCATCTTCCATTGCTTGTTTACTGACAGTATCTACAAGATTAGGGAACATATTCTGATCCTCATCATCGTTTCGAGGCACCTCTTCATCTGGCTTTGCATCTTGCTCTACATCGGCTGCAGCAGCGACAGGAAAAGCGGCACAAGAAGTGGCAGCAGACATATTGTGACTTTTAGAACCACTAGCTCTGCTTGGTTTCAACCTACAAGGAGTGCCGGGGCGCTCGCTATTAGCAGAGACAGAAGATTTCCTAACAACCTTCCCCTTGTCACGTTCATTGCGTGGCTGAAGCACCTCAATAAGGATTTTACCGAAGCGGCTTTTAGCATTCAAAGTAAAGAGCAATCCAAGATGCTCATCGCAAGTTAGTGGGAGAAACTTTTGCTCGGTACTGCTGAAAAATTTCAGTTCAATAGCATCGGCAGGGCTCCACCCATATGAAGAATTTTGGAGCGCCGCGAGAAAATCTTTGAACGACATACTTGTTTCTACCACCTTTGGATAGAAAAATGCAGTAATCATATGCGGTTTTCTACCGCGCGGCACACTAACTTCCATCCTAACCGCCAGCCAGAAAGCAAGTGTAGGATCAATCATATTCGATTCAAATAAGGAAAGGTTACAGTTAGGCCGGGAACAATTCAGCAAAATTTGATCGACTCACGCGACAAGCTGTCAAATAGGGCCGAATTTATGAATCAGCAAATCAGTTAGAGGGGAAAAGACACTTACCCAGGTGTAATCCATGAATTATCTGCCACCGATTCGACCCAATCCTCTCCACGGTCGATGGGCTTGAGAACCTGCTCCACGGACATCGCTGCTTAATCCTGAGGGGGATGTGGGGGTAGATCTGGCGGAGGGCACGGCGGCGATGGAGGCGAAATGGGGTTAGTGGTTGGAGGGCATGACGGCGGCGGAGGGGGCAGAGCGGCGTGGTGCTGTAGTGGCTCGAGGTTCAGACAAGGGGATCCCTGAGACAAGCTCATCTGATGTGTCTCAATGCGGCCCCACTTGTCAGGTCCAACGGGCGGCAGAGTCCAGCACGGCCCCACTCGTCAGAGTTAACGGTCAATGGTTTGACCCGATGACATCCTCCGTTGTGACCATTTATGAGGGTTTCGGACAAGGGAGTGGGGAAAAGTGAGCAAAAGTTAAGAGCGTGTGTATGAATGAGTAGAGGTAAGGAACCAGGGGCACAGAAATAAAAATCCCATGAATTAATTGCTACTGAGACAACAACCAAATTCAGAAACATCACAAGCTATAATTAACTACAACAACGCTATAAGTTCTTAGTCATGTACTATAAATAACAAATTGAATATTTATGAGGAAGCTCGATATAACTGCAACAGCAGAGCGGCAGTGTTTGGATGATATCAAATTGATACTAACAGGTGTGTACATGTACAAATTTAGTAACATGGAACTAATAGCACTAAGGTCGTCCACTATGTATGCCAAAACCGGTGTCAAGACAACTGTTGCTACATTTGGCACCGATGCCCTGCACTGCCAAGCCGATGCCAGAGGAAAAATTTAGGGAACCAGACTCCGGAGCACCTAGTTGCTCCGATGCCCAGTTCCTTCGTGCCATAAAGTTTTAGTATTTTACTGCTTGGCTTCTCGGATATGTGGAGCAAAGTTGGCTGCACAAACTGCTGAAGCGGTGCCAAATAATTTTCTCAGGGCACCACTAATGATATGGCAACATTTTTAGATACTAGGTAGAAACTGTGACAATGTCTTAATCACATCCAGAATAACATAGCAAAGTGACAGTGTCTGAATCACGTCTAACAAATGATTTGTAACAACGATAGTGGGACTAACCTTCTCTGCACATGCCAGAAACATTCTCCCACTGTCCATAGATTCAAATGCAACTAATTTCACGCATGGAGATTGATGGTCACAATGAGAAGGCAGAGTTTCAGCCACCCCGCTCCATTCATTGCAAGTGATGGTCCTAGGGAGCTACAAGAGAATGAAATGACTCAAATCGGCCACCGAGTTAAAATCCTTTATTCCAAATCATAACCTGAGAGAGAGGATAGAGGCATACCCGGCTGGCGAAAGAGTCGTTGTCGGTGGAGGAACTGTTGGAGAGGTCATTGAAGAAGACCATGGCGACCGCGGCGGTCGGATGCGAGACGACGAGAGCGAGGAAGCAATCGAGGAAGTGGCTATAGCTTGAGAAGGAAGGAAGGAGAAAACAAGGTAAATGTGACTTGTGGTCGGGGAGAAAAGGGGGACTGTAATTCGAGGAGTTCATGTATTCACCATGTGTTAATGCTTTGTTCCGGTTCTCTATTAAAAGGGGGCCTTAATATCCCTTAGCTTTCTTATGGACCCTGCTGCCACAGGAGGGTAGGCCAAACATGTCATGCAAGTTCTTATAATAAGCACGTATGAGTATATGCGGAATACATGCCTACATTACATTGATGAATTGGAGCTATCGTGTATCGCTCTAGGTTGTGACTGTTATATGATGAATATCATCCAACACAAATATCCATCGTTGATGCAATGCCTACGCTTTTCCCATATTGATCTTTGCTAAGTTACTACTGTTGTTGCTGCTGTTACCATCACTACAAAACTGCTACTGTTACCATTACCATTACTATTGATACTATTAGTACTGCTATCAAACTATCATAGTATTGTGTGATACGTCTCCAACGTATCTATAATTTTTGAGTGTTTCATGCTATTATAGTCTCAATCTTGGATGTTCTATATGCAATTATATATCATTTTTTGGGACTAACCTATTAACTTAGTGCCAAGTGCCAATTGCTATTTTTTTGCCTGTTTTTGGTTTTCCAGGAAATCAGTACCAAACAAAGTCCAAATGCCACGAAACATTTTGACGATTTTTTCTGGCTATAAGAGACACTAGAAGCTTCGGGACGAGACCAGAAGGCGAAGGAGGTGGCCACGAGCCACCAGGGCACGCCCAGGGGGGTAGGCATGCCCTGATGCCTCATGGGCCCCTCGTTCCTCTGTTTGACCTAATTCTGACTCTATAAATTCTCTAAAATCAGGAAACCAATAGAGAGCCACCCAAAACACCTTTTCCGCCACCGTAAGTTCCTGTTCTCGCGAGATCCCGTCTAGAGGCCTTTTCCGGCACTCTGCCGGAGGTGGAATCGATCACGGAGGGCTTCTACATCAACCTTGCTTCCTCTCCGATTATGTGTGAGTAGTTTACCACAGACCTACGGGTCGATAGCTAGTAGCTAGATGGCTTCTTCTCTATCTTTGATCTTCAATACAATGTTCTCCTCAATGTTCTTGGAGATCTATTCGATGTAATCCTTTTTTGTGGTGTGTTTGTTGGGATCTGATGAATTGTGGGTTTATGATCAGATTATCCATGAATATTATTTGAGTCTTCTCTGAACTCTTTTATGCATTGTTATAGCTTTGTATTTATCTCTGATCTATCCATTTGGTTTGGCCAACTAGATTGATTTATCTTGCAATGGGAGATGTCACTACAAAAAAAAATACACTTCCGTGATGATACGTGTTTGTCATAGTAGGTCCCGTTTTCTGTCATGCATGTACATCCATGACGATTTTATGACAGAATCAAGATAGTCATACCTGTGCTGTCATAGAAGTGTTCCATGGCAATACCAAAATTATCATCACGGAAGTGTCCACTTCCATGACGATAAATGGCGCTTCATGGAAGTGCTTTCGTCAAGGGTAACCGACACGTGGCATCCACCGTAACGGGTCGCCGTTAAGCTATCGGGTTCCGCTTTGGATCCGATAACCCATTAACAGCCCGGACCAATGGGGATTTTCCACGTGTAAAATTCTCAATGGCTATTGGAACCACGTGTCGGCTTAGTGTTGGGACAGATGTCATCCACTCATTGGACGGGAGGCGCCTATGATAGGTCAACATGTGGCATGACCCAACAGAGGCCCATTCAGGTGAAAAGGCCAGCCCATTTGACTTGGTCAAAAGGTAGCAGGTCGGCCCACGGAAAGCCTGTTAACGGCATGTTTGCATATAGCCCATTTACAGCCCGCTAACTCACGACCTGTTATGGCCTATCCGAATTGGGCCCAGTAGCGTCATCTAGGCCATCCAATATGACTCCAGCCCGTTGTAACTACCGGCCCATGTATGGCCCATGACGTCTTTTGGCACATACGAGGCCCTTTATAACTCTAGGCCCATTAAAGGCCCGTGGTGAAACTGGCCCACGATGAACAGTGTATTGCTTTACACCCATTAACGGCCCATTATTCCGTTGGGCCATTTCCAGCCTGTGTTACCTTTCGGCCTTCTAAGGGCCCATTTATTCTTGGGCTCATTTCCAGCATTCGGTTACTTACGATCCGTTACTGGCCTGTTTGTGGGCCAAATTCAGCCCGTGGTTACAGTCGGCCCGTTTGTGGCCCGTTAACCCGTTGGGCTATTTTCATAGCGTCATCAAATACGGCCCATTAACGACCCGTGATGCCTGTCGATAGAATTAAGCATGTTATACATTTCGGCCTATTAACGGCCCGTTATGGTCGGGCCATAAACACACGATTTCCACTCTAGTCCGTTTACGACCCATTTTGCGGACCGTTATTGATTATACGGCCCGTCGAGGGCCCATGGATCCTATGGCCCGTAGGAGGCCCATGGTCACTACAGCAGGTAGCTGGACCATGGTTACAACAGTCCGTATGTTGCCCATGGTTATTGTGGCCTAGTTATAAAAAATAGGTTATTGTGGCCACTAGAAAAACACAGAAAAAGAATTGCAGTGACTACAAGCAAACAACTAAACAAGACAATAAGGAAATAAATAAGCAAGCAACTAACGCTAGGCTATTACGGCTATTACACATATTACATCCACTGGGCATCAAAGTTTGCCACCAGTGCAAATATAGGGAACAAAGCAGCATATCACATACACTGGTTGTCAAAGTTGGCGACCAGTGCAAATAAACGCCGCAGCAAAACAAGTCCAAAACTGAAACCACTTTAGAAGAGCTCAAGAAACAATATCCTGGGTACCCAACATGCTGGCAAGATGCTTAGCAAGCTTATTAACTTTCTCTTGTTTGGCGCTTAAATCCTCAAGTGCTTGCTGTTGCACCAGAAAGTATGCATCTGAATTCTGCAGGGACTTCCTCGGTCCTCCGGCTTCATGTCGCAGCACGTCTGATTGATCTCTTTCAACTTGAAGTTGAGACTCAAGAAGGCGAACTGATTCAGGCAGCGAGTTCGAAGAGCTTGTGCCAGCAGTAGTGGCCAGTAACTCGAACACTACATCAAGACAGGACTTTGGGGTTGTCTCACTGTCGTCAAGATAGTTTTTATCAGCTTTCTTGGAGACCAACAGGGATGTCTCACTATCTTGAACCTTATCTGCATTACTTCCTATACCATTGCATAACAGGGTACTCTTCTCCAATATTTTGTCCGCATTCTAAAAGAGAAACAAGCAGACACATCACAGGTTTACCATGTTGTATATGAAACTCATTTTGGTAAATCAGTTCAGTAGTAAAGTGGACATGATAATAGCATGAAACAAACATATATCTATGTACCATGGTCACTGTATGGTCTATATCATTCTAGTTTTAGTTGCCAAATCAAGATAGAGACACAGTTCAAATAATATCTGTTTAAGACAAAACAACATAGACAGAATATAAGTGTGGGAAACTACACAGCAATAACAACACTTGTAATGTGCATGACATGAGAGCATAATTGTTTATTCAGTTGAAACTAAAATTAACATAGAGCAAGTTACAACAGCAAACCAGTTAAAGAAACAGGCTTAAAACATACCTGTTGCGCCATTGGAGTTTCAATTCCATCCTTCAAATTTGAAAATAGTTGGTATGAGTAAATACAGTGATGCAAGAGCAAAGAAGTATGAACCATAGCTACAGAACCTGACCCGAGAACAATTCTTCTTCTGCTTTAAGCGTTGAGTTGGGGTTCGGAGTGGTGGTCCTCGTGCTTTGGGCACTGCAGTTGCCTTACTAACTGCTCGTGTTTGGGTGCTCTGTGGTGGAGACAGTGCTGTGTCAACTGGAACTGGTTTACTATCTGCTGGGGTTGGGGTTAGAAGGGGTGTAGTTGGTTCTCTGTCCAACTGGGTAGGGGTACAATCTGCGAGAGTCTGGGTTATGTGTGGTGGGGCTGGTTTTTGGGCAAGTACAATCGTGGTTCTATCTGCATCGATTGGTAGCACTATCTTTTCTGAAGACCGTGTTGTTACTCCCTTAGATACTGCCATCACCCCCTCCAATTCAAATGGCTGTTAAACAAGAAAAGTAATTGAATGTACAGACATTGTATGATAGACAGGTGCAATGGATAGTGGGGAATAAAAGAGGGCATGAAATAATTCACATTTATGTTGTCTAACCAAACAGGATAGCATGACACAATTTCACATATATGATGGCTAACTAAACAGGATAGCATGACACAATTTAACATATATGATGGCTAACTAAACAGGATAGAAAGACATAATTCAAAATATGATGACTATGTAAACAGGATGACATGATATAACTATATGATGTGTTTATTAAATAGGTTGGCATGCCATAATTCACATACATGCCGCCTATGGAAACATGATAGCATGATATAATTCATAGATAGAATGACATAATTCAAAATATGATGACTGTAAACACTAAACAGGATGGGATGATATAACTATATGATGTCTTTATTAAATGGGTTGGCATGCCATAATTCAGATAGATGCTGTCTATGTAAACATGATGGCATGATATAATTCAAATATATGATTTATATACTAAGCAAGTATGCAGATGGCAATCGCATATATGATGTAAAAACTAAGCAATGCAAGACAACATATGCATGATATGAGTAATATAACCCTGCCAAGTTTGAGCATAGACCTCAGGGGGGAAATAGGACTGGTCATTTGTCTTTGAATCCTCCTCTGAGGAGCTATCTGTAACCAGTAAGATGTCTGCTTCAGCAGGTAGCATTGTCTGCTCTGAAGACCTTGTTTTCACTCCAGATACTTCCATCACCGCTTCAAATGGCTGATGCACAGGAAGAGTAGTTGAATATAGAAACATTGTCGACAAATGGAATACGTAATACAAAAAAGGATAGCATGATATAATTCACATATATGATGATTGGCTAAACAGCATGGCATTGCATATTTCACATATATAATGCCTTGCAACAAGATAGCATTGCATAATTCACATATATAATGTCTTGCAACAAGATGGCATTGCATAATTCACATATACGGTAATTAAACACTAAACAGGTGGCATTCACACAAAGCATGTCTAAACTAAGCAAATGACATAGCAATGCAAGACACCATACGCATGATATGAGCAACATAACCCTGCCAAGTTAGAGCATACACCTCGGGGGGGGGGGGGAATAGGACTGGTCATCTGTCTCTGAATCCTCCTCTGAGGAGCTATCCATAATCCGCGAGATATGCGCTTCGTCAGATAGCATAGTCTGCTCTGAACACCTTGTTTTCACTCCAGATTTTTCCATCACCGTGTCAAATGGCTGATGCACACGAAGAGTAGTTGAATGTACTAACATTGTTGACAAATGTAATACGTAATGAAAAAAAGGATGGTGTGATATAATTCACATATAAGATGACTGGCTAAGCAGGATGGCATTGCAAAATTCACATATATGATGCGTGGCTAAACAAGATGGCGTTGCATAATTCACATATATGATACAGAAACTAAACAGATGGCATTCACACAAAGCATGTCTAAACTAAGTAGATGACATATTTGATGTATACAGTAAGCAATGCAAGGCACCATATGCATTATATGACCGACATCAGCATGCCAAGTTAGAGCGAAGACCTCAGGGGGTAAATAAGAGTGGTCTGCTCCTTCTGAATCCCCCTCAGAACAGTTATCTTCCTCTTGATTATAATCTGAAATGGGTGGAGGGGGGGTTGCCTTTCCGCCCACCATGGAGCGATGTCTGCATGAAATTTTATTGCCGCGCAAGGCAAGTCTCTTTTGCTCTACATGTTCAGTTCCATTGTGTACAATAACTGACATTCATAGGAATAAAACATAGTGAGATTATGTAAGGAGTGCATGTAGAAATCCAGAGTGATGGTAGTAACCTATGGATAGACCCAAAACCAATGATAGCAGGCAGATAATGGCTTCAGTTAAAAAATACAGATAATGGCTTCTTTACTGTTTGTTTCCCACCCAACATGAAACTCGTAGTAGACACCAGAGATTAACCAGATAGTAGACAGATACTATTGATTGCGGCCCCGATATGTACCCCACAACCATGTAAAAACTCAAGTTTGGGCATTAGTTTGGAGCTGACTCAGAGTTTAATCGGTGAACATGATGATAAAGTAGCATGTCATATTAAGCGATGCATAACATAAGCAGACACGGAAGAGTGCGGCCTCTCTTGCGGACCCGTGTAGTCCTTGAGGTCATCTGCTCAGTTGATGATGGTAATGCAGTCGTCGTGGCTGCCGGTGGCGGGGAAGAAGATCTTAGGCGGTGAAAGACAGTCTGGAGGGCGGATCCCTGTTGTGGTGGACCCTTCTGTCGTTGGAGCAGCTGAGCTGGGGTGGACGACGGCGCAGCAGGAGCGGGACAAACCACACAAGGTTTTCTTTGCAACTATCTGTAAGAGAAGTAATTCTGTAAGGGCTCGTTTGAATTGGAGGATTCTAACAACGTAGGGATAGGAAATACACAGTAATAGGATAGGAATGCATGTGCAAAACAGAGAATTTAAAATCACAGGATTTCTGTCAATCTGGGTGTTTTGGTTCACAGGAATTGGAAGGTCACAGGAATGCAAAGAAGCATGGTCAAATTAAGTCAAACCACAAGAAAATGTACAGTTATAATGCTATTATGCTACTATCACTTAGTCTTGTTCTTCATGAATAGGAATTTGAAAAGGAGGGCCAAGTGGATATTAAAATTCCTACGGGTTTACTTTGAAAGAGACACTAAAGGAACAAATCCTACAGTTTTCCTTTGCTCCATTCCTTTGAACCAAATGCATTAAAAGTAGTACCATAGGAAACTTCCCAATTCCAATGTTTTTACTTCACTTTTCCTTTCAACCACTGGCAATTCTAGTAGGCAGGCTTGAACAGGCAAAAGCCTACACTCCAAAAATGTTTTTGTGCTACTTGTACTACTTTGGACCCAGGCCACTGCCCTACTAACTCAACTCCCAGGCCCATCTACACATGCACAGCTCAAACGCGTAGAAATAAATAATGATGGCTTTTGAGAGAGTCCATCATGGATAGCTAAGTTGCCTGGTACTTGTTATATTGGAGAAACTAATTGTATTTCACATTACTATGTGTGCTCAGTGGACAATATATATAACATGCCGAGTAAAAAAGTGATGCAGCAAGTGTACAACCTCTTTGGCGAAGCCATGTCGATCTCAACATCATTGGGTGGGTCGCTGAGGATGCTGCGGCTGATGTGGCAGTCAGAGGAGGGGAAGAAGATCTTAGGTGCCTAGAGATGGAGCCAAGGGTACTGCTCCGCTGTGATGGAGGGTTTTGACATTGGAGCAGCTCCGGTGAGGTGTACGACGGCGAGGCTGAAGCAGGACAAGAGATAACGTTAACCTGAAGTGGTATTCTAATAGCATCTCCGATAGATGATGTAAAATACATAACCAAAAAGTGCTAGATGTAAAATACATCAGCCGCTCATCTCTCGACTTAACTGTCGAAACTGTATTTAACTATCGAAACTGAATTTTACTGTCGAAACTGAATTTTACTGTCAAAACTGAACGCACTAGTAGCAGAAAAGCAGTGCACTAATTGTTTTGGCCGCTCGAGCACTAGTGGCAGAGTAGCAATGATCAAAATTTGTAGCCGCTCCAGCAGGGACCGTACTACCAGAGAGCAGCCGAGATAGAGTAGCAGCAGCGCCCAGAGCAGCAGCGCGTGCGAGAGCCGGGGTAGCTGGTTGTATAGCAGCATCTCGGGTAGCAGCAGCAGGAGCTCGAGTGAGAGCCGGAGCTGCTGCTCGTGCAGCAGCAGCGCAAGCAAGGGTAGACTAGCAGCGCAAGCAAGAGCAAGAGCAGCAGCGCGAGCAAGAGCCAGAGCAGACCAGGCAGGGGACCGAGAGTAAGAGCAAGAGCAGCAGCACGAGCAAGAGCCAGAGCAGACCAGATAGGGGACCAAGAGCAAGAGCAGAGCAGCAGCGCGAGCGAGAGCCGAAGCAGCAGCAGCAGGGCCAACGGGAGCCAGAGCAGCAGCAGCAGCAGCTCTGACTAATGTGGATGTCGCCGCTGAGGGAGCGACGCCATGGAGGAAGTGGCCGGTGACGCCGCCGTAGATGGAGCTGCGCCATGGTGGCTCGGGACCAAGCGCCGACAGCACCGTGAGGTCGAATCAAGAAGAAAATGCAGCGATTAGTGTAGAACCTCTTTGGTGGCGCCGATTAGGCCTCAGCTTCATTCGAGGAATCGGTGATGGTGCTGCTCTTCCGGTGGTGTAGGTGAAGACGATGCTGTGGGAATGGAGGTGGCGCGAAAGACGAGGCAAACATCGAGGCAACTCCTTGGAGGTGGACGACGGGGTGGCTGAACCGGCGAGACGACAAGATCGACGACGGATCCTCATCCGGTGCGGTGGATGAGCGACGTCGAGCTGTTGCGGTGGACTATGTCGTCGGGGAAGGGGCTCCGGCTGGGTGGCGGTGTGGGGCTTCACGGGTTTTCGCAGCCTCGGTATATGAATGCGGGGGGGGGGGGCCGGGCGTGTTACCCTTGGGGCATAGGGGACTTCGGGAAGGGGGAACCATGGCTTAGGGACGCGCTTGTCCAAAATGTGGGGTAAGTTACAAAAGTAGCCCCACCGATTTGAACTAGGTGGTTCTTTCGGTTCAGGGGTATCACGGGAATTTTGCGTGTCGGGATTTCGCAGGAGGTGGGAGTTTTCGCGCTGGGGATAGCAAGGCGCAGGTTGAGATGGAGGGAATTTTAGGAGCACAACGAGACAAAGAGATATCTTAAAATTTTGGGATAACAAGGCACGGGTTGAAATTTCCGGACAAGCCTAACATGTATACTATATCAAATCAATTCGCACTTCCCTCGACGAAAAAACCAAAAAGAAATCAATTCGCACCACACAAGAGAGTCTAGTCATGTGTACTGTACCAAATCAATTCGCACTACAAATGCCATTCAAAACTTTGAATCCATGTTATGTTCAATTGAAATATTTCGCTACGTGTATAATGCATGTAACCTGCTACTCAAATGAACATTTTAGTGCATTCCAGACATATATACTACTGCTTCAATATGAACTAAATTTGAATTCGTTTCTCTATTTGAATAAGATCTACAATCATGATTGTTGTCAAGTTAAACCATTTGAATTCGTTTCTCTACTTTAATAAGATCTACAATCATCATTATTGTCAAGTTAAACCATCGTTTGTATATTATCTTCACAGCACACCACATGATTACTACCGAGTTAGATATGAACTATGCGTACTATATGAACTCGAACTCGATTATTTGAATCCACTTTATGTTGATTTCAAATCACAGTACATTTCAAGCTCTAGCTAGATCTTCATAATCTAAACCATGTCTCATATGTATAATGTGTTTATCACATAATGTATGGTGCCCCGCCCCCTACGCCTACAAGTATTTAGCTATGAGTTGGAAACACCACATATTATCACAAATTCAAATAAAATGTGAGATTGTTCGATATATAGCATGGTTTAGATTGTTCGGTATTTAGTTGTGAGCTGCAAACGCCACACATTATCACAAATTCAAATAAAATGTGAGATTGTTCGATATATAGTATGGTTTAGATTGTTCAATATTTAGCTATGAGTTGCAAACACCACACATTATCACATTATAGTATAACATGTCTGAAACCACACCATGTGTATCACCGCTATATTCATGCATGCATAGGTTTATAACACTATGATCTCTTATTCAAATATATGAATCCACTTTCATATCGAATTATGATCTTTGTTAGTCTCTTACACCCACACAATCCTCTAACCTTTGTAGCTAGCACTAACTTTCTCTCGTGCATGCACACGCCCTCCTCGCCCCCCTCCCTCAGCATTCTATCCATCGCGCACATTCATTTTTTTTAGGTCATTATCCCACGGTCTCCACAACTCCTTTCCGACACACACCGATCGATAAACCTCTCCAGCAATGTCTGCCTACCACATACACACACACTTTCCATCTCCTCCTTTCTCTATCCATGCCTCGTGTCTCTCATACGGTCCCACACACGTGTAAACTCTTGCCCCTATTTTCATTGATCTCACAATCGCACACTCCTCCCCCTATCTAGCTAGTAGGCCTCTCGCACCACCTTAGCTCCATCTCTCTCTCTCTCTATCCGTCTCTCTGGGCCTTACTTGCCTCTAACAAATGGATGTACACCGACCGATCTCCCACTATACATATAGCTAGCTAGGTCGTTTATAACTCGTTTTCCCCACGCGTCGATCGATCTACCTCATTAGTTATGTCTCTCCCTTCCTCCGACACACAATAATTGATCTACCGATCTAGTTAGGTTAGCTTACCAAACACATGGTCCCCCTTCATCATCCATGCATGCCTCCCGACACATCTATCACCCACACGCACACACAGAAACACATCCCCAGTCTTCTTGATATTGCAGTTGTACCCTCAGTTTGTCTTGTAGGCCTCTCCCACCATCTCCGGGAAGCAACTCCACCACCCCTCCGGCACTCTACCTCTATCTCTCCCTCTCCCTCTCCCTCTCTCTCTCTGTGTCCCAACCTATTTCCCGTCCTTCACTTATGTATGGATGTCGACCGATCTCCCTCAAGACATAGCTAGGTCTCTCCTTCTCAACACATATACGAGTCGATCTACCTCTCTAGTTAGGTCTCTGCCTCCCCCCCACACACACACCGATACATCGAGCACTCTAGTCATGTCTCCCTGCCACACACAAACTTGCCCTCTGCCCTCTGACGTTCCGGTAGGTCAGTCGCCCTATATCTTTGACGTGGACACACACAATTTTGATGGCTCTCTTCATCGATCTCGCACCCACACACTTGATCCTCTCTTCGACTCTATCGATATCTATGACCCCTCCCTCTCTTCTCGTGGATCGCCCCCTCTATATATGATATAGATAGGCCTCTATTTCACACACATTGCATTGTGTCACATTTTTGTTTGAGATATCATCGACACATATCCTCTAACCTTTGTAGCTAGCACTAACTTTCTCTCGTGCATGCACACGCCCTCCTCACCCTCCCCCTCCCTCAGCATTCTATCCATCGCGCACATTCATTATTTTCTTTAGGTCGTTCTCTCACGGTTTCCACAACTCCTTCTTTTCGACACACACCAATCAATAAACCCCTCTGGCGATGTCTGCCTACCACATACACAAACACTTTTCATATCCGCTTTTCTCTGTCCATGCCTCATGTCTCTCATACGGTCCCACCCGCGTGTAAACTCTCGCCCCTCTTTTCATCGATCTCACAATCGCACACTCCTCCCCCCTATCTAGTAGGCCACTCGCACCACCTCCTAGCTCCATCCCTATATCTATATCCGTCTCTCTAGGCCTTATTTGCCTCTAACAAATGGATGTACACCGGCTGATTTCCCACTATACATATAGCTAGCTAGGTCGTTTATAACTCGTTTCCCCACGCGCCGATCGATCTACCTCATTAGTTATGTCTCACCCTTCCACTGACTCACAACAATTGATCTACCGATCTAGTTAGGTCTGCTTACCAAACACATATGGTCCCCTTCATCATCCATGCATGCCTCCCGACACATCTATCATGCACACGCACAAACAGAAACACATCCCCCTCTCTTCTTGATATTGCAGTTGTACCCTCAGTTTGTCTAGTAGGCCTCTCCCACCATCTCCGAGAAGCAACTCCACCACCCCTCCGGCACTCTTTGTGTGTGTGTGTGTTTGTGTGTCCCAACCTATTTCCCATCCTTCACTTATGTATGGATGTCGACCAATCTCCCTCAAGACATAGCTAGGTCTCTCCTTCTCAACACAAATACGAGTCGATCTACCTCTCTAGTTAGGTCTCTGCCTTCCCCCCGCCCCCCACACACACCGATACATCGAGCACTCTAGTCATGTCACCCTTCCACACACAAACTTGCCCTCTGCCCTCTGACATTCTGGTAGGTCAGTCGCCCTATATCTTTGACGTGCACACACACAATTTCGATGGCTCTCTTCATCGATCTCGCACCCACACACTTGATCCTCTCTTCGACTCTATCGATATCTATGACCCCTCCCTCTCTTCTCGTGGATTGCCCCCTCTATATATGATATAGATAGGCCTCTATTTCACACACATTACATGTGCCAAAATTTTGTTTGAGATATCATCGACACATATTCCCACAAATACATTCACGAAATCACCCCCCCCCATAACAAAACCACTCACGAACGCACACGCCATCTCTCTAGGTTTGTATCTCTCTTTCACACACACTCATGTAGGTGGGGGACGTGCACGAAGAGAAGAGGTGCACGCACAGTGCACGTTCTCCCGTCTCTTTCCCAACCACACCCGCGCGGGTACACGGTGGAGCTCATTTCTGTACAAAAAGGCAGCCCACGTGGTAATTTGACACGTGTACTGGTTGTATATACTCCTTGTCCCTACCATGGTTAGAGAGATTATCATATTGTTTGAAATATACTCCCTCCGTCTCATAATATAAAAGCGTTTTTGACACTAGTGTAGTGTCAAAAACACTCTTATATTATGGGACAGAGGGAGTATTGTTGGGAAACGTTGCATGGAAAACAAAAAAATTTCTATGCACACGCAAGATCTATCCATGGAGATGCATAGCAATGAGAGGGGAGAGTGTGTCTACATACCCTCATAGACCATAAGAGGAAGCGTTTAGTAACGCGGTTGATGTAGTCAAACTTCTTCGCGCTCCAACCGATCAAGTACCAAACGTACGACACCTCCACATTCAGCACACGTTCAGCTCGGTGACGTCCTCCGCCTTCTTGATCCAGCAAGATGGCAAGGTAGTGGATGAGTTCCGGCAGCATGACGGTGTGGTGACAGTGATGGTGAAGCTATCTCCGCAGGGCTTTGCCTAAGCACTACGAAAATATGACCGAGGGTGTAAACGGTCGAGGGGGGCGCCGCACACGGCTAAGCAATTGTCGTGGTCTTGTGTGGCGCCCCCTTCCCACATATATATAGGTGGGGGGAGAGGGGAGAGGCCAAGGGGCGCCCCAAGTTGGGCCAAATCCTACTTGGGGACTTCCCCAAGCCGCGCCCCCCCTTCCATATATGAGTACGGGAGGAAGGCAGGAGGAGGAGGCGCCCCCCTTTCCTTTCTCTCACGAGGAGGGAAAGGCAGGAGGGGCCACCCCTCCCCTTTCCTTCCCCTAGGGCCGGCCAGCCATGTAGAGGGGCGCACTACCCCCCTAGTGGGCTGGTATGTCCCCTCCTTTGGCCCATTAAGCCCATACACTTACCGGGGGTGTCTGGAACCCCTTCCGGTGACCTGATGACTACCCGGTGCACTCCAAAACTATTCCGGTGTCCGAATACCATCGTCCTATATATCAATCTTTACCTCTCGACCATTTCGAGAATCCTCGCCATGTCTGTGATCTCATCCGGGACTCCGAACAACATTCGGTCACCAAATCATATAACTCATATAACACTATATCATCAAGGAACGTTAAGCGTGCGGACCCTATGGGTTCGAGAACTATGTAGACATGACCGAGACACCTCTCCGGTCAATAACCAATAGTCGAACCTGGATGCCCATATTGGTTCCTACATATTCTACGAAGATCTTTATCGGTCGAACTGTTATGACAATATACGTAATTCCCTTTGTCCGTCGGTATGTTACTTGCCCGAGATTCGATCATTGGTATCCTCATACCTAGTTCAATCTCGTTACCGGCAAGTCTCTTTACTCGTTCCATAATACATCACCTCGTAACTAACTCCTTAGTCATTTGCTTGCAAGCTTATAATGTGTATTACCGAGAGTGCCCAGATATACCTCTCCGATACTCGGAGTGACAAATTCTAATCTCGATCTATGCCAACTCAACAAACACCTTCAGAGATACCTCTAGAGCATCTTTATGATCACCCAGTTTCGTTGTGACGTTTGATAGCACACAAGGTATTCCTCCGGTATCCGGGAGTTGCATAATCTCATAGTCGAAGGAATATGTATTTGACATGAAGAAAGCAATAGCAATAAACTGAACGATCAATATGCTAAGCTAACGGATGGGTCTTGTCCATCACATCATTCTCCTAATGATGTGATCCCATTATCAAATGACAACACATGTCTATGGTTAGAAAACCTTAACCATCTTTGATCAACGAGCTAGTCTAGTAGAGGCTTACTAGGGACATGGTATTTGTTTATGTATTCACACATGTATTTAAGTTTTCGGTCAATACAATTCTAGCATGAATAATAAACCTTTATCATGATTAAGGAAATATAATAATAACCATTTTATTATTGCCTCCAGGGCATATTTCCATCAGTCTCCCACTTGCACTAGAGTCAATAATCTAGTTCACATCGCCATGTGATTAACACCCATAGTTCACATCGCCATATGACAACACCCAAAGAGTTTACTAGAGTCAATAATCTAGTTCACATCGCCGTGTGATTAACACACAAAGAGTACTAAGGTGTGATCATGTTTTGCTTGTGAAAGAATTTCAGTCAACGGATCTGTCACATTCAGATCCGTATGCATTTTGCAAATTTCTATGTCTACAATGCTCTGCATGGAGCTACTCTAGCTAATTGCTCCCACTTTCAATATGTATCTAGATTGAGACTCAGAGTCATCCGGATAGGTGTCAAAGCTTGCATCAATGTAACCCTTTATGATGAACTCTTTATCACCTCCATAACCGAGAAACATTTCCTTAGTCCTCTTTTAGGTACCTAAGGATAATTTTGACCGCTGTCCAGTGATCCACTCCTGGATCACTATTGTACCCCCTTGCCAAACTCATGGCAAGGCACACAACTGGTCTGGTACACAGCATGGCATACTCTATAGAACCTATGGCTGAGGCATAGGAAATGACTTTCATTCTCTCTCTATCTTCTGCCGTGGTTGGGCTTTGAGTCTTACTCAATTTCACACCTTGCAACACAGGCAAGAACCCTTTCTTAGACTGATCCATTTTGAACTTCTTCAAAACTTTGCCAAGGTATGTGCTTTATGAAAGTCCTATTAAGCGCCTCGATCTATCCCTATAGATCTTGATGCCCAATATGTAAGTAGCTACACCGAGGTTTTTCATTGAAAAATTCTTATTCAAGTATCCTTTTATGCTATCCACATATAATATTAGAAATGCTACAGAGCTCCCACTCACTTTCTTGTAAATACAGGCTTCCCCGTAAGTCTGTATAAAACCACATGCTTTGATCACCTCATCAAAGCATATAT
The DNA here is from genome assembly GCA_011799875.1 of Thinopyrum elongatum. Lineage (NCBI taxonomy): Eukaryota > Viridiplantae > Streptophyta > Magnoliopsida > Poales > Poaceae > Thinopyrum > Thinopyrum elongatum. The sequence goes on from CM022303.1 coordinate 210,753,047, forward strand.
TCCAACTCTGAGATGCTTGCACCAGTTCATAGATGGATCGCTGGAGCTTGCACACTTTGTCAGCACCTTTAGGATTGACAACACCTTCTGGTTGCATCATATACAACTTCTTCTTTAAGGAATCCATTAAGGAATGCAGTTTTGACGTCCATTTGCCAAATTTCATAATCATAAAATGCGGCAATTGCTAACATGATTCGGACAGACTTAAGCATCACTACGGGTGAGAAAGTCTCATTGTAGTCAACCCCTTGAACTTGTCGAAAACCTTTTGCGACAAGTCGAGCTTTGTAGACAGTGATATTACCATCAGCGTTCGTCTTCCTCTTGAAGATCCATTTATTTTCAATGGCCTGCCGATCACCGGGCAAGTCCACCAAAGTCCACACTTTGTTCTCATACATGGATCCTATCTCAGATTTCATGGCCTCAAGCCATTTATTGGAATCTGGGCTCATCATAGCTTCTTCATAGTTCGTAGGTTCCCCGTGGTCTAATAACATGACTTGCAGGACAAGATTACCGTACCACTCTGGTGCAGAACATGTTCTGGTCGACCTACGAAGTTCAGTAGCAACTTGATCTGAAGTTTCATGATCATCATCATTAGCTTCCTCTCAAGTTGGTGTAGGCATCACGGAAACATTTTTCCCTGGTGTGCTACTTTCCAATTCGAGAGAAGGTACAACTACCTCATCCAGTTCTACTTTCCTCCCACTCACTTCTTTCGAGAGAAACTCCTTTTCTAGAAAGGATCCATTCTTGGCAATAAAGATCTTGCCTTCGGATTTGTGGTAGAAGGTGTACCCAATTGTTTCCTTAGGGTATCCTATGAAGACGCACTTCTCCGATTTGGGTTCGAACTTATCAGGCTGAAGCCTTTTGACATAAGTGTCACAACCCCAAACTTTTAAGAAATGACAGCTTAAGTTTCTTGCCAAACCACAGTTCATACGATGTCGTCTCAATGGATTTAGACGGTGCCCTATTTAACGTGAATGTGGCTGTCTCTAATGCATAACCCCAAAATGATAGTGGTAAATCGGTAAGAGACATTATAGAACGCACCATATCCAATAAAGTACGGTTACGACGTTCGGACACACCATTACGCTGTGGTGTTCCAGGTGGCGTGAGTTGTGAAATAATTCCACATTGTTTTAAATGAAGGCCAAACTCATAACTCAAATATTCGCCTCCGCGATCAGATCATAGAAACTTTATTTTCTTGTTACAATGATTCTCCACTTCACTCTGAAATTCTTTGAACTTTTCAAATGTTTCAGACTTGTGTTTCATCAAGTAGATATACCCATACCTACTCAAATCATCTGTGAAGGTCAGAAAATAATGATACCCACCGCGTGCCACAACACTCATCGGACCGCATACATCAGTATGTATTATTTCAAATAAGTCATTAGCTCGCTCCATTGTTCTGGAGAACGGAGTTTTAGTCATCTTGCCCATGAGGCATGGTTCACAAGTATCAAATGATTCATAATCAAGTGATTCCAAAAGTCCATCCACATGGAGTTTCTTCATGCGCTTTACACCAATATGACCTAAATGGCAGTGACACAAGTATGTTGCACTATCATTATCAACTTTGCATCTTTTGGCATCAATATTATGAATATGTGTATCACTACGATTGAGATTCAATAAACCATTCACATTGGGTGTATGACCATAGAAGGTTTTATTCATGTAAACAGAACAACAATTATTCTCTGAATTAAGTGAATAACCGTATTGCAATAAACACGATCTAATCATGTTCATGCTCAACACAAACACCAAATAACATTTATTCAAGCTTAACACTAATCCCGAAGGTAGAGGGAGTGTGCGATGGTGATCATATCAATCTTGGAAACACTTCCAACACACATCGTCACCTCGCCCTTAACTAGTCTCTATTTATTCTGCAACTCCTGTTTCGAGTTACTAATCTTAGCAACTGAACCGGTATCAAATACCCAGGGGCTACTAAGAATACTAGTAAGGTACACATCAATAACATGTACATCAAATATACCTTTGTTCACTTTGCCATCCTTCTTATCTGCCAAGTATTCGGGGCAATTCCACTTCCAATGACCATTTCCTTTGCAGTAGAAGCACTCAGTTTCAGGCTTGGGTCTAGCTTTGGGCTTCTTCACGGGAGTAGCAACTTGCTTGCCATTCTTCTTGAAGTTCCCTTTCTTTCCCTTGCCCTTTTTCTTGAAACTAGTGGTCTTGTTTAATCATCAACACTTGATGTTCTTTCTTGATTTCTACCTTCGCCGATTTCAGCATCGCGAAGAGCTCGGGAATCATTTTCGTCATCCCTTGCATATTATAGTTCATCACGAAGTTCTAGTAGCTTGGTGATAGTGACTAGAGAACTCTATCAATCACTATCTTATCTGGAAGATTAACTCCCACTTGATTCAAGCGATTGTACTACCCAGACATTCTGAGCACATGTTCACTGGCTGAGCTATTCTCCTCTATCCTGTAGGCAAAGTACTTGTCAGAGGTCTCATACCTCTCGACACGGGTATGAATCTGAAATACCAATTTCAGCTCTTGGAACATCTCATATGCTCCGCGGCATTTCAAAACATTTTTGAAGTCCCGGTTCTAAGCCGTAAAGCATGGCGCACTAAACTATTAAGTAGTCATCATATCGAGCTTGCCAAACATTCATAACGTCTGCATCTGCTCCTGCAATAGGTCTGTCACCTAGCGGTGCATCAAGGACATAATTCTTCTGTGCAGCAATGAGGATAATCCTCATATCACGGACCCAGTCCGAATTATTGCTACCATCATCTTTCAACTTAGTTTTCTCTAGGAACATATCAAAACTATAGGGGAGCTATAGCGCGAGCTATTGGTCTACAACATAGATATGCAAAACTATTAAGACTAAGTTCATGATAAATTAAGTTCAATTAATCAAATTACTAATGAACTCCCACTTAAATAAACATCCCTCAAGTTATCTAAGTGATACATGATCCAAATCAACTAACCCATGCCCGATCATCACGTGAGATGGGGTAGTCATCAATGGTGAACATCTCTATGTTGATCATATCTACTATATGAATCACGTTCGACCTTTCGGTCTCCAGTGTTCCAAGACCATGTCTGTACATGCTAGGCTCGTCAAGTTTAACCCAAGTATTCTGCATGTGCAAAACTGTCTTACACCCATTGTATGTGAACGTAGAGTCTATCACACCTGATCATCACGAGGTGCTTCGAAACGACGAACTTTGGCAACGGTGCATACTCGGGGAGAACACTTATATCTTGAAATTTAGTGAAGGGATCATCTTATAATGCTACCGCCGTTCTAAGCAAAATAAGATGCATAAAGGATAAACATCACATGCAATTAAAATATGTGACATGATATGGCCATCATCATCTTTTGCTTTTGATCTCCATCTCTAAAGCATCGTCATGATCTCCATCATCACCGACTCGACACCTTGATCTCCATCGTTGCGTCGGGGTCGTCTTGCCAACTATTGCTTCTACAACTATTGCTAACGCATAGCGATAAAGTAAAGCAATTACATGGCGCTTGCATTTCATACAATAAAGAGACAACCCTAAGGCTCCTGCTGGTTGTCGATATTACAAAACATGATCAACTCATACATCAACATATATCACATCATATCTTGACCATATCACATCACAACATGCCCTGCAAAAACAAGTTAGACGTCCTCTACTTTGTTGTTGCAAGTTTTACGTGGCTGCTATGGGCTTCTAGCAAGAACCATTCTTACCTACGCAAAAACCACAATGGTGATTCATCAAGTTTGCTGTTTTAACCTTCTTCAAGGACCGGCCGTGGTAAAATTCGATTCAACTAAAGTAGGAGAAACAGACACCCGCCAGCCACCTTTATGCAAAACTAGTTGCATGTATATACATAGCCAGGAGCCTACACGGTTGCTTGCTGGGGTTGCTCTCTTCACACTCTCTCGCACAAAATGACTGTGGCCACATCTCTAACATCCGGGCGGATCACGTCCGCCGGGGGAAGGGGTGGATGCTTTGTGTAGATGCGGTCACCGTCGCTGACGGCGAAAACCCACTATCGGCGCGTCCCGATCAGGGTCCCCGCCGTTCTCTCTCACAAAGCCGGTGTGGTTGCCTTCGTCCCTTGCTCACTGCCACGACGTGGGCAGTTGCCGCCTCCCGCCGCCCTCCTCTAAGCTAGCTACATCCCGACATCCCTCAGGTGCAACTTCCTTTACAACCGGCTTGCACCACTGCCCCAGCTGCCCACATCGCTCCATGTGGATATTTCTCTACTTCTTTGCCCCGCACGTACCTCTACTCTCTTCTATTGTATTTGTGATGAGTTTATGTCTCATCAACTAGTCCCACTAGTCTTATTCTAATCACGCTTCTTCAATTTCTTTGCCACAGGGATGCTCAGCTCGATTTTAGTGAAATTGCACAAAATGATCCGATGGTCAAAGGGTTGCAAACTTCATTTCTTCGGAAGGTTCAACGTCGCCAACAAATTAAAGCCCGGTTAGGATTTAGGGTTCAAGGCCTAGGGACTGCATGGATCGTTTTTTTTCTTTAGCTGTCTCTGTTCCAAAATAAGTGTCAACTTTAGTAGTACAACTTTGTACTAAAGTTGGCATAAAGTTGAGACACTTATTTTGGAACGGAGGGAGTACATATTGGCTATGATCTGTGAATCATTGAGATGCAATAGCATGCATGTTAGTCTCCGTTGTATTTGATGGAATGTTGCAACGAGGCAACCTTGGACGCAAGATACATGAAACAGAAGCTGGAAGCTTCATAGCATTGTACAAATTTATCTCACTGAGAAATTACAGTACGTACTATGTACTACTACTAAAGAGTTAGGTGTCGCATGGTGTCCAGAAAATATGGTGATAGTGTGAGGTGGGCCATGTAATCACTGAGCTGCCGTGTTTTCACTGCTTTCACACTCCTCCACTGTAAGAGTGGAGAAAATTGTAAAGAGTGGAGACGCTCCACCTCCTTTCGCCGAAACATGTGACATCCAGCATCCGGTGCACGTGTCATGCACGAAAGTAAAGTGTATAGTGCAACTGAGACTCAGCACGCTCGTACCACCTCAGTAATAATGACCAATGAGCCGTCAAATCACATAGACCCGACAGTAAGTTGGACGGACGAAGCAACCATCACTCTTCGTTGAATCTGCTTCTCCCTTCAACGCAGGCGCCAGTGAGAGGTCACGTCCGCTCTACACGGGCATGAACGCGGCACTGATTCTCTGGAGCGGCGCTGACCATTTCGGGCGGGAAGCGCACACGGCCGATGGAGGGGGTTTGGGTGGGCCAGGGTGGTCAGGAGCGGGCGTGGCTGCTGTCCCGACCGGACGCCCGGAAATGAGAGGATGCACCGACTCTCACAGCTAAATCGTAGTACTACACACAATCTCTCTGTAGGTCGATGTGTCGCTCTCTCTAACACACACACGCTGTTAAAAATAAACACACACACGCACACACAGGTTCATGCGCCGGCGGTCAACCGCTATATCTACAGCTGCGGGATTTGACGCACGCGGCTACCGGATTTGGAGCATTCTGGCCACCTGCGACTGCGCCTTGCCATGGATTGTCCGGGTACCGGGTCGCACAACAATGGCAATGCCTGCCGGATTTAGTTGTTGTTCACTTCGGAGGGTCATGTACCACACGTGAACGATAGTAAGTGTGACCGGGAGGCGTGGAGCGTTAATTGCGAATTGACTCCTTCGAGTGTTAAATTTTCTTCGCGTATTAGCATTGCCCTCCGTCACAGTTTACAGGGAGCGCTTCAATTCTCATGCATTTCCACCATCGGAGGGATTTTAGGTGCGTTTGGTTTAATGACCAACAATGGCAATGCCTGCCGGATTTAGTTGTTGTTCACTTCGGAGGGTCATGTACCACACGTGAACGATAGTAAGTGTGACCGGGAGGCGTGGAGCGTTAATTGCGAATTGACTCCTTCGAGTGTTAAATTTTCTTCGCGTATTAGCATTGCCCTCCGTCACAGTTTACAGGGAGCGCTTCAATTCTCATGCATTTCCACCACCGGAGGGATTTTAGGCGCATTTGGTTTAATGCCCAATTAATTAGGGCATCGTAACCGCAACCAAGCCCAAAATTTTCTCTCCATGCAAGTGTGTACGCGGGGTGGAATAAATGCATGCATGTGTGTACGTGGATTGAAAGCACTCCATGCATGTGTGTACGCATTAATTTCTCCAGTAATTGGGCGCCATGCTATAACTCCCGATGCTATTTTTCAGTCCAATCGCTAATCACCTTGGTCCAAGAGATTGTTGATGCGTGCCTTGTAAACTACGATGGAGGGAGAAATTAAATAAAGAGTTCCGTTTCGTGCACAATTTAAAATGATTTTTATGGAGAGAAAAAGATAACCACTCCAACTATATAGGAGTATATACTAGCAAGATGCCCGTGCGTTGCACGGAACATCAAGATGCATTTGTATGAGTAGTTGTATCTTGTGGGAGAAAAGGATGAACGAGGGAAGGCCTTATTTGCAAATGTGGAGAGGGGTGTGGGTATCTTTTTGCAAAATTGCCATAGTTTCCTTCCTATCCGTCAGATATAAATCGGACGACCTATATTGCAGGATGGCAGGCACACCATCATCACCAACTCTATTTTTTATAAGAGTAGAGATATAGATATAGAGAGTAGAGATATGCTGCAGCCTCAGCGCTTGTTTTCTAGGGTTTTCTCTCTTCACACTCTCTCCACTATATATATATATATATACTAGCAAGATGCCCGTGCATTGCACGGAACATCAAGATGCATTTGTATGAGTAGTTTATCTTGTGAGAGAAAAGGATGAATGAGGAAAGTCCTTATCTGCCAGTGTGGAGAGAGGTGTGGGTATCTTTTTGCAAAATTTGCCATAGTTTGCTTTCTATCCGTCAGATATAGATCAGACGGTCTATATTACACGATGGCAGGCACACCATCATCACCAACTCGGTCTTTTATAAGAGTAGAGATACACGCTGGAGCCTCAGCGCTTGCAGTTGCTCTCTTCACACTCCCACCCTCTCCAGATCTAAATAAGACTGCGTTGGCCTCTCTCCCCTCACTGCTGGTCAAAGAGCCGGCATCATCCCATCCACCGGGAAAGGGAAGGAGGCTTAACTTTGTCGCCATCGGCGAGGGAGGGAATCCACTACCGGCACCGTTGTTCTCTTTCACCCAGCGGTGGTGTGGGAGGGCCTCCGACCCCTTCTTCCTCGCTGCCGTACATAGTGTGGGCAGATCGGCCTCTCGCCGCCCACTGAGCCACACACCGAGAACCTTAAGGTATAATTTACTTAATCCACATGCATTGCTCTAGCTGCATGTGGATTTTTTCGCTTTTGCACTCGAATCTAGGTGTTTGATCAAACAGGAAAGTAGTGGGGAAAGTTGTATAGCATGAATCTAGGATGTGGTTCAAAGAGGAAAGGAAGGGGGAAAGTAGTACAGGCTGGCTATCCAACACCTACGTTGGTCGAAAAGGGAAAACAATGTGCAGTACACACATCTGTAACGAACTGATCTTTCTGTGGGTGGGGGACAAGGCTGCAGAGTTTGAGCAGGACTAGATTTGCTGCCCTCACATAGGGAAAGGTGTCTAAAGATAACAAAACTGGGACCAACACAAATATGCTCCTTGGTTGTTTGTTCTTTATTGCAACAGACTATGCATCACCCCTTTATACATCGGTAGATGCACATGGTGCTGGTGCGTCCACTGTCCCGTACAACTCTTTAGCTGTTGTTAATCTAATAATGCCACTGGAAAATTGATGCAATGCCACAGTTAAAAGCAAATTACATGTTTAACGAATTTATGAATCAATGCCACTGTTTGAGAAATGCTACTGTCTTGCTTTCTTTCCCATTTAGATAAGTTACATGCTTCTTTTTGTGGGCTTCTGTGTCATCCATCGTTATTGACCAGTAATTGTTTCCTTTGCACCTCTGTGTAAACAGGGTTATCTACCTCACCTCGTTGCTATTGCGATCTTTTGTTGCACTGTACAAAACACTTTTGTTTTAAGAGTGTTTTGTGTAGTTCAACCAAAATGTCACACCGACAATGTTGCTTGATTGCTTGATCTTAGTGGAACTACAGAAGAGGAGATCTGACTTCCTATCAGTGTTGGCAAATTTGTTTCAGATCTTCTTCTTGTGAGTTGTTTGAATTCCGCATCATGATAGGTCAGTACTGGCCTTCTTCCACATGATTGTGCAGTGTGCTTTCATATATTTTGTGATGCCCCCGGCTTAATCGTGCACTAATCATACACGCAAATGCACACGATCAAGCCTAAGGACTCACTTGAAGGAATCACAACACAACTCTAAAACATAAATAAAGGCATACAAGCATTATATTACAAGCCAGGGCCTCGAGGGCTCGAATACATAAGCTAGATGTCAACAAGCATCAGCAGAAGCATTAGATATCTGAGTACAGATATAAAAGAGAAACAGATAAGCCTTTAAGAAAGCGGTTCAAAACAAAAGCTACGATCGAAAAGGCGCATGCCTCCTGCCTGGGACCCTCTGAACCTACTCCTGGTCGTCGGTCAACTCAAAGTAGTAACCACCCTCGGGGTGGTAGTAGTAGTCGTCGGCGGGGGCAGCTATCTCAGGGGCTCTGTCATCTGGTTGCATCAAACGGATATGGGGGAAAAGAGGAAGCAAAGCAACCATGAGTACTCATCCGAAGTACTCAGCAAGCAAGGATCTACACTACATATGCAACATTATCAAAGAAAGGCTATATATGTGGACTGGGCTGCAGAAATGCCAGATTAGAGGGAGGGCCTAGTCCTATCGAAGACTAGCATCTTCATCGGTCTTGCATCATTAGAAGAGTGTAGATTAGCACAGTATAAAGTAGTAGTAGTAGTGTTATCAACCTCACCCAGAGATCCTTCCTCAACTCCCTGCGAGAAAGCAATCCCAGAGCCATACTATCCATATCTCATCATAAGTATCCTGTTCTAGTTGTATCGATCGGGATACAACTCCGAGCGTCCGTTACCGAGGATCCGACTATGCATAGATGTTTTGTTCCCTGCAGGGGTGCACCAACTTACCCACCACGCTCGATTAACTCCGGCCGAACACACTTTTCTGGGTCATGCCCGGCCTCGGCCAAACGATACGCTGCAACCCGACCTAGGCTTAACAGAGAGGTCAGCACGCCGGACTAAACCTATGCACCCAGGGGTCTTGGGCCATCGCCTCGGACACTCCTGCACGTTGCGAGGGCGGCCGTGAGCAGACCTAGCAACCCCCACTATCAAGGCGGTTGCTTTACGCGGTCCAACCCGGCGCGTGCCGCTCAGCCGCTGATGTCCATTAAGCTTCGGCTGATGCATATGACGCAGAGTGCCCATAACTTATCCCACGTGATGGTTAGTGCTATCGGGCCAGAGGCCCACTCGGATCAAATATCCAAATCGTTAGTGTATTGGGGGTTTGCGGTAACGACCAGAGACTCACGATTGATATGACCCCGTCGCCCCGTCTCGAGGACTTGCGGCAAGGGCTAAGAATGCCCGGCCACGCCTCGTAATTATCTCACGGGCACCCTCCAGGTCAACCCGTCTCCACATCACTCGCATCTTATGCTCGCTCGGGTACTCCTCAGGGTCGACCCGACTTTCCAAGTAACAGTTGTAAAGTCCAAGTATCCGTGTCCATAACATCAGGGGAATCTGAGGTATCATCCTCGTTGGATTCCTACTCGATGTATCCGTCAAGGTGAACTCGGAGGAATCACCCTCGGCTGGGTTCACACTTGAGGTGTTGCACGACAACGTCGTTAATGGGAGTGGTGAAGGAGGAATCACCCGCGATGACCCCGACCGAATAGCTACTCTACAGAGTTAACATCAAAAGTGCTAAACGAGGTATCACCCTCAGCACTCGATAGTAATGCTGCAGTGTCGTACAACTAAGGGGGTGATGTGCGGTGCCGGGGCCTGGTTGTCGATCACGTTGATCGAGTCATCTGATAATCTAGCGGGGGCAACTGGGTCAAAGTGGGGTCTCTGGTGGGTCTCTATCCACCCTATACTAAGCAGTTTAGGATAAGCAGGTAGGTATCAACAGCAGTTACAAAAACAGGCTATGCATCAGAAATAGGATAACCAATAGCAGCAACAAATTCTAATGCAAGCATAAGAGAGAAAGAATAGGCGATATAGGCATGTTCAAGGGGGGTGCTTGCCTGGAAGCTCTGCGGCAAAAGCAAGGTCGTCAACGGTGTCGTCGGGTTCCTGAGCTATGTCGGTCTCGGGGTCTATCGGAATAGAAGAGGGGGAAGAAAAAATAAATAAAAGGCAGATAATTGCAATCACAGATGCATGGCATGGTAGCACGTTATACGAGGGATGCCCTAATGCAGTACTACGCAAGTTAGTGGGAGCGGGAATTTATCCAGGAGTGTTCTCCCAGCTCCGGGTGATTATCGGACAGATGAAACGAAGGGGAAAGTTCCATGTTCATCATGCTAGAGGCATGTGACAGGTATGAGGAGGGCATATTCGGATTCGCCTCATCATTCTGAGCAACTTTCATGTAGAAAACTTTTTCATCCGAGTTACGGTTTATTTTATATGATTTTGCCAAAGTTTTATTCATTTTCTAGAATTTCCTGTTTATTTTTAATTCGAAATTATAAATAGCAAAAGTGCTAAATGCACCCAGCACAGTGTACACAAAAGTGTTCACAGTGGCTGAGAGGTGGGGCCAGTTGACTAAGTCAACCGCCCAGTCAGCAGAGGCTGACATATGGGTCCAGCCTGCTGAGTCAGCAGCTGACTGGGTCAATCTTATCCACTAAAACAGTGGAGGGGCCCCACATGTCAGTGTCTCAGCAGTGTTAATCAGTGTTTTAGATTTAACAAAGATTAATTAGCAGTCGGACCCCACCTGTCAGTGACTGATTAGTAATTTAATTAATTTTAATTATAAAAACATTTTAATTAGTTTAATTAAGCGGTGGGGCCCACTTGTCAGTGGCAGTGGCTGCCATGTCACCATAGTTGACCAGGTCAACTGGTCAACCAGGGCCCCTGGGCCCACTTGCCAGCGACCCAGGGGGTGGCCTAGGTGGTGCCACATCGGCGTCAGCCGGCGGCAAGCCGCCGACGTCCAAACGCACGGCGGCGACCTCGAGATCTCGTCGGAAAGCGCGCACAGGGGGTCATTTTGCGCGCGCTTGGGCGTGTTGGAACGGGCGTTCGACGCCGCATCATTTGGTGGCGGTGGCCGGAAACGGGCGCTGCGACATCGCCGGCGGCGAGATGCTCGGGCGAGCTACGGCAACAGCGGAACGATGCACTAACGAGCGATCTGAAAAGTTAGGCGTGCTCTACACGGCGCGGTGAAGCTAACGGACACATGCCTGTGACCATTTGGTCACCGGAGCCTCGCCGTCGACGAGCTCCGTGGCGACGGGCTCGGGCTTGTGTGGAACAGCAGCTACGGCATGCCGGAGCAGGGAGAAGAGAGCGGGGAGGAGCTGCGGCTCACCTTGCAGCTAAGAAAAGCCCTTGATGGGTTTAGTAGCTGTAGGGGTGGCCGGAGTCGAAGGAGCTCATCGACGGTCGAGGCGGAAGGGGGCGGCTCGATCCACGGCTTGGGGTGCTCCCTTGCTTGCGCTCGCGGACGGGGACGGGGTAGACGGCGACGACGGAGACGATGGGCACGATGGTGAGGCGAACGGGGCTCGGTGGTCGCGAGGACGAGCGAGGCACGGCGGAGACCGCGTCGGCCTCCTCTCCAAAACGAGGGAGAGGGAGAGGGAGAAAGGGAGAGTGGGTGAGGGAGAGTGGCCAGGGAGGAGGGATGGCTCGGCCTTATCCTCTCGGGGCGCCCTGTGGCGGCAGGTGTCGAGGAGCGGCCGGAGGAGCGCGCGGCGGCCACAGCGCAGGCGACACGCGCAGAGAGAGAGTGGGAGGTGGGAGAAAAGGCTAGCTGGGCTAGGCCGTGCCACTATGCACTTAGGCCCAGCTCGCTGTAGCTGTTAGGGCCTTTTTCCTTTTTCTATTTTGTTTTTCTGTTTTTCTTTTTCAGAGACGGTTTTTGAATTAAAATGAGCTGCCAAATGATTTTGTACAAATGTGAAACTTGGTCACATAAGTACAATGGAATATTATGCACGGCCACATAAAGTTTGGGCAATTTTTGGAATTCATTTGAATTTTTCATAATTGGAATTGGCATTTTAAAAAGTTGTTTTGCACTATAATAATTGCTACGGTCCATCTTAGCATTGAGGTGATGTTGTTTTCCTTAACAATAAATTGTTTTGGAATATTTGCTAAATGATGAACATTTTTCCAGCAACTTTTGTGCAACTTGAAATTTCACTTTGAATTTGAATAGAATTCAAAGAAGGAATTTGAAATGAGATATTAATCCTATATGATTAAGCTTTGTAAATCAAGATGACTTGGCACTGATCATAAGGGATTACTGTAGTGTGATGCTGGGGATGTTACAAATCTCCTCCACTACAAGAAATCTCGTCCCGAGATTTAAGTGAGGGAGTAAAGGGTAACTTTAGGAGAACTGACCCTTATAGGGTTAATTATCTGGTGAACTATTCAGGAAATGTGATGGAAGTATCTCTTGAGTTGAAACTTAAGAAAACATCGAGAGTAAAGTGTGAAGGTACAGTAGGAAGTTTCAAGCGAATGGGCAAATGATCGATACCTGAACAGAGTGTGAGAAGGGGGTTCAGAGCATCGGGAATAGATCATCTCTCGGAGGGTGGCTCGTGACAACACACAAAGCCAAAAGCAAAGGATACTTCGGAATCAAGGATGTACAGGAGAGTCAGGTTCCGATCCTGTGGAACTGTGATGAGGGTCGATCGAGAGTAGGGAGACCGGTGTCATCTTAACGGTCACAACATCAAGGTATGTCAGAGGATAGTCTGTCAGTTATGTCGGTAACAACATCGGTACCAAGGGCGAGGGACAAAGAGAACCATTTTCCTGCTCGTAAGAATGAGGTGGGCCAATAGGCAAAGTTCTCGTCCATCGGGGGTTACCAGAATGTCATCAACAATATTACCAGGGTCTCACTGACAAGGTTGTACACCGGGGTGTTTATAAGCAGGAAATTATTTCTGCTTATATCATATAGATCACAAGAAAGGTTAAACAAACCAATGGAAAGGAAAATGTGTTTATACACAAGAATTAGGAGTGTATCTTTCACCAAGGAAAAGTAGAGCATGATATACAAGTCAGAATAACAAGTACATCAGTATTTAGATAAAGGGGCAAGGGAATTCATGATGTTATCCATACAATGGTGTTTGGATAATAGAGCAAGAAACATTTGGCAATGTGCCTCCAATGTTCTTGTTGATATTCGGAATACCATAGTCATGCTTCGAGGTAGCATTGGTAGGGTGTTTCACGTAAAAGATTGGATCCGAAGAGCACAAGAGTTACAAAGGAACAATTACAAGAATAGCAGGGAACTCAATGTCAGAGCAAAACATGACCAAGTCTGTGTTGGTAGGAAGTCAAGGATGTTGTCGATGATAACACAAATCATCGAGGGGCAATGATGGTATTCCTCACCATGAATTCAATTGATAACTTGGAAGAAGTCAAAGTGTTGACGGTGATCACATCACATTTGTCGAGGGGTTTCAAGAGAATGCAATCGAACCGTGACAACATTTAGCAAGGGAATGACGAAGCGAAAGGTTATTGAAACCACGGATACGACACAAGCTCAAAATCAAGCTTGTTGTTCGAGGTGAAATGATAATATGAGGAAGATCGGCGTAAGCTTCGCTCATTGTCGAAAAGTTGTGCTCCGGGAATAAGAACCAGGTAGCACGGTTAAAATTCAGCACGATGATGATATAGCCGATCAGGCTAGGAATGATGTGATGGAGTATTAAACTTCCCAGTAACAAGTACTAGGGATAATACCCGAAGGTAAATCAGAGTAGAGGTTGGACGGGTGAAATGATCTGCAGAGGACAAGTATTTTATCTTGTCCGGGAAATGGAATCAAGGAGAAAATATGGTCGGAACCACGATTGCAAAGGATCAATTCAAAGATACAAGATGAACTTTTACCAAGGGAACAATTATTTTTACGAGCAGCTTCCATGATGAGTTCTACATCGGGTCCATGGGCATGAACACAAAGGTTCAAGGTCGACTCCCACTTCTTCAATGCATAACTTTCATTCACTCCTCGTTTTCGAAGGAATTGTAGTGCAGAAGATTTATCTGGTGAAGCACCAGAAGAGTATGACTCACATAACTTTCGAGTTCACACGGATTAGGGAAAGCATAGGTTCAACCCGTAGGGGTATCTTAGGAACATATACCACGAACTTCAGGAGTACTTAACACAGGCTCGACAGTAAAGCATGGTTGACAATAGGAGAGGATACAATTTACCAAAGGCATTATGTATCAGGGGAGAACTCAAAAGATTTTAGATGTTAAGGACACTGTAGGATAACAACCCAACAATGGATCTGGCGATTCACGACGGATTTGATGTGAGTATCGGTAGTCAATCAGAGGAAGAAGGAATGCAAAGGCATTGGCTTATATAAACATCTGAATAATTCGATGCTTAAAATACAAAGAAAATTTTGATTTCTAGATCGGTGTATCAGAATCAAATGCTCTGATCGAAGATGGATAGGTTGAACAGACTTAGAGGCACACCCAATCAAATCTTGATTGGGCAAGAACCAGCTCATATCCGGAACGATGTCTGAGTTGGAAAGAAAATTTCTAAGGATTAATTGATGGTTGCGAGTATTCGCAGACACATTGAATCCATAGGAACAGAATGACAATCACAAAGGATTTTAATAAATATTGCTAGATGTGTGGAATTAACCATAATGCCAGCAGGCAAGGAGAATCAAGGGCAATAGGCTGCAGAGGATTTTTGGGAGATCAGATAGCATTTCCAAGTATTTTGGAAAGCATATGAACAACTGGGGATTAAGGTACAGACGGCAAGGATGTTATCCATGGGGATTTATCGGTGGTCAGGAACTGCAAAGCAGTGGGCACAGGGTCTCGGGAAACATCGAGGAGTATCTGCAGAATCTTCTGGCGAAGCAAGCGATCATCTGTAGTGAAGGGGCTCTCCGGGATGAAGTGGTTACGAGAGCCTAACGTCAGAGTTAGTAAAATCTTTAACCCGAATAGACGAGAGATCAGAGTCCCAGAGTATAGACGAGGAATAAAAGATCCTAATACCACCCAATTGGCGACGTGGGCCCGTAAGCCACACAGCCAAGTTAGTAAAACGGTTTTCGGATACTAGACTCAACTTCGGCCAAGGAGTTGGAAAGGGGGGATCCTACAGGCAGTCGGCTCTGATACCAACTTGTGACGCCCCCGGCTTAATCGTGCACTAATCATACACGCAAATGCACACGATCAAGCCTAAGGACTCACTTGAAGGAATCACAACACAACTCTAAAACATAAATAAAGGCATACAAGCATTATATTACAAGCCAGGGCCTTGAGGGCTCGAATACATATGCTTGATATCAACAAGCATCAGCGGAAGCGTTAGATATCTGAGTACAGATATAAAAGAGAAACAGATAAGCCTTTAAGAAGGTGGTGCAAAACAAAAGCTACGATCGAAAAGGCGTAGGCCTCCAGCCTGGGACCCTCCGAACCTACTCCTGGTCGTCGGTTAACTCGAAGTAGTAACCACCCTCGGGGTGGTAGTAGTAGTCGTTGGCGGGGGCAGCTGTCTCAGGGGCTCCGTCATCTGGTTGCATCAAATGGATATGGGGAAAAAGAGGGAGCAAAGCAACCGTGAGTACTCATCCGAAGTACTCAGCAAGAAAGGATCTACGCTACATATGCAACATTATCAAAGAAAGGCTGTATATGTGGACTGGGTTGCAGAAATGACAGATTAGAGGGAAGGCCTAGTCTTATCGAAGACTAGCATCTTCATCAGTCTTGCAGCATCAGAAGAGTGTAGATTAGCACAGTATAAAGTAGTAGTAGTGTTATCAACCTCGCCCAGAGAGCCTTCCTCGACTCCCTGCGAGAAAGTAATCCCAGAGCCATACTATCCATATCTCATCATAAGTATCCAGTTCTAGTTGTATCGATCGGGATACAACTCCGAGCGTCCGTTACCGAGGATCCGGCTATGCATAGATGTTTTCTTCCCTGCAGGGGTGCACGAACTTACCCACCACGCTCGATTAACTCCGGCCGAACATACTTTTCTGGGTCATGCCCGACCTCGGCCAAACGATACGCTGCAACCCGACCTAGGCTTAACAGAGAGGTCAGCACGCCGAACTAAACCTATGCACCCAGGGGTCTTGGGCCATCGGCTCGGACGCTCCTGCACGTTGCGAGGGCGGCCGTGAGCAGACCTAGCAACCCACACTATCAAGGCGGTTGCTTAACGCGGTCCAACCCGGCGCGCGCCGCTCAGCCGCTGACGTCCATTAAGCTTTGGCTGATGCATACGACGCAGAGTGCCCATAACTTATCCCACGTGATGGTTAGTGCTATCGGGCCAGAGGCCCACTCGGATCAAATATCCAAATCGTTAGTGTATTGGGGGTTTGCGGTAATGAGCAGAGACTCACGATCGATGTGACCCCGTCGCCCCGTCTCGAGGACTTGCGGCAAGGGCTAAGAATGCCCGGCCATGCCTCGTAATTATCTCACGGGCACCCTCCAGGTCAACCCGTCTCCACATCACTCGCATCTTATGCTCGCTCGGGTACCCCTCAGGGTCGACCCGACTTTCCAAGTAACAGTTGTAAAGTCCTAGTATCCGTGTCCATAACATCAGGGGAATCTGAGGTATCACCCTCGTTGGATTCCTACTCGATGTATCCGTCAAGGTGAACTCGGAGGAATCACCCTCGGCTGGGTTCACACTTGAGGTGTTGCACGACAACGTCGTTAATGGGAGTGGTGAAGGAGGAATCACCCTCGATGACCACAACCGAATAGCTACTCTACAGAGTTAACATCAGAAGTGCTAAATGAGGTATCACCCTCGGCACTCGATAGTAACGCTGCAGTGTCGTACAACTAAGGGGGTGATGTCCGGTGCCGGGGCCTGGTTATCGATCACGTTGATCGAGTCATCTGATAATCCAGCGGGGGCAACTGGGTCAAAGTGGGGTCTCTGGTGGGTCTCTATCCAGCCTATACTAAGCAGTTTAGGATAAGCAGGTAGGTATCAACAGCAGTTACAAAAACAGGCTATGCATCAGAAATAGGATAAGCAGTAGTGGCAACAAATTCTAATGCAAGCATAAGAGAGAAAGAATAGGCAATATAGGCATGTTCAAGGGGGGGGTGCTTGCCTGGAAGCTCTGCGGCAAAAGCAAGGTCGTCAACGGTGTCGTCGGGCTCCTGAGCTGCGTCGGTCTCGGGGTCTATCGGAATAGAAGAGGGGGAAGAAACAATAAATAAAAGGCAGACAATTGCAATCACAGATACATGGCATGGCAGCACATTATACGAGGGATGCCCTAATGCAGTACTACGCAAGTTAGTGGGAGCAGGAAATTATCCGGGAGTGTTCTCCCAGCTCAGGGTGATTATCGGACAGATGAAACGGAGGGGAAAATTCCATGTTCATCATGCTAGAGGCATGTGACAGGAATGAGGAGGGCATATTTGGATTCGGCTCGTCGTTCTGAGCAACTTTCATGTAGAAAACTTTTTCATCCGAGTTACGGTTTATTTTATATGATTTTCCAAAGTTTTATTCATTTTCTGGAATTTTCTATTTATTTTTAATTCGAAATTATAAATAGCAAAAGTGCTAAATGCACCCAGCACAGTGTACACAGAAGTGTTCACAGTGGCTGACAGGTGGGGCTAGTTGAATAAGTCAACCGCCCAGTCAGCACCCAGTCAGCAGAGGCTGACATGTGGGTCCAGCTTGCTGAGTCAGCAGCTGACTGGGTCAATCTTATCCACTGAAACAGTGGAGGGGCCCCACATGTCAGTGTCTCAGCAGTGTTAATCAGTGTTTTAGATTTAACAGAGATTAATTAGCAGTCGGACCCCACCTGTCAGTGACTGATTAGTAATTTAATTAATTTTAATTATAAAAACATTTTAATTAGTTTAATTAAGCGGTGGGGCCCACTTATCAGTGGCAGTGGCTGCCACGTCACCAGAGTTGACCAGGTCAACTGGTCAACCGGGGCCCCTGGGCCCACTTGCCAGCGACCCAGGGGGTGGCCCAGGTGGTGCCACGTCGGCGTCGGCCGGCGGCAAGCCGCTGACGTCCAAACGCACGGCGGCGACCTCGGGATCTCATCAGAAAACGCGCACAGGGGGTCATTTTGCGCGCGCTTGGGCGCGTTGGAACGGGCGTTCGACGCCGCATCATTTGGTGGCGGTGGCCGAGCCTGGGGTGGCTGGAAACGGGCGCTGCGACATCGCTGGCGGCGAGATGCTCGGCTGAGCTACGGCAACAGCGAAACGATGCACTAACGAGTGATCTGAAAAGTTAGGCATGCTCTACACGGCGCGGTGAAGCTAACGGACACATGCCTATGACCATTTGGTCACTGGAGCCTCGCTGGCGACGAGCTCCGCGGCGATGGGCTCGAGCTCGCGTGGAACAACAGCTACGGCACGCCGGAGCAGGGAGAAGAGAGCGAGGAGGAGCTACGGCTCCCCTTGCGGCTAAGAAAAGCCCTTGATGGGTTTAGTAGCTGCAGGGGTGGCCGCAGTCGAAGGAGCTCGCCCGCGGCCGAGGCGAAAGGGGGCGGCTCGATCCGCAGCCTGCGGTGCTCCCCGGCTTGCGCTCACGGACGGGGACGGGGTAGACGGCGACGGCGGAGACGATGGGCACGATGGCGAGGTGAACGAGGCTCGGTGGTCGCGAGGACGAGCGAGGCATGGCGGCGAGCGCGTCGGCCTCCTCTCCAAAATGAGGGAGAGGGAGAGGGAGAAGGGGAGAGTGGGTGAGGGAGAGTGGCCAGGGGGGATGGCTCGGCCTTATCCTCTCGGGGCGCCCTGTGGCGGCAGGTGTCGAGGAGCAGCCGGAGGAGCGCGTGGCGGCCACGGCGCAGGCGACACGCGCGGAGAGAAAGCGGGAGGAGGGAGAAAAGGCCAGCTAGGTAGGGCCATGCCACTGTGCACTTAGGCCCAGCTCGCTGTAGCTGTTAGGGCCTTTTTCCTTTTTCCATTTTGTTTTTCTGTTTTTGTTTTTTAGAGACGGTTTTTGAATTAAAATGAGCTGCCAAATGATTTTGTACAAATGTGAACTTGGTCACATAAGTACAATGGAATATTTTGCACTGCCACATAAAGTTTGGGCAATTTTTGGAATTCATTTGAATTTTTCATAAATGGAATTGGCAATTTAAAATGCTGTTTTGCACTATAATAATTGCTACTGTCCATCTTAGCATTGAGGTGATGTTGTTTTCCTTAACAATAAATTGTTTTGGAATATTTGCTAAATGATGAACATTTTTCCAGCAACTTTTGTGCAACTTGAAATTTCACTTTGAATTTGAATAGAATTCAGAGAAGGAATTTGAAATGAGATATTAATCCAATATGATTAAGCTTTGTAAATCAAGATGACTTGGCAGTGATCATAAGGGATTACTGTAGTGTGATGCTGGGGGTGTTACATGTTTGACTACTTATACGGTAATGTTGCTTGATTTTAGGGAACTGTACAAAAGGAGACCAGACTTCCAATCTGTATGTGCACCGTAATATCCCATTGAGGTAAGATAATGATATTTCGCAATTGTTGGCCTGTATATTGCTACTGTGATCAGAAAAGTAATGTTGTTGTTTAGTGCTATACTTGTGCTCCCTAATTGACATGCCAAATCTTACATTGAAGGCGAAGCTTGTCTGTTATTGAACCAAGTGATGAAGGGGAAGAACAAGCGAAAGAAGAACAAAAATCAACTCATGGTGCTGTAATGAAGCACTAGAACTGTCATGACACAAGTAATGATATAGTTTTGCATCTTAATTTATTCCTATGGTTGGAACAAGCAATTTTTTTTCCACTGTGATTTGATGCCACTCTTAGTGTAATATGTAATTATCTCTACTTGTGCAAACAGGGATCTTGTTTGAAGATAACATATATTTTAGTGGAACTGCACAAGAAGATGTTGGAAACATTAAACTAATCGAGGAGTTTATAGTAAGCATGGCAACCACAGTAGATAATAAAGGATGGTTCCGGAGAAGTGCTTCATCTACATGCTCTACACAATAAGCCTCCTGACAAAGGTTGGTACCGGCCCACGGATTTCATCCATATGATCGAGCTTTGTCATCCGTATTGGTGTTGTGCTACTGTTTAGCTATTGTCATGAGAAAGTGGTATTGTTTCACATGTTAATCTAAGGCTGCTAATAAATTGAGGCACCGGTTTGCCACCATTATAGCCACTGATAAAATTAAGTAATAATACAGTTCAAGTTGAGCTGCTGTGTTTGGTATCATATCATTTCCTATGAGGATAATGAGGATGCATCGCTTTATGACTATACATTTCATCAGTTACTCCCATTGTTAATGTAATGGTTGTTTTAAATATTTCCTTTCCTTCTTTTCGAGCAAACAGGGATGCTAGCATTTAGTTGTTCTCTTGTCTTTGCACAATAGGATCCTCCTCTGAAGAAGAAGAATATGGAGTACGTGAAGTGCCTAGTTCCGATTATGCCAGGATGAAGAAGCCAAGCCCTTCTCTTCTTATCAGAAGGAGCAGTTGAAGGATGGTTACATTACTGCCCACAAGAACAAACTAGATTAAGCTTAGAAGGACTCACAGATCTTCATCTTTGTTGCTGTGATGGCCAATACAATGTTGTTTTAGGATTCTTTCTGGTGAGTTCTATTTTTTTTAAATGTGTGCTCTGCATGGATCATGTAGGTTGCCTGTTTAAACTGTAAATTCATAATACAGTTTGCTTTGTACTAATCATTTTTTTGTATTTATGCAAACAGGGATGCTCAGCTTGATTTCAATGGGAACTACACAAAATGTTCTGATGGTTCATGCCCTCCATTATACTTCATCATGCACAATACATCGAATGTTCTCGAATCATTCATTTCCACCTCCAGCCACAAAATTAGCTACAAGATAGGAGGTGCCGATATGTTCAAGGCCTTGCAACATATAAAGGTGAAATCATACAAGCTACGCGCGGAGTTGGTTGATTTTAGTGGAACTGCATAAAAAGAACATCTCGTTTATTTAGCACGAGGTGACATGTCAATGTCCAAACTGATGGCAAACCCGGCCCATTCCACAATCGTAGGCATTTGATATTTTGGAATGGGAAAACCTTGTCAAAGTTTGCTCATTGATGTACGCAAAAATCATTTGATATTTTGGAATGGGAAAACCTTGTCAAAGTTTGCTCATTGATGTACGCAAAAGACACGCATTTGATATTTGGGAATGGACAACCTTCTCAAATTTTGCTCATTGATGTTAGCAAGAAGACATGCGTTTGATATTTTGGAACAGACGCCCTTTGCCGTCAGCAGCATCGATCGATTTTTCTTTATTCTTCAGTTGTGAAGTAAATATTGGCTCTGAGGTGTGAATCATTGAGATGCATAATCATTGATTGTTTTGAATGTTTTCTATGAATTGCCAGGTCTGTGAGTTTGATTGCAATGTACAGGCACGCTAAAAAGCTGCTCAAACTTTTTGTATGTGTGAAACTGCTACAAACGAGGTGATCACCGTGCGTCCTGAGAATAATGCTAGTACGTATTGTTTTGCATGTTCATCCAATGCCAGTGATACAAGAATTCGAACTAATCTAACTAAATTCGTTCATACACGGCCAGATTTCCTTACATTTCATACATTCTTCAACTAAAAAGGGGTGCGCTGGAGGTATAATTAATTAACCTAATCTATGATCTCCGGCGCCCATTTCCCGTGTCCGGCTGAGCCGAACAGAAGCTTCTTCGCCAGCTCAGCTCTTCGACTCCACGTCGCCGCCAAGAAGCTAATCGGCCGTCAATGTTTAACCCTCCAAGCTTGGCTTCAACCAGAGGGTAGCAGCGGTGGCCTTACTTGGACCCAAGCGGCGGCGACCTACCGTGTTCTACTCTTCCTCATTTTCTGTGTGGCGCGGCCTCGTTGGCAGCGAGGCGGGGCCTCGACGGAGCCGGCGATGTCCTTTGTCTCGTTGTCGGCGGGGCGGCGCCCCGGCGGAGCGGGGGAAATCCTCCCCCTCGTTGCCGGCAGGGCGGGGCCTCGGTGAAGCCGGCGATGTCCTCTGCCTCGTTGTTGGCGGGGCGGGGCCTCGGCGGAGCAGGGCCTCGCCGAAGCCGGCGAAGTCCTCCACCTCGTTGCCGGTGGGGCGGGGCCTCGGCAGAGCCGGCATTGTCCTCCGCCTTGTCATCGGTCTCGCCAAACAGCGCCTCGCCCGCTTCATCGCCCTCTTTGTAGGCGGCCGCAACCTCCGCCACCCGCATGCGGTACCACCAGCGCGCGAGGCGGCTCTCGCGGGCGGAGCGGTACGACTCGAGCAGTGCCTCCTGCTCCGCCCGCTCTACGGCGATCTGCTCCTCCGCCTGCAGGTGCTCCTGGAGGACATGGTGGTTGTAGGCGGCGTCGGCCTGCGCCTCCCGGAACTGCTCCTCATGCTTCTGCCTCACCATGTCCATGTATTGGGCATGGGCCTCGCCGATGGTCATGGTGCAATGAACCGGCAAGGATGGCGCGGAGGAGGGGGTTGGCGCCGGATCATTGACTACCACGTTCTCCATTGGGGCATCGTCGTCCTCCGGCTGCCTGCCGGCCATCCAGTCAGCAGCAATGGCTGCCATCTCCTTCTGGTTCGTCGTCTGCCCATCCTGAAGAGCGCTGGAGCACAAGGAAGCCATGGTGGGAGTGATGTGGACAGGAGAAAGGGAACGGAGTCGGATGACTGCAGCTATGGCCGGCGCAACAGTTTATATAGCAATGGTGGGCGGCAGAGGGACGGACGGGTGGCGCCGGAGTAGCCGCCTCGGCAACCGCGTATCATTAATGTGGGCGGTAGACGGACGGACGACACTTGTGTCGTTTGAACGCGGAGCAATCGCCTGCACCG
Source organism: Thinopyrum elongatum (assembly GCA_011799875.1). Classification (NCBI taxonomy): domain Eukaryota; kingdom Viridiplantae; phylum Streptophyta; class Magnoliopsida; order Poales; family Poaceae; genus Thinopyrum; species Thinopyrum elongatum. The sequence goes on from CM022303.1 coordinate 210,776,243, forward strand.
GGAAGCGGCGTGGGCGGCGCTGACCATTTCGGGCGGAAAGCGCGCGCGGGCGAGGGAGGGGGTCTGGGTGGGCCAAGGCAGTCAGACTCGTGCTTGGCAGCGGTCCGGTCCAGCAGCCGGACATGATGGCTCGCCAGCAAGCTCGCCGAGCTCAGCGACAACAATCAGACGATGGACCGACTAGGAGCCGGCGCCACCGCCCAAGCCGGTTCATGCCGTGTTCACCATAGAGCAGGTGCGGCCGCACTTTGATGCGCTAATGGCGGAAGAGCTACCAACGCAGGAGGACCTGTGCTGCAACCTCTGTCTCCTCAACGAGCACCGACTCGCGGAAGGACGAATCACCGGCGAACAAGTGAACGACAATGCCGTCGCGGACATGTGGCCCTATGATCCTGGCTTCCTGAATGAGCAGCGGGCGCTGTATCAGACCATCCGTAGGGCCCGCGTGGCCCTCTCCGTCGTCCTTCGAGTTGTTGCGCTCCCCGTGGCTCCGCTGTCTCGCGTTGTCAACATGGTCAACGAACATGAGGAATCAGGAGATGACTTAACTTGGAGAGGATGATAGTGGGGACCCACCAGGGCCATAGCCACACGTACGCAAGTGCCTCCTTATTATATACAACTATAATTTTTTTGCTTCCTCCTGGTTTCCTGACATCACGGTCCCTCACCATTGTCAACCTATATAGTCAATAAACGAGAGAATTGCACACGGAGCGTCCGACAGCTGGGACCTAGCAGCTCGAGCAGTATTTGTGTTTTTAGGTGTGAGAAGAGTTTTTCTTGAGCGATGTTTTTGTTGTTGTTCAGAGGAGCAGGGTATCAACTGGGCGAGCTGTGGCCCATCTAGCCCAGGCTATTATTTTATGTGGACCAAATATCCAGCCCAGATATTAATTTATTTCAAGGTGAAAATGGCTAGCCCAGCTATACTTTTTTTTGAGGAATACCTAGCCCAGGTCAACTTGTTATTCTCCGCCCCGCTAGGCTGCAAATCTTTCCTAGGAGGGATGCATTAGGCTTAACAAGAAAATGGGCTTTAAACAATAATAAATGGGATGTAATTATAAAAACTGGGCTGTAACTATAAAAAATGCACCAAACACGTAATTAGTTAAAAAAATATTATTGGATTTTGAAAATTTTAATTTCATTACTTGTTGCGCACGCAATATTTCGTTGGATTTTTACGTAATACAAATTTATTTTGAAATTATATTTAATCTGACTCAAAATTTTGGGATAAAAATATTTCGGATCCCATCAAATTATGGAAAAAAAATTGAATTCTGTGTTGAGTGGTTGGTTGAAATTATTAATCGTTGTCCTGGCTAGAAAATGGGTTGTAATTTAACAAACTGTAAATGGCCTGTAGTAAATTCCATTAGAGTTCAAAAATGGGCTGTACATTATTAGAAATCGGAAATGGGCTATATGTTCTTTGCCACACACTTGTGGGCCTAGTAAGTTGACGCGTACGCAAGGTTTTGTCAACTTATAGTCAACACAAAATTCTAACAGCAGTGGCCGTTGGATGTCCATCCAACGGATGTTGTGCTTCTTCAATCTAGGATATTCTTTCTTCAGCCGCCCAAACCACCGCCGGCAGTATCGCCTGCTACCGCCTCCCGTGACTGGCTGTGCTGCCGCGCAAGACTCACCGGCCCACCCTACTCCCATCGCCGTCCGGGCCATTCCTCTACTCACCAACACCTCCTGTTATTCTCCGGCGACGGCAGCCTCACACCGCAGCCGAAACAGTGAACCCTCGTACTCCCCTCCGCGTGGGCATCCACCTGCCTCGTCTTCCCTGGCTCCGCGTCGTTCCATTCCTAGGCCTCGCCGTCGTCCACCGCCTGGGTGCTGTCCGTGCGGCATGGTCAATGTGGTCAACGAACGACAGCCATCGGAAGAGGACTCTACGCAGTGAGGCTGACAGATGGACCCACCAGCTACATCTTCGCACGCAAGGAAGTGCGTCCATATTACGGGAAAAAAATGATTCTTTCCCATGACAGCTGGGACCCACTAGCTATATCTTCGCACGCAAGGAAGTGCGTCCTTATCCTCCCTGATAGCTGGGACCCACACGGTCGAAGCGTACGTAGCGTTGTCGTGAACGTGTATGTACATACTGGTCGATCGGTCTCTCTGCAACGATGAACCGTGGCCGAGCAAGCAGCGGCACGTGTAATAGTAGAGCCCCCGACGTAGCAGTTCAGGCAGTCCCTTCTAAACCATGTACACGTACGTATAGCCACATGCCAAAAAATACAGCCACGTACGTACATACGGGCGGGGTCTCGAACGCCTACTCATGCATACGTACGGCCAGGGCTCTTGTACATGGAGAGGCTATGGACGGCAGCAACGGCGTCCTGTTCATTGGAAGCCAACCGGCTAGGTCGGAACGGAGAAACAGCGTCCTATTCATCGGGAGGCAACAGACTAGGTCGGAATGCGTCGTGGTCATTGGGAGCCAACCGGCTTGGACGGAACAGCCGAAACGGGGTCTGGCGTACCGCAGTACGGAGGAACGGACTTGTGTTCGAGCTCCTATAGTCGAAACAGGGTGCTGTTGATCGGGAGGGGTGTGGCGTACCGCAAAATAGAGGAAACGGAGTTGTATTGGAGCGCCTAAGGTCGAAACGGGGTCCTGTTCATCGGGAGGGGTGTGGCGTACCACAAACGGGACTCCAAGGGCTACTGTTCATCCACCGTCTACTGCCTCGCTCCAGCCTCCACGGGCTACTATTCATCCACCGTCGACTTCCTCCAGCCTCCATCTGCTACTGTTCATCCACCGTCGACTTCCTCCTGCCTCCACCAGCTATTGTTCATCCATGGGGTCGCCTCCACCGGATACTGTTCAACCAGCCCTCCACGGGGTCCTGTTCATCCACCCTCCACCGGCTACTGTTCAACCAGCCCTCCATGGGGGTCCTGTTCATCCATCCCAACCGGCTCGGGTGTGGCGGCCTCCTCTCGATCGGGGTCCTGTTCATCCAGCGGCAACGGACTACTACTACTACCACGGGGTTCTGTTCATCCAACCCCCACCGGAAACTATTCATCCAACCCCCAACAATGGTCACTATTCATCAAGAGGCAGCAGGTTCGATCGGCTTCAGTTAGCAGCAGTAGCGAAGGAATCACTCGGGTTTAGTTAACATCCAGGGATCGATCGCTCGTGTTCAGTAACGTAGCTAATGCAATCGCTCTGGTTCAGTAAGCGAACACCTCGCTCGGGTTAAGTTAGAGCCCAACGCCTCTCACACACGCGCGTACGTGTACAACAGAAACGCGCAAACCTCCGTGCATCGCTCGTCCCCGACCACCCACCGTAACCGGGAACTCCCCGATATTTTCCTCACCCTCGCTTCTACCACAAATTTTTCCGTCATGGACGGCCCAAAGAATGTCTTGCAGGTGCGTCCCCGGCCCGCCCAGGACGAAAAGCCCATTTTCTGTCATGATTTTTTGTCATAGAAGTAGGAGCCCACCACATCTATGATGATAAGTGCTTTTGTCACAATTATCGTCATAGAAGTGTCACAAACATGATAGAATTTTTTTTCGTTCGGCCCAAAATGTCACGGATGTGTCTTTTTTTTGTAGTGGGTGCTTTGTGATGGGTTTGATCTTGCGGTGCTCAATCCCAGTGATAGAAGGTGACATGACACATATTTGTATCATTGTGATTAAGGATAAAACAATGGGGTTTATTCATATTGATTGGATTTACTTTGTCTACATCATGTCATCTTGCTTAAGGCGTTACTCCGTTCTTTATGAACTCATGCTGGATAGCGGTCGATGTGTGGAGTAATAGTAGTAGATGCAGGCATGAGTCAGTTTACTTGTCTTGGACGTGATGCCTATATACATGATCATTTCCTTGGATATCGTCATAATTAATTATTCGCTTTTCTATCAATTGCCCAACAGTAATTTGTTTACCCACCGTATGCTATGTTCAAGAGAGAAGCCTCTAATGAACACTATGGCCCCCGGGTCTATCTTTATCATATATTAAAATCCAAAAATACCTTGATGCAATTTTGTTTACTTTTATTTCATTTTGTGTTTTTGTCTATCTATCTATCTATCTATCTATCTATCTATCGATCACTACGAGATTTGATACTTGCAATTAACCGCTAAGGGATTGACAACCCCTTGTTTGCGTTGGCTGCAAGTATTTGTTATTTTGTGTGTAGGTACTGCTAACGAGGTGTTGTGTGGTTCTCCTACTGGATTGATAAGCTTGGTTCTTAACTGAGGGAAATATTTATCTCTACAGTATTGCATCGTCCTCTCCTCTTCGAGGAAATCCCAAGGCAGCTCACAAGTAGCACTGTGCTTATAAACACTTTGCTGCAGATATTTAGTTCTCCAGGTGTGGTTGAATTGACAACTCAACTGCTAATACTCATAAATATTCTTTGGGTTCCCTTGTGTCGAATCAATAAATTTGGGTGAAATACTACCCTCGAAGACTGTCGCGATCCCCTATACTTGTGGGTTATCATGATTGTACTGTTTGGGCTAGGCATATTTAGTTGTAGGTAGGCGTATGACGGGACTGCCATGAACTTTACATACACGGGCCTGCCCAAGATCGCATGGTAGCCGCTCTGGAAGGGGGTGACCTCGAACTGGATGTGTCGGTGTGAAAACCGGCAGACCTCGGGGTAGGCGGTCCCGAGCTGTGGATCTTGGATCGGTGGTAACAAGAACAAGGGAGATGATATTTACCCAGGTTCCGACCCTCTTGATGGAGGTAAAACCCTACGTCCTGCTCTTGTTTATATTGATGATGATGTATCGAGTACAGAGTTGATCTACCTCGAGCTCGTAAGTTGTGTTCTAACCCTAGGGCTAGGTGAACATAATTGTGATTCGGTCCCCTCTACGGGCTAAACCCCTTGGCTTATACACATGCCAGGTAGGGCATCTAGGGTTACATGGTCGGAATCCAGGGGATTGCATGGACGCGACAGGAGATGTCTTGGAGTATACGTCAAGGCTTCGACAGAGGCAGTCTTGATCACATTCCCAACATGTAGCTTCCGGAGTGCACCTTAATGGAAATGAGGGCCCACTGGCCCAGCCCGAGGACCACAGGCCGACTAGGTTAGTACCCCTGATGTCGCTTGAAACTGCGTCGGTATTTCCCCAAAGAGGAAGGGATGATGAAGTATAGCTAGGGTAGGTATTTCCCTTAGTTCTGAAACTAAGATATCAATCCAGTAGGAGAACCAAGCAACACTATGTAAACGGTACCTGCACACAAAGAACAAATACTTGCAACCCGACGCTTAAGAGGGGTTGTCAATCCCTCCTAGGTAACGGCGCCAGAAATTGGCAAGTTGACGGGAGACTATCTTGTCTTGATCCTCCCCGGTAAAAAGATAGATAAATTTGTGGTAGATTGGATAAATAGCTCTCGATAAAACGTGAAATAAAATAAGTAATAAAAAAGTGCAGCTAGGTATTTTTGGGTTTTTGTAATAATAGATCTGAAAATAAAAGCGAATAAAAATAGATCTCAAAGCAAATATGATAAAGAATAGAACCAGGGGCCGTAGATTTCACTAGTGGCTTCTCTCGAGAAATAGCACATGGTGGGTAAACAAATTACTCTTGGGCAATTGATATAAGATCGAATAATTATGACAATATCCAAGGCAATGATCAATATATAGGCATCACGTCCAAGATTAGTAGACCAAAACGATTCTGCATCTACTGCTATTACGCCACACATCGACCGCTATCCAGCATGCATCTAGTGTATTAAGTTCTTGGAGAAACGAGGTAATGCAATAAGAACGATGACATGATGTAGATGACATCTATTCATCTAGGAATAGCTCTCATCTTGTTATCCTTAATAGCAATGATACATGCGTGTCTTGCTGCCCCTTCTGTCACTGGGAAAGAACACAGCAAGATCGAACCCATCACAAAGCACCTCTTTCCATGGCAAGAAAAATCGATCTAGTTGGCCTACCTAAACCAAAGATTCGAAGAAGGAATACGAGGCTATAAATAATAATGCATATAAGAGATCAAAAGAAGACTCAAATAATATTCATGGATATAGATCTGATCATAAACTCAAAGTTCATCGGATGCCAACAAACACACCGCAAAAAGAGTTACATCAAATAGATCTCCAAGAGACCATTGTATTGAGAATCAAAAGAGAGAGAGGAACCCATCTAGCTACTACCTATGGACCCTTAGGTCTATGGTGGACTACTCACACATCATCGAAGAGGACCAATGAGGTTGATGAACCCCTCCGTGATGGTGTTAGATTGGATCTCGTGGTTCTGGAACTTGCAGCGGCTGGAATTGTGTTTCGTCGACTCCCCTAGGGTTTCTGGAATATTTGGGAATTCATAGGGCGAAGAGGCGGTGCAGGAGACCTCCGTGGGGCCCAAAACCCCCTGGGCGCGCCAAGGGCCTCTGGCGCGCCCTGGTGGGTTGTGCTCCCCACGGGCCTCCTCTCTGGTACTTTCTTGGCCCACAAGGTGTCTTCTGGTCCAGAAAAAATCTCCAAAAAGTTTCGTGGCATTTGGACTTCGTTTGGTACTGATATTCTGCGATGTAAAAAACAAGCAAAAAACAGCAACAATACTCAAGCATTTCAATACTCAAGCATATCAATAAGCAACAATGTCTTTCAAAATATCAACACTAAAGAAAGTTATCCCTAGCCCATCATGCTCAATTATTGATCCATTCATGAAATACACTCGCATATTAGCTACATCCAATGCTCAAGTATGATCATAGTGCTCCCTAGTTGGTGCTTTATAAGAGAAGATGGAGACTCAAATAAAAATAAAAATTGCATAAATTAAATAGATAGGCCCTTTGCAGAGGGAAGTAGGGATTTGTAGAGGTGCTAGCGCTCAGAGCTTAAATTGAGAGATAAAAAAGTTTGAGAGGCATACTTTTCCCGTCAACGAAAACGACCGAGTAATTCGCAACACTTTCCATGCTAGATATATCGTAGGCAGTTCCCAAACATAAAATAAAGTTTATTCTTTTTTCGACCATTCTTTCACAATCCATGGCTAGCCGTATCCACGGGTGCTTCCATGCCAAAACTTTCCAAGGAATTTATTATTTGACAACATAAAGTAAATTTCTTTTTCATTTCGGGACTGGGCATCCGTATTACTGTCGTACTCTCGTGCAATGACAAGTGAATAAACACTCATTTTGAGAATAACACATCTAGCATGGAAAATATTGGCCACCCCCTACCTCTTCATGAGCGGTACGGGCACATAAAAAGGAAATTCATTTTGAAAATTAGAGATGGCACATACAAATTTACTTAGAATGGCACGGAAATACCGCATATACGTAGGTATGGTGGACTCGTGTGGCAAAACTGGGTTTAAGGATTTTGGATGCACAAGTAGTATTTCTACTTAGTACAAGTGGAGGCTAGCTAAAAGATTGAGAAGAAACCAACCAAGAAACAAAAATTCACGTAAGCGAGCATTAAGCATAACTAACACCGAATAATGCACCATAAGTAGGATGTAATTTTATTTCATAACTATTGACTTTCGTGCTTGCATAGGGAATCACAAACCTTAATACCAATATTCTTACTAAAGCATAATTACTCACCAACATGACTCACATATCACTATAATCATATCTCAAAACTATTACAAAGAATCAAGTTTATTTTGTCCAATGATCTTCATGAAAGTTTTTATTAGATCCCTCTTGAATATCTATCACTTTGGGACTAGTTTCATATATTGCAATTGCTTTTGACAAGCTCAAACAAATTTAAGTGAAGAACATGAGCATAAAAATTTTCGTCTCTCAAAATAATATAAGTGAAGCATGAGAGAATTTCTTCAAAAATTTACTAACTCTCAAACAAATCTAAGTGAAGCATGAGAGCAGTTCTTCAAAAATATTAAAGCATATCGTGCTCAAAAAGATATAAGTGAAGCACTAGAGCAATTCCATAGCTCAAAAAAATTTAAGTGAAGCATAAAGAGCAATTCTAAGAAATCATAGAATAATTTTGGCTCTCTCAAATAGGTGTGTCCAGCAAGGATACTTGTGACAAACTAAAAAGCAAAACAAGCAAAGACTCATATAATACAAGACGCTCCAAGCAAAACTCATGATATGTGACGAATAAAAATATAGCTCCAAGTAAAATACCGATGGTCGTTAGAAGAAAGAGGGGATGCCTTCCAGGGCATCCCCAATCTTAGTTGCTTGGTTCTCCTTGAATATTAACTTGGGGTGCCATGGGCATCCCCAAGGTTAGGCTCTTTTCACTCCTTATTCCTTCATCCATCGTGATCTCACCCAAAACTTGAAAACTTCAATCACACAAAACTTAACAAAACCTTCGTGTGATCCGTTAGTATAAGAAAACCAATCTTTACTTTAATTACTGTTGCAAACCCATTAAAATTTTGTTATTACATTATATCTACTGTATTATAAGTTCTCCATGGCTTATACCCCCCGATACAATACATAGATTCATCAAAATAAGCACACAATGCAAAGAAAACAGAATCTGTCAAAAACAGAATAGTGTGTAAATATGTGAATTGTTCTCATACTTCTATTACTCAAAAATTTCTGAAAAATTCGAAAAAGATAGGAAATTTGTATATCAATCTTATGTAAAAAATCCAGGATTTTTCGTCGCTTTCGTGAATTGAAACAATTCTGTTACTGGACGCAAAAGTTTCTGTTTTTCAACAGGATCAAATCAACTATCACTAAAGCTATCCCAAAGGGCACAAATACTAAATCAAACATAAAAAACACAATCGTAACCGATGCATAATTTTTCAACACTCAAGAATAGAAATAAAAATGCAAAAATAAATTTTATTCATTGGGTTGCCTCCTAACAAGCGCTAATGTTTTATGCCCCTAGCTAGGCATAATTCATAGATTCAAGTATTGTCATCTTTAGTTTCCAATTCTTCAATCACACAACCAATATTCTTCAAAGATTTAGCATGCATATTTTTGATAATAATACTTCTAGGAATAAGATTGAAGAATTCATTCTTGCAAGTAGGGTCTCTTGCAACTTCAACAAAGTCGGGGTGAATACAAATTATCTTAAGATCTTCTTTGTTATTATTAGAAGTTGCACCCTTGTTCTTAGTGACTTGAGTAATCTTGCCAATTTTTACGGGAGTTTTTTTAATAGTTTCAGCAGAAGCAAAAGCAAAAGCCGAGCTTAAATTACTAAAAATTTCTTCCAACTTATCAATCCGAGAAGGACTCTCTCCAATTCTTTCGTTAATTGTGGTTTCCTTTTCCCTTAGTAATTTGAAAACATCGCCCGCTTTTGACCCAAATTTATTAGCAAGATTCTGCATCTTTGTATCCAAATTTTCAATTTTCTCTAAGGTGACCATCTTCTTTTCAATAGCATCAAATCTTTGCATAACATGCTCAAGAGTTAAGATTGTTTCATTAATAATGATAGGTAGTGCACCTACTAGATCTCCCATGGCATTAAAAGCATCCAAAGATGGACACATCAAGAAATTTCCATCGGTAATCATATCAAGGACGAATCTATACCAAGTGGTGATGCCCACATAAAAACTGCAAAGAAGAACAACAGTAGATTGCTTACGAACAGATCTATTATGAGCATTGCAAATCCTATACCAAGAATCTTTTAGATTCTCCCCTCCCCTTTGTTTAAAATTAAGAACCTCGTTCTCGGGGGTACACTCAATAGAGGAAGAACTAGCCATAACGACAAAGTAGGCAAACAAGATTGCAAAAAAAAATATAGAGCTGACGAGAAAACGGCGAAGGAAAAAGAGGACGAATAAAACGGCAATTTTTTGTGAAGTGGGGGAGATGAAAACGAGAGGCAAATGGCAAATAATGTAAATGCAAGGAGTTGAAATTTGTGATTAGGAACCAGATAGATGTTATGATGTCTCCCCGGCAACGGCGCCAGAAATTCCTTTTGATGTCGCTTGAAACTGCGTCGGTATTTCCCCAAAGAGGAAGGGATGATGCAGTACAGCTACGGTAGGTATTTCCCTCAGTTGTGAAACCAAGGTATCAATCCAGTAGGAGAACCAAGCAACACTATGTAAACGGTACCTGCACACAAAGAACAAATACATGCAACCCGACACTTAAGAGGGGTTGTCAATCCCTCCTAGGTAACAACGCCAGAAATTGGCAAGTTGATGGGAAACTATCTTGTCTTGATCCTCCCCGGTAAAAAGATAGATAAATTAGTGGTAGATTGGATAAATAGCTCTCGATAAAATGTGAAATAAAATAAGTAATAAAAATGTGCAACAAGGTATTTTTGAATTTTTGGAATAATAGATCTAAAAATAAAAGCAAATAAAAATAGATCTCAAAGCAAATATGATAAAGAATAGACCTGGGGGCCGTAGATTTCACTAGTGGCTTCTCTCGAGAAATAGCACACGGTGGGTAAATAAATTACTGTTGGGGAATTGATAGAAGATCGAATAATTATGACGATATCCAAGGCAATGATCAATATATAGGCATCATGTCCAAGATTAGTTGACCGAAATGATTCTGCATCTACTACTATTACTCCACACATCGACAGCTATCCAGCATGCATCTAGTGTATTAAGTTCATGGAGAAACAGAGTAATGCAATAAGAACAATGACATGATGGAGACGAGATCTATTCATGTAGGAATAGCCCCCATCTTGTTATCCTTAATAGCAATGACGCATGCATGTCTTGCTGCCCCTTCTGTCACTGGGAAAGAACACCGCAAGATTGAACCCATCACAAAGCACCTCCTCCCATGGCAAGAAAAATCGATCTAGTTGGCCTAACTAAACCAATTATTCGAAGAAGAAATACGAGGCTATAAATAATCATGCATATAAGAGATCAAAAGAAGACTCAAATAATATTCATGGATATAGATCTGATCATAAACTCAAAGTTCATCGGATCCCAACAAACACACCGCAAAAAGAGTTACATCCAATAGATCTCCAAGAGACCATTGTATTGAGATTCAAAAGAGAGAGAGAGGAAGTCATCTAGCTACTGCCTACAGACCCTTAGGTCTATTGTGGACTACTCATGCAAAATCTTAGAGGCACCAATGAGGATGATGACGCTCTCCGTGATGGTGTTAGATTGGATCTCGTGGTTCTGGAACTTGCGGCGGCTGGAATTGTGTTCCGTCGACTCCCCTAGGGTTTTTGGAATATTTGGGAATTTATAGGGTGAAGAGGCGGTGCAGGAGACCTCCATGGGGCCCACAACCCCCTGGGTGCGCTAGGAGCCTCTGCCGCGCCCTGGTGGGTTGCCCCATGGGCCTCCTCTCTAGTGCTTTCTTGGTCCACAAGGTGTCTTCTGGTCCAGAAAAAATCTCCAAAAAGTTTTGTGGCATTTGGACTTCATTTGGTACTGATATTCTGCGAAGTAAAAAACAAGAAAAAAACAACAACTGGCACTGGGCACTATGTCAATAGGTTAGTCCCAAAAAATGATATAAAGTTGCTATAAAATGAATATAAAACATCTAAGAATGATAATATAGCAGCATGGAACAATAAAAATTATAGATACGTTGGACACGTATCACCCCCTAGTCTAGGACACTGCCAGTAGGCCCCGAACTAGTCTTCTATGTCGAGGACGACCTCCTTGATGTACATAACTTCGGGTCCGAAGTTCTTGGCTCGACAGACGAGTTCCCCTTCTCTGGTAATTCGAGATTCCTCCCCTTATAAAGGATACCATGATCCCCTTCTCAAAGGAGTGGCGTTCCCCGACCATGACCTACCTAACTCGCTCAGCGCCCGAAGACACAGGGTTACTTAGCCTCGAAGGCCAGCCGCATAGGTGTGAATAGTGCTTTATAGCCTGACAACTTTATCGAAGCGGCATCGCCCATGATTGGTCAAGCAGTTACTGCTCACCCTAATCGCGACCCTAGGTGAACTTCTCATTGGCACGTCCCATCAAAATGGAGATCGTGCCCGTTTTCTTAGGGATATCATTACGATTTTGTTTCTCCCCGTACGCATAATGGCATCTTTTACAGGGAGTGGCGATTTCACCAGCGCGACAGAGGGACTCTTGGCCTTTCACCAACCTATGAGAGTAAAAATATGGCGACAGAAAGAAGTACCCTCTCATTTCCCTCGTCTGCTGCCTCTTGAGCTCCAGCGCCCAGACCCAGTCTCGCCCTCCTCCTTCATAGTGCATCCTAGCTTCCATTCCCAGCAATGGCCGACGCCACCCTCAAGGGGCACTAGGGTGGTTCCTCTGTTATGGAGGGCACCATCCTGGAGCTGCGCAGCGTGGGGTACATCCCCACGGAGGTCAACACCCGTGCGCCAGACCCCAACCAATAGGTGCCCGCTCGCAATCCAAGGGAGAGGGTGGTTTTCGTGCCCCACCTCCTCAGAGGTCTGGGGTTCCCGCTGCATCCCTTTTTGTGTGGGGTCATGTTCTACTACAGGCTGGATTTCCATCATCTAGCCCCAAATTCTATCCTCTACCTCGCCTCCTTCATCATGGTATGTGAGGCCTTCCTCCGCATCAAGCCGCACTTCGGCCTATGGAAGAAGATCTTCAGCGTCAAGCCGAAGTCAAGCGGCTCCGAGCTCGCGGAGTGCGGAGGTGCCATGATCAGCAAGAACCAGAAGGTCAGCCGATTTAAAGGCACCTTCATAGAGACCATCAAAGAGTAGCAGCGCGAGTGATTTTACATCACCGAGCCGCTTGCTGCTGGCCAGGCTGAGGTCCCATATTCTCGGCCGGGCCTCCCAGGAAGCTCATGTCCTGGAAGAAGAAGGGCCTTGACTGGGGGAACCCAGATGAGGTTGAGGCACTAACCAAAAAGATCCAATGGTGGTCTAATCAGAAAAACGTCCAGCTAGTAGACATGGTAAAAATAATGCTCCATCACCGCATCCTCCCACTCCAACTTCGGGCCACCCAATGTGGGAGCACAAGCCCGACGACGCAGGGCCCATCCACCAATTCTTTCGCTCCACCTCCGCTGGAATGTGGACGCGGCTATTCAAGCCATCAGAGGATGAATTCCCTTTGGATGAGTGAGACATCAGCTTTGAAGCCGGCTACAATGCCCCTGAGGTAATCATTCAATGCACAGATCTATACTCTGGGTTTCTTCGAGCTTTATAGACTTCGACTAATCAATTGGTCTTATATTTGCAGAAGTAGATCTCCAAGGCACAACAGGTGATGTGCCTGGCTCCACGGCCCGAGGGTGAGAGGAACCCTTCCTCACGACCCTCCTAGTCGAGGAGCCGCACGTGGTGATCCCCAAGGGGTTAAAGCCCAGAAGGGCAAGGTGGGTCTTCGGACACGGGAGACTTCGATCACCCGATCGGAGGAGACCCACGCCTCCTCCACTCACGAGGACAAAGTGGAGGAGGACACAAGGGGGAGAACCCTTCCCTCAAGGGGAAGAGGGCGGCGTCTGAGGATGCCGAGGCTCAAGTACGGCCGAAAGGCCTAAAAGGCCGCGCAAGGCCTCCACCGAGCCCGACGGCAGGCCAGCTCCGTCTTAGAAGATCACCTTCCTCGAGATGGGGAGAGAGAAGCCTGCGACCCGGAGGTATGTCATCGTCACTATGTCTGGTTTTCAACAAGTTTTTCATCAAGATACAACTCATATGAGTAATTTTTCTTCAGTCTGCCGAAGGTGCGCCTCAGCGGCGACACCTCAAGCGGTCTACCGCCCGCCAGCGGGACACCCGATCCCGTGACTCCCCCAGCTCTCGAGGTGCTGGGGGAAGAGACGTCTACTCAGTCCCCCTTGGTCAACACCGCGGGGGCCGAGATAACGGTCGTTATGGCCGAGGTTGAAACCTCGGCCAAGCAAGGCTGAGAGGATGAGATCTCCGAGGTCATCAAGGAAGGGCGGGACCAGTCATAGGCCCAGCCAAGGCCGACTCCAGCGCCAATGCTGACGTTGCTTGAGACTGCGTCGGTATTTCACCAAAGAGGAAGGGATGATTCAGCACAGCTACGGTAATTATTTCCCTCATTTATGAAACCAAGGTTATCAATCAAGTAGGAGAACCAAGCAACTCTATGGAAATGGTACCTGCACACAAAGAACAAATACTTGCAACCCGACACGTAAGAGGGGTTGTCAATCCCTCCTCAGTAAAAAGATAGATTAAATTGTATGAGATTGGATAAATAGATTTAGCAAGAACACAAAATAAAATAAGTAAAGAAAAAGTGCAGCAAGGTATTTTTTGGTTTTAGAATAATAGATCTGAAAACAATATGATAAAAGATAGACCCGGGGGCCGTAGGTTTCACTAGTGGTTTCTCTCGAGAAAATAGCATACGGTGGGTAAACAAATTACTGTTGGGCAATTAATATAAGAGCAAATAATTATGACGATATCCAAAGCAATGATCATGTATATAGGCATCACGTCCAAGATTAGTAGACCGACTCCTGCCTGCATCTACTACTATTACTCAAGACATCGACCGCTATCCAACATGCATCTAGTGCATTAAGTTCATGGAGAAACGGAGTAATGCAATAAGAACGATGACATGATGTAGACAAGATCTATTCATGTAGGAATAGACCCCATCTTTTTAATCCTTAATAGAAACAATACATGTGTGCCTCGCTACCCCTTCTGTCACTGGGTGAGGACACCGCAATATCGAACCCATCACAAAGCACCTCTTCGCATTGCAAGAAAAATCGATCTAGTTAGCCTAACTAAACCAAAGATTCAGAGAAGAAATACGAGGCTAGAACAATCATGCATATAAGAGATCAAAGAAAACTCAAATAATATTCATAGATAGATTTGATCATAAACTCTTAGTTCATCGGATCCCAACGAACACACCGTAAAAAAGTCATTACATCAAATAGATCTCCAAGAACAACGAGGAGAACATTGTATTGAGAATCAAAAAGAGAGATGAAGCCATCTAGCTACTGCCTACGGACCCGTAGGTCTATGGTGAACTACTCACGCATCATCGGAGGAGCACCAATGAGGATAATGAACCCCTCCGTGATCGTGTTCCTCTCCGACAGAGTGCCGGAATAGGGCTCTAGATTAGATCTCGAGGTTCTGAAACTTGCGGTGGCTGGAATTGTGTTTCGATTGGTTCCCTAGGGTTTCTGGAATATCTTAGAATTTATAGAGCTGAGAGGCGGTGGAGGAGACCCCCATGGGCCCCACCACCCACCTGGGCGTGCTAGGGGCCTCTAGCGCGCCCTGGTGGGTTGTGGGCCCCATGGGCCTCACCTCTGGTGTTTCCTTGGCTCCCAAGTTGTCTTCTGGTCCAAAAAAAAAAATCTCCAAAAACTTTCGATGCGTTCGGACTCGGTTTGATAGGGATATTCTGCGAAGTAAAAACCATCAACTGGCACTGGGCACTATGTCAATAGGTTAGTCCCAAAATATGATATAAAGTTCCTATAAAATGAAGGTAAAACATCAAAGAATGATAATATAATAGCATGGAACAATAAAAAATTATAGATAAGTTGGAGACGTATCAGCATCCCCAAGCTTAATTCCTGCTTGTCCTCGAGTAGGTAAATGATAAAAACAGAATTTTTGATGTGGAATGCTGCCTAACATGTTCATCACATATTCTTTTCTTTTGTAGCATGGACATCTGGACTCTTAGATGGTTCAAAACAATTGTCTATAAGTGACATGAAGACTTCAATACTCAAGCATATCAATAAGCAACCATGTCTTTCAAAATATCAACACTAAAGAAAGCTATCCCTAGCCCATCATGCTCAATCATTGATCCATTCATGAAACACACTCGCATATTAGCTACATCCAATGCACAAGTATGATCATAGTGCTCCCTAGTTGGTGCTTTATAAGAGAAGATGGAGAGTCAAATAAAATAAAAATTGCATTAAAGTAAATAGATAGGCCCTTCGTAGAGGGAAGCAAAGATTTCTAGAGGTGCCAGAGCTCAAAGGTTAAATTGAGAGATAAAATATTTTGAGAGGCATGATTTTCCGTCAATGAAAACGACCGAGTAGTTCCCAATACTTTCCATGCTAGATACATCATAGGCGGTTCCCAAACATAAAATAAAGTTTATTCCTTTTTCCACCATTCTTTCACAATCCATGGCTAGCCGTATCCACGGGTGCCTTCTATACCAACACTTTCCAAGGGATTTATTATTTGACAACATAAAGTAAATTTCTTTTTCATTTTGGGACTGGGCATCCCTATTACCACCAAACTCTCATGCAATGACAAGTGAATAAACACTCATCTTGAGAATAACACATCTAGCATGGAAAAATATTGGCCACCCCCTGCCTCTTCATGAGCGGTATGAGCACACAAAAAGGAAATTCACTTTGAAAATTAGAGTTGGTACATACAAATTTACTTAGAATGGCATGGGTTTAAGGATTTTGGATGCACAAGTAGTATTCTCACTTAGTAAAGGAAAGGCTAGCAAATAGATTGAGAAGCAACCAACCAAGAAACAAAAATTCACATAAACGAGCATTAAGCATAACTAATACTGAATAATGCACCACAAGTAGGATGTAATTTCATTGCATAACTATTGAATTTAGTGCTTGCATAGGGAATCACAAACCTTAACACCAATATTCTTACTAAAGCATAATTACTCACCAACATGACTCACATATTACTATCATCATATCTCAAAACTACTACAAATAATCAAGTTTATTTTGTCCAATGATCTTCATGAAAGTTTTTATTATATCCCTCTTGAATATCTATCACTTTGGGACTATTTTCATATATTGCCATTGCTTTTGTCAAGCTCAAACAAATTTAAGTGAAGAACATGAGCATAAAGATTTTCATCTCTCGAAATAATATAAGTGAAGCATGAGAGAATTTTTTAAAAATTTCACTAACTCTCAAAATAATCTAAGTGAAGCATGAGAGCATATTTCTTCAAAAATTAAAGCACCGTGCTCAAAAAGATATAAGTGAAGCACTAGAGGAATTCCATAGCTCAAAATATTTAAGTGAAGCACATAGAGCAATTCTAACAAATCATAGCATAATTATGACTCTCTCAAATAGGTGTGTCCAGCATGGATGATTGCGACAAACTAAAAAGCAAAACAAGCAAATGCTCATATAATACAAGATGCTCCAAGCAAAACCCATGATATGTGACGAATAAAAATATCGCTCCAAGTAAATTACCGATGGTTGTTAGAAGAAAGAGGGGATGCATTTCAGGGCATCCCCAAGCTTAATTTCTTGGTTCTCCTTGAATATTATCTTGGGGTGTCATGGGCATCCCCAAGCTTAGACTCTTTTCACTCCTTATTCCTTCATCCATCGAGATCTCACCCAAAACTTGAAAACTTCAATCACACAAAACTTAACAAAACCTTCGTGAGATCCGTTAGTATAAGAAAACCAATCTTTGCTTTTAGTACTATTAAAAACCCATTCATATTTTTTTATTGCATTATACCAACTGTATTCTAACTTTACCATGGCTTATACCCCCGATACAATCCATAGATTCATCAAAATAAGCACACAATGCAACAAAAAAACAAAATTTGTCAATAACAAAACAGTCTGTAAAGACTCGAATTTTACTTATACTTCTACAACTCCAAAAATTCTGAACAAATAGGAAAACAGAGGCAATTTTTATATGAATCTTGTGTAAAAAATTCATAATTTTTCGTCGCTTCTGTGAATTTTATGAGACTTGAATTTTACTCATACTTCTGCAACTCCAAAAATTCTAAACAAATACTTGCAACCCGATGCGTAAGATGGGTTGTTAATCCCTGCTCGGTAAAAAGACAGAGTAAAATTGTATGAGACTGGATAAATAGATCTAGCAAGAACACAAAATAAAATAAGTAAATAAAAAGTGCAGAAAGGTATTTTTGGGTGTTTGGAATAATAGATCTGAAAACAATATGATAAAAGATAGACCCCGGGGGCCGTAGGTTTCACTAGTGGGTTCTCTCGAGAAAATAACATACGGTGGGTAAGCAAATTACTGTTGGGCAATTGATAGAAGAGCAAATAATTATGACGATATCCAAGGCAATGATCATGAATATAGGCATCACGTCCAAGATTAGTAGACCGACTCCTGCCTGCATCTACTACTATTACTCCACAAACCGACCGCTATCCAGCATGCATCTAGTGTATTAAGTTCATGGAGAAACGAAGTAATGCAATAAGAACGATGACATGATGTAGACAAGATCTATTCATGTAGGAATATACCCCATATTTTTAACCTTAATAACAACGATACATGCGTGCCTCACTACCCTTTTGTCACTGGGTGAGGACACCGCAAGATCGAACCCATCACAAAGCACCTCTTCCCATTGCAAGAAAAATCGATCTAGTTGGCTTAACTAAACCAAAGATTCAGATAAGAAATACAAGGCTATAACAATCATGCATATAAGAGATCAAAGAAAACTCAAATAATATTCATAGATAGATTTGATCATAAACTCGCACTTCATCGGATCCCAACAAACACACCGCAAAAAAAGTCATTACATCAAATAGATCTCCAAGTACAACGAGGAGAACATTGTATTGAGAATCAAAAAGAGAGAAGAAGTCATCTAGCTACGGACCCATAGGTCTATGGTGAACTACTCACGCATCATCGGAGGAGCACCATTGAGGATGATGAACCCTTCCGTGATCGTGTTCCCCTCCGATAGAGTGCCAGAATAGTGCTCTAGATTGGATCTCGTGGTTCTGGAACTTGGGCGGCTGGAATTGTGTTTCGATTGGTTCCCTAGGGTTTCTAGAATATCTAAGAATTTATAGAGCTGAGAGGCTGTGAAGGAGACCCCCATTGTCCCCACCACCCACCTGGGCATGCCAGGGGCCTCTGGCGCGCCCTGGCGGGTTCTGGGCCCCATGGGCCTCCCGTCTGGTGCTTCCTTGGCTCCCAAGTTGTCTTCTGGTCCAAAAAAAATCTCCAAAAAGTTTTGCTGCGTTTGGACTCCGTTTGATCGGGATATTCTGCGAAGTAAAAAACAAGAAAAAAACAGCAACTGGCACTGGGCACTATGTCAATAGGTTAGTCCCAAAAAATGATATAAAGTTGCTATCAAATGAAGGTAAAACATCCAAGAATGGTAATATAATAGCATGGAACAATAAAAAATTATAGATACGTTGGAGACGTATTAGCATCCCCAAGCTTAATTCCTGCTCGTCCTCGATTAGGTAAATGATAAAAACAGAATTTTTGATGTGGAATGCTGCCTAACATGTTCAGCACATATTCTTTTCTTTTGTAGCATGGACATTTGGACACTTAGATGGTTCAAAGCAATAGTCTATAATTGACATGAAGACTTCAATACTCAAGCATATCAATAAGCAACCATGTCTTTCAAAATATCAACACTAAAGAAAGCAATCCCTAGCCCATCATGCTCAATCATTGATCCATTCATGAAACACACTCGAATATTTGCTACATCCAATGCACAAGTATGATCATAGTGCTCCCTATAAGAGAAGATGGAGACTCAAATAAAATAAAATTTGCATAAAAGTAAGTAGATAGGCCCTTCGTAGAGGGAAACAGAGATTTGTAGAGGTGCCAGAGCTCAAAGGTTAAATTGAGAGATAAAATATTTTGAGAGGCATGCTTTGCCAGAGCTCAAAGGTTAAACAGAGAGTAGTTACCAATACTTTCCATGCTAGATACATCGTAGGTGGTTCCCAAACATAAAATAAAGTTTATTGCTTTTTCCACCATTCTTTCACAATCCATGGCTATCCGTATCCACGGGTGCCATCAATACCAACACTTTCGAAGGAATTTATTATTTGACAACATAACGCAAATTTCTTTTTCATTTCGGGACTGGGCATCCCTATTACCGCCACACTCTCGTGCAATGACAAGTGAATAAATACTCATCTTGAGAATAACAAATCTAGCATGGAAAAATATTGGCCACCCCTTGCTGCTTCATGAGCGGTACGGGCACACAAAAAGGAAATTTATTTTGAAAATTAGAGTTGGCACATACAAATTTACTTAGAATGGCAAGGAAATACCACATATAGGTAGGTATGGTGGGCTCATATGGCATAACTGGTGTGATGACCCCGGCTTAATCGTGCACTAACCATACACGCAAATGCGCACGATCAAGCCTAAGGACTCACTTGAAGATATCACAACACAACTCTAAAACATAAATAAAGTCATACAAGCTTTATATTACAAACCAGGGCCTCGAGGGCTCGAATACATAGCTCGTTGGCATACAAGCATCAGCGGAAGCATCAGATATCTAGGTACAGATATTTTACAGAGAGAGAGAAATAGGCCTTCACAGAGGCGGGGTAAAATAAAATACTACGATCGAAAGGCGTAGGCCTCCTGCCCTGGACCCTCCGATCCTACTCCTGGTCGTCAAACGGCTCCTCGTAGTAGTAGTACTCACCAGGTGGGTAGTAGTACTGGTCGTCGGCTGGGGCGTCTGGCTCAGGGGCTCCGTCGTCTGGTGGCATCAAATGGAATATGGGGGAAAAAGAAAGTAAAGCAAACATGAGTACTCATCCGAAGTACTCAACAAGCAAGGATCTACACTACATATGCAACTTTTTCAAAGGAATGGCTGTATATGTGGACTGGGCTGCAGAAATGCCAGAATAGAGTGGGAAAGCCTAGTCCTATCGAAGACTAGCATCCTCAACAATCTTCGACAGTCTTGCAGCAATAGAAGAGAGCAGATGAACATAATGTAAAGTAGTAGTAGTATCATCAACCTCGACCTGAGATCCTTTCTCGACTGCCTGCGAGAAAGCAATCCCAGAGCCGTACTATCCAGTTCTCATCACATGTTCTAGTTGTACCGATCGGGATACAACTCCGAGTGTCCGTTACCGTAGGACAGGCTATCGATAGAAGTTTCTTCCCTGCAGGGGTGCACCAAGTTACCCACCACGCTTGCTTAACTCCGGCCGGACACACTTTACTGGGTCATGCCCGGCCTCGGCTAAGCAACACGCCGCAACCCGACCTAGGCTCTAAAGAGAGGTCAGCACGCCGGACTAACCTATGCCCCTGGGGGTCTTGGGCCTTCGCCCCGGGAACCCTGCACGTTGCGAGGACGTTTCGGAAGCAGACCTAGCAACCCCTTAATACAAGCGCAGTTGCGTTCCCAGTCCAATCCAAAACGGGCCGCTCCTCGCTGACGTCAATAGAGCTTTGTCTGATGTATACGACGCAGAACGCCCATACTATGCCCACGTGATGGTTAGTGCTATCGGGCCAGAGGCCCCTCGGATCAAATATCCAAACCGTTAAGTGGTTTAGGATCGCGCGGAAACGAGCAGAGACTCACGATCAATGTGACCCCATCGCCCCGTCTCGAGGACTTGCGGCAAGGGCGAGGAATGCCCGGCCACGCCTCATGTTATCTCGCGGGCACCATCCAGGTTAACCCGACTCCACATTACTTCGCATTAAGCTCGCGCGGGTACCCCTCAGGGCCGACCCGTCTTTAGTAACATAGTTTAGTGCAAGTCACAGTATCAATGGTATCCGTGTGTCCAACACCAAGGGGGAACCCTGAGGAATCACCCTCGATGGAATTCTCGCTGATGTTACCATCAAGGTGAACGAAGGAGGAATCACCCTCGAGGTCCACACTTGAGGTGTTGCACGACGACGTCGTTATCGGGGGTGGTGTAGGAGGAATCACCCTCGCTTACCACGACCGATTAACTAACCTACAAGGTTATCATCAGAAGTGCTGACGAGGTATCACCCTCGGCACTCGACGGTAACCCAGCAGTGTCGGCAACTAAAGGGGGAAGTGATGTGTGGTGCCGGGGCCTGGTCTTCAATCCCGATGGTCGGGTCTTCTGATATCCAGCAGGGCAGTCGGGATCAAGTGGGGGTCTCTGTCGTGTCTCTACCCAGCCTATACTAGGCAGTCTAGGATATTCAGCAAGGTAGCAAGGCAGGTTACAATAAACAGGCTATGCATCAGAAATAGGATAACAGTAACAGTAGCAGTTCTAATGCAAGCATAAGAGAGAAGAGAATAGGGGATATAGGCATGCTCAAAATGAGGGTGCTTGCCTGTTTGCTCGGGGGCAAGGGCAAGGTCGTCGGGGACATAGTCGTACTCCTGAGCTGCGTCTGCCTTGGGAGCTACGTCAACGTCGGGGTCTACCGGGAGAGAAGAGGGGGAAGAAACAGGTAAACATAATGCAAACAAATGCAATACGGTGCATGCGATGCTATAATGCAGTGCAGGGTTGTCTAAATATGCATCTAAGTCATTTTAGTTATCTTTAGAATTAATCTGGGATTTATTTACCGAAGTGTGTGCACTATTCATCTGCCGGATACGGGTCCGGAGTTACAAGTTCTTCTACGTAGGGGGTTCCGATGAAGAAACAGATGACACGATCAGACTCGGCTCATCGTTCTGAGCAACTTTCATGTTTTAACTTTTTCGATCTGAGCTACGGTTTAAAAGTTATGAATTTTTTAAGTTTAGTTGAATTTCTGGAAATTAATTATTCGCAGAAAATGAATTATGACGTCAGCATGAAATAATGTTGACATCAGCAAGTCAACAGAACGGCTGACCAGTCAAACCTGACATGTGGGTCCAGTGGGACCCACATGTCATTGACTCAGAGGCTAAACTAATGGGTTAAGCTAATTAAGCTGTTGGTGGGGCCTTCTGTCAGTGTCTCTATATGATTAACAGAAAACTAATTATCTGATTAGCACTAATTAATTCTGTGGGCCCCACACGTCAGTGGCTAAGGTGAATAGTGACGCGCGTTGACTCGGGTCAACGCGGTCAAAACGTGTGACGGGGCCCGCTGGCAGTGACCGTGGGTGGACCCCACGCCTGCCACGTCGGCTGCGGCCGACGTTTAGCCGCCGGCGACGTCGAAACGCGGCGGAGGGCGCGGGCCGGCGTCAGAAATCGCCTACAGGCCACCAAAAGGGACGGGACCGGGCGCGTTCGAACAGCCGTTCAATGGAGCGTTGAATGATGGCGGTGGCCCGGCCGGAAACAGCGTGCATCGACGGCGGCGAGCTCCGCGGCGGGCGCCGGAGTTCGGGACCTCGCGGAAACGCGGCTACGCGAGGCTCTCGCACGTGCTAACTAGCTAGGGTGAAGCTGCGGACCTCCAGGAGCGTGTTGGCGCCACTGGGTCGAGCTGCCGAAGCTCGGGAGCATGCTAATGGTTGCGGCGGCGGCGGTCAGAACACGGCGACGTCGGCAGCTCGTCGGAGGCGCCCAAGTACGCGGAGAAGGAAACAGAGGAAGGGGCGGAGCTCACCTAGCGGCTATGAAAAGCCTTTGTTAGTTTAGTAGCAGTAGGGAGCTTGAGGTCGACGGGGATCGCCGGCGGCAGAGAAGAAGAGGCTGGGGTCGATTCCGTTCAGGCGGTCCTCCCCGAGCTCGATGTCGAGGGGTAGCCGAGGCAGAAGAACGAGGCGAAGCCGCAGGACGTCCCGGCGAGGTGAATGGGAGGCGGTGGCCGCGCCTATGAGCAGGGCGCGATGGCGACCGCGTCGGGCGTCGCCGAGATCCAGAGAGGGAGAGCGATGGGAGAGGGAGGAAGTGGACAAGGGAGACCAGGGGGAGTGAACGGGCGTCGGTCTTATCCCCTCCTCCTCACTGTAGTGTCGGCGGCATCGCCGTGTCAGTGCCGCAGCGGCGAGCGCGCGCTCGGCCAGGGACGCGTCGACACGACAACGGAGAGAGAGGGGAGCGGCCTGGTGGGCTGGGTCTAAGTGCACTGTGCACTTAGGCCCAGTCCACAGTAGTTTTTCATTTTTCTTTTTCTGTTCTTTAATTCTTTTCTGTTCTTGGAAATGATTAGGCCACTTTAGCATTTCTGTAAAATATGGAACTTGGTCCAAATATTACAGTGCAATTTTAGTTCTCACCAAAAAGTGGTTTGGACAGATTTGGAAACCATTTGTAATTAAGATGATTTTAAATGGATTTAAATATTCTGTTTTGGTGCTGTTTCATCTTGATTGAGTTATTTATTTAACTCCAACTTTATTTATGATGGTTTTACAAATGTTCCTGGAATATTTGCCATTTAATGAACATTTTCCCAACAGTGTTTGCTCAACTTCATATTTCACTTTTGAATTTGAGTTGATTTTCAGAATTGAATTTGAATTGCTTTGATTAACCACTATGTTTAAGCACTGCAAATGAAATGACTTGGCATTATTAGCAGCTCCTCACAGTGGCTATTACACAGGGGTGTTACAACTGGGTTTAAGGATTTTGGATGCACAAGTAGTATTCCCACTTAGTACAAGGAAAGGCTAGCAAATAGATTAAGAAGCAACCAACCAAGAAACGAAAATTCACATAAATGAGCATTAAGCATAACTAACACCGAATAATGCACCACAAGTAGGATATAATTTCATTGCATAAATATTGACTTTCATGCTTGCATAGGGAATCACAAACCTTAACACCAATATTCTTACTAAAGCATAATTACTCACCAACATGACTCACATATTACTATCATCATATCTCAAAACTATTACAAAGAATCAAGTTTATTTTGTCCAATGATCTTCATGAAAGTTTTTATTATATCACTCTTGAATATCTATCACTTTGGGACTAGTTTCATATATTTCCATTGCTTTTGACAAGCTCAAACAAATTTAAGTGAAGAACATGAGCATAAAGATTTTCGTCTCTCGAAATAATATAAGTGAAGCATTTGAGAATTTCTTTAAAAATTTCACCAACTCTCAAAATAATCTAAGTGAAGCATGAGAGCATATTTCTTCAAAAATTAAAGCACACCGTGCTAAAAAAGATATAAGTGAAGCACTAGAGCAATTCCATAGCTCAAAAAATTTAAGTGAAGCACATAGAGCAATTCTAACAAATCATAGCATAATTATGGCTCTCTCAAATAGGTGTGTCCAGCAAGGATGATTGCGACAAACTAAAAAGCAAAACAAGCAAAGACTCATATAATACAAGACGCTCCAAGCAAAACTCATGATATGTGACGAATAAAAATATAGCTCCAAGTAAAATTACCGATGGTTGTTAGAAGAAAGAGGGGATGCCTTCCGGGGCATCCCTAAGCTTAGTTGCTTGGTTCTCTTGAATATTATCTTGGTGTGCCATGGGCATCCCCAAGCTTAGGCTCTTTTCACTCCTTATTCGTTCATCCATCGAGATCTCACCCAAAACTTGAAAACTTCAATCACACAAAACTTAACAAAACCTTCATGAGACCCGTTAGTATAAGAAAAACCAATCTTTGCTTCAAATACTATTGAAAACCCATACATATTTTTTTGTTGCATTATACCAACTGTATTCTAACTTTACCATGGATTATACCCCCCCCCCCCCCGATACAATCCATAGATTCATCAAAATAAGCACACAATGCAACAAAAAACAGAATTTGTCAAAAACAGAATAGTCTGGAAATACTCGAATTTTACTCATACTTATGCAACTCCAAAAAATTCGAAAAAATAGGAAAACGGAAGCAATTTTTATATGAATCTTGTGTAAAAAATTCAGAATT
The DNA here is from genome assembly GCA_011799875.1 of Thinopyrum elongatum. Classification (NCBI taxonomy): domain Eukaryota; kingdom Viridiplantae; phylum Streptophyta; class Magnoliopsida; order Poales; family Poaceae; genus Thinopyrum; species Thinopyrum elongatum. The sequence goes on from CM022303.1 coordinate 210,801,906, forward strand.
TTTCATCGCTTCTTTGAATTTTAACAACTCTGTTACTGGACGCAAAAGTTTCTGTTTTTCAACAGGATCAAATCAACTATCACCCAAAGCTATCCTAAAGGCTTCACTTGGCACAAACATTAATTAAAACATGAAAAACACAATCATAACAGATGCATAATTGTGCAAACTCTCAAGAACATAAAGAAAAAGGCAAAAATAAATTTTATTCATTGCGTTGCCTCCCAACAAGCGCTATCGTTTTATGCCCCTAGCTAGGCATTGATAATTTTGATGATGCTCGCATGAAAGACAAGAATTGAAACACAAAGAGAGCATCATAATTCATGTGACAAACACATTTAAGTCTAACATACTTCTGAGGCATAGGGATTTTATAAGCAAACAAATTATAAAAACAAGAAATATATAGCATATGCAAGGAAGAAGAAAGAAACAATAGCAATCTCAACATAACGAGAGGTCAATTAGTAACATGAAAATTTCTACAACCATATTTTCCTCTCTCATAATAATTACATGTAGGATCAAATTCAACAATATAACTATCATATAAAATTTTCTCTTCATGATCCACATGCATAAAAGTTTTATAATCTTCCAAGATAGTGGGATTAACATCAACTAAAGTCATGACCTCTCCAAACCCACTTTTATCAAATATTTTGTAAGATTGAACACTCTCCAAATATGTGGGATTATTTTTACCTAAAGTTGACACTCATCCAAACCCACTTTCAATATTATTGCAAATATTATTATCAATATCATATTCATCACGAGGCTTAAATAAATTTTCAAGATCATAAGAAGAATCACCCCAATCATGATCATTGCAATAAGTAGTGGACATAGCAAAATTAGCATCCCCAAGTTTGGGGTTTTGCATATTATTAGCACAATTGATATTAATAGAATTTATAGTAAAATCATTACAATCATGCTTTTCATTCAAGGAGCTATCATGAATCACTTCATAAATTTCTTCATCACAATTTTCAGATTCACGAATCTCAAGCAAAACTTCATAAAGATAATCTAGTGCACTGAACTCACTAGCAATTGGTTCATCATGATTGCATCTTTTAAAAAGATTAGCAAGTGGATGGGGATCCGTATCAATAGATTTTTAGCAAGTGAAGATGCAAGAATATAGAAGGCACATGGCAACACAATCAAACAAAAGATCAAACAAGAAAAAGGCAAACGAAAAGAAGGCGAATAAAACGGCAAATATTTTTGTGAATTGGGGGAGATGAAAATGAGAGGTAAACGGCAAATAATATAAATTGCAAGGATATGAGATTTGTGATTAGGAACCTGGTAGATGTTGATGATGTCTCCCCGGCAACGGTGCCAGAAATTCCTTTGACGTGGCTTGAGACTTCGTCGGTATTTCCCCAAAGAGGATGGGATGATGCAGCACAGCTACAGTAAGTATTTCCCTCAATTATGAAACCAAGGTTATCAATCCAGTAGGAGAACCAAGCAACACTATGTAAACGCACTACAAAAAAAAGACACATCCGTGACATTTTGGCCCGAACGAATTTTTTTCCTGTCATGCTTATGACACTTCTATGACGATATTTGTGACAAAACCACATATCATCATAGATGTGGTGGGCTCCTACTTCTATGAAAAAAAATCATGACAGAAAATGGGCGTTTCGTCCTGGGCGGGCCGGGGACGCACCTACATGATATTCTTTGGGTCATCCATGACGAAAAAAACCGTGGTAGAAGCGTGGGCGAGGAAAATTTCGGGGAGTTCCCGGTTACGGTGGGTTGTCGGGGCCGAGCGATGCACGGAGGGATTGCGCGTTTCTCTCATACATGTACGCGTGTGTGTGCGAGGCGTTGGGCTCTAACTGAACCTAAGCGAGGTGTTCGCTTACTAAACCCGAGTGATTGCACTAGCTATGTTACTGAACCCGAGCGAACCTGCTAACTGAAGCTGATCAAACCTGTTGCTGCCTCTTGATGAACAGTGACCATTGTTGGGGGTTGGATGAACAGTTCCAGGTGGGGGTTGGATGAACAGGACCCCGTGGTAGTAGAGGCCGTTGCCGCTGGATGAACAGGACCCCGATCGAGAGGAGGCCGCCACACACCACCCGATCGAGCCGGTTGGGGGTGGAATGAACAGGTACCCGTGGAGGGCTGGTTGAACAGTAGCCAGTGGAGGGTGGATGAACAGGACCCCGTGGTGGGCTGGTTGAACAGTAGCCGGTGGAGGGTAGATGAACAGGACCACGTGGAGGGCTGGTTGAACAGTAGCCGGTGGAGGCTGGATGAACAGGACCCCATGGATGAACAGTAGCTGGTGGAGGCCGGAGGAAGTCGACGGTCGATGAACAGTAGCAGGTGGAGGCAGGAGGAAGTCGACGGTGGATGAACAGTAGCCCGTGGAGGATGGAGCGAGGCGCTTGACGGCAGATGAATAGTAGCCCATGGAGTCCCATTTTGCGGTACGCCACACCCCTCCCGATGAACAGGACACCGTTTCGACCGTAGGTGCTCCAACACAAGTCCATTTCCTCCGTTTTGCGGTACGCCACACCCCTCCCGATCAACAGGACCCCATTTCGACCGTAGGCACTCGAATAGAAGTCTGTTTCCTCCGTTTTGCGGTACGCCAGACCCTTCCCAATGAACAGGACCCCGTTTTGACCGTACGCGGTCGAACAGAAGGCCGTTTCCTCCGTTCTGCGGTACGCCAGAGCTCGTTTTGGCTGTTCCGTCCAAGCCGGTTGGCTCCCGATGAACAGGATGTATTTCGACCCAGTCGGTTGCCTCTCAATGAACACGACGCTGTTTCCTCCGTTCCGACCCAGCAGGTTGGCTACCGATGAACAGGACGCCGTCACTGTAGCCGTTCGAGACCACGCCCGTATGTACGTACATGGACGTCTTTTTGCAGTGTAGCTATCGTATGTGTACATGATTTAGACGGGACTGCCTGAACTGCTACTGCTCCTTACTCGGCCACGATTCATCGTGGCAGACAGACCGATCGACCGGTATGTACAGAGATAATGGTACGTACGCTTTGACCGGGTGGGTCCCAGCTGTCAGGGAGGACAAGGAGGCACTTCCTTGCATGCGAATATATAGCTGGCGGGTCCCAGCGGTTAGGGGCGGAATCATATATTTTTTGCCCGTAATAAGGAGGTACTTCCTTGCGTGCAAAGATGTTGTTCGTGGGTCCCAGCTGTTAGGGGCAGAAATAAGGAGGCACTTCCTTCCTTGCGAAGATATACGTGGTGGGTCCCAGCTTTCAGGGGGAGGAATAATTTTATTTTCGCATAATAAGGAGGTGGTTGCATGCGTGTGTCTATGGACCTGGTGCGTCCCCACTGTCAGCCTCTCCATGTATAGTCCTCTTCCGATGACTCTCATTTGTTGACCACGTTGACCACGCCGCGCCAAGCGCACCAAGGCAGTGGACAACGGCGAGGCCCCAGACGGCAACGAGCCGGTGATGGGAAGACGCGGCAGTGGAGTCGGAGATGGAGAGGTGTACGAGGGTTAACTGTTTCTGGTGCAGCGTGGTTCTGCAGTCGGTGGAGAATAACATGAGGTGTGGAGGGGTGGAGGGATGGCTTGGCCGGCGGTGGGGTAGCGCTTCGCAGCGAAGCGTGCTAAGCAGAGCTGCTAGCACCCGGAGGCGGGAGTAGGTGGTCCTGGCGGCGTTGGAGGAAGAAGGCGAGAGATTGAAGATGAATGTCGGCTGTTGGATGTTAATCCAACGTCTATCGATGTCAGAATCATTTATTGACTAAGTTGACAACGCCTTGCGTTGGCTTCGACCTATTGGCCCACATTTCAGCCTCCAAAAATGTCGCACATATTCAACCCATTTTTTTAGAATTTATAGACCATTCGCTGCGCTGGGTGAACAAATAATGTAGCGTCCATGCGACCCATTTATTTTTTTCTAAAAAACTACAGCCCATTTGCACTTTCTAGAAATACACGAATTTGCTGGCCTTGCTGAACAAATAATGTAGCGTCCATGCGGCCCATTTACTTTTTCCTAAAAAATTACAGCCCATTTGCACTTTCTCGAAATACACGATTTTGTTGTGCTGGTTCTAATTATAATGTTGGGTTGGGCGCAGTAATGTTATCAAAAAATAAACAGGGGCTGAGCATTTTGTTATAAATATATTTAAATAATAAGTTCTTTATTTACATTGGTCCTTAAATCTTACCAAGCTTTTGTACACAATGACCTATATTTTCGTTGACCTTAAGTAAAAAAAACCAGGATTTTATTGTTAAACATTTATTTTTATAAGTTCATAATACGTGGGATATTTTTTTTCTTATATATGTAAGTATCTATCAAATATATGATGATAATAACATTAATATATAATAACATATAAAATAATATAAATATATATAATATAGTTAGAAGGGAAACATAAGTGGACCTGGCGTTCCTATTCTTATATAGAAAAATAGAACAGACCTCTGCGTTTTCTTTGGGCTGTGGATGTTTAAGAAAAAAATAAAACCTAGGATGGGAGGGCCATAGGCCGGTTGATACATGACGGCCCTAAAAAAAATACAAACCGACATGTCGTGGGCTGCACATGTTAAAAAAGGAAGCCTAGACTGGGCAGCCCACAACCCAGCTGATACTTGTTGGCCCACAGATAATAAATGATACCTGCCAGCTCGGGGAACGTTGCATCGAAAACAAAATATTTTCTACGCACATGCAATCTATCCATGGAGATGCATAGCAATAAGGGGGAGAGTATGTCTACGTACCCTCGTAGACCGTAAGCGGAAGCGTTTCACAATGCGGTTGATGTAGTCGAACTTCTTCGCGCTTCAACCGATCAAGTACCGAACGCACGGCACCTCCGCGTTCTGCACACGTTCAGCTCGGTGACGTCCCTTGCCTTCTTGAACCAGCAAGATGTCGAGGTAGTAGATGAGTTCCGTCAGCACGACGGCATGGTGACGGTGATAGTGAAGTGATCTCCGCAGGGCTTCGCCTAAGCACTACGAAAATATGACCGGGGGTGTAAACGGTGGAGGGGCGTGCCGCACACGGCTAGGCAATTGTCTGGGGTGTGCTAGGCGCCCCCCTCCCACATATATATAGGTGAGAGGGAGGGAGGAGCAGCCACAGGAGGTGCCCAAGTAGGAGGAATCCTACTTGGAGTCCCTCCCAAGACACGCGCCCCCTGCCATATATAACCGAGGGGGAGGAAAGAGGGGGGGAGAGGGAAGGAAGTCGGAATCCTAATCCACACTTTCCTTTCCCTTCTCCCCTTTCCTTCTCCTCCTTAGGCAGGCCTATATGGGGGGCGCACCAGCCCCTTGTGGCTGGTGCGTTTCCCCTCTTGGCCCATAAGGCCCATATCTTTTGCCGGGGGTGCCCGGAAGCCCTTCCGGTGACCCGATAAGTACCCGGTACCCCCCAAAACACTTCCGGTGTCCGAATACCATCGTCCTATATATCAATCTTTACCTCTCAACCATTTCAAGACTCCTTGTCATGTCTGTGATCTCATCTGGGACTCCGAACAACATTCGGTCACCAAATCACATAACTCATATAATACTATATCATCAACGAACGTTAAGCGTGCGGACCCTACGGGTTTGAGAACTATGTAGACATGACCGAGACACCCCTACGGTCAATAACCAATAGCGGAACCTGGATGCCCATATTGGCTCCTACATATTCTACGAAGATCTTTATCGGTCGAACCGTTATGACAACATACGTAATTCCCATTGTCCATCGGTATGTTACTTGCCCGAGATTCGATCGTCGGTATCTTCATACCTACTTCAGTATCGTTACCGGCAAGTCTCTTTACTTGTTCCGTAATACATCACCTTGTGACTAACTCCATAGTCGTTTGCTTGCAAGCTTATGATGTGTATTACCGAGAGGGCCCAGAGATACCTCTTCGATACTCGGAGTGACAAATCCTAATCTCGATCTATGCCAACTCAACAAACACCTTCGGAGATACCTGTAGAGCATCTTTATAATCACCCAGTTACATTGTGAAATTTGATAGCACACAAGGCATTCCTTCGATATCTGGGAGTTGCATAATCTCATAGTCGAAGGAATATGTATTTGACATGAAGAAAGCAATAGCAATAAAACTGAACGATCATTATGCTAAGCTAACGGATGGGTCTTGTCCATCACATCATTCTCCTAATGATGTGATCCCGTTATCAAATGACAACACATGTCCATGGTTAGGAAACCTTAACCATCTATGATCAACGAGCTAGTCTAGTAGAGGCTTACTAGGGACACGGTATTTGTTTATGTATTCACACATGTATTTAAGTTTCCGATCAATACAATTCTAGCATGAATAATAAACCTTTATCATGAATAAGGAAATATAAAATAACAACTTTATTATTGCCTCTAGGGCATATCTCCTTCAGTCTCCCACTTGCACTAGAGTCAATAATCTAGTTCACATCACCATGTGATTAACACCCATAGTTCACATCGCCATGTGACCAATACCCAAAGAGTTTACTAGATTCAACAATCTAGTTCACATCGCCATGTGATTAACACCCAAAGAGTACTAAGGTGTGATCATGTTTTGCTTGTGTGAGAAGTTTAGTCAACGGGTCTACCACATTCAGATCCGTATGTATTTTGCAAATTTCTATGTCTACAATGCTCTGCATGGAGCTACTCTAGCTGATTGCTCCCATTTTCAATATGTATCCAGATTGAGACTCAGAGTCATCCGGCTCGGTGTTAAAGCTTCCATCGACGTAACCCTTTACGACGAACTCTTTATCATCTCCATAACCGAGAAATATTTCCTTAGTCCTCTTAGGTAACTAAGGATAATTTTGACCGTTGTTCAGTGATCTACTCCTGGATCACTATTGTACCCCCTTGCCAAACTCATGGCAAGGTACACAATAGGTCTGGTACATAGCATGGCATACTTTATAGAACCTATTGCTGAGGCATAGGGAATGACTTTCATTCTCTCTCTATCTTCTGCCGTGGTCGGGTTTTGAGTCTTACTCAACTTCACACCTTGCAACACAGGCAAGAACCCTTTCTTTGACTGATCCATTTTGAACTTTTTCAAAATCTTGTCAAGGTATGTGCTTTGTGAAAGTCCTATTAAGCGTCTCAATCTATCCCTATAGATCTTGATGCCCAATATATAAGTAGCTTCACCAAGGTCTTTTATTTAAAACTATTATTCAAGTATTCTTTTATGCTATCCAAAAATTATATATCATTTCCAATCAATAATATGTCATCCACATATAATATCAGAAATGCTACAGAGCTCCCACTCACTTTCTTGTAAATACAGGCTTCACCATAAGTCTGTATAAAACCATATGCTTTGATCACCTCATCAAAGCGTGTATTCCAACTCCGAGATGCTTGCACCAGTCCATAGATGGATTGCTGGAGCTTGCACACTTTGTTAGCACCTTTAGGATCGACAAAACCTTTCTAGTTGTATCATATACAACTCTTCTTTAAGAAATCCATTAAGGAATGCAGTTTTGACGTCCATTTGCCAGATTTCATAAAATACGGCAATTTCTAACATGATTCGGACAGACTTAAGGATCTCTACGGGTGAGAAAGTCTCATCGTAGTCAACCCTTTGAACTTGTAGAAAACCTTTTGCGACAAGTCGAGCTTTGTAGAGAGTAACATTACCATTAGTGTCCGTCTTCCTCTTGAAGATCCATTTATTCTCAATGGTTTGCCGATCATCGGGCATGTCCGCCAAAGTCCACACTTTGTTCTCATACATGGATCCTATCTCATATTTCATGGCCTCAAGCCATCTGTCGGAATCTGGGCTCATCATAGCTTCTTCATAGTTCGTAGGTTCGCCATGGTCTTATAACATGACTTCGAGGGCAGGATTACCGTACCACTCCGGTGCGGAACGGGTTCTGGTCGACCTATGAAGTTCTGTAGTAACTTGATCTGAAGTTTCATGATCATCATCATTAGCTTCCTCTCTGGTTGGTGTAGGCATCACGGGAACTGTTTTCTTGTGATGTGCTACTCTCCAATTCGAGAGAAGGTACAATTACCTCATCAAGTTCTACTTTCCTCCCACTCACTTCTTTCGAGAGAAACTCCTTCTCTAGAAAGGACCCAAACTTAGCAACAAAGACCTTGCCTTCGGATCTGTGGTAGAAGGTGTACCCAATAGTTCTTTTAGGGTATCCTATGAAGATGCACTTCTCCGATTTGGCTTCGAGCTTATCTGGCTAAAGCCTTTTGACATAAGCATCGCATCCCCAAACTTTAAGAAACGACAGCCTAGGTTTCTTGCCAAACCACAGTTCATACGGTGTCATCTCAACGGATTTAGACGGTGCCCTATTTAACGTGAATGCAACTGTCTCTAATGCATAACCCCAAAACGATAGTGGTAAATCGGTAAGAGACATCATAGATCGCACCATATCTAATAAAGTACGGTTACGATGTTCGGACACACCATTACGCTGTGGTGTTCCAGGTGGCATGAGTTGTGAAAACTATTCCACATTGTTTTAAATGAAGGCCAAACTCGTAACTCAAATATTCGCCTCCGCGATCAGATCGTAGAAACTTTATTTTCTTGTTACGATGATTCTCCACTTCACTCTGAAATTCTTTGAACTTTTCAAATGTTTCAGACTTGTGTTTCATTAAGTAGATATACCCATATCTGCTCAAATCATCTGTGAAGGTCAGAAAATAACGATACCCGCCGCGTGCTTCAATACTCATTGGACCGCATACATCGGTATGTATTATTTCCAATAAGTCATTAGCTCGCTCCATTGTTCCGGAGAACGGAGTTTTAGCCATCTTGCCCATGAGTCAAGGTTCACAAGTATCAAATGATTCATAATCAAGTGATTCCAAAAGTCCATCGACATGGAGTTTCTTCATGCGCTTTACACCAATATGACCTAAACGGCAGTGACACAAGTATGTTGCACTATCATTATCAACTTTGCATCTTTTGGCATCATTATTAGGAATATGTGTATCACTACGATCGAGATTCAATAAACCATTCACATTGGGTGTATGACCATAAAAGGTTTTATTCATGTAAACAAAACAACAATTATTCTCTGACTTATATGAATAATCGTATTGCAATAAACATGATCCAATCATATTCATGCTGAACGCAAACACCAAATAATATTTATTTAGGTTCAACACTAATCCCGAAGGTAGAGCGAGTATGCGATGGTGATCTTATCAACCTTGGAATAACTTCCAACACACACTGTCACCTCGCCCTTAACTAGTCTCTGTTCATTTTGCAACTCCTGTTTCGAGTTACTAATCTTAGCAACTGAACCAGTATCAGATACCCAGGGGCTACTATGAACACTAGTAAAGTACACATCAATAACATGTATATCAAATATACCTTTGTTCACTTTGCCATCCTTATCCGCCAAGTATTTGGGGCAGTTCTGCTTCCAGTGACCATTTCCTTTGCAGTAGAAGCACTTAGTTTCAGGTTTGGGTCTAGCTTTGGGCTTCTTCATGGGAGCGGCAACTTGTTTGCTGTTCTTCTTGAAGTTCCCTTTCTGTCCCTTGCCCTTTTTCTTGAAACTAGTGGTTTTGTTAACCATCAACACTTGATGCTCTTTCTTGATTTCTACCTTCGTCGATTTCAGCATCTCGAAGAGCTTGGGAATTGTTTTCGTCATCCCTTGCACATTATAGTTCATCACAAAGTTCTAGTAGCTTGGTGATAGTGACTAGAGAACTCTTGTCAATCACTATCTTATCTGGAAGATTAACTCCCACTTGATTCAAGCGATTGTAGTACCCAGACATTCTGAGCACATGCTCACTGGCTGAGCTATTCTCCTCCATCTTGTAGGCAAAGTACTTGTCAGAGGTCTCATACCTCTCAACATGGGCATGAGTCTGAAATACTAATTTCAGCTCTTGGAACATCTTATATGTTCCATGACGTTCAAAACATCTTTGAAGCCCCGATTCTAAGCCGTAAAGCATGGCGCACTAAACTATCAAGTAGTCATCATATTGAGCTTGTCAAACGTTCATAACATCTGCATCAGCTCCTGTAACAGGTCTGTCACCTAGCGGTGCATCAAGGACATAATTCTATGCAGCAATGAGGATAATCCTCAGATCACGGACCCAGTCCGCATCATTGCTACCATCATCTTTCAACTTAGTTTTCTCTAGGAACATATCAGAAATAGTGGAGCTATATCGCGAGCTATTGATCTACAACATAGATTTTCAAATCCTATCAAGACTAAGTTCATGATAAATTAAGTTCAATTAATCAAGTTACTAAAGAACTCTCACTTAAATAAACATCCCTCAAGTTATCTAAGTGATACGTGATCCAAATCAACTAACCCAAGTTTGATCATCACGTGAGATGGGGTAGTCATCAATGGTGAACATCTCTATGTTGATCATATCTACTATATGACTCACGTTCGACCTTTCGGTCTCCAGTTTTCTGAGACCATGTCTGTACATGCTAGGCTCGTCATGTTTAACCCAAGTATTCTGCATGTGCAAAACTGTCTTACACCCATTGTATGTGAACGTAGAGTCTATCACACCCGATCATCACGTGGTGTCTCGAAACGATGAACTTTCGCAATGGTGCATACTCGGGGAGAACACTTATATCTTGAAATTTAGTGAAGGGATCATCTTATAATGCTACCGTCGTTCTAAGCAAAATAAGATGCATAAAAGATAAACATCACATGCAATCAAAATATGTGACATGATATGGCCATCATCATCTTGTGCTTTTGATCTCCATCTTCAAAGCATCGTCATGATCTCCATCGTCACCAGCTCGACACCTTGATCTCCATCATTGCGTCATGGTCGTCTCGCCAACTATTGCTTCTACAACTATTGCTAACTCATGGCGATAAAGTAAAGCAATTACATGGCGTTTGCATTTCATACAATAAAGAGACAACCATAAGTCTCCTGCCGGTTGCCTGATATCTTACAAAACATGATCATCTCATACAATAACGTATATCACATCATGTCTTGACCATATCACATCACAACATACCCTGCAAAAACAAGTTAGACGTCCTCTAATTTGTTGTTGCAAGTTTTACGTGGCTGCTACGGGTTTCTAGCAAGAACCGTTCTTACCTACGGCAAAAACCACAACGGTGATTTTTCAAGTTTGCTGTTTTAACCTTCTTCGAGGACCAGCCATAGTAAAATTCAATTCAACTAAATTAGGAGAAACAGACACCCGCCAGCCACCTTTATGCAAAACTAGTTGCATGTCAGTCGGTGAAAATGGTCTCATGTGCGTGGACATGTAAGGTTGGTCCGGGCCGCTTCATCCCACAATACCGCCGAATCAAAATAAGACGTTGGTGGTAAGCAGTATGACTATCACCGCCCACAACTCTTTGTGTTCTACTCGTGCATACCATCTACGCATAGACCTGGCTCATGATGCCACTGTTGGGGAACGTTGCATGGAAAACAAAAAAAATTCTACGCACACGCAATGATCTATCCATGGAGATCCATAGGAACGAGGGGGAGAGTATGTCTACGTACCCTCATAGACCGTAAGCGAAAGCATTTCACAACGCGGTTGATGTAGTCGAACTTCTTCGCGCTTCAACCGATCAAGTACCGAACGCATGGCACCTCCGTGTTCTGCACACGTTCAGCTCGGTGATGTCCCTCGCCTTCTTGATCCAGCAAGACGTCCAGGTAGTAGATGATTTCCGTCAGCACGACGGCGTGTTGACAGTGATGGTGAAGTGGTCTCCTCAGGGCTTCGCCTAAGCACTACGAAAATATGACCGGGGGTGTAAACGGTGGAGGGGGCGCCGCACACGGCTAGGCAATTGTCTGGGGTGTGCTTGGCGCCCCCTCCCACATATATATAGGTGGGAGGGAGGGAGGAGTAGCCATAGGAGGCACCCAAGTAGGAGGAATCCTACTTGGAGTCCCTCCCAAGCCGCGCCCCCCTGCCATATATAACCGAGGGGGAAGGAAAGAGGGGGGGGGGGTGAGGCAAGGAAGTGGGAATCCTAATCCACACTTTCCTTTCCCTTCTCCCCTTTCCTTCTCCTCCTTAGGCCGGCCTATATGGGGGGCGCACCAGCCCCTTGTGGCTGGTGCATTTCCCCTCTTGGCCCATAAGGCCCATATCTTTTGCCGGGGGTGCCCGGAACCCCTTCCGGTGATCCGATAAGTACCCAGTACTCCCCGAAACACTTCCGGTGTCCGAATACCATCATCTTATATATCAATCTTTACCTCTCGACCATTTTGAGACTCCTCATCATGTCTGTGATCTCATTCAGGATTCCGAACAACATTCGGTCACAAAATCACATAACTCATATAATACTATATCGTCAACGAACGTTAAGCGTGCGGACCCTACGGGTTCGAGAACTATGTAGACATGACCGAGACACCTCTCCGGTCAATAACCAATAGCGGAACCTGGATGCCCATATTGGCTCCTACATATTCTACGAAGATCTTTATCGGTCGAACCATTTTGACAACATACGTAATTCCCTTTGTCCATCGGTATGTTACTTGCCCGAGATTCGATCGTCGGTATCTTCATACCTAGTTCAATCTCGTTACCGGCAAGTCTCTTTACTTGTTCTGTAATACATCACGTCGTGACTAACTCCATAGTCGTTTGCTTGCAAGCTTATGATGTGTATTACCAAGAGGGCCCAGATATACCTCTTCGATACTCCAAGTGACAAATCCTAATCTCGATCTATGCCAACTCAACAAACACCTTCGGAGATACCTGTAGAGCATCTTTATAATCACCCAGTTATGTTGTGACATTTGATAGCACACAAGGCATTCCTCCGGTATCCGGGAGTTGCATAATCTCATAGTCGAAGGAATATGTATTTGACATGAAGAAAGCAATAGCAATAAAACTGAACGATCATTATGCTAAGCTAACGGATGGGTCTTGTCCATCACATCATTCTCCTAATGATGTTATCCCATTTTCAAATGACAACACATGTCCATGGTTAGGAAACCTTAACCATCTTTGATCAACGAGCTAGTCTAGTAGAGGCTTACTAGGGACACGATATTTGTTTATGTATTCACACATGTATTTAAGTTTCTGATCAATACAATTCTAGCATGAATAATAAACCTTTATCATGAATAAGGAAATATAAAATAACAACTTTATTATTGCCTCTAGGGCATATTTCCTTCACCAATGACTAGCTTCGTTGTAAATTTATCTCCTTTAGTAACTACGTTGACAAACCCGTGGCCCCCAACGTCAGTATAGCATTAGGAGGAAGTATTTTTTCAATGAGGCACTTGCTTGCGTACGGCCATGGACCTGGTGGGTCCCAACTGTCCGCCTCTCCATGTACAGTCCTCTCCAGATTCCTCTCGGTTGTTGAGCATGTCCACAATGACAGACAGCGGCGCCGCGGCGAACGCACAAAGGCGGAGGATGACGTCCAGGCCCCGGACGAGAACGCACCGAAGCCGAGGAAGACGTGCTACAGTAGTGGTAGATGTTGTGCCTAATTTCTAGCGAAAGTATTGGAGTAGCCCAGTGGTCGAGTTCCACTCCCCAACCGTTGCTTCGCCCGGGTTCGATTCCACCTGATGCAGTGAAAATATCCACAAATTTTTGCCTCTGCCTCTGACATGTGGGTGCCCATTGTCATCTACGCACACCACCTCCAACACTTACCAAAACTTCGTCCCTCGGTTTCTCTGTCATTCGCACACTCAACATTGTGTGGGCATTTTGAAAATAGCATATCTTTTTGACTATGCATCATATGAAGATGTGCTATGCATGAATGTTGATCAGCATGATGTTAACTGGCTGGTAGTTCCATTTTCGACCATGAATAAAACTTCCAACATGATGTTATCCCTGCTTGAAAAGGGCGTGTTAATATAAATGCTCTGCCTCTGAAACTTGCAGTTTCTTATCTGAAACTGAAACTAGCAGTTTCTTCTCTGAGAATCACATTGTCTGCACTTTTATATGGAACTACATTTTTTAAAGTGCTAAAAATAGATCTCTAGAATTCATAAAATACTTCATATGCTCAATACTGCAAATCTAAAATTCAAAAGACATCCATATCTGAAAGTACTCTCAAATCTGAAACACAAAAACAATTCACAACCTGCAAATACTGACAACCCTAAGCTCCTCCTCGGACTATTTGGGGGGGGGGGAGTCTCCTCCTATTCATCGGTGATAGACAGCCGCCCCGTGGGACGAGGTGAACGACGAGGGAGAGGATGGCAGGGAAGCGTCATCGCGCCAACTGTTTTTCTCCTCTTGTAGTTGGGTTCGGCCGATGAAGATTCTACCGGCTCGCTCTGCCACGGCACCCTCACAAACGGCACCATGTAGATGCTCGATCCTTCAATCTCGGGTGGATGCTCCATCTTGGATCATTACTCCCACCACCGCAGCCTCACGATCAGATCCGGTGAATCTGTTTGCTCCATGGCCCAGAGGAGCAGCTCTATGTACTCCCGCGCGACTCCTTCCAGGTGTATCGCCTCCTTTTCACTCTTTTCCAGATATTTGGCCATCGCTGTCGCCGTCGCCGCTAATTGCTCTGGGTTGTCATACCAAGACTGTATCTCCAACATCCTAGCTAGCTTCACAGGGTCGCCGCCTATGAGCCACACGTATCGGTTGTACTCCTCCATCGATCTACTTCTCCACAGCACCTTCACTCACCGGTGGTGGTTTTTGAATGGAAGAGGAGAGGAGTTGCGCTGGTTTTGGATTAGAACAGGAGATGAGCGGCAGTGGTTTTGAAATGGAAGAGGACAGGAGTGGCGCTGGTTTTGGATTGGAACAGGAGAGGAGTGGCGGTGGTTTTGAAATGGAAGAGGATAGGAGCGGCGCTGGTTTTGGATTGGAACAGGAGAGGAGCGGTGGTGGTTTTGAAATGGAAGAGGAGAGAAGCGGCGCTGGTTTTGGATTGGAACAGGAGAGGAGCGGCGCTGGTCTTGGAAGTATTTTTTTGTTTTGCGTATTTTGGGTCAAAGTTTGACCACGTACTGTATTTGACAAGCAAAATGTGAATGCATGTCATCAAAAATTGTATCGTTTGGTTCGTATCTGAATGTACTTTCAAATTATATTATTTTTGCAATGTATAACATATATTTTATTTGTGAAAATCATGGTCAAATATGACCCAGAATACAAGGGAGACTAGTTAATGTGGGGTCGCTTTCTTAATTGAAGGGTAAACTGATTTTGATTTTGATCCAGTCACAGCACGCCGGCCCTCTTGTCCAATCCTAAATCGCAGTCGCACGCTTCTCTCCCTCTTCTCCATTGCAAGAACACCCCCTCTCCTCTCCATCATCTCCATTCCAAAACCACCGTCTCTCCTCTCCCTCTTTTCCATTGCAAAACCACCCCCTCTCCTCTCCATCTTCTCCATTGCAAAGCCACCATCTCGCCTCTCCCTCTTCTCCATTGCAAGACCACCATCTCTCCTCCCATCTTCCAAAGCTAGCACTAGACCTCTCAGAAGGACATCTATGGAGAGGATGCTGCAGCGAATTGGGCAGATCGCTGCCGGCGACCAGGCAAAGTTAGCCAGGTTGAAGGAGATCCTTACTTGGTTTGACAACGAGTGGGAGATTTCAAGGACGGTGAGGGCCATGTGGCAATGTATGCGAAAGAGCGAGATGGCAGCAATGAGGGCGGTGATGTACTCCCCGGCGGCAGTCACGCCGCAGTCCTTTGAGTTCATCGAGTATCTCCTCTGGGCGATGGAGCAGACAGATTCGCCCGAGGCGAAAGTCAGGCGGAGGTGGTGGGTGTACAGGTCGAAGGTCGAGCATCCAGAGGATAATGAATCGATCGAGTACAGTGTGCCGTTCGTGAGGGTGCAGTGCCAGCCGGAGCCACATGAGTATTTGTTCTCCCACCACAAGAGGAGGCCGGATGGCGCGACGTCGCTTCTCCGCTGTTCTCCACGGTTCCCTTGCTGCTCGCCTCATTCAACGGCGGTGGTAGGGTTTAAGGTAAGTTTTGCACTAAGCTAATCTTCCACCTACTCATGCTTACAATCAGTGTGACGGCTAATGAAAATCATACGGGTAAGTACTCGGTAGTACCCTGAGTCTCTGAGTACTATGCCAATCACCCTAAAATAGCTCTGGACCAAAAACAAAGTCGTGACACTATGTACAAATAAAGAAAAATCGATTGGTGCTTCTTTCAGAAAAGAGTACTCCCTAGAAAAGTGCCAATATAAGCTACTTTTATTTGATTAGAGGATTTGCTGCCGAGAAATATCCATCCACAAAGAGCGCCACCCATCCCACTGGTGGTGGATGCCAATGCTTAGATGGAGCATGGTTGGTCTCGGTAATTTTTACTTGGCACCTCGCACTCTGCATATATGCCGGTTCCATCCGTACATTTGTGCAGTTCCACCAAAATGCAGCTGAATAACCCTATTTGCACAGATAATGAAAAAGCGTGATTACATTATAGTGGCACTAGTTGATGAAACATACACTAATAAATAGAAGAAACTTCATTTTCTTAATGGGAAAATATTGCGATAGTATCACAGTATGCCATGCTGCATGGGCGGGATGGGCCCTGCGACGCCTCATATGGTAGGCCTCATACTGGAAATCGACCCAATTCTCCCCGATACACCTTCTTCCAGTGATGAACATCAGTGTACATCGGTAGTACAAGGAGGGGCCTTGAGACATTCCAATCTCTATTTTTGTGCAGATCAACTAAAATTAAGCACCCCAGTTTGTGAAAACACTTAAACATTAATAATGGGACTAGTTGATGAAACATATACTAACAAACAGAAGCACTTTCTTTATCTACATTGGAAATGAAATAATAGAGAGGACACTAGCTCTATTTTAACTATATTATTACTTCATTTTATCAGTGGCACTAGGGTCGAGCAGGTGGCAAGCGAGGTGTACCGTGCGTCGCAAGGATGGAGGCCGGGGGTGCTTAGACTGGGATGCTGAAGCTGGCTCTTTCAGTCCCTATCTTCCCCCCTGATGTTTCTGTGGTAGCTTTTGGGTTGTAATCCAAACTTGGTCGAGCTGGGGCTGCATCCCCCTACCTGCCTAGCTTATGTGGCGAACTTGTCTCCTGCTAGTACTCAGTCCGTTCTAGTAGTAGTTGCATAACTGCCCATTTACACTGAGATGTCAGATAATGGTTCTCTATGGTTCGGTTTCTTTAATGAAATCGGAGGAAACCCCCTCTTTCGATATATAAAAAAAAATCAGTGGCACTAGCGGTGCCAAAACATTGCCTCAAATTAATAGTGCCATTAGATTAAGGTGCAAAATAATAACATTACTGCTTTATCATGGCAGTGCCAAAACAGTAGCACAAGAGCAGAGTCAACATGCAGGATCTTTGGCAAACGGTCGGACCAAAAAGGAACATACCTCATGATAGGAACCATATTTGCAGCCAACACCATCGTAGAAGGGATGACACCAGTCACCAACATGGATGATTCAATTCATGGGACCTTTTTGTGCAGTTCACCTAAAATAAAGCAATGTTTGCATCATGCAGATAGCAAGTACTTGGTCCCACGAGCTAGCAACTTCTTCTTCATTAGTTGCAATAAAACTGAGCAACATCAAGGTTGGTCGTGAAGCTCGTGGAATGTTCAACTATAATTTGGATATCATATTGTGCAGTTCAACTAAGATCAAGCGTGAAATGTATATCTCTGTTTGCACAAAAAGGTGGAAAGGAGGGTGACTAACAAATGATGAAACATACATCAAATGAAAAGAAGCATGTTCCTTATCTGAATGGCGATCCTACAAGGACAGTACCAATTTCTAAAGCAGCAGCATTGCTAGATATTAGTGTGGGCATTAGTATTAACTATGACAACCATTAAATACGACATACTTTAATGGTCCCATTGCTTCATTTTACCAGCAACATTACATTAACAGCTGCTAAAGAGTTGGTATTTGGGCACGGGAGAGTAGGCGGACCAGGACAGTTGCATTTCTAATGAAAAGAAGCAACTTATGTTAATGGGAAATTTAGCAGGACATGAAAAACAGTGCCATTGATTCATATTATTGGAGGCATTACATTGAAAACAACATTGGTTTAAAGTGTCCTTACTTTAACAGTGGGACTGCTACATTTTACCAATGGCATTACATAAGAGGGGCTCGGGGCAATAAACATCCAAACAGGATATCTGGGTTTGTCCCATTTTTGTTCGGTATAGCCACCTTATACTGTGTCAGGCTAGCAAATCTAGTGCTAGACATACTCTGTTCACTTGTCCCCCAGTCCCCACTTTCTTTCCTTTTTCAACCAATAGATCGGTTTATATCAAGTTTGTACTGTGTTTCCCTTTATTTTCCAATTAGACCAAGAGACCAGTTGGATAGCCAGTCTCTGCTACTTTTTGCCCCAATTATTTCCTCTTTCGACCAAGTCCTAGATTCAGGTAAAAATCTTCCCCCACCCCCACCACATTTCTTCCCAGTTTGAACCAAGTAGTACTAGATTCAACTGCATGAAGTAGTACTACTAGATTCGACTGCATTGTAGCGCCCAAGATGCGATTCTATCCCAATCACGTGATGAATTCATGATTGGGGCACAATCGCATTTCGAGCGCATAGCAAGGTGGATATCATTACAACATACCATGTACTAAATAGATGAGAATACAAGATAAAGGCTTACACTCGCCACAAGCTACAACATGAATACAACAGTTCATCAATACATAACAATTATCATACAAAAGAGCAGGATCCGACTACGGATGAAATCAAATGAAAAAGAAGAATGACATCCACCCTATTAATCCCAGGCTCCCGACTCGGAACCTATCCCTTGATCGAAGAAGAAGCAGAAGAACTCCAAAACAAACAAGCATCGCACTCGCGTCAGACCATCGCATTACCTGTACCTGCAGCTGTTGTTATAGTAAATCTGTGAGCCACGAGGACTCAGCAATCCCATTACCATGGGTATCAAGACTAGCAAAGCTTAATGGGTATGGAACGGATAAGTGGTGAGGTTGAAACAAGCATTAATCATTGTATGGTGGCTAACTTACGAGTACAAGAATAAGAAGAGAAACTACGCATAACGGTCGCAACTAGTAATGATCAAGAAGTGATCCTGAACTACTTACGAGTCAAACATAACCCCACCGTGTTCTCTTCTCGACTCACTCGAAAAAGAGATGGTCACGGTTACGCACACGGTTGGTGTATTTTAATTCGGATCTGGTGTCAAGTTCTCTACAACCGGATATTAAAAATTCCCATCTGCCACATAACCGTGGGCATGGCTCTCGAAAGTTTAAACCCTGCAAGGGTGTCTCAACTTAGTCCATCACAAACTCTCACGATCAGCGGAGGCAAATCTCCATCTTGGGGACAACCCGATCAAACTCGGAATCCCGGTGCACAAGACATTTCGACAATGGTAAAACAAAACCAGCAAGACCTCCCGACGTGCCGACGCCCTGTTAGTAGCCGTGCGTATCTCGTCTCAGGCCAAGACAGATGACCGAAGCTTACGGTTGGCTGAGACCCAAGTTGCCAAGGGGGCGCCGCAAGGTGCTCTATTTTGGACCAACACTCATGAGGAGCACTGACCCGGGTTGTTGATTAATTATCCTCGGGGTCCGGAAAGTCCCTATGCAAGTTTTAGTTGTTATTAGGCAAATGGTAAAACCAAAGTTGGGCCTTGCTGGAAGAGTTTTATTCAAAGCGAACTGTCAAGGGGGGCCCATAAACCCCGACCGTGTTAGGAATGCAAAATCAAGGAACATAACACCGGTATGATGGAAACTAGTGCGGCAAGAGTGGAGCAAAACACCAGGCAAAAGGCCGAGCCTTCCACCCTTTACCAAGTATATAGATGCATTAATTAAATAAGAGATATTGTGATATCCCATGATACCCATGTTCCAACATGGAACAACCTGCAACTGCACCTGCAACTAGCAACGCTATAAGAGGGGCTGAGCAAAGCGGTAACATAGCCAAACAACGGTTTGCTGGGATGGTGGAAATGTTAGAGGCTTATCATGGCAATTTGGGAGGCTAAATAAACAAGTGGTGGGTAGCGCGACATAGCGATAGCATCGAGACAACTAGCAAAGCAAAGATAGTAGTGATATCCAGGGTAACGGTCATCTTGCCTGAAATCCTGCTAGGAAGAAGGTCGAGTCCGTGAAGAAGACAAACGGGCGTAGTCGAACAAATCCTCACAATCGCAACGTAACCGGAACTATCAAGGAGAAGCGCAACCGAAAAGAAGCAAACATCATGGTAAACAACCATCACATAAACATGACATGATGCACAACCAAGAATGATGCATGTCCGGTTTAATGAGGCATGGCATGGCAAAGTGCAACAAACAATACTACTAATTAAGTGGAGCTCAATATGCAATGAGTTGCATGTTGACGAAACTTCACAACAATTATTTATTTCACTTTCGTTTGTGCTACCCAACAATATTAAATGTTGTTAAACATGGCAAGAGGTGAAGCATAAGTAAACTAACTATTTAGGCAACTTTAAATGAGGCCGGAAACAACAAACAACAATTCCGAAAAATCCCCATATGCATATTTTGAATTTGCTACTGTTCTGCCCTAAACCATATTTTAGAGTTGTTAAATAGGAAAATAAAGCGCACCATGTTAATCTATGCATTTTTCTACCCCATTTATGTATAAAGTTTATTTAATTCAGAGCTACGGTTATTTAGTTATGAAATAAACCATTTTAACATGCCATTTATGCAAATTAATTCAAACAACACATTTAAACATTTTTAACATGGATGAAAGTTGGATATTATGAAACTAGATGAAATTCTAAGCATTTTACATATATAAAGTATTTACATATGACGCACGGTTATTTAGTTATTATATGCATGAACAAGAGGGACTTTTCTGTAAATATGCAGTTTTCTGGATAATTAGACAAATTCGCCGACGCTGGAAAAAAAACATACGCGGGCCGAATCTGGCTGGGCCAATAGGAACAGGGGGCGCTCACCCATGGGCTTCAGCCCAGCAGGTGAAGCAGGCCGGATCTGGTGGAGCGGGGAGGCTGGGCCTTGGCGCGCGGGCGGGCTGGAAGAGGAGGCTAGCGCGGCTGCAGCCCACGCGGTTGGCGAGAAGCGATCAATGCAGACGAGCGGGCTCCTGCTGCTCGTTACCAACAGAGGCAGCAGCAGCAGGTCATGGTGATGCAGGGGAGTAGCGACGGCGAACTTGGCGCGCGAAGCGACCTCCGGCGACGCGTGGACGGACGAGGGGGTGCGTACCCGGTGCGGAGGAGGTCGAAGAGGGCCGGGGCGATCCAGCCATCTCCGGGCGTGGCGGCGCACGGTCTTGGCGACGGCGTGCTGCAGAGGGCGCCATCCATGGCGTCGGGGTGGAGCTCCTTTGCTTCCTGCAGGAGCAGGAGAAGGGGAGCGAGAGAGATTAGAGCAGAGGAGGGAGGAAGGAGGAGAAGGAGAGGAGCAAGGGGATGCCTGGCCTGGTGGAGGTGGTCGACGGGGAAGACAGGGCGCGGCGATGTAGAGGTCGGGGTCAAGGGGATCGAGGAGCTCCTCTCCTATGCGTTGGCTGATGCGCGAGTTGGGCGCCTGGTGGATCGAGGTAGAGGGGCTCGAGCATGAGCGATCGAGCCATCGAGGGGAGGCACTGTAGCGGGTTGGATGGATGCATTTGATCGGGGGATCCCGAGGAGGGTGGTGGCTACTGGTTGGTCTCGGGTGGAACTAGATCGGGAGGATCCCAAGGTGGAAGAGGAGCGGCGGCGGGGAGGGACAAACCTCCTATGTTTTAGGGTTAGGCTAGATTAGGTATGGGGTTGGTTTATATATAGGATAATGAGAGTGGGTTTAGTCCGTCCGATCGTAATCGGGCGGTCGAGAATAAATAGGTTAGGTAGCCCAAATAAGAAACCGAAGATATTTTAGGGATGTTTGGAGATGATCTGGACCCATCGGTGATCACTGAGCGGATCGGGTTCGGTTAACTTTTCGTACAAGTTGCGAGGAGGGGAAAATGGGCTGTACCGAGAGGTTAGGCGGCCAGACAAGAGGGAAGCGAAAATCCGGTTAATCTCAGAAAGGTCAACAAGGACAAGGGAGAAGCGACAACTACGAGCGGATGCAAGTTTTAGGAAAACATGTGGATGCAATGCTCATGATGCAATGATGAATGCAACAAACAAATGAAACACACGGCAACCACGAAATAACTGGAAGGCTTCTGGAGCGTCGGTCTCGGGTCGTCACAACACTCCCCCACTTACAAGAGATCTTGTCCCGAGATCTAAGGATGGCACCGGAGAGAAGCGGAAGAGGAAGAGGTAACACAAGTTGCTTCTTTGACAAACGAGTGAAACCACGAACCTTGAGAGGTTGAACAAATTGAAAGAAAGAATACAATAGAGATGAACGAGATTGCAAACACCCCGTTAGCAAAGAGGAACAAGGAACATCACGAGAACCTTGTAGGTTGAAAGACATGAAATAAGAGCTTCACGAACCAAAAGAATATGACCACACCGGTATAATGAGATAGCCAAGGAACAAGAATGACAGAATTTGGACATCACTCCGGCAGAAAAGAGAAGGAAACCTTGATAAGTTGAAAAGAACTTAAATATAGGATGCAACACTCCTGTTAAATGGATAAGCAAGGAAAAGAACATGATCTTGACAAACAAGATGATACTTGATGAGAGCAACAGCACAATGCCTCCGGGAGAAATGAAAGAATGAAATGAAAAGAACATAGAAAAGAACAACAACTTCCACCATGAATGAACATGAAGGAGCCTTCCTACGAAGAAGGGTTGAATGGAGTTGTTGGAAAATCAACCACAAAAGATATGATTTCCAATGGTCTTATGGAAAACATCCCAAAATTATGAGGTGAAGACCAGCCACTAACGGAATCCATTAATTTGATTGAGAACACCAAAGAGATGAAAAACTTGTTCCACCAAAATGATAAAGAGATAACTTGGATCATTGATAAGCACCACAATTAGCAACATTCCTTAGGGAAGGCTTTAGGTGAAATCTTTACCAAGATAACTCCAACGAAGAGATTGATGGATTTAAAATACCTCATTCTTGACAACATGTGAATCATGAAACACAAAGGGAAATTATCAAGAATGACATAACACCACCTCAAAAGATAAGATAGAAAGAACTGCACTTCGGAATGCAAGATGAAGAATGCCAGAGCTCCAACAAGAATCTTGAAGAACACTTCAAGAATGAATTAAATCTTCGATGAACCACCATGAAGAAACTCTCGAAGAACTTCGGATAAAAAAAAGGATGATGGAAAAGAAGCAAAGATTGCAAGAACAAGAATTGAACGCTTGCAATGATTTAGATGGAGCTTAGTGACGAGATAATGAGAAAACATTGGACTCCGGAGAAGAAAGATGAACAACTTGGAATCGAGAATTACTCCTCATGAACAAACTCCGAAGGAAGGGATTAATCACTTGGATGAAACAAGAATAAGAATTACATTATGCTTATCCTCACCAAATTAACTTGATGACAATCAATGGATTTGGCATACTACTTATTCTCTTTGAAAGGATTAACGATAGATATAGCGCAAACTTGGGAAAATCTTCAACGAACCACCGGTATGATTTCGGAAAGAACGAATGAATTGATATGGTAAAAAAGGAAAAGGAATCTTGAATGAACCACTGTAAGAATTGAAAACTATTGAAGAAAAGAGGATGAATCACTGGTAAGAATTAGAAAACGAACGAAGATACTTGAGGGAATTTAGATGCAAGAGAACGAAGATATGACAAGCTGACTAGAGAATACTTGAACGATGCACCGGAAGAATTGGGGAATGAGAGCTGAACGTTGAGAACGAATAAATCTTCTGAAATAATTGCCTTTGGAGGAATAGAATGGGAAGAACTCACAAAATGCTCCGGATGGGTGTGAAAATAATTCTCACAATCAAGACAATTGTGAGGATGGCATGAAGCTAGAACCACGAATCTTCGAGAAAACGGACAAGATTTGGAGGAAAACTCTTCTTTGGTCTTCAACATTGAGAATGACGACAAGGAACACCACCAAAAATTGTTGAGACACTCTGAAACAATGACGAATATTAATGTTGAGCCAAAGAAGAAAAGAATCTGAAAGCGATCTTGGAGAAGGCAATTCACTGATGAGAATTCATTCTTACGTCAAACTTTGAAAAGCATTTGAGAATAACTCCGAAGAAAATAGAAGAGTCAGGTCAGATCCTGGGAAAAGACCTGTGGGTTAGGGCCCACTCAAGAGAAACACCGTTGAAATGATTGCTTGAAAGAGAGTTTGCATCGGTAAGATTCGAACGACTTGAATGAGGTAGCAACCACAAAATAGAACGAACGGAACTTGAATGAAAACACGAGTCTTCTGAGATATTTCAGCACTTCGGATATGAATAAAAAGGTGGATAAATAAGAGGTGCACCGGCATGAGAAAGCATATGAAAGGACGAAAGGGATATGATCAACACCGAAAGCTTGCAATTAGTCCACCGGAGAAGAAAGAGAATGAAGAATGATAAACTTAAAGCTTCCATAGCATTTTCATGAGAATCACTAGGTAAGAACATTGAAGGAAAAGAATGAAGAGACTCCGCAACAATAAAATGGATACTTGATTAAGAAATCCGAGTCCTTGAAGAAAAGGGTGGGATGGTGGGAAAAATAAAGGCAACTTGGGACGCATGAAACAGATGAATCCTCAGGCTACTCAACGGCGCCCGTATGGGATGACTTGAAGAGAAGCACACCGGTTGAAAAAGAATTGACATGACAACTCGATGATCAAGAAGGATTAGTATTCACATAGAAATATGAGAACACCGCTTAGGAAAGGTATGGAATCAACACTTGACATTGAAGCAACCCGAATACCACAACTCAAAACAAAACAAAGGATTGGCTTGCAGAATAAACCGGAACAAACATATGATAGAGATTTCGTCCGAAATTTTTGTGGTGGGGCCCACATGGGCTGGATCGTAAAGCACCATCAGGTACAAGGCAGTGCACATGACATACGAAGCGTCCCCGAGTCAGCATAGCCAAGGACTCTTTAAGACACAACGAGACCACTGTAAAAATGACCATGGACAGGCGGACCACTAGACATCGAACCCCAATCTCATATCATGCATCTGTCGGAAATATATCCTAGGTAACTACTTGAATTCCCAGCTATGAACTCCCAAAAAATTTCGGTTATGCAATCTGGTGTTGGGGATACAGGGAGGCACAAATATCTCACACAACTAACAAATCCTACACTCTAACTGTATCCATCCGTCAATACATAACCAAGAAAACCTCGAAAATCATGTACCTCAGACCTTCGAAAACATCCAATATACTAGCTGTGGCAATACATCTGATCGCTCTCCCCAGTACTGGCTGTCGTCAAGCTACTCTCGCCACAAAGTGTATAGAAGCGTTTTCGATGTCGGCGTCCTCTGGTATTCCGGAACTGAAACAATAAGCACTGTGATGAAAACACCTTGGAGCTCAACTCCCCGGGACACTGCCACAACCCCTAAATGACAGGAGGCACCAAGAACAGAGTTCCCGTCACAATGATATCGGACCGATTCCACAATACCCGCGTGATCCTAAAAAAATTTGAGTGAAAAAGGAGAGTGATGGATCCAAAACACCTACGTCACGAGTCCTCACCATAGCGACGATGGGGATGAGGAGTAAAAAGAATTCCTACTCTCTGATATATAACTATACTCAAAATAGTTTTTTTTCTAGACTCAACAACGGCAGCGGTTCGATCAATCAAGGGGGCTCCTACGGTCGGTAAGGCTCTGATACCAACTTGTAGCGCCCAAGATGTGATTCTATCCCAATCACGTGATGAATTCATGATTGGGGCACAATCGCATTTCGAGCGCATAGCAAGGTGGATATCATTACAACATACCATGTATTGAATAGATGAGAATACAAGATAAAGGCTTACACTCGCCACAAGCTACAACATGAATACAATAGTTCATCAATACATAACAATCATCATACAAAAGAGCAGGATCCGACTACAGATGAAATCAAACAAAAAAGAAGAACGACATCCACCCAGCTAATCCCAGGCTCCCGACCCGGAACCTATCCCTTGATCGAAGAAGAAGCAGAAGAACTCCAAAACAAGCAAGCATCACACTCGTGTCAGACCATCGCATTACCTGTACCTGCAGCTGTTGTTGTAGTAAATCTATGAGCCATGAGGACTCAGCAATCCCATTACCATAGGTATCAAGACTAGCAAAGCTTAATGGGTATGGAATGGATAAGTGGTGAGGTTGCAGCAAGCACTAAGCATTGTATGGTGGCTAACTTACGAGTACAATAATAAGAAGAGAAACTACGCATAACAGTCGCAACTAGTAATGATCAAGAAGTGATCCTGAACTACTTATGAGTCAAACATAACCCCACCATGTTCTTTCTCGGCTCACTCGAAAAAGAGACGGTCACGGTTACGCACGCGGTTGGTGTATTTTAATTCGGATCTGGTGTCAAGTTATCTACAACTAGATATTAAAAATTCCCATCTGCCACATAACCGCGGGCACAGCTCTCGAAAGTTTAAACCTTGCAGGGGTGTCCCAACTTAGTCCATCACAAACTCTCATGATCAGCGGAGGCAAATCTCCATCTTGGGGACAACCCGATCAAACTCGGAAACCCGGTGCACAAGACATTTCGACAATGGTAAAACAAAACCAGCAAGACCTCCCGACGTGCCAACACCCTGATAGTAGCCGCGCGTATCTCGTCTCAGGCCACGACGGATGAGCGAAGCTTACGGTTGGCTGAGACCCAAGTAGCCAAGGGGGCGCCGCAAGGTGCTCTATTTTGGACCAACACTCATGAGGAGCACTGGCCCGGGTTGTTGATTAATTATCCTCGGGGTCCGAAAAGTCCCTATGCAAGATTTAGTTGTTATTAGGCAAATGGTAAAACCAAAGTTGGGCCATGCTAGAAGAGTTTTATTCAAAGCGAACTGTCAAGGGGGGTCCATAAACCCCGACCGTGTTAGGAACACAAAATCAATGAACATAACACCGGTATGATGGAAACTAGGGCGGCAAGAGTGGAACAAAACACCAGGCAAAAGGCCAAGCCTTCCACCCTTTACCAAGTATATAGATGCATTAATTAAATAAGAGATATTGTGATATCCCATGATATCTATGTTCCAACATGGAATAACCTGCAACTGCACCTGCAACTAGCAATGCTATAAGAGGGGCTGAGCAAAGCGGTAACATAGCCAAACAACGGTTTGCTGGGATGGTGGAAATGTTAGAGGCTTAAGATGGCAATTTGGGAGGCTTAATAAACAAGTGGTAGGTAGCGCGACATAGCGATAGCATCAAGACAACTAGCAAAGCAAAGATAGTAGTGATATCCAGGGTAATGGTCATCTTGCCTGAAATCCCGCTAGGAAGAAGGTCTAGTCCGTGAAGAAGACGAACAGGCGTAGTCGAACGAATCCTCACAATCGCAACGTAACCAGAACTATCAAGGAGAAGCGCAACCGGAAAGAAGCAAACATCATGGTAAACAACCATCACATAAACATGATATGATGCACAACCAAGAATGATGCATGTCCGGTTTAATTAGGCATGGCATGGCAAAGTGCAACAAACAATACTATAAATTAAGTGGAGCTCAATATGCAACGAGTTGCATGTTGACGAAACTTCAAAACAATTATTTAGTTCACTTTCGTTTATGCTACCCAACAATATTAAATGTTGTTAAACATGGCAAGAGGTGAAGCATAAGTAAACTAACTATTTAGGCAAGTTTAAATGAGGCCGGAAACAACAAACAACAATTCCGGAAAATCCCCATATGCATATTTTGAATTTGCTACTGTTCTGCCCTAAACCATATTTTAGAGTTGTTAAACAGGAAAATAAAGTGCACCATGTTAATCTATGCATTTTTCTATCCCATTTACATATAAAGTTTATTTAATTCGGAGCTACGGTTATTTAGTTATGAAATAAACCGTTTTAACATGCCATTTATGCAAATTAATTCAAACAACACATTTAAACATTTTTAACATGGATGAAAGTTGGATATTATGAAACTAGATGAAATTCTAAGCATTTTACATATATAAAGTATTTACATATGATGCACGGTTATTTAGTTATTATATGCATGAACATGAGGGACTTTTCTGTAAATATGCAGTTTTCTAGATAATTAGAAAAATTCGCCGACGCTGGAAAAAACATACGCGGGCCGAATCTGGCTGGGCCAATAGGAATAGGGGGGCGCTCACCCATGGGCTTCGGCCCAGCAGGTGAAGCAGGCCGGATCTGGTGGAGCGGGGAGGCTGGGCCTTGGCGCGCGGGTGGGCTGGCAGAGGAGGCCAGCGCGGCTGCAGCCCACGTGGATGGCGAGAAGCGGTCAACGCGAATGAGCAGGCTCCTGCTGCTCGTTACCAACAGAGGCTGCAGCAGCAGGTCATGGCGATGCAGGGGAGTGGCAACAACGAACTTGGCGCGCGAAGCAACCTCCAGCGACGCGTGGAAGGACGAGGGGGTGCGGACCCGGTGCGAAGGAGGTCGAAGAGGGCCGGGGCAATCCGGCCATCTCCGGGCGCGGCGGCGCACGGTCTTGGCGATGGCGTGCTGCATAGGGCGCCATCCATGGCGTCGGGGCGGAGCTCCTTTTCTTCCTGCAGGAGCAGGAGAAGGGGAGCGATTGAGATTAGAGCAGAGGAGGGAGGAAGGAGGAGAAGGAGAGGAGCA
Organism: Thinopyrum elongatum; assembly: GCA_011799875.1. Lineage (NCBI taxonomy): Eukaryota > Viridiplantae > Streptophyta > Magnoliopsida > Poales > Poaceae > Thinopyrum > Thinopyrum elongatum. Next base: position 210,830,883 of record CM022303.1, read on the forward strand.
AGGGGATGCCTGGCCTGGTGGAGGTGGTCGACGGTGAAGACAGGGCACAGCGGCGCAGAGGTCGGGGTCAAGGGGATCGAGGAGCTCCTCTCCTGTGCGTTGGCTGCTGCGCGAGCTGGGCGCCTGGTGGATCGAGGCAGAGGGGCTCGAGCATGAGCGATCGAGCCATCGAGGGGAGGCATTGTAGCTGGCTGGATGGATGCATTTGATCGGGGGATCCCGAGAAGGGTGGCGGCTGCTGGTTGGTCTCGGGTGGAACTGGATCGGGAGGATCCCGAGGTGGAAGAGGAGCGGCGGCAGGGAGGGACAAACCTCCTAGGTTTTAGGGTTAGGCTAGATTAGGTATGGGGTTGGTTTATATATAGGATAATGAGAGTGGGTTTAGTCTGTCCGGTCGTAATCGGGCGGTCGAGAATAAATAGGTTAGGTAGCCCAAATAAGAAACCGAAGATATTTTAGGGATGTTTGGAGATGATCTGGACCCATCGGTGATCACTGAGCGGGTCGGGTTCGGTTAAGTTTTCGTACAAGTCGCAAGGAGGAGAAAATGGGCTGTGCCGAGAGGTTAGGCGGCCAGACAAGAGGGAAGCGAAAATCCGGTTAATCTGAGAAAGGTACACAAGTACAAGGGAGAAGCAACAACTACGAGCGGATGCAAGTTTTAGGAAAATAAGCGGATGCAATGCGCATGATGCGATGATGAATGCAACAAACAAATGAAACACACGGCAACCAAGAAATAACTGGAAGGCTTCTGGAGCGTCGGCCTCGGGTCGTCACATGCATGGAGTAGTTTTACCTCTTAATAGTAAAAATTTAGGTGGCTTTCGAACAGCCGATCGATCCTATCTACGAGGGGGCCTGAGAAATAGTAAAAGATACAAATGCAGCGACGTGAGGAGTTGGGGCAGTAGAGCAAGGCCGGTTTCGAAGGAGGTTATACCTGAGGGTCGCCGGCATGTCGCTAGGTGGGTGGCGGGAGGCCGGATCTGCCCGCACTACGACAGCGAGGAAGAAGGGGTCGGAGGCCCTCCCTAGCCGGTGCTACGTGGGAGAAAACGGCAAGGCACGCTGATCGAGACGCGCCGGCAGTGGGTAAGAGCCGTCGCCGAGGACGACCGCGTGAACGTTGCACCTTCTCACCTTCCCCGGCGGAGGGGATCCGCTCGGATCTGTGACCAGCGGTGAGCAGAGAGAGAGTGTGGCCACCGCTGTCGTGTTTAGATCTGGAGAGGATGTGAGAGTGTTAAGAGAGCAACACTAGCAAGCAAGCGCGGAGGCTCCTGCCTATATAGTGTAGTAGTTTTCTTTTTTTCTACCGGAGCCGGCTTGACCTAATCAATGACTGTCGAGAAGTCTTCATGCACGTGCCCCGGAGGTGCAGTTGTCGTCATTTTGATCTGAAGCACCGGATTAACATATAACATGAAAAAATGCCACATGTAAAGAAAGCATAACCTCACCGCCCCAAGGAGACAACATGAATCCCGACGGACAAACTAGACGAGGATCAAAGCTCAAATTAAAGACAAACTCGTAGAGAAGGGGTCAATCGATAGATGCCCTAATTAACATAGCCGGCTTGACCTAGATAGCAGCCGAGTAGTCTTCGTGCATGTGCCTCCAATGACCAGCGCCTTGGAGGAACGCAGTTGTCGCTGTTTAACCCTCGCAGTGATCCAAAGCACATGACACCTAATATTGCGAGATGACAAGAAACCTTTTTTTTAGATTTCTCATCAGAACTACAACCCTGTACAACACAGCCTGCATGATATGTAGATGATGGCCAATCCAGCCATCTGCTGGAGTCTGGTCACATGCATGGACGAACTGATCTCCCGTGTCGTGCAGGGATCGTCCAAGCACCGACGTGTTTATAGCACTGCTCCAGTACTATCGCTCGCCTCTCTCTTCTATTAACTCAGTCGACTTGCGAGGACAGGGGAGTATGCCTATGGTCGGTTCTCAATTGCGGTCCCACATGTGTGTGCAAATGCAATATAATGCGCGTTCCATTCGGAGAGTGGCGTGCCAAACCCACCGACCATCTGGGGTGTGACACGAACGCGACGGGCGTGCTGTATACATGTGTACCGCCATTTTCTTCAGGCTTTGCTCCATGGCGCAATCCATGGATACAAAATTATATTTAAAAGTCGAGGGCGGGGCTTTTCCCGTGCAGTAGGCGGGGCAGTTCCGCCTAGTCGGTTCGATAGAGAGGCGAGAAGATGAGGGAGTAGACTGTTGCAAACGTAGGGATGTGTGATTTGATGGCTCATTACTGCTGGACAGGTGGGGCCCTATGATTTGACTTGTCATTATCATTATTACTGCGGCGCTATGACTGGCATGAGTCTCCCGATTCCTGACCACCTCCATGGTATAAGGTGCCAAGTACTGTACTACTCTACAGTAATGGGCTTATACCCCGCTTACATGGCACTTTTGCTTATATGTCGAGGAGAGAGACATGGGAAAAGTGGTGGGAGTGGGCTCTTGTGCAACACCCTAGCTACTTACTCCTTGGAAAATGCAATAAATACTATGAAGAAAGAGATAGAGAGAACTAAAAAAAATACTCTTATAGCCAACCTTATAGCTAGCCTAGTTGCATGAGTGACTATAAGTGATGACTATGTATGACATGCCAACATCAGATAGTAGTTTCATGCATGCGAAGTAGGCAAAAAAATGCTCATTTATAGCCGTCTGAAATCTCCATGGGCGCGACCGCGCGAGCGAGGCAACGGTCGTGGTAGGCGCGACCATGATACGGGCTGCTGACAGCCCTTGGATCTGAGATCAAACGGTCGCATGCTAAGTTGCTAAAAATTTGCAGAATAACCCTCCAGGATAGAATATTCACCCATAGGTCTAGACTCACGCCATGCAACCGTTCGATCTCAGATCCAAGGGCTCTCGGAAGCCCATATCATGGGAGCATGGAAAGCTTCATATCTCCTGTAATTTTCCCGACGCTTGATGTGCGAACACGCAGATGTTATACTATCAGGCCTACAAAGTGGGTCTAGTAGACATGACATCTAATTGGGCCCCCATAGTACTGTGCATGAATCCATTTGTCCACCGGGCAAGCCACTACCCTGCCGTTCGCACGCCACACTTAGCATTTTTACAATCGGAAAACCGCTAGCAGTTCACTCCTACTCGTCCCGGCCGTCCTTTAACAATACAGCAGTTCACTTCTATTCGTCCGTCCTTTCACATTACAACAGTTCCACTAATCCTAACCCTCGTCCAAAATCCATGGCGTCCCAAATCTCCATGATCGGCAGTAAGTACAAGGTTAGAATCATCACCGGCGATGAGTTCGACGTCATCTACACCCGTTCTTCCGCGACGGTGAAAGGATGCCTTGCTCGCTTCAAACGCATTTTCAAAAATTCATATGGTGATGAGTGGGTCGCTGGGCTAGATGTTGAGTACACCACAGTCCTGGGAAAAGAGAAGAATCTAAAGAAGGAAGAGAAGAAGAAGCCCGCCATGATCCAGGTTTGCGTGCATAACTTGTGCTTGGTCTACCACATATGCCATGCCGACGTTAAGTGCGAGGATTTTAAGAAATTCCTCACGGACGATAGAGTCAAATTCATTGCTATAGACTTTTGTAATGACGATGAAGTCCTGGGTCAGATAGGCCTCGTTGTAGGCCAGCCCTTTGACCTCCAGAAAAATAGGCTAGTGTCCTCCCGTCAGCCTTCAATGCAGACCCTGGCAGGAGCCATGGTTGATCCTTCGTACGGCAAACTGAAAAAACCTGACCACAAGTTTCATCTTGCATGGGAGTGGAATTTAATAGATAAAGACCACATCCAGTACGCTACAATGGATGCTTTCCTTTGTTTCAATATCTACAAGGGTTGGATGAAGAGCGAGAGTCTAGTGTGCGGTTCAAGCAAAGAAGTATCGGCCAAGAGGAAGAGGGACAAGGATGAAGTCGAGGACGTGGACGAGGAGTCCGAGTAAGGTGGCAGTGTCGTTGCTCATGGTGGTTCTAATGCAGTGTCTACCGGGTTAGTTGCTTACTTTAATTTCAGGGTGCTTAATTTTATTTCAGGGGTGTGTTGTGCTGAGCCCCCAGCAGAACTATGTTATATTCTTTCTCGTTACTTTAACTCTTCAGTATGTACATACTTGTAGTTGGTAGTACGACCACTCGTTTCTTCACATTATACACGTACAATATATATGGCCAACATCATATAGCCAGTAGTTGGCTATACTATTAACCATGCTCTAAGCATGCCACATACGCAAAACACTTAAATGAGATATGTAATTCTAAAAAAAACTTAAATGAGAGAAGTCTACCCAAAGCATGAAGGAGTTTAGTTGTCAAAGAATTAAATAGGTATGCTAATTTCTTTAATAGACTTTAGCACCCCATCTAAGCACGTACTAGCTTTTTTAATAGTACTATATGCATAATTTGGCGACGAGCGCTCTCTATATGTACCACCTTTTTTCTTTAAATTCATCTTGTTAGTTTTGCTCCATGGCGCAATCCATCAATACAAAAGTACATTTAAAAGGCTAGAGGGCGGGGCAGTCTCGCTTGGTCGGTTTCACGAGAGGCGAGGGCCTTTGTGATTTGACGGCTCATTAATGCTGGAAGGTGGGTCCTTGTGATTTGACTGCTCGTATAAATGTTGCCGACGACCCAAGGAGGAGCAAAGAACCTTGCGGTATACTCAAGTTTTCCACTGGAGTAGGAGTAGTACGACGGAGGAGCGCGAAACATGGCAGCCCCGTGCGATATGGCGATAAAAAATGATCTAATTTGCTAGTCATCGATCCCATGGCGCCGCTCATCATTAGCATTGTTCTATTCGTGCCTCGCAGAGAACGTGACACATGCGGCAAAACACCCAAAGCAAAAGAAGAAACACAGGAGCAAAAGAAGAAGGAAGATTACCCCCCAAAAAAAGAAGGAAGACGCAGACACAAGCCTGGGGCGCTGCTCTCTACTTCATGAAGAGTTGACAGCGGAGTCCCAACTGCTTCTTCATCGCCTCCACGACCTTCATCTCCTCTCTCGTCTCCTCCACCATCTTCTTCATTTTGTCCATGACGCGGGATTTCTCGACGAGAGCGTTCATCAACTCTTCCACGGCCGCATTATGTACCTTGACAGCAGTCGGGTGCTCGATGCGGAGCTTCGCCAACTCCTCCTTCTGTTCCATGACGAGGGCATGCAGCATCTTCACCGAGGAACTACTCTTCTCATGCAGCTTCTTCCATCCGGCGTTCTCCTCCTTCAGCAGGTCAAACTCATGGCGGAGCTTCGCCTTGTCCTCCTGAAGTTGCAGGATTTCGCCGGTCACCTTCTTACCTGAGGAAATGCTCTCCTTCAGCAGCATCACCAAGCCGGTGGTCAACTCCTCCTGCTTATTGAGCTCAGCGGGCATGTCGTCAAGGCTCTCCTTCCGCAGCTTCACCAAGCCGTCGATGAACTCCTTCTGCTTATTGAGCTGATCGGGCATGTCGTCGAGGGATGACGACTCCAGCACCGCCAGCTCGGCATGTTCGCCTCCGTGGCTAGGGCACTCCTGGGACCCTCACCTGCCCGTGAGAGATCTTTCGAGCACCCCCGTGAGGCGGCGAGCCCTCTTTTTTTTCGCGGCCTTGGTCGCCGCTCCCTTCTTACTAGTAGTTCTCGACCTAGAGCTCTGCACACCGGCCATGGCAGGGAAGGACGAATAAGAAAGACTTATGAGGAGGAAGGTACAATAATTTTCGGCTAGGTAGTTCCCCTTTTTATAACCTAGTAGTCCTTTGGAATGTGATGAGAACAAGCTAAACATGGCTTTTGTTTCAAAGCCTGAAACGGCTCCCGATGAGTTTCCTTGAACACAATTTTCAAGTACTGCTCAAATGCGGTCGCACATGTCAGTGATGTACTTGGTCGTACATGTCAGACCAAGCCGATGCATGTCCCTTCGGTGAGACGCGGGTCCAACCGACCGTTAAGTATTACGCGATGCAGACTTGTGGCTATCGGGCGATTGTCAGGACCAAGCATTCAAAAACTCATGATAAATCAATTACCATCTTTTTCCAAACGAGCAAGTATTTTCACAGAAATACAATACATATAGATGGAGTGATTGTCACTGTTGCAAACCGGCATGGCACCGCAAGTTCATTGCAGCAGCAACCGAGTAGGTCACTGCATCGCTGGCGGGGAAGGAGGGCAGCTCACCTCGCCTACGATGCATGCCCAGCGGCGCCGCCGCAGCTGGTCCCATGATTTGGCTTCTCCTACCGCCCATTTGAATAGTTTCACCGGCTTCTCATGCCATTCCGCAGGCATGCGCGTTCTTTCCTCCGCAGTCGACTCCATGAATATGATCTCTGCCATTAGCCCCAACTGGAAATCAACGCGACGCTGCCAGATGCTGACATCCCTCAACATCTCTCCCCTGAGATCGACTTGCGCCTCTACCTTGTGCTTCGCCAGGCCCAGCTCCTTCGAACTTGTCTCCAATCGATGTGACGCTTCCTCGATCTGATTTACCCTTGCTGCCCACCACCCGAAACGCTGCCCTGGCATGTCCTCCGGCGCCACCGATCTATGATTCCAGAGCAATGGATCCCCTCTAAAACACAAGTGGGTTTCGCTCAAAGGCAGCAGTGCTGCGGGCCGCAGCGAGAGGGCAGCCCGCGTGATCCTAGGATCTAAGGGATTATCCATGGCGGGATCCTCCCTGGCGAGATCCGGTGGGCGAGGCGGGGAGGCGAGCGTAGGCGTCGGGAGAGCCCTACGAGGCTAAGATAAAGATAGTACTACTCCACTCCGTCCATATTTAAATACAAAGGCCACCAACAGTAACCCAAGAAAAAAATGATCATGCTGCCTGCGTCCTAGTTTATTGGCCCCTTTTTATTTCGTGCCAATTTTTGACCAAAAATTTAACTAGTAAGAAAATGTTAATGCATGTCACCAAAAATTATATCATTGGAATCACATCTAAACATAGTTTTCGATGACATTACTTTTTATAACATGCATAAATATTGTGTTACTTCAAATAATGGTCAAAAATTGGCACAAAATACAAAGGAGATCAATGGAAGTAGCAACCCATGATTTAACTACTCGCATGCACGCAGTGGAGTAGTAATGTCATTCTCAACTACTTCCTCCCTCACGTCCACTCAATTTGCATGCGCTGTATTAATTGACCATCAATGAAGTGAACGACTTTACACGCGTCAAATTATCACATGGGGTGGATCTTCGTACAAAAATGTGTCCCACCGTGTACCTGCGTGTGCATGTGAGGGAATGAGTGCGTGCATGCACATCTTTGCTTCGTGCACATACTGCCAGTGTGTGTGAGAGAGGACGAGTACATTCTTCTGGAACCAACAGCACGTCACTGTGATCAATCCACATAAGGAGGTCGCGACAACGCCTCCACATGTGCCACGTGGCTTCATGGACGCCCCCACATCATTTTAATCATAATATATTAACTGAAAAAGGGAGAGACACTATGTAGCATGCCATTGGAATTCTAATTTACGTGTTTTGCACATACTAGAAGTACTAGTAAGGTACACGTGCATTGCACACATGAGATTTGGCAACCAAATTATGAATAAATACCACACTATAGCATGTAAGCTTTGAGTCATATATGCATGATGTAGATGTTCGTTTAATTCTTATAGTTCATCTCGTTCAAAATCAATTAGTTTTTATAAAAAAGTTAATCTACTCTATGATTCATGGAATTGTGCGTTGTAAAGCATAAAGTAAAAACAAATAATGGCAATTCAACTAGAAAAAAAATTGGGCAATTATGATACGGAAGATTCTAGAACAAAGGAGAAGTACTTGTGTTTTGAGGTTTGTGCATTATGCTTAAGTTCAACCATGGAGTCTTCTAGATTGTACATGTGCCAGAATCTGGTGGAATGTAGATGATATCCAACGGCCAGTAGTGCTCGGATTTGCCATCTCTGCACCGTCGGATTGGCTTCATCCAACGACCATCTTTCAAAGTTATTCGCACACTTTATAGGGGTATAGATATAGAGGTATAGATATAGACTAGTGGCACATCATCTAAAGCCTTTCTACACGCTCATTTTTTGTACAAATGTGCTCCACCGTGCACCCGCGCGTTTGTATGTGGGAGCGAGTTCGTGTGTGCACCTCTTCTCTTTTGCACACGTAGTCCATGTGTGTGAGAGATACTAAGATATGGTGAGGGAATACATGTCAATGCAATTTGTGTGAAGGAGAGGCCTACATACATACATGTATGTGCATGGGGCCGGGGTGATATACGAGAAGGGAGGGAAGGGGTCGACTGCGCGAGATATCAATAGAGACAGATAGAGGGAAGAGCTCTACGAGCGTACAAGTACTGGGATATGGGGGGGCTGGAAGATGGTGCGAGGGGCCAAGTAGAGGGAGACTATGAAGGAGTGCACAAGTGCGAGATCGATATTTAAAGAGAGGGAGCAAGAACGTGTGCGGTTGTGCACAGTGGCGGAGCCATGAAAATTAAATGAGCTAGGGGGCCAAGCATTGCTAATCCTTTACGGGGAGGGCTAATTCATGAACTTAAACCATTTTACTATCAATTGATCTATTGATCACATTCATATTAGCCTTAATATATAGTGATGTTAGGGGGGGCCTGGGCCCTTGCTGCCCCCTGTCTTCGCCACTGTGCGCGCGTCTGAGAGATGAAGCGGAAGGCATGGATGATGAGAGGAAGACGATGGAGAGATAATGTGGGTGTATTAGCTATGTAGTCCTATATAGAGAGGTAGATTGATCGATGTGTACATGGGAAAGAGGGTGAGACCTGACTAGATATATAGATCGATCGGTTTGTGTGGAAAACTGGGAAAGACCTAACTATATATATACACACATAGAGGGACATCGATCGTTGCGCATGCATGTGAGAGATAAAGAATGCCCGAAGTGATGAAGAGGGGGAGGGGTGTGTGTGTGCATGCATGGGAGACCGAACTGAAGAAAAAGATTGCATGTGTGCGATGGATAATGCCGAGTGGTAGTGTGTGTGCATGCATGCACGAGAGAAAGTTAGTGGTACAATTATAAAGAGAAGACGATTGTGTGGGTGTAAAAGACTAGGTTAGGTGATAATCAATTTAAAGTTGAATTCAAATATTTGAATAAGAGATCATGATGTTTGAAACCCATGCATGCATGAATATAACTGATATATGCGTGGTGTGGTTTGGAAATGAGCATGCTATACTGTATACACATTGAACAAGGTTAGACTGATTTGAATTTGAGATACCGATGGCAGGCATCGTTTGGCCACATTGCATCCATGCATGGACACACTATTCAAATTGGAGATGATGGGTGGCTTTTGCATCACATATATTTACCCCTATATAGTGTGCGAATAACTTTGGAAGATGGTCGTTGGATGAAGCCAATCCGACGGTGCAGAGATGGCAAATCCGAGCACTACTGGCCATTGGATATCATCTACATTCCACCAGATTCTGCCACATGTACAATCTAGAAGACTCCATGGTTGAACTTAAGCATAATGCACAAACCTCAAAACACAAGTACTTCTCCTTTGTTCTAGAATCTTCCATATCATAATTGCCCAAACTTTTTTCTAGTTGAATTGCCATTATTTGTTTTTACTTTATGATTTACAACGCACAATTCCATGAATCATAAAATAGACTAACTTTTTTTATAAAAACTAATTGATTTTGAATGAGATGAACTATAATAATTAAACAAATGGCTACATCATGCATATATGACTCAAAGCTTACATGCTATAATGTGGTATTTATTCATAATTTGGTTGCCAAATCTCATGCGTGCAATGCACGTGTACCTTACTAGTCTAAATGGTGTGTGTGTGTGTGTGTGTGTGTGTTGTGCGTGTTAAACACATTGTACATAGTATCATACATGGTTTAGATTCTGAACATCTAGCTGGAGCATACATGTACTATGATTTGAATTCAACATAAAATGGATACATATATTTGAATTCGAGATCGTATGTACATGTAGTTCATATTTATATGGGAATTTACTACTCCTATAATCATGTCATGTGTTGTGAAGATAATATTCAGATGGTTGTATAACTAACCCGAGTACAATCCCATTCAAACAGGGAAAATGTACTCAAATTTAGTCCATATGCTAGACAACAGGAATTGTTTTTTATTGTTGAGGGAAGTGTAAATTGATTTAGTACTGTACACATTAAGCTTGTTGTCCCATTTTTTTTGTTTTTTGTTGTTGTATTTGAATGCATTTCTAGTAATATAGTAAAACGGGACATGGCTCTCTCTAGTGGGGTGCGAATTGTCTTTTTTTGTACACGGTAATCTTGTTCTCTCGAAATTTCAAGCCGCGCCTTGTTATGCTAAAATTTCAAGCTAGCATCTCTGACTATCGTGCTGCGAAACTCCTGCCTCTTCAACCCCCGCCTTGTTACCCCGAAATTTTAAGATATCTCTTTGTCTCGTTGTGCTCCGAAAACTCCCTCCACCTCAACCCGCGCCTTGCTATCCCAAAATTACAACACGCGCGAAAACTCCCACCTCCTGCGAAATCCCGAGATGCGAAATTCTCGTGATACCCCTGAACCAAAAGAATTGCCTAGCTCAAATTGGTGGGGGTACTTTTGTAACTTACCCCACATTTCGGACAAGCGCGTCCCTAAGCCATGGTTCCCCCCTCCCATCCCCTCTGCCCCCATTCATACACCGAAGCCGCAAAAACCCGCGAAGCCCCACACCCTCCTCCGTCCGCCACCTAGCCGGAGCCTCTTCCCCGACGATGTCGTCCACAGCAACACCTCGACGTCCCTCATCCACCGCACCGGATGAGGAACCGTCGTCGATTTTATCGTCCCTCCGGTTCAGCCACCCCATCCTCCACCTCCAAGGAGCTGCCCCGACGTTCCCCTCGTCTTTCGCGCCACCTCCAATCCCACATCGCCGTCTTCACCTGCACCACCGGAAGAGCAGCACCATCACCAATTCCTCGAATGAAGGTGAGGCCTAATCGGTGATGTCTACTACGCAACCTTCTTCTTGTAGACTCGTGTTGGGCCTCCAAGAGCAGAGTTTTGTAGGATAGTAGAAATTTTCCCTCAAGTGGATGACCTAAGGTTTATCAATCCATGGGAGGCATAGGATGAAGATGGTCTCTCTCAAATAACCCTACAACCAAATAACAAAGAGTCTCTTGTGTCCCCAACACACCCAATACAATGGTAAATTGTATAGGTGCACTAGTTCGGCGAAGAGATGGTGATACAAGTGAAATATGGATGGTAGATATAAGTTTTTGTAATCTGAAAATATAAAAACAGCAAGGTAGTATGTAACAAAAGTGAGCGAAAACGGTATTGCAATGCTTGGAAATAAGGCCTAGGGTTCATACTTTCACTAGTTCAAGTTCTCTCAACAATGATAACATAATTAGATCATATAACAATTCCTCAACGTGCAACAAAGAGTCACTCCAAAGTCACTAATAGCGGAGAACAAACGAAGAGATTATTGTAGGGTATGAAACCACCTCAAAGTTATTCTTTCTGATCGATCTATTGGGCTATTCCTATAAGTGTCACAAACAGCCCTAGAGTTCGTACTAAAATAACACCTTAAGACACACATCAACCAAAACCCTAATGTCACCTAGATACTCCAATGTCACCACAAGTATCCGCGGGTTTGATTATACGATATGCATCACACAATCTCAGATTCATCTATTCAAACCAACACAAAGAACTTCAAAGAGTGCCCCAAAGTTTCTACCGGAGAGTCAAGACGAAAATGTGTGCCAACCCCTATGCATAAGTTCACAAGGTCACATAACCCGCAAGTTGATCACCAAAACATACATCAAGTGGGTCAGGTGGACATACATCAAGTGTTCTCAAATCCTTAAAGACTCAATCCGATAAGATAACTTCAAAGGGAAAACTCAATTCATTACAAGAAGGTAGAGGGGGAGAAACATCATAAGATCCAACTATAATAGCAAAGCTCGCGGTACATCAAGATCATGCCAAATCAAGAACACGAGAGAGAGAGATCAAACACATAGCTACTGGTACATACCCTCAGCCACGAGGGTGAACTACTCCCTCCTCGTCATGGAGAGCGCCGGGATGATGAAGATGGCCACCGGTGATGATTTCCCCCTCCGGCAGGGTGCCGGAACAGGGTCCCGATTGGTTTTTCGTGGCTACAGAGGCTTGCGGCGGCGGAACTCCCCATCTAGGTTTTGTTTTGGGATTTTTGGGATTTATAAGAGGTGTTGGCGTCGGGGACAAGTCAAGCGGGCCCACGAGGTGACGACAAGGACGGAGGGCGCGCCCTAGGGGGGCGCCCTCCACCCTTGTGGTGGCCTCGGGACTCTTCTGGCCCAACTCTTTTGCTTCGGGGGCTTCTTCTGGTCCATAAAAAATCACCATAAATTTTCAGGTCATTTGGACTCCGTTTGATATTCCTTTTGTGTAAAACTCAAAATCAAGGAAAAAAACAGAAACTGGCACTGGTCTCTAGGTTAATAGGTTAGTCCCAAAAATCATATAAAATAGCATATAAATGCATATAAAACATCCAAGATATATAATATAATGGCATGGAACAATAAAAAATTATAGATACGTTGGAGACGTATCAAGCATCCCCAAGCTTAATTCCTGCTCGTCCTCGAGTAGGTAAATGATAAAAACAGAAATTTTGATGTGGAATGCTACCTAACATATTTATCCATGTAATTTTCTTTATTGTGGCATGAATGTTCAGATCCATAAGATTCAAAACAAAAGTTTAATATTGACATAAAAACATTAATACTTCAAGCATACTAACAAGGTAATTATGTCTTCTCAAATATCATGGCCAAAGAAAGCTATCCCTACAAAATCATATAGCCTGGCGCCTATGCTCCATCTTCATCACACAAAATATTCAAATCATGCACAACCCCGATGACAAGCCAAGCAATTGTTTCATACTTTTGGTGTTCTCAAACCTTTTTAACTTTCACGCAATACATGAGCGTGAGCCATGAATATAGCACTATAGGTGGAATAGAATATGGTGGTTGTGGAGAAGACAAAAAGAAGGAGATAGTCTCACATCAACTAGGCATATCAACGGGCTATGGATATGCCCATCAATAGATATCAATGTGAGTGAGTAGGGATTGCCATGCAACAGATGCACTAGAGCTATAAGTGCATGAAAGCTCAAAAAGAAACTAAGTGGGTGTGCATCCAACTCGCTTGCTCATGAAGACCTACGGCAATTTGAGGAAGCCCATCATTGGAATATACAAGCCAAGTTCTATAATGAAAAATTCCCACTAGTAAATGAAAGTGACAACATAGGAGACTCTCTATCATGAAGATCACGGTGCTACTTTGAAGCACAAGTGTGGTAAAAGGATAGTAGCATTGCCCCTTCTCTCTTTTTCTCTCATTTTTTTTCTTTTTTTTTCTTTTTTTTTGGGCTCTCTTTTTTTGCCTCTTTTTATTATTATTATTGTTTTATTTAGTCTGGAGTCTCATCCCGACTTGTGGGGGAATCATAGTCTCCATCATCCTTTCCTCACTGGGACAATGCTCTAATAATGAAGATCATCACACTTTTATTTACTTACAACTCAAGAATTACAACTCGATTCTTAGAACAAAATATGACTCTATATGAATGCCTCCGGCAGTGTACCGGGATGTGCAATGAATCAAGAGTGACATGTATGAAAGAATCATGAATGGTGGCTTTGCCACAAATACGATGTCAACTACATGATCATGCAAAGCAATATGACAATGATGAAGTGTGTCATAATAAACAGAACGGTGGAAAGTTGCATGGCAATATATCTCGGAATGGCTATGGAAATGCCATAATAGGTAGGTATGGTGGTTGTTTTGAGGAAGGTATATGGTGGGTGTATGGTACCGGCGAAAGTTGTGCGGTACTAGAGAGGCTAGCAGCGGTGGAAGGGTGAGAGTGCGTATAATCCATGGACTCAACATTAGTCATAAAGAACTCACATACTTATTGCAAAAATCTATTAGTTATCGAAACAAAGTACTATGCGCATGCTCCTAGGGGGATAGATTGGTAAGAAAAGACCATCGCTCGTCCCTGACCGCCACTCATAAGGAAGAAAATCAATAAATAAATCATGCTCCGACTTCATTACATAACGGTTCACCATACGTGCATGCTACGGGAATCACAAACTTCAACACAAGTATTCCTCAAATTCACAATTACTCACTAGCATGACTCTAATATCACCATCTTTATATCTCAAAACAATCATAAGGAATCAAACTTCACATAGTATTCAATGCACTTTATATGAAAGTTTTTATTATATCCCTCTTGGATGCCCATCATATTAGGACTAAATTCATGACCTAAGCAAATTACCATGCTGTTTAGAGACTCTCAAAATAATATAAGTGAAGCATGAGAGTTCATCACTTTCTACAAAATAAAACCACCTCCGTGCTCTAAAAAGATATAAGTGAAGCACTAGAGCAAATGACAAACTACTCCAAAAGATATAAGTGAAGATCAATGAGTAGTCGAATAATTGTGTAACTATGTGAATACTCTCTCTCATAAAATAATTTCAGATCTTAAGTACTTTATTCAAACAGCAAGCAAAACAAATTAAAATGACATTCTAAAAATAGCACACATCATGTGAGGAAGTAAAATCTTAGGCTCAACCGATACTAACCGATCATTGTTGATGAAGAAAGGTGGGATGCCAACCGGGGCATCCCCAAGCTTAGATGCTTGAGACTTCTTGAAGTATCAACTAGGGATGCCTTGGGCATCCCCAAGCTTGAGCTTTTGTGTCTCCTTAATTCCTTTTATATCACGGTTTCCCTAAATCTTAAAAACTTCATGCACACAAAACTCAACAAGAACTTGTGAGAAAAGTTAGTATAAATCAAATGCAAAACCTTATCATTCTCTACTGTAGAAAATCACTAAAATTATTATTTAACATTGCATACTAAATGCCTCTGCATATTTAATATTCCTATCCTCAAATAGAATCATTAAACAAGCAAACATATGCAAACAATGCAAACATAACAGCAATCTGTCAAAACAGGACTGTCTGTAAAGAGTGCAATTGTACTCATACTTACCTAACTCCAAAAATTCTGAAACATTACCACACTGTATAAAATTTGTTATTTCTCAACGTGTAAAAATTTCAAGATTTTATCATGTTCTGACTTTCCAGAAGAATTCAAACAACAATAGAAAACTTTCTGTTTTCAAAACAGCAACATATAGACTTGCAAAATAAGCATGGTAAAGGCTATACTTGACCCTTTTATTGAACTAAAAGATGAAAAACATTACTCTAAATAACAGCAAGCAAATACTAATAAAATAAAATGACGCTCCAAGCAAAACTCATATCATGTGATGAATAAAAATATAGCTCCAAGTAAGATTACCGATAATGTTGGAGACGAATGAGGGGATGCCATCCGGGGCATCCCCAAGCTAAGTTGCTTGGATCTTCCTTGAATGTTACCTTGGGGTGCCTTGGGCATCCCCAAGCTTAGGGTCTTGTCACTCCTTATTCTCCTCATATCGATATCTCACCCAAAACTTGAAAACTTCAATCACACAAAACTTAACGGAACTTCGTGAGATGGGTTAGTATGATAAAACAAATCATTCACTTTGGTACTGTCAAGACAAGATTCAAAAATTTTCTCACATTATTCCTACTGTACCCTATCATTTCTACAATTTATATTGAGCAATATAAGCCATAGAAACTAGAAAACAAGCAAACTATGCATTGAAGACAGAATCTGTCAAAAACAGAACAGTATGTAAAGATATGAATTAAGGTCATACTTCTGTAACTCCAAATATTCTGAAAAATTATGAAAACGTAGACAATTTGTATACCAATTAACTTTAAAAAATTCAGAATATTTTCACGTTCCAGAGAAAGATAGGAATTTCTGTACTGGACGCAAAAGTTTCTGTTTTTGCACAGAATCAAATCAACTATCATCCGCACTATCCCAAAGGCTTTACTTGGCAATTTATTCAAACAAAAGCTATAAAACATGATTAATACAGTAGCATAATCATGTGAACACACAAAAACAGTAGGGGTAAATATTGGATTGTCTCCCAACAAGCGCTTTTCTTTAATGCCTTTTAAGCTAGGCATGATGATTTCAATGATGCTCACATAAAAGTAAATAATTGAAACACAAAGAGAGCATCATGAAGCATATGACTAGCACATTTAAGTCTAACCCACTTCCTATGCATAGGGATTTTGTGAGCAAACAACTTATGGGAACAAGAATCAACTAGCATAGGAAGGCAAAACAAGTATAACTTCAAAAATTTCAACACATAGAGAGGAAACTTGATATTATTGCAATATGTAGAAGCATAAGTTCCCCCCTCATAATAATTTTCAGTAGCATCATGAATGAATTCAACAATATAACTATCACATAAAGCATTCTTTTCATGATCCACAAGCATAGAAATTTTTTTACTCTCCACATAAGCAAATTTATTCTCATGAATAGTAGTGGGAGCAAACTCAACAAAATAACTATCATGTGAGGTATAATCCAATTGAAAATTAAAATCATGATGACAAGTTTCATGGTTATCATTATTCTTTATAGCGTACATGTCATCACAATAATCATCATAGATAGCAACTTTGTTCTCATAATCAATTGGAACCTCTTCCAAAATAGTGGATTCATCACTAAATAAAGTCATGACCTCTCCAAATCCACTTTTATCAATATTGTGAAAAGATTCAACACCCTCCAAAATAGTGGGATCATTAGTTCCTAGAGTTGACACTCTTCCAAACCCATTTTCATCAATATAATCATCATAAATAGGAGGCATGCTATCATCATAATAAATATTCTCATCAAAACTTGGGGGACTAAAAATATCATCTTCATCAAACATAGCAACCCCAAGCTTGTGGCTTTGCATATCATTAGCATCATGGATGTTCAAAAAATTCATACTAACAACATTGCAATCATGCTCATCATTCAAAAATTTAGTGCCAAACATTTTATAGACTTCTTCTTCTAACACTTGAGCACAATTTTCCGTTCCATCATTTTCACGAAAGACATTAAAAAGATGAAGCATATGAGGCAACCTCAATTCCATTTTTTTTTTGTAGTTTTCTTTTATAAACTAAACTAGTGATAAAACAAGAAACTAAAAGATTCGATTGCAAGATCTAAAGATATACCTTCAAGCACTCACCTCCCCGGCAATGGCACCAGAAATGAGCTTCGTTGACGGGGTGTGAGTGCCGCTTACCTAGACTCCCTGGCAACGGCGCCAGAAAAGAGCTTGATGTCTACTACGCAACCTTCTTCTTGTAGACTCGTGTTGGGCCTCCAAGCTTAGAGTTTTGTAGGACAGTAGCAAATTTCCCTCAAGTGGATGACCTAAGGTTTATCAATCCGTGGGAGGCGTAGGATGAAGATGGTCTCTCTCAAACAACCCTGCAACCAAATAACAAAGAGTCTCTTGTGTCCCCAACACACCCAATACAAAGGTAAATTGTATAGGTGCACTAGTTCGGCGAAGAGATGGTGATACAAGTGCAATATGGATGGAAGATATAAGTTTTTGTAATCTGAAAATATAAAAACAGCAAGGTAGTAAGTAACAAAAGTGAGCGAAAACGGTATTGCAAAGCTTGGAAATAAGGCCTAGGGTTCATACTTTCACTAGTGCAAGTTCTCTCAACAATGATAGCATAATTAGATCATATAACAATCCCTCAACGTGCAACAAAGAGTCACTCCAAAGTCACTAATAGCGGAGAACAAACGAAGAGATTATTGTAGGGTACGAAACCACCTCAAAGTTATTCTTTTTGATCGATCTATTGGGCTATTCCTATAAGTGTCACAAATAGCCCTAGAGTTCATACTAAAATAACACCTTAAGACACACATCAACCAAAACCCTAATGTCACCTAGATACTCCAATGTCACCACAAGTATCCGCGGGTTTGATTATACGATATGCATCACACAATCTCAGATTCATCTATTCAAACCAACACAAAGAACTTCAAAGAGTGCCCCAAAGTTTCTACCGGAGAGTCAAGATGAAAACGTGTGCCAACCCCTATGCATAAGTTCACAAGGTCACAGAACCCGCAAGTTGATCACCAAAACATACATCAAGTGGATCACGTGAATATCCCATTGTCACCACATATAAGCACATGCAGGACATGCATCAAGTGTTCTCAAATCCTTAAAGACTCAATCCGATAAGATAACTTCAAATGGAAAACTCAATTCATTACAAGAAGGTAGAGGGGGAGAAACATCATAAGATCCAACTATAATAGCAAAGCTCGCGGTACATCAAGATCGTGCCAAATCAAGAACACGAGAGAGAGAGAGAGAGATCAAATACATAGCTACTAGTACATACCCTCAGCCCCGAGGGTGAACTACTCCCTCCTCATCATGGAGAGCGCCGGGATGATGAAGATGGCCACCGATGATGATTTCCCCCTCCGGCAGGGTGCCGGAACAGGGTCCCGATTGGTTTTTCATGGCTACAGAGGCTTGCGGCGGCGTAACTCCCCATCTAGGTTTTGTTCTGGGGTTTTGGGGATTTATAAGAGGTGTTGGCGTCGGGGACAAGTCAAGGGGGCCCACGAGGCGACGACAAGGATGGAGGGCGCGCCCTAGGGGGGGGGCGCCCTCCACCCTTGTGGTGGCCTTGGGACTCTTCTGGCCCAACTCTTTTGCTTCGGGGGCTTCTTCTGGTCCATAAAAAATCACCGTAAATTTTCACGTCATTTGGACTCCGTTTGATATTCCTTTTCTGTAAAACTGAGAAACAAGGAAAAAACAGAAACTGGCACTGGGCTCTAGGTTAATAGGTTAGTCCCAAAAATCATATAAATGCATATAAAACATCCAAGGTACATAATATAATGGCATGGAGCAATAAAAAATAATAGATACGTTGGAGATGTATCAATCGGCGCCACCAAAGAGGTTCTACACTAATCACTGCATTTTCTTCTTGATTCGATCTCACGGTGCTGCCAGTGCTTGGTCCCGAGCCGACATGGCGCGGTTCCATCTATGGTGGCATCGCCGGCCACTTCCTCCATGGTGTCGCTCCCTCGGCGGCGGCGTCCACATCAGTAGGAGCTGCTGCTGCTTTGGCTCTAAATTGCGCTGCTGCTCTGCTCTTGCTCTCGGTCCCCTGCCTGGTCTGCTCTTGCTCTTGCTCGCGCTGCTTCTCTTGCTCTTGCTCTTGCTTGTGCTGCTGCTCTACTCTTGCTCGCGCTGTTGCTGCACGAGCAGCAGATCCTGCTTTCGCTCGAGCCCCTGCAGCTGCTACCTGAGATGCTGCTAGATGACCAGCTGCCCCGGCTCTCGCACACGCTGCTGCTCCGGGCGCTGCTGCTGCTGCTACTGCTGTTCTGCTACTCGTGCATTCAGTTTTGACAGTAAAATTCAGTTTCGACAGCAAAATTCAGTTTCGACAGTAAAATTCAGTTTCGACAGTTAAATTCAGTTTCGACAGTTAAGTTCAGAGATGAGCGGCCGATGTATTTTACATCTAGCACTTTGTGCTTATGTATTTTATATCATCCATTGGAGATGCTATTAGAATTCCACTCAGGTTAATGTTGTATTTTTGTCCTGCTTCAGCCTCGCCATCGTACAACTCACTGGAGCTGCTCCAACGACGAAACCCTCCATCACAGCGGAGCAGTACCCTCGGCTCCATCTCTAGACGCCTAAGATCTTCTTCCCCTCCTCCGACAGCCACATCAGCCGGAGCATCCTCACCGACCAACCCAATCATTCTGAGATCAACATGGCTTCGCTAGAGGTTGTACACTTGTTGCATCGCTTTTTTACTCTACATGTTATATATATATTGTCCACTGAGCACACGTAGTTGTTGGGAAACGTTGCATGGAAAACAAAAAAATTTCTACGCACACGCAAGAACTATCACGGAGATGCATAGCAACAGGAGGGGGAGAGTGTGTCTACGTACCCTCGTAGACCATAAGTGGAAGCGTTTGACAACGCGGTTGATGTAGTCGAACTTCTTCGCATTCCAACCGATCGAGCACCGAACGTACGGCACCTCCGTGTTCAGCACACGTTCAGCTCCATGACGTCCTCCGCCTTCTTGATCCAGCAAGACGGCAAGGTAGTGGATGAGTTCCCGGCAGCACAACGGCATGGTGACGGTGATGGTGAAGCTATATCCGCAGGGCTTCGCCTAAGCACTACGAAAATATGACCGGGGGTGTAAACGGTGGAGGGGGGCGCCGCACACGGCTAGGCAATTGCCTGTTGTGTGCTAGGCGCCCCCTTCCACATATATATAGGTGGGAGGGAGGGAGGAGTAGCCAAAGGGGGCGCCAAAGTAGGAGGAATCCTACTTGGGGTCTCTCCCAAGCCGCGCCCCCTGCCTTATATAGGTGCGAGGGAAAGGCAGGGGAGGGTGGCGCCCCCCTTTCCTTTCTCCCATGAGAGGGAAAGGCAGGAGGGGCTAGCCCTCCCCCTTTCCTTCCCTAGGGCTGGCAGGCCAGTGAGAGGGGCGCACCAGCCCCCTGTGGGCTGGTCTGTCCCTCCCTTGGCCCATTAAGTCCATAACACGTACCGGGGGTGTCCGGAACCCCTTCCGGTGACCTGATGGCTACCCGGTGCATCCCGTAACCCTTCCGGTGTCCGAATACCATCGTCCTATATATCAATATTTACCTCTCGACCATTTCAAGACTCCTCGTCATGTCCGTGATCTCATATAGGACTCCGAACAACATTCGTTCACCAAATCATATAACTCATATAACACTATATAATCAACGAACGTTAAGCGTGCGGACCCTATGGGTTCGAGAACTATGTAGACATGACCGAGACACCTCTTTGGTCAATAACCAATAGCAGAACCTGGATGCCCATATTGGCTCCTACATATTCTATGAATATCTTTATCGGTCGAACCGTTATGACAACATACGCAATTCCCTTTGTCCATCGGTATGTTACTTGCGCGAGATTCGATCGTCGGTATCTTCATACCTAGTTCAATCTCGTTACCGGCAAGTCTCTTTACTCGTACCGTAATACATCATCCTGTAACTAACTCATTAGTCACTTTGCTTGCAAGGCTTCTTATGATGTGTATTACCGAGAGGGCCCAGAGATACCTCTCCGATACTTGGAGTGGCAAATCCTAATCTCGATCTATGCCAACTCAACAAACACCTTCGGAGATACCTATAGAGCATCTTTATGATCACCCAGTTACGTTGTGACCTTTGATAGCACACAAGGTAATCCTCCAGTATCCAGGAGTTGCATAATCTCATAGTCGGAGGAATATGTATTTGACATGAAGAAAGCAATAGCAATAAACTGAACGATCAGTATGCTAAGCTAACGGATGGGTCTTGTCTATCACATCATTCTCCTAATGATGTGATCCCGTCATCAAATGACAACACATGTCTATGGTTAGGAAACCTTAACCATCTTTGATCAACGAACTAGTCTAGTAGAGGCTTACTAGGGACACGATATTTGTCTATGTATTCACACATGTATTTAAGTTTCCGACCAATACAATTCTAGCATGAATAATAAACCTTTATCATGAATAAGGAAATATAAAATAACAACTTTATTATTGCCTATAGGGCATATTTCCTTCAGTCTCCCACTTGCACTAGAGTCAATAATCTAGATTATATAGTAATGAATCTAACACCCATGGAGTCTTGGTGCTGATCATGTTTGGCTCGCGGAAGAGGCTTAGTCAACGGGTCTGCCACATTCAGATCATTATGTATTTTGCAAATCTCTATGTCTCCATCCTTGACCTTTTCACGAATGGAGTTGAAGTGTCTCTTGATGTGTTTGGTTCTCTTGTGAAACCTGGATTCCTTCGCTAAGGCAATTGCTCCAGTGTTGTCACAAAAGATTTTCATTGGACCCGATGCACTAGGTATTACACCTAGATCGGATATGAAATCCTTCATCCAGACTCCTTCATGTGCTGCTTCCAAAGCAGCTATGTACTCCGCTTCACACGTAGATCCCGCCACGACGCTCTGCTTGGAACTGCACCAACTGACAGCTCCACCATCGAATATAAACATTTATCCGGTTTGTGACTTAGAGTCATCCGGATCAGTGTCGAAGCTAGCATCGACGTAACCATTTACGACGAGCTCTTCGTCACCTCCATAAATGAGAAACATATCCTTGGTCCTTTTCAGGTACTTTAGGATGTTCTTGACCGCTGTCCAGTGATCCACTCCTGGATTACTTTGGTACCTCCCTGCCAGACTTATGGCAAGGCACACATCAGGTCTGGTACACAGCATAGCATACATGATAGAACCTATGGCTGAGGCATAGGGAATGACTTTCATTTTCACTCTATCTTCTGCAGTGGTCGGGCTTTGAGTCTGACTCAAGTTCACACCTTGTAACACAGGCAAGAACCCTTTCTTTGACTGATCCATTTTGAACTTCTTCAAAACTTTAACAAGGTATGTGTTTTGTGAAAGACCTATTAAGCGTCTCGATCTATCTCTATAGATCTTGATGCCCAATATATAAGCAGCTTCACCGAGGTCTTTCATTGAAAAATTCTTATTCAAGTATCCTTTTATGCTATCCAGAAATTCTATATCATTTCCGATCAACAATATGTCATCCACATATAATATCAGAAATGCTATAGAGCTCCCACTCACTTTATTGTAAATACAGGCTTCACCGTAAGTCTGTATAAAACCATATGCTTTGATCACCTCATCAAAGCGTATATTCCAACTCCGAGATGCTTGCACCAGTCCATAGATGGATCACTGGAGCTTGCACACTTTGTTAGCACCTTTAGGATCGACAAAACCTTTCGGTTGCATCATATACAACTCTTCTTTAAGAAATCCATTAAGGAATGCAGTTTTGATGTCCATTTGCCAGATTTCATAATTATAAAATGCGGCAATTGCTAACATGATTCGGACAGACTTAACAATTGCTACGGGTGAGAAAGTCTCATCGTAGTCAACTCCTTGAACTTGTCGAAAACCTTTCACGACAAGTCGAGCTTTGTAGACAGTAACATTACCATCAGCGTCAGTCTTCTTCTTGAAGATCCATTTATTCTCAATGGCTTGCCGATCATCGGGCAAGTCCACCAAAGTCCACACTTTGTTCTCATACATGGATCCTATCTCAGATTTCATGGCCTCAAGCCATTTATCGGAATCTGGGCTCATCATAGCTTCTTCATAGTTCGTAGGTTCGCCTTGGTCTAATAACATGACTTCCAAGACAGGATTACCGTACCACTCTGGTGCGGATCGTGCTCTAGTCGACCTACGAGGTTCTGTAGCAACTTGATCTGAAGTTTCATGATCATTATCACTTGCTTCCTCTCTAGTTGGTGTAGTCATCATGGGAATGGTTTTCTGTGATGTGCTACTTTCCAATTCGAGAGAGGGTACAATTACCTCTTCAAGTTCTACTTTCTTCCCACTCACTTCTTTCGAGAGAAACTCCTTCTCTAGAAAGGTTCCATTCTTGGCAACAACAATCTTGCCTTCGGATCTGTGGTAGAAGGTGTACCCAATTGTTTCCTTAGGGTATCCTATGAAGACGCACTTCTCCGATTTGGGTTCGAGCATATCAGGCTGAAGCCTTTTGACATAAGTGTCGCAACCCCAAACTTTAAGAAATGACAGCTTAGGTTTCTTGCCAAACCACAGTTCATACGGTGTCGTCTCAACGGATTTAGATGGTGCCCTATTTAACATGAATGCGGCTGTCTCTAAAGCATAACACCAAAACGATAGTGGTAAATCGGTAAGAGACATAATAGGTCGCACCATATCTAATAAAGTACAGTTATGACATTCGGACACACCATTACGCTGTGGTGTTCCAGGTGCCGTGAGTTATGAAACAATGTTTTAAATGAAGGCCAAACTCATAACTCAAATATTCACCACCGTGATCAGATCGTAGAAACTTTATTTTCTTGTTACGATGATTCTCCACTTCACTCTAAAATTCTTTGAACTTTTCAAATGTTTCAGACTTGTGTTTCATTATGTAGATATACCCATACCTACTCAAATCATCTGTGAAGGTTAGAAAATAACGATACCCGCCGCGTGCCTCAACACTCATCGGACCGCCTACATCAGTATGTATTATTTCTAATAAGTCAGTAGCTCGCTCCATTGTTCCGGAGAACGGAGTTTTAGTCATCTTGCCCATGAGGCATGGTTCGCAAGTATCAAATGATTCATAATCAAGTGATTCCAAAAGTCCATCTGCATGGAGTTTCTTCATGCGCTTTACACCAATATGACCTAAACGGCAGTGCCACAAGTATGTTGCACTATCATTATGAACTTTGCATCTTTTGGCATCAATATTATGAAAATGCGTATCACTACTATCGAGATTCAACAAGAATAAACCACTCTTCAAGGGTGCATGACCATAAAAGATATTACTCATATAAATAGAACAACCATTATTCTCCGATTTAAATGAATAACCGTCTCGCAATAAACAAGATCCAGATATAATGTTCATGCTCAACGCGGGCACCAAATAACAATTATTCAGGTGTAAAACTAATCCCAAAGGTAGATGTAGAGGTAGCATGCCGACGGTGATCACATCGATCTTGGAACCATTTCCGACACGCATTGTCACCTCGTCCGTAGCCAATCTTCGTTTATTCCGCAGCTCGTGTTTCAAGTTACAAATATGAGCAACCGAACCAGTACCAAATACCCAGGCGCTGCTACGAGCATTAGTAAGGTACACATCAATAACATGTATATCAAATATACCTTTGTTCACTTTGCCATCCTTCTTATCCGCCAAGTATTTGGGGCAGTTCCGCTTCCAGTGACCAGTCCCTTTGTAGTAGAAGCACCCAGTTTCAGGCTTGGGTCCAGCTTTGGGCTTCTTCCCGGGAGTGGCAACTTGCTTGCCATTCTACTTGAAGTTTCCTTTCTTTCCCTTGCCCTTTTTCTTGAAACTAGTGGTCTTGTTAACCATCAACACTTGATGCTCCTTCTTGATTTCTACCTCCGCGGCCTTAAGCATTGCGAAGAGCTCAGGAATCATTTTATTCATCCCTTGCATATTATAGTTCATCACGAAGCCTTTGTAGCTTGGTGGCAGTGATTGAAGAACTCTGTCAATAACACAATCAACTGGAAGATCAACTGCCAGCTGAGTTAAGTGATTATAATACCCAGACATTTTGAGTATGTGTTCACTGACAGAACTGCTCTCCTCCATCTTGCAGCTATAGAACTTGTTGGAGACTTCATATCTCTCAACCTGGGCATTTGCTTGAAATATTAACTTCAACTCCTGGAACATCTCATATGCTCCATGATGTTCAAAATGAATTTGAAGTCCCGGTTCTAAGCCGTAAAGCATTGCACATTGAACTATTGAGTAGTCATCAGATTGAGCTTGTCAGATGTTCATAACATCAGCTTCAGCTCTTGCAGCAGGCCTTTCACCTAGTGGTGCATCAAGGACATAATTCTTCTGTGCAGCAATGAGGATAATCCTCAAGTTACGGACCCAGTCCGTGTAGTTGATACCATCATCTTTCAACTTAGCTTTCTCTACGAACGCATTAAAATTCAGGGGAACGGTAGCTCGGGCCATTGATCTACAACATAGAAATGCAAAACTATAAGACTAAGTTCTTAATAAATTAAGTTCAATTAATCAAATTACTAATGAACTCCCACTTAAATAGACATCCCTCAAGTCATCTAAGTGATACATGATCCAAATCAACTAACCCATGTCCCATCATCACGTGAGATGGGGTAGTTATCAATGGTGAACATCTCTATGTTGATCATATATACTATATGACTCACATTCGACCTGTCGGTCTCCAGTGTTCCGACACCATGTCTGTACACGCTAGGCTCGTCAAGTTTAACCCAAGTATTCTGCATGTGCAAAATTGTCTTACACCCGTTGTATGTGAACGCAGAGTCTATCACACCCGATCATCATGTGGTGCTTCAAAACGACGAACTTTGGCAACGGTGCATACTCGGGCAGAACAGTTTTATCTTGAAATTTAGTGAAGGGATCATCTTATAATGCTACCGTTGTTCTAAGCAAAATAAGATGCATAAAGGATAAACATCACATGCAATCAAAAAATGTGACATGATATGGCCATCATCATCTTGTGCTTTTGATCTCCATCTCCAAAGCATCATCATGATCTCCATCGTCACCGGCTCGACACCTTGATCTTCATCGTTGCGTCGTGGTCGTCTCGCCAACTATTTCTTCTACAACTATTGCTAACGCATAGCGATAAAGTAAAGCAATTATATGTCATTTGCATTTCATACAATAAAGAGACAACCATAAGGCTCCTGCCGGTTGCCAATAATTTACAAAACATGATCATCTCATACAATAATGTATATCACATCATGTCTTGACCATATCACATCACAACATGCCCTGCAAAAACAAGTTAGACGTCCTCTACTTTGTAGTTGCAAGTTTTACGTGGCTGCTACGGGCTTCTAGCAAGAACCGTTCGTACCTACGCAAAAACCACAACGGTGATTCATCAAGTTTGCTGTTTTAACCTTCTTCAAGGACCGGCCATAGTTAAATTCGATTCAACTAAAGTAGGAGAAACAAACACCCGCCAGCCACCTTTATGCAAAACTAGTAGCATGTCTTTCGGTGGAACCGGTCTCATGTGCGTGGACATGTAAGGTTGGTCCGGGCCGCTTCATCCCACAATACCGTCGAATCAAAATAAGACGTTGGTGGTAAGCAGTATGACTATCACCGCCCACAACTCTTTGTGTTCTACTCATGCATATCATCTACGCATAAACCTGGCTCTGATACCACTATTGGGAAATGTTGCATGGAAAACAAAAAAAAATCTACGCACACGCAAGATCTATCAAGGAGATGCATAGCAACGAGAGGGGGAGAGTGTGTCTACGTACCCTCGTAGACCGTAAGTGGAAGCGTTTGACAACGCAATTGATGTAGTCGAACTTCTTCGCGTTCCAACCGATCGAGCATCGAACGTACGGCACCTCCGCGTTCATCACACATTCAGCTTGATGACGTCCTCCACCTTCTTTATCCAGCAAGACGGCGAGGTAGTGGATGAGTTCCGGCAGCACAATGGCGTGGTGACGGTGATTGTTGGGGATATAACTATTGGGTATAACCCGCCCAGGAGGGGCCGGGTCATACCACTGGCGGTTCATAATGAGAAGGCCAAGAAGATGTTGAAGATGGCGGTTCATGAAGCAAGCTTACTGAAGGCCCAAGACCCGGAGGCGACTTGAGGCCCACAGGCATAAACTGCCATATGTTTAACTTGTATGTTAAGGAAAGTTTAGTTTGGTCACCGAGACGGACATGTTGTGTATGAGCCGGCCGGGACTCTGTAAGCCGCCGGGCATCAACCTGTGTATATAAAGGGGTGACCTGGCGGCAGGTTAAGGCAAGAAACAATAAGTCGAGAACTAGGTCAAGCGTATTTGCTCCCTAGTAATCGAAACCCAAGCAATACAACCTAAAGCAGGAGTAGGCCTTTACCTCATTGAGAGGGGCCGAACCTGGGTAAAACTCTCTGTGTCCTTTGTCCCGTTTAACCCCTTCAAGCTAACTACGTGACGATGGCTCCACACCTAAGTCCTCATGCTAGGGCATCTGCCGTGACAATTCCACGATAGTTGACGCCCACCGTGGGGCCAGCGCACGGTGGTTTCGAGTTCTTGAAGGGCAGCTTCACAGGGCTCAAGGGATATGCTGTGGGCCGGATGACTAAGAGTCGTCGCGGCAAGCTCTACATCGACGACACGGGCTGGGACCCCAAGGCCGGCTCAATCGAGTACGGGTACCGGGTCCCCTTCGGTGGAATTCATGTCTTCATCGGCAAGATTGGTGAGTCATAAGCTGAGCCGGACACCTGCGCCGACATCATCGAGACGGCTCAGCGCGTGCGACCCGCCAAGGTTCAAGCTGCCCCGAAGCATGTCTTTGTTGGCTTTACTCAAGGAGTAGATCTGGAAGGAGGATCTGAGTCCGGTGGTGAGACGGCCGTCTATTCAGGCGATGAGTCCTCAACCGGTGAGACCAACTCCATGTATCAAGTTCAGGATGGTGGGCTTGGGGGCTGTTCCGATGGCGACAGTATTCCGGACCCCTATGAGCCGCCAGACCGGGTTACAATCTTCATGGCCGGTACACAGCCAGGGCAGAACTCTTCAACTGCGGCAGCAATGATCTCCGGTTGAGCGATGGCAACGGCAGCTGGGGCAGGAGGCCCTGTGCGCCCGCCGCTCAAGTTTTATCTGAACTGTTGGAGGCTCTGGCAACATTGTTGACGGCGGAGGTGACCCCGACGAACCAAACGCAACATAATGTGGACGTTGCAAAGTTACGTGATGAGATAGCTCAAGCAAAGGAGGATCTAAATGCTGAGAACACCCGGATGGCGACGGAGCGAGCCGCCTTGGAGAGGGATGTAGAACGGCTTCAAGCAGAAAATTTTCGCTTGAACTTGGACCGGGACGCATCAAACGCTGTCTTTAACAGAAGGCATGTGAGTCGTTTACCCCCGGTTTACGATGCGAGAAACCTTTTCAACACGCCTGGGGCAGGAACCAGTAACCCGCCTGTGGTGGATCGGGCCGTTGAGGCGCCGTCGGCTAGAGCACCGGTTCAGCCACGTGATGCAGACCCCCCACATTTGAATTTGACCCCTCCTCAACATGTTCCGACGCCCTCGGGTCATTATTCTAATCCTCTGGATAACATGATAGCTGCGGCTACTCGATTGGTGGCTCTCCCAGTTCAGGATGAGTCGTCAGCGGTGATGGAAATACGGTGAGCCGGAGAACTTCTTCAGACGGCTGTGGCTCAACAGGCGGCTTATTCATACAGTCGTGAACGGATTCACTCGACCCCGCGTCCAAGTCGGAGTTATAGTAGACACATTGATGAACCGGCTGTATCGAGCAGTGAGCGGCACCGCAATCAGCCTCGTAGGCCTGACCCGCCGTGTGCTGGTAATGACGCTCAGGCTTTAGTGGACCAGGGCAGGGCGCGGCGTGAGGCTGAGCTGGCGGCTCAACAGCAACCTCCGGTTTATCCATCAGTGTCTGTGGAGACAGGGGTGACTTCTAGAACCTTGGGCTTGCCTTGTTTAGTGCCGGCTCTACGCAACGAGCGCTTGCCTAAGGATTTCAAGGGCCCCCGTAAGGTGCCTAACTACACGGCGGATCAACCTCCGGAGGCTTGGATTGAAAGCTATGAGATGGCTACGGAGATGTTGGATGTTAGTGATGCTGCATGTGCTAAGTATTTCACCATGATGTTGGATGGGCCGGCTCGTACTTGGTTAAAAGGGCTGCCCGCTAACTCCATCAGATCATGGGCAGAGTTGAAAGCGCGTTTTATCCAAAAATTTAAAGACACGTGCAAGCAGCCTATGTCGATTCTGGATTTGGACTCTTGCGTCCAAGGTGAAGGTGAGTCAACAACCAATTGGGTGCGCCAGATCTCAGCTGTTATACAATCATTGGACAGTATCAACGCCGGTTCAGCAGTCCTGATGTTGGAGAAGAATTGCCGTTTTCTTCCCCTTAAGCAGAAATTGGGGCGGCTTAAGCGCAATTGCAATGATATGGGGGAGCTCATGGCGGCTCTCATCAAATATGCCGACTCTGATAGCACTAAAGACCCTGAGTCTGATGAGGAGAAAGCTGGTAAAGGGAAAAAGAGTGGCAATACAAAGGGACATCATAACACGGCGGGTCAAGGTGGCAATGGTAAGCGCAAAGCTGACGACGGTTTAGACTTTGTGGCTAACACCAATGCGCAGAGTAATAACCAGCGTCGTAAAGGGAAAACGCCAACGCCCCGGTTTGGAGGGCTGAAGTTCAACCTTGAGGCCATGATGAATCAGCCTTGCCCAAAACATGGAACCCAGGAAAAGCCGGCCAGTCATCTGTGGAAGGATTGCTTCCTCATGAGGGAGTATAGAAACTCTAATTTTTTTCAGAATAATCATGGCCCGCATGGCGGTTCAGGATCCGGCTCTCATGGACCTGGATTTGGAGGTGGCGGTTCAAGTTCAGGTTTCCAGGGCCAAGGCAATCAAGGCGGTTTTTGTCAACAATCTAGCCAAGGGAATCAGCAGTAGTAGTCTGGTTATCAAAGCAATCCAAAGCAATTGAATAGTGGTCAATATCATGTGTTCACCACAAGTCTGTGCAAATGAGATCAGAAAATCCATAAGCGGGCGGTGAACTCAGTTGAGCCGGCAGTACCTCGTTATTTGAGGTGGTCCGAGCAGGCTATCGTATGGAGCCGTGAGGATCACCCGCCCCGGGTTGACAATCCGGGTCAATTAGCATTGGTGGTGGCTCCTCAGGTAGGAGGATATAAGCTTACAAAGGTGCTCATGGATGGGGGGCAGTAGTATCAATATCCTTTACTATCATACTTTTCGTCGTATGAATTTGACTGACAAAGATCTTAAGACGTCTTCTACTGTTTTCCATGGGGTGGTGCCTGGTAAGTTGGCGTATCCAGTGGGTAAGATAACCCTGGAGGTAGCCTTTGGAGATGACCATGATTCCAGAGCTGAGAAATTGACCTTTGAGGTGGTCAAGATCAAAAGCCCGTATCACGCTTTGTTCGGGCGGCCGGCTTACGCCAAATTCATGGCACGGCCTTGTTATGTTTATTTGCAGCTTAAAATGCCGGGTCATAAGGGCACCATCACGGTGCACGGTGATAGGAAGATTCCTCTAGATTGTGAAGAGGGTGATGCTGCGTATGCTGAGTCGGCCTGTGCCGCCGAGGAGTTGAAGTTTTATAAAGATAATGTTGACCCGGCGGATATGACACCTTTGAAGAAGCCAACTATAGAGAATGACCCCCTGTTGAAGTTTAAGTCGGCAGATGATACTAAGTTGGTCGATTTTGTTCCTGGCGACTCGTCCAAGCAGTTCAGCATCAGTGCTAATATGGATCCGAAATAGGAAAGCGCGCTCATCGAGTTCATCCGTGAGAACCGGGACATCTTTGCATGGAAACCTTCTGACATGCCAGGTGTACCGAGGGAACTCGCTGAGCACACTCTTAATGTTGATTCAAAGTTTAAGCCGGTCAAGCAGTTTCTTCGTCATTTCAATGAAGAGAGGCGCAAGGCAATTCGTGAAGAAGTGGCTCGGCTCTTGGCTGCTGGATTCATCATTGAGGTTTTTCATCCTGAGTGGTTAGCTAAGCCGGTGCTGGTGCTTAAGAAAAATGGCACTTGGCGTATGTGTGTGGATTATACAGACATTAATAAGGCCTGTCCGGCTGACCCTTTTGCTCTCCCTCGTATTGATCAGATTATTGATGCTACGGCGGGTTGTGAGCATTTGAGCTTTTTGGATGCTTACTCTGGTTATCATCAGATCAAGATGGCAGTTAAGGACCAGGAGAAGACAGCTTTCATCACTCCCTTTGGAGCTTTCTGCTATGTGTCTATGCCCTTTGGGCTCAAGAGTGCCCAGGCGACTTACCAATGGTGTGTTCAGAATTGCCTCCATGACCAGATCGGACGCAATGTTCACGCCTATGTGGATGATATTGTTGTGAAATCCAGGAAGAAAGAGACTTTGATAGATGATTTGAAAGAGACCTTTGACAATCTCCGGGTCTAGAAAATGATGCTTAACCTGGCCAAGTGTGTCTTCGGCGTGCCAGCAGGCAAACTATTGGGTTTCCTGGTT
Source organism: Thinopyrum elongatum (assembly GCA_011799875.1). Lineage (NCBI taxonomy): Eukaryota > Viridiplantae > Streptophyta > Magnoliopsida > Poales > Poaceae > Thinopyrum > Thinopyrum elongatum. The sequence continues at coordinate 210,862,841 of CM022303.1, forward strand.
TCTGAGAGAGGCATTGAAGCTAACCCGGAGAAAATCAAGGCTATCACTTCTTTGGCTAAGCCGACATGTATCAATGACGTCCAGCGGTTGGCGGGTCGTATTGCAGCTTTGAGCCGGTTTATAAGCTGCCTGGGAGAGAAGGCTATCCCTTTGTATCAAATGATGAAGAAGACAGATAACTTTGTCTGGAGTGATGCTGCCAATGAGGCGTTTAAGGCGCTTAAGAGACAGCTGGCTGAACCACCGGTTCTTGCAGCTCCTATTGAGAAGGAGCCCTTGCTTTTATATGTGGCTGCAAACAACAGAGCTGTCAGTGTGGCAGTTGTCGTTGAAAGGAAAGAGTCAGGCAAGGAGTATCCGGTTCAAAGGCCGGTTTATTATGTCAGTGAGGTGCTCATTGAATCTAAACAGAGATACCCACATTGGCAGAAATTGGTTTACGGCGTGTTCATGGCTAGCCGCAAGTTGAAGCAATATTTCCTCGGTCATCCCATCACTGTGGTTAGTTCTGCTCCCTTGGGGGATATTATTCAAAACAGAGAAGCCACAGGTCGGGTAGCCAAGTGGGCTATCGAGCTCGGACCTCATGGTTTGAAATATATGCCTAGGACGGCTATCAAGTCCCAAGCACTTGTGGATTTCATCAATGATTGGACAGAGCTGCAGATACCTGAGGAAAAACCAGATACCATGTATTGGACTATTCACTTTGATGGATCCAGGCAATTGGAAGGCTTGGGGGCTGGAGTTGTTTTGACTTCCCCACGAGGTGATAAATTTTGTTATGTTTTGAGGTTGATGTTCCCTTGTACTAACAATGCAGCTGAGTATGAAGCTTTGCTCCATGGTCTTCGGATGGCTAAAGAGATGAATCTAAGCTGGGTGAGGTGTTTTGGCAACTTAGACTTAGTGGCTCAGCAAGTTTCAGGGACTTGGGATTCCAAGGATCCACTCATGGCGGCTTATCACAGAGAAGTTGATACAATTGCTAGTCATTTTAAGGGTTATCAAGTGGAGCATGTCGATCGCAGGAAAAATGAGGCCGCTGATGTTTTAAGCCGGCTAGGGTCTCAGCGTAAGCCGATGCCCCCTAATGTTTTCCTCGATATTTTGCATAATCCATCAGTTAAATGGCCTACGGAGGAGGATCTTGCAATTCCTGACCCGGCGGCACAGTTGGTGGTGGCTCTCCATGTTATTCCTGATTGGACTGTTCCATATTTAGCTTATATGACCCGGGGTGAGTTTCCTGATGATGAAACTTTGGCCAGGCAAATAACCCGGAGGTCTAAGTCAATGACTATTGTCAATGGTGAGTTACACCGATGCAGTGTTACAGGGGTGTTTCAACGATGCATTTCTCCTGAGGAGGGCCGTGAAATTTTAAGGGAAATTCATGAAGGAGATTGCGGCCATCATGTCGGCTCTAAGTCTCTTGTTGCTAAAGCTTTTCGTCATTGGTTTTATTGGCTGACGGCTCATGCTGATGCGGAAGATCTGGTCAGTAAATGTGATGGCTGTCAGAAATTTTCAAGACGAGCTCATGTGCCGGCTCAAGAATTGCGGATGATTCCAATTACTTGGCCATTTGCAGTCTAGGGACTGGATATGGTTGGGCCTTTTAAAAGGTCCAAGGACAAAAAGACTCACCTCCTGGTAGCTATTGACAAGTTTACAAAATGGGTTGAAGTTGAGCCGGTCAGCAAATGTGATGCTGCAACGGCGGTTAAGTTCATTAAAAAGGTGATCTTTCATTTTGGATACCCTCATAGTATCATTACTGATAAAGGTACTAATCTATCTAAGGGTGCAATGAAAGAATTCTGTCAACAAGAGCATATCCGGCTTGATGTGTCATCGGTGGCTCACCCCCAGTCTAATGGTAAGCTGAAAGAGCCAATCAAGAAATTTTGAGAGGTATCAAACCCCGGCTTATGGTCCCTTTGCAGAGGACGCCGGGTTGTTGGGTGGAAGAATTGCCCTGAGTGCTTTGGAGTATCAATACCACCCCCAACAGATCTACGGGTTACACGCCTTTCTTCATGGTTTACGGACCAGAAGCGGTTCTCCCTAGTGACATACGTCACGACTCGCCCCGCGTGGCGGCTTATGTTGAAGCTGATAATGAGAAAGCACGTCAGGATGCTATTGACCTTTTGGATGACGAGCGTGACCTTGCGGCGGCTCGTTCAGCGATTTACCAGCAAGATATGCGTCGTTATCACAGCCGCCGGGTTAAAACCAGGACTTTTCAAGAAGGAGATTTGGTGCTCCGGCTCATCCAGGATCAAACTGATATGCACAAGCTATCCCCACCTTGGGAAGGGCCCTTTGTGGTCAGTAAAAATCTAAACAACGGGTCATACTACCTTATCGATGTTCGAGACCACAAGGACTCACGAACGTCGGAAGAGGAGACCCACCGGCCGTGGAATATTGCTCATCTTCGGCCTTATTACACCTGAGCCACTGCTCTTGTGATGTACATACTTTTACTAATGTATATATTATGATTAGTATAATAAAGCCGGCATCCCTGATGATTCAGGGCCTCTGTTGTTTCATTTCTGAGAATCTGAGTCTTTATTGTCACTTCATAAGGTCACTGGGGGGCTTCCTGCTCATTGAGCATAGCTATGATTACCCTTTTGATCTGGCTTGTACACCTTGATTGCAAAATACTTGGGGGGCTTCCTGCTCATTGAGCATAGCTATGACTACCCTATTGGTCCGGCTTGTACGCCTGGATTGGAATATTACTTGGGGGCTCCTTGTTAAATGAACAGAGCTTTGTTGACCCTTGTAATTGGCTTGGACGCCAGGTGTATTCACCAAAAATCCGGGTTATCCTGCCTTTGTATGCTTGCCACTCCGACCAGGTAATCCTGGAATGACTCGCCGTACTCTTGACAGTCAATCTTATAAAGACCCTGAACTTGTCAAAGTTAAAACGGCGATTGGTCATGTGAGGCCCGGCTTACAGGTTTGAATTAAGGAGTAACTCAGTGGCTGTGCAGCCCTTGAATAGCACTTGATGTTGAGGCTTGGCAGCCTTTGAATGCCTTGGTTTTCTGGTTTATATTGACTTCGAATCTTTTTGATGATTTCTGTTTATACCATATTGATATATGGTTGAAAGTTGATTCGGGCCATGTTGCCTTGATCTTATGATTCATATTTGAAAATATCCAGTGCTTTGATAACCCGGCCTGGCTTTGGACGTTAAGTCGCCAGTGTGGGATGATTATATGCTTGGGGTTCTATACTCTTAAGTTTTTGGGATGTTACCCTTTGCTGTCTATGGCGTTGTAAGCTGGCAGTATGAATAAAATTACACAGCGCTGAGCTATGAGGATTTGGGCGGTTACCCTTACTACATGCGGTGTTGTAAGCCGGCAGTATGAATAAATATCACAGGTATGATATTTGCTTTGTTATGATTATATGAAGTTTTGATAAACCGGCCCTGGTTACGGACGATGCAGTCACCAGTGGTTTTCATATGGGGCGTTATGACCCGCCTTGGGGTAAACCGGCAAGGCACTTGTTCTCTGTTCGTATGCAGGGTTTAAGACAACATGATCAGCAAAGATAACAATGATTATGAGCATAAACGGTGGATCGTCAGATAAGATCAAACGGCTCATAAGTGTTATGCAAATCAACATGCACGATGGCATGGCATATCATTGTTTTCAAACTAGCCTGTTACAAGGCACTGGACGGCCCAAAAGATTAAGTGTTTTGAGGCATAAGGTAGTCCAACTGGCAGATAATAAGCCGGCCCTTGGATTAATGATCTTGACCTTGGCGAGTAAAGGATTCCGGGTCATCTTGCACCGGTTCATCTTCTTCTTCGTCACCCGTTGACTGGAAGTCAGTGGTGGCCCTATTGATCCTAGTCAAAGCTTTGAACATAGCTTCGTCATCAATAAGTGTTGACGGGTCAATATCAGGAGCAACGGTGTGCTTACGGATTGGCGGAATAAGCTCCTGGGAGTCATGAACCGGCACCTTCACCTTCTTGTTATCAGCATTATAAGCCGCCTGGTAATGAGATAGGTCCGTATCTTCAGCCAGTTTGCTTGCTAGAGGGCGCATTTCTCTTGCTATCGCCGCAAAGTCCTCAGTACTGAAGGGAGACCCGTCCTCCTTTACATTTGGGCAGCCATTGGACAAGTCTTCTGGGTCCAGATCTGCTTGCCACGCCTTGGCCCGGGTTAGCGCAGTGATGGCACCGGCTCTAGCAGCTGATAGCTTCAGATCCTCCACTCTTTGGGGAAATATAGACAGCTTTTCCAGCATGCCTTTGATAAGAGTTGGTGGTTGTTTTTTATGAGAAGCTGCAGAGATAGCTCGTTGCACGCCAGTATACAATTGCTCGATAACAATATAGGCGGCTTTCAGCTTCATGCGCATGTCTGCACCAAGATGGGCGATTCTAGAGCCTGCATTACCAAACAAATTGATAAGCCAGATGAATGATTATTCAACTACATGTATGGTAACAGATTGGAATAATGTTACTTACCAAAGACAGCGGCGATCATGGTGTTAATTTGATGTTTTAAACCGGAAAGCTCTTCAGCCACCGGCTTAAGGGTCGCCTCTGCTTCTTCTGCTCTTTTCAACAGAGCTGCTTTATCAGACTCCCAACTTGTCTTGTCAGCCTTGAAATCCTTTTTCAACTTCTCCATTTCTTCCAAGGCGGTTGTCAGTTCTGATTTGGCCTTGGAAGTTTCAGATTGATGAGACTTGATATTTTCTTGAAGGTCGGCGACTTGGGATTCTTTTGCATTGAGTTCAGCCTGCAGTATGCAAACGCACAATACAAGCATTTCACTTGGCACTTGGGGGCTAATGCACATTGCTCTTTTCAAAGACAATTTCATGATGACTCGGCTACACTATTATGGCTATAGCCGATTCATGGGGGCTATATACTTGGATTTTATTGACAACTATGGTAATGAGACCCGACTAATCTTAACAGTTTAAGCCGGCCCTTGGGGGCTACAGGTGCAAAATTGAATCATTACTATTTGAAGTCTCGACTTATCTTGACAGTTTAAGCCGGCCCTTGGGGGCTACATGTGCGAAGTTGAAACATTATTATTTGAAGTCCCGGCTTATCTTGAAAGTTTAAGCTGGCCCTTGTGGGCTACTTGATTTGATCTACATGGCTATCTAAAGTCTACAGTACATTCAATCCTATCATGTCCAGTAAACTTGGCGGCTGATAAAGTATGTTTATATGAAGAAGGCTAGCGTTTACCTCAAAACGTTCCTTCATGAGATTTACTAAGCCGGCCTCGAAGGCACGGCTTGTGTGCAGACAGTTCAAGTACCCAGAGTGGATCTCTTGAGCACTATAGTGAGCATAGCTCTCTAAATTCACTGACCACTTGCCTTTGTCAGCAACATATATTTCTTCCTTGGCACTGTGCTTTGACAAGACAGTGGGATTGTCTGGCGCTGTATAACCAAGCCCAGTAATGATAACATCATCAGCCTTTTCTTCAGTAGGCTTGATGGGACTTGGCGGCTTGGTGGTGGCTGGGTCAACATCCATATGATCTATGGGGATGTTGTGTTCTTCTAGTGGCGGTTCATCAACGGTGGCCTCAGTGGCATGGAGGGAAGTTTTTGCTGACTGTTTCTCTGGTTCAGAAGGATTTTCGATTGTTTTTGTCACCTTCAACTTCTTGCTGGGCTTTGCCATAGCTCTGTAAATGCAGCACAAGACGAGGTTAACACAGCAATTGAGTATATGATTGAAAGCAGAGATTTAACATTACCCAGGTACAGTCTTGAAGACTGGGACGTGAGTTCCCGTTGAGTCGCCAGAGGAGGAATGAGATGTTCCCTGATAATTTGAGTCGGAAGGATTAAGAGGTTGTCGAAAAAGACCAGCCTTGGGATAAGCTAAGTCGGAAATTGGTGAGACCTCTAGATGACGTTTGCGAGGGGCTGGTGTGTTCGGTAAGCTGGAGGAAAGGATCCCGCCTCCGCTATTCCAGGTTGTGCGGCGAGCTTCATGTTGCTGCTTCTTCAAAATAAAGTTGGGATCCAAATGAGCTAAAGCATGAGAAAACCTTACTTTCCGGCTTGCTTGTCGCGATTTCTGTTTTGGCAGAGGTTCTGAGCCGGAGGAAAGAACAGTTACCTCTTCATCACCCGCACGGCTGGCTTCCGCGTCATCCTGATAATAATTGTTGTCAATGAGATGTACAAAAAATGAGCCAAGAGAATCAAGTTCTTCCTCCGACTCATCATTATCATCATCGTCATCCAAGTTAAGTAACTCGGAGGGGTCAGTCTTCTTCTTGGCAGGCTTTTTGTTAGCCTTGGTCTTTGTCCGGGTCTTCTTGGCTGGTTTGTCCTACAACTTCTTCTTCCAGAAAGGAGAATCGGCCTGTGGAAGTCAGATGAGTATAAGAGGACAGTTTTTATGAAAACATGATTGAACTGAAAAATTATGTACAAAACTTACAGCTGGCGACTTGTTGAGAGTGCAGAAAGGATTGAGTCCGGTTTTGCTGCAAGCTGCTAAGCTTTCGTTCAATAAAGCCTTGGTCGATTCATTGATATCTTCATCAGTCAATTGGATCTCGCAGTGGCGTTGCGGATCTTTTAAGTCGCCGGTGTACTCGCAAATTAAGCCGGGGCGGCGGCTGAACCGCAGAATTCTCTAGGCGACCCAGCATCGAACAAGGTCAATGCCGGTTAAGCCGTTAGCCATGAAGGCTCTAATATTTGAAAAAATGGGCGCATACTTGGCCCATTCCTTTGTGCTGATCCGTTCTGGGAGTGGATGTGTGTTGCTAAGCCGGTGTTCACGGTAACCCGGCAAGGGATTTTCACCCTCTGGAGATGTATCTTGGCAATAAAACCAAGTCTGGTTCCAGTCTTTAGGATGACTGGGTGGTTTTGCATATGGGAAGGTGGCTTCTTTCCGCTTCTGAATTGAAACTCCGCCTAGCTACAAGCTGGGTCCGTCTGTGAATTCAGTCTGCTGGTTCAAGTAATAGAATTCCCTGAACAGTTCGACAGTGGGCTCTTGTTGAAGATAAGCTTCGCAAAAAACTTGGAAGTTGCAGATGTTGGAGACAGAATTGGGCCCAATATCTTGAGGATGGGGCTAGAAAAAGTGTAGCACGTCTCGGAAGAATTTTGAACCGGGCGGGGTAAACCCCCAGATCATATGATCAGTAAAAACGATTATTTCACCTTCCTTGGGCTCAGGAGGATTTTCAGTGCCTGAAACCCTCCAGTGGATGTCATATTTTTTGGCTAAGACGCCAGTCTGAACAAAATTGTTCAAGTCTTCCTCGGTAACCCGGGATGCGGCCCAGTTGCATGAAGTGAAGGTCTTAGTCATTGTTGATGATAAAGGTCTGAAAAGGAAATATTGCCGGTTTAAGATTATGTTGTTAAGCCGGTCATTGGTTCAAAGGTAAGAACTATAAACATGCAGTGTGTTAAGCCGAAGGATAGTGTTGAGATGCAGAGCAATCTATTGGTGGCTTAAGAGGGGACTAATGGTACCTGGCAGGTTATGGTTTGTCAGTTAAGCCGCCTACACAACTATCAGTTTTCAGATCTATGAGTGAAGGATTGCTAAGTGTTGGACAAACAGTTTTCACAGATCGGTGTTATAATTTTGGATCTACAGCAGTTCAGATAATGAAGAAAAATTCTAAACCTAAAGTGGCGGCAGCAGGACAGTTCACATGCTCAGATGAGATCTCCTATGGAGGGGAGGCGTTCAGATATTAAAAATGAGTGATAAAATGCTACCGCACAAGATTGGTATTATACTTAGATCAAAAACTACATGATCTAGGGAGGAACAAAGATGAACGGAGATGAACTCTGATGAACTCGAGCAAACCCTAATGGAGATCTGCGGTGAGGAAAAGAGGAGAGCTTACCGGGGTTGTTGGACAGTGGAGGCGTGCGGCGGTGCTCTGGTGCGTTCAGGTCGATGCAGCGGCCGGGGTTGAGGCAGGTCGCGAGGTCGACGGCGGCGGAGCTCGGGCGCGTGTGACGTTGCAAGGAAGAGGATGAAGATGAGGAGGCAAGGGGGGAAAATGAAAAGGACCCCTGTCCCTATTTATAAGACAGTGGATAGATGGCATGTGCGGGAATCGAGGAGGCTGAAAAATGATTATGTGACAGCACAGATGTCTCGATTTTCGGAGGTTCATTAAAAGTGAAGGTATATTGAGATTTGGGCCTCATGCGATATTAATGCGAGATGATCTCATGGCAGGTTAGCACAATTCTTTGAGCTGACGTCATAGCGGGTTATAAGATTTCATAAGGACTGACGATGAAGGATTTTTTCTAAGTCAAGTATTGAAGATTGATATGAACAAGTTCACATCAACCTGGGGCCTAATGTTGGGGATATAACTATTGGGTATAACCCGCCCAGGAGGGGCCGGGTCATACCACTGGTGGTTCATAATGAGAAGGCCCAAGAAGATGTTGAAGATGGCGGTTCATGAAGCAAGCTTACTGAAGGCCCAAGACCCGGAGGTGACTTCAGGCCCACAGGTATAAACCGCCATATGTTTAACTTGTATGTTAAGGAAAGTTTAGTTTGGTCACCGAGCCGGACACGTTGTGTATGAGCCGGCCAGGACTCTGTAAGCCGCCGGGCATCAACCTGTCTATATAAAGGGGTGACCCGGCGGTAGGTTAAGGCAAGAAACAATAAGTCGAGAACTAGGTCAAGCGTATTCGCTCCCTAGTAATCGAAACCCAAGCAATACAACCTAAAGCAGGAGTAGGCCTTTACCTCATTGAGAGGGGCCAAACCTGGGTAAAACTCTTCGTGTCCTTTGTCCCGTTTAACCCCTTCAAGCTAACTACGTGACGATGGCTCCACACCTAAGTCCTCATGCTAGGGCATCTGCTGTGACAATTCCACGACAGTGATGGTGAAGCTATCTCCGCAGGGTTTCGCCTAAGCACTACGAAAATATGACCGGGGGTGTAAACGGTGGAGGGGGGGCACAGCACATGGCTAGGCAATTGTCTGTTGTGTGCTAGGCGCCCCTCTCTCACAGATATATAGGTGGGAGCGAGGGAGGAGCAGCCAAAGGGGGCGCCCAAGTAGGAGGGATCCGACTTGGGGTCTCTCCCAAGCCGCGCCCCCTGCCTTATATAGGTGCGAGGGAAAGCCAGGGGAGGGTGGCGTCCCCCCCCCTTTCCTTTCTCCCATGAGAGGGAAAGGCAGGAGGGGCTAGCCCTCCCCTTTCCTTCCCTAGGGCTAGCTGGCCAGGGAGAGGGGCACACCAGCCCCCTGTGGGCGGTTTGTCCCTCCCTTGGCCCATTAAGCCCATAACACGTACCGGGTGTGTCCGGAACCCCTTCCGGTGACCCGATGGCTACCCGGTGCATCCTATAACCCTTCCGGTGTCCAAATACCATCGTTCTATATATCAATCTTTACCTCTCGACCATTTCGAGACTCTTCGTCATGTCCGTGATCTCATCTGGGACTCCGAACAACATTCGGTCACCAAATCATATAACTCATATAACACTATATCGTCAACGAACGTCAAGCGTACGTACCCTACGGGTTCGAGAACTATGTAGACATGATCGAGACACCTCACTGGTCAATAACCAATAGCGGAACCTGGATGCCCATATTAGCTCCTACATATTCTATGAAGATCTTTATCGGTTGAACCGTTATGACAACATACGCAATTCCCTTTGTCCATCGATATGTTACTTGCCTGAGATTCGATCGACGGTATCTTCATACCTAGTTCAATCTTGTTACCAGCAAGTCTCTTTACTCGTTCCATAATACATCATCCTGCAACTAACTCATTAGTCACTTTGCTTACAAGGCTTCTTATGATGTGTATTACCGAGAGGGCCCAGAGATACCTCTCCGATACTCGGAGTGACAAATCCTAATCTCGATCTATGCCAACTCAACAAACACCTTCGGAGATACCTGTAGAGAATCTTTATGATCACCCATTTACATTGTGACATTTGATAGCACACAAGGTATTCCTTCGGTATCCGGGAGTTGCATAATCTCATAGTCGGAGGAATATGCATTTGACATGAAGAAAGCAATAGCAATAAACTGAACGATCATTATGCTAAGCTAACGAATGGGTCTTGTCCATCACATCATTCTCCTAATGATGTGATCCCATCATCAAATGACAACACATGTCTATGGTTAGGAAACCTTAACCATCTTTAATCAACGAACTAGTCTAGTAGAGGCTTACTAGGGACACGGTATTTGTTTATGTATTCACACATGTATTTAAGTTTCCGATCAATACAATTCTAGCATGAATAATAAACCTTTATCATGAATAAGGAAATATAAAATAACAACTTTATTATTGTGTCTAGGGCATATTTCCTTCACTAGTAACGTGAAATACGATTAGTTTCTCCTACTATATGACAAGCAGTGAGGTACCAGGCAACTTAGCTATCCGTGATGGACTCTCTCGAACGCCATCATTATTTATTTCTGCGCGTTTGAGCTATGCATTTGTAGATGGGCCTGGGAGTTGAGCTAGTAGGGCAGTGGCCTGGGTCCAAAGTAGTAGAAGTAGCACAAAAACATTTTTTGAGTGTAGGTTTTCCCTGTTCAAGCCTGCCTACTAGAATCGCCAGTTCTTGAAAGGAAAAGTGAAGGAAAAACATAGGAATTGGGAAGTTTCCTATGGTACTACTATTCATGCATTTGGTTCAAAGGAATGGAGCAAAGGAAAGCTATAGGATTTGTTCCTTTAGTGTCTCCTTGAAAGAAAAATTGTAGGAATTTTAATATCCACTTCTCCTCCTTTTCAAATTCCTATTCATGAAGCACAAGAGTAAGAGATAGTAGCATAATAGCATTATAATTGTACATTTTATTGTGGTTTGATTTAATCTCACCATGCTTCTTTGCATTCATGTGATCTTCCAACTCTTGTGAACCAAACACCCAGATTGGCAGAAATCCTATGTTTTTAAATTCTCTATTTTGCACGTGCATTCCTATCCTATTCGTGTGTATTTCCTATCCCTGCATTGTTAGAATCGTCCAATTGAAACAAGCCCTTAAAGAATTACTTTTGTTATTGATATGTGTCAAAGAAAACCTTGTGTGGTTTGTCCCGCTCTTGCTGCGCTGTGGTCCACCCCAGCTCAGCTGCTCCAACGATGGAAGGGTTCACCATAGTAGGGATCCGCCCTCCAGACTGTCTTTCACTGCCTCAGATCTTCTTCCCCGCCGCCGGCAGCCACGACAACTGTATTACCATCATCAACTAAGCAAATGACCTTGAGGACTACACGGGTCCGCAAGAGAGGTCGCACTCTTTCGTGTCTGCTTGCGTTATGCATCGCTTAATATGATGACATGCTACTTTATCGTCCTGTTCACCGATTAGACTCCGAATCAGGTCCAAACTAATGCTCAAACTTGAGTTTTTAAATGGTTGTGGGGTACATATTGGGGGAGCAATCAATACTATCTGGTTAATTTTGGGTGTCTACTATGAGTTTCATGTTGGGTGGAAACAAACATTAAAGGAGCCATTATCTATATTTTTTAACTGAAGCTATTATCTGCCTGATATCATTGGTTATGGGTCTATCCATAGTTTGCTACCATCAATCTGGATTTGTGCATGCACTCCTTACATATTCTCACTATGTTTTATTTCTATGCATCTCAGTTATTGTACACAATGGTACTGAACATGTAGAGCAAAAGAGACGAGCCTTGCGTGGCAATAAAATTTCATGCAGAAGTCGCTCCTTGGTGGGCGCAAAAGCAACCCCCCTCCCCCATTCCAGACTATAATCAAGAGGAAGATAACAGTTCAGAGGGGGATTCAGAGGGAGCAGACCACTCCTATTTCCCCCCTGAGGTCTTTTGCTCTAACTTGGCATGCTGATGTTAGTCATATCATGCATATGGTGCCTTGCATTGCTTACTTTATACATAAAATATGTCATCTGCTTAGTTTAGATATGCATTGTGTGAATGCCATCTGTTTAGTTTCTATATCATATATGTGAATAATGCAATGCCATCTTGTTTAGCCAGGCATCATATATGTGAATTTTGCAATGCCATCCTGGTTAGCCAGTCATCTTATATGTGAATTATATCATGCCATCCTTTTTTTATTACGTATTAAATTTGTCAACAATTTTAGTACATTCAATTACTCTTCCTGTGCATCAGCCATTGACACAGTCATGGAAAAATCTGCAGTGAAAACAATGTCTTCAGAGAAGACAATGCTATCTGACGAAGCGTCTGTTTTGCTGGTTACGGATAGCTCCTCAGCGGTAGATACAGAGACGGACCCAGTCTATCCCCCCCCCCCCCCCGAGGTGCATGCTCTAACTTAGCAGGGTTATATTGCTCATATCGTGCATATGGTGTCTTGCATTGGCATGTCATTTGCTTAGTTTAGACATGCTTTGTGTGAATGCCACCTATTTAGTGTCTAATTACCATATATGTGAATTTTGCAATGCCATCTTGTTGCAAGACATTATATATGTGAATTATGCAATGCTATCTTGTTGCAAGGCATTATGTATGTGAATTATGCAATGCCATGCTATTTAGCCAAGCGTCATATATGTGAATTATATCATGCCATCCTTTTTTTGTATTACGTATTCCATTTGTCGACAATATTTGTATATTCAACTGCTCTTCCTGTGCATCAGCCATTTGAATTGGTGATGGAAAATCTGGAGTGAAAACAAGGTCTTCAGAGCAGACAATGCTACCTGCTGAAGCAGATATCTTGCTGGTTACAGATAGCTCCTCAGAGGAGGATTCAGAGACAGATGATCAGTCCTATTTTCCCCCTGAGGTGTATGCTCAAACTTAGCAGGGTTATATTACTCATATCATGCATATGTTGTCTGGCAATGTTTAGTTTTTACATCATATACACAATATTGAATGCCATCTGCTTAGTTGACACACCATATACGCGATTGCCCTCTGCTCACTTGCTTAGTATATAAATCATATATTTGAATTTTATCATGCCATGATGTTTACATAGACAGCATGTATCTTAATTATGGCATGCCAACCCATTTTCTAAAGACATAATATAGTTATATGATCTCATCATGTTTACATAGTCATCATATTTTGAATTATGTCATTCTATCCGTGAATTATATCATGCCATCATGTTTCCATCGACGGCATGTTTGTGAATTATGGCATGCCATCCACTTTAATAGACACATCGTATAGTTATATCATGTCATCCTGTTTACATAGTCATCATATATGTGAAATTGTGTCATGCTATCCTGTTTAATTAGCCATCATATATGTGAAATTATGTCATGCTATCCTGTTTGGTTAGAAAACATAAATGTGAATTATTTCATGCCCTGTTTTCTTCCCTACTATCCATTGCACCTGTCTATCATACAATGTCTGTACATTCAATTACTTTTCTTGTTTATCAGCCATTTGAATTGGAGGGGGTGATGGCAGTATCTATGGGAGTAAAAACACGGTCTTCAGAAAAGATTGTGCTACCTGTCGATGCAGATAGAACCACGGTTGTACTTGCCCAAGAACCAGCCGCACCACACATAACCCAGACTCACGCAGATTGTACCCCTACCCAGTTGGACAGAGAACCAGCTACACCCCTTCTAACCCCAACCCTAGCAGATAGTAACCCAGTTCTAGTTGACACAGCACCGTCTCCACCACAGAGCACCCAAACACAAGCAGTTAATAAGGCAACTGCAGTGCCCAAAGCACTTAAAGCAGAAGAAGAATTGTTCTCAGGTCAGGTTCCGTAGCTATGGTTCATACTCCTTTGCTCTTGCATCACTGTATTTACTCATGCCAACTAATTTCAAATTTCAAGGATGCAATTGAAACTCCAATGGCGCAACAGGTATGTTTTAAACCTGTTTCTTTGACGTGTTTGCTGTTGTAACTTTCTCTATGTTGATTTCAGTTTCAATTGAATAAACAATTATGTTCTCATGCCATGCACATTACAAGTGTTGTTAGTGCTGTGTAGTTTCCCACACTTATATTCTGTCTATGCTGCTTTGTCTTAAACAGATATGATTTGAACTGTCTCTATCTTGATTTGGCAACATAAACTAGAATGATATAGACCATACAGTGACCATACTACATAGATATATGTTTGTTTCATGCTGTTATCCTATCCACCTTACGGCTGAACTGGTTTACCAAAATGAGTTTCATATACAACATGGTAAACCTGTGATGTGTCTGCTTGTTTCTCTCTTAGAATGTGGACAAAATATTGGAGAAGAGAACCCCGTTATGCAATGGTAAAGGAAGTAATGCAGATAAGGTTCAAGATAGTGAGTTATCCCTGTTGGTCTCCAAGAAAGTTGATAAAAACTATCTTGAAGACAGTGAGACAACCCCAAAGTCCTGTCTTGATGTAGTGTTCGAGTTACTGGCCACTACTGCTGGCACCAGCTCTTCGTACTCGCTGCCTGAATCAGTTCGGCTTCTTGAGTCTCAATTTCAAGTTCAAAGACATCGATCAGATTTGCTGCGACAGGAAGGCAAAGGAGTGAGGAAGTCCCTACAGAATTCAGATGCATACTTTCTGGTGCAATAGCAAGCACTGGAGGATTCAAGCGCCAAACAAGAGAAAGCTAATAAGCTTGCTAAGCGTCTTGCCAGCATGGTGGATACCCAGGATATTGTTTCATGAGCTCTTGTGAAGTGGTTTCAGTGCTGGACTTGTTTTGTTGTGGCGTTTATTTACACTGGTCACCAACTTTCACAACCAGTGTATGTAATATGCTGCTTTGTTCCCCATATTTGCACTAGTGGCGAACTTTGATGCCCAGTGGATGTAATATGTGTAATAGCCGTAATAGCCTAGCGTAAGTTGCTTGATTATTTATTTCCTTGTTGTCTTGTTTATTTGTTTGCTTGTAGTCAGTGCAGTTCTTTTTCCGTGGTTTGCTAGTGGCCGCAATAACCTATTTTTTAAAACTAGGCCACAATAACCATGGGCTACATATCTACTGTAGTGACCGTGGGCCTCCTATGGGTCTTCTACGGGCCGTAGAAACAATGGACCTTCTACGGGCCATAGAAACTATGGGCCTTCTACGGGCCATAGAATCAATGGGCCTTCTACGGGCCGTATGATCAATTGGCCAAACATGGGCCAATAATGGACTGCATTATGGGACATATACAGGCTAGAGTGGGAATCGTCCGTTCATGGGCCGATCATAACGGGCTGTTAATAGGCCGATGAGTATAACGGGCTTGTTTCTATCATCAGGCATAACGGGTCGTTAATGGGCCATATTTGATGACGCTATGAAAACGGCCCAACGGATAAACGGGCCACAAACAGGCCGACTATAACCATGGGCTAAGTTTGGCCCACAACCGGAACAGGCCAGTAATGGACCGTAAGTAATCGAATGTTGCAAATCAACCCAAGAATAAATGGGCCCTGAGAAGGCCGAAAGATAACACGAGCTGGAAACGGCCCAATGGAATAATGGGCCATTAATGGGTATAAAGCGATACACTGTTCATTACGGGCCAGTTTCACCACGGGCTGTTAATGGGCCAAGAGTTACAAAGGGCCTCACATGGGCTGAAAGACGTCATGGGCCATACATGGGCTGGAAGTTACAACGGGCTGGAATCATATTGGACGGCCCAGATGACGCTACTGGGCCTAATTCGGATAGGCCATAATGGGCCGTGAGTTAGCGGGCTGTAAATGGGCTATATGCGAACATGCCGCTATCAGGCTTTAAGTGGGCCGGCCTTTACCTTTTGACCAGGTCAAACGGGCTGGCATTTTGACCTGAATGGACCACTGTTGGGCCGAGCCACGTGTCGACGTATCATAGGCGCGTCCCGTCCATTTGCTGGATGACAACTGTCCCAACGCTGAGCCGACACGTGGATCCTCCGGCGAATGAGAATTTTACACGTGGAAAATCCCCATTGGTCTGGGCTATTAACGGGTTATCGGATCCAAACCGGAACCCGATAGCTTACCGGCGACCCGTTATGGTGGATGCCACGTGTCACATACCCTTGACGAAAGCGCTTCCATAACGCGCCATTTATCGTCATGGAAGTGGACACTTCCGTGATGATAGTTTTTGTATTGTCATGGAACACTTCTACGACAGCACAGGTATGACTATCTTGATTCTGTCATAATATCATCATGGATGTACATGCATGACAGAAAACGTGACCTACTGTGACAAACACGTATCATCACGGAAGTGTATTTTTTTGTAGTGACGGTACCTGCACACAAAGAACAAATACTTGCAACCCGACGCGTAAGAGGGGTTGTCAATCCCTCCTCGGTAAAAAGATAGATTAAATTGTATGAGATTGGATAAATAGATCTAGCAAGAACAAAAAATAAAATAAGTAAAGAAAAAGTGCAGCAAGGTATTTTTGGGTTTTTGGAATAATAGATCTGAAAACAATATGATAAAAGATAGACCCGGGGCCCGTAGATTTCACTAGTGGCTTCTCTCAAGAAAATAGCATATGGTGGGTAAAAAAATTACTGTTGGGCAATTGATAGAAGAACAAATAATTATGACGATACACAAGGCAATGATCATGTATATAGGCATCACGTCCAAGATTAGTAGACCGACTCCTGCCTGCATCTACTACTATTACTCCACACATCGACCGCTATCCAGGATGCATCTAGTGTATTAAGTTCATGGAGAAATGGAGTAATGCAATAAGAACGATGACATGATGTAGACAAGATCTATTCATGTAGGAATAGACCCCATCTTTTTATCCTTAATAGCAATGATACATGCGTGCCTCGCTACCCCTTCTGTCACTGGGTGAGGACACCGCAAGATCAAACTCATCACAAAGCACCTCTTCCCATTGCAAGAAAAATCGATCTAGTTTAAGAGATCAAATATAAGGCTATATATAACAATCATGCATATAAGAGATCAAAGAAAACTCAAATAATATTCATAGATAGATCTAATCATAAACTCGCACTTCATCGGATCCCAACAAACACACCGCAAAAAAGTCATTACATTAAATAGATCTCCAAGAACAACGAGGAGAACATTGTATTGAGAATAAAAAAGAGAGAAGAAACCATCTAGCTACTGCCTACGGACCCGTAGGTCTATGGTGAACTACTCACGCATCATCGGAGGAGCACCAATGAGGATAATGAACCTCTCCATGATCGTGTTCCCCTCCGGCAGAGTGCCGGAATAGGGATCTAGATTGGATCTCGTGGTTCTGGAACTTGCGGCGGCTGGAATTGTGTTTCGATCTCTCCCCTAGGGTTTCTAGAATATCTGAGAATTTATAGAGCTGAGAGGCGGTGGAGGAGACCCCCATGGGCCCCACCACCCACCTTGGCGTGCAAAGGGCCTCTGGCGCGCCCCGGTGGGTTGTGGCCCCATGGGCCTCCCCTCTGGTGCTTCCTTGGCTCCCAAATTGTCTTCTGGTCCAAAAAAATCTCCAAAATGTTTCGCTGCGCTTGGACTCTGTTTGATAGGGATATTCTGCGAAGTAAAAAACAAGCAAAAAACAGCAAGTGGCACTTGGCACAATGTCAATAGGTTAGTCCCAAAAAATGATATAAAATTTCTATAAATTGAAGGTAAAACATCCAAGAATGATAATATAACAGCATGGAACAATCAAAAATTATAGATACCTTGGAGACGTATCAAACGCCATAGCCGGAGGCCTTCGTGCCTAGCACTTTGGTGCTGGGTTTCGAGGTTCTGCCGCCTCTGCCTCCCGCTCCAGGGCGGGCTGCCGCGGGATGGACCAATGAGATGGAGGCAGCCTTAACGGGCTCCTCCGTCAAGGAAGATCACCACGCACTGAATGACACGGTGCTGCAGGGCTTTCGGTCTGCAGAGACCGGGATGCATGAGGTCCTCAAGGGCCTTGTTAAGAGCATAGAGGTAAATTCCTCTGTATTTTGTATTGAGAGTAACCTCTATACTTAGGATTATTTGCAAATCCATGCTTTTGCCCGAAGGCATTTTCATCTAAATCACCGCATAGCACTTAGATGGCGTAGCCAGTGAGTAGCCCCCGAGCCCAAGGCTAGTTTTAAGAAACTAGATTTGGGATCAAAGCAGAGTAAAAAATGATAAATAGGTAGCCCCCAAGACTCTGGCAGGCATCATAAAATGTGTGTTAGGAGTATTGATATCTAGAACAGGGGGTAAGTAGAAATTATTTGGTTGCAGGTTTTGACCTCGGCTCCGAACTCCACCTCCGAGGAGATTGCGGAGATGGACCAAAAGCTCAAGAGGTCTAAAGAGGACCTCGATCTGATGAACAAGAAGATCGAGCAGTCTCAAGGTAAGCTACAAAGCCCAGATGATGTCAAATTTACTTTGAGTGAAGATAGCTTGTTTAAATTATAAGATAATGCCAATCTGTTTGAATGATAGCTGCCTTGGCTGAGCGTGAAGGGCTCAAGGCCGAGCTATAGAAAGCTCGGCAGGAGGCCCAGCAGCAAAAGGCTGCGGCCGCTAAGGCGGAGAAGGACCTAGCCGTCATAAAGGTGGCTAGGGACAACGACCAAGCGCTGGTCCTGGAGGTTGAGGAGACCCTAAAGGGCGTGTACGAGGCAAGAAATTACCTTCAGGCCAAGGAGTAGAAGGCGAGCGAAGAGCTCAAAAAGCTCCACCTGGCGCACGCTGAGCTCCAGACCCAGGTCGGGCCGACCGCGAAGTGCTCCAGCAAGTGGAGTAGATTGCTGCGGGTAAGCCATATTTACTTTAGTGTGTGTTTGGCAGCAAGGGGTTTGTCAAGCTCACCCAGCCGTGGCGCTCCGCGGAGGTCTTCGCGGATCTCCCAAAGAGGGCGTTGGACGCTGGCCGCCACTTCAGCAAACTAGAGGGCCATGAGATGGAGAAGGCGTTCTGGCAACAATTCCAGGCGTCACCACATCTCGAGCTACTAAATCATCAGATGAAGCAGCTGGTGGAGCTTCTCCGTTTGGCAAGGTTGGTGCTCTAGGACCTCTGCATCAATCTATGGCCTAGGGAGGTGCTGCCGACCAACTTCTTCAGCCTCCTGGCTCGGCTGCAAGAAGCCATCCCTGAAGTGGCTCGCTGGAAGAGTTCCACATGCCTGGAGGGGGCTCAAAGAGCGTACTGCGTGAAGACACATTATTGTCGAGTTGAAGTGGAGGTTGTAGCCGCGGGACCCCCCGAAAGGAAGGATCGGACCACGGAGCAGTTCCTTGCCGAGGTAGCAGAGAGGGCCCGGATTACCGAGGCCAAATGTCTAAAGGACACTTTGTATTTTTAAGTAATAGTTCGGAATGCCGAAGTGTGGCTGGTTGTATAAAACTTTCTTTTGTTTTAATGAATGTGACTTGATATTCCGTCATGTGATTATTGGTATTTTGTTATTTTGACCCATGTTTAACCATGTTAAACTGAAATTGGCCACTCGTCAGCTTCGACCCCTATGTACAGTATACAAAGGGTGTTCCTTTAGGCAATCGTGACTCATAGCCGACGTCTCGGTTCACGAAGGCAGTTCGTGCACATAGGAACTAGGAAGTCAGACAATAATGGCTTTATAACTTTCACTTAGTCATAGGAGCTTGACTGTGGGGGCCGATGACGACCCCCGGTGTGTGGAGTGGTCGGCTATTTAGCCGGGGTTTATGCCACTGACCACTTCAGCTAATGCTAAAAAGAAGCCCCTCGTTTAACATGGGTGATCTCTAATGACACATAGCTTGATGCATGATACGTCTCCAATGTATCTATAATTTTTGATTGTTCCATGCTATTAAAGTATCATTCTTGGATGTTTTATATTCATTTACTAGCAAATTTATATCATTTTTTGGGACTAACCTATTGACATAGTGCCGGGTGCTATTTGCTGTTTTTTGATTTTTTTTTACTTCACAGAAAATCAATACCAAACGGAGTCCAAATGCCACGAAACTTTTTGGAGAATTTTTTCTGCCTAGAAGACACTAGGGGAGCCCAAGAAGTGCACCAAAGGAGGCCCGTGGGGCCCACTAGGCACCAGGGCGCGCCAGAGGCCCCTGGCGCGCCCTGGTGGGTAGTGGAGCCCACAGGAGGCAACAGAACCCGGATCCTTTTCAAAAACATCGGGGCCAGCAACGCCCCTCAATCCGGCACGCCCTGGCCGGCTTCCCAGTGTAACCCGGCCAGGTGCCGCAACCCGGCCAGCCGGCTGGTCCCAAGAAGCCAACCTCCATCGACAAGTATGCATGACTACAGTGCGCCCCCTTTGCACCGGCCCCGGCGGGCGCGATAGTCGTGCCTACCAAGCCACCGCCTGGGGCGGGCGGCGTCTCGGAGGCGCAGCCCTGTAGCAGGATGTCGCAGTTGTCCCATGACGTCCGGCAAGACGTGCCAACAGTAACCAGCAGCCGGCCATACCCGTTCCCGGCGGCACCGGTACGGCCCGCAGCCGACGGACCCGGTGAGACCCGCATCCGATGGACCCGACAGGCCTGGCGGCCCGGCGGCCCCCATCGCCGGCTCCTAGACACTGACTCCAGGGCCCCGTGCCCATGTATCTTTACCATTGTAACCCTGGGGGGTCGGCCTATAAGACCCCCAGGAGGCCTCCATGCATAGGGCGATCACGAGTTAACTCTCCAGTCACATACACGCACTCACATCCATCCACTCAGAGAACGAGCAACCTATGCATTGGCCTGCCTTTCTCCCTCCCCAAAACAGCTCTAGGAGCAAGCCTGTACCATCTTCATATAAACCACGCTCGGCAGGACTAGGGGTGTTATCTCTCCGGAGAGCCCCGAACCTGGGTACATATTGTGTCTCACGCTCGCTCATACCAACCTCGCCTCTGGAGCCCACCGGTTGCCTCTTGCCTATCCCTCTCTTTAGCCATCCCATGGCATCTGCCGTGAGCCCACCACGACAGCTGGCGCCCACCGTGGGGCAGCTTGAGGTTCCGGACGGAGACATGTTCCAGACGGGGGCCTTCATTGACTCCGGCGAGCTCAGCGCGCACGGCCTAGCCCCTGCGCCCGGTGCGGCACAGGCCGGCTCCGCTGCCTCATCCGACGCCCCCCTCGGTGCGGTGCGCGCCCTCGATGAGTATCCCAGCGAGAGGTGCTCGACGTCACCGACTCACCCGTCCCCCTCGGCTACGGCATCTCCGATGACGTGCTGGATCTCTGCACCCGCGTGGAGGTGCTCGTCACCGACTCCGGCTCCACTTAATCCAGCGCCGCGAGGAAGGCCGCTGCCGCCAAGGCCGCAGCAGAGCGCGCAAGCACGGCCGAAGCGCTGCGTGCCACGCTGCAGAACCTCAATGCCCCCATCCCCATCACCATCGACGCCAACGCCACCCAGGACAGAGCTCGGCTCGACGAGGAGCACAAGAGCCTACTGGATGAGGCCACGACGCTTGCTGCTATGCAACGCCGGCTGGAGTCCATTCAGCGGGAGTGCGACACCGCATACGGCTTCACCCCCGCCGCGGCTGAACCCAGCCGGGTTGCCGAGGTGCGGACCCGTGGCGCCGCTATCGGCCGCTACTAGGCGCGATTCCACCTGTCTACGACATCCCCATCAAGAACATGCGCGCTGCAGAGGCGGCCGCAGTGGGGCTGGAGCAGCTACAGGGCGAGGAGCTCCAGTAACGTCTGCGGTGCATGCGCAAGCTACCAGGCGCTGCGAACACGCAGCAGGACTGTCTCGACCGTCCCGCGGCGTCCGTCTCGTGCCATACCAAGGACCCCAAGCAGCTAGACATGGCATCTTCGCCCCCCCCCCCCCAGTGAGGCTCATTACGGCCGAACCTGAACCCGGTGCAACCGCGCCCTGACGGCTGGCGACGACTTGGGCACCGAGCCGGCTCTAGAGGACCGGCGCCGGCAAGACCATCCCCCGCCATCCGGCCAGCGTGGCCGCCCGGCTTCAGCCAACCCAGCTCCCCGCGGTCTGGTCGCAAGCCAGCTGGGCCCGCGCGCCATCGACCGCACCGACGCCCGCCACCGCATCGAGTAGCTCTCCCTCTCCCTCGAGTTGGAGGAGGATAAAGCGGTTGGTTCGGCTTGCCTCGGCCCACGCATCTGTGACAGGCCCTTCCACAAGGGATTCACGCCTCCCCGTGACACCTCCAAGTACAACGGGACCGTCAAGCCGGAGGACTGGCTCATCGACTACACCATCGCCATCGACATCGCGGGTGGCAACTGGTGCCTGGCCGTGCGCTATGCTTCACCCATGCTCCAGGGCTCGGCCCGGACATGGTTGAACAGCCTACCGGCCAACAGCATCAACTCATGGGTTGACTTCGAGCAAGCCTTCGTGCGCAACTTCACCGGCACCTAGAAGCGACCCGGCCGTCCCAGTCAGCTCGCCATGTGCGTGCAGGGGCCGAGTGAGACCAGCCACGAGTACCTTGCATGCTGGACTGAGCTCCGAAACAGCTGCGAGGGGGTCCACGAGGTCCAAGCTATCCAGTACTTTGTGAGCGGTTGCCGGGATGGCACCCTCCTCTAGCACAAGCTCCTGCGCTCCGAGTCGACCACCATGGGCGCGCTCATGGTCACGGCGGACAAGTATGCCAATGCCGACTCTGCCATGAAGATCCAGGTCGTGTTGGACGAGGTCGGCAAGGCATTGCCGGCATCGCCCTCCAATCCGGCTGGCGAGGGCAGCTGCCAGCAGAACAACAAGCGCAAGGCCGAGCAGCCGGCCGCTCGCTACGACAATCGCCTTGTCGCCACCACTGACCAAGAGCCCGCGGCCGAGCCAGCCAGCAAGCGCCCGTGATCCGGCAAGACCGCATGGCAACCCGCCATGAGCTTCGAGGAGATGCTCGACGCCCCCTACAAGCAACACAGCGGCGCAAGGCCGTCCACGCACACGCTCCGGCAGTGCGTCATCACCAAGCGCATCATGAGGAGCGACATCCCACCACCTCCCGCTCCGGCTCCGGGTGCCGGGCAGCCGCCTCCGCCTCTGCCACCGCCCCCGGTGGCCGGTGCCATGCACGATGAAGTCTTCCCCAACCAGAACGCGAGGAGCGGTGCCAGCTAGACCGGATTGTCGCACTGGCCGGCGAGCAGCCAGCTGTGCCGGCTTCGGCCAAGGAGTCGGCTGGCGAGGCTTCATTCCAGCCGTCCAAGGACATCAAGAAGATCCCGCTCAACCCGGAAGACCCCAGCTGCAGCGAGTACGTTGTTGTGGGCACCCGCCTCAGCAGCAAATAGGAAGGCGGCCTCGTCGACTACCTCCATGAGAATCGGGACATCTTTGCATGGTCTCCAAAGGACAAACCAGGAGTTCCGAGGAAGTACGCCGAGCACAAATTACACGTCCGCAAGGACGCCAAGCCTATCAGCCAACCCTTACGTCGCTTTTCAGAAGAGAAGAGAAGAACCATCGATGAAGAAGTCGCCCGGCTGCTCACGGCCGGCTTCATCACAGAAGTGTTTCACCCCGAGTGGCTGGCCAACCCGGTCCTCATCCTGAAGAAAAACAAGACCTGGCGCATGTGCATAGACTACACCAGCCTGAACAAGGCCTGCCCCAAGGATCCTTTCGCCCTCCCGTGGATAGATCAAGTGATCAACTCCACGACCGATTGTGAGCTCCTGTCCTTCCTGGATGCTTACTCCGGCTATCATCAGATCAAGCTAGACCCAAACGACGCCCTGAAGATGTCCTTCATCACGCCCTTCGAGGCATATTGCTACATCACCATGTCGTTTGGCTTGAAGAACGCCGGCGCCACCTTCCAACACTGCAAGCAGAATTGCTTGCTGAGTCAACTCGATCGCAACATTCATGTCTACGTCGATGACATCGTGGTGAAGACCAAGTAGCACCTCATGCTCCTTGACGATCGGAAGGAAACTTTCGCCAATCTGCGCCAATACCAGATCAAGCTCAACCCGCAGAAGTGTGTGTTTGGCATGCCGGCTGGACTGCTACTCAGCTTCCTCGTCTCGAAGCGCGACATTGAGGCAAACCCGGAGAATATCAAGGCAATCGAGCGCATGCGCAAGTCAACCCAGCTGCGTGATGTCCAGAAGTTCACCGGCTGCTTGGCCTCTCTCAGCCGGTTTCTCAGCCTGCTAGGCGAGAGGGCCTTGCCCCTATATCAGCTAATGAAGAAGACATCATCGTTTGAGTGGAACGACAAGGCGGATGAAGCGTTCCGGGATCTCAAGCACATGCTCTCCACCATGCCTGTCCTGGCCGCGCTGGCTGACAAGGAGCCACTGTTGCTATACATTGCCGCCACCTCGCGGTCGGTCAGCACGGTGTTGGTGGTCAAGCGTCCAGAAGAAGGCAAGATCCAGTCAGTAGCACCCGGTCTACTACCTGAGCGAGGTGCTTTCCGCCTCCAAGCAGAATTACCCGCACTACCAGAAGATGTGCTATGGCGTGTACCTTACCGCCAAGAAGCTGAAGCAGTACTTTCAAGACCATACCATCACCATGGTCAGCACGGCACCCATCGGCGAGATCATGGGCTGTCGGGATGCCTCCGGCCGGGTAGCCAGGTGGGCCATCGAGTTGGCCAGCCACAACATCCTCTATGAGCCTCGTACCACGATCAAGTCCCAGGCGCTGGTTGATTTCCTCGTCGACTGGACCAAGACCCAGTACCTGCCACTACCGCCGGATTTTACGCACTGGCATATGCACTTTGACGGCTCCAAGGTGCGATCCGGCTTGGGAGCCGGCATCGTGTTACCTTCCCCGAAGGGCGACCGGCTGCAGTACGCACTCCAGATCCACTTCGTCGCCTCCAACAATGTTGCTGAGTATGAAGCCCTTGTGCACGGCCTCCGGCTTGCGAAGGAACTCGGCATTCGGCGCATCCTCTGCTACGGTGACTCGGATCTGGTGGTGCAGCAATCTTCCGGCGAGTGGGACGCCCGGGATGCCAACATGGTCAGCTACGGCTTCTTGGTTCAGCAGCATTCCGTCAACTTCGACGGCTGCGAGTTCCTTCACGTGCCGCGCACGGAGAACGAAGCGTCCGACACGCTGGCCAAGATTGGCTCCACTCGGCAAGCCATCCCATCCAGCGTCTCCCTCGAGCACTTGCGCAAGCTGTCCATCAAGTCGTCTTTGTATTCCGAGTCCATCTTCATCCCGGACAACCCCACAACTCCCCTTCCCAACCAGGTCCCAGGGGCTGCTAATTCCAGCCCGGGGGCTGCTGTCTCCAACCCGGTCCCGGGGGCTGTGGATCCCGGCCCGGGGGCTGTCATCTACAACCCGGCGGCCGGTGTCTCCAACCCGGGGCTGATGATCCCGGCTCGGGGCTGCCGCCCCGGATCCCGCCCCGGTGTCCGTCTTCACGGTGGTCACGGCTTTGTCATGGGCCCAGCCAATCTTGGCCTTCCTGGAGAGCGGAGCACTCCCCATGGACGAGACCGAGGCCCGGCAAGTGCAGCGTCGGGCGTCCGCCTACAGCATCACCAAGCACGAGCTCGTCCAGCGCAGCGCAACGGGCGTGTTCTAGCACTGCGTCAAGCAAGACAACGGCATAGAGATCCTCCTCGACATACACCAGGGCGAGTGCGGGCACCATGCCGCCTCCAAGTCCCTGGTGGCCAAGGCTTTCCGCCATCGCTTCTACTGGCCCACGGCCCTCAAAGACGCCGAATCGCTCATCCTCAAGTGCGAGGGTTACCAACGCTTCAGCAAGCGCAGCTACCAGCCGGTTTCAGCCCTCCAGACCATCCCGATCACCTGGCCTTTCACCGTCTGGGGGATGGACATGGTGGGCCTTTCAAGACCGCTCGAGGTGGCATGACGCACTTGCTGGTGGCAGTCAACAAGTTCACAAAGTGGATTGAGGCGTGGCCAATCAAGAAGCTGGACGGGCCGACGGCCGTCCGGTTCATCAAAGACATTGCGGTTCGCTACGGCTTCTCGCACAGCATCATTATGGACAACGGCACCAACTTCGCCAAGAGCGCGTTGGCGCAGTACTGCTCCGTCTCCGGCATCCGGCTCAACTTGGCCTCCATCACTTATCGTCAATCCAACGGCTAGGTCGAGCGAGCCAACGGTCTGATCCTGTCCGGCATCAAGCCGTGACTCGTCGAGCCCCTCATCCGCTCACCCGGCAGCTGGCTCGATGAGCTGCCGGCCATCCTGTAGAGTCCCCGGACGATGCCAAACTGGTCGACCGGGTTCACCCCATTCTTCCTCGTCTATGGAGCAGAAGCCATCATCCCGACCGACATCGAGTTCGACTCACCATGAGTCAAAATGTATACAGAAGCACAAGCCGGAGAAGCTCGTGAAGACGGCGTCGACCTGCTCGAGGAGGCACACCTATTGGCCCTCAGTCGATCGGCCATTTACCAGCAAAACCTTAGGCACTACCACAACAAGAAGATCAAGCCCTTCGCATTCCGCGAGGGCGACCTCGTACTCCGGCTTTTCCAGCAACAAGCCGGCTAGCACAAGTTGGCCTCCCCATGGGAGGGCCCATTTGAGGGAGTCCTAGATTAAGGGGTCCTCGGGCTGCTGGCCTGTTATGTTTGGGCCGGATTGAAGAGCTACTATGGGGCCAAGCTAGAGTGCGGCTCCATGACCGGATAAGGAATCTTCGGAGCCGTGGTGTTTCCTCCAAGCCAAGATTAGGCAGGATTATTCCTTCCTTGTAACCAATCGCATGTAACCCTAACCCTACCGGTGCTTATATAAACCGGAGGGTTTTAGTCTTTAGGGCTAGAGCTACATTCATCACCTCATTGACTTAGGGTTTAGCTCATCTAATCTCGAGGTAGATCTACTCTGTAACTATATCATACATCAAATACAATCAAGCAGGATGTAGGGTTTTACCTCTCCGAGAGGGCCCGAACCTGGGTAAACACTATGTTCATCATCCCTTGTTCCCATTGATCCTAGATCCACAGCTCGGGACCCCCTACCCGAGATCCGCCGGTTTTCACACCGACATTGGTGCTTTCATTCAGAGTTCCGCTGTTGGATCGCCTAAGGATCGATGGCTCGCCTGATCATCGAAGAGGGCGTCAGCTCCGGGGACCTCTTCATCCCCGGCCAACTCTTCGCGTTCGGCAGCATCGTGCTGCATGCCAACCCAGCAAGTCATCTAGACCAAATCGACACCTTCTCCCCTGAGCACCGAATTCTATTCGGCAATTTGGAATACGTTGCAGATGTACGTGGCGATCTGGTCTTTACCGGATTCACAACCTCTCCCCGCACCCGCATGGCCCTCGCTGTGCCCGCTCTGTAGCCTCTCATCGATCTAATCTATGGATCGACCCCGATCCTTCAGCCAGCCTAGAGCCCGGACGGCTCTACCTCGAGCGGAGGCCAGGAATCCCCTTCAGCCACTCTCACAATACCCGCCAAAGACCCATCTTCAGGCCTCGACGCGGAAGCAAGGTTCGGATGCCGAGAGTCACTCCCGGCCGTACCCTCTCCTCATGACACTCCTCTGACCTCAAGCCCTTGCGATGAGTCGACGATCGGTAGCCAGGAATTACCCCTAGCCCAGATCAACTTGGCCTCGAGCCTCAATATGGAAATAACGCTCAAGGACCAGGGCCCGCCTTCAGTCTCTGATGACTGTCCGGTCCCGAGCCTCTAGCTCAATTCGACCCTTGAGAACCAAAACCCAGTTGGGACACAGATTATCCCTCGCCCCACTACGCCAGAGTTCGGTCCCGAATTCCCACCGCACACAAGCCCAGTGACCCTCGCCCTGTTAAACAAGGCATTGGACCGAATCCAAAAGATGGCTATTCGGGAGGACCTGCCCTCAGATCGCGTTCAACAGCCCTTCGAGGCATATCTTGGGGAATTTTGCGCCCCACCCACCACCCACTTAGTAGCCACTGTCAAAGATTTAACCGACATGCTAGATTACACCTCGGAAAATATCGAATACATGGATGAGGACAGTGGAGCCACGGCCAGCATTGACGCCGCTCCCCCCATCACCGGCCGGTGGACGGCCACATCCACCTACGATGTCTACGTTGTAGACACCTCGAAGGGAGACGACGGCAGCCCCGGGAAGCATAATGGCAGGCCCAGCGAGGAGCCGCCGAAGTGCCGCAGACAGCACCGCCGCTCCAAGGCACGTCGAAGCCACACGAGCAACATGGACACCGGAGAAAATGCCACACCGGATAATGCGGACAACCTCAACCCCGGAGCCGACGAACAACCACAAGTCAACCACCAGGAGCGTGAGGAGCATGAGGAGCACGAGGATCTACTCGATCCAGAACATCTCGATGACTCCGAAGACGACAATTACCTACCCCGAAGACCCGCTGGATCAAGAGCGGTTCAAGTGGCAGCTCATCGCCACCACGCGCAGTTTGAAGAAACAGTGGTAGAAAATAAAGGCCGAACAGGACACACTCAACGAGAGATGGACTAAAGTCCTGGACGCCGAAGAGGAGTACGGCCACAAGCAACAGACAAAAAGCTACCCGAAGCGGAAGCTACTACCACAGTTCGACGACGAGGCCGTAGAGCCAGCACCTCCAAGGTACACTCAGGCAGACCAACCGGACCGCCCCCCTTGAGGACGGGATCGGACAGTCGACCAAGCCAAAAAACCTACCACTCGCCATCAAGGCAAGGAACCAGTACAGTCAGGCTATGAGTACGACCTCCGCCGGGACCTAGACGCTCGGGCAGGCCTAGCAAGGTCCATTTACGGGCCCAAAAGGGACCCTCCCGCTAGACGGGACGGATACAAATCCTGGTTAGACCAAAACGATAGAGCTCGGGAATTGCAACGAGCCCGGATGGCAGAGGACCTCCGGCGCAACATAGCCCGAGTGAGGGGTGCCACGCACCCCCTTTGCTTCACAGATAAAGTGATGCAACACGAATTCCCAGAAGGTTTCAAACCTGTGAACATTGAGCCCTACAATGGGACAACAGATCCTACAGTATGGATCGAAGACTTCCTATTGCACATCCACATGGCACGAGGAGACGACCTCCATGCCATCAAGTACCTACCGTCAAAGCTCAAGGGTCTGGCCAGACATTGGCTGAACAGCCTTCCCGAAGACTCAATAGGACATTGGGAATAACTCGAGGAGGCCTTTCAAGCCAACTTTTAGGGTACCTATGTTCGGCCCCCGGACGCCGATGACCTGAGCCATGTAATCCAGCAGCCCGCCGAGTCAGCTCGGCAATTTTGGAACCGGTTTTTGACCAAGAAAAATCAAATCGTTGACTGCCCAGACAGCGACAGAATAGCCGCCTTTAAGCACAACATTCGGGATGAATGGCTAGCACGACAGTTTGGCAAGGACAAGCCGAGAACGATGGCCGCACTTACCTCCCTGATGACCCGCTTCTGCATCGGAGAGGACAACTGGCTGGCCCGTAGAGGCACCAATCTGGATACCCCCGGTACTTCAGAAGTCCGGGATGGGAACGGGAAGGCCCGACGGAATAAGAACAAGCACCGCCACAACAACGGCGAAACTAAGGAGATGGCAGTAAATGTCGGATTCCGTAATCAAAAGTCCGAGTCACGGAAAAGGCCCTCTAAAGGCAACCAGGACGGCCCAACCAAGCTGGACACAATCCTGGACAGGCCCTGCCAGATTCATGGCACCACAGAGAAGCCCGCAAACCACTCCAACCGCAATTGTTGGGCGATAAATTAGGCCGGCAAGCTTCAAGCCGAACACTCAGGCAAAAGCCCACGAAGCAAGGACGATGAAAAGCCCCGCAGGCCGAATGGTGGACGCCAAAAACCCTTCCCTTCTGAGGTCAAGACGGTGAACATGATCTATGCCACTCACATACCAAGGAAGGAGAGGAAGCATGCGCTACGGGACGGATACGCTGTCGAACCCGTAGCGCCGAAATTTAACCCCTGGTCGGCTTGCCCGATCACCTTTGACCGCAGAGACCATCCGACCAGTACCCGGCACGGAGGGTCGGCGGCCCTGGTACTGGACCCCATTATCGATGGGTACCACCTCACGAGAGTCCTAATGGACAGGGGCAACAACCTCAATCTGATCTATGCAGACACGGCAAGAAAAATGGGGATCGATCCGTCAAGGATCAAACCCAGTAACACCTCTTTTAAAGGGGTTATTCCGGGTATAGAAGTCCAATGCTCAGGCACGGTAACTCTTGAAGTGGTGTTCGGCTCACTAGATAACTTCCGAAGTGAGGATTTGATCTTTGATATCGCTCCATTCCGCAGTGGCTATCATGCCCTCCTCGGCTGAACGGCGTTCGCCAAATTTATCGCCGTCCCGCATTACGCCTACCTCAAGCTGAAGATGCCCGGCCCCTCGGGCGTCATAACAATCAATGGCAACACGAAGCGCTCACTTCGGACCGAGGAACACACTACGGCCCTGGTAGCCGAAGACCAAGCCATCGCCAACGGGCCGAAGTATCAGCCCGCCGTTAAGGCCAAACGGGCCCGAGCTCGATCCCCATCATGGGCCCGCTTGTGTTCACCGCAAATAGGGACACGTGCCCCACAGCATGCCCGTCTCCATCGCGCTCTATGTGCCTTGTCAGCACAACTTCGCGCTCGAGATACCTTGGGCGGCTGTGGGGACTGACATCGAACCCATATCCCCACGTATTCGGGTCAACCGAACTAGGACATCCCTACAAGAGTACGGTTCCGTACTCTCTCAGCATCAAGCTATATTCGGCAGGGCTACATATTCAAAGTCCCTACTACAGGCATCCCTCGCCCGCACGCGATGTTCACGGATGACCAACTCAAACCCATCCATCATGCAGAAGTAAAGGCACAGACGTGCAGCAGGGCACAGTTGAGGCTTCAACCCACGAATCAAGGCTTTGTGTAAACGTTTCTCTGTAATATTTCTTTTTTCACTTATTATACAAACGCCACAGCAGTTCGAATTGTACTGATCGACGTACAGAGCTTAGGAAAGTTAAAAACACCTTTTACAGTGTTAAGACATTGGAATCATCCAGCCTTTATTTCTCCTTCTCTCTTTTTCTTCTGCTCTTTGAACAGCTAGGCAGGCACACAATGCATAGTAAATACAACTCGGCTAATCGACCGAGGGCTTGATTTTTTCCAATCAGCCTAATGTACCAAGTCTGGCACCACTTCTTGTCGTGTGTTCGGCGTCTCGGATATTGCATTATATGCATCGGTACCAAACTATGTCTTGGGTCAATAGTTGGCTTGCCCGGCTCCTGTGCTTGTCTCCTTACATTCCGCATGTTCTGCTAAGAAGTCAAAGGGAGAACCCCTGCGATTGTATGTCTGGTTAGTCCAGTTAAGTACCTCAGGGGAGAAAGCCGAAAACTGACCGTCATAGTAAGTGAGAACCGGTCAACCGATCCGATGACAAGTGTTACAACTAAAAAATCGTTGGCGATTTATCAGTGTCATACGCAGGGTTCGTCCTAGCACAAACCAAGTGGTTACTCAGGCAGGCCTAGGCCCCCTTGTACACCGCAAAACCCTAGGGGCTAGTCACTAGTCCCCGCCGTCAAGCTCCTATGGCAAAGTGAAAGCAATAAAACCGCATAGCCCGATTGCCTAGTATCTCCCTCGCACTACCGCCTTCGGGCACCAAGACGTTGGCTAAGGGTAATAGTGCAGAGACGAAACACCCCTCGTCCTACTCACTTGGGGGCTGAAGCCGACGACTGGTAACTTTCAGAATAATAAAACAGCCGCACATGAGTCAAAATTAAACAGTAACATCGTTAAAATACACACGGGCCGCACTATAAAGCAACATGTTCGGATGGCAACTGGACACAAAATCATTCAATGATTACATCCTTTGAACACTGACCCTCTATTGCCTGAGCACCTTCCATAACTCGGTCAAAGTACAGCTCGGGGTGGCGGTGCTCCTTTCCAGCTGGCGGAGGACCAACGGCCATATCCATCGGCTTGATCTTCGGCCAATGCAGCATGGTCTTTGCAAAGGACAACCTCGCACCCTCAAGGCACGCAGATCATTTTACAGTATCAATCCGCGCCAGTGCTTCACCCAGCCTCTGCACCAAGCTGAAGTAGCTGTCCGGAATAGGCTCATTAGGCCACAGCCGGACACAAAGGTCCTTCAACTCTGGTTTGTCCATCCGGTGCAGCTCCATCAACTGCTTCATTTGGTTGCTAAGGAGCTGAGGGTGTTCGGGCGCGTGAAACTGCGACCAGAAGAGCCGCAGCTCCGAATTCTCCTCCCGCACTGCGTAGTGCTCCGCCGCAGCAGCCGCACTCTTCGGAAGCTTGGTGAATGCGCCTGCGAACCGCCAGACCCGCGTCAGCAAGGCGAACGTGTTGCCTCCAAACACACTCTGCAGTAAGTATTTCTTACCATCTGCGATTTGCCCCACTTGGCATAGCTCTTCCTGGACACCTCGCACTTCGATCCTCGCCTCCTGGAGCTCCTTCTCCACCTTGGACAGCTCGGAAGACCGCTCCTCCTGTTTCTTCTCAAGGGCCTCAACTTTCTTGACGGCATCCTTGAGCTCCACCTGTACCTTGGCTACTCGAGCCTCATGCTTTTCACCAGCAAGCTTGGCCTTCTCAAGCTCGGCCACCGCCTTTGCGGTGGCCGCTTTCTATGTGACCGCCTCGGCCTTGGTCTTCTTCAAGCCCGCCTTCAAGCCCTCTACCTCGGAGGCGGCAGCTACAATATCCGCATGATTAGCATGCAGTCCGAAATGTAAGTATCCGGAATAAGCATCCATACATCTTAACAAAGGGCTTACCTTGCACCTCATCAAGCCGCTTGTTGACAAGGTCAAGCTCTCCGTCGGCGCGCTTGAGCTTCCGATCCATATCCTCTAGTGTCACGGCATTAGCAGCCGCAGCCAAGGAAGATGCCTGTGACATCAAAAAGTTCACACCACTTTAAATTTTGGCCTATAGAAATTGGATCCTCCGCAAGTTCCCTTGTAATTCTTACAGAGTCTAGGGGGCTGTTATACATACAGCCTACTCTATCACGAAAACTAAGGGCCGAAACCACTTTACGGGAAAAGAGTATTACTTGACTTACCTCAAAGACTGTTAGAAGGCCTTGTACAGCGTCGTTCAGTCCAGATTGGATGGACCGAACACCCTGTAAAACCTCACCCATAAGGGAGCGGTGCCCGTCGACGATGACGGAGTTGTTCACCAACTCCTCCAGCATGTCCGGCCATCCCGCCACCACCTGGTTGGAGGTGTTCGGCGTGGGCGTCGAGCCCTCAACCCCTTCCCTGTCGGAAGGAAGAACCGGCGCCTTCGAGGGCCTTGGGGGCTCGGGTTTGGATGGCTAAGGGGGTCTGGATGGTTCGGACCCCCCTCCCGCGTTAGCCAGGAGGGACGCACTCTCCTGGTCTTCGGTGACCGAGGCGTCAGCCTCGGCCATGGTAGTATCACCCTTCTCTCCCATGTTCGGAGGGGGAGGGGTCCTTCGGGACAGCACTTCCCCAACCTCTTCGGGGATCGGGGGAGGCGCATAGTGCGACGCGGATCCGCTGTCCGCCAGGTCGGCGGGCGGAGACATCCCTTCCGAGGTCTGCTCGGCGGGATGGCCGCGTGGTGGGCTGTGACGTCACACGATCAGCTTCCATGAGTAAGGGATTGTTAAAAATAAAGCGACTAAAAATGCCAAAATACGTACCTGGCAGCGGGGGGTTTGACCCCAGGTTCCCTCTCCGGAACCTTTTCGGATGCTTTGGACTCCTCTTCAGAGTCCGAGCTATCTGGCAGGATCACCTAAGGCTGACACTACCTCTTCGGGGCCTAAGGGGGCGGTATCTCCTTGACCTCTTCGGACGCCGCCCTCTTCTTGGAATGCGAGGAGGTGCTTTCCTCCTCGTCCTTGTCTTTGTCCCCGTCCTGAGCAGACGGGGCTGCAGCACCTCCAGACCGGGTGTCCGGATGAGCTCTTCTGTGGAGGCCCTCTCTGACTTCTTGCCCTTCTGGTCGGGTGCCTTGTAAGGGACCATAGTCAGCAGTTTCTCCAGCTGAGCCAATCGGGGATTTTTTGGGCAGGGGCGCCTGACTACTGATCTTCTCGGCCTTTTTGAGATAGCCCTGCAAAAATCAGCAAAGAGAGGCTTAGACCAAACTATGCATGGTATGATTATCCGAACACATGACAGCGAAAGACCACTCACCTCCGTCGGGGGGGTCGCAGCGTCGAGGCCGATGTCTATCTCCTCGGCCGGCCACGTCTCTTGAGGCTTGAACAGCATACCCCACGCCTTGTCGTGGGTTGTGCCGAAAAGGAACTGCACGGTGGCCGAGTCTTCGGACTTGTACTCCCACATTGGTTTGGCCCTTTCCTGGCAAGGGAGGACCCGGCGCTTGAGAATTATTTGGACCACGTTGGTCAGCTTGGCGCCGGTCTCCATCACATTGACGACGCGCTTCTGCAGCAGCTTCACGTCCGCAGTGGACCCCCAATCCGTACTTTTTGTAGTCCACGAGGCCAATCTTGCCAGGGGTCCGGATCTAAATTCAGGAGCTGCCGTCCAGGTAGCTTCCCTTGGTTCGGTGATGTAGAACCATTCTTTTTGCCACACCTTGACGGTGTCGATGAACCTGCCCTTCGGCCACTGGACCCTTGTCAGCTTGCTTATCATGGCCCCGCTGTAGTCTGCCTGGGCACCGCCAACCACCTTGGGTTTGACGTTGAACACCTTCAGCCACAGGCCAAAGTGTGGCTGGACTCGGAGGAGGGCCTCGCAAACGATAATGAAAGCCGAGATGTGGAGGAGGGAGTTGGGGGCTAGATCATGGAAATCTAGCCCGTAGAAGAACATCAACCCCCTCACGAAGGGGTGTAGGGGAAATCCAAGCCCCTGGATGAAATGGGGGAGGAATACAACCCTCTCGCCTGGCTTGGGCGTGGGGATGAGCTGGCCCTTTTCAGGGGCCCGGTGAGCGATGTCGTCCGACAAGTAGCCGGCCTGCTTCAGCTCCAAGATATCGTTGTTGGTGATGATGGAGGTGTCCCACCTACCGTTAGCGCCGGATCCTGCCATGGCTGGGGAGGGCGGGAAGGGATTTGCCGCGGAGTAGAAAGATAGGGCGCTGGAGCTCTGGATGATTGCGCAAGCAGCAGCGGAAGGTGGAACAAGGCGTAGGATGCTAACTGTAGCAATCCCCCTCTTTATAGGCCATGGAAGAGCCAAGGGTTCCTCTTTTCACACCATGGGCTTCTCCACTTCCCGATACTCTCGCGACGTTATGTGTGGGTGGAGAATCGAAATCATTGATCATATCCCATAAAAAACGGGGCACGATCTCTACCTTAATGAGACGTGCCAATAGGGTGGCGGCCTCGAGCCGCGCATCGAGAACTGCCAGCCGCTCGGCATTATGATCGGTCGTGACCCTTCGTTAAAGAGAAAAAAAAAGTTGTCAGACAAGGGCACTATTCACATTGGAACGATTTTTGCCGTGGGATCTAAGTAAAATGGACGCTTCAGATTCCGAACACCACTTGACTCTGAGCAATTACACGACATGATGAAGAACTCGCCTCGCAAGCTGAAGACCACGAGGTGTGCGGATGCCGGACACAAGCCCTAGCGTTGGAGGCAAGTTCAGGGGTTACTGAGGGTGTCCTGGATTAAGGGGTCCCCGGGCTGCTGGCCTGTTATGTTTGGGCCGGATTGATGGGCTACTATGGGGCCAAGCTAGAGTACGGATCCATGACCGGATAAGGAATCTTCGGAGCCGTGGTGTGTCCTCCAAGCCAAGATTAGGTGGGATTTTTCCTTCCTTGTAACCAATCACATGTAACCCTAACCCTACCGGTGCTTATATAAACCGGAGGGTTTTAGTCTTTAGGGCTAGAGCTACATTCATCACCTCATCGACTTAGGGTTTAGCTCATTTGATCTTGAGGTAGATCTACTCTATAACCATATCATACATCAAATACAATCAAGCAGAATGTAGGGTTTTACCTCTTCGAGAGGGCCCAAACCTGGGTAAACACTGTGTTCATCGTCCCTTGTTCCCCATTGATCCTAGATCCACAGCTCGGGACCCCCTACCCGAGATCCGTCGGTTTTGACACCGACACCCTTCATCATCAGCAAGGCCCTATATGACCGCAGTGCGTACTACCTCATCGATGCACGCAAGCAGAACAAACACAAGAGAGACACCGCCGGCAAAGAAATAAGCCGGCCTTGGAATGCAGAGCTCCTCCGCCCATTTTATAGTTAGTTGTATGCACGTATGTATTGCTACCTTTTGATGTTCAATGAAAGACAACAGGACCCCCGAACGACACTCGGGGGCTACCTTTTCCTATCAGTTATTGTGTCTCGCACATCCTTGTAATTCTTTCGACCTCCACCGCTGGGTCGGCTCGTCTAGCTCGGGGGCTAGCCGGCTCGGCCGCGCCCCGCCATCTCCCTTAGTACGTTTCGGCGTGTCCGAGTCACCGAGGCCCTCCCCTTCGCCCTAAGCCATAGTCCGGCTTTGGCTGTTTGGCCGGCAAGAACCATGGGCCAAAGCGCTGGCACACGGGAATCCGCTAAGTTGGATTGTCCGGATCGGTCCATCCGGCACCACTGCACTAAGTTGCTGCACAACCGGCTACGCGCCTGCCGGCCCAGTGGGTGTTTCGTTCGCGCTCAACGTTCAAAAAGCCTAAGTACTACGCACTCCTTCCCAGGGTCGAACTCCTTGTCACAGATTGGAACCCGGCTGTCTGACTCGCAGGGGGGAAGCCCAAAGAAGGAGAAAGCAAGGAAAAAGCTTAAGGACAAAGAGCAAAAGCGCAAACACTCGCGAAAATATTTACATTACAAAAATAAAGGCCCATGGCTAGAGTTCATTACATTCACCCTACACCCCCAGTGGGTGGGTGGACTTGTCGCTTAACAAAATTCGATAAAGGTAAAAAGCAGGACGGCTTCAAGCAGCAGCTGTGTTGGGTTGCGCGACCGCTGGCTCCTCCGTGGTGGCCTTCGGGTTCGCCGAGATGCCGGTGTCATCCAGCCCGGCCTCGTCATCCACGTAAGGACCCGACTCCTCGTAGCTTCCTGCCGGGTCATTGAGCACCAGGTCAAAGTCCTCGGGCGGCACCTCCCCGCTATCTTCTGTCCGTTCCACCTGGAACTCCTCATGCGCAGCGAACAAGGCGAGGTAACTGGCCCGCGCGGCAATCCGGCCCACCTCCGCCTCCAGTTAGGCCTCCGCGCTAGCTCGCTGGGCCGCCAGCTGGTTCAGGTTCAGGCCAGGGAACCAGGACATGATGAAACGCAGTGCCAAGTCCGCGCCGGCACGGGCCATGGAGATGCGCCATGCGTGGAGCCGCGCCGGTCCGGCCTCCAGCCAGCGCGCCAGCCACGTGAAGCTGTCAGGCTTAACCGCATCCGGCAAGAGGGTCGCCACCATGCCCAACCCGGCCTCGGACAGCCGTGCCGTCTGCTTGTCCAGGGCCATCAGGTGAGCCTTGGCGGCGTGCATGATCTCCGGAAAGGTCCAGGCGGCGTCCGGGTCCACTCCGGCACCCGCGTCCGCCTGGGTCGACCGGTGGGCGCGCATGCCCTCGTACGCCGTCTCCTACGTCTCCGGGAAGTACTCTTTCAGATGGAGAAGGGAAACAGTCAGCCATGTAAAAATTCAGCTGGCTCGCAACCCGGCGATATCAATGAAGGAGCACTTACTGACGAGGAGCTCGTCCAGATGTTGCACCTCGCACAACATACCGTGCTGCTCCAAGTCCCCGGCGCGGCCGCGGGCTTCGAGCGCATTCTCGAGCTCGGCGATCTTGTCGATAGCCGCCTTTAGCTCGTCGTCTTTCGCGGCGGCCGCCTTCCTGTGCTCGTCTTGCAGCAGGCTGAGCTCCGCCTGGTGGGCCTCTACCGCCTTGGCGGCCTCCACCTTCAGCCGCTCCACCTCAGCCCGGAGCCGGCCGTTGTTGGTGACCGCTTGGTCGCGCCGCTGGCCGGCTTCGGCCAGCCGGGTTCGGAGATCCGGCACCTCGGCCGCGGTGTCTGCGAGGCAAAGCTTCAAGTCAGATGCCGGGAGAAAAGAAGAAAAACACTTTAAGATTCGACCCAACTATTTCATAGTTGGCCCGAATCTCGGGGGCTACACCCAGTGGGTGCACTAGCGCGCCTCCACTACACCCAGTGAGCACCTCCTCATTGCCGGCAAGCTGCGCCTTCAACTCGCGGTGCTTCTCCAGAAGCCGGTTCTGGATACCGACTCGGAGGCCATCCAGGTGCTGCAGGAAAGCAAGGGTTATCAAAAACGACAAAGACGTTTTAAGATTCGACCCAACTACTCCATAGTTGGCCTGAATCTCAGGGGCTACACCCAGTGGGTGCGCTAGCACGCCCCACTGACCAACCGCAAAGACAGGTCAAGAGAAGAAATGGCATGGGGGGCGCTCCAGCTCTCGCGTCCGCTCCATCTCGCCCTGGGCAAAGGCATGAAGCCGGTCCGCGCGCCCACGGAGATGTTGGCGCACGGAGTCCATCGCCGCCTCCTCCTGTGTGCGTGGCCCGACGATGACTCCGCTGGGCCCGGGCCGGGCCTGATGCGACCCGGCGGCAGGGCCACTTCCCGGCGCCTGCTCCGGGTCCACGGCAAACTGCGGTGGTGGGACCACTGATACGTCCATTTTGCAGCATGCTTTTATATTGATATTTATTGTGTTATGGGCTGTTATTACACATTATTGTACAATACTTATGCCTTTTCTCTCTTATTTTACAAGGTTTACGCAAAGAGGGAGAATGCCGGCAGTTGGAATTCTGAACCGCAAAGGAGCAAATCAGAGAGACCTATTTTGCACAGCTCCAAAAGTCCTGAAAATTTATGAAGAATTATTTTGGAATATATAAAAAATATTGGGCGAAGAAATACCAGAGGGGGACCCAACAGGTGGCCACAAGCTGCGGGGTGCGCCCTAGGGCTTGTGGG
Source organism: Thinopyrum elongatum (assembly GCA_011799875.1). NCBI lineage: Eukaryota > Viridiplantae > Streptophyta > Magnoliopsida > Poales > Poaceae > Thinopyrum > Thinopyrum elongatum. Next base: position 210,901,830 of record CM022303.1, read on the forward strand.
CCCCCTGATAGGTCTCCGTTGTCCATCTTTTGCTATATGAAGGGTTTTTACCTGGAAAAAATCATAAGGAAGCTTTCGGGATGAAGCGCCCCCGTCTTGAGGCGGAACCTGGGCAGAAGCAATCTAGGGCTCCGGCGGAGCTGTTCTGCCGGGGAAACTTCCCTCCGGGAGGGGGAAATCGAAGCCGTCATCATCACCAATGATCCTCTCATCGAGAGGGGGTTAATTTCCATCAACATCTTCACCAGCACCATCTCCTCTCAAACCCTAGTTCATCTCTTGAGTTCAATCTTTGTCTCAAAACCAAAGATTGGTACCTGTGGGTTACTAGTAGTGTTGATTACTCCTTGCTGTTGATACTAGTTGGTTTATTCGGTGGAAGATCATATGTTCAGATCCTTAATGATAGTCAATACCCCTATGATTATGAACATGAATATGCTTTGTGAGTAGTTACGTTTGTTCCTGAGGACATGGGAGAAGTCTTGTTATAAGTAATCATGTGAATTGGGTATTCGTTTGATATTTCTATGAGATGTATGTTGTCTTTCCTCTAGTGGTGTTATGTGAACATCGACTACATGACACTTCACCATGATTTGGGCTTCACCATGATTTGGGCCTAGGGGAAGGCATTGGGAAGTAATAAGTAGATGATGGGTTGCTAGAGTGACAGAAGCTTAAACCCTAGTTTATGCATTGCTTCGTAAGGGGTTGGTTTGGATCCACATGTTTCATGCTATGGTTAGATTTATCTTAATTCTTCTTTCGTAGTTGCGGATGCTTGTGAGAGGGATTAATCATAAGTGGGAGGCTTGTCCAAGTAAGGACAGGACCCAAGCACTAGTCCACACACATATAAAATTATCAAAGTAACGAACGCGAATCATATGAGCATGACGAAAACTAACTTGACAACAATTCCCATGTTTCCTCGGGAGTGCTTTGCTTTATATAAGAGTTTGTCCAGGCTTATCCTTTACTACAAAAAGGATTGGGCCACCTTGCTGCACCTTTGTTACACTTGTTACTTGTTACCCATTACGAATTATCTTATCACAAAACTATCTGTTACCAATAATTTCAGTGCTTGCAGAAAATACCTTGCTGAAAACCGCTTGTCATTTCCTTCTGCTCCTAGTTGGGTTTGACACTCTTACTTATTAAAAGGACTACGATAGATCCCCTATACTTGTGGGTCATCAAGACTCTTTTCTGGCACCATTGGCGGGGAGTGAAGCGCCTTTGGTAAGTGGAATTTGGTAAGGAAACATTTATATTACGTGCTGAAATTTACTGTCACTTGTCACTATGGAACACCATCCTTTGAGGGGTTTGTTCGGGGTATCTTCACCCCGACCGGAAGAGCAAAGAGTTGCCCCTCAACCTACTACACCTACTGAAAATATTTATTATGAAACTCCTTCGGGTATGATAGAGAAATTGCTAGCTAATCCTTATGCAGGAGATGGAACACTACATCCTGATTTGCATCTAATCTATGTGGATGAAGTTTGTGGATTATTTAAGCTTGCAGGTTTGCCCGAGGATGAAGTAAAGAAGAAGGTATTCCCTTTATCTTTGAAGGAGAAGGCATTGACATGGTATAGGCTATGCGATGATATTGGGACTTGGAATTACAACCGATTGAAAATGGAATTTTATCAGAAGTTTTATCCTATGCATCTGGTTCATCGTGATCGGAATTATATATATAATTTTTGGCCTCGTGAAGGAGAAAGTATCGCTCAAGCTTGGGGGAGGCTTAAGTCAATGTTATATTCATGCCCCAATTATGAGCTCTCAAGTGAAATTATTATTCAGAATTTTTATGCTCGGCTTTCTCGTAGTGATCAATCCATGCTCGATACTTCTTGTACTGGTTCTTTTATGAAGAAGACTATTGAATTCAAATGGGATCTCTGGGAAAGAATTAAACGCAACTCTGAAGATTGGGAACTCGATGAAGGAAAGGAGTCAGGTATAAACCTTAAGTTTGATTGTGTTTAATCTTTTATGGATACCGATGCTTTTCGTGAATTTAGCACTAAATATGGACTTGACTCTGAGATAGTAGCTTCTTTTTGTGAATCATTTGCTACTCATGTTGATCTCCCTAAGGAGAAGTGGTTTAAATATCATCCTCCCATAGAAGTAAAAATAGTAGAACCTATTAAAGCTGAAGAGGAAACTATTACTTATAATGTTGATCCTGTTATTCCTACTGCTTATATTGAGAAACCACCTTTCCCTGTTAGGATAATGGAACATGCTAAACCTTCAGCTGTGGTTCGTAACAGTTATACTAGAACACCTACACCCCCTGAACAAATTAAAGATGAAACTAGTATTGCTATGGTTAAAGATCTCTTGGTCGATAATATTGATGGGCATGCTATTTATTTCTGTGATGAAGCTGCTAGAAATGCTAGACCCGATAATAAAGATAAACATAGACCTATTGTTGGCATGCATGTTGTTTCTGTTAAAATAGGAGATCATTGTTATCATGGCTTATGTGATTTGGGTGCTAGTGTGAGTGCAATTCCCTTTACTTTATATCAAGAAATTATGAATGATATTGCTCCTTCTGAAATAGAAGATATTGATGTCACGATTAAGCTTGCCAATAGAGATACTATATCACCAATTGGGATTGTTAGAGATGTTGAAGTCTTGTGTGGAAAAAATAAAATACCCTACTGATTTTCTAGTTCTTGGTTCCCCAAAAGATGATTTTTGTCCCATTATATTTGGTAGACCTTTCTTGAACATTGTTAATGCTAAAACAAATTGTGAGAAAGAAGCTATTAGTGTAGTTTTGGGGATGTGTCTCATGAGTTTAATTTCTCCAAATTTCATAGACAACCCCATGATAAAGAATTGCCTAGTAAAGATGAAATTATTGGTCTTGCTTCTATTGATGTGCCTCCTACTGATCCTTTAGAACAATATTTGCTAGACAATGAAAATGATATGTTCATGAATGAAAGAAAGGAATTAGATGAGATTTTCTTTAAACAAATGCCTATTTTGAAACACAATTTGCCTATTGAGACTCTTGGAGATCCTCTACCACCCAAGAGTGATCCTGTGTTCGATCTTAAACAATTACCTGATACCTTGAAATATGCTTATCTCGATGAGAAAAAGATATATCCTGTTATTATTAGTGCTAACCTTTCAGAGCATGAGGAAAAAAATTATTGAAAACTCTGAAGAAGCACCGTGCAGCTATTGGATATACTCTGGATGATCTTAAGGGCATTAGTCCCACTCTATGTCAGCACAAAATTAATATGCAACCTGATTCTAAACTTGTTGTTGATCATCGGCGATGGTTGAATACTAAGATGAAAGAAGTGGTAAGAAATGAAATACTAAAGCTTATGGAAGCAGGTATAATTTATCCTATTGCTGATAGTAGATGGGTAAGTCCTGTTCATTGTGTCCCTAAGAAGGGAGGTATTACTGTTGTTCCTAATGATACGAATGAATTGATTCCGCAAAGAATTGTCACAGGTTATAGAATTGTTATTGATTTTAGAAAGTTAAACAAATCTACTAGGAAAGATCATTACCCCCTACCTTTTATTGATCAAATGCTAGAAAGACTATCAAAACATACACAGTTCTACTTTCTAGTTGGTTATTCTAGTTTTTCCCAAATACCAGTGTCACAAGAGGATCAAGAGAAAACTACTTTTACATGCCCTTTTGGTACCTTTGCTTATAGACGTATGCCTTTTGGTTTATGTAATGCACCTACTACCTTTCAAAGATGTATGAATGCTATATTCTCTGACTTTTGTGAAAAGATTGTTGAGGTTTTCATGGAGGATTTCTCCGTTTACGGAACTTCTTTTGATGATTGCTTAAGCAACCTTGATTGAGTTTTGCAGAGATGTGAAGAAACTAATCTTGTCTTGAATTGGGAGAAGTGCCACTGTATGGTTAATGAAGGTATTGTCTTGGGGCATAAAATCTCTGAAAGAGGTATTGAAGTTGATAAAGCTAAAGTGGATGCTATTGAAAAAATGCCTTGTCCTAAAGATATCAAAGGTATAAGAAGTTTCCTTGGCCATGTTGGTTTCTATAAGAGGTTTATTAAAGACTTCTCTAAAATTTCCAGGCCTCTTACTAATCTCTTGCAAAAGGATGTTCCATTTGTTTTTGATGATGATTGTGTAGAAGCATTTGAAATACTTAAGAAAGCCTTGATTTCTGCACCTATTGTTCAACCACCTGATTGGAACCTACCCTTTGAAATTATGTGTGATGCTAGTGATTATGCTGTTGGTGCTGTTCTAGGACAAAGAGTTGATAAGAAATTAAGTGTTATCCATTATGCTAGTAAAACTCTAGACAGTGCTCAAAGAAATTATTCTACTACTGAAAAAGAATTTTTAGCAGTTGTATTTGCTTGTGATAAATTCAGATCTTATATTGTTGATTCCAACATAACTGTTCACACCAATCATGTTGCTATTAAATATCTTATGGAAAAGAAAGATGCTAAACCTAGACTTATTAGATGGGTTCTCTTGTTGCAAGAATTTGATTTACATATTATTGATAGAAAGGGAGCTGAGAACCCCGTAGCAGACAACTTGTCTAGATTAGAAAATATTCTTGATGACCCACTACCTATTGATGATAGCTTCCCTGATGAACAATTAGCTGTCATAAATGCTTCTCGTAGTACTCCATGGTATGCTGATTATGCCAATTATATTGTTGCTAAATTTACACCACCTAGTTTCACATACCAACAAAAGAAAAAAAATTCTATGATTTAAGACATTACTTCTGGGATGACCCACACCTTTATAAAGGAGTAGATGGTGTTATTAGAGGTTTTGTACCCGAGCATGAATAGGAACAGATCCTACGCAAGTGTCACTCTGAGGCCTACGGAGGACACCATGCTGGTGATAGAACTGCACACAAGGTATTACAATCTGGTTTTTATTGGCCTACTCTTTTTAAGGATGCTCGTAAGTTTGTCTTGTCTTGTGATGAATGTCAAAGAATTGGTAATATTAGTAGACGTCAGGAAATGACTATGAATTATTCACTTGTTATCGAACCATTTGATGTTTGGGCATTTGATTATATGGGACCTTTTCCTTCCTCTAATGGGTACACACATATTTTGGTTGCTGTTGATTATGTTACTAAGTGGGTAGAAGCTATTCCAACTAGTAGTGCTGATCATAACACCTCCATTAAAATGCTTAAAGAAGTTATTTTTCCCGGGGTTTGGAGTCCCTAGATATTTAATGACTGATGGTGGTTCGCATTTTATTCATGGCGCTTTCCGTAAATTGCTTGCTAAATATGATGTTAACCATAGAATTGCATCTCCATATCACCCTCAATCTAGTGGTCAAGTAGAATTGAGTACCCGAGAAATAAAGTTGATTTTGCAAAAGACTATTAATAGATCCAGAAAGAATTCATCTAAGAAACTTGATGATGCACTATGGGCTTATAGAACTGCTTATAAAAACCCTATGGGTATGTCTCCTTATAAAATGGTTTATGGAAAAGCATGTCACTTACCTCTTGAACTAGAACATAAAGCTTATTGGGCAATTAAAGAGCTTAACTATGATTTCAAACTTGCCAGTGAGAAGAGGTTATTGGACATTAGCTCACTTGATGAATGGAGGACCCAAGCCTATGAAAATGCCAAATTGTTTAAAGAAAAAGTTAAAAGGTGGCATGATAAAAGGATACAAAAGTGTGAATTCAATGTAGGTGACCATCTCTTTCTATACAATTCCCGTTTAAGATTTTTTGCATGAAAGCTTCTCTCTAAATGGGAAGGGCCTTACATTATCGAGGAAGTTTATCGTTCCGGTGCCATCAAAATCAACAACGCCGAAGGCAATAACCCGAAGGTGGTAAACAGCCAAAGAATCAAGCATTATATATGAGGTACTCCCATAAATGTTGAAACCAATATTATTAATACCATAACACCGGAGGAGTACATAAGGGATATCTACCAGAACGCTCCAGACTCCGAAAAGGAATAGGTATGTGATACGGTAAGTAAACCGACTCCAAAACTTTTCCAAGAGCAATTTTACTCTGTTTTGGAAAATTGAAAAAATTAGGAAAATAAAAAGTAGTCCGAAAAGTGCACGAGGAGACAAGCCTTGGTGGCGCGCCCTACCCCCCTGGGCGCGCCTCCCAGGCTTTTGGCCACCTTGTGTGCCCTCCGGACTCCGTTTTCTTGTAGTACACTCCTTTTGGTCGGTAAAAATTCATTATATAATCTCCCGAAGGTTTTGACCACCGTATCACGGCAAAACCCTCTGTTTTTGTTTCGTGCTGTTTTCCTGGCAGATCTGAAAATATGTCGTCTCAAGATTCTGAGGGAGAGAGCTATCTCGCTGATTACATCGCAAACCCAAAGGCCCATGGGGAGGTGGAGCATTGCGGCTGGACAACGGAGGAGGAGGAAGACTCCGATATGGAGAGAACAAGGAACGATAGCTCCGACGAAGATGAAGATCCACTACCTCAGCCTGGCGATATGCACGTGGAATTCAAGAAGTCAAGCCTTCCTAAGGTCCAATCTATCCCACCACGTTTTCTGCAGGATAGCAAGGTGGCATTATGCAAAAAGATATTGAGGCTCGAGCTCGAGAATGATGATCTAAGGGAGGAAAATTTTAGCCTCAGATGCAAGTTGGAGAAGAAGAATGCATCAACTCCATCATCACCACCTCCGAAGAAAGAGACCTAAGTACATGGGTATGGGCACTCCCCTTGGCAACTGCCAAGCTTGGGGGAGGTGCCCCGGTATCATATCACCATCACATCTTTACCTTTATCGTTTTTCTTAGTTTGATCCTTTTGGTTATATCTCGGTTTAGTAGAATAAATTTTTAGTATGATCTAGCTTTGAGTTTTGCTTTGTGTTCCCTCTATGTAATCAAGTCCGAGAGTTATATAATAAAGATTAGTTTTGAGTTGAGGGCTTTGCTTTCTTGTTATGATCTTGAGTAAAAGAAATAAGGAATAAAAGAAATAAAGAGATTATATAATGATCTTATGGGGAGTGATGACTTCACATATAAAAAGTATGTCGCATGAAATTTGTTGGGAGTTGACAAACATAGTTTTGGTCATTTTTGCAATTAATAGGAAGTAATAAAGAAAGATAGGTCTCACATATAAATACACTATCTTGGACATCTATTGTGATTGTGAGCACTCATTAAAATATTATATGCTAAAAGGTTGATGTTGGACAAGGAAGACAACATAATGGGTTATGTTTCTATATATCCGAATAGAAGTTATATTATCATGGATCCTCCAACATGTTGAGCTTGCTTCTCATCCTATGCTAGCCAAATCATTTGCACCAAGTAGAGATACTACTTGTGCATCCAAAATCCCACAACTCAGTTTTGCCATGAGAGTCCACCATACCTACCTATGGATTCAGTAAGATCCTTCAAGTAAGTTATCATTGCTGCAAGCAATAAAAATTGCTCTCTAAATATGTATGATCTTTTAGTGTGAGGAAAATAAGCTTTATACAAAGTTGTGATATGGAAGAAATAAAAGCGACGGACTGCATAATAAAATTCTTTATCACAAGTGGCAATATAAAGTGACGTTCTTTTGCATTAAGATTTTGTGCATCCAACCATAAAAGCGCATGACAACCTCTACTTCCCTCTGTGAAGGGCATATCTTTTATTTACTTCCTGCCCTTATACAAGAGTCATGGTGATCATCACCTCTGTTTTTTATACTTTTTCTTTTTGGCAAGCACTATATGTTGGGGGATGATCCAGATATATATATCCACTCGGATGTAGGTATTCATAAACTATTATTGTTGACGTTACCCTTGATGTAAAAGGTTGGGAGGCGAAATTATAAGCCCCTATCTTTCTCTATGTCTGATTGAACCTTTGATCTCATAAGTATCGCGTGAGTGTTAGCAATTGTGAAAGAATTAATGATAGTTGAGCATGTGAAACTTGCTAAACAAAAGCTCTTACATTGACTCTTTCCGATGTTATGATAAATTGCAATTGTTTCAATGACAAAGATCATAGTTTGTTGGTTTTCAATAAAGTTCTCATTTCGTACTTTACCTTGTGAGGGAATTGTTACTTTATCATAAGAAATTATATGACAATATATGTTGATGTTCTAAAGATGATCTTGATGCCTTCATGTCCGTATTTTATTTTATCGACACCTCTATCTCTAAACATGTGGACATGATTATCCATTCCAGTTTCCGCTTGAGGACAAGCGAGGTCTAAGCTTGGGGGAGTTGATACGTCCATTTTGCATGATGCTTTTATATTGATATTTATTGCATCATGGGTTGTTATTACACATTATGGTACAATACTCATGCCTTTTCTCTCTTATTTTACAAGGTTTACACAAAGAGGGAGCATGCCGGTAGCTGGAATTCTGGACCGAAAAGAGCAAATCTGATAGACCTATTTTGCACAACTCCAAAAGCCCTAAAAATTTACGGAGAATTATTTTGGAATATATAAAAAATATTTGGCGAAGAAATACCAGAGCGGGACCCACCAGGTGGCCACAAGCCTGGGGGGCGCGCCCTACCCCCTGGGCGCGCCCCCTAGGGCTTGTGGGCCCCCTGGCAGGTCTCCGGTGTCCATCTTCTGCTGTATGAAGGGTTTTTATCTGGAAAAAATTATAAGAAAGCTTTCGGGGTGAAGCGCCGCTGTCTCGAGGCGGAACCTGGGCAGAAGCAATCTAGGGCTCCGGCGGAGGTGTTCTGCCAGCGAAACTTCCCTTCGGGAGGGGGAAATCGAAGCCATCGTCATCACCAATGATCCTCTCATCGAGAGGGGGTCAATCTTCATCAACATCTTCACCAGCACCATCTCCTCTCAAACCCTAGTTCATCTCTCGTATTCAATCTTTGTCTCAAAACCTCAGATTGGCACCTGTGGGTTGCTAGTAGTGTTGATTACTCCTTGTAGTTGATGCTAGTTGGTTTATTCGGTGGAAGATCATATGTTCAGATCCTTAATGATATTCAATACCCCTCTGATTATGAACAGGAATATGCTTTGTGAGTAGTTACGTTTCTTCCTTAAGACATGGGAGAAGTCTTGTTATAAGTAATCATGTGAATTTGGTATTTGTTTGATATTTTGATGAGATGTATGTTGTCTTTCCTCTAGTGGTGTTATGTGAACATCGACTACATGACACTTCACCATGATTTGGGCCAAGGGGAAGGCATTGGGAAGTAATAAGTAGATGATGGGTTGCTAGAGTGACAGAAGCTTAAACCCTAGTTTATGCATTGCTTTGTAAGGGGCTGATTTGGATCCACATGTTTCATGCTATGGTTAGATTTATCTTAATTCTTCTTTCATAGTTGCGGATACTTGTGAGAGGGGTTAATCATAAGTGGGAGGCTTGTCCAAGTAAGGACAGCACCCAAGCACCGGTCCACCCACATATCAAATTATCAAAGTAACGAACGCGAATCATATGAGCATGATGAAAACTAACTTGACAACAATTCCCATGTGTCCTCGGGAGCGCTTTGCTTTATATAAGAGTTCATCCAGGCTTATCCTTTGCTACAAAAAGGATTGGGCCACCTTGCTGCACCTTTGTTACACTTGTTACTTGTTACCCGTTACGAATTATCTTATCACAAAACTATCTGTTACCGATAATTTCAGTGCTTGCAGAAAATACCTTGCGAAAAACCGCTTGTCATTTCCTTCTGCTCCTTGTTGGATTCGATACTCTTACTTATTGAAAGGACTATGATAGATCCCCTATACTTGTGGGTCATCAACTACCAAGGCACGCTCGCCTTCCGCAGGCTCCTCCGCAGCCGGCGTCGACTCCGACGCTCCGGCCGGGGTCGCCTGCGGTGCCCCATCCGGGCCGGGGTCCTCCCCACGATCCGCTCCCCCGTCCCTTGTCGGCTCAGCCGAGTCATTCCGGGGCAGGGTGGCGAAGACCATCGCGTAATCACCATCATCCGCCGTCGGCCGCTCCTCTGATCGTGCCCCTCCAACACCTGCGGATTGACGACGGTCTCGGCTGGCGCTGTGCCTTCCGCCATCTCTCACCAGGCCTGATCCGCGATCGCCTGATCCGAAGTGGCCTGTCCCTTTGCCTCGGCAGTCCTCGCCCACACCCAGGCCGAGGCCTCCTCCGCCGCCTCCTCCTCTAGGGCCTTGTTTCGGTCCCGCCAGGCGCAGAGCTCTGCATCCTCCGGGTCCAGACCCAGGTCTTCCTCGGGCGAGCTCTCCACCCAGTCGATGGCGCTGCTCCGGGTTTTTTGGAACACGGGGTCGGTCTCCGCCGCGGCCGCCGTGGCCGCCAGCGCCAAGTCAAGGGGCATCCTGCGCACCGTGAAGGAAGCATGAGAAGAATGCAACCAAGCAGCAAGTAGAAACCAGCAAAGGAAACTTACCCAATCACCGTTGGGATAGCCCCCTTTAGCGGCATGGCCGGGATGACCCGACGCGTGTTCTTGGCGGCGGTCCTGCAGCGCGCGGGTGGCGCCTTTGCCACGCGTTTTGGCACAGGCTTCGGCGGCACTGCGTCCTTCCAATGCGGCCGGCTTGCCGTTGCCGGCCCGCAGGATCACCCGGCCTCGGCCGTTTTCTGCAGCTTCTTCGGGGGGTCGATGTTGCTATCTCCTCCCCCCATCGGTGCTGCATCACCAACGAGCGTCAGGCTCTACTCATCGTCGTCCGGCCAATCTTGCAAGAGGTCTGGATGCGGAGACTTACCCGCTCAGCGCATCACGCCGGCTTCAGTACCAGCCGGCTGCACTTCAGCTTGCTTCAGGTTCTTGGCGAAGGACTCCACCTCCTCCAAGCCGGTTCGCTCGGCGGCTTGTACCTGCGTCCGCGTTCCATCACGCACTTGTTTGATGGCGTTCAGCAGCACCTCTCTCGTCGCACCAGGACGGAGAAGAAACCCGGACATTGCAAAGTATGGAAACCAAGGACTCACCGCCGGGGCCGGGTTTGCTTGGTTGTAGGGCGCCTTCCCAAAGCGCCAGTCTGCAAACATCCCGGCCTTCGAGATGCTGTTGACCCGGTTAGCGACCTGCTCCAGCGACAGCCCGGCGAACGACATCCGGGTGGGATCCCGTCGGTCCCCCATCTGGCCGATAATATGCGCTCGGCGTTGCAGCGGCAGCACCCGGCGCTCGATGAAGGCGGCGACAAGATCCGTCCCCTTGAGCCCCTCACACGCCGCCATCTCCACAACCCGATTGCTCAGGTTCAGCACCGACTGCGTCGGGTTCCTGGGGCAGTAATTCCAGTTTGTCTTGGCCGTCGGCATCACATCGACGAACGGCGGCAAGTTGATGCGGTCCGCACCAAGGTTGCGGACGTAGAAGAATGAATTCTGCCATTTCTTGGCAGAATCCTCCAGCGGCATCTTGGGGCACACCCCGTTCGGCCGGGTCGAGACGACGGCGGCCCCGCAGGCGGACATCATGCCGGCCGACGGCCCCTGCTGCTTCAAGAAGAAGTAGACCCACAGATCTATGCTGGGCTGCATGCCCAGGTAGCCCTCTCACAGGGTGACGAAGCCGGAGAGCTGCAGCACCGCGTTCACGCCCAAGTGGTGCGGCTGCAGCCCGAAGAAGTCCAAGAAGGTGCGGAAGAAATCGCTCGCGGGGAGGCCGAACCCGCGCTTGAAGTGGGAGAGGAAGACCACGCGCTCAGTCCCCTCTGCTCACGGCACCGTCTCATTGCCCGCCACACACGCGGCTCCCTCCTTTACTGGCGGCAGCCGCCTAGTGTCGCAGAGGTACTGGATGTATGGCTCCGTGGTCTCAGATCCCTCCCATGACCCCTTGGGGCGCGTCATCGACGGAGATGGTTGGGGGCGAGAGATGTGTCGGCAAGCTAGAAGCCGGGGCGGTCGCTGAGTGCTGTTGTGAAGCCACGGGGCACAACGGCAAGTGGCGAGCTCGAGAGTTGGAGGAGGAGAAGGAGAGCTAGGCGAGGGGCGCGTGCGTGAGTGTTTCCGCCGCCCCCTCCCTCCGTTTTTCCATCCGTGGCAAGACGTGGGGAAGTGGGATCGGCTGCGCCCACGATTCCACTTCCCCGCATTATGTGGGCACATTTCCCCCACGAATTAATTACCTGGAGAAGGGCAACCATCCGCGGTGGCCGCAATCAATCCCCGTGCATGGGCCGAGGGCACGGCATGGCGGGGCCCATCCTGCGGTCAGGTCGCATTGCGCGCGTGGCTTGGCAAGGTCTCTCCGGCCGCTGTTCACCACATGGCGCCTGCGTCAGGCCACGGAGGCGCGTCCCTTCCTCTTCAAGACTCGGTGGACGCCTCGGTTTCCCGCCCAGGCCAAGGTGCCGCGATCTTGCTTCCGGAAGCCGGCACACAGTAGGTGTTGCCGGACCCGACGGCCGCAAGCTTCGTCAACCAAACCGCCCTCTCAAGGGGGTGAAACTACGAAGGTCCCCCTGCTTGAAGCCGGTGAGCCTTCGCAACTTCGGGGACTACTATCGCGCGGATGGACCCCGGGCAGGCAATGGAACCCGGATCCTTTTCAAAAACATCGGGGCCAGCAACGCCCCTCAATCCGGCATGCCCTGGCCGGCTTCCCAGCGCAACCCGGCCAGGTGCACCAACCCGACCAGCCGGCTAGCGCATGCCGGCTGGTCCTAAGAAGCCAACCTCCATCGACAACTATGCATGGCTACAGTGCGACCCCCTTTGCGCTGGCCTCGACGAGCGCGACAGTCGTGCCGACCAAGCCACCGCCTGGGGCGGGCGGCGTCTCGGAGGCGCGGCCCTGTAGCAGGACGGCGCAATTGTCCCTTGACGTCTGGCAAGACATGCCAACAGTAACCAGCAGCCGGCCGTACCCGCACCCGGCGGCCCCGGTACGGCCCGCACCCGATGGACACGGCGAGACCCGCATTCGGCAGACCCGGCAGGCCCGGCGCCCCGGCGGCCCCCACCGCCAGCTCCTAGACACTGACTCCAGGGCCCCACGCCCATGTATCTTTACCATTGTAACCCTGGGGGTCGACCTATAAGACCCCCATGGAGGCCTCCATGCATGGGGCGATCACGAGTTAACTCTCCAGCCACATACACACACTCACATCCATCCACTCGAAGAAGGAGCAGCCTATGCACTGGCCTGCCTTCCTTCCTCCCCAAAACAGCTCTAGGAGCAAGCCTGTACCATCTTCATATAAACCACGCTCGGCAGGACTAGGTGTGTTATCTCTCTGGAGAGCCCCGAACCTGGGTACGTCTTGTGTCTCACGCTCGCTCGTACCAACCTCGCCTCTGGAGCCCACAGGTTGCCTCTTGCCTATCCCTCTCTTTAGCCATCCCATGGCATCTGCCGTGAGCTCACCACGACACTTCTCCACCGCCTATCAGCTCTATAAATACTCTAAAATCCCAAAAACCCTAGGGGAGTCGAGAGAAAATAGTTTTCGCCGCCGCTTGTTCCAGAACCACGAGATCCAATCAAGAGGCCTTCTCCGGCACTCTGCCAGAGGGGTCAATGATCATGGAGGGGTTCTTCATCAACACCCTTGCCCCTCTGATGATGTGTGAGTAGTTCACTACAGACCTATGGGTCCATAGGCAGTAGCTAGATGGCTTCTTCTCTCTTTTTGATCTTTCAATACAATGTTCTCCTCGATGTTCTTGGAGATCTATTTGATGTAATAACTTTTTGTGGTGTGTTTGTTGGGATCCGATGAATTCTGAGTTTATGATCAATTCTATCCATGAATATTATTTGAGTCTTCTCTGAACTCTTTTATGCATGATCTTTATAGCCTCGTTTTTCTTCTCCGGAACTTTGGTTTGGTTTGGCCAACTAGATTGATTTTTCTTGCCATGGGAAGAGGTGCTTTGTGATGGGTTCAATCTTGTGGTGCTCAATCTCAGTGATAGAACGAGACATGACACACATGTCTCATTGCCATTAAGGATAAAAAGATGGGGTCTATTCCTACATGAATAGATCTTGTCTACATCATGTCATCGTTCTTATTGCATTACTCCGTTTTTCCATGAACTTAATACACTAGATGCATGATGGATAGCGGTCGATGTGTGGAGTAATAGTAGTAGATGCAGAATCATTTCGGTCTACTATTCTTGGAGTGATACCTATATACATGATCATTGCTTTGGATATCGTCATGATTATTTGCTTTTCTATCAATTGCCCAACAGTAATTTGTTTACCCACCGTATGCTATTTTCTTGAGAGAAGCCTCTAGTGAAATCTACGACCCCCTGGTCTATTTCCTAACATGCTGCATTTTTTCTTGCTGCACTTTTTCAGATCTATTAATCCGAAAATCCAAAAATACGTTGCTGCACTTTTTCTTTATTTATTTTATTTTGTGTTTTTGCTAGATCTATTTATCCAATCTCATACAATTTAATCTATCTCAATACCGAGGAGGGATTGACAATCCCTCTTACGCGTTGGGTTGCAAGTTTTTGTGGTTTGTGTGCAGGTGTTGTTTACATAATGTTGCTTGGTTCTCCTACTGGATTGATAACCTTGTTTTGTTAACTGAGAGAAATACTTACTGTTGCTGTGTTGCATCATCCTCTCCTCTTCAGGGAATTACCAACACAGATACAAGCAATCAAGAAGAATTTAAGGCGCCGTTGCCGGGGAGGATCAAGTCAAGATATTCTCCCCTCAACTTGCCAATTTCTGGCGCCGTTGCTGGGGAGACATCATCAACATCTATCAGGTTCCTACACACAAACTCTCATCTCCTTTTAATTACTTTATTTGCCATTTGCCTCTTATTTTCATCTCCCCCACTTCTAAATGGTTTTTCCAAAAACACGAAAATATTTTCCATTTGCCTTTTTGTTCATTTGCTATCTTTGCTTGTGTGCCATGTGTCTTCTATTTGCTTGCATCTTCGCTTGCGAAAAATCTATTGATATGATTCCTCATCCACTTGCTAATATTTTTAAAAGATCCAATTATGATGAACCAATTGCTAGTGAGTTGAGTTCACTAGATTATCTTTATGAAGTTTTGCTTGAGATTTGTGAATCTGAAAATTGTGATGAAGTGTTAAAAGAAGAAATTTATAAAGTGATTCACGATAGCTCCTTGAATGAAAAGCATGATTGCAATGATGTTATTATTAATTTTATTAATGTCAATTGTGCTAATAATATGCAAAACCCCAAGCTTGGGGATGCAAAATTTGCTTTGGGCACTGCTTATTGTAATGATCATGATTGGGGTGATTCTTCTTATGATCTTGTAAATTTATTTAAGCATCATGATGAATATGATATTGATAATAGTGGTTGATATAATATTGAAAGTGGGTTTGGAAGAGTGTCAACTCTAGATAATAATGATCCCACTACTTTGAAGAATGATCAATCTTATGAAATTTTTGATAAAAGTGGGCTTGGAGAGGTCATGACTTTATTTGATGATAATCCTACTATTTTGGAAGAGTGTCAACATTGCATGCATGTGGATCATGAAGAGAATATTTTATCTGATAGTTATATTGTTGAATTTGATTATGATCCTACATGTAATTATTACGAGAGAGGAAAATATGGTTGTAGAAATTTTCATGTTAATAAATCACCTCTCTTTGCGTTGAAATTATTAATGATTCCTTCTTCCTATTTGCATATGCTAGAAATTGCTTGTCTTGATAAAAAAATTCCCTATAAAATGCCTATGCATGGGAAGTATGTTAGACTTAAACTTGTTTTCACATGCTATATGATCCTCTCTTTGTGCTTCAATTTTTTGTCTTTCATGTGAGCATCATTAATATTATCAATGCCTAGCTAGGGGAATAAAACAATAGCGCTTGTAGGGAGGCAAACCAATGAATAAAATAATTTTTTTCTCTTTTTATTTATGTTTTTCAATAAATACACAGTTATGCCTCTGTTATGATTGTGATTTTTATGTTTAATTTAGTGTTTGTGCCAAGTAATGTCTTTAGGGTGGCCTGGGTGATAGTTGATTTAATCTTGTTGGAAAACATAAACTTCTATGTCTAGTAGCAGAATTGTTAAAAATCACTGGAGCGATGAAAAACTATGAATTGTTTACACAAGATTGATATATGAATTGCCTCTATTGTCCTAAATTTTCAGAATTTTTGGAGTTACAAAAGTATGAGTAAAATTCGAGTCTTTACAGACTGTTCTGTTTTTTACAGATTATGTTTTCGTTGCATTGTGTGCTTATGTTGATGAATTTATGGACTATACCGCGGGGTTTTAGCCATGGTAAAGTTAGAATACAGTAGGTATAATGCAATAACAAAATATGAATGGGTTTGCAATAGTACTGAAAGCAAATATTGGTATTCTTATACTAACAGATCTCACGAAGGTTTTTGTTAAGTTTTGTGTGATTGAAGTCTTCAAGTTTTGGGTGAGATCGCGATGGATGAAGGAATAAGGAGTGAAAAGTGCCGAAGCTTGGGGATGCTCATGGAACCCCAAGGTAATATTCAAGGAGAACCAAGCAACTAAGCTTGGGGATGCCCTGGAAGGCATCCCTTCTTTCTTCTAACGACCATCGGTAATTTTACTTGGAGCTATATTTTTATTAGTCACATATCATGAGTTTTGCTTGGAGCATCTTGTATTATATGAGTCTTTGCTTGTTTTGCTTTTTAGTTTGTCACAATCATCCTTGCTGGACACACCTATTTGAGATAGCCATAATTATGCTATGATTTATTAGAATTGCTCTTTGTCACTGGTATAGCGAGGTGCTATACAAACAGTTTTTAACCCCTTTCCGCGTCGGCATTTTGAACCGTCGCCAAGTGAGTGTGTGCGATAGGGGGGTCCTTACCACACGACCCAGAAACCGTCAGGGATAGGGAGCCTTGATGCATACAATTGTCCCTATAAAGCTATCTCTGATATCTCGAATATCCCAAACGCTTCATCCTTGCAACTCGTTTGTGCTTGCATTGCCATCGCAGTCAGTATTCTGTGGTTCTACGTTTACGATGCGCGACCCATCACAAATAGTTCACGATTATAGAACATGTACGATAAGCAGACAATCACACACATTTGATTTTCCTTGACTGTATGCGATTCGATGTAAGAGCGCATACAGTTGTCCCTATAAAATTGTATGCAAAGCTCGAATACATCCCACACGATTCATCCGTCGTACCCGCGTCAGATGAAGACCTATCGCACGCGTTCTTCTATGACCAAACGTTTGCGATGCGCACAACATCATAAACAGTCCATAATTGCCAAGCGTGTGTGATAAGGTGACTTTCGCAAACATTTAATAAGAAGGAACTATGTGCGATGCTGTTGTTAATCGCACACATTTTTTCTTGGCTGATCGTGTGTGCAGTAGAGATTGATCGCACATGTAGTGGATCCAAGAAACATGTCTGATCTCCACGTCTATCGCAGATGTTTTTCTTTCACAAATCATGTGCAATGTAATCCCTAATTTATCCCTAATTTAGAATTCACAGATTTTGAATTTGAAAGTAGGCAATCACTTATTTCATATCGAACCATGTTTATTACAAATATAGGTTCAACCACTAATTCATAATGCAATGCACAGGTACATATACTGAAGAACTACAGAAGCACCAAGTAAAGAATGATGAACCACAGTTGTACTAAAGACTGTAAAGAGAGAGGCGAAAGACATTCCGGTTGCTGGAGAAGGTGAAGCGGAATGCCCATATTGTGCCCCCCTCCATGCGTAATATGCGCACGACTCTAGGCCAACCCCTTGTGATGGCTGCCCGCCCATCCTTCACTGTCTTCATTAGGACTTCTCGATGCTCATTGTAGTCTGGATGAAATACTTTAACCTTTATTGTGTGTCCACAATTCATGTACTTTGCGAGGTAATCTTGAGTAAACTGCTTTGGGAACCACTGCGAACAAAAAAGATTCAGACATTGTTGTCTAACAACTCATTATGGGCAGTAAAAAGAAAAGGCTGCAGAGTTTGTAGTTACCATCCTACAGCTCACTGTTGTGTTGGATAGAGCGTAAACGAATAATTTGCTTGCCACCGTTCGTATCTTTTTGCTAATAATCCTTATCAGTTTCCTCACTTGATGCTTGTTCATGAATATCTCATTGCCCCATACGCAAAAAGGGTCGATGCGTGGATCTTTGCCAAGGGCATATGTACCTACAAGCAACAAGTCAATATTAGAAGCTAACAGGTGTCCAGGCCTGGATCTATATGCACTACATTATCGAACGATGGGGGGAGTACAAGCCGAGGGATGAAACTAACCTCGGCGGAAAATGCTAGCCACTCCTGTTGTTGTCCTGCATAAGTAGTGGAAAGGCATGATAAGTACAGCAACCTTAACATCAAACAAATATAGAAAAGGTAAACAACATCATCTCCAAATGATAGCTTGAATGTGTTGGTTTCAGCATGCTGTTAAAGCAGATATAAAATGGAAGGGAATGTTACCTACAATAGGCTTAACAGCCATCAAATATTGCAATTCAAACTGGTATTGTTGAAAATGAATAGAACGTAGGTCATGCTTAAACATCACACTGGATAAATGTGTAAAACTAAAATAAAGGGCATGTGTTAACTACACCAGGCATAACTGGAACCAAATAGAGCTGTTCAAACTGGTATTGATGAAAGCGAGCGGCACAGTTCTGACTTGTACAAAATGAACATCACATTGTGAATGACTGAAATATACAAGGCATAAATGATCAGTATAACAACCAAATATAGCCATAGAAAACTGGACAGAGTCTCACTGCAACCAACATAACAAGCAAATACAGATAAACAGGGCATATGCTTAAAAACTGGACAAATGCTCACTTCAACCAACCTAACAAGCAAATACAGATAAACAAGGCATCTGCTTGAAATCTGGACAAATGCTCACTGCAACCAACCAATCAAATACAGATAAACAAGGCATCTGCTTGATAACTAGACAAATGCTCACTGCAACCAACCTAACAACCAAATACAGATAAACAAGGCATCTTCTTGATAACTGGATAAATGCTCACTGCAACCAACCTAACAACCAAATACAGGTAAACAAGGCATCTACTCACTATAAACAACCAAATATAGCAATTCGTGAAACTGAAGTGGACAATTCATACTTAAACATCACATAGCCCTATTGAACATTACATTTTTGCATAACTGAAATAATTAAACACGGCACAGTTAAAACACCGTATGGCAAAAGCTACTACAACAAAGCGTCGGGTTGGCAAGCTAAAAAAGGTAAGATTTGCTGATAGAATGTTGCCTCACATGTCATCGACGGGATCCTTCCAGTTGGAAGAGCACGGATCCATGGTGCGCTCTCTGATGTCACAGATGGGCTTTTTCACCTTGGAAGAACCTTTGTGGGTGCCCTCCTCGTGGTCGTGGTCGATGAGATCTGACTTGGCAATTGAGGATCCCAAGCTGCCGCCATAGAACGTGTCCTTCAGAAATGACAAAATGGGCTCGATGGCGTACAAGGATCGCAATTCCTTGACTGCGTGGCGGAGGAGATCAGCGGCAGGGCCGTCAAAGAGATCGACGGCGGTTGAACCAGAAGTGTTGGGGATGGACCACTTAACCTGTGACATGGCCCGCGTGAAGCCATCGCTGTCGATGAGCTTGATGTTGTAGCCTGCTTTCCTGAGATACAGTAATATGCTAGCCCGCTGACGTGAAGCCTTCGGCATGGCAACATTGTCAACGTATTCACCGGCTTGCGCAGCAAGGTATTACTCCGGGATCGACAGGTCGGGGCAAACGGCAGCCACCTCGCCAACGTCCACCGGAAAGGCCATGATAAACCTCTTCTTGGCCGAACGCTCATCGAGCTCCCCGGGATATGTGGTCGGGCTTAGGCTGCGACATTCTAGAGCAGGGGATGTGGATCTGGTGGGGAGGGACACCGCAGGCCTCATCTAAAAACTCAGGGGACTAGGGCGACGATATGGGAATCACTTGGTAACCTGAACTTTATTATCTAAGCTTGGAGGAACGGGCAGACCGGCAGGGGTTGGCGGCGGCGGAGAGCTAGGGTTCGAGGGGGGAGGGGGTGGTGTTTGAGGATACGCCGCGGCTACTAAAATTTTTAGTAATGGTGGGTGGAGATGGTGGTGGACGAGGGAGGGCGACGGTTCAAATGCCTCGGCTTCTGCAATTTTACTATAAGGTCGGTGCTAGAGGAGTGGGGGCGACGGTTGAAGTACCGCTGCTACTAAAATTTGGGTAAAGGAATTGATGTGGGGCGGGAGCACCCAAGATCACACACGGTCCAATAAGAATATGCGTGTATGATAATAAGGAAAAGGGGCAGAACCGCCGATTTTTGCAACTCAAGGCGGGTAGTTTTTTTTAGATCTCTAGCTAGCTGGTCTATCGCACAAGGTTCGTCCTAATTTTCAGACGCAGACGTGGAATTCAATCTAAAAAAACTACCCACCTTTAGCTTGCGCAGGTGGTGATTTTACAGCGCACTAGCATCGCACACGGTTAAGCCAGTACCTCCACCTTTGCTCGCACTTGCGCAGTCATGGTGATTCACAGCGCACTTGCATCGCACACGGTTAAACCACTACCTCCACCCCTTGCTCACGCCTGCGCATTCGTGGTGATTTCACAGCCCACTAGCATCGCACGCGGTTAATCCACTACCTACACCCTTGATCGCGCTTGCGCAGTCGTGGTGATTTCACAGCGCACTTGCATCGCACACGGTTAAGCCAGTACACCCATGTCCGTTGAGCGTCATCCGAGTCTTTGCACCAGAAAAAAATGTCAGAGAGGGTCAGAAGACAGCCACACCAGCATGTGGCCCAAATATATATGAGTGAAAAGGGTGGTTTGTGATGTTCAAAATTCCAATGCACAACTTTGACTGCGCGGGCCCACGGTTGGGCGCGTCATTGAAGATCGATGAGAGCGGCCAGAAGTCAAGAACCACCTAGAAGTGGCCAAATATATGTAGGAATATAGGGTGTGATGTTTAAAACATTAAATACACAATGCACAACTTTGGTGGCACCTACCTCGCAAACCCGAAAGCACCCTTGGATATATCTATAATGACATAATGTCGTAGCTACCTAGCTAGGGTGCTTGACCCACCTCCCACTTCGTGTCGGCGGGACGGATGCACATAATGATACTTTGGTCATACATGCATGCCGCCATGACCTACCATAAGACGGACCAGTGAATCTATCGCTTGGTCAAACAATAACTGTTGTTGTCGATAAAAAATGGATAGAATATATATAAAAACCGCTTGGGCTAATAGATTGAACCATCGTCAAAAATCGCACGAGAGGGACCACAAAACCAGCACCACCTGCATGCGGCCCAAAATGATGTACGTTGGAAGGGGTGATGTGTGTTTTCAATATCAAATAATGTACAATTTAGATGTGGCGCCTGCCTCTCGATACATACAACAACCATGAAAGCCAAGTAATTAAGGACGAGATACGCAGGGTACGGTGTCGGTAGAACCCACCAATCCGAGCGTGTGGGAGGGAATCCTGACAACGCATGAGCTTGAACTATGCTTGAACGACATGTGACGGTGACTGGCCCTAACACGAATTAGGAGGTATCCATTCATGGCCAACACATACCCCTCGTTATCGGTCAAAGGATGATATATATACAATCAAGGAGCCCACAGATATGCATGTCATCACAGAAAACCGCACAAGAGAGATGTGGTCGATCAGAAGACCCCCTATACACTACATGCGGCCCTAGAATATGTATGGGTGGTGTGTGATGTGTTCAAATCCCCAATGCACAACTTCGATGGGCACCAACTACATTACAAACCGAACACCGTACACGACACCAAGCCAGGTTCAATACGTACGATGTCGGTTCCCCAACTTCGAGGTGGGGGTTCATCCAACGCATGCGCTCAAACTTTATTTGGTCTAACATGGCACACATAGCAATAGGAAACCATCATGGTCAAACCCTTCTCGTATGTTGGGTCAAAGGGATAGATTGTGTGGGCCCCCCTCGTTATCGGTCAAGGATGACATATATAGACCTCGGGGAGCCCACAGATATGTGCGGCATATATCAACCGCAGAAGGGAGACGTGCTCGATCAGAACACCTGGCCCCCTATACCCGACATGCGGCCCGAAAAAATGTATGGGTCTGGTGTGTGATTCGTTCAAATCCCGAATGCACAACGTTGATGGGGCACCAACTACATCGGTAACATTACAAACTGAACATCGTACCCCCCAGCCAGGTTAAAGACGTACGATGTCGGTTCCACAACTTCGAGGCGGGTGGGGGGTAGGGGGTGTCGTCCAACGCATGTGCTGAAACTTGATTTGCTCTAACATAGCAAAGAGGAAACCCTTCTTGTGCTTTGGGTCAAAGGGATAATTTGTGTGGGCCTACAGATGTCGATCATTCTTCGATTTTTGAGAACAAAAAATAACCAATAAAAACATATTCTACAAATTAGCAAAACAAGGATCCCAAGGTTTATATAATCGTCATGACAAGTCACTATAGAGACATTTAGATGATAAATGTCTATAATGATCGTATCATGGCGCTTTAATGAAGCTTGAGATATGCAACTTCCCGCCGGGTCACCCATCCTTAGACTACTCCAGCCCCAGCATGCTTAACTTCTGCGTTCTATTCGACTAGGTTAGCGGATGGGAAGCCGCCCCTTGCTGATAAGAACTGCCTCCTCGCCTTTAAGGCATTTCACGCTGGTCACCCTATGGGACCTACTCCCTACGATCACACACGTTTGTGCTTTTAGAAAATGTGTGCAATATTTACATGGCCGGTGTGTCGCCGCCTAGCCTTCTATGAGCACTGACACTGGCAGCGGGAAACCGATGGGAGAAGAGGCGGGAAACCAATGGGAGGAGTGGGGGGAAACGGTAGCGTGTTTGGATATATAACAACATTAATATGGAAAACTTAGTAGAGAAGGAAGCGTGAGCTAGCACGACGCATGTGCACAGTGCTTACCCACGGGTGACAGACGGTTGACCAGAACTACTTTAAATATTCAGGGTTCGTTTGGCCTTTTTTTATACATTATAATTAAGTTTTATAAGCATTAATTTAATGTGCATAATTCAAATTAGTGCACCAAAATGGCTACAAAAATCATACATGTGTCCTTGGATGCATGTTTAGGTCCCATGCAAAGAATGAGAATGAATTACACCTGTCTCGGCGTCTGGCTCGGCCTCGGACATTGAGAATCTTGGTTTTTAAATCCCTGTAAATCCAAAACTCACCCGAAAATCATGAAACTTGGCATGGTGTCACAACATGGCACATATATGTCGTGGAAAAAATTGTCCATTTTGGGGAAAGTTTTATTACAAGCCTCTTACAAACCGAAGCTTCTCTCATGAAGCCTCGTGGTTCTGATAGGGAAACGTGTCCCCCTTATGGGCGAAACGATAATCACTGCCTCTTATCACCTTGTATTTTTTTCTACAGGCAACATGGAACGACAGGATATCCGTGCTGAAATTTAAAATTATTCATGGTTCGTTTGGCCTTTTTATACATTAATTGAGTTTCCTAGACATTTAATGTCCATAATTCAAATCTGAACTACAAATACATGCTCCAGTTCACCAAAATGGCTAGAAAAACCATACATGTGTCCTTGGGTTCATGTTTAGGTCCCATGCAAGGAATGGGAATGAGTTACAACTGTACCAGCGTCCTGGCTCGTCCTCAAACATTTGGAATCTTGGTTTTTAAATCCCCGTAAATCCAAAATTCACCAGAAAGTCATGAAAGTTGTCATGGTGTCACGTCATGGCACATATATGTCGTGGTAAAAACATTGTCCAATTTGGGCCAAGGTTTATTACAAACCTCTTACAAACCGGAGCCTCTCGCAAGAACCCTCGTGGTTTCGATAGGGAAACGTGTCCCCTTGTGGGCGAAACGATAATCGCTCCCTCTTCTAGCCTTGTATTTTCTTCTACACGCACCATGGAACAACATGAGGTTCGCGCTAAACTTTGAAATTATTCAGGGTTCATTTGACCTTTTTTATTCATTAATTGAGTTTTCTAGGCATTTAATGTCCACAATTCAAATCCGAACTACAAATACATGCTCCAGTGCACCAAAATGGCTAGAAAATTGTACATGTGTCCTTAGGGGTACATGTTTAGGCCCCATGGAAGGAATAGGAATAAATTCAACCATCTTGGCATCCTGGCTCGGCCTCAAACATTGTGAATCTCGGTTTTTAAATCTCCGTAAATCCAAAACTCACCAGAAAATCATGAAACTTGGCATGGTGTCACGACATGGCACATATATGCCGTGGTAAAAAAAATTGTCCAATTTGGGCCAAGCTATATTACAAGCCTCTTACAAACTGAAGCTTCTCGCAACCCTCGTGGTTCCGGTAGGGAAACATGCCCCTCTTGTGGGCGAAACGATAATCGTTGCCTCTTCTCGCCTTGTATTTTGTTTTCTACAGGCAACATAGAATAACAAGTGTGTCGTTCTGAAATTTGAAACTGTTCAGGGTTCGTTTGGCCATTTTATATATTAATTGAGTTTTCTAGGTATTTAATGTAGTCCATAATTCAAATTTGAACTACAAGCACATGCTCTAGTGAAGCAAAATGGGTAGAAAATTGTACATGTGTCATTGGGTGCATGTTTTGGTCTCATCGAAGGAATGGGAATGAATTACAAACATCTCGTCGTCCTGAAACATTGAGAATCTCGGTTTTTAAATCCCAGTAAATCGAAAACTCACCCAAAAAACATGAAACTTGGCATGGTTTCATGACATGGCACATATATGGCGTGGTAAAAAAATCGTCCAGTTTGAGACAAGGCGCACACATTAATAGCCAACGAAGTCCTTTTGAAACAAATATCTGGCACATTAATATCGAAAACGGTTGTATTATATGAACCGTGTGTGTTCCCGTAACCATTTAAGTGCGGCCACACGTCCCTCTTTTCTTATGGGATAGTACAACCACGGTCCTCGTTCATTGGTCATCTTTGTATTTTGTGCCAAAATTTAACCATACTCGGTGGCGTGCGTGCAGCTGTTTGATTAGATGGGACGAGCGCGAGAAGTCCGCCGTGCAGGCTCGACGGGACGCGTGCGAGCAGTCCACCGCGCAGGCTCGACGGGATGCGTGCGATCTGTCCACCTCGTAGGCTCGACCGGACACGTGCGAGCAGCAAGGCCACCCATGCTCACCACGAAGCGAGCTCTTTGACCTCCATCCACCAGCCGCCCGCCTCGCTCACAACTTCTCCATTAATGGCGGCCGAGATCTTTGACGGAGGGTGTTTGCTTGTGATCCCATGGCCCCGCTCAACGTTAGCATTTGCTTTGTTCGTGTTTTCAACTCGTATTCCGGATGATCCAAAATGCCACATAGGGCAACGCATAATACGACGACAAATAAAATGGCAACGGATAATATGACGACAAATTTACAATGGCGCGGATAATAATTGTCTTACTTATTCCAGATAATTTAAAATGCCACATGCGGCAAAGCCCGGAAGACACGGGGGCAAGGGAAGAAGGAAATCGCAGACAACGATCTAGGTCGCTACTGTCTCTACTCCTCGATGGATCGCCGGGTGACGACATCCTCCAGCTCCTTCTTCAATTCCTCACGACTTTGCTTGACAGCAGCCATGGATTCCTCGACCTCTTGCTCGCACTCGATCCTGAGCTTCCTCAAGTCACCCATCAGTTCCTCGACGACCGCTTTCAGCGTCATCCCCGAGGCACTGCTCTGCTCATGCAGCTTCTTCCAGCCGCTGGCCTCCTCCTCCATCACGGCGAGCTCCTTGAGGAGCTTCGCATTGTCACCCATGAGTTGCTCGAGGAGGCTGGTCGCCTTCTCAACCGAGGCATCGCTAATCTCGAGCAGCTTCATCGAGCCGTCAACCAGCTCCTGCTGCTTATTTAGGCTAGCGAGAATGTCGTCGTTGCTGGCCAAGGACTTTAGGAACGCTAGCTCATCGCGATCGCTGATGCGGCGAGTGCGCTTGTGAGAGCCCTCGCGTGCCGGTGAGAGCTCGTTTGAGGGCTCCGCGGCGCGCCGGGACATCTCTGCTGTGGGTGTCGCATAGCGGCGGGACCTCTCTAGTGCTTCCGCAGCCTTGGTCTTTGCTCCCTGGTTATATGTCCACCCGAAACTCCTCCTACCGGTCATGGCGGAATGACTGACAGGAAAGACTTGTTTTGTGGGTGATGAGGAGAGGAACTTTGAAGTAATTTTCAAGTGGGTAGCTTTTATAGCCCATTGCTAAGTGTGAACACATTTAGGTTTGATCGATGTGAACAAATTTGCAATTACTTATTGCGTTGTAATCTGGAATGTGACGAGAAACAAGGTCAAAATTTATTGATGGTTCTGGGCTCGAAGCCCGTTTCTGTTGTTCTGGCTCATCACAAATAGTTCTTATGGATCAACCGTATGCCACGCATCGGAAGCCCGAAACGGTCCCCGGATGGCGTACGTGGGCCCGCGTTCTCGGATGTATGTGTATGTGTCTGCCCACTATCACACACGGTCAATATATCACCATCGTGTCCGATGGATGCGCCGTCGCGCCTCCCACGGGGTGCCAGAAGGTTGACCAGAATTGCAATATGCAGGTGTGGTTGCTCGCTGTTGAGGCGGCCGTGGTGCACTCTACTCATCGTTGAGGGGGCCGCGGTGCGCTCTGCTCGCGTCCGTCCGCGCGTTTTGCTCGCCATTGAGGCGGCCGCGGCGCGTTCCGCTCTAGCGTCCCTGCGCGCGCTCTGCTCGCCGTTGAGGCAAATTTACAATGGCAACCATTAATAATTGTCTTACATATTCAGGATAATTTAAAGTGCCACATGCGGCAATGCCCAAAACACTCACGACCTAGATATGCATACAATTTTAATAAAATATAGGCTAAAAGGCTGAGCTGGCGGCCTTCCGATGACTATCTTCTCGGACTCCATGATCAGCATAGCACCCTTGCGGCCGTTCATTACAAGTGTCCCGACCCGCCTCCGCCTACGAAGCTGCTGGCGCTAGGAGGCTCTTGGGGCTGCTGGGCCTCTTCCAGAAGAGCTTGACAGCGTGCAATCGCGCGCATGGCATCTCCACGGAACCGCTCCATTTCCATGTCTCTGGCATGGTAGCAAATTATGTCCATCACCTGCATCCTCAAGATACCACGTTGGTGATGTTCTACTTTGTCAGGGATGTCAACTCCGCCAAGGATGCGCTCGAGCCTGGCCACCACATCGTCGGGATCGAGGTTGACACGGCCGCCGCCGGCAATGATGAAGCCACAGGCTGGCTGTCTCTTAACTGAATTGCAGAGGTCCTCTGCCCATTCCTTGTGGGGCATCAGGCTCTCGATGAGCACTGGTGATGGCGGCTCTTCGGGTGGGTTCTCGATCATGCCACCGAGCAGCTCTGGATCTTTTGCACGGTGGATGGCAAACAGCTCATCACACTTCCTCTGTAATATGTCGATTGTGCGCCCAAGGACTGTCACGCCGATATCGCTGCCGATGGGCCATGGTGCCTACACCGGCCGATGAAGCTCTTGCTCCCCTACCTGCTCCGGCTTGTTCTCCTCGCCGAAGATGTAACGCAGGTAGGGGTCGACGTTGAAGCTTTGATCATTGCCTAGCATGCTTGGAATAACTAATGGTAGATGGGTGAGGACTAGATCTGCGCACAGTGTCGCGATAGTGCGTTGCCGCCTGGGTTATATGCAGCAAGCCATTAGCTGGTGGTGGGAAACCGATGAGGGAAGAGGCGGGGATTTGACAATTCACCCATGTGGAGCGTGGGAAGCATTTGCTGGAGCGCGGAAGCCTTCCCTGGAGCGCGGGAAGACTAAGTGGAGCATACAACCCGAATACCGTATGTGGTGTCACGTGTTATCTATCACACACGTGTTAACATAAGGAAATGTATGTGTAACTTGCTTATCATCGCACATGAGTACTCGCAGACGCATCGTGTGCGATACTCCCAGCCACCGCAAGCAACTAGTTGCATTTTTCAAATTTTTTTGTAGACACAGAATTGCACACGAATTAACTGAAGTAACCGTCTGTATTATAATTTCTCATCGCAAACAGTTCATACAAGTGGGTTGTTTGCCGCGTATCACACACATCTTGTTTACATGAATCGTTTGTGATCTTTTGGCTCATCGCAAACAGTTCATCTATGTGAACTGTATGCCGCATATCACACACATCTTGTTAAGTTGAACCGTTTCTGTTGTGTGCCCTAATCGAAAACAGCTCATCCGAGTGAACCGTATGCTGTATATCACACACACCTTGATCTAGCTAACCATTTCTGTTGCATTCCCTAATAGCAAACAGTTCATCGGAGCGAACTGTATGCTGTATATTGCACACACCTTGATATGGCTGCCCATTCTGTTGTTCTATCTCATCGCAAACAGTTCTTATGGATCAACTGTATGCCCCGCATCACACACGCAACTAAAATGTGAACCGTGTTTGATGTATCCTTCATCACAAACGTTTTGCCTCTTTTGTGACGTTTTTTTACATCACTGTTTGTGATTAATGCATCGCACGCAGTTTCGTCAAAGGGTCTCTGATCGTAGTGTCGCGTTAGCAGCATCCTGTAGTAGTGTGTGCTTTTCACTTAATTTGTGAGCTATGGAATTGCTCTAGTGCTCCACTTATATCTTTTTGAGCACGATTGTGCTTTAATTTTGAAGAAATATGCTCTCATGCTTCACTTAGATTATTTTGAGAGTTAGTAATTTTGAAGAAATCCTCTCATGCTTCACTTATATTATTTTGAGAGATGAAAATTTTGAAGAAATATTTATGCTCTTGTTCTTCACTTAAATTTGTTTGAGAGCCTGTTATAAGCAGTGGTAATATATGAAACTAGTCCCAAAGTGATAGATATTCAAGAGGGATAATAAAAACTATCATGAAGATCATTGGATAATATAAACTTGATTCCTTGCAATAGTTTTGTGATACGGAGATAGTAATATGTGAGTCATGTTGGTGAGTAATTATGCTTTAGTAAAAATATTGGTGTTAAGGTTTGTGATTTCCTATGCAAGCATGCAAGTCAATAGTTATGCAATGAAATTACATCCTACTTGTGGTGCATTATTCAATGTTAGTTATGTTTAATGCTCGTTTATGATCATTTTTGTTTCTTGGTTGGTTGCTTCTCAATCTATTTGCTAGCCTTCCCTTGTACTAAGTGGGAATACTACTTGTGCATCCAAACTCCTTAAACCAAGTTGTGCCAAATGAGTCCACCATACCTGCCTATATGCGGTATTTCCATGCCGTTCCAAGTAAATTTGTATGTGCCAACTCTAATTTTCCAAATGAATTTCCTTTTTGTGTGCCTGTACCGCTCATGAAGCGGCAGGGGGTGGCCAATGTTTTTCCATGCTAGATGTGTTATTCTCAAGATGAGTGTTTATTCACTTGTCATTGCACAAGAGTGTGGCCGGTAATAGGCATGCCCAGTCCCGAATTGAAAAAGAAGTTTACTTTATGTTGTCAATAATAAATTCCTTGGAAAGTGTTGGTATGGAAGGCACCCGTGGATACAGCTAGCCATGGATTGTGAAAGAATGGTGGAAAAAGGAATAAACTTTATTTTATGTTTGGGAACCACCTATGATGTATCTAGCATGGAAAGTATTGGGAATTCTCGGTCGTTTTCGTTGACGGGAAAAGCATGCCTCTCAAAACAATTTTATCTCTCAATTTAAGCTTTGAGCTCTAGCACCTCTACAAATCTCTGCTTCCCTATGCGAAGGGCCTATCCATTTACTTTTATGCAACTTTTATTTTTATTGAGTCTCCATCTTCTCTTATAAAACACCAACTAGGGAGCACTATTATCATGCTTGAGCATTGGATGTAGTTAATATTTGAGTGTGTTTCATGAATGGATCAATGATTGAGCATAATGGGCTAGGGATGGCTTTCTTCAGTGTTGATATTTTGAAAGACATGGTTGCTTGTAGATATTCTTGAGTATTGAGGTCTTCATGTTAAATTATAGACTATTGCTTTAAAGCATCTAAACTCCACATGTCCATACTACAAAAGAAAAGAATATGTGATGAATATGATGGGTAGCATTCCACATCAAAAATTCTGTTTTTATCATTTACCTACTCGAGGATGAGCAGGAATTAAGCTTGGGGATGCTGATATGTATCCAACGTATCTATAATTTTTGATTGTTCCATGCTATTAAAGTAACATTCTTGGATGTTTTATTCTCATTTACTAGCAACTTTATATAATTTTTTGGGACTAACCTATTGACATAGTGCCCAGTGCCAGTTGCTGTTTTTTGCTTGTTTTTTACTTCATAGAAAATCAATACCAAATGGAGTCCAAATGCCACGAAACTTTTTGGAGAATTTTTTCTGCCCAGAAGACACCAGGGGAGCCCAAGAAGTGCACCAGAGGAGGACCATGGGGCCCACTAGGCACCAAGGCGCGCCAGAGGCCCCTAGCGCACCCTGGTGGGTAGTGGAGCCAACGGGAGGCTTCTCCACCGCCTATAAGCTCTATAAATACTCTAAAATCCCAAAAACCCTAGGGTAGTCGAGAGAAAACAGTTTCCGCCGCCGCAAGTTCCAGAACCATGAGATCCAATCTAGAGGCCTTCTCCGGCACTCTGACGGAGGGGTCAACGATCACGGAGGGGTTCTTCATCAACACCCTCCGATGATGCGTGATAGTTCACCACAGACCTATGGGTCTGTAGGCAGTAGCTAGATGGCTTCTTCTCTCTTTTTGATCTTCAATACAATGTTCTCCTCGATGTTCTAGGAGATCTATTTGATGTAATGACTTTTTGCAGTGTGTTTGTTGGGATCCGATGAATTGTGAGTTTATGATCAGTCCTATCCATGAATATTATTTGAGCCTTCTCTAAAATCTTTTATGCATGATCTTTATAGCCTCGTATTTCTTCTCTGAAACTTTGGTTTGGTTTGACCAACTAGATTGATTCTTCTTGCCATGGGAAGAGGTGCTTTATGATGGGTTCGATCTTGCGGTGCTCAATCTCAGTGACAGAAAGAGACATGACACGCATGTATTGTTGCCATTAAGGATAAAAAGATGGGGTCTATTCCTACATGAATAGATCTTGTCTACATCATGTCATCGTTCTTATTGCATTACTCCATTTTTTCATGAACTTAATACACTAGATGCATGCTGGATAGCGGTCGATGTGTGGAGTAATAGTAGTAGATGCAGAATCGTTTCGGTCTACTAATCTTGGACGTGATGCCTATATACATCGTCATAATTATTCGCTTTTCTATCAATTGCCCAATAATAATTTGTTTACCCACCGTATGCTATTTTCTCAAGAGCAGTCTCTAGTGCAATCTACGGCCCCCGGATCTATTTCCTATCATATTATTTTTAGATCTATTAATCCAAAAATCCAAAAATAACTTGTTGCACTTTTTCTTTACTTATTTTATTTTGTGTTTTTGATAGAGCTATTTATCCAATCTCATACAATTTAATCTATCTCAATACCAAGGAGGGATTGACACCCCTCTTACGCGTTGGGTTGCAAGTTTTTGTGGTTTGTGTGCAGGTGTTGTTTATGTAGTGTTCCTTGGTTCTCCTACTGGATTGATAACCTTGGTTTCATAACTAAGGGAAATACTTACCGTTGATGTGTTGCATCATCCTCTCCTTTTCGAGGAATTACCAACGCAGATACAAGCAATCAGGAAGAATTTCTGGCGCCGTTGCCAGGGAGTATCAAGTCAAGATAGTCTCCCGTCAACTTGCCAATTTCTGGCGCCATTTCCGGGGAGACATCATCAACATCTATCAGGTTCCTAAGCACAAACTCTCATCTCCTTGCAATTACTTTATTTGCCATTTGCCTCTCATTTTCATCTCCCCAACTTCTAAAAAGTTTTTATAAAACACAAAAATATTTTCGGTTGCCTTTTTGTTCATTTGCTATCTTTGCTTGTGTGACATGTGTCTTCTATTCTTGCATCTTCGCTTGCTAAAAATCTATTGATATGGATCCTCATCTACTTGCTAATATTTTTAAAAGATCCAATTATGATGAACCAATTGCTAGTGAGTTGAGTTCACTAGATTATCTTTATGAAGTTTTGCTTGAGATTCGTGAATCTGAAAATTGTGATGAAGTGTTAAAAGAAGAAATTTATAAAGTGATTCACGATATCTCCATGAATGAAAAGCATGATAGCAATGATGTTATTATAAATTCTATTAATGTTCATTGTGCTAATAATATGCAAAACCCCAGGCTTGGGGATACTAATTTTGCTTTGTCCACTACTTATTGTAATGATCATGATTGGGGTGATTCTTCTTATATTCTTGTAAATTTATTTATGCCTCATGATGAATATGATATTGATAATAGTGGTGCCAATAATATCGAAAGTGGGTTTGGAAGAGTGTCAACTCTAGGTAATAATGATCCCACTACTTTGAAGAATGATCAATCTTATGAAATTTTTGATAAAAGTGGGCTTAGAATATTATGAGAGAGGAAAATATGGTTGTAGAAATTTTCATGTTACTAAATCACATCTCTTTGCGTTGAAATTATTAATGCTTCCTTCTTCCTATTTGCATATGCTAGAAATTGCTTGTCTTGATAAAAAAATTCCCCTATAAAATGCCTACGCATAGGAAGTATGTTAGACTTAAACTTGTTTTGACATGCTATATGATGCTCTCTTCGTGCTTCAATTTTTTATCTTTCATGTGAGCATCATTAAAATCATCAATGCCTAGCTAGGGGCATAAAACAATAGTGCTTGTTGGGAGGCAATCCAATGAATACAATATTTTTTTCTCTTTTTATTTCTGTTTTTCAATAAATACACAATTATGCCTGTGTTATGATTGTGCTTTTTATGTTTAATTTAGTGTTTGTGCCAAGTAATGTCTTTAGGGTGGCCTGGGTGATAGTTGATTTAATCTTGTTGGAAAACATAAACTTTTATGTCTTGTAGCAGAATTGTTAAAAATCACTGGAGCGACGAAAAACTCAGAATTGTTTACACAAGATTGATATATGAATTGCCTCTGTTGTCCTAAATTTTCAGAAATTTTGGAGTTACAGAAGTATGAGTAAAATTCGAGTCTTTACAGACTTTCTCTGTTTTTTACACATTCTGTTTTCATTGCATTGTGTGCTTATTTTGATGAATCTATGGACTATAATGGGGGTTTTAGCCATGGTAAAGTTAGAATACAGTAGGTATAATGCAATAACAAAATATGAATGGGTTTGCAACAGTACTTAAAGCAAAGATTGGTTTTCTTATACTAACGGACCTCACGAAGGTTTTTGTTAAGTTTTGTGTGATTGAAGGAAATGCTAAGGAACCTTAAGGGGCGCAATTTCTTTATTTCATATGGTCAAGTCATGTATGCCGAGCTTTGAATAAAAGAACTTCAAAAAGATACGATGCAAAAAGGGGAAAAGAAAGAGAAGGAGTGAATTCAAATAGGGAGGACTTGTCATCGGGTTTACTAGCCCGAACCGCTTCCTGCCGCACGTCTGTGTCTCCATGCTGCTGACCAGCTCGTCTTCATTTGATAGTGAAGGTGATATGGGCTGCCTGCGACCTCGACCATTCACTTGCTTGATGCTTTTGGTGGTTGAGTCCTTTAAAGAGGTGTGCGGCTGCCGTTTGGATGGTTAAAGCCATGTGGACATGCTATTCCTGGCTGGGTCTTTCATAGAGTCCTGCCGGTATGCAAGACTGAAGTGCGTCGCGGCTCGGTCAGGCCGATCCCGACATTTCCATTGTTTTGGCTCCTCGGCAACCCAGGAAATTTAAAGTACAAAATTATGCACCCTAGGGACGTGATGCCCCTTCCAAGGGAGGCCCGCAAGGAGCACGTACCCCTATTTAGGGTGGGGGATTGCTTAACCGAGGTCGGCCTATGTGGCCCGTGTGTGCTTTGATGAGCTAGACTCGTGCTTACTCACACGAGCTGCCTCCTTGGATGCCTGCACCTCGGCTGCGAAAGCCGCGTTCTGCACCTCCATTCGGAGGGAGCGTTTAATGTTGCCATTGACTGTAATAACACCGTTCGGTCCTGGCATTTTTAGCTTTAAATATGTGTAATGCGGGACTGCGTTGAAGCGAGCAAATGCGGTGCACCCTAGAAGCACGTGGTATCCGCTGCGAAAGGAGACAATATCAAAGATTAACTCCTTACTTCTGAAGTTCTCGGGTGACCTGAAGACTACTTCCAGTGTCACTGTTTCCGTGCAATGAGCTTCAATGCCTGGTATGAAACCTTTAAAGGTCGTGGTGCTAGGCTTGATCCGAAATGAGTCGATGCTCATCTTTCTGATCGTGTCCACGAAATTAAATTGAGGCTGCTGCCTCCGTCCATGAGGACACACATCAGGCGAAATCCATCCATGATCGGATCCAAGACTAGAGTAGCCGATCCGCCATGCCTGATGCTGGTCGGGATGCAAAGTACAAAGCATTGGAAAAGGCTCCAAGACTATACATTTTGGTTAAGTGATCCAAGATCACATTGAGTTCATAGGAAAGCCAATACTATTAAAAGGGGATGATGCTTTGATCATGAATTATTAGCTCGAGTGCTTAGAGAAATTGCTCGAAAACCCTCAGCCACACCCTCACATTCCTATCTCTCCAAAACCCTAATGTCAATCTCGGTCCCACCGATACACTCATACCTGGACCCACAGAGATACACTTGACAGAGCCACTGCCTAAACCCTAGCAACTCGGTCTCATCGAGATGGCATTCAGTCCCATGGAAGAGCGCTAGCCAAACTTCTGCAACCTATCGATTTCATCTCAGAATTTCTGAGTGGTTTCGATCGGTGTCAACGGAGTGTAGAAAGTGCTTAGGTCATCACCAATCAGTCCCTCTGAGCTGTTTCATCCGGTCTCACTGAAAAACCTAAAGTTCAAACCTTTTGCACTAGTCGGTCTCACAAGTGGTTTCACCAGGTCCCACCGAGTTGTGCATAAAGGTGTGTAATCGTTAAATTTTTGGTGCTGCCTATATATACCCCACCCACTCCACCTACTCTCAGGGAGAGCAACCAAGACGAAATTACCACTTCCCATATCCATTTTCTGAGAGAGAACCACCTACACTTGTGTTGAAATCAAGGGGATTCCACTCCAACCTTTGATCCTTGATTTCTAGCCCCCTCAAGTTGCTTTCCACTCCAATCCTTCTCCTACTACCATGCCAAATCTATGAGAGAGTGATTGAGTGTTGAGGAGACTATCTTTTGAAGCACAAGAGCAAGAAGTTCATCATCAACAACAACATTTATTACCTTCTGGAGAGTGATGTCTCCTAGATTGGTTAGGTGTCACTTGGGAGCCTCCAAATATT
Organism: Thinopyrum elongatum; assembly: GCA_011799875.1. Lineage (NCBI taxonomy): Eukaryota > Viridiplantae > Streptophyta > Magnoliopsida > Poales > Poaceae > Thinopyrum > Thinopyrum elongatum. The sequence goes on from CM022303.1 coordinate 210,937,345, forward strand.
CTGGAGTTGAACCAAGGAGTTTATAAGGGCAAGGAGATCGCCTACTTCATGAAGATCTACCCCGAGTGAGGCTAATCCTTTGTGGACAGAAGCCATGATGGCATAGACAAGGTTGCTTCTTTGTGGACCCTTCGTGGGTGGAGCCCTCCGTTGACTCGCGCAGCTGTTACCCTCTGTGGGTTGAATTCTCCATCAACATGGACGTACGATAACACCTATCGGAACCACACAAAAAACCACCGTGTCTTCATTCCGTTTGATTTTCTCCGATCCCTCCTTTACGTTCATATGCAGAGTCTTAAATTTCCACTACCTACTATATAGACTTGCATGTGTAGGGTGTTGCCTGACTTGTAAGAATTGCTAAAACTTTCCTAGAACTAAAATTGGCAAAGGCTAGGTTTTTATTTGGTCAAGTACACTAATCACCCCCCCTCTACACCTACTTGCAATATTACACGGGGCCCACGCAAGGCGGAGCTAGCGACATCGTCCTCATCCTTGTCCTTGTAATAAACTTCATCCGCTGCCTCGTCGCTCTCCTTGAAGGCCGCTTCTAACTCCAGACGATGGAAGAGGTACCGCCAGCGTTCACGGTGGATGTCGCGGGCGGACGAGTAGGAGTCGAGCAGTGCCTCCTGCTCGTCCCCGTCCATGTACGGCATGATTCCCGTGCTAGCGGAGAGTTGCTCCTCCAATGGACGGTGCTCGTCGAGGAAGCGGAGGTTGTAGGCCTGGTCAGCCTGCGCCTGCCAAAACGCGGCCTCCCACTCTGCAAACACCGTATTGGTGTAGTGAGCACGGGCCTCACCATGGTGATGTGGGCATCGGGGGACATGGACGGTGGCGTCGGCTCGTGGATAACTTCCTCTTCTATTGGGGCATCCCCAGTGCTGGCCTCCGATGTGCTTATCCATTTGTCGGCCTGCCAACCGGTTGTAATATGGCAGTGATCTCCATCTTCTGCTCGGACTAGACGTTGTCCCGAAGGGCTTTGAAGCTCGAGGAGGCCATGCATGGTGGGCGTGGTGCCGAGAAGAGACCGGGATCAGAGGAGGTTGGATGCGTCTAGGGCCGGGCCTGGAGCTTAAATAGTGGGCGAATGGTAGGGCAAGTGGTGAGGTGGTTAATTGTGGGTGGCAGATGGACGGAAGGATGGAGCCGATGTAGGTTCCTTGGCAACCGCACATGTTTAATATAGGGAGGTGGGCAGACGGGCTGTCGTTTGAATGCTAAGCAATCGCATGCACCAGGAAGCGGCGCTCTCAGCCGGCCCGTCACTTCAATTCCGTAGCAACGTGAGAGGTCGCGTCTGCTCTGGGCCGGCATGAATGCAGCTCTGATGCTCTGGAGTAGCCCTGACCTCTTCGGGCGAGAAAGGGCGCGAATGAGGAAAAGGCTTTGGGTAGGCCAGGGTTGTCGGACGCTTGCGTGGTTGCGGTCCGGACGCACACAAAGTCTCCAGCCGCCTGGTTTGCTTCCGGTTTGCAGGAATAATGATGTCCGGACCGATACAGGACCGCGTTGGATTACAAAACACGTTCGGACCATCTGGTCGGGACGGTTGCGGACGGTTTAAGGATGCGCGTTGGAGATGCAAAAAGTCACTTTGGAACCCGGGTGCATTGGAGCCCTATTTTTTGAACTGTGCCAAAATGCTATTTTGAAGTTTCAAAAAATTCTGAAAACAAATCAACATGTTTATATGAATGTATATTACACATGTGTAAATTTTGATGTTGAAATAAGTAACCATGTGAGTTACACAAAAATGACAAAATCGTGATTTTGGAAAGATGAACAGTGCATGCATTATTCACTATTTGGAAATCACCATTTTGTCATTTTTGTAGAGGTCGCATATTTACTTATTTCATTACCAAACTTTACACATGTGCAATATACATCCATATGATCACGTAGAATTTTTTCAGAATTTTTTAAACCTTAAATATGATTTTCAAAGTATTTAAAATAAGGTCCTCCAATACACCCGGGTTCCAAAAATCCACTCTAGTTGGAGATGCCCTTATGCTATTTTTTTCTGCGGGAAACTTATACGCTATTAGAAAGTTGTAGTTCTAAAAGGACCCCTTACCATTACATGTCGTGTGAAAAAAAGTAACCAGTCATCACTCTCTCAAAAGGGAAATTACTCACATGTGTTTTATGAATATAAAGGTTAGTGAGTTGGAGGAAGTACTTCGTTGGCTTGATGCCGGTATGCCATTCCAACAGCACAACAGTACATCTTAGAGCATCTATAGCCGAACTTGGCAAATCCAACCCCTCAAACGTCCGAGGACGTGTCCGGGCGTGTCTGCGGACACTGACAGGGCACTCCTCAAATCGCGTCATCCACATCCGTGTATCTCATATCGGAACCCCTATATCCATACTAAATCATGCAACGTCGATCAAACTACATAGATCAGCTGATCGGGCATAGAATTAGACATAGGATAGCACAATAGTTCACCAAAAGATCATGAACGGCTGTTCAAAGGTCCACCAAAGTTCACATAAATGACGAACAAATTTATACTACATGTAAAACTTGAAGTGAAATTGAACTTCACCACTTCTGGGCCGGCCCTTTCCCCTTCTAGTCGCCGACGTAGCTGTAGCCGTCGGCGGCTGGTGGAGGATCATCCAATTCGTCGGATGAGGAGCCATGGTCGTCAGACGAGGAGAAGGAGATGATGACGAGGCCCTTGAGGCGCTGGCCGTCCCGGTGTTGCTGGTGCCTGAACTTGGCCAGCCGAGCCGCCTCCGTCGCCTTCTCCTTCGCCTCCCACTCGGATTGCTCAATGACAAGCCGGAGAGCCTTCGCGTTCTGCCGGCGGAGCCGCCGAGCGTCCGTCTCCGCCGTCGTAAGTGACCGGCGGTAGACCCACGCGAGGAGCCGCTCGTCCTCGTCGGGCTTTACCGGTAACCCACGGTGGCGGTGGACAGAGCTCTCCACAGCGTCCCTCTCCCTTGTTGGCTGCCTCTCGTGGCACGCGGCATGCACCTCTGACTCCGGAGTGCGCGTCCAGGCTGGCGGGGTGGGCACAAGCACCCACCACTGCCCACGAGGGGGAGCAGCAACCAGCGAGGCTAGGGGATGGCGTAGAGGAGGCATGGATTGCGCAGGCCATCTATCGGAGCTGCCCCCAGGCCGGGAGGGGCCAGTGCCAGCGTCCGATCTGCACCGACGGGGAAGCTGCGGCGAGGCTGGAGATCCGGAGCTGCCCCCGGTCTTCACCTTGGACCGCTCCAAGGCAATGCGGAGGGCAAGCTCATAGTTCGGATCCAGCTCATTGTCGGAGCGGCTGCCGGAGCTCGACATTGCACCGGATTCGATTGGAATAGGTGCAGGGATAGGAGAGGACGGAGCGAGAGAGGAGAGTGAGTGAGCTAGGGTTTCAGAGCGATGAGCCCCAAGGGGTTTTTTGTGGGACATCCGTGGGGTCGGTGGTGGGCCGGGCATATCAGGCGGACGCACCCAGGCATGCCCGGGCCACCCCATATCTGCCCTATATTTGGGCTAGATATGAGGGGTGCCGGTTAGCCCGGGCATTTGAGGCCCATTTGAGCCGTCCGTCTAGGTTGAAAAAATGTGACCGGACAGTGACCGGGCGGCCCGCTCGGGCGTTTGAGAAGGGTTTGAGGCGCCCGGCTGTAGATGCTCTTACACTCACTACATGACTTTTCAAGCAATCATCTTATTTGTACTCTCTAGTTTCTCTAATGTCTGTTTCAGCAAATGATAAGACAATGTAAGGTGTTTAGAGAGATGCTTGTAAAACTCAAATTATTATTTTTTGCTTAAACACTTATGCCTGCTTCTATAAAAGAGATGTCTAAGTAAGAATATGCGCTATACAAATAAGCATATGTGCTTAAAAGGGGGGTTGTTTTCTTAAGCACCTCTAAGTATCTTGCATTGTACACAGCTTAACAAACCATTATTGCAAAGCCCTGAGTTCTCAACAAAATATGACCAGATTTTTTTCTTTCTAAAATGGAGGCAAAAGATTTGCCTCCTCTATTAATTAAGAAGGAGAATAGATTTTGTGATACAAGACCCCCAATACAAGAATATTTTACTCTCCCAGAGTCTCGGTACAATAGATCTCAATTTTTTGCAGCCGCGGTAATCCAGCGCTTTGCCTCACACTTGATGCTATTACTAGTAGAAAACAGACCTTTCGTCGAGAGCATTAGTCCCGGTTTGATTTTGGCCCGGGACTAATGTGACCATTAGTCCTGGTTCCAATGGCTAGGAGCTGACGGGGGCACGGGCATCATTAGTCCCGGTTCATTTGTGAACTATAGTCCCGGTTGATGATACAAACCGGGACTAAAGAGGTGGTGGCAGGTTGGCGTCAGGCTAGGGCCCCCACGAGCCCCTTTAGTCCCGGTTGGTATCACCAACCGCGACTAAAGTGGACCTTTAGTCCCGGTTGGAGATACAAAGCGGGACTAAAGATGTCCCCATATAAACCCCTGCTTCTTCCAGCCCAAGCCCAAGCTCTCCTTTCTCCTTTCTCTCCTCTGTTCTCTTCCCCTTGCTCGAGATCATCCTCCATTTTTGCAAAGATTTGTCAAGATTTGAGGCACCCCATCTATCCAAGTGTTCACAAAGGTTAGCAACTTTGTCCTTTCATCTCTCATTGCTAGATTAGCTCGTGCAATGCTCTATAAGTATAGTGATTTGTGGGTTTTAGTTTGGGAATAATTATGTGGGAGTTTATTTGATTTATATGCAATTTGAGCTCAAATTAACTTCTTAGTTTGCATACGTGTAGGTGTGGTTTACTTAGTGCCTTCCCGTCCTTGTCCTAACCACCGTCAATCGCCCACACCGTCCCGTCGCCGACACCACCTTGGTGAGCCTCTTGTTCTTATCCTTTTTATAAAAAAAATCATGTTTGTAGGATTTAGATAGTTACTTGTATAATTTTCTTACCTGTATGGTTGTTTGTTATACATAGTGGCATGGTTTTGATATCCGTCCCCGTCGGCCCTCGTCCGGTTTATGATTCGGATGTGGTATATTCTCTTTTATAACTATTTGTTGCATTTCGTGTTTATGACAATTATGCCCATCAAGTTGACATAGATATTTTTATCTAGGAGGTGTGTGAACCGGAAAACGCAATCGACCCACTTGTCGAGAAGTTAAATTTAGTTTAAAAAGAAAACGAGTATTTGAAAGAAAAATTGAAAAGAATTGAAGAAGAGAAGATGAAACTGGAGTTGTATGTTGCCGATGTCGTCGATGATCACAAGATCAAGATGGATGCAATGCGCTTGAAGATTAGAAAGATTAGAAAATATGCCGTTAATAATGCTTGGTATCATTATGCTGTTGGATCAATTGTTACCTTAGTTGCGATCTTGATCGCATTTGTTGTTGCATTTAAATGCTTTAGCTAGATAGTTGTATGTTGTTTTATGAGAATAAGTGTGTATGAACTTGTATTAATTTGGTCTTTTCGGTGTTGTGTAATGAAGATGAGCCGGCAATGGATGTACGATGACCGACGCTCTCCCTAGTTCATTGATGGCATGCATACTTTTCTGCGTGCGGCTGAGGCAAACAAGCGGGATGGTTTTATGTGTTGTCCATGTGCTGTCTATACGAATAATAGCAATTACTCTAGCTGAAGAGTCATTCACGTCCACCTGTTTATGTCCGGTTTCCTGTCCGGCTATAACTGTTCAACCAAGCACAGAGAAAGAGGGGTTCTAATGGAAGAGAATGAAGAAGAAGAGGATGATGACAACTATCATGGGTTCCCTGAATATGATGGTACTAAAATGGGGGATGAAGCTGAAGAAGAGGCATCAGATGAGCCCGCTGATGATCTTGGTCGGGCCATTGCTGATGCAAACAGGAACTGCGCAAGTGAAAAGGAGAAGTTGAAGTTGCAACGCATGTTAGAGGATCATAAGAAATTGTTGTACCCAAATTGCAAAGATGACAAGAAAAAGCTGGGTACCACACTGGAATTGCTGTAATGGAAGTCATAGAATGGTGTATCTGACAAGGGATTTGAAAAGTTGCTGAAAATGTTAAAGAAGATGCATCCAAAGGACAACGAATTGCCCGACAGTACGTACGAAGCAAAGAAGGCAGTATGCCCTCTAGGATTAGAGGTGCAGAAGATACATGCATGCCCTAATGACTGCATCCTCTATCGCGGTGAGGAGTACGAGAATTTGTATGCATGCCTAGTATGCGGTGCATTGCGCTATAAGATCAGCCGCGATGACCCTGGTGATGTTGAGGGTGAGCGCCCCAGGAAGAGGGTTCCTGCCAAGGTGATGTGGTATGCTCCTATAATATCACGGTTGAAATGTTTGTTCCAAAACAAAGAGCATGCCAAGTTGTTGCGATAGCACAAAGAAGACCGTAAGAAAGATGGGAAGTTGAGAGTACCCGCTGACGGGTCGCAGTGAAGAAAAATCGAGAGAAAGTGGTAGGACTTTGCAGATGACGCAAGGAACGTATGGTTTGGTTTAAGTGCAGATGGCATTAATCCTTTTGGGGAGCAGAGCATCAATCATAGCACTTTGCCTATGACCCTATGTATCTATAACCTTCCTCCTTGGTTGTGCATGAAGCGGAAGTTCATTATGATGCCAGTGCTCATCCAAGGCCCCAAGCAACCCGGCAACGACATTGATGTGTACCTAAGGCCATTAGTTGAAGAACTTTTATAGTTGTGTGATAAAAAAGGTGTACGTGTGTGGGATGAGCACAAACAGTAGGAATTTGACCTACGAGCGTTGCTATTTGTAACCATCAATGATTGGCCTGCTCTTAGTAACCTTTCAGGACAGACAAACAAGGGATACCACGCATGCACACACTGTTTAGATGATACCCAAAGTATATATTTGGATAAATGTAAGAAGAATGTGTACCTAGGACATCGTCGATTTCCTCCGATCAAGCATCTTTTAAGAAAGAAAGGCAAGCATTTCAAAGGTGAGGTAGATCACCGGAAGAAGCCTCACCACCGTACTGTTGATGATATACTTGATATGGTCAAGGATTTAAAAGTAATCTTTGGAAAGGGTCCTGGCAGACAATCTGTTCTGAATGACGCTGACGGACACGCACCCATGTGGAAGAAGAAATATATATTTTGGTACCTACCCTATTGGAAAGACCTAGAGGTCTGCTCTACAATCGACGTGATGCATGTGATGAAGAATCTTTGCGTGAAACTACTAGGCTTCTTGGGCGTTTATGGGAAGACAAAAGATACACCGGAGGCACGGGAGGACATGCAACGTATGCACGAAAAAGACGGCATGCATCCAAAGCAGCATCAAGGTCCTGCCAGCTATGCTCTTACCAAAGAAGAGAAGGAAATCTTCTTTGAATGCCTGCTCAGTATGAAGGTCCCGTCTGGCTACTCGTCAAATATAAAGGTATAAATAAATATGGCAGAGAAAAAATTCCAGAACCTAAAGTCTCATGACTGCCACGTAATTATGACGCAATTGCTTAATGTTGCATTGAGGGGGCTTCTACCGGAAAAAGTTCGATCAGCCATTGTGAAGCTATGTGCATTCTTCAATGCAATCACTCAGAAGGTAATTGATCCAGAAATCCTACCAAGGTTACAGAATGATTTGGTGATATGTCTTGTCAATTTCGAGTTGGTGTTCCCACCATCCTTCTTCAATATCATGACGCACGTCCTAGTTCACCTAGTCAACGAGATTGCCATTATGGGTCCTGTATTTCTACACAATATGTTCCCCTTTGAGAGATTCATGGGAGTCTTCAAGAAATATGTTCATAACCGTGCTAGGCCAGAAGGAAGCATCTCCAAGGGCCATGAAACAGAGGGGGTCATTGAGTTTTGTGTTGACTTTATTCCTGACCTTAAGCCGATTGGTGTTCTTGAATCACGGCATGAGGGCAGACTGGGTGGAAAAGGCACGCTAGGAAAGGATTCAGTAATATGTATGGACGAGCATTCTTGGGCGCAAGCACACTACACAGTTCTACAAAATTCCACCTTGGTGGCTCCGTATATCGAGGAACACATGGATATTGTACGCTCCAAGAACCCGGAGTAGTCTGAGCCCTGGATCAAACGTACACACATGGCGTCATTCGGCGGTTGGTTGCAAACACGTCTCATGCATGACGACACTATTGGAAATGAGCTGTACTTGCTGGCCAAGTCACCATCTTCGACTATATTGACTTTCAAAGGGTACGAGATAAATGGGAATACATTTTACACGATCGCCCAAGATAAAAAGAGCACCAACCAAAACAGTGGTGTCCGCTTTGATGCAGCAAACACTAATAGGGCAAAGGACACATATTATGGTTACATAGAGGAGATATGGGAACTTGACTATGGACGTGATTTTAAGGTCCCTTAGTTTTGGTGCAAATGGGTCAATATGACAGGAGATGGGGTAAAGGAAGACCCGTGGTACGGAATGACAACAGTGGATCTCAACAATCTTGGGTACATAGACGAACCATTCGTCCTAGCCAATGATGTGGCGCAGGTTTTCTATCTGAAGGACATGTCTACCAAGCCGAGAAAAAGAAAAGATAAGGAAGCGAATACATCATACGATGAGGCAAAGCGCCACATAGTTCTTTCAGGGAAAATAAACATCGTGGGAGTGGAGGACAAGACAGACATGTTAGAAGATTATGAAAAGTTTCATGAAATTACTCACTTCACAGTGAAGATTGACCCAAGCATCCTATTAAATGATGAAGATTGTCCATGATTATGGCGCAAAGGGACACACACGAAAAAAATTATACCCAAGATCCCACTCTGGGATGTGACCGGCTTCACCGTCATCACTTTCTTCTGTAGTGAGTTTCCGGACTTATAGTTGGAAAGTCCCACTTCGGACAAACCGGGGGGAATCTTTGTAAGAGGGCATTTTGGCACATGTGTGGGTGAAATTATGATACCATGCCAAGTTTCAACCTTTTCAGAGTTCATTTGTAGTGCTTTTCAATTTCAGGGTCATTTAGCTAAAAAATCATTAAATGCATGAAAAATAGCAAATGAAGTCAGAAAAGGGTTGAAAATTGATGACGTGGCTTTGAATGGTGCATATTGAACGCACAAAAAGTCTGGAGTTAAAATAAGTTAAAAAATGAAATCCCTTTGTAATAGATGAGTTTTCGTCCGAAACCCTGATACTTTGAAAGAGATTGTCCAGTTTGTACATGAAGTGCATCTAGTTCTTGCCGTAACCCTCTCAACTTTTTAGCACATGCTATGTGGGTGAAATTATGATACCATGCCAAGTTTCAACCTTTTCAGAGTTCATTTGTAGTGCTTTTCAATTTTAGGGTCATTTAGCTCAAAAAATCATTAAATGCATGAAAAATAGCAAATGAAGTCAGAAAAGGGTTGAAAATTGATGATGTAGCTTTGAATGGTGCATATTGAACGCAAAAAAAGTCTGGAGTTAAAACAAGTTAAAAAAATGAAATCCCTTTGTAATACTCCCTCCGTCCCAAAATAAGTGTCTCAAGCTTAGTACAACTAGTTGTACTAAGCTTGAGACACTTATTTTGGGACGGAGGGAGTAGATGAGTTTTCGTCGAAACCCTGATACTTTGAAAGAGATTGTCCAGTTTGTACACGAAGTGCATCCAGTTTTTGCCGTAACCCTCTCAACTTTTTAGCACATGCTATGTGGGTGAAATTATGATACCATGCCAAGTTTCAACCCTTTTCAATTTCAGGGTCATTTAGCTCAAAAAAAATCATTAAATGCATGAAAAATAGCTGGCCATTTTCTAGTTTGAGCAACTTTACATTGCTAAACATGCTCAAATGAGCTCAAACTTGGTACACCTGCTATGATCAACTAAAACAAAACTATAATATTCTTCAATAGCAAAAAGAATCAACTAAAAAGCTTTTATAAAACTCTAGTTATGATCAAAATAATATTAACTTAAAATTATACAAAATTTATGCAACTAAAATTTTTATAAAGTATTTTTTGTTAAAAACTTTAATAGCAAAAAGAATTAAATGAAAACTAGGCATGTATGCTACTGTTTTTGAATCTGTTAAAAATTGACATAACATATGCAAAAAATAACATGAAAAATAAAAAATGCCCACCTACTAGCAGCAAAATTCACACACCACGGCCTGCATACAACTAGAAACCCAATGGGCCAGGATGCAGGCCCGCGGGGCACGAATTTCTGCTGTCAGTAGGCCCCACAAGGCAGAGAGGGGGCCAGGTTAGACAATGAGTTGTCTGTGCTTTGAGAGGAGCTTGCAACGGTAGCCGCAGCCGGGCTTATAAACCGGTGCGAGCACCTCTCGCTTGGCGAGGTGGGACTAAACTTCCACCTCCCCTCGGCCGTGCCAGGACCAGGCCTTTAGTCCCGGTTGGTGGCACCAACCAGGACTAAAGGCCCCCCTTTAGTCCCAGTCCAAGCCACCAACCGGGACTAAAGGCCTGGGTTTCACGCCCTTTGGGCTGGTGAAATTCATCTTTAGTCCCGGTTGGTGGCTGGGACCAGGACTAAAGAGGGGCCTTTAGTCCCGGTTGGTGGTGGAGTATATAAGCAGCACTTAGCCACCCCCAAAATTTCCGTCTCCAGTTCGATCTCCCCGACGTCCACCACCACGACGCCGTCAGGCTGCAGGAGCTTGCCGCCGCCCCCGAGCCCGTCCTCATCATCGCTGCCCCCAAGGCCGGTCGCCCGCGCCTCCTCCCCGAGCCCCGACGCTGGCCGCCCGCACCTCCTCCCGCCCGCGCCCTCATCGTCGCCGTCCCTGATGCCGGTCGCCCGCGCCTACTCCCCGAGCCCGCGTCCTCGTCGTCGCCGCCCCCGACGCGGCCGATCGCCGGCCGTTAGGTATACCCTCATCCTCTCCCTCTCTGGTCTCATCCCGCACGTATGGCACTACGTACTCTGCTCCGGTTGCCGACCGCCGCCGCAGCCGCTTGCTAGCTAGATGAATTCTTAGATGGATTTTAGATGCATGTTAGATCAATGTTAGATGGATTTTAGATGCATTTTAGATGAATTTATGTATTTTGGTGTGTAGATGAATTTATGTATTTTTGTGTGTAGATGAATGTTAGATGGATATGTAGATGGATAGATGTTATATTGATGTATGTTAGAATGATGGATGAATAGAAATGTTAGATAGATGGATGTTAAATGGATGAATTGAAATGTTACTTTTCGTTGTTTTTGATATGTACGAAAATGTAGAGTCAAAACGAAAACAAACATAAGAAAAAACAAAGGGAAAAAATGAAGAAGGAAAAGAAAACCAAATTAATAGAGAGTTTTTCAAATTTGCATATCTACTATATAGTTGTAAAAGTTTATTAAATATGAGTAGAATAATAAAATGATAATTATTGCATAGGAATTTGTTTTCATAAGAATTTGTTCTCGACGTCGACGATGCCCGGCCCGCATCCTGGTCGTTGACTCGGCGGCGACAACCTGCTTGAGAGGCGCCATGTCCGGGACTAGGCTCCGTCGGGCTGGCACTGGGAGGTGCTACCTTCCGGGGCGCGCAGCTTGGTGAGGAAACAGGGTCCCGTCATCGACCCGGATCTTCTTTGGTGGCGGTCGCGTGGGCCACTATCGGTGCGGAGGCAGCCGGCCCCCGAGGAGGTGGTACGTCGCTGTGTCAGGGAGGAGGACGAGCACGTCCGTCGCTACATGGTTGCGTTGGACGTTAGGTTCTTCAATACCTGGCAGGTTCTTCAGGGATCTCACCCGAGCTATGATCCTGTGATGGTTCCTTCTCTTTGGGTGTCCACCGCCCGCGCCTCAGGAACCGCGAGTCAACTGGATTATTCGATAATATTCGAGCTATATTAGTGATGTTATATGATAATATTCAAGATGTATTAGTGATAATATTCGAGATGTATTCGAGATTATATTCGATGATGCGTTAACTAGATTATTCGAGATGTATTAGTGATATTATATGATGATCTTGCTAGCTAAAAAAATTAATCCTCCTCGCCATCCCTCGCCCCTCAGATCGAACCTCTTCGGCAGCTGACTGCTATGATTAAGTTTTTGCTTATTGAATGCATTCTAATTTGAATACTAAATTGTTTTATCTTTCTTCTGGAATAGTTAAGCTATGGACGCTAGCGGCAGAGACGACCATGATCAAGAGTATATCATGTTCGACATGATCTGAAACCCACAGAATGAACCTGAAGATGACGGCTCACAATATCCGAACAATTCCGGTGAGGGAATATTTGACGAAGAACCAAGAGACGAAGGGCACACAAACAATGATGGCGAAGGAAATGTGTGTATATATATATATATATATAGCAGCACTATTCTGATCATGGGATCAGAATAGTTATTCTGATCACACCTCGCCCTACATAGGGACGACCAGGTCCTCCCGAACTCCCAAAAACACAAAAAAGCCTGGCTGGCCCATCCCCTCCCGCGTCACCTCTGTCGACCACCTCCGTCCGGCGGCCACCGCCCCCAGCGCGCCCCACGCCACCGACAGACCCTCCCCCCGGCCCGATGCGCCTCCTGGCACCGCCGGACCCCCCACACCAGCGCGCGCTGCCGGATCCTCGGAATCCCGTGCGCCGCCGCTGCCCACGGCTCCGCGCCTGGAACCAATCCCGCCATCACGCGCCGGTGCGCGGCCCGTCGGATCTCGTAGACGCCGCCCACCACCCTGCCAACCTCGTCCTCATCCCGTCGTCGTGTTCCTCGACGAGGTCGTCGCCCGGAGGTCCACCAGCACAGATCCACTCCCGAGATCCCTGCCGGCACCCCCACCCTCCACCTTCCTCCTGCATAGGCGCAAACCCGCACCACAACGCCCCTGCTCGCTGGCGTCGCCATGGCGCCGACCTCAAGTGCGAGCTCGCGCACTTCCTCAGCTCTGCCCCTCCACTGCTTCCACTTGCCCATGCCCGGAGGCTCTCCCTACCATGGATCCTCGAGGTTTCGTGCTCCCCCATGGTTATTATGTTAGGTGAACTTGACTGGCTCTTCTGTTTGAACTACAGAAAAAAAAAGTAATAGCTCTGCTCTCCCGTCGGTTATGCCTCCCGCCGATCGGCCAGCTCCACCCATCTGAACTTCCAGCAGCAACGACTACATTTGCTTCCCCGCAGCAATGGAGACGAGGAGACAAAAGTTCTTCTCCTGCTCGCCTTGGTTAGTGTTTGATTTGTCTGATGGCCGAAGTGGAGACGAGGAGAGGCGGTCAATGCCACCTGGATTACGAAGTGGTGAGGTGCAGTAGCACTTGGGACAACAGTAGCTTCCTGTTGACAGAAGGTGCGACACCACCCATGCAAAGAGTGGAGGAAAAGGTTCAGACAAAACTAGCAGGCTAACTTGTTCAGCGTTGCTTTCAAAAAGCAATTTGTTCAGTGATGCGTTCTTGCATGTTCGTTGCATCAAAATGTTAACCTTTAAATCTAGATGCTGGTAGTTCATTCTTTAATTCTCAGGGCGCCACTAATGGCCGGTCCCTATTATCTTGATGTACTATAATCTTCTGACCATTACATTTGACATATTCGATGGAAAACTTACTGTTTCATATACAAAAAATGTGGTACTAGTTCAAGTACATATATTTACCACAGTGCGTTGACAAAAAGAAACACACCTAAAAAAATGCAAAGATTGTCGTGCATATTTAATAGGGGCATTTGTATTAAAAGATATTTGCACGAACTTTCCTTTCACATTCCTGTGTTTCAGAAACAAAAACGAGGAAGTCCAAATTAAAATAAACAAGCATTTCAATGTTTCAATGTTTATATACGAAAAAGAAGAAAACAAGTGTCACATAGAATTTCTTTAATTCTCGAAGTTCAAATTTGATAAATTGGAGAGTTCGAAGAAAACTTTGTTGGTATATGAAAAATATTCCCATGAATTTTTCCGTCATTGAAAATGGATAACCAAAAAGTTCAAATTAAAATAATAGAGCCTTTCAAAATTTGTAAAACTAAAATATTGTTTTAAAATAACCCCAAGAAGGTCAAATTGAAATAACAGAACAACTAAAAAAAAGTTTATATGAAACCGTTCGTAAAATATGGAATGGCCCATTTCTAAAAAAGTAGAACTTCGAAAATAAATAACGAAAATGTTCGATGTTTATTAGAAAATTAGGAGTTTCCCCATTACAAAAGAATAAACCAAGATGCTCAAATTAAAAAATAGAGCAGTACAAAAATAACAGACCACTTTGCAGCAGATATTTCACCGTTTCTAATTCAATAAATAGGAAGTTCAATTTTTAAAACGGAACAGTTCAAACTTCCTAAGAAAAAGGATTTTCATTGTTTCTAAATGAAAAAATGAGAAGTTGAAATTTAAATAAAGGATTGGTTCATTACTTATTACAAAACTAGGATTTTTTCTGTTACTAAAAGAATAAACCAAGAAGTCCAAATTACAAAAATAGAGCAGTTCGACAAGTATAAAAAACTCAGATTTTCATTATTGATAAATAAATAAAATCAAGAAGTTCAAATTAAAATAAAAGAGTAGTTCAATGTATACGGAAAACTCAAATTCTTTCTGTTCCTAGAAAAAAATAAAAGTATGAAGTTCAACTTTAAGGAAATTGTTTGATGCTTATTCAAAAAAATCGCTTTCAAAAAAATAAAACACCTTGGGTGTCCATGAAAAATATCAGTTGACAAGTGAACCTTGTGAATCGAGGGTTTTAGAAAAATGTTCCATTGTAAAACATCATGTAACTAAAGTAAAATAGTAAAAAAAATAAATGAGAAAAGGCTAAAATTGAATACTTGTTTAAAAAATAGAATGTTCAAATTAAAATAGCGAAGAAGTTCTTTGTTTATTATAAAACTGAGATTTTCACCTTTAATAAAAATAAACCAAGAACTTCAAATAAAAAAGAAGATAGGTTAAAAATTATACAAAAAATGTATTTTCCCCATTTCAAGAAAAAAAACTAGAGGTTTAAATTTAAATAACGGAGAAGTTCAATATTTATTACAATATGAAGAAGGTCAAATTGAAAAAACCGAGAAGTTCCAAAAGTTTATAAAAACAGATTTTCCTTCTTTTAAAAATAAGACCTAGAAGTTCAACTTTAAATAATTGAGTAGTTCGATATTTATTACATAACTATGGCCTTTCCCGTTACTGATGAATAACACCAAGAAGTCCAAAATAAAAAAAATGAAGTTGTTTAATGTTTATAAATACTCAGATTTTCCCCAATGCTAAAGATTAAAACCAAGAAGTACAGTTTTGAAAAATGGAGTAGTTCAATTTATATAAAAAAACCCAGGCTTTCACGTTACTAGAGAATAAAACGAAGAAGTTCAATTGGAAAAAGTAGAGCAGTTTGATATTTATTTCAAAAATCAGATTTTTCTAGTTACTAAATAATAAAACCAATAAGTTCAATTTCAAATAACGAAGAAGTTCAATGTTTCTAAAAACCTCCAATTTTCACATTTCTAAAAATACACAATGAAGTTCAAATAAAAAAGGTAGAGCGGTTTAATGTCTCTAAAAACCTCAGATATTTTCGCGTAACCGAGAGAAGTTCAGTTTGATAACTGCCAGAAGTTCACGTACTACACGGGGTGCATTTGTATGAAAAAAAGAATGAAAAAGCAAAGGCCGAAAGTTTTGTTGCCAGAAGTTCAAGTGCTCGGCCCGAGAAAGTTCAAAAAATTCTTGTGAGAGAGGTTGAACAAAAATACGTGACAGAAGTTCAAGGTGAAAATAACGGGAAGTTCAACTACTACACGGAATGCGTTTCAGATAAGAATATAAGAATAGAAAACTAAAAGCTTCAAAGGTTTATTGCAAGAAGTTCACGTGCTCCTCCGTGCATGGTTCAGAATTTATATTGCGGCACATCTGACCTCCAATTACATGTTTGAAAATAGCAAAAAATGACGTCCGACCTTCAATTGCGTGTAATTCAACGTATACACAAAAATGTGACAGAAGTTCCTAGTGAAAACAACGAGAAGTTCAAGTACTGCAAGGAATGCATTTCAGGTGAGAATAAAAGTATAGAAAAATAAAAGCTTAAAAGGTTTGTTGAAAGAAGTTCAAGTGCTCTGTCAGGGGAAGTTCAAAAATTCTTGCGAGAGAGGTTCACCTTGTATTTCCATGTTCAAAAACACAAAAAAGAAATTGTTTTTTTGCATTTTAAAAATAATTCTCTCAATCGACAAAGAAGTTCAGTTAATATTTGGGAGCAATTTAATTTCAAAAAGAAAATCAAAAAAATCAAATTATAAAAACGGAAAAAGTTCATGTACTACATGGTGTGTGTTTAATATGAGAAAAATGAATAAAAAGGCAAGGTCCAAATTTTTTGTTGCTATAAGTTCAAGTCCTCGGTCGGAGAAAGTTCAAAATTTATTGTGAGAGAGGTTTGTACAAAAGGAATATCATTTGTGTAACACTGACGAATGGATGAGAAAATTACAAACAAAAATACGTCACAGAAGTTCAACGTGAAAACAGCAAGAAGTTCAACTACTAAACTGAATGAATTTCAGATGAAAATCTTTTAAAATCATCGCGAGTATGAAAAAAAAGGATCAACACGGGAAAAGTTGCGTGTTTACAGCAGCTTTCCATCGGTATATCACTTGCTCAATTCCGGTGAGTGGATGGAGAGCTAAGAGCAAAAAAAGCACGTGAAAAACAGAGTGAAGTTCAAGTAGACATGCCGAGAAGTTCAAGTTCTTCACGCGGTGCATTTTCGAAGAATCTGTTTCGCGATAAAAGCAGAACGCATGATCTCGCTGTTTTCAAAATTACTTGAAAACGGCTAGGAATCAGAGAAAATCATCTACATGAAAAAGTTTCGCATTTTCCGTAGCTTTTCAACGGTATATTATTTGCCACATTCTGATAAAGTTTGTAGAAATTACAGCCAAAAAACGTTTTTAGCCATTTTCAAAATTGACTTAAAACCGTAAGGAATTGGGAGAAACAATATATACCAAAAAGTTTCGCATTTCCTCAAACTTTCCAACGCTATATCATTTGCTGCATTCGGACATACGCTTAAAAAATTAGCTTGAAAATACGAACTCGGTGGAACTTGTACCGTTTTCTAAATTACTTTTAAACCGTTCAAAATTAGTAAAAAATTTCAACATGAAAAAGTAGCGCATTTTCATAAGCTTTCCAACGCCATATCATTTGCTTCAATTGGATTAGCCGTTTAGAAGTAGCATCGAAAATACAAAATTGGCTGTTCGGTTTGCGAAATTTTACGATTTTCCGAATTACTCTTTAACCATAGGGAATTAGAGAAAACTTTCAACATGTGGAAGGAGCGGTTTTGCAGCAGCTTTCCAACGCCATATTATTTGCCTCATTCGGATAAACGGTTTAGAAATGCGATCGAAAATACGATTCACGTTTTTTGTATGAAGAAAAAACGGTTTTCAAAACTGCTCTTAAACCGTTTAGATTTTGACAAAAATTCAATTGGGTCGTGATCGTCGTGTGCACAGCTTTCCAACAGTATGTTGCAAGTCTCATTTGGACAATGTTACGGGAAGTTCAACCTGTCACCAAGGGAAGTTCAGGTCGAACAACTCAGGCAGTAAAATTGCAACAGACGCAAGTTCATCACGTCCAGAGAGAAAATCCGACAACGAGCTAGATTCCTATTGAAAACGGGCATTTAGTTTCTAAAAACTGTTTCCAGATTACACTTACATCACATAGAACACGACTGACCAGAATAATTCGTGCGGGGTGACACGGTTGCGAAGATAGCCCGAAGGTCGCGTTCCTACAGAGGGAAGTTCAGGTTGTTTAACTCAGGAAGTTCAGGTTGTGATCAGAATAATATTCTCATCCCGTGATCAGAATAGTGTTTATATATATATATATATATATATATATATATATATATATATATATATATATATATATATATATATAAACGAATCTTTCTTATTTTAGCCCTCCGGATCGAGCAAATCTTCTACAAGCAGGGCAGTATAATGCCTGGCCAAAAAGTTGCAGGCTGGCATAAAGTACAACATCGATGAGATCAAACCAGATGGCGAACCGATTGCTCCTAGAAAGAATGCGGACAAATTTATACGTCAATGCGGAGTTATTGTCAGGGACCAAATCTCGATCTCCGTTCAAGAATGGAATAAGCCAAAGAAAGATCGATGAGTTAGTTTTGTCGACGAAAGAGCAAAAAATCTGCTTTGGGATACGCTCATGTAACATTTCACCCTACCAGAGCATTTCACAGATGCAGAACGGGAGAAAGTCAAGAAGAATGCTCTTAAGAAGATGGCCACACAATTCTGCAACTGGAAGTAAAACTATGTCGACGCAGAAAAGAAGACTCCAGAATTCAATGGACCACTAGAGAAGGTAAAAGATCACTGAGACTTATTTGTGAAGTTCAAGGAATCGGAAGCAACTAAGAAACGGTCGAGGGAAAACAAGATAAATGCTGACAAAAAAAGCACCACCATGTTCTGTGGCCAGGTGGCTACAAGACTAGCCGGCCTAAGTGGGATGAATCTGAGGAAAAGATGATTGCTGCAGGGGTCACTCCAAAAACAGTGGGTTGGCCCGACAGGTGCAGGACTTGATTTTATGCGCATGGGGAAAAGTTGGACCCAAAGACAGGGGAGATTATTGAACAGGCAAGTCTTAAAGAAGCCTCAGACACTTTTTGCAATAGAAGAGGCTCGAACGGGGGCGTTCCAGCCCGAGAGAGAGAACGACGAGTTTACACGCGCCCTCAAGAATCCTGAACACCCGGGACGAACATGAGGCAAATGCGTTGTTCCGTGGGTTGAGGGGTTTGCGGAGTGGAACCCCACTTAAAGAAGTCGTGCGAGAAAGAAGAAGTAGGAGGAAGATAAGAAGAAGCAAGATGCAGACCGGCTTCAACAGGTAGAATCAAAGCACGCGGAGTTGGAACGCGCTTTCATGCGGCAGCAGGAGCAGATCGACACACTTAGCCATGAAAGGGCGTCTCAGCAGTAACATCAAGCAGATCCAACATTGGATAGCACTATCACATCTATGCCGAAAAGCAACATGGGTTCCACGGGTGTCCTGGCCGATGATGCACTGCTGTCTAGATACCCCGTGGATGATATCAAAGAGACGACAACTTGTGAGCTACACATAAAACTGAAGAACATATCCATGAAGGTGGCGGTCGCCTTTGCTTTACCGAATGAACTTGAAGCAACCATCCATGGCAATCCGATTCCAGCTGGCTATGCACGTGTCGGGGTGGATGAAGTTATGTCGGAATATGACTCACTAGAGCTTGACTTATCTGGAGGTCAAGAGGAGCACACACTGGGAGAAGCCCTCCGTGGTCTCATTGTATGGAGAAAGGATTGCATCGTCTTTCCAAACTCGACGCCAAGGGCACCGACTCCTCCTCCAAGTCTGCCGCATCAGCCGACTCCTCCTCCAAGTCCGATGCGTCAGCCGACTCCTCCTCCATGTCCGCCGCATCAGCCGACTACACCCCACCCCGAGACAGAGCCCAGCGCGAGTCCGTAATATCGATCTGTGTAGCGTCAGCGGACTCCCAAGCGGAAGGGAGGACCAAAGAAGAAAAGCGAGCCTCCTGCCAAAAAGAAGTTGGCTTACGAAATGACTAACGAGGAAACCAATGCCCAAGTGGCTGCCGAAGTGAAGGCCCATTTTGCACCAAAACCGCCCCTGCCGCCGAAGGAGAAAATACTTGAGAAAGTCATACAACACTTTATGGATCTTGCTAAACCGGTTGTGGAGAAAAGGCGATCAAACTATGAACGCTCTATTCGCAAGTCATATCATGCACAAAAAGATAAGGAGTCGAGCCTTACAGGTAGTAATAAAAGCGGGAAAACGGTTCCCCAGCTCGGAGAACAGGCAGTGCAATCGATCCCCCCGCCCAAGGTGAGTACCGATTTGGCGGTAACCGACGCTACTAGAGAGATTGCTAGAGAAGCCGGTATAACTGTTGAACAACTCCTATGCACCGAGGAAGTCCCCATGATGGAAGAGATAGCATGGAAATATGTCCCCAGCCAGGAACCCTCTGGTCAGGCCTGAGGAGGTCTCGCTTCTATCAACGCAAATGCGCAGATTGCATGACTGATACCTGAGAGAAATAAAGGTCGGGCGAGAGAGCCTCATGGTGAAAGTCAAGCCAGATCATTTCTTCCATGTAAAAGATGTGTGGATTGACTTTTCAGGACTTTTTCAGTTATTCAATCAAGACGCACTCGACAAATCTATCGTCAGTTGCTATTGTCTGTAAGTGATTTCTTTCTGTAATTTAAGTCTCTAGCTCAGCTCGTTCATTGCCTGTAATTATCCTCACTATATTCTTTTGTGTGGTATTATGCAGAATGAAGATTTTTGAAATGAACCGAGATGGATTCTATGGCATTGGGTTCATTGACCCAAATACCGTTTATGAAGATGTGTTAAATAAGTACCCAGAGGACACAGAGAAAAGCTTGCTAATATTTTTGAAGGAACTACATGCCAAACCAGAAATAGTATTTCCTTACAACTTCAGGTGAGTGTTACTGTCTTGTACTGGAAATTCTATTTTGCTTACTCGATGTTAAGTGTAGTTGATGAATTATGCATGCCGCTTATATAAACGTGTCCACAGTTTTCACTGGATCCTGCTAATCATTAGAGTTGACGCGGGAAAAGTTGAAGTACTGGACTCAAGATCAAAAGACCCTAAAGAATACGCCAACCTGTATTTGATGCTCGACAGATAATTTCAATCATTATCGCACTATGTCGGCCTCTTTAGTTCATTTTCTGATAACAAGTAATTAATTAATAACTCCTTTATTCATTTTCTTTGCCGGGCAGGTTTGGAAAAAGTTCACCAAAGATATGGTCGGTGCATGGGAAGCGAAGCTGAAATGGGTGCGACCCGGGGTAATTAAGTAGTACTAGCTACGTCTGTGCATCTCTTTAATTCTAGTTTCAATACCATTATGTATCTGATTGAATTATATTCTCGTAAAGTGCATGAGGCAGGAATCAGGGAATAATTTATGCGCATACTACGTTTACGAGAACATTCGCATTATGACGTCCGAAAGGAGCACATCTGCAAGACAACTTTGGGTACGTTTGCTAGAACACTATTCACATTTTTTATATCATGATCTAATATATATACACACAACTAGTATATTCATATTGATCTTCTTCTTTAAAGATTATGGAGATGCGGGATAAGCTCCTACCAAAGGACCGTATACGAGCACTTCAAGAGGAAATTGCGGGATTTTTCCTTGAGCATGTCATAGCACCCGACGGAGAATACCATTTCACCTAATGCCTGCATGTAATGATCTGCAAATTGTAAGAGAAATTGTATATACCAAATTGTGTATATATATATATATATGTGTGTGTGTGTGTGTATGCATGGTCGTACGAGAAATTCTATGATATATGATTGGTTCTACGAGAAATTCTATTATATATGCATAATGTGTAGTAGCGTAAAATATGTTTGAAATGAAAAAGAATTAAATAAAAAACATAAAATTAAAAGGAAAAATAAACCATAAACCTAAACCCCTAATCCTTTAGTCCCAGTTGGTGTTACCAACCGGAACTAAAGGTCCCCAGCCCCCGGCGCGCGCTGCCGGCCACGTGAAAGGGATTTAGTCCCGGGTCGTGGCCAACCGGGACTAAAGGGTGGGGGCCTGAACCGGGACTAAAGACCGTTCCGAACCGGGACTAAAGGCCGATCCTCTACTAATGTATTGAGCATGATTGTCGGTGGCGAGCTTTTGTAGCCAAAAACACCGGTGTTCCTTTCGTGCACTTATTCTATTTAGAGCGCAATGATCGCATTACAAAACTAAGCACATAGGTAAATGTTGACTTTTTTTGCGAATAGGTAAATGTTAACTTGATTTCCATTTTTTCAATTCATTACTACAACTGTTGCATTACAAAACTCTAATATAATGAACCGTCCCCTCAAAAAATAAATAGTACAATCAACCGGACCTGTACAGTAAAAAGAATAATTGTTTCCCAGAGCAAAAACTCAAAAAGAATATGAATAATCAAACGAGACTATACAACCCATAACAAATAAAATGATACTATATAGTAAGAAGAAGAGCGGTAATCCTTCTCTGAGCCCGGGCTCAGATGCACCCGCTCAAAAAAAAATTCAAAACAAATACTAGAAAACTTCAAAAAAATCCTATTTTTTTTTGTGTGGTAGATAATTTGATGCGTGAGGTCCGCTCCAAATTTCAATTCATTTAGACATTTGAGCAGCTCTCGGCAAAAAAGACAAATCGGGTCAAAACAGTTCGTGAACAATAAACTTTTTTACAGACCCCGATTTTGTCTTTTTTGCAGAGAACTGCTCAAATGTCCAAACGAGTTGAAATTTGCAGCGAACCTCACGCATCAAATTATCTACCACACAAAAAAAATTGGAATTTTTTTAGTATTTGTTTTGATTTTTTTCGTCGGAGCGGGTGCAGCTGAGCCTGGGAGCCAAATTGGCCTACTCGAAGAGCGGTAATCCTTCTCTGAGCCCGGGTGCAGCTGAGCCCGGGAGCCAAATTGGCCTACTCGAAGAAGAGCACTACTTCGACCATTAACTACGTGACAGCCTGAGTGCGACGGAGTGACGGATGATCATAGCGACGCCTCAAAGGCAGCACGCAATAAGGTTTCTATAAGCGCACGACTGAGTTGTTGGATTTTCTGTCGATCTCCCCGCACCCGAAATCTCTGGATAGATTACACAGGTCAGGGTGGGCAGCCACCGTTTGCGCTGTGGGTGCCGCACGAGGGCCCCGCCCCCAGCCGCTGCAGGTACATTTGCCGGAGAAGCTGCACCATCACACCGTCGCCGGAGTCGGAGACGGCTGACCCGGCCGGCTCCCACACGTCGCCGCCGAGTCGTCGAGCCGCGCCGGAGACGGCGAAGAAGGCCACGATCATCAGGAACATCAACGGCACAGCAGCAAACCTTGTCATCCTCGGTGGAGCACTGGGAATCAAGTGTTTCTCCGGTCTCTTGCTTGCATCTACGTACTGCTCGATCAACTCAGACCGATCACAGCTAGCCTTGATTGTCAGTTAACTTGGGGCGATGCGTATACGAACGCATCTGTAGCTATATATAGGCTTCTCGGAAGAGTCCGATGCTGCATGCTCACGTGTGCCGTTACGAGGGAGGCACTGGTGACGAGAGAAGGCACCACGGTCATTACGAGGATGTTACGGGATTTCAGTCAGGAATGATTCTAAGACGCACTAGCTTCACATGCTAATTGGCCTGCTACTAGTACTAATTAACTAACTAAGATGACAACAATTATGTTTGTTAATTTTGGAGTGAATTCCGGTTTTTACCCCCTATGTTGACAATTTTGACAGTAATTACCCCATTTAGCGGGATTTCATCCGTTTTACCCCCTTTAGCAAAAGTGCTGCCACAATTTATCCTGTTTAAAATTTTGTGAGCAAGTCCAGCTAGCATTCCACATCGGTGGGTTTTTTCCTGATGGTTTTTCTGCACGACGAACCGCATCGCCCTAGCTTCTCCTGACCGTCCAGGCTCGATATGATCGCACCAGTGCGGCTCAGGAAACACATACTAATTCTCTACGGGTCAACATATTTGCTACCACGGAAAAGGATAATTCTAAAACACCACTTACCTAGTTCATGCTTGACTAGGTATTCATATATTTACATGCATCAGAGTTAGTGAAGTAGTATATTTACACCACTTTTAATCTGATCCACAGAATCATGCATACTTCGCATAGGATAATACTGAAAAAAATATACATGATTTCAGATAATATCAGTAACCATTTCTCCTATAATTTATTCAATGGGAACATGCCACGCTGATCAAGTATAATCATCTCATCACAATACTTCTTCAAACCGGAAACGAGTAGCCTAAACCTATCTAATATGCATCCCAAAATGAGTGAAAATCTAGCCACTAAAAACCTAACCACCAGGGGTGAGAAATAGAGGATGCGTCCATGCATGGGAGGGGAGAAGATTGCCGGCTGCCGCTTGCTCTGACAATCGCCGGCGGCTAATCCTTGAAGTCTTGCCTGCAGCTCGACGCCTACGTTGCCCTACCCCCTCCTAACGAATGAGGTAGTGGTTTTGGGCCA
Organism: Thinopyrum elongatum; assembly: GCA_011799875.1. Taxonomy (NCBI): domain Eukaryota; kingdom Viridiplantae; phylum Streptophyta; class Magnoliopsida; order Poales; family Poaceae; genus Thinopyrum; species Thinopyrum elongatum. The sequence continues at coordinate 210,961,558 of CM022303.1, forward strand.
GACTAGGGCAGGATCGTGCGTGTGATGCATGCCATGGATAATGGAGGCCGGTGTGGTGTGGCCCGACCTGGGCAACTTGGCCATCCGGCGAGCTGCTCTTGTGCGATCATATCGAGCCTGACCGGTCGGGAGAAGCTAGGCGATGTGGTTCGCCGTACAAACCGTCTTGATGTGGCATATGCTAGGTGGACTCGTCGGTCAAAACGATCGTAAATTTTAAACAGGGTAAATTGTGGCAATACTTTTGCTAAATGAGGCAAAACGGATGAAATCCCGCTAAATGGGGTAATTAGTGTCAAAAATGACAAAATAGAGGGTAAAAAACGGAATTCACTCTTAATTTTGAGAGGACCTGTTCAAGTCCTCTTGTTTGGTGTACGCAGCCACTTTTAACTACTTTTAAGTGCTTCGCTTTAATGCAATGCTAAAAATAGTATGCATGCATGCATATATAGCGAATGCGGCGAAAAACCGGAGACCGGCCGCCTGCATGCTCGGGGAGACCAACTAGGGATTTGATGGTAGGACTCGGATGGTTGAAGCGATTCGATCGTGTGTTTTGGACTGGGTTTGCATCGCAAACCTTCTGTGTGGGTTGGTACCTATCTAGTGCCTGCTCGAAGCGGACGTATTACCTATCCTGATGATCGCTCATTGCATCACCCTCTCTCCTTCGAGTGGAGGACTACTGATTCGGTCTGATCGGTGATAATCCTGGCCGAGTCGGTACATGACCGATGAGAGTTTCAGTTTCCCCAAATCAAATTAGGGTTTTACGTAGTTTTGTGCAGTGTTTTTGAATGTTTGAATTAGGTGCTATAACAATGGTTGCTTCATGATTAGCTATTCCATGGTTGATTTTTTTTGTTAATGGAGTGAATCAAGGTTATATTGATGACGAGGCCTCTTGGTTTGATTTCTTTGAGATTAGTACACGGTCACTTGGTTTGCTTCATAATGTTGTCGAACCAAGTGATGGTGCTCCACCTAGAATATCAAAGAGAGCAAAAAGTGCTAGTACAAGCACATGAAGAGCAAGATAATGGGATTCAGAATCAAATGACTTGGATTGTATGCTAAACTTAGTTGATAGTGATTATGACATTTCAGAAGATGATGATGACCTACTCTAGAGATGATGAGGGTGCACTTGAAGCGCATAATCTGATGATGAGAATTTAAAATATAATTTCTACCACATAGTCCTTGTGAGGATTGCATTCAAGGGGTATGTCTTCGCCCTTTAGTGTTAATTAACCACTATACATGATTCGATATTTTGGTTGTTTATGTTGTCTTTCAATGTTATATATAATCATTGGCGGAGCTAGAAAGAAACTTCTGTGGGTGGGGGGGTGGATAGTAAAATATGCAGATACGGGGGGGGGGGGGGGGGGCGGGGGGGCTAAATAACAATAATCCATCGAAGCCCTCCAATTTTTCTCTAATTCACACTTCTTTCCGAGGTAGGGGGCCAATGCCCCCCCCCCCCCTCCCCAACATACAATATCTAGTCATACTCTAATCCTAGACCCATTGGCAAAAATTCCTCGCTCCGCCCCTATCTGTGTGCAACCTCAAGCACGTGATCCACCTCGACTTTTCACACAACAAGCTCATTGGAAGATTTCCTACGCCTGCTCTCGGCTTCGGTTCCTTGATCTCTCCTATAACACCTTCTATTATGCGCTTCCTAATGACATTAGCTGGCTATCACCATTTATAAAGCAACTGAACTTAACTAATAACAACTTTAATGGTGCTGTACTACTGGTGATAGTTGAGCTTTCAGCGCTCCAGGAGCAACTTCTTGACACCAATGGCTTCACCACAAAGGTTTTAGAGGGGATCTGGCAATGCCAAAAGCTCGAGATATTGTCCTAGACTGGGAATGGATTCACCGGGAGCTGCCTCGCAACATCACAATGGTATGTCTTGGTGGAGATTGACCTGTCGTCCAACAAATTCAATGTCGGCATACCAGAAGGATTACGGACCCATGTGAAATTGACCAAGATTGCCTATACCTGAACAAGTTTAGCGGAACCATCCCCAGAATCATTGGGCTCTTGCCGAACCTACAATAGATCTAGGCATCTAGCTTTGGAATAATATGCTCTCGGGTGAGCTAGTACGTGAACTTGGCAAGCACATGTCGCTACCAAGTCGAGGTCCCCAACAACAACTTGTCTAGCTCACTCCCGGAGCATTTATGTGCCAATGGAGAACTCTTCAACATAGCTGTCTTCAACAACAGCTTCTTCGACGAGCGTTTGGAACTGCCTCTCATTGGATAACATCATGCTCTACAGTAATAACTTCTCTAGGGAGTTCCTAGTAAGTATATGGCTGTTCCCGTAACTACATCAATGGTAATATGAAACAATAACCTCACTGGCACTATGTCAACCAAGATATATTTGAATATCTCTCGAATTGAGATGCAAAAAACCTATTCTCCGAGTCCATGCGGACGTCTGCAACTGGGATGTTGGTGTTGATGGCATAGAAGAGCCAATTCTCCGAAGAGCTACCAGTCAACATGAACAAAATCCACACACTTCCAGTGTTTCCATTATTTTGGAACTAGATATCCGGGTCCATATGACAATTAATTGAATTGTTGCAGAGTATCATGTCACTTGACCTCAGAAACAATCATATATCATTCGTGATACCGTGCTCGAACGTGCGGATGATTTCATTACTAGGTGTCCTTCAACTTTTTTCAACAACAAGCTAATAGGAGACATTCCACCCGACTGGGACATTCATTCATTTCCATCCCTTACTCTGCAAGCTACGAAGTACAACCATAACTTCCTTGGCAACTAGAGCCTTTGTGCTAGGTGGGGCTAGGGGATAAATCTCCCAAAATGCCACAAAGGCACCCACCTGTGGAAGCTTGTTATAATCTTGTTAGTGACCGGTGTCACTCTGCTCGTTGCTAGCAGAGCATCTTGATATGTCTGCTCTTTCGGTGCCGGAAGAACACACAAGTGGTGAAAGAACTTCTGACTGATTGGAAAATCACACCATTCGTACTTCTAGACTTCACCGAGTCCAAGGGCATAGCGAGGAAATTTTTCCATGAGGTTCACGCAGGATTTGAGTATGAACTAGCTATTGTACAATCTCAGACCATCTCATAGTAAGACTATAAACAGTGGTGGAGCTATGTGTATGTCGCGAGGGGGGGGGGGGCATTGGTCCTCCAGCCTTGGAAATAAGTATGAAGTAGAGAGAGTTTGGGAGGGATTCGATGGGATTTTTTTTTTATTTGGCTCCCTCATATCAGCATATTTTACTACTTCTCCCCACTAAAGTTTATATCTAATTTTGCGAATAACTATTTTAACATTCAAAGACAACATAAAAATTGATATATCAAATCACGTATAGTTGTTACATTAAAACTGAAGGACAAAGACATACCAACTGGATGCAATCCTCACACCATGTGTTTACATATTCCAAATAAAGTAGTAAGAAGTAACTTTGTAGATAAACCCTAAACTCTAAGTAATCATCATTCTAAAATAGCTACAACCAACTACCTATTATTTTCTAAGCATGTATCGATGCCCATCAACACCTATGCATCTCAATCGCAAATCATAAGTTACATTCCTTTTCTAAGCATGCAGCCATGCATGCTACATCAGCACCTATGCATATCAATTGGAAGTTACTTGTTCTGCATTAATTTAACAATTCAACCATGCCACACTAGTAACTCATGCATGCCACGCGTAAGTTCAAGGCTCACATTTTTAAAACAAAATGGCATTCTATAAACTACAACGTATATTGAAAACACTCTTACATTCGTTTTTGCGTGCATTAGTTTTGGCTATGTTTCTAGCACCTATTAATACAATTATTTTAATAAGGTTCTCGCGGTAACATGGGAATATCGTCTAGTTAATTATCTAAACCCTGAGCAATTATATATCCAACCGTAGGTAGCCATCCAAAGCTAGTATTTAAAATCATCAAAATTAACTAGTAATTATCCACGGCTCATGGTCAGTTCACAACAACTAGAGGTGTCATCGCCACCAAGGTCGATCACGCAGAGTGATACCTACAGATGGAGGTGGCTATAGATGGCTCAGAGGTGGCTGGGGGGTGGGATTAGATCATGGCCTCAGGCATAATGCTTCGGTCCATCCTGCATTGACCTCTACGGCATAGATGGGACGGGATCTGCTATTGACCTCAATCCGGAGGAACCAAGCGGTTTCTATATCTAATAGCATCGCGCCATTGCCGGAAGGCCATGGTTTGATCCATACATGGCGAAGTTGACGGAGAAGGAGAGGCAAGCGCCACACAAGACGCCGCCAGTGGAGACGACATTGAGACATTTATTGCCTTCATGGAGATTAATAACAAAAAATGCACAAAAGTTGCTTTGAAAGTCGAGTTCCACTCTGGTTTGCAAGTTACAAAATGCTTAAAATCAGCATCAAGATTAATAACTTTGTTCCCGATTTATCAAGAACACGACTGCTATGAAAAAGTATCATCCCGGTATTTTTGGGTCATTGCAGGCATGAGCTACCCGGCCTCCGCAACATGTCGGTGTTTTCTTTCAGCAAAACCACTATGTTGTGTGCATAAATATAAGAGACATGGTGTGATGCACCAATATGCATGCTAAAACAATTGGAAGTTATTCTTTCGTTATTCAAATCAAGTTAACCAGAAAAGAATGAACAAAAGGTATTTTGAGCAAAGAATGAACCAGAACTTAACAATAGAAAGAACACCACTATCTAGTACGTAGATTATACATACATAAGAGCTGGATACATAAGAGCTGGCCTGCGGCCACGAATCATGATCGCGACGGCTGAAAAGGTCAGGAACAAATTATTGTTCTTTTCCTACGCATCTCGCCGCTGGATTCTCCGAGTAGATTTTGTCTCAGGTGTCGGTCAGTGTGGGCAGCCACCGTTTGCGCTGTGGGTGCCGCACGAGGCCCCCGCCCCCAGCCGCTGCAGGTACATTTGCCGGAGAAGCTGCGCCGCCACACCGTCGCCGGAGATGACCTCCCCGGCCGGCGCCCACACATCGGCGCCGAGCTGGCGAGCCGCGCTGGACACGGCGAAGAATACCACGATCATCAGGAACATTACCGGCGCGGCAGCAAACCTTCCCGCCATCACGATTCAAGCTAGCGTGTGTTTCCCTCTTCTTCGATCACTCTATCAATCTCTGGCTCGATTCTTGTTGGCTGCTGCACAAAAGAACGAATTAACTTGGGCACGGTGGATCAGTGGATGAGACGTTCCTTGAGGTGGCATACGTATATATAGGATCTGCATCGTAGTAGTAGCTAGCTATCAGGCCAAGTGCTGTTGCATGGTGATGGGTAGCGTCTGTCATGACGAGGGAAGCATGCATAGACCATAGAGCACTAGACTAGATCATGCACGGTCGAGGCACCTGCGAGGATGCTACATGCCGGATTTGAACGGAATCGTTCCAAGGCGCACTAACTCCACATGCTAAATTATGCATAAGCTATAGCAGTACTATTTTGTTTATATCAAAGCAAGCAGGCAGTACTGATTAATAACTAAGATTAGCATAAGTAACTTAAATAATTATCGTAGGACCGCGTGGTGTCTCCTCGTTGCTGTACACTGTCCCTTTTCGAGTGGTTCTTTTCCGATGTGATGGCTCAGAATAGTACTATGTCCATAGAGAATTCGGCGAAGAGCCGGACGCCGGCGGACCGCCACGATGGTTTGGATGCTAGGGCTCGATCGAGTCTACCGGCTGGCTGCTGCGACCCGATTGGTTTGGACTGGGTTTTTGCGGCGCGAGGAACTTGGCGTGTTCTAAAAAACTACTCCCTTCGTTCCTAAATATTTATCTTTTTAAAGATTTTAAATAGACTATCACATACGGATGTATATAGACATATTTTAGAGTGTATATTCACTCATTTTACTTCGTATGTAATCACTTGTTGAAATCTCTATAAAGACAAATATTTAGGAACGGAGGAAGTAGTTAGTGGTCTAAAATGTCTTTATTACTTTACAGAGGGAGTACAATTTGTGTAGTCATTGAGAAAATATCGCCAAAAAGAAACCTTTCGCCAACAAGAATGGCTTTTTAGGTTTATCTTGTATGGCTTCTAAATTTACTAGTATATTAGTCGTAAATTTGTGCATCCGCATGGGCTAGCCATCATAGGAACACATGAAGATATTAATAGCTTATTAAATACACACACTTACATCTTTTAAATATTGAAAAAATCCAGTAATTCACCTACTAAATATTAGGATTGAAATCATTAAATATTTGCTTACCAAATGGCAAAATGTCTGAGATTGGTTAGGCCGGAGAAGGACATAAGTAAATCATAGGCGAAATTCAGAAAAATAATCCAACTTGGAACACTACATCATACATTCACGTGTCATGGTCAAAATGTAAGGAAAAATTCATTCTCATCTATGTTTGCAAAGTAGCATAAATATATTGAAATAAAATATCATTGTTGCGGCTTTTATGTGAACTTTTGCACTCTTGAATGTATTGAAGGAGCCTCAATTTCGTCGTCATTATTTTACTTAGCCCCATTAGGTAGAGAAATAAACATTTTTATATAATAAAAATAATAGAGAACCATAAAATGGTTTGTGGAGCAAAGAATCTCCAAGATGCAAAGCCAAAAAAACATAATTTATTAGCAGCCATTGGATCATATTAACATTTCAAAGAAACATTTGACCTATATATCATTAAAAAATCAAGAAATAAGGTTAAACAAAATGATCATGTGATGTTTAACACATGCACCTCATTTACTGCCTTATGTTTTTGCTTTACAAATGAGGAATTACAGCCTAATTAACAGGTACTACGATGTCACCATCTTTATAAAACACCATGAAATATTAACTAAAAATCACCTAAACATTAGCCATGAAACAAGAGAATGAGCACAATAAGAAAATTACAAGGTGATTCCACATGTTCATTTGTTAGCCATCTGAAGTATATCAAATATAAGAATAAGTAAAGCAGACATTAGTATGTACGAATATAACGAAGCAGACAAACTATTTACCCATAGCATCCAGATGCCTGTAGTTGATACAACGCGATGATTTAAAATGTTTAAATGATATTTGGAAAAATATATATTAGGTAATTATAGTCACTATATACTTATAAAATTCAAACTGTTTGACGCGTTATTATAATCAAGTAAAAGATCCAGACAAGGCATTTAAAAAAATCAATCATCTATCTAAACAAAATTTGAAGGGTTGTCTCCGAAAACAAAATATAATTAAGTGAACTAGTAATGCATCAAAATTAAAAACCATTTTTTTCTAACAAAATAGTAGACCACATATAGGAACAGGCAATCAATTAGTAAGTTACATAAACTAATTGACCTATGGTCAGATCAATTGATAAAATAGTATGTCCTTATTAATCTTTTAGTACACCCAAGCTGAAATAAAATAGAGGCTAAAGGAACAATTTTAATCAGAGCATAACTAAACGTAGCTACAGTTTTGTAATCCAAAAGGGAAATTTTATTTAAATGACAACAAAAAACATGATAAGTATTGAAAAATACAAACACAACTAGTTAATAGATACCAGATAATATCCGAGCAAACTCGTAGCAGGTGTAACTGAACATGCTTGATTTAGCATTAGATAGCATAGCTTAGGCAAGGAGTTTGTTTCTCCGTACAACACATAGGCATTGTCTTGTGAGGGTATTCCCTTACTTTTTAGAACAGTTATCATAACAAAGCTAGCGAGAAACTTTTGTGTGGGGAAATAGTAAAATATGCATATCCGAGGGGGCAAAATGAAAAAAAAATCCATCAAAGCCCTCCAATTTTCTCTAATTCACACCTCTTTACAAAGCTGGGGGCCAACCCACCCCCCCCCCCCCCCCCCTCGCACATACAATATCTTGTTATAGTTATACTTAGATCTTGAAGCCATTGGCAAAATTTCTCTCTCTGCCCTTATCTATGTGCAACCTCAAGCACCTGATCCACCTCGACTTTCCGCACAAGTTCACTGGAAGATTTCCCTACATCGCTCTGCACGTGCTCCCAGCTTCAGTTCCGTGATCTCTCCTATAACACCTTATATGAAGCGTTTCCTGACAACATTAGCTGGCTATCACCATTTATGAAGAAAATCAACATATATAATAATAACTTTAGTGATGTTGTGACGTTGGTGATAGCTGAGCTTTCGGCGCTCCAAGAGCAGCTTCTTGACACCAATGGCTTCACCGCCAAGGTTCTAGAGGGGATATGGCAACACCAAACACTTGAGATATTGTCCTGGAGTGGGAATGGACTCACTAGGGAGCTGCCTCGCAACATCACAATGGTAAGTTTGGTGGAGATTGACATGTCCTCCAACAAAGTCAATAGTAGCATATCATAAGGATTGGGGAGTGGGGATCCTCGTGGAATTGACCAGGATTGTCGTATACTGAATCGGGTTCAATGGAACAATCCCAGAAGCATTGGGCTCTTGCCGAACCTACAATGGCTCCAGCTGTGGAACAATATGCTCTCGGGTGAGCTACTGTCCGAACTTGGGAAGCACATGACGCTACCGAATTTTGAGCTCCCCGACAACAACTTGTCTAGCTCACTCCTGGAAAAATTTATGTGCCAATGGAGAACTCTTTAACGTAGCAGTCTTCAACAACCGCTTCTCAGGCGAGCATCTGGAACTACCTCTCACTGGACAACATCATGCTCTACAACAACAACATCCTTGGTGAGTTCCTTTTAAATATATGTGTGTTACTATTGCTCGGATGATGCTAATATTAGACAACAACCTCGCTAGGTATTGTACAATCTCGCACCATCTCATAGTAAGACTATAAACAATGGCGAAGCTATTTGTATGCCGCATGGGGGATGGGGGGCATTGGTCCCCAGCCTTGGAAAGAAGTGTGAAGCAGGGAAAAATTGGGAGGCTTTGATGGGATTTAAATAAAAATTGGCTCCCTTAGATCTACATAATTTACTACTTCTCCCCGCCAAAGTTTCTCTCTAACTCCGTCAATGACTATATTTAACATTCATTGATCCATACACGACGAAGTTGAAGGAGAAGTACAATGCGCCACCGGTGGAGATATTGAGATATTTATTGCCTTCATAATGATTATAATAACTAAAAAAGCACAAAAGTTGCTTTGAAAGTCGAGTTCCACTCTGGTTTGCAAGTTACAAAACGCTTAAGATCAGTATCAATATTGAATACTTTGTTGTGAAGCCGATTTACCAAGAACATAGCTGCCATGAAAAACATATCCCTTTATTTTAGAGCATCTAGAGCCAGACCTAGCTAATCCGACACCTTAAACGTCCATAGATGCGTCCGGGCATGGCTGCGGATAGTGACCGGTCACTACTCATATGTCCACATCCACAACAAGGCACTTCATTAGGAAATTCTCAAATCCATACAATCACATGCAATGCAAACTTAAATCTACGTAATACATCTTGACCCGACACATAGCGTATGGCTACTTCATCATGCATGCCATCAGACTACCAAGAATTGGCATGCTCTAGTACATCATGCATGCCATCAGACTACTAAAAGTTGCATGTCATACATAATAAAACTGTGGAGAAAGTTCATCCACGGTTGCCTATACCATTCCTGTCGCCGTTGCCGTGTTTGGTGGAAGTAGTGGTCATAGACACAAAATGGATCGAGTCAGATTTGCTCACTACCGGAGTTGTCTGACCTGTCACTGGCTACCTCCTTCTCCTCTTAGGGGGGAGGGGGCAATACGGTGATGGCATGGACCGCCCGGTTTTACTCCCGAACAAGGGCGCGTGTCGTCCTCCTTTGCCACTTCTCGAGGATGCGGGCATGCAGGGAGGGCTTCCTCGTCCAAGGCGGCGTGCAACTCCACCTCCACATCTGTGCCTCGAGGGTTGTCGTGGTTTCCCGCACCCTATGTCTCGCACAGCGGGCATGCCGCACATCCGCAGCAAACGACCTGTGACGCATGCTGGCGTTGACCTCTGACTCAGAGCCCAACACTGCGGGGAGGAGGCGCCACCGAAGGGATTGAGTCGTCACCCTAGAGTTGGGGCGCCAGACGGTGGTCACCGCGTCCGGCGAGGCCGCTGTCACCAGGTCTGGCATTGCGTCCTCCAGATCCGTCTGGGATGCGGATAGGGACGAATATATGTGGGGTCAGGTTGGCTAGCGTGAGCCTGATCCGATGTGGCGAACACACCCGAGTTTGTCCTGGCATCCCCAGATCCGTCCAGATATGAGCTGGATATCAAGGGTGCCGGTTAGCCCAGACGTATAGGACCGGTATGAAGAGTACAGTTGGGTTGTGATTTTGTGACCGGTCACTGATCAGGCCGTCCATCCGGACGTATAGGGTCGTTTGTGGAGTCCGGCTGTAGATGCTCTTAGGGTTATTGCAGGCATGAGCTACCCGACCTCCGCAACATGTAGGTGTTTTCTTTCAGCAAAATCATTGTGTTGTGTGCATAAATATAAGAGATATGCATGGTGTGATGTACCAATATGCATGCTAAAACAATTGAACGTTATTCTTTCATTATTCAAATCAAATTAACCAGAAAAGAATGAACAACAGTTATTCTGAGCAAAGAATGAACTAGAACTTAATGACAGAAAGAACACCCTATAGATTCTAAATAAATACAAAAGAGCTGGCCTGGCGATCATGATCGCGACGGCTGAAAAGGTCAGGAACAAATTATTGTTCTTTCCCTACGCATCTCGCCGCTGGATTCTCCGAGTAGATTTTGCCTCAGGTCTCGGTTAGTGTGGGCAACCACCGTTTGCGCTGTGGGTGCCGCACGAGGCCCCCGCCCCCAGCTGCTGCAGGTACATTTGCCGGAGAAGCGGCGCCGCCACGCCGTCACCGAAGACGACCTCCCCGGCCGGCGCCCACACGTCGCCGCGGAGCTGGCGAGCCGCGCCGGACACGGCGAAGAACGCCAGGATCATCAGGAACATTACCGGCACGGCAGCAAACCTTCCCGCCATCTCACGATTCAAACGGGCTAGCCTGCGTTTCCCTCCTCTTCGATCACTCGATCGGTCGCCGACTGGATTCTTGCTGGCTGCTGCACAAACGATTGAATGAACTTTGGCACGGTGGACGAGGATGAGACGTTCCATGGGGCGGCCATGCGTATATATAGGATCTGCATCGCGGTAGCTATAAGCTAGGCCAAGTTGGATGCTGCATGCACGGTGCCATGGGTAATGACGAAAGGAAGCATAGAGCAATACGTACATCACTGTCGATGCACCTGCGAGGATGCTACAGGCCGGATTTGCGAGGAATCGTTCCAAGGCGCACTAACTTCACATGCTAAATTATGCACAACCTAGCAGTACTGATTAACTAACTATAGGATTAGATCCATTGCTAAGTAAAATAACTCTGCCAGGACCATGCTGTGTCTCCTGGTTGGTGTACACAGCTACTTTTCGAGTGGTTCTTTTTGGATGTGATGGCTCAATATACTACCGAATCCATAGACAATGCGGCGAAAAGCCGGGGACCGGCGGACCGCCACGATCGGGTGGCGGCCGGCAGCCACGTGACTTCGGGAGACCAAGGGGGGATTGGATGCTAGGGTTCTCGATCGAGTCTACCGGCTGGCTGCTGCGACCCGTTTGGTTTGGACTGCGTTTTGCGGCGCAGGGGAACTTGCGGTGCGCGTCAGTAGTGGCTCCGTGCGTGGTAAGATGGATGGTTTTGTGTGCCCGCGGGTGTGCTGAAATTGCTTGCTCGGTCACGGATGAATCACGCATGTCCATGCAAAGGGATTATGTACAGGGTGAAGTAGATTGTTTGGGGTTTGGACGTCTCCAACGACAACCCGTAAATTTTCTCCCACATACGTGCACGGACAGGAGAGACCAGTCCGTGGGCACAGATGTGGGAGGACGCCATCCAACCGTAGTCGCATACGTTTTGAATACAACTCGAATCAACCGGACGAAATTCGATCAAAACAGAAGGATTTCATATGAACACGTCTGGATTTCATATGAACATGATGGATTTCATTACATTTACATCAAAGCGGTGCTAGTCCGGCTTTGAGGTATAATTAATACCTAATCTAAATGGGTGCCGGCGCTCGTTCCCCGTGTCTGGCCATGAACCCCGAGAACTGAAGTTTCGTTGTCTCCAGTTCTGCCTCGGTACTCTCCAGCTCCGCCTCTGGAGGCCCGGGAAGTGAAGTTGTCCGCCTCCACATCGCCGCCAAGCGGCTAATCGGCCGACGATGTTGAGCCCACCAAGCTTGGCGTCGACGGGAGGGGAGGAGCGGTGACCTTCCTGGGGCACGAGCGGCGGTGACCTACCGTGCACTACTCTTCCTCGCTGCCGGTGCGCCCGCGGACGTGCCGGCTGAGTGGTCGTCACAGGGGGGCGCGGACTCGGCAATGTCCTCCTCCTCGTTGTCGGTCTCACCAAACACCGCCTTGCCCACGTCTTCGCTCTACTTGTAGGCGGCCGCCACCTCCACCACACGCTGGCGGTACCGCCAGCGGCGAGGCGGATCTCGCGCGGGGAGCGGTAGGACTCAAGCTGCGCCTCCTGCTTCGCCAGGTCCACGTCCGGCGTGACATCCCTGTTGGCGGCTAGCTGCTCCTCCGCCTGCACGTGCTCCTGCAGGAGATGGTTGTTGTAGGCAGCAGCGGCCTGCGCCTCCCGGAACTACTCCTCCAGCACCATGTCCAAGTAATGGGCATGGGCCTCGCTGATGGTCATGGTGCAATGCACCGGCGAGGGGAGCGCGGAGGAGGAAGAGGGTGGCGTGGAGGAGGAGGGTGGCGCCGGTTCGTCGTCGGCAACATCCTCCATTGGGATGTCGTCATCCTCTGGCTGGCTGGCGGCCAGCCAGCCGGCAGCAATGGCGGTCATCTCCTTCTTCTGGTCCGACGTCAGCCCATCCCAGAGAGCTTTGGCGGTGGAGGGATCCAAGGTGGGAGCGGTGCAGAGAGGGATCGGAGGTGGATGACTGCGGCTATGGCCGGGGCAGCGGTTTAAATAGCAATGGTGGGCGGTATGGGATGGATGGGTGGCGTCGGAGGAGATGCCTCGGTAACCGTGTGCAATCAATGTGGACGGCAGACGGACGGACGGGCCACCTTCGTGTCGTTTGTGAAGGAAATATGCCCTAGAGGCAATAATAAAGTTGTTATTTTATATTTCCTTATTCATGATAAAGGTTTATTATTCATGCTAGAATTGTATTGATCGGAAACTTAAATACATGTGTGAATACATAAACAAATACCGTGTCTCTAGTATGCTTCTACTAGACTAGCTCGTTGATCAAAGATGGTTAAGGTTTCCTAACCATAGACATGTGTTGTCATTTGATAACGGGATCACATCATTAGGAGAATGATGTGATGGACAAGACCCAACCGTTAGCATAGCATATGATCGTTCAGTTTATTGCTACTGCTTTCTTAATGTCAAATACATGTTCTTTCGACCATGAGATCATGCAACTCCCCGGATACCGGAGGAATACCTTGTGTGCTATCAAATGTCACAATGTAACTGGGTGATCATAAAGATGCTCTACAGGTATCTCCGAAGGTGTCTGTTGAGTTGGTGTGAATCGAGATTGGGATTTGTCACTCCGTGTATCGACGAGGTATCTCTGGGCCCTCTCGGTAATACACATCACAAGAAGCTTGCAAGCAAAGTGACTATGGAGTTAGTTGCAAGATGATGTATTACGAAACGAGTAAAGAGAATTGCCGGTAACGAGACTGAACTAGGTATAGAGATACCGACGATCGAATCTCGGGCAAGTAACATACCGACAGACAAAGGGAATTACGTATGTTGTCATAAAGGTTCAACCGATAAAAGATCTTCATGGAATATGTAGAAATCAATATGGGCATCCAGGTCCTGCTATTGGTTATTGACCGAAGAGGTGTCTCGGTCATGACAACATAATTCCCGAACCCGTAGGGTCGCACGCTTAACGTTCGTTGACACTAGAGTAGTATTGGGATATTTGATGAGTGGTAACCAAATATTGTTCGGAGTCCCGAATGAGATCCCGGATGTCACGAGGAGTCTCGGAATGATCGAGAGGTAAAGATTTATATATGGGAAGTCATATTTTGGGTTCCGGAAAAATGTGCAGTTTTTTCGGTATTGTACCGGGAAGCTTCCAGAAGGTTCCGGAGGATTCCGGAGGGGTCCGGAAGTCCACAAGTGGGTTCACCACGACCCAAGGGCTAGTATGGGCTGTGGAGAGGTGCCCTAGCCTTATTGGGCTAGGCGCACCAAATTCTCAAAAGCCCATGTGGCTAGGGAAGACAAGGGAAGGTAAAAAAGGAAGGAGTCCTAGTAGGAATAGGATTGGACTTGGAGTCCAAGTCCTCTCCCCCTTAGCTGCGCCCTAGGGCTTGGAGGGACTGTTTCCCACGCCCCTCCACCTATATATAGAGGGGAGGGGGCGCCCCAAGAGGACACACCAAGCCATTGGTGCCCCTCTCTCTCCCGTTACTCCGTAGTTCTACCGCCTCGTCCAGGCGACGCTTAGCGAAGCGTTGTCGATGCTCCACCACCGCCATCACCACCATACCGTCGTGTTGGTTGTGATCCCATCTACTTCTCCTCTCCCGCTTGCTGGATGAAGAAGGAGGAGACGTCATCGAGCCGCACATGTGCTAAACTCGAAGGTGTCGTCCGTTCGGCACTAGATCGGTTGGATCGTGATCGGATCGCGAAGAGTACGACTACATCAACCGCGTGATAAACGCTTCCACTTAGCGATCTACAAGGGTATGTAGATGCTCTCCCCCTCTCGTTGCTATGCATCTCCATGGATAGATCTTGCGTGTGCGTAGAAATTTTTTTGTTTTCCATGCAACGTTTCCCAACAGTTTGAACGCACGGCAGTCGCCTGCACCCGCTTCAATGCCGGTGCCAGTGAGCGGTCGCGTCCGCTCTGGTCGGGCATGAATGCGGACGCTGACGCTCTGGAGCGGCGTTGACCAAAAACACGCTGGAGGGGTGGGGTTTTTGGTGGGCTAGGGCGGTCAGAAGTGGCCTTGGGAGCGGTCCGGACTCCCGCAAAGCCCCCCTCCCCCACGTTTGTCTTCGGTTTGCGGAAGAATCGCATCCGGACCGCACCGCGAACCGATACAGACCCGCATTGGATGGCTTCTGCTGTCCGAACAGCGTGGTCCGGTCGCATGCGGGAGGTTTGCGGCTCGGCGTTGGAAATGCCCTTACAGTTGCAAAGGTGCCAAAAAATAGCAGACTGTGCGACTTAATTTATTAATTTACAATCGGTTTGAAGATACTAAAACAAACACCACTAACAAATAGACATCGCAAAAAAATAGAGATCTCATGGTTGTGTGCATCACGCGATAGGAAGGCCGAGTGTTTTAACCTCCTTCTCAAAAAGGAAAGCAAATAAACATCATAAAGATAGACCACATAAAACCTATAGTTGCATCAAAGATCGTTAAAGTTGACAACTCTACATCGCAAATAAATTGTCATATCTAACTCATCCTTTCACTAGTAGAAAAAGGCCCATTTGTCCCAGTTCATAAGGCACATTTGTCCCGGTTCGGGAACCGGGACTAAAGCCCAACACCTTTAGTCCCGGTTCTTATATGAACCGGGACAGATGGGGCTCCACGTGGCCGCTGCGGCGAGCCCAGAGAGGAGGGCCTTTAGTCCCGGTTGGTAACACCAACCGGGACCAAAGATCATCCACGTGTCAGCAGCTCAGGAGCTGGGGTTTTTGTTTTTTTTTTTGAAAGGGGGGGAAGGGGTTTAGGGGTTTTGTAGGGTTAATTTAGGGGTTTCATATATTGTGTTAGCTAGCTAATAGAGAGAAGTGTCCTCTCTTATCTCCGTGCTTGGTCGACGCTACGTACTATACGTATAGAGAGGACTCGACACGCTAGCTAGTAAGCAAAAGAAGGAAACCATTAAGTACACAAGATCGTCATGAACATATACAGAGAGAAGTGATCGACCTCCTCCTTCTCCGAGAGATTGGTCGAACAACAAGTTTTCGTATATCTATCCGACGCTACTAGCTACATATATACAATATAAGATCCCTAACATCTGATGTCAAGTTCCACATGGTATTCTCCGGCTGGATTGATGACGTGGTCAATAAAGAATCCAGCCAATTCCTCTTGAATTGCCTTTAAGCGATCTTGTGGTAGGAGTTCATCCCGCATCTGCCAAATCTAATTTGAAGAAGGGGGTCAATACATATATATGAATGAAACTCAACACAAATGATGGTAATAAAATAAAATTGTGAATATTATTGCTTACGCACTTCATATTGTTTTTCAGAGTAGCCCCGCTTAGAGGTCGTTGCGTTGTAGATGTACTCGCAAACGTAGTATCCACAAAAATTATTCCCGCCTTCCTGCCACAACCACTTTACGAGAAATAGAGGTCAATCAAACTGATAATCAAGCATTATAAATGGTATTGATGATACTAGCTAGAATCAATGGGAGATGCGCGGAACTAGCTAGTAGTACTTACTTTCGGGTGTGTAAATCGCAGATCCCCCGGCAGTCCCGGAACTTCTGCGGTGAACACTTTCCAAACCCTGCGAGACAAAGAAAATAATTATTTGATATCAGGAAATGAACAAAGTTGCCGATATGGTGCGATAATGATCGATTGAACTTACTTCTGGAGCATTTCAGTCATGGCCGCATACTCCTTGGGATCTTTTCGTCTTGAGTCTAAGACGGTTACGAGTCCCTGCTCAAGCTTAATCTCTAGGAGAATAAAGTGGAAGCTGCGCACGCATGCATAACTCATCAATTACATTACTATAACCTCGAGTAATAATGGAAACCGAATATGCAGAAGACAGTAACACTCACTTGAAGTTGTAAGGAAAGAGTATTTTATCTTTGTTTTGATTTTTAAGCAACGATTGTAGCAAGTTGGCCTCGGTTTCTTTCGGATTATATGTAACCGTCCATTCATCTATGAGATTTGTGTTAATGAACCCAATATCATAGATTTGTGCATTTCTGCATTCGACGATCTTCAATCTGCATAATATAGTGAGGATAATTATATATACATGCAATGAAAGAGCTGAGCTATATATAGAGACTTAATTACAGAAGTATAGTACTTACAGACAGTAGCAAGTGATGATTATTTTATCGAGGTCCTTTTGATTGAAAAACTGGAAAAACTCCTCAAATGGAACAGACAACAGATCAATTCCAACGAGGTCGTGCTCCTCTTTAACTCTCAGCGTCAAAATATCCTTCCCAGACTTGCAGGTGTCCATGTACCACTTATGGAATCTTCGCATCATCGTTGTTAGAGGAGGATCACCAGGTCTGACGAGAGGCTTCCCGTACTGGTATTTGTGTTCGTCCACCTCCATTGTATCAAAATGTGCATCGTCGGGCAGGTAATCACCAGGATTGGTACCGGGCAGCATCCCCGGCAGATTTGCGACGATATCGCTAGACACCTTGAGCGGGGGGCACGATTGGTTTGCCTGTTCGCCGAGCTGGGAAATTTTGTTCCCACTTCTTCGTTCTTGTAACCTTTTGTCAGTTGAAGTAGTTCCCGACCGGCGCGCTCCTTTCACTGCCTTTTTAAGAGCGCGGACATGGTTGTCATCCGGCGGAGGCGGTGGTGGTCGCTTCAGGTTCTTCACAGTGCGCTTCAATTTCACCGGATCCATCTTCTCCTCCGGAGGTGGATTTTTCTTTGCAAAAAAGTCCCTCACTTGGGCTTTACAGATCTCCGCGTTTTCCTTGTCGGTCATCTCGTATGGTAACTTCTCTAGAGGCGTGAGAGTCG
Source organism: Thinopyrum elongatum (assembly GCA_011799875.1). NCBI lineage: Eukaryota > Viridiplantae > Streptophyta > Magnoliopsida > Poales > Poaceae > Thinopyrum > Thinopyrum elongatum. Next base: position 210,979,469 of record CM022303.1, read on the forward strand.
GACCGAATCTGTATTGCCTCCCGCCTCTGGCTGTACTGCTAGACGCCGGAGCAGTCGGAGTGGCTGCGGCTGTCTTCCTTCGTTGCTTACGAGGCGGAGAAGGAGGCGGAGTGCTACGACGCGCCGGAGCAGCCGGAGCGGCGGCGGCTGTCTTCCGCTGTTGCTGACGAGGCGGAGAAGGAGGCGGGCTGCTCGGACGCGCCGGCGCAGGCGGAGAAGGAGGCGGAGTGCCCTGATCACTCGCCAGAGGAGGAGGCGGAGGAGGAGGCGGAGTGCCCTGACTCGCCCGAGGAGGAGGCAGAGGAGGAGGCGGAGGCGTCCAGTTCGGAAGGTTGATGAGCTCCTTCCGCCATAGACATGGAGTCTTTAGAGCAAGACCCAGCTGAGTCTCCCCTTCACCGGTAGGGTGGTCAAGCTGGAGCTCCTCAAATCCCTCCATTATTTCATCGATCATCACAACAGCATAGCCTTGTGGAATCGGAAGGCAGTGAAAAGTTGCGCCGGGTCCAGAAGGTGCAACAGAGCCGACAGCCGCCTTGACTTTGAGGTGCTGCCATTGCGCCATAAGGTGGCAATCTTGAGCCTCCGTGATAGCATCCACGGGGTAGCTGGGAGCCGTGAAGTCAGGCTGCTGAAGGACCTCGGTGGAAGCCACGCTGCTTCTCCGCTGAGATGGAGGGGTAGCTTCTGGGGTAGCTCCGGCAGGTCGCTGGCTCTGAACTAGTAGTGCTTGTTCCTCTAGCGCTCGTACCCTTGCATTCAGCGACTGCAGTTCCGTCTGCTCCACTTTCCTCCTCCTCTCCCGGGTTTTGTAACCGCCTGCGCTGGGAAACCCAACCCTCCACGCAACGGAGCCTGCCGTGCCTCGTGTTCGTCCTGGGTGCTCAGGATTCCCGAGGGCCTGTGTGAGCTCGTCGTTCTCTCTGTCGGGAACGAACGTCCCTTCCTGCGCTGCGGCGATATACTTCTGAAGCTTCTTGACGGGTATTTCAAGTTGCTCCTTCGTCCAACGGCACTTCCCAGTTTCAGGGTCCAAGGTTCCCCCAACCCCGAAGAACCAAGTCCTTCAACGGTCTGGCCAGTTCAATGTCTCTGGTTCGACCCCTTTATCAAGCAGGTCCTTCTCAGCCTTGTCCCACAACGGCCGGGCTTTGAGGTAGCCACCTGACCCCGTGCGATGGTGATACTCCTTCTTTGCAGCATTTTTCTTGTTTGTCGCTGACATCTTCTTACTCTTCTCCGATGTCTTGTGGGCCACAAATGCGGGCCAGTGATCTCTTATCTTCTCAAATCGGCCGGTGAATTCTGGAGTCTTCCCTTTGTCGACAAACGTTGATTTCAACTCATTCTTCCACCTCCTGAATAGATCTGCCATCTTCTTAAGAGCATGAGCCTTGACCAATGGCTCTATAACTGGCTTATCCGGATCCTCCTCTGGCGGTAGGGTGAAATTTGCCTTCAGCGCGGTCCAAAGATCATCTTTCTGTCTATCGTTGACAAAAGACACATGAGGGTCTTTGCTCTTAGGCTTATTCCATTGGTGGATGCTGATCGGGATCATGTCCCTAACAAGAACCCCGCACTGAGCAGAAAATGCTTCCTTGGTCCGGCTGGGTTCAATCGGTTGGCCATCGCCCTTGATTGCTGTGATCGTGAACCTTTCATCCTGGCGCAACCTTTTCTTCGGGCCTCGTCTCGTTACCGAAGTTTGGCTCGATCCGGAGGGCTAGAAAAGAAGAAAGAAGAGAGTTAATATGTGTACATACCAAAACAATTAATGCATCAATTAGCTAGTCAGCACAGGCTTAATTAATATATATACCTCGCCGGACTTTGCAACAGCTCCTTCCTCCGTTTGCTCATCGGAGCCATCATAATCATGTCCTTCCACCTCCATTGTTCGATCACCGGAGCCTGCTTCACCCTCTCCTTCCAGACCATCGGTGTCGTTGAGATACGACAAGATATCACCTCCGCCAAGGATTATGTCCCCCAACAACTGTTCTGCTTCGATGTCTCGGTGCTCCATAGTTTCTGCAAATATTACAACATGGCAATTAATATACAAACATGATAGATGGATATATTAGTGCAAACGTAGACCTAGCTAGCTCGACGCTTCTACGGTTTGGGGTGGCCTCGACAACTCTTCTACGAACCGCCTCTCTCATGAATGTCCGACGTCCGGACCGACAAGGGATTTAACAAAATGACGCCTTTCTGGATGTGCAGAAAATGGTCCATATTTTTCCTGATCTCATCTACCCTTCTATATGTCACGTTGTCTAGTGTCAAAGAATTCAAGAAAACCATGACTTCATCATTAGCCGGAAATGACAGGCGTATAATGGTACGAAGCTCTTCAAAGTTGTTTTGGAACGGAGTTCCCGATAGAATAATTTGCTTTTTGGTACAAAGTTCAGCAAGAGCCTTCCGAATATCGCTATTTGGAAGGCCTTTGCTGAAATTCGTATCAAAAGGAGAATTATTCTATCAGGAACTCCGTTCCAAAACAACTTTGAAGAGCTTCGTAGCATCATACGCCTGTTACTTCCGACTAATGATGAAGCCATGGATTTCTTCAATACTTTGACAGACAGCGTGACATATAGAAGAATATATATATAGATGAGATCAGAAAAAAAATTGGATCAACTTGTGCACATCCATAATGGGGGCATTCTTGATAAATCTATATATGTCAAAATTCAAACTTTGACATATGATCAAATGTTGCATATGTCAAAATTCAAACTTTGACATATGATCAAACTTTGACATATGATCAAATGTTGCATATGTCAAAATTCAAACTTTGACATATGATCAAACTTTGATATATGTCCACCGCGATATAAAATAATACATAGACTTGTTCGGGCGAGAGGGGGTTGATCGACGTCCCCCCTCATGTCGAAGTTACCGGAGTTATCTTCTAGTGGTTTGGGTGGCCTCGAGAGTTTGTCGAGTAGGGGCGGGAGGGGGTAGGAGATCGACAACGCTTTTTTATATATGTCCACCGCGATATAAAATAATACATAGACTTGTTCGGGAGAGAGGGGGTTGATCGACGTCCCCCCTCATGTCGAAGTGAATGAACAACTCTGAATTTTTTTACATGTACTCCTACAACATGAAAATTTCTAAGTAATTGCCAAACTGTTTGCTAAACTTTTATGCTTCATTTATATGAAGATCAATTGTCCAATATAACTATGTTCGCGATATGAGGCATTGGACATTATCTAGATCACATGCCTCAAAATCAAAGGAAAAACTCCTCTCATAACTATCCGTGGTGCCCAACAATATGAAATCATTCACAAATATTGATGTTGGACTCGACTAAATATGCACTTCATAGTCCAATCAAGTATATAAGTCCGCGGTGATCAAACACATATAAGTTACAAAAATTTCTATGCTCACAAAAATATAAGCCCGAGGGAAATTGAAGTTATCGGGGTTATGTTTATACAACAAATGGACAACTCATCTCATTTCATCTCATCTGAAAAAACATAGCACATCTAAAAAAATACATACATACATGGAAAAAAATTGCTATGAACAAAAAAAACATCATATATGAACATTTTCTATATCCATCCATACATACATACATAGTTATATTGGACATTTGAGCAGTGGCAGAGCAAGGCCGAGCTCGGGGGAGCACGCGGCGAAGTTATCGGGGAGGGGGTATATCGACCCCCCCCCACACTCATGTCGAAGTTATCGGGGAGGGGGTATATCGACCCCCTCCCTCATGTCGAAGTTATCGGGGAGGGGGTATATCGACCCCCCCCCCCTCATGTCGAAGTTATCGGGGAGGGGGTATATCGACCCCCCCCCCCTCATGTCAAAGTTATCGGGGAGGGGGTATATCGAAAACCGAGAAGCCGCGCCGGGGCCTAGGGGGCGGGGCGGGTGTCGAAGATTTATCGGGGAATGTGGATGGGTGCGACGCCCACACGGGCCCTCGGCTCAGTGTCATGTCATTCACTAGCATACGCGACACATGGACAGTGCGCGGTGAAACACTGTGTAAGAAAGTCTGTTATATGTTCATTAAATGATATATAGTATATATGAACGAAAGCGTAGTTTACAGTTCATATATATGATGTAGGGCTAGAGTTGTTCAGATCGTGACACTCCCTGACTACTATAACTGAATTAATTTTTTTGTTAAAATACTACCCGCATTCATAGAAGCAAAACATGGCGCTTATCCACATATGATTTAATCACATGATGAATCATCTCATACATATAGGCACATACATAATATTACATTATATATATATGAACAAAAAATTAATCTAATAAAAATGAAAAAAAACAGAGACGGGCGGCGCGGCGGCTCACAGCGGGGGCGGCTAGCGACGGCGACGACGACGACGACGGCGACGCGGGGGCGGGCCGGGGGCAGGGGCTTGGGCGCGGGGCAGCGGCCGCGCGGCGACGGCTGTGGTCGGGGGCAGGGGCGCTTGGCGACGACGACGAGGTGCGGGGAGCGGCTGCGACGCGTCGGGGCTCGGGGCAGGGCGGCGCGGCGACGACGTCGGAGGCAGGGGCGACGACAGCGACGGCGACGAGGAGCAGCGCTGGGGCTCTCGGGCACGAACTTGCGATGGAAATCTGAAAATTTCCTAAGTGCTGGCTTATATAGCAAAGGCTTTGGTCCCGGTTAGCGGCACCAACCGGACCAATGCCCCCCTTTAGTCCGGTTGGTGCCACCACCCGGGACGCAAAGGTCTTTTTTTCAGCACCCAATGGGCGGGAAGCAGGGACCTTTGGTCCCGGTTGTGGCACCACCGGGACTAGGGCGTGCATTGGTCCCGGTTTGGTGTGCCACGAACCGGTACAAGCACCCCTTTAGTCCCGGTTGGTGCCACCAACCGGGACAAAAAGCCTTGTGCTGCCCGGTCACGGCCAAAAGTTTAGTCCCACCTCGCTAGTTGAGAGAGCTCGAGAGTGGTTTATAAGCGCGCTTGCGCCCACTCTCTCGAGCTCCTCTCAACTGCAGGCTTTTCGGGCCTAAACTCGCACTATGTGCCTTGGCCTACTGGCCTGCTGCGGTCCTGAATCCTGGCCCATGGTTGGGTTTCTAGTCGTTTCGGCCGTGGTGGGCCCAGTAGGCGACACTTTTTTTATTTTTATTTTCTTTTCTTTGTTGCTTTATTTATTTTAATTTGTGTTCTACTTACAACAAAATAATCTACTGTTGCTATTTTTATTTACTTTTATTAAATTTTATTTTATTTTATTTTGTTTCTCCTTATTTATTAAGTTTATTTTGTTTCTACTTATTTATTTTATTTTATTTTTTGCTTTTTTTATTTATTTTATGAAAATTATTTTTCTTTAATGTTTTGAAGAGAAATACTTTGATATTTTAGTTGCATAAATTTTATATAATTTTAGTTTCAATAATACAAGAAGTTTTAAAAAGTTTTTTTTAGTTGATTCCTTTAGCTATTAGTTTCATTAAAGTTTTTTTCTAGTTTATTTTTTTTCTATTGAGTTTCATCAATTTTCTAGTTCATTCTTTTAAGTTTATTATTTTGGCTATTTGAGTTTCATAAAAGTTATGAGGAGGGTTACGCAAAAACTGGATGCACTTCGTGTAAAATGGACACTCCTTTCGAAGTATCAGGGTTTCGGACGAAAACTCATCTGTTACAAAGGGATTTTATTTTTTTTGAACTTATTTGAACTCTAGATTTTTTGTGTGCTCAAAATGAACCATTCAAAGCAACATCATCAATTTTCAACCTTCCTGACTTCATCTGTTTTTTTCCATGCATTTACTGATTTTTTTGAGCTAAATGACCTGAAATTGAAAAGCACTTCAAATGAACTCTAAAGAGGTTGAAAATGAGCATGATACATCATTTTCACCCACATAGCATGGCTAAAAAGTTGAGAGGGTTACGGCAAAGCTGGATGCACTTCGTGTACAAATGGACAATCCCTTTCGAATATCGGGGTTTTCGGACTAAACTCATCTGTTACAAGGGATTTCATTTTTTGAACTTATTTGAACTCCCACTTTTTGTGTGCTCAAAATGAACCATTTAAAGCAACTCATCAATTTTCAAACCCTTTCCTGGTTCATCTGTTATTTTTCATGCATTTACTGATTTTTTTTGAGCTAACTGACCACTAAAATTGAAAAACACTTCAATGAAAACTCTGAAGAGGGGTTGAAAATTGGCATGAATATCATCCATTTTTCACCCACCTAGCCTGTGCTAGAAAAAAGTGAGAGGGTTTACGGCAAAAACTGGATGCCTTCGTGTAACAAAATGGACATCTCTTTCGAAGTATCAGGGTTTCGGACAAAACTCACCTGTATAAAGGTTTTCATTTTTGAACTATTTTGAACTCCAGATTTTTTGTGTGCTCAAAATGAACCATTCAAAGCCACATCAATCAATTTTCAACCCTTTCTGACTTCATCTGTCTTCACTTTTTCTTCGCTTGTGTGTCCTTTGCTTATGCGCCGTAACCATGATATTCTTCATCGCTTAACAGGGTGCTTGGGTCAGCCTGACTTTGAAGGAGAAATTTCATGAACTTTTCATAATCTTCAGACATGTCTGTCCTTACCCTCCACTCCCACGTGTTCTCTTTTCCCTGAAGAACTATGTGGCGCTTTGGACTCATCGTATGATTATTCGCTTCCTTATCTTTTTCTTCTTCCGGTTGGTAGACATGTTCCTTCACATAGAAACTTGCGCCACATCATTGGCTAGGACAATGGTTCGCTGTGTACCCAAGATTGTTTCAGATCCACTGTTGTCATTCCGTAATGTGGGCTCTACCTGTACCCCGCTCCTGACAGATTGACCCATTTTCCTTAAACAAAGGGACCTTAAAATCATGTCCGTAGTCAAGTCCATATGTCCACTATTTAACCATATATAGTGTCCTTTCCCTCTGGGTTGCGCATCAAAGCGGACACCACTATTTTGTGTTAGTGCTCTTTTGATCGTGGCGATCGTGTAAAGGTATTCCCATTTATCTCGTATCCTTGTAAGTCATACAGTCGAAGATGGTCCCCTGGACAACGATTACAGCTCAACAGAAACAGTTGTTGTCACCTCGAGATGTGTTTCCACCAACTGCCGGATATCCGGAGTGTTTCACATGTAATCCAGTCGTCACACTGCTCCGGGTGTTTGGAGCGCAGAATGTTCTTGTGTCATCGACATACGGGGTCACCAAGGTAGACTTCTGTAGAACTGTGTAGTGTGCTTGATACCAAGAATGCCCGTCCCTGCATATTATAGAGTCCCCTCCTAGCGTGCCTTTTCCAGTCAGTCTCCCCTCTTAACCGCGATTGAGGGAACCAATCTTCTTAGGTCAGGAATGAAGTCAACACAAAACCCAATGACATCCTCTGTTTGATGGCCCATGGAGATGCTTCCTTCTGGCCTAGCGCGTTTACGGACATATTCTTTAGGACTCCCTGAACCTCTCAAAGGAACATATTGTGTAGAAATACGGGGCCCAGAACGACAATCTCGTCACTAGATGAACTAGGACGTGCATCTTGATATTGAAGAAGGATGGTGGGAACACAGCTCGAACTGACAAGACATTGCGCCACATCACTCCTTAGCCTTGGTATGATTTCTGGATCGAGTCACCTCTGAGAGATTGCATTGAGAATGCACATAGCTTCACATGGCTAATCGAACGTTTTCCGGTAGAAGCCCCCCTCAATGCCCCGGAAGCAGTTGCGTCATAATCACGTGGCATTCATGAGACTTTAGGTTCTGAAATTTTTCTCTGCCTATTTATATTTCCTTATATTCGACGAGAAGCCGACGGGACCTTCATACTGAGGCAGTGCATTCAAAGAATTTCCTTCTCTTCTTTGGTAAGAGCGTAGCTGGCAGGACCTTCATACTGCTTTGGAGGCATGCCGTCTTTTTCGTGCCAACGTTGCAGGTCCTCCCGTGCTTCCGGTGTATCTTTTGTCTTTCCATACACGCCCAAGAAGCCTAGCAGGTTCACGCAAAGGTTCTTTGTCACGTGCATCACGTCGATTGAAGAGCGGACCTCTAGGTCTTTCCAGTAGGGTAGGTCCCAAAATATAGATTTCTTCTTCCACATGGGAGCACGTCCCTCAGCGTCATTCGGAACAGATAGTCCGCCGGGACCCTTTCCAAAGATTACGTGTAAATCATTGACCATAGCAAGTACGTGATCACCGGTACGCATGGCGGGCTTCTTCCGGTGATCTGCCTCGCCTTTGAAATGCTTGCCTTTCTTTCGACATTGATGGTTGGTCGGAAGAAATTGACGATGCCCCAGGTACACATTCTTCCTGCATTTGTCCAGGTATATACTTTCGGTGTCAGCTAAACAGTGCGTGCATGCGTGGTATCCCTTGTTTGTCTGTCCTGAAAGGTTACTAAGAGCAGGCCAATCATTGATGGTTACAAACAGCAACGCATGCAGGTCAAATTCCTCCTGTCTGTGCTCATCCCACACACGTACACCGTTTCCATTCCACAGCTGTAAAAGTTCTTCAACTAATGGCCTTAGGTACACATCAATGTCGTTGCCGGGTTGCTTAGGGTCTTGGATGAGTACTGGCATCATAATGAACTTCCGCTTCATGCACAGCCAAGGAGGAAGGTTATAGATACATAGAGTCACGGGCCAGGTGTTGTGATTGCTGCTCTGCTCCCCGAAAGGATTAATGCCATCCGCGCTTAAACCAAACCATACGTTCCTTGGGTCACCTGCAAACTCAGTCTGGTACTTTCTCTCGATTTTTCTCCACTGCGACCCGTCAGCGGGTGCTCTCAACTTCATGTCTTTCTTACGGTCCTCTCTGTGCCATCGCATCAACTTGGCATGCTCTTTGTTTTTGAACACACGTTTCAACCGTGGTATTATAGGAGCATACCACATCACCTTGGCAGGAACCCTCTTCCTAGGGGGCTCGCCGTCAACATCACCAGGGTCATCTCGTCTGATCTTATACCGCAATGCACCGCATACCGGGCATGCGTTCAAATCCTCGTACGCACCGCGGTACAGGATGCAGTCATTAGGGCATGCATGTATCTTCTGCACCTCCAATCCTAGAGAGCATACGACCTTCTTTGCTGCGTACGTACTGTCGGGCAATTCGTTATCCTTTGGAAGCTTCTTCTTCAATATTTTCAGTAGCTTCTCAAATCCTTTGTCAGGCACAGCATTCTCTGCCTTCCACTGCAGCAATTCCAGTACGGTACCGAGCTTTGTGTTGCCATCTTCGCAATTGGGGTATAACCCTTTTTGGTGATCCTCTAACATGCGATCGAATTTCAGCTTCTCCTTTTCACTTTCGCACTGTCTCCTTGCATCAACAATGACCCGGTGGAGATCATCATCGGGCACATCGTCTGGTTCCTCTTGATCTTCAGCTTCCCCCGTTGCAGCATCATCGTATTCAGGGGGCACATAGTTGTCATCGTCCTCTTCTTCTTCGCTGTCTTCCATCATAACCCCTATTTCTCCGTGCTTGGTCCAAACATTATAGTGTGGCATGAAACCCTTATAAAGCAGGTGGGTGTGAAGGATTTTCCGGTCAGAGTAAGACTTCGTATTCCCACATATAGGGCATGGACAACACATAAAACCATTCTGCTTGTTTGCCTCAGCCACTTCGAGAAAATTATGCACGCCCTTAATATACTCGGAGGTGCGTCTGTCACCGTACATCCATTGCCGGTTCATCTACGTGCATTATATATAATTAAGTGTGTCAAAAACCATTACAAAACATCATGAACAGATAAGTGACCAAATTAATAGAAGTTCATCATCACATTAAAACCAAAGTACATACATAGTTCTCATTGAACAACATATAGCTCTTCAGAGCATCTAATTAAACCATACATTATTGAAACTATGTAAAACATTTCAATGCAACAACAAATGCGATCATAATCGCAACCAAGGTAACAATTGATCCAACGGCATAATGATACCAAGCCTCGGTATGAATGGCATATTTTCTATACTTTCTAATCTTGAAGCGCATTGCATCCATCTTGATCTTGTGATCATCGACGACATCCGCAACATGCAACTCCAATATCATCTTCTCCTCCTCAAATTTTTTCAATTTTTCCTTCAAGTAATTGTTTTCTTCTTCAACTAAATTTAACCTCTCGACAATAGGGTCGGTTGGAATTTCCGGTTCACATACCTCCTAGATAAAAAAAATCTATGTCACGTTGGTCGGCATAATTGTCATAAACAACAAATGAACCAAATAGTTATAAAATATAATATATACCACATCCGAATCATAGACAGGACGAGGGCCGACGGGGGCGGATACCAAAACCATCGCACTATATAATAACAAATAATAATAAAAGTAAGAAAATTATACAAGTATCTATGTAAATCATACAAGTAAGAATTTTTTTCTTTTAGAAAGAAGATAAGAACAAGAGGCTCACCACGGTTATGCCGGCGACGAGATCGGTGCGGGCAATCGACGGCGGTGAAGACGGGGACGGGACGTGACGGACCGCTAAACCTAGACAAATCTTGAGGAAAATGGAGCTTGAAGGTCGAGTTTGGAGAGGAGAAAGCTTAAGTAGTGTTGCTCGGGCATTTCATCGAACACCTCATGTGCATAGGAGGTGAGCTAGAGCACCACAAACACCTCCCCTCGCCGGCCAGAAAAAACAGAGTAGTGGAGTGCTCTGCTCGCGGGCGAGGGGTATATATAGGCATAACATTGGTCCCGGTTCGTGGTTGGAACCGGGACCAAAGGGTGGCCTTTGGTCCCGGTTCCAACCACGAACCGGGACCAATGGATGTGGGCCAGGAGCGAGGCCCATTGGTCCCGGTTCGTGTCTGGAACCGGGACCAAAGGGTCCAGACGAACCGGGACCAATGCCCCACGAGCCCCAGCCGGCCCCCTGGACGAACGAACCGGGACGTATGCCCCCATGTGTCCCGGTTCTTGACTGAACCGGGACTAATGGGCTGGGCTGGCCTGGACCAAAGCCCTGTTTTCTACCAGTGTTTTACATCTCAACGTTCCTACTAGCCGTCGGTGAAGAAACAAACAACACAAAACCAAATTTGCACAACCTAGACTAATTGTTGATAGCTTACCAAGCTGACCACTTGGTTAGACTAAAATAAATAAATTTGAGTGGTACTTTGTTTTTTTTTTTTTTTTTTGAGGAAAGAGTGGTACTTGGTTAGACTAATTGAAAAGTGTAAAGAGCCTACAGCATTGAATACATTATGACCGATCTGGGCGGAGCCCAATAGGCCCACCCTGATGCACAGGCATCAGGGTCGAATTTATTTTTCAGTAGTACCTGCCGTCTAAAAGGCCCATGGGCATCAGGGAAGGACGAGGCGAGTGCATCAGGGTCAGCCAGGCCACTTGAATGGGCTTCAGGCACATGTGACGTTAGGCCACTTCTTGCGTTTTAGCGATCGATTTGACCGATCAATCGATCAATCTCCTCTAAAAAAAGATCAATCGATCGATCTGCTCAGCTACGGACCTCGTGTAGATGCGTACGCATCGTAGAATCGTACGGCGTAGGTTGTTCCCTGCCCAGCCGACTCCTCGCTCGGTCGCGCCCAGGCGGCTGCCAGATCGACGGCGACGACGGGGATATGCCCGACGCCGGCTAGCACGGCAGCACCCAAGCCCTGACCCCCACTCAGGCACGGCAGCACCCAAGCCCTGATCCCCACTCGGGCACGGCAACACCCAAGCACACGGATCTTTCAGCGACTGATTACCACGACGATGCCGGCGGCCCAGGCAGGCACACCACACGCGGTAAACAGTCGACTATAATTGATCCTAATTTTTCCTCGGTAGTCTGTGTTTGTTTTTTATAAATATATTTGTAAATTGCAGCAGTTATTCGGTATGAACTATGAACCCGCTTTATTATGTACAGTATGAAGTTGTAACTAGTAGAGTAAATCCCTGATTAGTGTATACTCCAGAAAGTGATAATACAAGATAGAAGACATGAATTGGGAATGGGGGATTCAATATTATCGAGGCAAAATGAAGTTGATAGAACATTATCATTCTAATTTGAAAGATCTGGTAAGAAGAAAGTACTTGGTTAATAGACATTGTCAGCCAAGAGACATCAATTTCCCATATTTAGTTTTTTAGAAAGGCTCTTAAGTACTTTCGTTCATTTTATTATGTTTTACTTGAAAGTTTAATTCTACCTTTTTATCTTGTATGGTAAGAAACCTTGATGTCTGATGATATATTTTGGAGTTTGGAAACCCAAGACATACTTTTGAAGAAATTTTGTTCTTTGATTCATCATTATGTAACCATTTTAACCGGTGAATTTTTTATATATACATCGCCTTCTATTATGTCTGATAATATGTTCTAGAAGTTATGGAATACACCTCTATTCAATATACTATTGCTTGAAAAATTTACCTCATGTTAAAGGGGTGCATCAGGGTGGCATTAGCTCCAGCTCCGCCCCTCACACACCCTAAGTGAAGCATCATCTATTAGATCACACATTCTTTGTAGAACGGAGGCGCTTGCTTGACCTTAAACTAAGGCCCTTAACAGTTTAGAACTATAAGTTCAAAAAAAAGGATCGATACAAAGTCATAAATGATCGAACATAGTGAGCCTATGAGAAAATGTGAAGGAGACCACAATGATCCTATTGTTCTCCCATGGACAACTAACCGTAGCCCACCTAGACGCACGGCTGGCTCCCCTAGCCGTTGTTGGTCTGCGATGAGGTGGCCCGTAGGACATAACATCTGTGGAGTGCATGTTATTGATAAGTCGATCCAGTCTAGGCCGATCTGTTGTCGTCCCAGCAGTCTTTAGAGCCGCAGAAGCATGACAATTTTATACAAAGGTCAATCGGATGTTTGAAAACGCACCCTCCATAAGCGCTTTGTTACGAGTTGTCCATAACACCCAAGCTAGAGCCGCAAAGTCAGACCAAGGTAAACGTCTATCGCTGCCTAAGGTTCCTGGATAAGTTAATGGAAATGGCAAACTCTGCCGGATTCAAGGAGCACCCCGTGGCCTCAATAATAACACTCCAAACGAATCTTGCAACGATACAACGGAAGATGATATGTTCACATTTTTTGTCCTCTGTACACCATACAAATTTTCCATCTCCCGAGCCATGTCTTGTGAGAACTTGATCCCCACTATGGATTCGGTTCATCGCCAGTTCGCCACTTGCCATAAAATATCTTAATTTTCGCAAGGATCTGAGCTTTCCATATACCTATCACCTCGCATCGGTGCGCAATTTTAAAATTTTCTTTGTATAAGGATCCCGTGGAAAACACTCCAGAGGGTTCAGCTTCCAGGAAGGTAAATCCCTCCCCAATGGCGACCTCATATTGGTTACCTCACTTTCAAGATGATGTCATTCATCTGTCTCGGGTTAGCCAAGTGAATGCCTATAAAACTCGGAATCCACCGATTATCCGCCCAAAGATCCGTCACTAAGGCGTCAGGGTTGCCCAAGATGGCAAACGGGCACGGGTATCGATCGCAGAGTGGCTCATCACTGATCCACCGATCCAGCCAAAATTAGGCCAATTGCCCATTAAGCACCGTGAATTTCGTCCCCAGCCTAAGGAGAAGTTGAACTTTCCCCACTTCCTTCACAAACTGTGTTATTTTGATGTTCAAGTTAATCTCAAGCCTGCCTAAAGATCTGTTGCCAAAGTCCTCCCCCCCCCCCCCCCCCCCGGCCTGACAGGATTTTCCATGCCCACTTAACAATTAAGCACCAATTCATTATCTTAGTAATGATCAACCCAAGACCATTGACCTCTTTGGGGGGAGCAAATGGTAGGTCAGTTAACCATGTGGTACTTTTATACCCATCTCCTCCCAGAAGAAACGGGATGACACTTTGTCTAACTTTTCATGAACCCCATCTTCCAAGAGGTAAAAGCCCATTACGTACATAGATACGTTGGTGAGGCAGTGGTTAATAAGCACAAGCCTCCCTCCTGGGACGAGGAACTTGCCTTGCCATGGCTCAACCCTACCGGCCACCTTGCCCACTACTGGCTCAAAATCCACAATTCTCAAGGCACGGTTAGAGAGGGGCATACCTAGGTATGTGATGGGAATGGAGTCCATCTTATAGTTCATCATTGGTGCATCCCTGAGTTGTGATTCAAGGTCACCCCTAGTGATAATAGCCACACTCTTCTAATTTATTTGAAGTCCTAACATGGACTCGAAGCACGTGAGGAGGAACTTAAGATTAATAATCCTAGTCAGGGAGTCCCGAATGAGGATTAGTGTATCATCTGCATATTGTAGATGTGAGAGTGTTCCAAGCACCACCCTGGACGCAACTCCCTGAATATGACCCGCTTCTTTAGCACGATCAAGCATTGTTGACAAAGCATCGGAAACTACGTTGAATAGAAGGGGCGACAGTGGTTCACCCTGTCGTACCCCCCTCGCATTCCTAAACAACCGCCCAACCTCGCCTTTAATGTAACATGTTGCCAGCATATGCCATAATTTATCATGAATATTTGTGTTTTTCATTGCTACTTTGGAATATGCTACTAGTGAACATATGAGCTCCGGTCCAATTTCCTTCATAAGAAGTCTTCCAGACACTTTTATAGATGCATTTTTATTTTCAGTTATTATTTAATTCAAAAGTATATAAATACTTCCAAACACATTATTTGCTCATAACTTGTTGCAACTAGCAAGATTAGTGCGACTCTGAGTTCTTAATTTGTTTTGTAGTGTGTAACTCTGGGTTTTTTTTTGACAATGAGCATGCCTTGTCGACTTCCATTAAAGAAACCACCAATGTTTTACAAGGATAAGCAATAGGCAACAAAAATAAAAAATAGAGGGGGCCAAACAGGTGACCACATAGGGCCCTGCCGCCTCAAAAGAACTGATACTAGAAAGGGAGATATGTTTTCAAAAGCGAGACTCTAACTGAAATGTAGCATCACAACAACCAAAACCAGAGCCACAAAGGCTAGTACAAAAAGCATACAAGAAAGGCGATGAAAAAGGAGAAACAAGGAGTGTTATCTCTATGGATTAATACTTGGTTCCTCAACTAAGGGAAAAGTTACCACTTGTTGTAAACCCTCTACACTTTGAGGCCTAACAATTGTTGCCTAGTGATAGTTCATTTGACTAGTAGCATGTCGTCGAAGAGACAAGAGCACGATGACTATGGCACTCACCACTGCGTCTTGTGTGGCTCAAGGCCGAACTGCGCAGCACAGGTGCGCTGCCGCCATCGGTGACAGTGTCCTGGACTAAGGGGTACTAGCCTATATGGCCAGCAGTCCATGTGCCGGGTTTATGACCCGCCGATCACTAAAGGAATTACTATCGACGCTATGAGAGCCTCTGCATGATCAGAATGGGAACCTCTAAAGATTTGCCGTGTACTTCAAGGATTGCTCTGTAGCTGGCACGTAGATAACCGACCTTGTGTGTAACCCAGGTACCCTCGGTGCATATATAAGCCGAGGGGTTTAGTCTTTAGAGGCACGATTATCAGCCTTAGGGTTTAGAACACAATCATACGATCTCGAGGTAGATCATCGTGTACACTGTACACCATCATACCAATACAATCAAAGCAGGACGTAAGGTTTTACCTCTTCGAGAGGGGCCGAACCTGGGTAAACATCGTCTCCCTTCGTCCACTGTTACCATTGTTCCTAGACCTACAACTTGGGACTCCCTACCTGAGATCCGCCGGTTTTAGCACTGACAATCGGGGCCCATTTTTCGCCAACACCTAGTTCAAGGAGTCAATGTTGTCGTCATTGGTTCAAGCTCATGGAGGAAGCACGCACAGAGAGATGTCTGAGAAGACGTCGCGGGGGAACCCCGTGATGTTAGCGTTGTTGAGGTTGATCTCGACTACCGTCACGGGACCATAGATGGAGGTGGCGGCATCAACCATGCCTATATCTAGAGCGAGGTGTTGGTGTTGGTCATAGAACGGAGGTGTGGCACATGGTGGAGAATTGAGGAATTAGTGGGGAAGTAGAGAAGTGATGGGGGGAGACTAAGGGGTTGCACAACTTGGTGGGGGGGCATCAGGATGGCTTAGAGCATCTCCAGCCGTTCGGCCCCCCAGGACGCCGAAAAAATGCCACCTGGGGCCGAACCTGCGTTAATTTCGGCGTGGGGGCGAACGTGTTCCCAGTCGCCGGCCCCAAGTCGCCCCCAAATCGGCACAAACAGGGCACAAACTCGGCAATTTCATTCTAATTTGTACAAAAACAAAAAACATGATTTAAAAACAACTACGCGCCTAGCCCTACTATGCCGCTGCCGCCGCCGCCCGCCGTCTACATGCCGAGGAGCCTGTAGAACCGGGTACGGTGTAGTCGTCGTTGTCGTCGTCGTCGTCATCGTCGCCGCCGCCCTGCGTCCCGCGGCGGCGTACCTCGGCTCGTTCATCGCTGTCGGCGGCGTACCTCGGCTCGTTCCGCGGCGCCTCCGACAGCGACGAACGGATGCGCGCTATCTCGGCGCGCCGTTCAGCCCCGGTGGGCACCGGGGGCACCGGGACGCCGCCGGCACTCAGCCTCCACGAGCCCGGCACCCGCATGTCCGGGGGCGCCGGGTAGTCGGCCTCGTAGAGGAGGCGCGCCTCGTCCTCGCGCAGATGGCGTCGGCCGAAGCCGTTCGCCGCCGCGGCGTCGCCTGGGTACCGCTCGGCCATTGCTCGTCGGCGGGGAGTGGGAGGGAGTGGCTTCGGTGGCTAGATGGGGCGAGAGAGGGCGAGTTGTGGCGACTGTGGCATTCACCGGCGGGGAGGTCGGCTTTTTATAGCCGAAGTGGGGCGGTGAAAAGCTGCCCAACGGGTGCCGCGTGGCGGGAGCGGGCGGGACGCGCGTCGCGGCGCCTTCACTGCGCCGCCCGTGAGGCATTAATGGAAGGCTGACCGGTGTGGCAGCGCGGCAGTCTTGGCATTGATTCCCGCGGGAACCGAGGCGATGAGGACGATGAAGGCGGCGAGTCGCTGACTCGGCGGGCCCATTCCCGTTCGCGCCAAAATCAGTTTCCTCGGCGACCCCAGGCGCCCCCAGCACGCCGGGTTCGGCCTGGGTCCGCCGGCGCCAAAATCGTCCCGAGCCGCCGAAAATTTGGCTTTTGGGGGCGCGGCTGGGCCGAATTTTCGGCGCCGGCGACAAAAAAAAGGGCCTGGGGAGGGCCTGTTGGGGGCGCGGCTGGAGATGCTCTTAGGCTTAGGTTTTGGGTAGGGGGTTTTATATGAAATGGTAGGAAGCGGGCTCAACGGACCTCGTAAATTATTGACATGTAGATTTTGGGCTTGTTAATTAGTTGTGGACAATAGAGCGAGGTGAGGTATTGGTTCGTTGCGGTAATCGGTCTGTCATGGTATCTATATCTCTACCTAATATTAAAGGAAGGATTGTTTCTTCACTTTTTTCGTCATCAGTTTATTTTTTTCGTCCGTCATCTACATCGGATTTTTGTCCGTCGTTTGGACGTAGAGCGTACGAACATCATTTTTTATTTAAAAAAAGGAAGTGCTGGAGTCGAACTCCAGACCTCACATCCTACGACTATGCCGGTAGCCAGTTCGGCTAGCTCTCAACTATGACAAAAAACAGAGTTTGCGTCTTGATATACTAATAAACTTATGTAGGCTCTATCACACACATGGGCCGATGTTGGGCCTGATCTGGAGCGAAAAATAGTTACTCTAGCGGGAAGGACAAAGCTAACTGACTGGCTTACAATTGTGTTTTTTTTTTTTTTTAGGGAAGACCTTCATGGCTAGCTTTATTAATAATCAATAGGAATTACATCGTCCACTAGACTGGAAATAATACAGCCCGGAGCCTCATCCTTCCACGAGTTCGAAAACTTATTACAAAAACAAAAGCTAGCTAGCTCATGCGCTGCCTTATTACAAGATCTAAAGCAATGTTTAAACTTGACCTTCCCGATAAGTGACGCCACATCCACACAATCCGCGAATACCGCAGCAGCTGCGTCCCACCATCTGCTTTCACCTGTGCAATATTGTATCACCATGAGCGAGTCCGATTCCGCTTCCACCCTTGGAAATCCCAATGAGTTGGCAAACAGGAGTCGGCGGCAAGGGAAACCTCGCAGCTTACGATTGTGTTAGAAAAACATATACGTTTCTAAATTAATTAGTCCCACGTCGCTCTTTTACATCAAACCCCACCAAATATGTACACAGTGAGTTGTACAAGAATCAGCAAGCGGCAATCAGAAGGTCAGATGTCGATTCAAATTTATCTGCAAGGACAAGGAAGACGCGTGGCCTGCACACATTACACACAGGCAAAAAGAGCTCAGGCTGGGGGCGGTGTGTGTAAGGAGCAACTGAATCGTGGAGAAAAGAAGGAATGAGATTACAAAGAGACAAAAAGAACTCAGGCGAGATAGTTGAAAAGCAATGGTAGTGCATCAAATAAACAATACTACGGCGGTGAGCCACAATTTTGTTCTATCCCAAAACTTATAAAATGTACAAGCATGGAATTAGAGGCACACAAGTGTACTGTTGAATATGATTATTAATTATTGAAAATCTGTTTAACATCAGAATACTTGCAGATTTGGCTAATTATTGTGATTTTTATTATCATATGAAATGTTCTTTTATCTGATGAACAATAATATTGTTCCATGCCTAAAATCATAGTTTGGGAATCTATCTCTTTGCTATCTAATTTTCTCTCAGTTTTTTCCCGCTCTATTGTATGTTTTCTTCATGCACGTCATTACGTGAATGTTTAAGTTATATATTTGAGAATTTACGTAGAAACCCAGTTTTTAATGTATGAACTTTGCATACTCTACACCAGATATGAGGGAATATTTGCATTTCTAAAGGGTCAGTGCATTGTTGGAAATATTCCCATTAAAATGGTTGTCAAATTTTATTTTGTATGTATTCAATAGTGGCTTAAGCTATTTCATTAAGCTATTGTAGATGTTCCTTGGTACTCCTACAATACTCAGATGGTTTTTCGAGGTTGCTACCCGGTAGACACATTTACCTACCACCCTCGGACAAACAGAAAAGTGGAATAATGCAAATTTAAACATTTCTTACAACATGAGGTAACGTCCATCATTCCGTATCCAATCAAGACGAGCAACCCCAGCTAACATGAACCTCTTTAGAGAGTCATCGGAAGATCGCCCGGTAGAGAAAAGAGAGCCGTTCTAAGATGACGTATAACACAAAGAGACATATATGTAGTGTGGAGGATGGAGTAATTCAATAGTAAAAAAGGTTGACATTGTCGCCTGATGCACGTGATATTCAAAAAGATATGTGATATTCACAGTTGATATTGAACAATAGAATATGTATCCTAAAGATATATGTCACCCAAAATTGATATTGTGCAATAGAATATGTATGCCCCGTCGCAACGCACGGGCATTTGTGCTAGTCATCTCTAACGTGCCATATTTGGGGCCCATCAACGATGTTTTTTTATTGAAACTATGTCGTTATTATATTAACAATAATGGTAAACTTATGAAATCCTCTAGATACTGTTCAACACCCCCCCCCCCCCCCCCACCCCCCCACAACAACACACACGCGCGCGCGCGCATTTTCATTCCTAATCCACGACTGTAACTTCACAACTCAGTCCATAACATCGTTCCTGTAAGGATCTATACATAGGTGTAGCATTCTTCTTATATTTATTTATTTATCACTTACATATACTCGGCTGCCCGTATGTGCTTAGTATTACTGCTGGGTCTCCCGGCTCATTAGTGATGAGAGCAAAGAATAATTTTTTTAGAACACAGTACAGACACAGACGCTCATATATATATATGCGCATACACTCATTCCTATGAAAACACACGTAGACCTTACCCCTGTGAGCACCTCCGAGAGACTGAACCGGCGTATCATCTTGAGTTTGACGAAGTCACCACAGGCGCCTCATAGTCGACGGGAATGTCTCCTCCCACTGAAGCCGGAAATCCTGAAATAAATCAGAAATAATGCGAGCATCAAGACTCAAACCCTAATGGGTTGGAGATATCCCTATCCTCCTAACCATTCAATCACATGTTGGTTCGCAGAGCAAAGAATAGCTACGGCGTAGAGAATCTACTCCCTCGTAGAACCATGCCAACCTCTCACATGAGAATTTGGATCATCCGTTAACATAAATCATGTTTCAATGATACTTTTCTTTATCTTCATGTTTCAGCTGTGAGACTAATTACCCCGAGATGCGTCACGCCAGTGAAGGCTCGTTCCAAGTCTTTGGCCACCGGTTTTTTCTCCACTGAACTCCTTTGAAAAGTTGAGAAAATCCACGCTATGTCGCCAAATAGAGTTGGTAGATCACCGGGTGCCGGCCACCGACGAGAAAGATGAGTAGTAATGGCCGCGGCGAGGCCGGCAGGCGGCTACGGTGAACTGAGGTCACGTTGACGCCAGTGAGGCGTCCAGCAGAGCTCGAATTGGCCCAGCTGAGCCCCGCCTACGAGGACTTCCGTTCGCCGCCAGTCAAACATAGCCGAGAAGGACAAAAAGGAAGCCCAACTAACTGTGTACCAAGAAACGGCTGAGCCTACCATGGTCTCACACGTGGGGTCATGAAAAGTTCTGCCTCTTGGACCTCATGAGCCCATGGGTGACGCATGCGAATGTCAGCTTCCACTTCCAGGCATGCGTACGTAGCAAAGTATACAGAATTGTGCTTGGTCAAGATTTGAGAACTCATGAGGAAGTAGACTTCAATTCATAAACAAAGGTTTACATATGTAATGTCAATACAAACGTATTGCTGATGCCTTTGCAGCTTGTCTATGTTTTATTCAGACAGAATCCTACGTACTATATGGAGTATGTACAAAGCGCCAACCAGCGTACACGTACGCGTGGGCAAAAATCACCAACAAACCAAACAACGAATCCAATCCTACGGTCGATCACCAGAGTCTACCACCCGGGGTCGCCAAAAACACGTCGGAGCCCGAGAGGAACCGGCCGGCGTGACGGCCGAGTCGCGGCGTTGCGGCCGGCCTCGGCCATCTACGGCCGGCGGTGGATGTTTGGGCTGTTGGTGCCGCACGAGGGACCCGGCCCGCCCAGCTGCTGCATGTACAGCCGCCGGAGCGCCTGGACCACGGTCGACGCGCCGCCCGTGGCCGGCAGCGGGGTCCCTCCGGCGGCCGCCCAGTCGGCGCCGCCCAGCGGCCTTGCCTCGCCGAGCACCGCCAGCAGCATGAGCGCCGCCGCGATCACTGGCAGAGCGAGCCTCATCCTCCTCACGACGGCCATGTCGTCAACCTTAGCTTTCTTGTAACCCTCCTCCTCTTTGCAACAAGTGTGTACGACTTGGACGCTGGGTTTTGGCAATGTGTGTAGGCAACTTTGTATGCTACGAGGTATTACTAGCTATGGCCTATGGAATAGGTCGCGGGAGCCTATATATAATGCGCGCGGGGGAGAAGAGGCGATGGATCGACGGAGAGAGGCGTGGAGATTAGGGAGGGAGGAAGTTGCATGCCAGTTACGTGCGGCGACTTGGTATTTCACGTTCGCGCGCAGGTTTGAAAAGTCAGTGGACGCGTAGGCGCGCGCGACCCGTGGATCGATCGATATGGCGTCGTAGAATTCCATCAAAACGGTTCGTATACTCTTCCTCTTTACACAATAGCTAAATGCAAGTCAGCTGAATTTAGAATTAAGGTCAGTTGATTATCTATTTTAGGGGTGTGGGGGTGGTACAAGTTCACTGGAAAAAAACAGGCCATCCTCGGGGCTAAAGGGGTGGCCGGGGACGGCGGCAGTGCGGCGGGGAGGTGAGGCTGGCGCGGGAGTGCCACCGGCCACGGGCTGTGGTGGCCGGCGGTTCGGCCGGTGGTACGTTCGGCTGGGAAAAGAAGAAGGGTTGCGTACCGTTCGATTTACATCCGATGTCCCAAACGAATCGACTGAACCTAATTGTGTTTCCAGTCGACTTATCTGTAGCCACGCCCTCTACTTTAGTGACCTTGCAATGTCAGAACCATGGGAGCGCTATATCTCGCTTATATTAAGATGAATATCTCACTTATATATTCTAAAATCAACACTCACCCGCCCTGAACGGGTTTCCTCCGTCTGTACCTACTAGGCTAGCCCATTGTTGTCTTTTTTTCGCAATTTGATGGGCCGAAACGTCACTCATTTTTACTATTTTTTTTTGTTTTTTTGTTTTTTTTTTGCTTTCTCTATTTCTTTGTGGTTTTCTTTATTTTTTTGTTTTCCTTTCTTTTTTCATAGTTTTTCTTCGTTTCTTACATGGTTTTCTTTTTTTTTTCATTTTTCGTCGATGCTTTCTTGGCTTTCACTAGCTTTTTTACTGTGCTCTTTCTTCTTTTTTCTTTGTTTATTTCTTTGTTTTCGTCATTTTTCTTTGTTTTCTTCTCTATTTTCATTCTTTTGCACTGGTTTTCTTAGGTTTTATTTTTTTCTTTTGTTCCATTTGTTTCTTTTTTTGGCCTTCTTCATTTTTCATTGTTTCCCTTATTGGTTTCCATCGGTTGATGCTTTCTCTATTCTTATAAAATAGGAACATTTTTTATACACATTTAATATTTTCTCTAAATATAAGAAACTTTTTTTGTATACGTGTTGAGCATTTTTTTTAATGCATGATTAACTTTTTTTGGACACAAGTATTTTTATGTCAACTTTTTCATTCACATTCTACATTTTTGCATACATTGGAAACATTTCTTATACACACATTTAATATTTTTCAAATACATGATTAACATTTTCAATACATATTTTTGAAAGTTTACCTTTTGCATACACATTGTACATTTTTTATACACCATGAATATTATTTATATACATGTTTAATATTTTCTTAATACATCATTAACATGTTTAAACAGTTTTGTGTCCACTTTTTGTATAAACAATTGTACATTTTTTGTATCATCAGGAACATTTTTTAAATAAATTATTAACATTTCATATATTGATATGTTTTCATGTCTACTTTTTTTCATACATATTATACATTTTTTGTATACATCAGGAACTTTTTTTATACACATGTAATATTTTTAAAATACACAATTAGCATTTTTCAATTCCATATGTGAAGTGATTTTTAAATAGATATATTTAGAATATTTAGAAATATAAGCAAATGTAAAACAAAACAGTAAAGCAAAAAATGTGAGGAAGAAAGCTAAAGGCCTGTGACCCCGGCTGGGCCGGCCCATTCTAGGTGGCTACTTGTAGCTAGGCTTCCCTACGTCTCGCTACAAGCAAGACATGGGCGAGATATGGGCGCCCTTGTGTGCCCCAACGCAATAGCAAATTGCATGTGCCCACACGCACGGAAATAGGAAATCTAGCTAGATACATGGAACCGATCTCTCATTAAGACATCTCTAATCAAATATCAAATATCCGTCTGGGTCGGGTTTTTTGACCCGTCAGTGACCGGGTTGTCCGGCCGGCAAATAGAAGGGGGGGGGGGGTGGAGAGCCTGGTTGTAAGAGCATCTCCACTCGTTCGGCCCCCCAGGGGCTTGAAATAGCGTCGCCTAGGGGCGCGCCGGCGAAAAAATCGTCGTGGGGGACCGACCGCCCCAGACGCTGTTTTTTGAAAACTAAACTCGGCCGAAATTCGGCCAAATGCAACAAAAATTCAGCCAAGCTAGGCGATTTTCATTGATATCTGTACAAAAAACTGAAAACATAAATTAAAAACAACTAAATGCGACTACTAAATACCACTACTGCTAAATACTACCGCCGCTGCCTGCCCTCTACATGCCGAGCAGCCTGTACATCTTGGTGTAGTCACCGCCGTCGTCGTCGTCGTCACCGTCGTCGTCGTCGCCGTCCTGCGTGCCGCCGTCGTCCCTGCTGCACCCCTGACCAGCGTCGCCGATGCGTGGGGGGTTGGACGGCCCGGGCGCCTCCTCGTCGTTGTCGTCGGGGATGACGATGCCGCCCTCCTCGCAGCCGCGGCGCCGGGCGGCGATCTCCTCGAGGGCACGGCACTAGCGCGCCATCTCCTCGCGGACATAGTCCTCCCGCGCCCATTTGAGAGCGGTCTCGTCATCGGCTGCCATGGCCTCGTGCTCCTTCTTCACGGGGAGCAGCCCCGGCTCGGACTTTGGCCAGACGAGGCGGGAAAAGGGAGGAGAGGGGCCACGGCCGTCCTCGTTGATAACGAGGGCGCCGCCGCGGGTGCGGCGCCTGAGCGACGTCTCCTGTGGCTCCGGCTTGACGAGGCGCAGTGCCGCGAGCCGGAGGAGAGGGAGCCCGACGACGAGGAGCTCGCCGTCTCCATTCGCCGCGGCGTCCAGGAGCTGCCGCGGTGGTGAGAGAAGGAGGAGGGCGCCGGGTACTCTAGGCGCAGCGTGTTGCCGGCCTCGATTTACTCGAGGACGGCCTCGAGGGTGCGGCCGGGGACGCCCCACCATTGGCGCCGCCTGTCAGAGTTGAGGCGGCCGCGGGGCTCGACGCCGTTGGTGGAGGCGAGCTGCTCCTCGTGGCGCCGGTCGAAGTACGCCATCCACAGCGCGTTGTTGTCAGGGGCCTACCTCGGCTCGTTCCGCGCCGCGGCCGGCAGTCTTGATAACCCATAAGTATAGGGGATCGCAACAGTTTTTGAGGGTAGAGTATTCAACCCAAATTTATTGATTCGACACAAGGGGAGCCAAAGAATATTTCCGAGTATTAGCAGCTGAGTTGTCAATTCAACCACACCTGAAAGACTTAATATCTGCAGCAAAGTTTTTAGTAGCAAAGTAGTACGGAAGCAACGGTAATGGTGGCAAAAGTAACAGTAGCAGTTTTGTAGTGATTGTAACAGTAGCAACGATAAGGTAACTTAGCAAAGATCAATATGTGAAAAGTTCGTAGGCAACGGATCAGTGATGGATAATTATGTCGGATGGCATTCATCATGCAACAGCCATAATCTAGGGTGACACAGAACTAGCTCCAATTCATCAATATAATGTAGGCATGTATTCCGTATATAGTCATACGTGCTTATGAAAAAGAATTTGCATGACATCTTTTGTCCTACCCTTCTGTGGCAGCGGGGTCCTAATGAAAAATAAGGGATATTAAGGCCTCCTTTTAGTAGAGAACCGGACCAAAGCATTAGCACTTAGTGAATACATGAACTCCTCAAACTACGGTAATCACCGGAAAGAATCCCAATTATTGTCACCTTGGGGTATATGCGGATCATAACACGTAATAGGTGTCTACAACTTGCAAGATAGGATCAAGAACACAAATATATTCATGAAAACATAATAGGTTCAGATCTGAAATCATGGCACTCGGGCCCTAGTGACAAGCATTAAGCATAGCAAAGTCATAGCAACATCAATCTCAGAACATAGTGGATACTAGGGATCAAACCCTAACAAAATTAACTCGATTACATGATAAATCTCATCCAACCCATCACCGTCCAGCAAGCCTATGATGGAATTACTCACGCACGGTGGTGAGCATCATAAAATTGGTGATGGAGGAAGGTTGGTGATGATGATGGCGATGAATCCCCCTCTCCGGAGCCCAAAACGGACTCCAGATCAGCCCTCCCGAGGAAGAACGAGAGGCGGCGGCGGCTCCGTATCGTAAAACGCGATGAACTCTTCTCTCTGATTTTTTTTCTCCCCGAATAGGGTTATATGGAGTTGGAGTTGAGGTCGGAGGAGCTCCAGGGGCCCACAAGCCTGCAGGGCGCGCCCCCAGGGCTTGTGGCCTCTGGGTGGCCCCCCTCTGGATAATTCTTGCGCCAGTATTTTTTATATATTCCAAAAATATTCTCCGTAAATTTTCAGGTCAATCCGAGAACTTTTATTTCTGTACAAAAATAACACCATGGCAATTCTGCTGAAAACAACGTCAGTCCAGGTTAGTTCCATTCAAATCATGCAAATTAGAGTCCAAAATAAGGGCAAAAGAGTTTGAAAAAGTAGATACGATGGAGACGTATTAACTCCCCCAAGCTTAACCCATTGCTTATCCTCGAGCAATTCAGTTGACAAATTGAAAGTGACAAAGAAATTTTTTTACAAACTCTGTTTGATCTTATTGATGCAAATATGTCTAGCCAGCATTCGGGGTTTCAACAAAGATTATGAACTAATCATATTCACAATAACATTTAGGTCTCACATTTACTCATATCAATGGCATAATCAACTAGCGAGCAATAATAATAAATATCGGATGACAGCACTTTTTCAAAACAATCATGATATGATATGGCAAAATGGTATCTCGCTAGCCCTTTCTGAGACCGCAAAACATAAATGCAGAGCACCCCTGAAAATGAAGGACTGACTAGACATTATAATTCATGGCAAAAGAGATCTAGTCACACTCATACTCAATATCAATTAATAACAATGCATACAAATGACAGTGGTGCTCTCTAACTGGTGCTTTTTATAAGAGGATGATGCCTCAGCAATAAAAGTAAATAGATAGGCCCTTCGCAGAGGGAAGCAGGGATTTGCAGAGGTGCCAGAGCTCGAGCTTTTAAAACAGAAATGAATATAATTTTGAGCGGTATGCTTTCATTGTCAACATAACAACCAAGAGATCTCGGTATCTTCCATGGTAGATACATTATAGGCGGTTCCCAAACAGAATGGTAAAGTTTTTACTCCCCCTCCACCAACAATCACACTCCACGGCTAGCCGAATCCACAGGTACCGTCCATACCAACAATAGTCCTGGGGGAGTTTTGTTTGATATTTATATTTTGATTTGATTTTGAGCATGGAACTGGGCATCCCGATTACCAGCCACTATCTCGTGAATGACAAGTGAATAAACACTCATCGTGAGAATAACCCACCTAGCATGGAAGATACTGACAGCCCCCAGTCACTACATGAGCGATTCGGGCATACAAAACAGATTATCATTTGAAGGTTTAGAGTTTGGCACATGCAAATTTACTTGGAACGGCGGGTAAATACCGCATATAGGTAGGTATGATGGACTCATATGGTACAACTTTGGTTTTAAGGAAATGGATGCACAAGCAGTATTCCCGCTTAGTACAAGTGACGGCTAGCAAAAGATTGAGGAGCGACCAACTAGAGAGCGACAATGGTCATAAACATGCATTGAGATTAACCAACATTGAGTGCAAGCATGAGTAGGATATAAGTCACCATGAACATAAATATCATGGAGGCTATGTTGTTTTTGTTACAACTACATGCGTGAACATGTGCCAAGTCAAGCCACTTAAATCATTCAAAGGATGATACCATCCTATCATACTACATCATAACCATTTTAATTTTCATATTGGCACACAAGATAAACCATTATACACTCCTAACTAATTAAGCATGGCATGAGTAAGTACAATCTCTAATTGTCATTGCAAACTTGTTTCATTCATAATGGGCTGAATCAAGAACGATGAGCTAATCATATTTACAAAAACAAAATAGGTCGAGTTCGTACCAGCTTTTCTCCATCTCAATCATTTCATCATATATCGTCATTATTGCCTTTCACTTGCATGACCAAAAGGTGTGAATAATAATAAGAGTGCACGTGCATTGGACTAAGCTGGAATCTGCAAACATTTATTCAAAGGAGAAGACAAGGTAATATGGGCTCTTTGTTAGATCAACAATAATGCATATGAGAGCCACTCAACATTTTCATCGTGGTCTTCTCCTTACGACCCAAAGAAAAAGAAAAGAATTTCAAAGAAACACACTGAAATATTTTTGGAGTTGTTGTTTTTCTGAAGAAAGTAAAACAAGAACGAGAAAAACTATTTACACGGGAAAGCTCACAACAAGCAAAATAAGAACTAGAAATCTCTTTGGGTTTTCTTTTAATACTAAAACTAAATTACACTAGAAAGAAAATCTAAAAAGAAACGAGAACTAATTTTTTTTTCTTAAAGTTTTTCAAACACACAAGAAGAAAGCGAGAAAAAGAAATAAACTGACATGGATAATACAATGAAAAAGTATGAACACCGACAACTGAAATGAGTGCGTGAACATGAATGTAATGTCAGTGAGAAATATGTACTCCCCCAAGCTTAGGCTTTTGGCCTAAGTTGGTTTAGGGCCACGGCTGGCCTGGATAGTATCCAAAATCGTAGTTGGGGTTGTACTGAGCTGCGGCCGCCACTGCCTGAAGGGCTGTAGCGTGGAGGCGAGCGGCCTCCCCCCCTCTCTCTCTCTCATACTCGTCTGCCTCCTCTCTGGTTATGAAGTATCTCTGTTTTACCTGAAAGATAAAGAAGGCAGGAGCGGGAAGCGTAATATAGAAGACGCTCTCCCTGTTAAAGATTAGTCGGTACAAGAGGGCCTGTTCGCTCCTCTCAAGAAAGTGGTAACGAACCAAAGCATCATTATCAAGGTAAGCGGGTGGTAACTCAACATCATTTTCTCTTATGGGTACCCCAAGATAATTAGCTAACCGGGTGGCATAAATCCCACCAAAGAAATCTCCATCTTTAGCATTATTATGTAACCGTCTTGCAACAATGGCCCCCAAATTAAATCGTTTATCACCAATTACTGCACTCTTGAGGACACTAAGATCTGATGCACAAAGGTGGCTATGATCATGTTTACCATTAATGCATCTACCTATAAAATGAGCAAAATAATGTATAGCAGGAAAGTGAATGCTCCCTATAGTAGCTTGTGTTATATTTCTAGTTTCTCCCGTGGTGATGCTAGCAAGGAACTCAGAACAATCAATTTTACGAGGCTCATTATGAATGCCCCATTGTGGAATTTTGCATGCATCACTAAAATCTTCAAGGTCCATGATTTATCATAAAGATCAAATAAAACAGAATGAGTATTGCGCTGGGATGTAAACTTAAATCTTCGCACAAATGAACCAGTGAGGTGATAGTACTGCCAACACTTATCTGACACGAAGTCTTCAAGGCCAGCATTTTGTACGTATGCGTCAAATTCCTCCTTAAAACCAGCATGAACCATGAAGTGATCCGACGGTCATTCACAAGGCTGCACTAGAGCTTCCCTCGGTGGTTCAAGGTCTGGCTCACTTATTGTAAGTCTTGGGGCCTTCTTCGTCGAGGAACCCCCTTGGTAAATCCTCCTAAACATTTTTCTTCATCTGTAAAATTTCTGAAGTTTTTAGCGACTCAAAATAAAAGTGAACAAAACTCAACAAGATTGATAGCAACTACTCCCACAAGTGTGTAGAGGCTATATCATGCAATAAAACTACTTTGGACCATATAAATTTGACATGCAAGCTCAAGAACAAGGTCACCACAGCAGCAAAATTTGCAATATATAAAACACTAGAACAAAAACTAATTGGACCATTGGAGGATTCATATACCGAAGAACAATCCCCGAAAACAGTTTTGCAAATGGAGCTTTGAGCAAGGAGATCGAAAATTGCAGCAAAATGAGCTAGAACACAGGTTTGAGCAATGGTGGGATTTTTCTGGAGGAAGACGAAGTGGATGGGTGCTGGAATAAGTGAGGGGGACCCACATGGGACCCACAAGCCACCTAGGCGCGCCAAGGGGGGTGGGCGCGCCCTGTGGGCTTGTGGCCCACTGGTGCTACCCCCTGGTGTGTTTTCAGTGCCAGAAATTCTAAAGTATTCTATAAAAAACCATACTAAATTTTCAGGGCATTTGAAAAACTTTTATTTTTGGGACATTTTTTATTGCACGGATAATTCAGAAAACAGACAAATAATAGCATCTTTGCTTTATTTATTCTAAATAACAGAAAGTAAAAAGTGGGTACAGAAAGTTGCGTTTACTGAATTCATCCATCTCATGCCCATCAAAAGGAATCCATTAACAAGGTTGATCAAGTCTTATTAACAAACTTCTTCTGAATGACATGAAACCGAAGAATCTTCGTATAACACTAGGTTACCTCAACGGGGATATGCATGTCCCCAACAATAAGAATATCATATTTCTTTTTGACAGTAGGAATAGGGAATTCAAAACCTCCAATAGCAATAGTTCAAATTTTTCCAATAGAATTGATGCTATTAACTTGAGGTTGTTTTTTCGAAAAGTGTACCGTATGCTCATTACCATTAACATGAAAGGTGGCATTGCCCTTGTTGCAATCAATAACAGCCCCTGCAGTATTCAAAAAGGGTCTACCAAGGATGATCGACATACTGTCGTCCTCGGGTATATCAAGAATAACAAGTCCGTTAAAATAGTAACATTTACAACTATGACAGGCACATCCTCACAAATACCGATGGGTACAGCAGTTGATTTATCAGCCATTTGCAAAGAGATTTTAGTTGGTGTCAACTTATTCAAATCAAGTCTACGATATAAAGAGAAAGGCATAACACTAACACCGGCTCCCAAATCACATAAAGCAGTTTTAACATAAATTTTTTAATAGAGCATGGTATAGTTGGTACTCCTGGATCTCCTAGTTTCTTATGTATTCCACCCTTAAAAGTGTAATTAGCAAGCACAGTGAAAATTTCAGCTTCCAATATCTTTCTTTTATTTGTAACAATATCTTTCATATACTTAGCATAAGGAGACATTTTCAGAATATCAGTCAAACGCATACGCAAAAAGACAGGTCTAAGCATTTCAACAAAGCGCTCAAAATCCTCATCATCCTTTTTCTTGGATGGTTTAGGAGGAAAGGGCATGGTTTTCTGAACCCATGGTTCTCTTTATTTACCATGTTTCCTAGCAATGAAGTCTCTCTTATCATATCTTTTATTCTTAGATTGTGGGTTATCAAGATCAACAGCAGGTTCAATCTCCACATCATTATTATTACTAGGTTGAGCATCAACATAAACATCATCATTAACATTATCACTAGGTTCATGTTCATCACCAGATTGTGTCTCAGCATCAGAAATAGAAATATCATTTGGATTCTCAGGTGTGTCTATAACAGGTTCACTAGAAGCATGCAAAGTCCTATCAGTTTTCTTTTACCTCTTTGAAGGACTAGGTGCAACAGTATTAATTCTCTGAGAATCTTGTTCAATTCTCTTAGGATGGCCCTCTGGATACAAAGGTTCCTGAGTCATTTTACCACCTCTAGTCATAACTCTAACAGCATTATCATTGTTCTTATTATTCATCTCATTAAGCAAATCATTTTGTGCCTTGAGAACTTGTTCTACTTGAGTTTTTACCATGGAAGCATGTTTACTAATAATTTTGAGATCATTAACAGTTCTACACATTTAGTCACCCAAGCAGTCAAGCATATAAGCATTACGTTTCAATTGTCTACTAACATATGCATTGAAATTTTCTTATTTAACAATAAAGTTATCAAATTCATCCAAGCATTGACTAGCAGACTTATTATGAGGAATATCACCTTCATCAAATCTATAGAGAGAATTTACCTCTATTACCTGTGTCGGGTTATCAAGACCATGTATTTCTTCAATAGGTGGTAAATTCTTAACATCTTCAGCTTTAATACCTTTTTCTTTCATAGATTTCTTTGTCTCTTGCATATCTTCAGGACTGAGAAATAGAATACCTCTTTTCTTCGGAGTTGGCTTAGGAGATGGTTCAGGAAGAGTCCAATTATTATCATTACTCAATATATTATTCAATAGCACTTCAGCTTGTTCAACAGTTCGTTCCCTAAAAACACAACCAGCACAACTATCTAGGTGGTCCCTAGAAGCATTGGTTAGTCCATTATAAAATATATTAAGTATTTCATTTTTCTTGAGAGGATGATCAGGCAAAGCATTAAGTAATTGGAGAAGCCTCCCTCAAGCTTGTGGGAGACTCTCTTCTTCAATTTGCACAAAATTAAATATTTCCTGTAAAGCAGCTTGTTTCTTATGAGTAGAAAAATATTTTTCAGAGAAGTAATATATCATATCCTGAGGACTATGCACACAACCAGGAGCAAGAGAAGTGAACCATAACTTAGCATCACCCTTTAACGAGAAAGGAAACAACTTAAGAATATAGTAATAGCAAATCTTTTCCTCATGAGCAAATAGGGTGGCTATATTATTTCAATTTAGTAAGATGTGCCACAACAGTTTTAGATTCATAACCATGGAAAGGATCAGATTCAACCAAAGTAATTAACTCGGGATCGACAGAGAATTCATAATCCTTATTAGTAACAAAGATAGGTGAAGTAGCGAACTTAGGATCATATTGCGATCATCTCTATCCTTACAAGTAAGAAAGTCCCTAGCTACCTCTCCATCCATAACATAACCCTCAAGTATATCAGGCAATTCATATCTAGGAGAGCTAGGTCTAGCAGGTGTTTTAAAGTATTCAGTTTCAATAATTTCATCAGTTTCAGAAATATCATCAGTTTCAGCATTAACTCTAGCAATTTGTTCATCAAGAAATTCACTCAGTGGCACAGTATTATCAAGCAAAGCAGTTGTAACACCCCCTGTATTAAGCTACAGAGATCACCCTTTTGATGAGGCCATGTCATCATGATTAATAGTGCACAATCATCATTAGCATCATATTGCATTTCAACTCCTAAGTCAAATTCAAATTTAAATGAAAGTGGAATATAAAAGTTGTCCAACATAGAAACTAAAATGTCAGATAAATAACAAATATTCCAGAGGCTATTCTAAAATTGAAACCAACATCATTGGAATTGTATAAGTGACTCGAACAACCTCAAACAGTGGATAAAGATAATATTTAGTAACCATTTATTAAATCTGAAATAAATATGAAATTATGTTTTGCCCAAACTAGTTTTAGGTGTTAAGGAATAATGCACTGGTATTTATGAAATAGGTCACACTTTTTACAAAAACCATTTGAGGCCTAAACATTTAACAGTAGAGAAAAGAGAATAAATAAAAGGAAAAAAGAAAACAGAAAAGGAACCCCCCCCCCCCGACGAGGCCTCGGCCAGCAAGCCACCGGGCCGCCAGGCCGGCCCAGCCGGCGCCTATTTAGCGGCCACCCCCCCGGCCAAACCTAACCCTACCCCGATTTCCCCCCCCCCCGACCAGATCGGCGCAGGCCCATCCGTCTGCCCCGTCGCCGACGCCGCTGCCGACGCCGCCGCCACACCGACGTCGCCGTCCTTCCTCTTCCTCGACCAGCCGCCTGGCGCTCGGTCGCCCCTCCTCGGCTGGATCTGGATCGGGGCGATCCCCCGATCCCGTCCGCGCCGCTCGCCGTCGCCGTTGGACGCCGCCGCCCGATCCCGCTCTCCCTCGCCGCCTGCTCCCTCGACGCCGCTCGTCCCGACACGGCCCGACTCCGCCGCCTCGCCCTCGCCGCACGACGCCCACCGCCCCGGAGCTCTCCCTCGCCGGTCGCCTGTCTTACGTCGCCGCCTTGTCCCGCCGGCCTGCCTCCCCCGTCGCCGTTCCCCGTCGACCACCCGACCCCCCGCTGCCCCGTCCCTACGGATCCCGGTGAGGCCTCGGGCCTCTCCCCCCCTCTCTGCTCGGCACGCGCCCGCGCGCACCGCAGCCTCGCCGCGCTCTGTCGCACGCGCGCGCGCGCGCCCACTGCCCTCGCTCGCGCGCCCGCGTTGTCCTCGCCCCAACCGCCCGCTCCGCCCCCCCCCCCGCTGCCTCGCGAGACCGCCGCCCGTGCCGCTCCAGCCACCGCGCTCCGCCCGCGGCCGCTCCAGCACCGCGCCGCCGTCCCGCCTCCGGCCCTTGCCGTGTGCCTCGCCGGCGCCTCGCGGCCCGCCCGCGCCCGTGCGTCCCTTTTGGGCACCGGACATGTCCGTCCCGAAAGGGGCACGCCCCGGACGTGTCCGCCCCTGGGCCACTGCCCAGTGGGGCCCGAACCCTGTGCGCCGACGAATGGGGCCCACGGCCCAGAAAACAGTTTTAAGAAAATAAGAAATAAAATCAAATAAATAAAATAATTAAATTAATTAATTAATTAATTAATTAATTAATTAATTAATTAATCCTGATTAGGTTAATCTAATAACTGATTAGTGTTAATTAAACGTAATTAGTAATTAACTTAATTGACTGCTGACGTCAGCATGATGTCATGCTGACGTCATCAATCACTGTTTCGGATAATGTTGATTAAATAATTAATTAAAATTTCAGAAATAATAAAAAACTTTAGAAAATCATATTAAATAAACCGTAACTCCGATGAAAATACTTTGTACATGAAACTTGCTCAGAACGACGATACACCCGAATACATCCTCCGTATTCCCGTCAGATGCCCGCAGCTATGAGAACGTTGAACAATTAGACCGATTTCGATAAATGAAGTGTCACCTAATTAAAAAATCCGGATAAATTCCAATTAACTAAATCGCTTAGTTAGGCTGTATATCACCCCGGCCCTGCGTTTAGACATGTCATGCATCCCTGTTGCATTATTGCCGTGTGTTTATGTTTCTTCCCCCTCTTCTTTCGGTAGACTACGAGACCGACAGCAGCTGCTGGTGCCTCGAACCGACTACGTTGTTGACGACCCCTACTTGCCAGAGCAACAGGGCAAGCCCCCCCCTTGATCACCAGATATCGCCTATTCTCCTCTATACTGCTTGCATTAGAGTAGTGTAGCATGTTACTGCTTTCCGTTAATCCTAGTCTGATGCATAGCCTGACACTGTTGTACATCTGTGATACCACCTGCAATCCTAAATGCCTAGTGTAGATGCTAGTTTGTCATCATTGGCCCTGCATTCTTGTCAGTCTGCCTTGCTATACTATCGGGCCGTGATCACTCGGGAGGTGATCACGGGTTTTACTATACATATATACATACTATACAAATGGTGACTAAAGTCGGGTCGGCTCGAAAGATCCCGCGAAGTGATTCAGGATTGGGGGCTGAAAGGACCTTTGTCCCAACCGGCCCTTTGAGTGGATATTTGAGGCGGAGCGACAGGGCAGGTTGAGACCACCTAGGAGACAGGTGGGCCAGGCCTGGTCGGCGTTCGCGTTTACTTCATAATAACACTGCTTAACGAGATTGGTATTTGATCTGAGTGCTGGCCACTGGCCTTGTGACGACCCCGGCTTAATCGTGCACTAATCATACACGCCAAATGCGCACGATCAAGCTAAGGACTCACTTGAAGATATCACAACCAACTCTAAACATAAAAATAAAGTCATACAAGATTAATATTAAAAGCCAGGGCCTCGAGGGCTCGAAAATAACAAAGCTCGATGGCATACAAGCGTCAGCGGAAGCATTAGATATCTGAGTACAGATATATTACAGAGAGAGAGATAAGCCTTCACAGAGGCGGGGTAAAAATAAAAACTACGATCGAAGGCGTAGGCCTCTGCCCTGGACCCTCGATCCTACTCCTGGTCGTCGAACGGCTCTTCGTAGTAGTAGTACTCGCCAGGCGGATAGTAGTACTTAGGTCGTCGGCTGGGGCTTCTGGCTCAGGGGTTCCGTCGTCTGGTGGCATCAAATGGAAATGGGGGAAAAAGTAAAATAAAGCAAACGTTGAGTACTCATCCGAAGTACTCAGCAAGCAAGGATCTACACTACATATGATCATTGTCAAGGAATGGCTGTTATATTGGACTGGGCTGCAGAAATGCCAGAGTAGAGGGGGAAAAAGCCTAGTACCTATCGAAGACTGACATCTTCAACAATCTTCAACGTCTTGCCAGCACAGCAGGAAGCGAGTGAACATAATGTAAAGTAGTATGTAGTAATATCATCAACCTCGACCTGAGATCCTTTCTGACTCCTGCGAGAAAGCAATCCAGAGCCGTACTATCCAGTCTCATATAAGTTCTAGTTGTACCGATCGGGATCACATCCGAGTGTCCGTTACCGTAGGACAGGCTATCGAGTAGAAGTTTTTCCCTGCGCAGGCGGTGCACCAAACGTTACCCACCACGCTCACTTAAACTCTGACCGGACACACTTTTCGGGTCATCGCCAGGCCTCGCTAGCAACACGCCGAACCCGACCTAGGACTGATAAGAGGAGGCAGCACGCTGGACTAAAACCTATGCCCCCAGGGGTCTGGGCCATCGCACCCGGAGAACTCCTGCACCGTTACGGGGCCACCGAGGGCAGACCTAGCCAACCCCTTATTACAAGCGCGGTTGCATTTCCCAGTCCAAACTCGGCGCGTGCGCCGCTCCTTACTGACGTCAACAAGACTTCGGCTGAGTGTGTACGACGCAGAACGCCCATACTAGCCCACGTGATGGTTTAGTCTATCGGGCCAGAGGCCCCTCGCGAAATCAAATATCCAAAACGTAGTGGGATTAGAGCGCGCGGGAACGAAGCAGAGACTCACGATCGATGTGAACCCGTCGCCCCGTCTCGAGGACTTGTGGCAAGGGCTAAGATTGCCGGCCCACGCCTCGTAGTTATCTCGAGGGCCACCACCAGGTCACCGACATCCACACACTTCGCGTTAAGCCGCGCGGCGTCCCACAGGGCCAGACCCGTTCTTTAGTTCATAGTTTAGTGCAAGTTCATAATATCAAAGGACTGTGTGTTCTGACACCGAAGGGAAACCCTGAGGAATCACCCTCTCTGGAATTCACGCTCGAGTTATTCATCAAGGTGAACGAAGGAGGGAATCACCCTCGAGGTCACCTTTGAGGAGTTGCGCGACGATGTCGTTATCGGGGGTGGTGTAGGAGGAATCACCCTCGCTTACCACGACCGAGTAACTAACCTACAAGGTTAACATCAGAAGTGCTGACGAGGTATCACCCTCGGCACTCGATGATAACCCAGCAGTGTCGGCAACTAAGGGGAAGTGATGTGCGGTGCCATGGTCTAGTCTTCAATCCCGATGATCGGGTCTTCTGATGTCCAGCAGGGCAGTCGGGATCAAGTGGGGGTCTCTGTCGTGACTCTACCCATCCTATGCTAAACAGTTTAGGATAACAGGCATGTATCAAAAGTAGGTTACAAGTAAACAGGCTATGCAACAGAGTAGGATAGTAATAGCAACAGTAACATCTAGTGCAAGCATAAGAGGGGAGAGAGTAGGCGATATCGGAATGCTCAAAATGGGGGTGCTTGCCTGTTTGCTCTGGGGCAAGGGCAAGGTCTTCAGGGGTGTCGCCGGGAACGTAGTCGTACTCCGGAGCTGCGTCTGCGTCTGGAGTTACGTCTGCGTCGGGGTCTATCGAGAGAGAAGAGGGGGAGGAAATAGGTAAACAATATGCAATCATATGCCACACAGTGCGTGCTATGCTATGATGCAGTGCAGGGTTGCCTGAATATGCATCTAAGTCATTTTAGTTATTTTTAGAATTATTCTGGGATTTAATATCCGACGTGTGTGCACTATTCATCTGCCGGATTCGGGTCCGGAGTTACGAGTTCTTCTACGTAGGAGGTTCCGATGGAGAAACAGACGGCACGATCAGACTCGTCTCGTCGTTCTGAGCAACTTTCATGTTTTAACTTTTTCGATCCAAGCTACGGTTTAAAAGTTATTAATTTTTAAAGATTATTTGAATTTCTGGAATTAATTTTTATTTACAAAAAATGAATTATGACGTCAGCATGGCGTGCTGCTGACGTCAGCAAGTCAACAGTCGGCTGACTAAGTCAAATATGACATGTGGGTCCAGTGGGACCCACATGTCAGCCTCTGTTTAGGCTAATCAGTGGATTAATTTAATTACCAGGGTTAATTAGGGGGTGGACCCCACATGTCAGTGAGACATTAGGTTAATCTAATTAGTTTCTAATTAATTAAATCTTTAATTAGTCTAATTATCGAACGGGACCCACGTGTCAGCTACAGGGGTGAACAGTGCCCGCGTTGACTCGGGTCAACGCGGTCAACTGGGCCCGTGGGACCCACTGGCAGTGACCCAGGGGTGTCCCACGTGGCAGCCACGTCGGCGGCCGGCGCCGAAGTTGCGCCGGCGACCAAAATCGCGGCGGTGCGTCGCCGGAGCCGCTCGGATTTGCGCTACAGAGCTCGGTTCGAGCCGTGGGTAGGTTCTTTCGAACGGGCGTTCAACGCCGCGTCCAACCGTGGCGGTGGCGTCGCCGGAGACGGCGTGTAGCGACGGCGGCGAGCATCGCGGCGGACGCCGGAGTTCGGCCGTAGTTGGAAACGGAGTAGCAGCGCGCTACGGGGCAAAAGGAAAGGCTGGGAAGGAGCTGCGCGACGCGACGAGTGCAACAGGCCCGTCCCCGTGACCATTTGGTCATCGGAACGGCGCCGGCGACGAGCGCGAGCGGCGGCGCAATCTGGCGCTCGTCGGGAACGCAGCTAGAGGGCGTGGAATAGCTCGCATGCGGGCGCGTTCGGTTGCTGGGAGCACCAGGAGCACGCAGCTGTGCTCAGGTGTAGGTGACAGTGGCCATGGCCACGGGCACGAGCTCGTCGACGACGGACAGAGCTCGGGTGCGGCGACAGCTAACTACGGCGTGCGAGGAGGGCAACGAGGGGAGACAGGAGGAGGAGGAGCTCACCGAGTGGTCACGAAAGACCTGCGGGAGCTTAGTAGCAGCAGAGAGGGTCGCAGCCGTCGGCGAGCTCCGGAGTCGAGGAAGAAAGGGGGCGACGGCGAGCAGCAGCTGCAGGGCCTCCACGCCACAATTCGACGGAGCAGGCGACGTGGTCGATCACGGCGCGTCTCCTGGACACGATGGCGAGACGAGGCGGCGTCGCTGGCCACGAGAACGGCGACGAACGGCGGCGGATCCGTTCGGCCTCGCGTGGATCTGAGGGGAAGAGAAGGCAAGGCGAGCGAGGAGAAGAGGGGGAAGAATGACGGAGAGGCCAGGGCGAAGTGGAGGGCGTCGACCTTATCCCCTCCGCGCCCTGTTCCGTCGGTGGTTGCCCCGGTGTCGCGCGCTCGCCGGCGCGCGCGCTTGGCCAGGGGCGCGCCGACACGCACGAGGAGGGAGGTGAGGTGGGCCGCTGTTAGACTGGGCCGCACACTGTGCACTTAGGCCCAGCCAACAGTAGCGTTTTATTTTTTTCTTATTTCTCTTCTCCCTTTTCTTTTATCCCTTTTTTCTGTTTCAAAAAGATTAGGCCACTTGTGCTCTTTTGAAAAATGTGAATGTTGGCCCAATTATTGCAATGCAATATTATCTCTCATCAAAAAGTGGTTTGGGCAGATTTGGAGTTCATTTGAATCTGTAATGATTTTAAATGAATTAATATTGCTGTTTTGGGTGTTGTTTCATCTTGTTTGAGTCGCTTGCCCAACTCCAATTATTTTGATATTGGTTTTAGAAATGTTCCTGGATTATTGGCCATTTAATGAACATTTTCCCAACAGAGTTTTAACACTTTATATTCACTTTTGAATTTGAGTTGATTTTTAGATGTGGATTTGAATGGGGATCATTAACCCTTATGACTTGGCACTGCAAATGATCATGACTTGGCAGTAGTTTTAACAGAGTGTCATAGAGCTTATTACTAGGGGGTGTTACAGGCCTATACGCACTAACCAATACGAGGGCGTAGATGGGAGTGAGTAGTTAAGGGGTTATCCCGGCGTCGTGGGTATAGTGAAGCCTTCTTGACGTCAGCGACTGAGGCGCGGCGCCGTGTTGGACCGCGCTAACGTAACCGCCGTGATCGTGTGGGTTGCTAGGTTGCTCGCGGCCGCGTACGCAACGTGAGAGGAGCGCACTGGGCGATGGGCCCAGACCCCAGAGTGCCTAGGATTAGTCGGCGTGCTGACCTCTTGTTGAGCCTAGGTGGGGCTGCGACGTGTGGATCTTCCGAGGCCGGGCATGACCCAGGAAAGTGTGTCCGGCCAAAGGGGATCGAGCGTGTTGGGGAATATGTGGTGCACCCCTGCAGGGAAGTTTATCTATTGAATAGCCGTGTCCCTCGGTTAAAAGGACGACCGGAGTTGTATTCCGACCTCATGACAACTAAAATGGATACTTAATAAAACAACACCCTTAAAAGTGACAGATAAACCCGGTGGTCGCTCTCTCGCATGGTGGCGACGAGAGGATCGACGGGTAGGATTATGCTATACGTTGTTGTTGGTTAACTTCCAACTAAACTTTCTATTGCTTCAAGATGGAGGCTGCCAGAAGCGTAGTCTTCGACAGGACTAGCTATCCCCTCTTATTCTGGGATCTGCAGCAGTACCAGATATTGCCTCTTTACACATATACCATGCATATGTAGTATAGATCCTTGCTTGCGAGTAATTTGGATGAGTACTCACGGTTGCTTTCCCCCTCCTTTCCCCCCCCCTTTCCCTCTTGCTGGTTGCCGCAACCAGATGCTGGAGCCAGGAGCCAGACGCCACCTTCGACGACTACTACCACCAGGACGGAGCATACTACTACGTCCAGGACGCCGACGACCAGGAAGTAGTTAGGAGGATCCCAGGCAGGAGGCCTGCGCCGTCGATCTGTTGTATCTGTTTGTGAGCCACTCTTATGGCACCTTTGTTTAACCTATGTCTGACTCAGATATGTTGTCCGCTGACTCGTC
Source organism: Thinopyrum elongatum (assembly GCA_011799875.1). Classification (NCBI taxonomy): domain Eukaryota; kingdom Viridiplantae; phylum Streptophyta; class Magnoliopsida; order Poales; family Poaceae; genus Thinopyrum; species Thinopyrum elongatum. The sequence goes on from CM022303.1 coordinate 211,019,970, forward strand.
TATGATCGAGCATTTGTTATTCGAGCCCTCGTGGCCCTGGCTTGTATTATGATGCTTGTATGACTTATTTATGTTTTAGAGTTGTGTTGTGATATCTTCCCGTGAGTCCCTGATCTTGATCGTACACGTTTGCGTGCATGATTAGTGTACGATCGAGCTCGGGGGCGCCACAAGTGGTATCAGAGCCGACTGCCTGTAGGAATCCCCTTCCAATTCCTTGGCCGAAGTTGAGTCTAGACAAAGAAAACCGTTTTACTAACTTGGCTGTGTGGCTTACGGGCCCACCTTGCCAACTGGGTGGTATTAGGATCTTTTATTCCTCGTCTATTACTCTGGGACTCTGATCTCTCTTCTACGGGTTAAAAGAAGTTTACTACGCGACATTAGGATCTCGTAAATCTGTCTACCCGGAGAGCTGGATAATGTGCGATTTCCCTGTCGTTGATCTGATTAGTCTGATAATCATTTCCTTTCCATTGTTGTTTAACCTTTCTCTCCGAGTTGTGTTAAACCTCTATTGTCGTTTGACAAACCTGAATTTCCTCTGTTTCAGATGGACCGTTTGTTTCCACCGCGTCCTACGACACAGCTTGTGCTTCGCACTTGGGCGTAATAACCCTGGGTTTCCAGCTGTCCTGATCGCTCTCATGACCCGACTTGGCTACCGTTGGTACCCTGAGTATTGGTTTATGAGGTTTACGCGAGTTCAACCAGGAACAGTACTATTGCTGAAGTTCGGATTTATGATCAGCAGAACAACTAGACACCGAGCTACACCTTTTTCAGGATTGGCGTGACGATTGAGAGAGCAGTCCATGATGCCGCCTACTCCGCTGTCGTACGTCTACGAGGGGGAGCACAATGCTATCTTGATGACTCGAGTTCCGATACATTCCTATGCCCCTGCTGGAGATGCTACGGATACTACACAGCTATCTGTGCCCGTACGAGCCTCGTCGCTACGACACCGCGGTTCTGATTCAGTGCATCAGGCTCGGATCGCACTGTTCGGGCTCTTGCCGTCGAGTTGGTTGCCACTCGAGCAGTCTCTACGATGCTATGACGCAGTTGCTGCCGTGTTCGTGCAGGGATACATCAGGAGCACATCTTTATCCGCGCAGGAGCTCAGATGTATGCTGGTATTGACTGGCCTATTGTTGGGGGTCACACACCGACACGTGGACCTCTTCTTACAGCTCGAGACCGGGTTCTGCATCAGAGTGCACATGGAGCACAGGATCTTTCCGCGACGAACATTCGTCGTCCGCACTCGCAGCTACCCCGATACAGTGGTTCTCTCCGACGTTGATGTAGCCTTTGCTATCTCTCGTTGTGTACTTCCTTACCGCGTGCCTGCGCGCCGCCTAGTATGTCTAGCTTTTGATTTGCGCCGTTATGCTGTCCGCTTGTACCCGACGTTGTGTATGGATCTGTATGTCTTAATCGACTACTTTTAGGTATTTGATGCACTGCTTAAACTATTGTCGAGTTACATCATGCTTGTCACTAAGCACTCGCGCTTGCTTTTACTAAACTACCCCCCCTGTTGAAAATTAGCAGGATGGTTAGACCCGCTGGTCGTGGTCGTGGACGTGGTGCCAACGATCCACCACCGCCGAACTATATGGCTGGAATGATGCAGCAATTTGAACTGCAACGTCAGTTCATGCAAGGGATCATGGATCAGTTTCCTCGTCCCAATATGAACCAGTATCCGGGCCCAGGGACCTTGCAGGACTTTATGCGTCTCAACCCAACCGTCTACCGCGGCTCAACTCAGCCCCTGGAGGCGGATGACTGGCTTCGCGACATCACCTATGAGTTGGAATCTGGTGGCGTTGCCCCTGCAAACTATGTCACCTTCGCCTCCTTCTTTCTCAAGGGCCCCGCTGCTCAATGGTGGGACAGCCACAGGCGCACTCAACCAGCTGGCGCAGTCATCACTTGGCCGGATTTCCAAGCTGCCTTCCGTGCCCGTTTCATTCCCCAGGGAATCATGGACCGGAAGAAGCAAGAGTTCCGCAACCTCACCCAGGGCAACAAGACAGTGGAAGCTTATCAGCGGGAGTTTCTGGAATTATCCCGCTATGCTGAAGAAGACATTCCCACTGATGCTCGCCGTCAGGAAAGGTTTCGCGAAGGACTTCAAGCTGACATCAAACTAGCGCTCCTTGTGCATGAATTTGATAATTTCTCCATCTTGGTGAACAAGGCTATCCAGGTCGAGACTGGTCTGCAGGCACACCAGGGATCTCTTAGGCGCAACCGTGACACTGGTTCATCTTCGAGCCAGCCTGCACAGAAGCGTCGGATCTGGATTCCAAACAGCGTGTACCGTCCAGCTGCACCTGCTCCAAGACGGTCCTATACTGCACCACGTCTGCCTCCACCACCTAGGCAGCCAGGACTTCCAGCTCCACCACCCCGAGCTCCTGCTCCTAATCCCAATGATAGTCTGTGCTACAAGTGTGGGCAGCCAGGTCATTTTTCCAGGAACTGCATTCAGAACCAGAACCAACTGACACTTCCTACAACTGGCCGTAGGAACAATCAGCCTCGCAACAACAATGCCAAGACTTATGGGCGTATTCAGGCCAACCACACCGATTTCAAAGAAGCTCAGGACCAGCCCGCCACCGTGATGGGTACTCTCCTTGTTAATTCAGTACCAGCTTCTGTTTTATTTGATTCGGGAGCATCGCATTCATTCATGCCCGAAGAATTTGCATACAAACACGGCATTAAATGTGAGGTCATGAACACTGCAATAGTAATACACACCCCCGCGGGTCAATGTCAAACCTCCATGGGTAGCAACGACGTCACCGTTGAAATTGAAGGGCTGGAGTTTCACGCCTCCCCTTTCATACTAAAGTCTTGTAGTATCGACCTCATTCTCGGAATGGATTGGTTGAAAGCGCATACTGCTTCTATAGTTTGCGCCACGAAGATCGTCCATCTTCTACACCCTTCTGATGAAATAATAAGCTACCAGGCTCAAATCATCCAAAATGCCGAGGCGAGACTTTATGCCTTGAATGCGTTAAACGCATCACCACTTGAAGGCATCGAGAACATTCCAGTTGTTCGCGAATTCCAAGGTGTTTTCCCAGAAGAACTCCCAGGGATACCCCCTGCTCGAGCTGTCGAATTTGTCATCGACTTGAAACCAGGCACCACTCCTATCGCCACAGAGACCTACAAGGGATTGCCGCCGATGAACTCCTTGAACTTCAAGGAGGAAATTCAACGCTTCAATTCGGAAGGGTGTCATTCGCCCGCCCCTCTTTCCCAAGTTCTTGCTTGGGGAGCACCTTCTCTCTTTGTAAGGGAGGATGGATCAAACCGATTGGTCCAAGATACCGTCTATTAAACCAAGCAAACCATCCAGAAACAAATTATTCCCCTTCCTGGATAACACGATCTGTCTACCCATGATCAACTGGCGGGTTCAGTCAGTGTCCTAATAACTCGACTTAGGTTGGGTTACCACCAGATTCACGGGTTCCGTGAAGAGGATTTTTTTTTATCCCAAAGACCGCGTCTTCGTTACTCGATATGGCTCATACGGTACAATGTTCATGTCATTCGGTTAAAGTTTATTTTCGTAACAATGCTCCCGACACATTCTCCCGCCTGATGAATTAATAGTCATGGAATCCCTTGACAAGTTCGTCGTGGTTTACGTTGGATGAATCCCGTATACTCCAAGATACAAAGAGGAACATGTTTTTCTTTCTTTCCTCCCCCCCTCTGAACATACTTCGAATTGTTCTGGAGAAATTCGAGATCATCAACTATATTGCCTTAAGTTTTTCCAAGTGTGAATCTGCTCCCGATCGTAAGTAACATCACCTTGGGCATGTATCTCCAAGGATGGATTGGCAGCACAACCCCGAGCGATGTTCAGGTATTCTGATGGGGCTCCTCCAAAGAACGTCAAGCAAGCATTCGAGGAGTTGCGACATCGGTTGTTGATCGTAGAAGGTCTGCTCGCCCATGAATTATCTGTGTCACCCCTGTCCGAGGCCTTTGCGAGAACCTGCACTACAAGATCGCCCAAGCCCCCACTGACTCACCTTGTCTCTAACTGAAATGGCCCGTCAGTTGCACGATGTTACCTTGGACGGAATATGTGTCACGGCAATGGTTTCTTAGGCTTCCTGTCATCAAAGACAAGCTGACTCCTTCTTGCCCCAGGCTGTCCCCATGATTCATCCCAGGAGGATGGTCATCTATGATTGCACACCCGTCAAGGATTAGGCGCCGTTCATCGTTCGTAAGTGCTAGACGCTGCGAGTAATTGCTTATGTCTGTCGTGCAGTCAATTCGTTGTTTTTCACGCAAGAAGAGATTATCTACACACAGTCCTTAGGTAACATGGAACTCGAGGCTTGCTTGCCGTCATCAATGCACTTAAAATACCAGATTGGGAGATCATCATTTACCTTTTTCCCTCTGCGTCGATTCACGCCCCCTTTCCCACCCCCCCACCCCCCCCCCTCCCCCCCCCCCGAGCCGAGATTTGTACACCCGATCATCCAAGTCTGATAGTATGCTGTCACGAGTAGCCAGACCTGAAGCTGCCATCAACAGAGGAGCGATGCGGCACCGCTGTAGGCGCGATTGTTGAACGCGGTAGTGGGTTCCATAACTTCGTTCACCAGCGGCTGACATGTGCTAAGGACCTGATGGCGATGCCTGGCCATGTCAAGTTTCATCCCCTTTATTTGTGCGAGTCTGACCTGCCCTTATGTTTTAACGATAGTTCAACCTTCGCTTATTGAAGAATTCAGAGAAGCTGAATCTCCACATTGTTCCTCCTGGAGCATCTAGTTCCCCTCCTGAAGGTTCAGTCCTAACAAAATGAACACCTCCACGTGTTTCCAGGGTTCTCTTAGATACCCTGGTTGCTAAACCAGATCTCGGGACAGCATCAAGACGCTTGCAGGGTTATGACTCTCAAGCCCAAAGATTAAGCGCTATTCGCTGAAGGAAGGCCTTCGTTCTTCACTATTGATGATACTGGCACATTGTTCTTTAAAAGTCGTTAGTGGTCCCCTCTAAAGGTAACTGGGTATGACTCAGGAGGTCATGCAAGAAGCTCACGACATCGTTGGTCTATTTCATCCGGCAAGTACCAAGATGGAACCAAGACATCCGTCAAAGATTCGGTGGTCAAACATGAAGCAAGACATGGCTCGCTATGTTGCTGAATGTGATGTTTGCCGTCGGTCAAAGCCAGAACATCAAAGGCCCGCCGGAACTCTGCAACAATTGTGTTCCTGAATGGAAATGGGACCATGTTGAAATGGACTTTATCACTGGATTTCCCCAATCGCAGAAAGTAATGAGGTTGTGCTCTTCTTGTCGTCATGACCGACTTTCCAAAGGTTGACAATTTTTAGCCGTCAAAGAGACGATCACTGCTAGTCGGCTCGCAACTCTCTACATGTCCAGAATGTTTTTCAACTTCACGGTATTCCACTGGTATTCAGTTCAGACCGTGGCAGCTTATTCACTTCAAGATTCTGGGCTAGTTTCCAAGAAGCTATGGGAACTCATCTGTCTTCAGCACCGCTTTTCCCTCAGTCTCAAGGACAAAGTTGAACGAGTCAACCAAGTTTCGAAGACATGCTTCGAGCTTGTGTCATATCCTTGGAAGGAAATGGGAAGAATCTCTCCATATGCCGAATCTCTTACAATAACAGCTATCAAGCCAGTCTGAAGATGGCCCCCTTTGAAGTTTGTACGGACGAAAGTGCCGAACCCTCTAATTGGTCAGAAACTGGGGAACGTCCCTCTTCGGTCCGGATATTATCCAAACTTGCCGAAGATGTCAAGTTCGCGTTGTCCGCGAGCATTTGAAGACTGCTCAGTCACGTCAAAAGAGTCAGTATGACCGCAAACACAAAGATATGTTCATCAACATGGCGAAAAGGCTTATCTTCGAGTCACACCGAGTGAAAGGTACACACCGATCGGGATCAAGGGCAAGCTAGCTCCTCGCTATATTGGTCCTTTCACTGTTCTTGAAAGGCGTGGAGAGTGGCATATCAGTTGGGAACTTCCACGAACCTTCTTCAGGTTTCACGATGTGTTCCACGTATCACAACTCCGCCGCTCTCAAAGACCCATCCGGAGAGTAGATCACGAATTGCTTGAACTGCAACAAGACCTCTCTTATAAAGAGCATCCGGTCCGCATTCTCGATCAAAGCGAGCGTCGCACACGCCAGAAGGTTATCAAGTTCCTCAAGGTTCAATGGTCAACCATTCTGAGGATGAAGCCACTTGGGAACGCGAGGATCGTCTTCGCGATGAATACCCCGCTTTGTTTCTTCTACCTCCTAAATCTCGGGACGAGATTTCTTGTAGTGGAGGAGATTTGTTAACACCCCCTGTATTAAGCTACAGAGATCACCCTTTTGATGAGGCCATGCATTCATGATTAATAGTGCACAATCATCATTAGCATCATATTGCATTTCAACTCCTAAGAGCAAATTCAAATTTAAATGAAAGTGGAATAAAAGTTGTCCAACAATAGAAACTAAAATGTCAGATAAATAACAAATATTCCAGAGGCTTATTCTAAAATTGAAACCAACATCATTGGATTGTATAAGTGACTCGAAAAAACCTCAAACAGTGGAAAAGATAATATTTAGTAACCATTTATAATCTGAAATAAAATATAAAATATGTTTTGCCCAAACTAGTTTTAGGTGTTAGGGAATAATGCACTGGTATTTATGAAATAGGTCACACTTTTACAAAAACCATTTGAGGCCTAAACATTAACAGTAGAGAAAAGAGAATAAGAAAAGAAAAAAGAAACAGAAAAGGAACCCCCCCCCCCGACTGGGCCTCGGCCCAGCAAGCCACCGGGCCGCCAGGCCGGCCCAGCCGCGCCTATTAGCGGCCACCCCCCCGGACCAAACCCTAACCCTACACCATCCGCTTCCACACCCCCCCGATCCGATCGGGCGCAGGCCCGATCCCGTCTGCCCCGTCGCCGACGCCGCTCGCCGACGCCGCCGCCACACCGACGTCGCCCCGTCCTCTCCTCTTCCTCGGACAGCCCCTGGCGCTCGGTCGCCCCCTCCCTCGGCGGATCTGGATCGGGGGATCCCACCGATCCGTCCGCGCCGCATTCGCCGTCGCCGTTGGACGCCGCAGCCCGGGATCCCGCTCTCCTCGCGACGGCTGCTCCTCGACGCCCGCTCGCCCCGACGCGCCCGACCGCGCCGCCTCGCCTCGCCGGCACGACGCACCGCCGGAGCTCTCCCTCGCGGTCTGCCTCGCTACGTGCGCCGACTGTCCCCGGCCGGACTGAAGGAAAAGTAGAGGCGTAAACGGAGAAAAACAAGAAACCAAGATCTGTTGACAAGTACATGAAGGATACAGCCGGGCGAGGCATAGGGACATATACCAACCAACTCTCGGCTAGAGCAAACCCCGCGCCGAGCGAAAAGCAAGCCTCGACAAAGCTATGGAGCAAGAGAGCGCGACGCCACTGCCCCGGTCGAGCGCCGCGTCGATCCTCGCCGCCAACAGCCCGCTCCGCCCCCACCCCCCCGCTTCGCCTCCGCGCGACCGCCGCCCGCTGCCGCTCCAGCCACCGCGCTGCCGCCCGCGGCCGCTCCAGCCACCGCGCCGCCGTCCCGCCTCCGGCCCTGCCGTGGCCTCGCCGGCGCCCGCGCCCGCCGACCGCCCGTGTGTCCCCTTTTGGGCACCGGACATGTCCGGTCCCGAAAGGGGCACGCCCCGGACGTGTCCGCCCCTGGGCCACTGCCCAGTGGGGCCCGAACCCCTGTGACGCTGACGAATGGGGCCCACGGCCCAGAAACAGTTTTAAGAAAATAGAAATAAAAATAAATAATTAAAATAATTAAAATAATTAATTAATTAATTAATTAGTTAATTAATCCTGATTAGGTTAATCTAATTAACTGATTAGTGTTAATTAAACAGTAATTAGTAATTAACTTAATTGACTGCTGACGTCAGCATGATGTCATGCTGACGTCATCAATCACTGTTTCGGATAATGTTGAATTAAATAATTAATTAAAATTTCAGAAATTAATAAAAACTTTAGAAAATCATATTAAATAAACCGTAACTCCGATGAAAATACTTTGTGCATGAAACTTGCTCAGAACGACGATACGAACCCGAATACATCCTCCGTATTCCCGTCAGATGCCCGCAGCTATGAGAACATTGAACAATTAGACCGATTTCGATAAATGAATAGTGTCCAACCCTAATTAAATAAATCCGGATAAATTCCTAAATTAACTAAATCGCTTAGTTAGGCTGTATATCACCCCGGCCCTGCGTTTAGACATGTCATGCATCCCTGTTGCATTATTGCCGTGTGTTTACTGTTTCTTCCCCCTCTTCTCTTCGGTAGACTACGAGACCGACGCAGCTGCTGGTGCCTCGACCGACTACGTTGTTGACGACCCCTACTTGCCAGAGCAACCAGGCAAGCCCCCCCCCTTGATCACCAGATATCGCCTATTCTCCTCTATACTGCTTGCATTAGAGTAGTGTAGCATGTTACTGCTTTCCGTTAATCCTAGTCTGATGCATAGCCTGACACTGTTGCTACATCTGTTGATACCTTACCTGCAATCCTAAATGCCTAGTGTAGGATGCTAGTTTGTCATCATTGGCCCTGCATTCTTGTCAGTCTGCCTTGCTATACTATCGGGCCGTGATCACTCGGGAGGTGATCACGGGTTTTACTATACATATATACATACTATACAAATGGTGACTAAAGTCGGGTCGGCTCGAAGAGTACCCGCGAGTGATTCACGGATTGGGGGCTGAAAGGACCTTTGTCCCAACGGCCCTTTGAGTGGATCTTTGAGGCGGAGCGACAGGGCAGGTTGAGACCACCTAGGAGACAGGTGGGCCAGGCCCTGGTCGGCGTTCGCGTTTACTTCATAATAACACGCTTAACGAGATTGGATATTTGATCTGAGTCTGGCCACTGGCCTATACGCACTAACCAACTACGCGGGAGTAGTTATGGGTATCCCGGCGTCGTGGTATCAGCTGAAGCCTTCTTGACGTCAGCGACTGAGCGGCGCGCGCCGTGTTGGACCGCGCTAACGTAACCGCCGTGATCGTGTGGGTTGCTAGGTCTGCTCGCGGCCGCGTACGCAACGTGCAGGAGCGCACTGGGCGATGGGCCCAGACCCCAGAGTGCCTAGGATTAGTCCGGCGTGCTGACCTCTCTGTTGAGCCTAGGTGGGGCTGCGACGTGTGGATCTTCCGAGGCCGGGCATGACCCAGGAAAGTGTGTCCGGCCAAAGGGGATCGAGCGTGTTGAGGAATATGTGGTGCACCCCTGCAGGGAAGTTTATCTATTCGAATAGCCGTGTCCCTCGGTAAAAGGACGACCCGGAGTTGTATTCCGACCTCATGACAACTAGAAATGGATACTTAATAAAACACACCCTTACAAGTGACAGATATAACCCGGTGGTCGCTCTCTCGCATGGTGGCGACGAGAGGATCGACGGGTAGGATTATGCTATACGTTGTTGTTTGGTTAACTTCCAACTAATCTCTTCTATTGCTTCAAGATGGAGGCTGCCAGAAGCGTAGTCTTCGACAGGACTAGCTATCCCCCTCTTATTCTGGTATTCTGCAGTTCAGTCCACCGATATTGCCTCTTTACACATATACCATGCATATGTAGTATAGATCCTTGCTTGCGAGTACTTTGGATGAGTACTCACGGTTGCTTTCCCCCTCCTTTCCCCCCCCTTTCCCTTCTTGCTGGTTGCCGCAACCAGATGCTGGAGCCCAGGAGCCAGACGCCACCTTCGACGACTACTACCACCAGGACGGAGCCTACTACTACGTCCAGGACGCCGACGACCAGGAGTAGTTAGGAGGATCCCAGGCAGGAGGCCCTGCGCCTGTTCGATCTGTTGTATCCCTGTTTGTGCTAGCCATCTTATGGCACCTTGTTTAACCTATGTCTGTACTCAGATATTGTTGCTTCCGCTGACTCGTCTATGATCGAGCATTTGTATTCGAGCCCTCGTGGCCCCTGGCTTGTATTATGATGCTTGTATGACTTATTTATGTTTTAGAGTTGTGTTGTGATATCTTCCCGTGAGTCCCTGATCTTGATCGTACACGTTTGCGTGCATGATTAGTGTACGATCGAGCTCGGGGGCGCCACAACAGTAGTATCATCATAAGCATCATGCATAGCATAAGTAGCATCCTCAATTACTTGCGACATATCAGAATGAATAGCAGGTGATGGTGTTGCAAGCTTACTCAAAACAGAAGGTGAATCAAGTGCAGAGCTAGATGGCAGTTCCTTACCTCCCCTCGTAGTAGAGGGAAAAATCTTGGTTCTGGTATCTTTCAGATTCCTCATAGTGATCAACAGATATAAATCCCAAGTGACTCAGAGAATAGAGCTATGCTCCCCGGCAACGGCGCCAGAAAAAGGTCTTGATAACCCACAGGTATAGGGGATCGCAACAGTTTTTGAGGGTAGAGTATTCAACCCAAATTTATTGATTTGATACAAGGGGAGCCAAAGAATATTCCCGGGTATTAGCAGTTGAGTTGTCAATTCAACCACACCTGAAAGACTTAATATCTGCAGCAAAGTTTTTAGTAGCAAATTAGTATGGAAGCAACGGTAAGGTGGCAAAAGTAACAGTAGCAGTTTTATAGTGATCGTAACAGTAGCAACGACAAAGTAACTTAGCAAAGATCAATATGTGAAAAGTTCGTAGGCAACGGATCAGTGATGGATAATTATGTCGGATGGCATTTATCATGCAACAGTCATAACCTAGGGTGACACAGAACTAGCTCCAATTCATCAATATAATGTAGGCATGTATTCCGTATATAGTCATACGTGCTTATGAAAAAGAATTTGCATGACATCTTTTGTCCTACCCTTCCGTGGCAGCGGGGTCCTAATGAAAACTAAGGGATATTAAGGCCTCCTTTTAGTAGAGAACCGGACCAAAGCATTAGCACTTAGTGAATACATGAACTCCTCAAACTACGGTAATCACCGGAAAGAATCCTAATTATTGTCACATTGGGGTATATGAGGATCATAACACGTAATAGGTGTCTACAACTTGCAAGATAGGATCAAGAACACAAATATATTCATGAAAACATAATAGGTTCAGATCTGAAATCATGGCACTCGGGCCCTGGTGACAAGCATTAAGCATAGCAAAGTCATAGCAACATCAATCTCAGAACATAGTGGATACTAGGGATCAAACCCTAACAAAACTATCTCGATTACATGATAAATCTCATCCAACCCATCACCGTCCAGCAAGTCTACGATGGAATTACTCACGCACGGCGATGAGCATCATGAAATTGGTGACGGAGGAAGGTTGGTGATGATGATGGCGACGAATCCCCCTCTCCGGAGCCCCGAATGGACTCCAGATCAGCCCTCCCGATGAAGAACAGGAGGTGGCGGCGGCTCCGTATTGTAAAACATGGTGAATCCTTCTCTCCGATTTTTTTTCTCCGCGAATAGGTACTTGTAGAGTTGGAATTAGGGTCGGAGGAGCTCCAGAGGGCCCACAAGCCTACAGGGCGCGCCCCAGGGGGGTGGGCGCGGCCCCAGGGCTTGTGGCCTCTGGGTGGCCCCCTCTGGATAATTCTTGCGCCAGTACTTTTATATATTCTAAAAATATTCTTCGTAAATTTTCAGGTCAATCCGAGAATATTTATTTCTGCACAAAAATAACACCATGACAATTCTGCTGAAAACAGCGTCAGTCCGGGTTAGTTCCGTTCAAATCATGCAAATTAGAGTCCAAAACAAGGGCAAAAGAGTTTGGAAAAGTAGATACGATGGAGACTTATCAGGCAGCGAGGACCGGATGCGCGCGATTTCGGCGCGCCGATCAGCGCCGGTGGTCGCTGGAGGCACCGGGACGCCGCCGTCACTGAGCCTCCAGGCGCCCGGCACCCGCATGTCCAGCGGCGCCGGGTAGTCGGCCTCGTAGAGGAGGCGTGCCTCGTCCTCGTGCAGGTGGCGACGGCCGAAGCCGTTGGCCGCCGCACCATCGCCTAGGTAGCGCTCGGCCATGCTCGTCGTGGGGGGAGAGAGGAGAGACGCGCATCGACGGTGAGAGGTCGAGAGTGGGAGAGGGTTCTGCGGCGATGGAGTGTGCGCTCACCGGCGAGGGAGGGGCGGCTTTTATAGTCCGCGTGAGCGGCGAGAGGGCGGTCGCCGTGCGTACGTGTGGCGGGAGCGGGCAGGACGCGCGTCGCCGCGCCTTCACTACGCCGCCTGTGAGGCATCAATGAAAGGCTCACCGGCACGGTAGCGCGCTAGCCTTGGCATTGATTCCCCGCGAGAAACCGAGGCGATGAGAACGACGAGCGCGCCCGGTCGCTGACTCGGCGGGCCCACCAGGCTTTCGCGGCAAAACCGTTTCCCCCGGCGCCCCCGGGCGTCCGCAGCGCGCCAGGTTCGCCCTGGGTCCGCCAGCGTCAAATTCGGCCCTAAGGAAAACATCGGCCGCCGGCGTGAAAGATAGGTAGTAATGGCTGCGGGGAGGCCGGCAGAGAGCTATCGTGAAACTTGGATCATACTGACGTCCACTGGAGATCGAATTGGCCCAGGTGAGCACCGCCTACGACTTGTGTTCGCCGCCAGCCAAACAAGCCGAGAGAGAAGGACAAAATGGAGGCGAGGTGCCCAACTACTTCCAAGAAACGGTTGACACCACCGTAGGCATACACGTGGCGTCATGAAAAGTTCTGCCTTTTGGCCTTCTGAGGCCATGAGTGACGCACGCGAATGTCAAGCTTCCACTTCCAGGCAAGTGCAATGAAGCTCTTCTATAGAAAAAACACTTCCAGGCATGCGTAAACAGCTGACACGTTTTTGTTGATCCACAAACCCAAATCAGAGCAGCACAAAACTGTTTTTTATTTGTTTGAGTTAGAGTACAGAACTGTGCTTTGTTAAGATTTGACAAATGATCACTTTATAGAGAAAGGTATGTACATGTATTGCTGGCACTGCTTTTGCAGCTTGCCAATGTTTTATTCACACGAACGGGTCCTACGAAGTATACGAGTATCTTTTCTTCTGTACAAATCAACACCCGGCGAAAAGCACGCGCGGGCAACAAAAAAATCTCCAAGAAACCAACCAACGAATTCAATCAATCCAACCATGTCGATCGCCGGCGGCTAGTCAGCCGGCCTAGCTAGCTAGGGAAAAAGAATATGCGCATACTGTGAGCCCGCTACCACCGCCCGGGTTGGTCCGTCAAAAACAAGCTTGAACCCGAGAGAGGAGGGGGTGGTCGTGGAGGACGGCTGAGTGGCGCCGCCCGGCCTCTACGGCGGGCAGGGGACGTTCGGGCTGTTGGTGGTGCACGAGGCGCCCGGCCCGCCCAGCCGCTGCGTGTACAGCCGCCGGAGCGCCTGGGCCATGGTCGACGCGCCCGGCAGCGGGGTCCCTCCGGCGGCCGCCCAGTCGGCGCCGCCCAACGGCCGCGCCTCGCCGAGCACCTCCAGAAGCAGCAGCGCCGCCACGAGCACCGGCAGGGCGAGCCTCATCGTCCTCCTCGCGACGGCCATCTCGTCAACCTTGGCTTTCTTCTCTGTCTCTCTTCCCTTTGCAACAAGCTCTGCCTCTGGGCCTAGACGCTGGGTTTTGGCAATGGCGTACAGGTGCAAACTTTGTGTGTGCTTCAGCGAGGTGGTAGTAGCTATGGAACGAACGGGTCGCCTATATATAACGCAGGGGAGAAGAGGCGGTCGATCGATCGGCGGAAGGGCGTGGAGACTTAGGCAGGAAGTTGCATGCCGGTTACGTGCGGCGACTAGGCTTTCGCGCGTCTGGCCCGTTTGATGAAAAGTCAATGCGCGCGGCACGCAGGGCTGGCGAGCGCGCGCGGTGCGTTCCATTCTTCCTACCCGCCGGCGGTGCGTTCGTGCGTGCGCGCGCGCATGGAGAGCTAAACAAACTGCGCGCGCGCGAAAAAACGTCCAAGCCACGAGCGTGTCGTCCGTCTTGACCGGAGCATGCATGGGAACAAATACATGCCATATATCCACGACTCGCCCACATATTTTGAGTTGTACAAATGCACCCGTTGCCTGCGAACAAAAGTACATTTCTTGTAACAGACCCACTTTTTTTGTACAAATTCATAAGTACATAAAATTAAGGAGCTCCATATACTCTATGTGTTTTTTAGAATCAAGCTCCATATATACGTGGAAATGTGGTTTGCTTTGACCAGGGAAACGCCTTGGGGGCCAAGGCACTTGGCGGGGCTCTAGTTTGACCTAGCGTTCAACGACGATTGTGCGTACTTAATTTAGGCAGAAGCTTAATTTGGTTATTCGTCGACAATGTGTACTTGGGTCGTCTCCGATACGTACCTGTCAAAGTGATACGGTCAAAACATTTGAATTCCGTCCTGAACTTGGCCTGAATTTTCAATGTTTATCCGGAGTCGATCCCACCCTAGCTAATTTCCAAGAAACTGCTCAAAACTTTGCCACGGTTTGTTACCAGGCTCGCGCCTTTTTCGTAGCATCTTACGTACGTGTGATAATTGTTAAGCTGCTCGAGCTACCTAGCTTGTAGGAGCAAAACTCGCATTTGTTAGTTGAAAGCTGAAACCGGCCGCCAGAGTTCAAGAGCAACACGACTTCGGGCAAATGGCAAATTACATTGTTGCATGCATATGGTGGCACCGCAGAGATCTCCTAGTTCAAAAGCACCATCCAATGTACTGTAGTAATCACTTGCATACGTGTGGTCGTGAGCAATTTTTTTATATTTGTAGTCACCTTAAATTGCAGTACGTACATAAATAAAAACTAGAAACTATTTATGCTCTTTTCTCGTCGTTTACAAGTGATGGTGTCGACCCAACTTTGTCAAGACCCACGACCACTTGAGAGGAAGAGATTGTGACTTGTAAAACTCTGGGTCCGACGCGCCATGAATTTCAACTTTCCGAGTGCTGCACCGCTGGGCGTCTTTGACCTGCGGCGGAGTAGGTCGGAGGCAGGAAAAACACGACCAAGCTGTCTCAACGTCGGGGATCAGAGGAACTCTACCGCGACCGGGAGAATTTTCTTTTCTCCCGAGGTACTAACAACCAATCAAAGAATTATCCGGGATGAGACCAGACTGACTCAGGCCCTGTTTGTTTCAGCTTTGGGAGCAGTTTTTTGACTGGAAAAAGTTGAAACTGAAACAAACAGCTATTTTAGAACAGTTGTGGAACCACAACCCAAAACTGTTTCGGGCTATTTTCAGTGTAACAGCCCAAAGCACGTCTCGGGGTACTTCACAGCTAAAGCTGTTTCCCTAGCCCCTCTGCTTTTGGCGTTTGGTCGTAATTATGTCATAAATGTCGCCGCAGGCACGACACCTATCTCTCCCTTCACCCCTCCTCCTGAAACATAGCGTTTTCACCAGCCCAGAGTCGTTTCCACAGCTACGTTGCCAAACAGCTAACCTTCACTGCAGCTGTTTCCTCAGCACAGCAGTTTTGTCAGCACAACAAGTTCACAGCTGAATCTGTCGAAACTGAAGCCCAACCAAACACAGCCTCAGTTCCAGCTTTCAAGGAAGGGCACTCACTTTCGACTGTCAACTCGTTGCCTCTCCTCCCTGCACGACAGGTAACAGTAAACAATGTGATGCTACGTAGTACTAGTCCGTGTAATTACTTGCTGGTTGAATGCAACAGCAGCACTGCCTTAACTCAACTGCTAAACACGGCCGGCGACCCAGCCAGAACATGTCAGGGTTTAGCTCGATCTCATCTCGGTTTGTGTTGCTCCCTTGTCCCTCTGTTAGTTGATCTCTCTGTTCCGTAGGCTGCTGAACACAGTAATTTCTGATAGAAATTAAAATTACCGAGGTTGCTTTTACCCGAGGCGTGAAAATGTGATTTCCTTATAACCGACCACAGCAAGATTTCTCTTTCAAAATTAGAATAGCCCTAGACTTTCCCATGACTGCACGTATGGCTTCCGCTGACTTCACATTGACTTTCGGCGGTACTAGAAGAAAACAGTAGGCAGGAGCAGGTCAGCATGGATACATCGATACTCCATGGCTGTCATCGACTGACTGAAACCACCGGCAGCCCCCGCTTCCTATTCAATCAACACATGAACGATATCACTTACAGTATCTTGCGAAAATGTTGTTCAGGACTGTTGAGTATTATGTTTATTAGGAAATACGAGATCACCTAGGATATGTTCTGACTTATCATATATTTTAAGTTGATCATTGTCATTCTGTATATATGATCATGAGGCTCAAGCAATACAACAATTATTTCACCAATCCCTCTCCGTCCCTTCTAACATGGTATCAGCCTAACCGATCCAAACCCTAGCCGCCGTCCGCCGCTTCCGCTCCACGCCATCCCCGGGGCGGTCGACTTCCTTAACCGCCGTCGGGGGCCGCGCCGCCCGTACCTAGGGTTCGTCCGCCGGTCATCTTGATCGGTGTTTTCCTTTTTGATTTCCGATCTAAGATCGGTTTACGTCGCTCGCCGCCACCGTAGACTCCTGCGCCTCTACTCCAACATCGGCGTCGACTACACCGGTCACTTCGTCATCAACCACGCGACAAGGCTAGACGCATCGCCCAAGGGACGCCTTCGCGTGTCGCTGCCGGCCGCTCGTCCGCGTGGTCTCTATTGCCGGTCCGTCTTCGTCGTCATCGCCCGGGACATCACCTACAACGTCGCCATCGACTCCAATCTACGCATCGTCCCCGCCATGGCGCGTACAATGCCGCCGTCGATCTGATCAACCGATCACCCATCTGTCTTTACCAAGCCGCCCCCCGAGGTCATCCCGCCGGCTGCCCCGCCCGGGCGCCGCTCCCGCAGACGCCCCTTCGGGGCATCGCGCTGCGAGACACGGTTCACGCCGCCGCCCTGCGATCCTTCCGACGGCTACCTCCGTCGCCGCCTGTTGGGCCGTCGCCACCGGCCAGTGGCTCTCACCGTGGCCATCCCGACCCACGAGCCGCTGCTACACCGCCCCTTCGAGCTGTAAGGCCGCGGCACGTGATCCCCGCTGTTGCCCGAGGTCGTTCCCGTGGCTGCACCGACCCGCGCTCCGCCGCCCCTTCCGGCCTTAGCGCAGTGGTCCGCGGTCCACGCCGCCGCCCCGAGGTCTTCCCGCCATCGCCCCGACCCGCCTGCCGCCGCTGCGTCGCCCCTTCGGGCCGTAGTGCCGCGGCCCGCGGTCCACTCCGCCGTCCTCGCCCGTCGACTTCCCGTGGTATGCGTCGCGCCGCCTCCCTCGGGGCGGAAACGCCACCGTCCGTGCCGGTCTTCGTCACGCTGTCGGGTTCTTCCTCGCCTATTTCGAGCACCACAGCCACGCTCCTAACATAGCCGCCGCCACCGTTTTTCTTCCGTCGCCGCCGCCACCGCAGTTCACTCCCTTCGTTTTCGTCCAACACAAGCTCATCGCCAGTGTCACCGTCATCTTCCCCGATCACTTCATCTACTCCGACAACAGCGGGCGACACCGGCCCCGCGCCGACTTGCGCCGCAACCATCGTCGAGTCCTTCTCTGCTAGCCCCCTCGACATGGCGTACAACTTGTGCAGGTCCCTCTTCTACATATGCCCGGTGCTGGCAACACCGATGCGTGACTTCATCCACGACGTGTCTCCGGGCCTGGCAAGCCTGGTGTGACGCTTCGTCAACTTCGTCTTCATCCGTCTACGCATGCCCGGTGCTGGAAACACCGACATATGTCTTCGTCTACAACGTGTCCCCGGGGTTTGGCAAACCCGGTGCGACGCCTTGTCAACAACATTTTCTTCCCGGCGCACCCCTACTTCGATACCACTGCGCTCATGACTAACTCGGCGTCTCCTTGCGCACACGGCTCCACGTCGACTTCCTCGACACCGGCCACCCCAACTCGACATCGACCACGGCATTCTTCGCACGGCTACCTCGACCACGGCTACACCACCCTACACTCTCGGCTACCTCGACAACGGCACAAAGGGCTACCGCCTTGCTTGAGCAACCTTGTCGGTTTTCACTCCAGCCACGACTTCCGCGATGCATCGACAGTTACGACTGTGGGGGGTGTCCGTCAGCTTGCCTTCGGATTCTTCTCCGGTCTCACCGTCTGCGTCGTTACCGATGTGACTGCGGGGATGTTGAGTATTATGTTTATTAGCACACTTGCCTTCTAACAAGGACCATGTTTCACCACCACACCATTGATCTTCCAAGGCCATTTATTGGGATATATCTGCAAATCTTCTTGCACTGTAATATCAGGCAAGTGTCATGGACAGATGGATTTATATCATAAACGAGGCATTAAAATATTTGAGTTGGATCATTATCATGCTATGCTGCCAAACCTGATACACAACTTGCTCCTAGTACTTGTTAGGCCTGCTTTCAAGACTTTGGGACAGCAAGTGCCGCACTAGCATGGACCTGAAGTAGTCGATCAACACAAGCGCTCCATTTTCTTTGATCTCTCGCGAATGAGTTTGATAAAGTCAACGCGCCACCTGGCCGCGCGCGATCCATCAATCGGTCGATATGGCGTCGTAGAATTCCGATCGAACTGCGTGCGTGTGGCCGTTCGGATGGAATTCGTCTTCTTCTTCGCGGCCAGGTAGTGTCATGGGACAATTTTGTGTGCCATGGCGGTAACAAACTGCATGCGCCGCCTCACACGGACGAACAAAGGTCGAAGGCAGAAGCGTGCCGTGTTGACCAGAGCAAGCACTACGTACATATGCATACAGCCATACATGTGTCATGTGTGCATATATATCCGTGGCAAAGTGCCGGTGAGCTCGCGCAGCCGGCCGTTTCGGTCAGCTGGCAGACCGATCGATTAGTTGGACTAAACTCGCCAGCACGCGCGGTGCGAGCTCGTGAGATGGCAATGTAGTAGTAGTATCTCCACTATATTTCCTTTAGAAAATGAATAATTTTTTTCATCCCTAAAAAAATCATTCAAAATTTCGAATACCCTTGTAACTTCCTATAAAGCGTGTAGCTCAGTACTATTTCCAGCCGGGCAACAAAAACACTCCAGGTATGAGAAAAAATATTATACTTCCTCCGTCCGTAAAATAAATGTATTTTAGATGTATTTTAGTCTTAGATACACCCGATTCTTATCCATTTTTCCGATAAATGTTTTCGGACGGAGGGAGCATTATCGAGAGAGGAAATGGGGTTTGACCAGGAAAACGCCTTGAGAGCCAAGGTAGATTTGGGGTCTAGCTAGCTAGTCTGACTCGAACAACCAACTCCATCGATGGAGACGTACATAATTAGGCAGAAAAGCTTTGTTTAGCCATCGGTTATGCGTGCTCCGGTCGTCCGTGTGACACGTACAGGTCCACTGTTACGGTCAAAACCAAAGCACTGGAATTCCCTTCTTTCCCTGCGCGCGCGCGCGCGTCGCGTTGCATGGAGTTTTCAAGCAAGCACGCTCGCACGCATGCATGCAGCTCCGTCCTTGTAGTACCACGAACTTGGCCTGAGTTTTCATGATCGACATCACGCGCGGCGTGCTCGTCCAAAGTCAAAACCCCAGCTAACTTCCAAGAAAATGCTCAAAACCTGGCAAAAAGTTGGGTACGGGGATCGCCTTTTTCGCAGCGTCTTACGTGTGATTAGCCGCTCCATCACTACTCCACATGGCTTGCACGATCAAAACTCCACGCAGTGTTTCTTGTTTGGAATGCGCCGGAGTTCAAGGGCGACACGATATCTGGTAGTAAGTGGCATTAGCTACTGTACCGTACCTGAAAGATCATATGCATTCCTATTTGCAAGCTGACTCTGGTCTAAACTTCTGTCTTTACCACCATGGCTCAATATTTGACCCCAAAGGCCAAAGCTAAGGCTAAGAATGTGCTAGAGTTGCAATCTACTCCCTCTGTCCGGAATTACTTGTCAATGTATGTATCTAGATGTATTTTTAATTCTAGATACATCCATTTCTACGACAAATAATTTGGGACGGAGGGAGTATTTTTCATGCTAAATGTAAATTTGGGTGTGATGATGTGCAAGATGAGGTGGCCGAGATTCACGAGAATTTTCGGTGCCATTCTGGTAGCATAACCATATTTTTGTAGCAGTGCTATTTTCTTGGTACATGAGATGGAGCTAAAAAATACTTATCTATAAAGAATGGCCCTGCCTGCATGTTGGCAACACAAGAGCAACCTACGACCATTTCCTGGGAGGAGATCGTGACTTGTAAAACTCTCAGTCCGAAGCGCGTGATATGCCATGCCATGGATTTCAACGTTCCGAGCGAGTGCTGCTCCGCTGATCATCTTGACTCGCCGTTGCCGATGCAGTAGGTCGCAGGCAGGAGCACCAACAAGTTGGTCTCAACCAACTTGGCCTTGGCGGGATGTAGAATTCCACTGCAACTTGAAGCATTTTCTTCGGAGAAAGCACTAGACTGTAGCAATCAATCAAGCGACCTGGAATCAATTGCCCTGGATGAGACGGCACCGTGTCATTGTTACGGCTGACCAGACCAGGTTCCAGATTGGAAGGAAGGCCACACCTCCGACTGTCAGTTCCTTGCCACCTCCCTGCATGCCAAGGAACAGGTAAATGTTCAGTAATGGTACTAGTCTTGCTTACTACGTACTACTAGTTGAGTTCTTCATCACAGCCACGACTCAGTACTAGTCACCCGCTTAACACGGCTCCCCTGTTTATTTAAGCAATAGCATACGAATACTACAGGTTTGGAGGTAATGGAAAAAAATTACACTGATAAGCCAGTAAGCGGATCAGGTGAACCAAAGTCTTATTTCCTTGTGTTGTTCTATATGCACCCATTTTCTTTGGCTTCTCTGTTTCAGAGGATAACAACAGCGCTTACCAAATTCCATTTAGTATTTATTTACAAGGCGTGAAAACGACTTTTATTTACCGCCGACTGAAACAACAAATTTACTAAAACTAGACTAGCCCTGGACTTGCCAACTCTGTTTCTGCCGGCCGATTCGAAAAACATGGCTTCTGTTGACTTCCCCATGACTTCCGGTAGTAGATAGAGGAAACAATACACACGAGCAAGTCAGCATACATGGCTGTCATCAACTGACAGAAAAGCGTTAATTAACTCTCTTCCTTTTATGCGATCTACCGCCCTTCACCAACCTGAATTTCCTGCATCTGAACATAAGGTGCAAATATCGTATCACCGAATACAGCATAGCTATGTAGTAACTATAAAGCTAGTGTTATCAGCAGATGCATTCACATATTTCTGAGGCAAATATGCATTTTGACGGGCGTAAGGTTATTAAGACGTTTAGATAGTAAATATAATGTCTGTTTAAGTGAGGTGTCCACGTGGGTCTTTGTTAAGGCTACAAAAGTCTGTTAACTTGTACCATAAGTACATGGTTAGACATTAGAACACAGCTCTGGGAAAAGTCATGCTAGGAGATTTAAAAATTAACACAAATGGATCACTTCTCTTGCTAGCCTCCTTCAGTTTCATGTTTGTACGGCACTTGCTACTTCAGATTACTGTAAAAGCAGACCTAGCATTAGTAGGAGACTGAATCATAATAATGTTGTTCACAAGCCCTGGGTAGCACTGTAGCAGAAAGTATGAACCATCATGTTAAACAAGTCTATCTCTGTTACGTGCATTTGTCAGCAAAATCAGAACTGACCAGGTGGACATGAATTCAGTTACCTCTTTATCATGATGATGCAGCACGGCGCAGTGCACCTCCTGGGGGGTGCAATTTAATGATTGTCGAGCCATCAGCATCGCAGCTGTATCCATCTCTCCCTCTGTTTTCAGCAAAGATTCATTGCAAGTCCCAAGAACATACGAAATTGACAAGCAAGGACGGTACAGGGATGAGGTATGGTGAAAAGAGCAGCAAGTTTTCCAACTGAACCCTGCAAGGCATCAAAGTTAGGATGTTTTTAACTACTACCTCCGATCCATAATCAATGTCGCAGTTTTGAACTAGCTCCAGTTCAAAACTGCGACAACTATTTTGGATCGGAGGGAGTACCATTTTTGGACTGGCAGCATTTCTTTTTGTCTCGGCCATGTAGTAACTGCTAGCTATATGCAGCAGACGCGAGACGCAACCTCACTGATGCTATCTATTACATGAACATGCTGGCAACAAACTGAAAATTTAGAGCTTGATCGAATTTCTAAGATTTCAAATGCAAAGCCACAATCACTGAACTAACTGGCAAATTATTGGTGGAAAGATGAGGATGTTAAATATGGATTATCTTACCACATACATATGTTGCTGTAACAACTAGACAGTCCCTCCACCATCAGACAGATTTAATACGCATACAATTTCTATCACAGTGAAAATGAGGTAAACTGTCATCGGTTTGATGCTCTGTCAGAACTCACTAGAGTACCATCACATATAAAATTATGCTGATTTGTTCCAAGATAAGTTGTGCTGTAAAATGGTGAACATGCAATTCTGAATAATTCCAAACATAGTACGCACTTAGATTCTTAAAATTAAGGTTTATACAATCGTCAAGAAATCTGCTCATACATGTTTTTACCATTAGAACTCAATTATAGTACGTACATAGAATACGTCATGTTGCAGATAATCTCTTCAATCATAATAAAGAAAGAGAATATGGTAATATAGCCAATGCAAAGAGGCTTTCCTCTTTACAGAATCTCACCCTTAACACGCCCACATTTTTTATCTTTCCCAAGTGCAACTATCACCTTTATCTGCTGAAGAACAAGGGGATCACTTGATATATATACATACAGATGGTTGCATGACAACCATGTGCTGCTGTATGTCCCCCTACTATCTTTTAAGCAGTTGAGCCCTGAAGTGATTAGGTTGTAAATGTGCAATGTATCGACTTTCTGCATTCTTCAGTTGTATCGCAGGTGTCGGCAAACACCAGAGAAAGGAACTGATGAGCCCCTGACCAACAGTGCCCTGATTAGCACAGAAAAACTTGGGCAGCTGTCACAAATCACATTTGTGATGAATGAGACCCTACAGAATTCAGTATGGCATATAACTGAACGTACTGCTGGCTGTTTATGATTGCAGGGTGCAGACTATTCTGATCACAGGGGCAGCCGTTATATTAGGTCAGCCAGGCTTCAGGAGCTGGTTTTCTATCCAACACGGCTCTTTCCATCACAAATTACACCTTGGTATTGCTATTCTTGATTAATCTGAAGCAAAACTCATGGCTCCCTCCTTTGAGCAAAACTCTTGGTGTCGACTAAGCATATTCTTATAAAGTTATCCTCCTGGGTGCCACATTGTCCCATTGCTGCATAAAATACTTTCATCTTTCTGTTTCAGCAGTGACAGTCAGCCATTCCATAAGAACATCAATGGCCACGTAATATGGAGTGCACCTCTCTTCCATCATACGATCCATCGATTCAGAGGCCTTTTCAGGCATATTCTATATCACGAAGTCTCTTCAATAATTATCTGATGAGAATAAGAGCCTCATTTGATGTAGACGGCTGCATGTCAAGAGTGTGTTGCTGCCTGTTACACTACTATCTACTGACCAGCTGACCACTGATATAACTGCTTTCTGCACTCCTCAATAATGGCGCTCATGGATGCAAACACCAGAAAAAGGAACTGATGAGTGTCCAACCAACAGTGGCATGACTAGTAATGACTGAAAAACATAACCAGTTGTCACCGTAAGCCACGACTGAGATTGCACAGAATTCATTATGGCCTATAACTAAACGTTGTTGAAATGCCGTTTATGATTGCAGAGTGCAGACAATTCTCATCAGCTCTGACCTTCCCATCACAAATTCCACCTAGGTATTGTAACTGCTGATTAAGCTGAAGCAAAATTCATGCCTACATAATTTGAGAAAGACTATTTCATTGTGCCAACTAGCATATTCTTATGTAGTTGTCCTTTTTGGTGCCATTCTCCCCACCTGCTGCATAAAATTCTTTAATCTGTTTGTTTCACTAATAACAGGCATCCATTCCATGAGAACATCAATAGTCACGTAATCAGGAGTGCACCTCTCTTTCTTCATCTGGTCCATCAATTCAAAAGCCTTTTCTGGCATATTCTTATCACGAAGTCCCTTCAACAATGCATTGAAGGTTGTTACATTTGCAGGCACATGCTTCTCGCTCATCTCATCAAACAGTTCGACTGCTAAACTAGCATTTCTGCTCTTACAGAGAAAGTCGATCAGAGTATTGTATATCACTGCGTTGGGTTGAATACCAGATTCATCCATAGAACGGAAAATCCTCATTGCCTCATCTACTTTACCAGCTTTGCAATATCCATGTACAAGTGTACCAAAGGTTACCACAGAAGGCCGGCAACCATCCTCAATCATCTTCCCCAGTAATTCATCCACAGCCAGGAAATCTCCTGCTTTGCACAAACCAGACAACAAGGTATTGTAGGTGCACACATCTGGCCGCAAACCAGCTTCCTTCATCTTCCCAAGCCACTCATGAGCCTCATGCATCCTCTTCTTCCTACAAAATCCTCCAATCAGAATATTGTATGCTTTTGCATCCAGCTTAAAGCCCGCCTTATTCATCGACGACGCCATGGAGCAAGTATCCTCCAACCGCCCAGCTTGTGTTAATCCCAATATCATGGTGAAATACATGATTGCATCTGGTGAGTGCCCTTCATCTGCCATCTCATGGAACAACTCCATGGCCACACCCACATTGTTGGTGTGGAGGAAAGCCCCAACCAGAGTGCTGTAGGTCACCGCATTACCCCTGGCTTCAGGCCAAAATGCTCTTTTCTCCCTAAAGAAGTCCAGCGCACCACCAATCCTCCCTACCTGGCACAAGCCACTCACAATTGTGTTCAGAGTGACAATATTCGGTGCCACGCCCTCCCTCACCATCCTCTCCACCATCTCGCTTGCCATGCCAACATTACCCACACGGCAAAATGCATCGGCCAAGCAGTTATAACTAACCGTGTTGGGTGCACATCCATGCACATTCTTCATCCGCTCCTCCACAAATGCCACAGCCTCTTGGACCCTCCCGCTCTTGCACAAGCCATCCACGACAGTGTTCAACGTGACAACATCCGGGCGCAAGTCCGAGCCTGAACCAGACATTCCGCCGAGCACCCTGAGGGCGTCCCCCACGCGGCCAGCTTTGCAGAGGCCATTGACGAGTATGCCGTAGGTGACGTCAGGTCTGACAGCGGCGTCCCGCATGGAGGAGAAGAGGTGGATCATTCCCGGGAGGTCTCGGGCGCGAGCGAGCGCGGCCAGGAGGGTGTTGAAGGCAGAAGTGTGCGGCGGCGGGGCGCTAGCGGCCAGGGAGGCACAGAGGAAGCGAGCTGCGTTGGCGGGAGAGGAGGAAGGACGAGCAAGGAGCTTGGAAAGGAGCGCGGCGAGGATAGGCGCGGAGGGGGGCGGGAGGCGGTGGCTTGAGGGAAGGGAGAGGAGGAGCGCGAGGGAGGCGGGGGTGAGGGCGTGGGAGGGCGCGGCGAGGGTGGAGTAGAACTCGGCGGAGAGCGAGGGCGTGTCGCGGAGGAGGGAGAGGGCGGAGGCGGAAGGGGTGGGAGTGGAGAGGAGGTCGTCGAGGACGGAGGCGGCTGTCGGGGTGGGAGTGGGAGTGGGTGGGGAGGCGGCGGCGGAGGAGGAGAGGCGGTGTTGAGCTCGCGGTCTAGGGAGCGCCGCTGCGAGGCGCCTGGCTGCGGACATCGTTGGAGGCGGAAGGGGCGGTGAACTTCCGGTGAGCTCGCCCGGGCGCGGAGATGGGTGGGAAGGAAGGAGGTGTCAACCGGCGGCGACTCCGGCGACGGCGAGTGTGGCGATGGTTAAAAACAAACAATGGGCTGGACTGTTTGGGCCATTTCGACAGGGCAAAAGCCTAGTCGAGAGGCTTTCATGCATTTCGCCCTACAATCTGGCAGTATCTCTTCTTCTCAAAAAAATCTGGCAGTATCTCTAGCGGATCTCGGAAAAACTACTCTAGAAAAATCAGTTTCGGGTGCCCTTGAAAATCACTAGCCATACCCGCGTGGCGGCACGCGCCCCGTCGATACGTCATGTGTACATATGTTGTCTTTATTTTATCTAGTGAATTTTATTTTTAAATAGGAAAACTACGTGGATAAGCTTATATTACGAAAAGGGAAGTCTTGCATATAAGCAAATCGAAAAAGACTCATCTTAGAAGATAGAACGTACCAAAAGCAAGGGTGATGCCAACACTTAGATCTTTGTTGATGCTGGCATTTAAAGAGTTTTCTATTGAATTGGCTAGAAATAGGGAAATTCATTGTTGAAGAACTGAACTAATACTTGCTTAAGAGTAACTCCAACGGGACGATCCATTTCGTCCGCGGGCGTTTGTTTGGGTCTGTGCGGACACAAAAGTCGGCCCAACGCGTCGACCCAAACGGAACGCGCGTCCGCTTTTCGTCCGCGGGCGACCCATTCCCGGCCCATTTTTAGCCAGATTTGCGTCGGCGCGGACACGAGACGGACGCGCGCGCGCTCGCCTTCTCCTCCCCCCTGGCCCGCTGGTCGGCGGCACATTGGCCTCTCCCCATCCAACAGCAAACCCTCGCCCGCCTCCTTCGTTGCCGACGTCGCCGCCCAATTTTTTCGGTGACTCTGCCAGCTGTCGGCGCCGCAACATCCGCTCTGCAACGCCGCCACCTCCCACGTCGCCCGCCACCGCCGTCTTGCCGCCGGGGAATCGACTTCCCACCCCCGCTCCCCCCGACACAACCGCGACCGCGACCAAGAAGCCGCCTCGCCGCTGTAACATCCCTAGGTTACCCCACTCTGGTTAATCTACTTAACCTGTCATGTCATCATGATCATCTTCATAAAATGGCGAAATAATTCAACTCCAAATTCAAATTCCAAACTCAAGTCAAATAATTATTTCATCAAACATCAAAACAAAAATGTTCTTTAAGTGGCAAATAATCCAGGAACATTTCTAAAATCATCATCAATAAAGTTGGAGTTAGACAAATGACTCTATCAAGATGAAACAACACCAAAACAGTCATTTTAAATCCATTTTAAATCATTTCTAATTCAAAAGAAATCCAAATCTGTCCAAACCAGTTTTTGGTGTAAGGAAATATTGCGTTGCAATATTTGGGTCAACTCTCACATTTTACAAAAGTGTAAAAGTGCCCTAACTATTTCAGGACAGAAATGAAATAGAGAAAAGGAAAACAGAATAAAGGAAAAAGGCCGAAGCCACTTACCTGGCAGGCCCAGCCGAGCACTGCGCCTGGCAGCCCAGCTGGACGGCCCAGCCCACCTCTCTCTCTCCCCCTTCTTCTCCCTCCTCCCCATGTCGATGCCGCCGTGGACGAGCGCGCTCGCGCTGGTCGCCGCTCGACAGCGCGATGCCGCGGGCGCCGCGAGAGGATAAGGGCGACGCCCGAGCCATCCCCCCTGGTCCTCCTCGACCACTACTCCCTTCTCCCCTCGTTTTCTCCTCCTCTCCCCATCGGCGCCCGACGCGGTCGCCGCCGTGCCTCGCCGTTGCCACGGCCACCGGCCACCCTTCGTCAAGCAGACAAGTCAGCGAGCTCCGCCCCGCTCCTCTCCGTCGCCTGGCGTCCTCAGTTTGAGCCGAGGAGCAGCGAAGGCGGTGAATCGAGCCGTTCCCCTTCAACTCTGCCTCCGGCGATCTTCGTCGACTCCGGCGACCTCCTGCGCTACAAAGCTTTCACAGGGCCACCGTGAGCCTGCTAGGTGAGCGTCGCCTTCTTCTCCTTCTCTTTCCGCCGTCGTTTGAGCTCTCTGGCTCTAGTTTCACCGGCGCCCGAACGCGCCTCCGCATGAGCTTGTCGCCGGCAGCCGTCCGGTGAGCGTTTGGTCACGGGCTCACGCCCGTCGAGCTCGCACACGCACGTAGAGTATTTCTGGCCGTTTAGTTCTTCGCTAGCGCGTCTGCATCGCCGATCTCCACCGCACCCGAACTCCGGCGTCCGCCGCGATGCTCGCCGCCGTCGCTACACGCCGTCTCCGGCCACGCCACCGCCACCACTCGACGCGCCATTGAACGGCCGTTCGAACGCGCCCGGTCCCGTCCTTTTTGGTGGACTGTGGGCGGAACCCGACGCCGGCCCGTGTCCTCCGCCGCGTCTGGAGGTCACCGGCGTAGAGCCGCCGGTCGCCGCCAGCGTGGCTGGCGTGGGGTCCACTCTGGGACGCTGACCAGTGGGCCCCCTGGCCATATTGACCACGTTGACCACGGTCAACCGTGGTTACTGTTCACCTAAAGCCACTGACTTGTGGGCCCTCTCTGTTAAATTAGACTAATTAAACTGTTTAATTAAAAGATCTAATTATCTTAGTCTAAACACTCACTGACACAAGGGTCCCACCTGTTTAATTAACCCTGTTGATTAATTCAATTCATTGTTAGTCTAACAGAGGCTGACATGTGGGTCCCATTGGACCCACATGTCAGGTTCGACCTGAGGAGCCGCTGTTGACTTGCTGATGTCAGCATGACATCATGCTGACGTCATAATCCACTTTTCTGTAAATAAATAAATTCCAGAAATTCAAATAAACTTTGAAATTAATAACTTTTAAACCGTAGCTCAGATCGAAAAAGTTAAAACATGAAAGTTGCTCAGCACGACGAGCCGAGTCTGATCGTGCCGTATGTTTCTTCATCGGAACCCCCTACGTAGAAGAACTCGTAACTCCGGACCCGAATCCGGCAGATGAATAGTGCACACACACGGGTTAATAAATCCCAGATTAATTCTAATAATAACTAAAATGACTTAGATGCATATTTAGGCAACCCTGCCCTGCATCATAGCATCACACGCACCGTATTGCAATTGTTTGCATTATGTTTACCTGTTTCTTCCCCCTCTTCTTTCTCGGTAGACCCCGA
This sequence comes from Thinopyrum elongatum, assembly GCA_011799875.1. Lineage (NCBI taxonomy): Eukaryota > Viridiplantae > Streptophyta > Magnoliopsida > Poales > Poaceae > Thinopyrum > Thinopyrum elongatum. The sequence goes on from CM022303.1 coordinate 211,048,953, forward strand.
CGTTGACGTAGCTCCCGAGGCAGACGCAGCTCAGGAGTACGACCACGTCCCCGACGACACCACAGGCGACCTTGCCCTTGCCCCCGAGCAAACAGGCAAGCACCCCCATTTTGAACATGCCAATATCGCCTATTCTCTTCTCTCTTATGCTTGCATTAGTACTGCTACTGCTACTGTTTTCCTATATCTGCTGCATAGCCTGATTATTGTACCCTGCCTTGCTACCTTTCTGGTTATCCTAGACTGATTAGTATAGGCTGGGTAGAGACACGACAGAGACCCCCACTTGATCCCGACTGCCCTGTTGGATATCAGAAGACCCGATCTTCGGGATCGATGACTAGACCCTGGCACCGCACATCACTTCTCCTTAGCTGCCGACACTGCTGGGTTACCGTCGAGTGCCGAGGGTGATACCTCGTCAGCACTTCTGATGTTAACCTTGTAGGTTAGTTACTCGGTCGTGGTAAGCGAGGGTGATTCCTCCTACACCACCCCCGATAACGACATCGTCGCGCAACTCCTCAAGTGTGGACCTCGAGGGTGATTCCTCCTTCGTTCACCTTGATGATAACATCGAGTGGGATTCCGTCGAGGGTGATTCCTCAGGGTTCCCCCTTGGTGTCGGACACACAGATACTTTGGATATTATGACTTGACACTAAAACATGATACTAAAGACGGGTCGGCCCTGAGGGGTACCCGCGCGAGCATATTGCGAAGTGATGTGGAGTCGGGTTGACCTGAGAGGTGCCCGCGAGATAATTACGAGGCGTGGCCGGGCATTCTTAGCCCTTGCCGCAAGTCCTCGAGACGGGGCGACGGGGTCACATCGATCGTGAGTCTCTGCTCGTTTCCGCACGCTCCTAATCCACTACGGTTTGGATATTTGATCCGAGGGGCCTCTGGCCCGATAGCACTAACCATCACGTGGGCATAGTATGGGCGTTCTGCGTCGTATACTTCAGCCGAAGCTTAATAGACGTCAGCAACTGAGCAGCACACGCTGGGTTGGACTGGGAACGCAACCGCGCTTGTATTAAGGGGTTGCTAGGTCTGCTCACCGGCGGTGTACGCAACGTGCAGGAGCATCCGGGGCGATGGCCCAAGACCCCTGGGGGCATAGGTTAGTCCGGCGTGCTGACCTCTCTGTTAAGTATTTGGTCGGGTTGCGGCGTGTTGCTTAGCCGAGGCCGGGCATGACCCAGAAAAGTGTGTCCGGCCGGAGTTAAGCGAGCGTGGTGGGTAAGTTGGTGCACCCCTGCAGGGAAGAAACTTCTATCGATAGCCTGTCCTGCGGTAACAGACACTCGGAGTTGTATCCCGATCGGTACAACTAGAACTTGATATGAGAACTGGATAGTACGGCTCTGGGATTGCTTTCTCGCAGGGAGTCGAGAAAGGATCTCAGGTCGAGGTTGATGATACTACTACTACTACTACTTTACATTATGTTCATCTGTTCTCTTCTATTGCTGCAAGACTGTTGAAGATTGTTGAAGATGCTAGTCTTCGATAGGACTAGGCTTCCCCCTCTATTCTGGCATTTCTGCAGCCCAGTCCACATATACAGCCATTCCTTTGACAATGTTGCATATGTAGTGTAGATCCTTGCTTACTGAGTACTTCGGATGAGTACTCACGTTTGCTTTATTTTCTTTTTCCCCCATATTCCTTTTGATGCCACCAGACGACGGAGCCCCTGAGCCAGACGCCCCAGCCGACGACCAGTACTACTACCCGCCTGGCGAGTACTACTACAACGAGGAGCCGTTTGACGACCAGGAGTAGGATCGAAGGGTCCAGGGCAGGAGGCCTACGCCTTTCGATCGTAGTATTTTATTTTACCCCGCCTCTGTGAAGGTTTATCTTTCTCTCTCTGTAATATATCTGTACTCAGATATCTGATGCTTCCGCTGACGCTTGTATGCCATCGAGCTATGTATTCGAGCCCTCGAGGCCCTGGCTTGTAATATAAAGCTTGTAAGACTTTATTTATGTTTTAGAGTTGTGTTGTGATATCTTCAAGTGAGTCCTTAGGCTTGATCATGTGCATTTGCGTGTATGGTTAGTGCACGATTAAGCCGGGGTCATCACAGGTTGGTATCAGAGCCGACTGCCTCTAGGAATCCCCCTATCCAATTCCTTGGCCGAAGTTGAGTCTAGAGGTCCAAAACTGTTTTACTAACATGGCAGTGTGGCTTATGGCCCCACGTCGCCAACTGGGTGGTATTAGGATCTTTTATTTCTCGTCTATACTCTGGGACTCTTATCTCTCTCCTATTCGGGTTAAAGATTTTACTAACTCCGACATTAGGATCTCGTAACCATTTTCTCCCGGAGAGCCCCCCTCATTCCAGAAGATGACGTGACATCATCAGAAGGCTCCGAAGATACTTCCCGAAGTTTTCCGAGACACCTTTACCCACTGCTTTTGCAGTTTACTAACACCGATAATCCCCGTGGATATCTACACATCCTTGCCGTTGTATCATCATGGCCAGTCAATCATGCCTGTACGAGGTACCCCGTAATGCTCCTCGTTAAACCGAGAATCCTTTGAACCTACTGCGGTGCAGTTTCTTTCGCACTGCGGTTAATTACTCACAGTACCGGGGATTCGATCATCCACAGTTGTTTCTGTGATTCCTAAAACACTTTGAAATATCATCTGATCTTCCGAGAATCCCATGCATCCTACTACTACTGAAATTCTTCCTAGCTTATATTATGGTTAGCTCCATATGTCAAGTAATTGTTGTTGATATCCCTTGTCATTATCATTTTGATCCCATTGATTCAACATGTGTGCAAATACTTGCAATCATCAGTTCTTCCCTACTAATTCATCCTTCTGGCTCAGACATCATTTCGGAGATGAGCTGGAACTCGGCCAGTCAAGTTGCAAATGTTTGCCCATCTAGTTCTATCCAACTTACTCATCCTTTGATTAAAGCTTCTGCTTTTGATCCTTCGTCTTGAGAATCGTAACCCCTTTGTGCTTAAGCGCCGAATTATTTTGGTGTTTCTATAATCCGATGCCTTTGCATCCCTTCTTCATCTGACTGATTGCCGATACTCATAATCTTGTCTTTTGCGGTCCGCCAGATCTTTTGGTGGAACATTATCTGATAGTGTCCTCCATATACCATAACCTTGATAGTTATCCCCCGTTACCCAATACCTTCGATACATTGTATCACCCGCTTTGATTCCGATACTCTGCTTTCAGTTCGCATCCCTTGCTTTGGCATCTGGTTGTATGGATTCGTAAAATGTCCCGAAGGGTTGAACCTATGCTTTCTCTAATTTGTGTGAACCCGAAGGTTATGCGAGTCAAACTCTTCTGGTGCTTCACCAGATAAAATCTCAGCACTACAATTTCTTCGAAAACGAGAAGTGAATGAAAGGTTATGCATTGAAGAAGTGGGAGTCGACCTTGAACCTTGTGTTCATGCCCATGGACCCGATGTAGAACTTATCATGAAAGCTGCTCGAATATATATATATATATATATATATATATATATATATATATATAGTTATTTCCTTGGTACTAGTTCATCTTGTATCTAAGAATTGATCCTTTGCAAACATGGTTCCGACCATATTTCCTCCTTGATTTCATTTTCCGGATAAGTTAAATGACTTATCCTCTACAAATCATTTTCCCCGTCCAACCTCTACTCTGACTTACCTTCCGGTATTACCCCTAGTACTTGCTACTGGGAAGTTTAATACCCTATCACATCATTTCTAGCCTGATCGGCTATATCTATACCGTGCTAAATTTTAACTGTGCTACCTGGTTCTTCTTCCCGGAGAACAACTTCCGACGATGAGCGAAGCTTACGTCGATCCTCCTCATCTTATCATTTCACCTCGAGCAACAAGCTTGACTTCGAGCTTGTGTCATATCCGTGGTTCCAATAACCTTTCGCTTCATCATTCCTTTCAGTTGATGTCGTCACTGTTCGATGGCATCTTCATAAAGCCTCTCGACAAAAATTGTCGTGATCATCATCAATATTTTGTTTTCTTTCAGATTATCACTTGAATTCATAATGTGAAATACCATCCCTGCCCCTCGATGATTTGTGATATCATCGATGACATCCTTGACATTCGACCAACACAAACCTGGTTGTGTTTGGTTATCCCCTACGTCCCGAGATACCCTTTTAATTGTTTCTCGGTATCTCTTGAGATCTTCAAACCCAATCTTTACTTGACACCATATCATTGCTGCCTCAAAGCATGGCTGTGTTATTCCGAACCCCAGCATGAACATTGGAAGCACATTGCCAAATGTGTCTTGATCCATTATCCACACACCGTTTTATGGGTAATATTATGATTCTTCCTTCGCTCCTCTATCTAAATGATTTGGAACTTGCTATCCCATCATGTATGTCCTGTTCCGCTTTTCCTAGGCCAGAGTTTACTCCCAATACTTGTGTGAAAACACATTTTCCTTTCCATTGTTTTGTTTAACCTTCCTGTGATCTACATGATGTAAGCAGAAATAATTCTCTGCTTATGAAAACATATCGGTCTACAACCCTGTCAGTGAGACCCTGTTACTATCGTCGAAGACATTCCGGTAACCACCGATGGACGAGAACTTTGCCTTTTGGTCCGCCTCGTTCAACGAGCAGGAAAATGGTTCTCTTCGTCCCTCGCCCTTGGTACCGAAGTTGCCACCGACATAACTGACAGGCTACCTTCTGACATACCTTGTTATCGAGATCGGTAAGATGTCAACGTTCTCCCTAATATTGATCGACACCCCTCCACAGTTCCACAGGATCGGAACCTGACTCTCCTGAAATATCCTTGATTTTGAAGCATCCTTTGCCCTTGACTTTGTGTGTTATCATGAGTCACCCCTCGAGAGTTGATCTACTCCCGATACCCTGAACCCCTGTTCACACTTTGTTCATGTATCGATCGAATGTCCATTCGATTGGTAATTCTTGTCGTACTTTCATACTTTGCTCTCGACGTTTCCTAAGTTTCAACTCGAGAGATTCTTCTGCCGCATTCCCTGAATTGTTCACCAGCTAATCGATCATATAAGGATCAGTTCTCTCGAAGTTACTCTTTCTTCCCCACTTAAATCTCGGGACGAGATTTCTTGTAGTGGAGGAGACTTGTAACATCCCTAGGTTACCCCACTCTGGTTAATCTACTTAACCTGCCATGTCATCATGATCATCTTCATAAAATGGCATTAGGAAATAATTCAACTCCAAATTCAAATTCCAAACTCAAGTCAAATAATTATTTCATCAAACATCAAAACAAAAATGTTCTTTAAGTGGCAAATAATCCAGGAACATTTCTAAAATCATCATCAATAAAGTTGGAGTTAGACAAATGACTCTATCAAGATGAAACAGCACCAAAACAGCCATTTTAAATCATTTCTAATTCAAAAGAAATCCAAATCTGTCCAAACCAGTTTTTGGTGGAAGGAAATATTGCGTTCCAATATTTGGGTCAACTCTCACATTTTACAAAAGTGTAAAAGTGCCCTAACTATTTCAGGACAGAAATGAAATAGAGAAAAGGAAAACAGAATAAAGGAAAAAGGCCGAAGCCACTTACCTGGCAGGCCCAGCCGAGCACTGCGCCTGGCAGCCCAGCTGAACGGCCTAGCCCACCTCTCTCTCTCCCCCTTCTTCTCCCTTCTCCCCGTGTCGATGCCGCCGTGGACGAGCGCGCTCGCGCCGGTCACCGCTCGACAGCGCGATGCCGCGGGCGCCGCGAGAGGATAAGGGCAACGCTCGAGCCATCCCCCCTGGTCCTCCTCGACCACTCCTCCCTTCTCCCCTCGTTTTCTCCTCCTCTCCCCATCGGCGCCCGACACGGTCGCCGCCGTGCCCCGCCGTTGCCACGGCCACCGGCCACCCTTCGTCAAGCAGACAAGTCAGCGAGCTCCGCCCCGCTCCTCTCCGTCGCCTGGCGTCCTCAGTTCGAGCCGAGGAGCAGCGAAGGCGGTGAATCGAGCCGTTCCCCTTCAACTCTGCCTCCGGCGATCTTCGTCGACTCCGGCGACCTCCTGCGCTACAAAGCTTTCACAGGGCCACCGTGAGCGTGCTAGGTGAGCGTCGCCTTCTTCTCCTTCTCTTTCCGCCGTCGTTTGAGCTCTCTGGCTCTAGTTTCACCGGCGCCCGAACGCGCCTCCGCATGAGCTTGTCGCCGGTAGCCGTCCGGTGAGCGTTTGGTCACGGGCTCACGCCCGTCGAGCTCGCACACGCACGTAGAGTATTTCTGGCCGTTTAGTTCTTCGCTAGCGCGTCTGCATCGCCGATCTCCACCGCACCCGAACTCCGGCGTCCGCCGCGATGCTCGCCGCCGTCGCTACACGCCGTCTCCGGCCACGCCACCACCACCACTCGACGCGCCATTGAACGGCCGTTCGAACGCGCCCGGTCCCGTCCTTTTTGGTGGACTGTGGGCGGAACCCGACGCCGGCCCGTGTCCTCCGCCGCGTCTGGAGGTCACCGGCGTCGAGCCGCTGGTCGCCGCCAGCGTGGCTGGCGTGGGGTCCACTCTAGGACGCTGACCAGTGGGCCCTCTGGCCATATTGACCACGTTGACCACGGTCAACCATGGTTACTGTTCACCTAAAGCCACTGACTTGTGGGCCCTCTCTGTTAAATTAGACTAATTAAACTGTTTAATTAAAAGATCTAATTATCTTAGTCTAAACACTCACTGACAGAAGGGTCGCACCTGTTTAATTAACCCTGCTGATTAATTTAATTCATTGTTAGTCTAACAGAGGCTGACATGTGGGTCCCACTGGACCCACATGTCAGGTTTGACCTGAACAGCCGCTGTTGACTTGCTGATGTCAACATGACATCATGCTGACGTCATAATCCACTTTTCTGTAAATAAATAAATTCCAGAAATTCAAATAAACTTTGAAAATTAATAACTTTTAAACCGTAGCTCAGATCGAAAAAATTAAAACATGAAAGTTGCTCAGAACGACGAGCCGAGTCTGATCGTGCCGTCTGTTTCTTCATCGGAACCCCCTACGTAGAAGAACTCGTAACTCCGGACCCGAATCCGGCAGATGAATAGTGCACACACACGGGTTAATAAATCCCAGATTAATTCTAATAATAACTAAAATGACTTAGATGCATATTTAGGCAACCCTGCCCTGCATCATAGCATCACACGCACCGTATTGCAATTGTTTGCATTATGTTTACATGTTTCTTCCCCCTCTTCTTTCTCGGTAGACCCCGACGTTGACGTAGCTCCCGAGGCAGACGCAGCTCAGGAGTACGACCACGTCCCCGACGACACCACAGGCGACATTGCCCTTGCCCCCGAGCAAACAGGCAAGCACCCCCATTTTGAACATGCCTATATTGCCTATTCTCTTCTCTCTTATGCTTGCATTAGAACTGCTACTGCTACTATTTTCCTATATCTGCTGCATAGCCTGATTATTGTCCCCTGCCTTGCTACCTTTCTGGTTATCCTAGACTGATTAGTATAGGCTGGGTAGAGACACGACAGAGACCCCCACTTGATCCCGACTGCCCTGCTGGATATCAGAAGACCCGATCTTCGGGATCGATGACTAGACCCTGGCACCGCACATCACTTCTCCTTAGCTGCCGACACTGCTGGGTTACCGTCGAGTGCCGAGGGTGATACCTCGTCAGCACTTCTGATGTTAACCTTGTAGGTTAGTTACTCGGTCGTGGTAAGCGAGGGTGATTCCTCCTACACCACCACCGATAACGACATCGTCACGCAACTCCTCAAGTGTGGACCTCGAGGGTGATTCCTCCTTCGTTCACCTTGATGATAACATCGAGTGGGATTCCGTCGAGGGTGATTCCTCAGGGTTCCCCCTTAGTGTCGGACACACAGATACTTTGGATATTATGACTTGACACTAAAACATGATACTAAAGACGGGTCGGCCCTGAGGGGTACCCGCGCGAGCTTATTGCGAAGTGACGTGGAGTCGGGTTGACCTGAGAGGTGCCCGCGAGATAATTACGAGGCGTGGCCGGGCATTCTTAGCCCTTGCCGCAAGTCCTCGAGACGGGGCGACGGGGTCACATCGATCGTGAGTCTCTGCTCGTTTCCGCACGCTCCTAATCCACTACGGTTTGGATATTTGATCCGAGGGGCCTCTGGCCCAATAGCACTAACCATCACGTGGGCATAGTATGGGCGTTCTGCGTCGTATACTTCAGCCGAAGCTTAATAGACGTCAGCAACTGAGCGGCACACGCTGGGTTGGACTGGGAACGCAGCCGCGCTTGTATTAAGGGGTTGCTAGGTCTGCTCACCGGCGGTGTACGCAACGTGCAGGAGCGTCCGTGGCGATGGCCCAAGACCCCTGGGGGCATAGGTTAGTCCGGCGTGCTGACCTCTCTGTTAAGTATTTGGTTGGGTTGCGGCGTGTTGCTTAGCCGAGGCCGGGCATGACCCAGAAAAGTGTGTCCGGCCGGAGTTAAGCGAGCGTGGTGGGTAAGTTGGTGCACCCCTGCAGGGAAGAAACTTCTATCGATAGCCTGTCCTACGGTAACGGACACTCGGAGTTGTATCCCGATCGGTACAACTAGAACTTGATATGAGAACTGGATAGTACGGCTCTGGGATTGCTTTCTCGCAGGGAGTCGAGAAAGGATCTCAGGTCGAGGTTGATGATACTACTACTACTACTACTACTTTACATTATGTTCATCTGTTCTCTTCTATTGCTGCAAGACTGTTGAAGATTGTTGAAGATGCTAGTCTTCGATAGGACTAGGCTTCCCCCTCTATTCTGGCATTTCTGCAGCCCAGTCCACATATACAGCCATTCCTTTGACAATGTTGCATATGTAGTGTAGATCCTTGCTTGCTGAGTACTTCGGATGAGTACTCACGTTTGCTTTATTTTCTTTTTTCCCCATATTCCTTTTGATGCCACCAGACGACGGAGCCCCTGAGCTAGACGCCCCAGCCGACGACCAGTACTACTACCCGCCTGGCGAGTACTACTACTACGAGGAGCCGTTTGACGACCAGGAGTAGAATCGGAGGGTCCAGGGCAGGAGGCCTACGCCTTTCGATCGTAGTATTTTATTTTACCCCGCCTCTGTGAAGGCTTATCTTTCTCTCTCTGTAATATATCTGTACTCAGATATCTGATGCTTCCGCTGACGCTTGTATGCCATCGAGCTATGTATTCGAGCCATCGAGGCCCTGGCTTGTAATATAAAGCTTGTATGACTTTATTTATGTTTTAGAGTTGTGTTGTGATATCTTCAAGTGAGTCCTTAGGCTTGATCGTGTGCATTTGCGTGTATGGTTAGTGCACGATTAAGCCGGGGTCGTCACAGCCGCCCCGGCCAGATCCTCACCGGCACGCTCGTCGGACGCCGGCAGGGCAGCTAGCTGGTCCGTGCGCGCCGCGACTCCCTTCGCCGGCCGTCTCCTTCGTCGACGCCCGCAAGCTGTTCGACAGTTTGCCAAGGTACAAAATGGACTCCGCCGACGAGTTCTTTTTTCACAATTTCCTTTGCGACTCCGACGATTCATCGTCCGATGACGAGGAGGAGATATTGGCTGCCGTGTTGGTCCATCACCACCTCAATAGCCAGCGCCCGACGTTCTGTGGCTCCATTCCGGGCCACCTTCCAGCGTTGAATCGCAACCGAGAGAGCGGGCATTTCCTTCTTTGGAAGGACTACTTTGACACAACAAATCCGTTGTTCAAACATCAGAAATTCTGCCGCCGTTTTCGTATGAGTAGGCATCTTTTCAACTGTATTAGAGAGGGGGTGGTCGGCTATGATGACTATTTCGAGTGCAAAGAGGATGCCGTTGGAAAGATCGGTTTCTCCTCTTATCAGAAATGCACTGCCGCCATCCGAATGCTTGCATACGGAGTGCCCGGTGATCTCATTGACGAGTACGTCCGTATGAGCGAGTCTACATGCCTAGACTTCTTGTATAAGTTCTGCAAGGCTGTTATTGCTGTGTTTGGCCCTGAGTACTTGAGAGAGCCGACTTCTGAAGATACAACCCGTTTGTTGGCGATGAATGCCAGCAGGGGCTTCCCAGGGATGCTTGGCAGCATAGACTGCATGCACTGGGAGTGGAAGAACTGTCCTTCTGCTTGGCAAGGGCAGTATAAGGACCATGTCAGGGCTCGCACTGTCATACTAGAGGCCGTGGCATCTCAAGATCTCTGGATCTGGCACTCTTTCTTTGGCATGGCCGGATCACAAAATGATATCAACGTGCTTCAACGCTCGCCGGTGTTTGCTAGGCTTGCCGAAGGCAACAGCCCACCGGTGAACTTTACTATCAACGGCCACAACTACAACAAAGGATACTACCTGGGTGACGGTATCTATCCTCAGTGGACCACTATTGTGAATACAATTCCCAACCCTGTCGGAGAGAAGAGAAAAAGATCTGCCCAAGAGCAAGAGAGTGCTAGGAAGGACGTCGAGCGTGCCTTTGGTGTTTTGCAATCTCGATGGGGCATCGTTTGGTATCCTGCTAATACTTGGAGCACGTAGAAACTGTGGGAGGTGATGACTGTTTGTGTGATCATGCACAATATGATCGTAGAAGATGAGTGCCCGGAACGTCTGTACGATCAAGGGTTTCAGTTTCAAGGTGAGAATGTTGTGCCTGAGCATGGAGGAGCGCCAACGTTTGAATAGTTCACCCAATTTCATCATGACATGCGTGATTGGGAAACTCACATGCAACTGGAAAATGATTTGGTTGAGCATTTGTGGGCTCATGTTGGCCACCAATAGATGTATCTTTTTTATTCGGCTTGCAAAACTATGCGAGACATTTTTACTTTTATTCGGCTTGTAAAACTATGCTATTTTATTCGGTTGAAACTATGTTATTTATTTGGTTCTAGACTATATGTTTGAATGCAAAAGTTGTGTGTGAAACAATGCAAAAATGAGCTATTTGTTGAAATAGGGCGGCCGGCACATATGGGTCGACGCGTTGGGCGCACTGCCGACCCAAATTTAAAACAGGACGGACGCAGGACAGGCGGCCGCCCAAACGGACAAAAGCGCCGTCCATTTGGGTCGGCGCGCTGGAGTTGCTCTAAACCTCCAGCTACAGTTTGTATATTGGATGAGATTAAAAAATTGTACTGAATTGAAATCATTATTGCCTCTCAGTCTCTAAATGGTACTGGCCTAGGTCGAGGAGTAACCGATATACAGTGAAAGCTCTCTTCTGATGTGACTCATCAAAACAAGCACCTCATGAAAACTTTTGATGCAAAGTCTGAACGGCACAAAGCAACTAAGGATGTCACAACAATTGTGCTATCTTTAAATTTCGTAATAAACAAACTGTGTCGCATGTACATGGACACAAACATAGAACAAAAAGTGCTTTTATATCAGCAGTAGGTTATATTTCAAACACTCAAGGTCTGATCTTCTTGTAGATAAAAAATAACCAGACATAAAATTACTGTTGTCAAGCAGTATAACAAAATTTCTGAAGAAACAGTATTGCTATACCCAAAAATCTCAACAAAAACTAATGTGGTTCCCAGCATTTGTCTCAGCTTCTGGAGCGAATTATGCAATCTTTCAGTCCTGCTATCATCTTGGCAGTTGACTGCTGCCGTTTTTGAAACATCTGCACGTGAATCTGTATGCTTAGAGCAACTCCAATGGGGCGATTCATTTCGTCCGCTTATGTCCGTTTGAGTCAGCGCAGACAGAAACACCGGCCCAATGCGCCGACCCATTTCCAAAAGCCGTCCGCTTCGCGTCCGCGCCGATCCATTTCCGGCCCAAAATTGCGCCTGAAATGCGTCGGCGCCGACGCGAAGCGGACGCGCCGCACGTCTCCTCGGTGTCCGCCGCGGTCCCACTTGGCGGCCACCCAACTACCGTCCGTCGTCTAATTTATGACGACCACCAACACAGGGCCCACTAGTCAGCCAGTGGAAGCGTCCTTTTTTAACCCACGCGTGCGGTGGGGGCGGCCTCATCCACTTCCGTCCACATCTGGCCCCCGCCACCCCCTTCTTGCTTCCTCGTCGGCGACACCCCAAACCCTAGCAATGGGCCTGTTCGGCAACAGCTCCGACAGCGGCAAGGGCAAGTTGACCCCTGCCGCCTCATCCTCCCGTGCTCCTCCTCCCCCTCCTCCTCCGCCGCCGGCGCGTGACCGGTCAGGTCGGCGGCGTCTGCACATCCCGGTGCACCAAGCGCGGTGGCACTGGGAGTACAGGCAGCCGTTGCCTTACCCCAACGTGACGCTGCCGCTGGGGACTCCGTCCACGCCCCGCTCTTCGTCCCGCCTCCGCCACCGCCCCCGCCCATCGTCGAGCCCAAGCCGGATCCGGAGCCGACGCGGAAGCGCTCGCCGCCTCCACCCACTTGGCCGGAGGAGGCCTACACGTGGGCCGGCGAGTACCGCGAGTGGGTGAGCGCGCCTCTGGTCCACTACGCCGCGACGTCGGAGGAGGAGGCGGCCCCCCTTGAGCGCTGGAAGGCGCACTGGCTCGCCCAGGAGGAGGCCGACGGTGAGCAGCAGATGCTCTAGGAGCAGCAGCTGCACCGCGACGCGGAGGCGCTGTGGCTTGAGGAGGAGGAGGAGAGCGCCCGGCGAGCCGCAACGCCGGCGCCCTAGCAGACGCCGGAGGAGGCTGCCCTCGCAGCGTACCAAGCGGCGTTCGGGTGGGCTGGCCCTGCTCCCGTCTTCATCGACCTCACCGGCGGCGATGGCGACGTCAAGGGCAAGGGCAAGGCGGACGACGTCTAGGGCAGCGTGCGGGCGCAGACTTTCTCTATGTTTTTAATTAACGTTTAATTAGGTTTAAGTGGACTTTGGCCGGCGGTTGACCGGCCACTTTAATGTTTAATTATGTTTGTTTCTGCGATCTATTTTTTTTTCTACGCCGACAGATTTGGATCCGCCTCCCGTTGGGCGGTCAAGCCGACCCATATGAAAATGCGGACGCGCACGTCCGCCTGGCCGACCCAAACGGACGAAAAGCGGACAAAACGCGCGTCCGTTTGGGTCGCCGTGTTGGAGTTGCTCTTAGCATTAATTCGAGGCAGAACATTCCAACATCAAATAAAGTGAGTTATCCACCAAATGAAAATGTCAAGGGGTAAAATACAACTCGCAGATCAAGTATATCGATTCCAAATCCATTGATTTCCAGTCTATCCAAGCTAAGCCATAATGCTCATATGCATGAGGTAGTGTACAATATATGTTTCAAAAGCAAGGATTTTATTGTGGACACTCGTGAGTTACCTCAACAATTGAACTACTGGTTATGACATCAATGGCAGGCAAAATTCCATTGCAAAAACAAGAATACAATTAAATTTAGTTAGGTCGAAATGAAGTGGTCCTTCGGAAACAGATGAGGAAAAGCTAGAAATGACCTACAAAAGGGTTATTTCTTGGCAGTAATTGGTAATGCGAAGTTAGGCGATAAGTACCTTTCTAATATAGGTGTGGATAATCTCATATAACAAAAAGGAAATGTTGGTATATGTTCCATTACTATATAATTATATAACCAAGTGAGTGATTTATAAAAGAAAAGACACCATGCATATTAGACAACTGTGGATTAGCGGGTACTGAACTGGAAGCATGATTAACATGGAAAAAATTCAAAGTTTGATTATGCAGCCATTAGTTGGTAATAAGGGGTTGGGAGCATCATTTACAAAAGGAAATCTACAGGCAGGTCAAGCAATTATGAATCAGTGGATATTAAAGTGGAAGCATGATCCACGGGAAAGAAAGCAGCCAGATTATGTAACCTTGAGTTTGTAACTGAAGGTCGATCCTTCGTAAGGATCACCATGGGAAAAAACAAATCTTGTGAGCTGAACTGTTGAAGATAGGAGTTCGCCGCGAACATCCGATGCTCTTTGAAAGCATTGCCATCTGCCCTGCATTGAAACCTTGGAAGTATCAAATGGATTGAGAAATTCAAAGGTAAGCATCGAACTGCAGTGTTAAGTAAAACCACCTAAAAGGTTGCTTCAGCATAGCTTCGTTCTGGTATTTCATAGAACAATGTATAACTGAGAGATGTGGGATTTATTGTCACCTTCTCTTCCATATGATAGATTTCGGCAAGGTAGCGATGAAAATATGAGCATGTACATGGCAAGTTATGATCCAGTAATTAATCAAATGATGCACTTTTATTTTGTTCAAAGTGGTATAAGATGCATATGCTAATCAAAACTATAAGACGGCATACATACGATATATAGAACATGATTAACTCAAATTATTGTTGGACTGATTATAAAGAGATGAAGCTTGCCTTAATTCGTTGAACCATACTATGATCATTAAATAAGAATGGTCTTGGTTGTCAACAACGCGTACTGCACACTCTTTGAAGAGAACAACATAGTTAAATAACAACGTTTAGTCAAACTTCAACAGCTCCACAAAACAACTTAGCCACACTTAAATAGTTGATCATCGAATGGGGCACAAATTGGATATTTCACACCCCAGGCTGTATACCACGTTGTAAAATACACACAAAAAATACATAAGTAGGCAGTACTACAACAAGAAAAATTATCTCTAGACCAACTCAGATATAAGAGAACACTGAATTTGCTCTCCGGTAAATGTAATCAACTGCCGAACAAACGTGTCCAGGGAAACAAAAGCCGCTGATGGATACCTGAATACCTGCCAACCATTTTGGAATAATCTGGGAACATTGACTTCAAGTAAAAAGACCCCAGATCGCCCAGAAGGCAGCAGCGGTGCATAGCACTAATAGATAATAGATAAGGAAAAGCATGTGCTCGTAATAGATAAATCAAGAAAAGCACTTAACTGCTACAGTCCAATTCTTTGAGCAGTTCTTGAAAGGTGAAACAGAATTGCTAAAAAGGTTGTATTTCATCTATTTCTCTAATTATTATTTTTTGCCAGGAGATTATATTTTGTTTTGCAGTTAGCCATCAATAGAAGTATCATGTTTTTTTTAAAAGGTAACTCAGAAATTAACCCCACTAAACTCTGCTTGCGACAACTGACAACAGTGAATAGTGTGTGACGCCCCCGGCTCAATCGTGCACTAATCATACACGCAAATGCACACGATCAAGCCTAAGGACTCACGGGAAGATATCACAACACAACTCTAAAACATAAATAAAGTCATACAAGCTTTATATTACAAGCCAGGGGCCTCGAGGGCTCGAATACATAAGCTTGCGTACAAGCGTCAGCGGAAGCATCAGATATCTGAGTATAGATATGAAACAGAAACAGAAAGGCCTTTAGAAAGGCGGGGCAAAATAAAACACTACGATCGAAAGGCGTAGGCCTCCTGCCTGGGACCCTCCGATCCTACTCCTGGTCGTCAGTCAACTCGTAGTAGCATCCATCCTCGGGGTAGTAGTAGTAATAGTCGATCGACGGGCCATCTGTCTCAGGGGGCTCCGTCCTCTGGTCACGACAAACTGATATGGGGAGAAAAGGAAAACAAAGCAACCGTGAATACTCAGAAGTACTCAGCAAGCAAGGATCTACACTACATATGCAACATTTTCAAAGAGAGGCTGTAAATGTGGACTGGGCTGTAGAAATGCCAGAATAGAGAGGAGGCCTAGTCCTATCGAAGACTAGCATCTTCAGAGGTCTTGCAGCATTAGAAGAGTGTAGACAGTACCATATAATGTAGCAGTATCATTAAGTCTCAACTTCACCCAGAGATCCTTTCTCGACTCCCTGCGAGAAAGCAATCCCAGAGCCATACAGTCATCAACCTCGTCCTGAGATCCCTTCTCGACTCCCTGCGAGAAGCAATCCCAGAGCCTCATATCCAGGTCTCATCTCATCTTCTAGCTGTATCGATCGGGATACAACTCCGAGTGTCCGTTACCGTAGGACAGACTATCGATAGAAGTTTTCTTCCCTGCAGGGGTGCACCAACTTACCCAACACGCTCGATTAACTCCGGCCGGACACACTTTCCTGGGTCATGCCCGGCCTCGGCCAAACGACACACCGCAACCCTACCTACAGCTCAGCAGAGAGGTCCCCGCCGGTCTACATCCTAAGCGTAAGGGGGTCTTGGCCATCGCCCCTCGCCCTCCGGGTCGTTGCGCACACGGTGAAGCCAGGCGCCAACACTACAGGAAGGCGCCGGTCCGTCCGTGCCGCCATGCTGAATTGGACGTCTAACAGAGCTTTCGGCTGATGCATACGATGCAGAACGCCCATACTATGCCCACGTGATGGTTAGTGCTATTAGGCCAGAGGCCTGCTCGGATCAAATATCCAAATCGTTAGTACCTTGGGCTTGCGGTAACGAGCAGAGACTCACGAAAGATGTGACCCCGTCGCCCCGTCTCGAGGACTTGCGGCAAGGGCCAAGAATGCCCGGCCACGCCTCGTATTCTCACTCGGGCACCATACAGGCAACCCGTCTTCACATCACACGCGGGTACCCCTCAGGGTCGACCCGCCTTTCCAAGTAACAATAGTACAGTCCAAGTATCCGTGTGTCCATAACATCAGGGGAATCCGAGGTATCACCCTCGTTGGATTCCTACTCGATGTATCCATCAAGGTGAACTCGGAGGAATCACCCTCGCTGGGTTCACACTTGAGGTGTTGTACGACGGCGTCGTTATCGGAAGCGATGAAGGAGGAATCACCCTCGATGACCACGACCGAATAGCTACTCTACAGAGTTAACATCAGAAGTGCTACACGAGGTATCACCCTCGGCACTCGATAGTAACGCTGCAGTGTCGTTACAACTAAGGGGGGGGGGGTGATGTGCGGTGTCGGGGCCTAGTCTTCAATTCCAGTTGATCGGGTCTTCGGATAATCCAGCGGGGCAATCGGGATAAGTGGGGTCACTGATAGGTCTCTACCCAGCCTATACTAAGCAGTTTAGGATATGCAGGTAATTATCAACAGCAGGTTACAATAAACAGGCTATGCATCAGAATAGGTAAAGCAGTAGCAGCAACAATTCTAATGCAAGCATGAGAAAATAGAATGGGCGATATCGGGATGATCAAAGGGGGGGCTTGCCTGGTTGCTCGGCGGCAAGGGCAAGGTCGTCAACGGTGGCGTCGGGCTCCTGAGTTGCGTCGGTCTCGGGGACGACGTCGGTGTCAGGGTCTACCGAGAGAGAAGAGGGGGAAGAAACAGTAAATACTAAGCAAACAGATGCATGACAATACGATACACGGTGCTAGGGGTGACCTATCGTAGTGCTACACGACATAGGTGAAGGGGGGATAACATCCGGGAAAGTTTTCCCGAAGTTGCATTTTCGGACAGGCGATCTGGAGGGGGAATGTCCCATGTTCAGGTAGTTAGAGACATATGACGGACAAACGGACCACGTATTCGGATTCGTCTCGTCGTTCTGAGCAACTTTCATGTAGAAAGTATTTTCGTCCAAGTTACGGATTAAAAGATATGATTTTCTAAAGTTTTTATTGATTTCTGGAATTGTTTTAATTATTTAAATTCAAATTATCCAAAACAGGACGAGGGTGACGTCAGCATGATGTAATGATGATGTCAGCAGTCAACTCTGGCTGACCAGAGTCAAACCTGACATGTGGGGCCCACATGTCATTGAGACAGAGGCATAATTAGTGTTAATTTAACTAAGTTAGGTTAATTAGGGGGGGTGGGGCCTACTGACAGTGTCTGTTAACTTAATTAATTAACTAATTAGGTTAATTAGGGTTTTTATTTATTTTAAAACGTTTTAAGGGGTGGGGCCCACGTGTCAGCGACACGGGCTGCCCAGTCAGCACCGCTGACTGGTCAAAGGGGAGCCCCGGGCCCACCAGTCAATGACCCTGGTGGTGGGCCAGACGGGCCACGTCGGCGCCGGCCACCAGAGACGCCCCGGCGAGCCCCGAGCGCGGTGGCGAGCTCCGGCGAGCTCGGGATTCGGCTGTGGCGCACGGTTTTGAGCGTGGTCGGTCACGTTCGAAAGCAGGCGATGGGCCGCATCGAGTGGTGGTGATGCTTCGCCCTGGAGTGGCCGGAATCGACGTCGGCGGTGAGCTAGGCGGACACCGGGGCTCGAGTTCGAGAGGAAACGGCGACGCGACGCGTTAGCGAGCAAGCTAAGTGCCCTGAGGGCCTCTACGTGCGTGTGCGAGCACCACGGGCATCGATGCGGACCAAAAAGGTCACCGGTTGGTCGCCGGTGGCGAGCTCGCGCGACGGCGGGTACGGCCTAGCTAAAAGCGACGCTTGGGCGCGAAAGGAAGGGAAGGAAGGAGGGGACCCGGTGCGACTGCTCACCGTGGAGCTCAAGAAAGGCTCGGCGAGGGCTTAGGAGCAGCAGTGGCGCCGTGGTTGGAGAAGATGGCCGGCGGCTCGAGCTTGAAGAAAGGGCTCGATCCCGGAGCTGTAGTGGCCCCTGGCTCGAGTTGATGGCCGGAGAGGAAGGACAAGAGGTCGGCGGAGCTGGTGAGCGCGTCGGCGAGGCGAGTGAAGGCCGGTGGCCGCGTGCTTCACTGGACCACGGCCATGGCAGCGCTCGGGTGTGCGTAGGAAGGCGACGCAGAGGGAGAGGGAGGCAGCTAGAGTTCGTCCTGGGGGTGGAGGAGGGGTTCTTATCCCCTCTGGCGGGCGCGGGACGGCGCGGCGTCGAGCGAGGGGAAGGGGGGGGGCCGGGCGCGCGCGCGCGCTAGCTGTTCGACAGCGCGCCTGCGGCGTCAGGGGGTAGGGGGAGGGGGGGGGGCTAGTTGGGCTGGGCCGGCTCCTGTGCGGCTGTGGGCTTAAGTGCACAGGGGCACTTTTCCATTTCTTCTTTTCTTTTTCTGTTTTCTGTTTTTCTTTCCTGTTTTGTCTTTTGTTTTTATTCCAAAACACTTTTGTAAAATATGGAACTTGCTCATATAATATCAGTACATTATTAGTCACTGCTAGAAATTGGTTTGGTGTCCATATCTTTTTATTTGAGTTTTATTCAAATAAATAGGTATTAACCAACCCTATTTTGTGGTTGTTAGAGTCACATAATTTATTAAGTATATGTTGAATATAATTTTAGAAGTGTCTCTGGATTATTTACCATATTATGAACAATTTAGTTTTCAAATTTGAACAACTTTCATTTTCACTTTAAGTTTGAATTTCCATTTGAGTTTGAATTTGAAAAGAGATATGATACTAATGATGATTAAGCACTGTTGATCATAATGACATGGCATAATCCAAATGGTGATTACTGTAGCTTAATACATGGGGTGTTACATAGTGTGTGGAGTACAATTAGATTTGTGTAACCATCAAACACAATCCAGTAAACCTAGCAGAAGCTACTTGCGGTGGCTGCCCAAGCAAAGAGCAGACAAATCAACGACAGGTTTGCGAAACTTAAATTCCGCCGATATTTTTTTAATCTGTAATATTTTATACTATAACAGTAGCCAGGCATCCGATTGATGGTGATCAAGCTTCCAGAACAGGCAACAGGCAGGTGGACGTTTCCGTATGGCAGCAATGCGTACTTGTTGTCGGGGTGGATGATGAGCTCGTGGAAGAACCCGTCCTCGCCGTCGCCATCAGCGGCTAGGCGGCAGCTGAGGCACCGGAGCAGGGGGAGGCGGCCCATGAGCTCGAGGTGGCTGTTCCACCACCGGTCGGGCACCACATTCACATCATACTCCTTCTAATCCTCCTCTCCTGCCTTCCTCTTGTACCTCAGCCCCCTCACCATTGGCACGAGCTAGCCACACGAACACAAGCCGTGGCAGCCACTTCGCCATGTGCAGTGCGGTGGTGCGGACACGGATTTCGCGGGCGGTGGCAGTAATAAGGTGGTGGTGGAGCTTGGATTTGAAGTCGAACTGGGTGCCAGAGGGAAGGGGAGGCGTGGCACCAGATACTGAGAAGGAACTGATGACTACCCGACCAACAGTGCCCTGATTAGCCCATAAAAACTTGAACTGCTGTTGCATATGTGATGAATGAGACCCTGCAGAATCCAGTATGGGCTATAACTGAACATACACCGCTGGCTGTTTATGATTGCAGTGTGCAGACAATTCTGATCACAATGGCAGCCGTTATATTAGGCCAGCTAGACTTCACAAGCTGGTTTTCTAGCCGACTCGGCTCTTTCCATCACAATTTACACCTTAGTATTGCAGTTCTTGATTAATATGAAGCAAACTCATACCTCCCTCCTATGAGCAAAACTCTTGGTGCCGACTAAGCATATTCTTATGTAGTTGTCCTTTTCGGTGCCTTACGCCCCACTTGCTGCATAAAATTATTTAATCTGTTTGTTTCACCAATGCCAGGCAGCCATTCCAGGAGAACTTCAATGGTCACAGAATTAGGAGTGCACCTCTCTTCCCTCATCCTGTCCATCAGTTCAAAGGCCTTCTTGGGCATATTCTTATCGCGAAGTCCCTTCAGCAATGCATTGAAGGTTGTTATGTCTGCAGGCACATGCTTCTCGCTCATACAATCAAACAGTTCAATTGCTAAACTAGCATTTCTGCTCTTGCAGAGAGAGTCGATCAGAATATTGTATATCACAGTGTTGGGCTGAACACCAGATTCATCCATAGACCGGAAAATCTGCAACGCCTCATCTATTTTACCAGCTTTGCAATATCCATGTATAAGTGTACCAAACGTGACCACAGAAGGCCGGCAACCATCATCGATCATTTTCCCCATCAATTCATGCACAGCCAAGAAATCCCGTGCTTTGCACAAACCAGACAACAAGTTAGTGTAGGTGTACACATCTGGCCGGAGACCAGCTTCCTTCATCTTCCCAAGCCACTCATGAGCCTCAGAGAGTCTGTTCTCCCTACAAAACCCACCAATCAAAATATTGTATGCTTTTGCATCCAGCTGAAAGCCTGCCTTCTTCATCGACAACGCCATTGAGCAAGCATCCTGCAGCCGCCCTGCTTGTGCCAATCCCAATATCATGATGAAATACATGGTTTTCTTTGGTGGTTGCCCTTCTTTCATCTCATGGAACAACTCCATGGCCACATCCACATTTTTAGTGCGGAGCAAAGCCTGAACCAGAGTGCTGTAGGTCACCGCGTTGCCCCTGGCTTCAGGCCAAATTGTTCTTTTCTCCCTGAAGAACTCCAGCGCAGCCCAAACCCTCCCTACACGGCACAAGGCGACCACAATCATGTTCAGAGTGAAGACATCCGGTGACAGGCCCTCCCTCTCCATCCTCCCAACCACCTCACACGCCATGGCAACATTCCCCACACGGCAAAATGCATCGGCCAAGCAATTGTAAGTAAATGTGTCGGGTGCATGTCCATGCATACTCCTCATCCGCTCCTCCACAAATGTCACGGCCTCTTTGACCCTCCCACTCTTGCACAGCCCGTTCACGACTGTGTTCACCGTGACAACATCCGGGCGCACGTCCGAGTCTGAACCAGACATTCCATCGAGCATCCTGAGGGCGTCCCCCACGCGGCCAGATTTGCAGAGACCATTGACGAGTATGCCGTAGGTGATGGCGTCGGGCCTGACAGCGGCGGCCCGCATGGAGGAGAAGAGCTGGGTCATTCTGGGGAGGTCTCCGGCGCGAGCGAGCGGGGCTAAGAGTTTGTTGAAAACGGAAGTGTCCGGCGGCGGGGCGCCAGCGGCCAGGGAGGCACAGAGGAAGCCGGTGGCTTGGACAGGAGAGGAGGGATGAAGCGCGAGGATCTTGGATAAGAGGGCGGAGAGGATGGGCGCCGAGGGGGGCGGGAGGCGGTGGCATGAGGGAAGGGAGAGGAGGAGCGCGAATAAGGCGGGTGTGAGGGCGTGGGAGGGCGCGGCGAGGGTGGAATAGAGCTCGGCGGAGAGGGACGGCGTGTCGCGGAGGAGGGAGAGGGCGGAGGCGGAAGGGGTGGGCGCGGAGAGGAGATCGTCGAGGACGGAGGCGGCGGTCGGGGTGGGAGCGGGTGGGGAGGTGGCGGAGGAGGAGAGGCGGTGCTGTGCTCGCGGTCGAGGGAGCGCCGCTGCGAGACGCCTGGCTGCGCACATTGTTGGAGGCGGAAGCGCCGGGACGGAAGGGGAGGGGGCGGCGGGCCGGTGAACTGCCGGTGCCTCTCGAAAAAAAACGCGCTTTCACGGCCGTGCCTCTCGAAAAACAGAAAAAAATGTTTTTTTTTCCGTGAGAGGCACAGTTTTGTTTTCGCGAGAGGCACGATTTTGCTTCCGTGAGAGACATGTCTGTGCCTCTCGTAAACGAAAAAAAGCGTTTTTTTGCTTTCGCGAGAGGCACAGATTTGCTTCCGCGAGAGGCACGGAAAAAAAGAACGTGTTTTTTTTTTTCCGTGAGAGGCACGGCCGTGCCTCTCGGAAATGGATTTCGGAAAGAAAAAAAGTGCTCCCGGTGTGGTTTTCTCGTCCAGTTTTTTTCGTG
This sequence comes from Thinopyrum elongatum, assembly GCA_011799875.1. Classification (NCBI taxonomy): domain Eukaryota; kingdom Viridiplantae; phylum Streptophyta; class Magnoliopsida; order Poales; family Poaceae; genus Thinopyrum; species Thinopyrum elongatum. Next base: position 211,071,382 of record CM022303.1, read on the forward strand.
AAAAAAAAGTTCGTCAAAACCTATCGACATGGGATCTAGTTTCAAAGATCTCGACGCGATGAATCCAACGATGAAAACGGTTCGAAATTTGGCCGCACGATTTAAAAGATAAAACATTTTGAATAAACGGATCTACGAAAAAAAAGGAAAGCTCTCAAGTTACGACAACGGGCGCACATGCATCCCGCCGATTGTCGTAACCTAGGAAGGTGGGAGTAATCTTTGGAAGGAGTACTCCTCAATTAGTGATTTCGTATTTTTCTTCCCCATGCATCGCCACTGGCCGCTACTCGACTGAAGATCCCCCTATCGGTTCTCCACGCCGTGCAAGTCTCCCTAGGGCATATGCCTCCTCTCCCAGCCAAAGGGAAACATCTCCACCAAAAAAGGGGAAGCTATACTGGATTGAACAAAGACGCCTTAGTTAGATATAAGTACTTCCTTCGACCGCTCTTATTATGGGACGGAGCGAGTAGATTTTTTCTACCTCGTGAGGGGGCAGTGAGCTCAGATTCTTACAAAAAAGTTAATTAGAGAAATCGGACCCCAAAACCCTACAAGGCACGGTTAATTAAGGAAAACCGGCGAAGACCACACACGAGTAGCACTCAAGGAACATCATCCGAGCCGAATACAAGGGTGCCTAGGCGCAAGACTATCAATAGCACAACATACCCAACCAAGTCAGCCTCTGCAACGTGAAGAACATGCCCGCAACCAGATGCACACTCGCGCCTAACCTAGGGATGATATGGGACAATTTCTTGCTGCGTGTAATGAACAAGTTTCATATGCAATTGATGCGGCTACCACAGAAGCTTTGGCTATCAGAAGGGGTGTCACTTTGGCTAATGAGATGGGCTTCGACAGGATTATAATTCAGTCTGATTGTCTTGAGGCCATTGAGACTATGCATGGAGGAGGTTTTTCTTCATCAGCAGCTGAGAGGATATTAATATTCAAATTACTACTTTCAGTAGAGTAGAATTTTGGTTTTGCAAAAGGGATGCCAATTCTGTTGCCCACAGTCTAGCCAGGGAGGCCGATCACAACCATAATGTTTGGGTTGATGAACCTCCTAGTTTTATTATTTCTTTGCTTGTGGATGATGTAGCAACTATTTGACAACAATAAAGTGAGCCATGATGGCATTCCTTAAAAAAAAGACAGTTACCATCTATGTGCAGTGTGTTGTAGCAAAACCGACAACTGCCGGGATGTCTAAGCAGCCGCTCCATTGTAACTGATGGACCTCCTCTTTGCTACACGGCCTGCCGGTGCCGTGCTTTGCGCTATCCATGGCAATAGCATGATCCCGTTTCCAAGCCTCTCCTGCAAAATGCGGTCCAAGAGGGATCAAAACACTAGCTCAACTTCAGAGTGGAATCAATTTGTTACAACTTCGTTCACATTCCATTTCAGCGCCGTCTTATTTCCATTTTTGAACTGTAATATGTACAACGTCGATAATCAGTTCGGTCGTTTTCTTGCTTATGTATCTATGTGCATTGCCACACTACCAGCATAGCATAAAAGGTCGGCGAAAAACAGGCTACTAATTAATCTTCACTAGTAAATGTGCACGTGCAACGCACGTCTCAACTAATATTATAACCAGATGTGAGAATTCACATACATTGAAAGTTATCCCATAGTGTTAAAAGAATATTACAAATCAACTACTATGATTTAAATGAGTTTCAAGAAATGTTGTAGTTTAGCTTCGTACATATAAAGACACAAACTAATGATCTCTATATTTCTTAATATGCTTACGCATTTCTCCATGTAGCAAAAGCATAGAAGGTGCAATGCCTGTCTGGAGTGTTATACTCCCTCCGTTCGGAATTACTTGTCTCAGAAATGGATGTATCTAGCGCTAGATACATCCATTTCTGAGACAAGTAATTCCGAACGGAGGGAGTAGATTATATTTGCGGGTGCAAGAAAAATTCTATAATCAAGGGAAATTTTAACCCACTTTAAAGTATATATATAGAAGCTATAGGTCAGAAATCTCCGCATGCAAGTGCCATGCATGCCATAATGAGTCAATAATTATATGTGGCAACCATTATGCTTGAGCTCTTCATCGTTCAGACAACACATGTGAATTAAAATGTCCCACATATGCATTTCATATGTCGATAGCAAAACAAAATCTGATCCTGCAATGAAAATCTTGAGGCTATAACTGCTTTTCCCCTAAGATAGAGAGAAAGATTTGACTCGTTAGAGACAATTGCTCTCTTCTATCACCCTATTCTACATGGTGAGAAAACCACTGTAGTATATTTGGATTGGCTGATGCTGCCATTGGACCTGGGGAAAGGAATGATAAAAGCAAACACATATTAACATGACATCTGCCTTTGCTATCTGTTTGTAATACAAGTATTCACAAATAAAAATGGAAATTATGTGCTCATGCAACTCAAAATTTTTGGTCGCACACAATTGAATCGGTAATCAAGATAAAATATCAATATGAGATGCATAACAAGTACAAATGATTATATTGAGAAACATTTTCTCCCCCATTTCATTACCCAGAAAACATTTTAAGAAAGATATCCTGTCTCTCTATGATTTTTCGTCTGTACATCAACAACAAACACGATCAAAGAAAATTATGAAAATGTACATGGTCAGCAAATCATTCCATTTATTACTTTCTCTATCAATGGAATTTTCGTTCAAAAGTTACATCGCCACAGAATATAAAATATTTCCCTTGGCCCCTGCCACAGAAAACTTATATAGAAGTATCAATCTAATATGTAAGGTGCAACGCTATCTTGATGCAGTGCCGGTTGAAGTCCTTAAATGAAACCCCCCAAGCATGCACTTTAGCCGTGACATGCTCAGAACAGCCTTTGAACTATGCTTCAAATGAATAGAGAAATCATTCAGGCAATGGAAGTCACAAGAAGCACGAAATTGAGCTAAAAATAATAACATGCAAGTACACCCATCCTCACACAACTATTTGAACAACAGAAGACCGTACAAACTGCAGGGATATGCAACAACACTGATTTAACTAACTTAGGACACCAGTTCTACTGTAAATCACTTAGCAAAGTTTATGTTACGAATTTGTTCAGCTAAACTGGATGCCTGTAGATGAAAACAGGAAAAACTTTAAACTCACCCAACATGGGAAGCAAAAAATCAATGTTATGTTATTACTCATGGAAGCACAAAATCAGTGTTAATTACTCATGGAAGATCAACCATGGCACGAACAAGTAGTCAAGTCGATATGTGCTTATTTTGTTATACAAAGAAAATCAGTGGAAGCTAATTCAGATCGACCGATAAGAGCAAGCTGCATACTATCTCTGTACGAATTCCTCTTTAGTCTATTTTTCGTACCATGAATCATGAGCGTGCACAACAATCAATCTGCACCTTCCTTACTAAAAGGTCGATCGTTTTTCACGGCCGCACCTCAACCAGGAAAGAAAGGATTCCAGGATTAGGCGGAACTCAAATTCGGCCAGCTCGCGAGATTCCACCAGCACCAGAAGTATCAAAACTTGTCGCTTTCATCTAATACCCCCATGTATAGGACTGGAACAGAACAAAGATTATTCCTTCTTCTAAAGCAACTAAGCCGCAGAGTGTATATTCTTTCGCCCTGAATCACAGTCAAAGAAACCAGACATAATGTAAGAGCATAATCTAAGAGAAGAAACACAAGATGGCATCAGCAGTGAAAGGAACCGTTGTGGATCAGAGGTCAAAAGTACAAACCGATTTTGACCTGTACAGTAGTGCATGCTAAAAGGAACCTCTTGAAACTGAATCCTATACAGTAGTGCACGCCAATTGATGCGTCACTACTGTATGGAAATCCAAAGTTGTCTGTATGGAAGTCAAAAGTAGTTGGTTATCATGTCAGTCTAACACACTGAAGGTCTCTGGGTCAAACCCGGGCGAAGCCATTACTTTTCTTTATATTTTCTTTTTGCTGCCAACTATATTTTGCTTGTCATGAACTGACAGCAGATGGAATGGTTTGCTAAAATAAGCCTATTATTCTTCCACATATTCAAAATTTTCAGTCTTGCTTTGTTCCTCTGCTCGTTCTCTACAGAAACAACAACATAACAACCATCTTCGTCGTCAACATGTCGGATGGCACTGAATGGTCAAGAGGTTATTGTCGTCTGCTGTTCTGTGACATTCACCGAGAATATTCAGCGATTTTATCTACAATACCTCACCGCGACCAATCATAAGTCACATAACCTTTGAATGGTTTGATACAAATTATTTGTACGAACAATTCATAAAAAAAAATGTTTGTCATTCTGAATCAAAGCGACAACGAAAAAATGTTTGTCATTCTGAATCAAAGCGACAACGCCTACTTGTATAATCAATATTCTCAGTCTGATGGGAAATGAACATAAAAAGGTAGAAAATAGATCTAAGGAACAAGCATTATGATGAACATTGAAGGGACATGACAACTCACCTCATTGTTGCAGTGTTAAGTTTATCTAGTCGCCGCCTGCGGTTCAGTCGCTAATAGGGATCTACAAAATAGTGACATTTTAGAAATTTCAGACGCAAAAACAGCATCTTGAACATATCTTAGACTGCAGTGAAAAATATTATGTAGATTGCTTGTACTGTCAAAGGAAATAAAAAGATCAATTGTATACTCCAGGAAATCGTCGTCAACTTTAACACCATGATAAAAAAAAGGTGTGAAAAGGAGAAACTTCAAGGGTTTCCCCCATCCGAAAACCAATGGAATACAATGATATTTGTCCAAAACAAGTAATATCATGCATATATCAGATATCCTGGTGACAGAGGATGCCCCGGAGCATTGGAATAATACACAACTTGTATTACAAAGAAATATCAAATAATCTTTTATTCAGTTATCTCCTCAGCATCGAATGGTGATCGTTACCATTGTAAATTGTGTGAAATGCCTGCTCCACTTGCTACCCCGTGTGCAGAGCATCCCGATGGGGAACCCGACGCTGCGCACCACCTATTGCCCGCACTGACTGCACAAGTCCTCACCTGCCGTTGGTATCTGCCACAGGCCTTACAGGCTTGCTCCCAGTGCTGACACTACTCCCCTGTCACCACCCTTCTTCGTGTTGCTTAGCTGAAGCCTGAAGGTCAGCCATGGCTGTTGCGTGTGTTAGAATGTGGGGAATCAGTTGCTGCTGGATATGAAAAAGATTGGCCTGATTGGGGGATTGGCTATGGAGTATGGACTACCAAATTCAACTCACCTGCAGTGAACCCAGCAGCAGCAACGCCAAAATACAAAGCAGCGTATCCCATGTCGGCCCGTCGAGGCAGAGATCCTGCGGCGCGTTGAGGCGGAGGTCCGGTGGCGCCTCGAGGAGGTGGTCCTGAGGCTCGTCGAGGCGGGGGCGGAGGTCCTGCGGCTCGGCCGCGATGTCCCAGTAGAAATTGCCTTCGTCTCCGCCGCCGGCGTCATGGGCTGCGCGACCACCGGAGCTAGGGTTGGGTGGCAGAGGGAGGTGTGGCGGCCAAAGGAGGCACGGCCACCGGAGCTAGGGCTGAAGTCAGAGGGAGGTGCGACGGCGGTGGGAGGCTCGGACATGGGAACATGGGTTGGGCGGCGGAGGGAGATATGGAGGTAGCCGAGGGCGATTGTGGCTGCGGAGGCGGGTAGGACACGACGACGTGCGCAGCGACCGTGGCCGTCGGGATCTTCGGTGCGTTCGATGGATGCGGAATGCGGAGGTCCCTGACGTTGTTGGTATATTGTTGACGGCCGGGGCGGGAGGGCGGTGCGGGATTGGCGGACGGCGGCGAGGATTCCGGACGGCAGCGACGACCGAGGGGCGGCAGGGCGACGCTGTCCCAGATCCGGACGGCGGCGAGGACCGAAGCACTGGCGGCGGCGCGTGCGTGGATGGTGGCGGAGAGCGAGCAGTACAGGACGCTGCCTTTCCTTTTTCATGTAACTGTTCGCTCCAGGTGGGGAGCGTGCGCGCGATGGGAGAGCGGCGTCGCTAATTGCGTTGTGCTAATTGCAATTAGCACTAAAGATCGAAGCATTAGAGGCTGTAGGATCTGATGGATGGAGGGATAGGATGAATTTGGATCTCTGCACTTCGTGCTTTTATAGGGGTAGTAGATAGATGAATACCTGACAGAAAAATTGCAATTTTCTTCTTCTTATTTCACTTGGCCATCTACTCGCTCTCACATGTCCTCGTCTCCAACCAGATAGAGCTTCTGTCCATCAACTACCATGTCCACTTCCTGGACCGCTGCGCCATCCTCACAGAGCAAGCGCAGGCGTGAGCCGGACAAACCCAGCTTCTCCTGGGCTGACCTGATGAGTTCATTGATAGTGTGAGGAATCCACAGCATCACCCCCTCTTTTCGCTTGACATCAGTATTCAACGGATGGTAAGGGAACACGGAGCACAGTCGTTGATGTATTTTATCTGCCACCAAAAGATTTATTTTGTCATAAGCGAGCAATGTGCAGGTGATTTCACAGAGGTTTCAAGGCTTCTCAACTTGCCTCTCACTTTTTCGCCTCGTGTGGGGAACTTGGAGAGCTCCTCGGTTTTCACCTGTTCCAGAAGCACTATAAGAGGCTTACTCCCGGACTTGCGCCCTTCGTCCAGCGGAGTAGTACCGCGTCTGCATACATGGCAATGCCCTTGCAGGTTATCAGGCCGTTCAATGAAAGTATTATACTCTTGGTGGTTTGAAGCTTGATGGCATAGATAAGGGATGAAGTATTGTTTGGTGGTACCTGTCTGTTACAAGCACACTCGCACCAGCGTCTACCAACAACTTCGCTATTATATACAAGCCCTCTGCAGCGGCTATGTGGAGAGGATGCCGGTGGTCGTAGTCTTTCGAGTTTGGGTCGGCACCGTAAGCTAGAGCCCCCCGAATGAAATCAGTCTCTCTCTTTGATACAGCCATGCAGAGATGGATACCGGCATTCTCGAGGTTCAGCTTGGCTCCTTTGGTAAAGAGCAATGAGGCCACTCTATCATGCCCCTGCTTCACTGCCTCTAGTAAGGGTGTGTTCCCAAAATTATCTGTTATTCAGCAAAGATCGAGTGCATAAAAATGTGTTATCATATAACTATACAAGTTTATATATATGCAAGAATTTGGAAATGGCCACAGGGATGCATTTCACTGAGTGAGCATACCGGTACAGTTGATATCAACGCCCTCATGGATAAGGAACTGCGCAACTTCTTCATAACCTTTGGAAGCTGCAAGATGCTGTGACGATGATGATGGTTATGGTTATATCAGGCATGCAATATTTTATTATTTAGGGTATAACCAGATAGCAAATCCTTAGCAATTCGTACCAAAGGAGACCGCCCATCATAATCAGTGTTCTTTGGATCGGCTCCAGCTCGGATTAAGTCTGTAAGCTGATTAAGCTCACCGTGGAAAGCGGCGGTGTTCACTCTTAAGGTCAGCTCTTCCTCTTGTTTCCCTATATGGAATTTGATATCTGGTCCTATTTGTTTGACTCGTAGGCCGTATTCATTGCTCTGCAGTCAGACATCATCAAGAAAAGAATGCACTATCCATGAATACTGGAATTAAATTAAATAAAATAATTACTGACATGTTGGTTATTTGTACTGTTTACCTCAGTAAGATTGCTCAAAAGTTTTTTTCCATCAGCGAAATAAATCCCCAATATGTATGTCAATGACTCTTTATCCAACCGTAAGAGCCTGCAAAGTTCACAAACACGAATATTGTAGGGCTGTGGAATGTTGCAAAGAATAGCAATTTCTCCAAAAGAGTTCCCTTGCTCAAACATTAAACTAGCCTCTTCTTGACCATCTTTGCCAATGCCAACTCCTTCCTGAACAACAAGAGCATAAGACCATGTTTCAGGCAAGTGGGTACACCTGCACCCATTAACTTGGAAACCATTCTCTGGCACTAGAAATGTACCAACAAAAAGAAGAAGTCCAAATTAATGTAGCTGTAGTGCGTAGTCAGTATGACATAATGTTACACAAGATACTGTAGTAAACATCAACAGTATATTGAAATACGAAGATGTTCGTATGGTGGTGCCAAATAACATGTGATATATAGAAAACTGGTATCCTTTTTTGCGCTTTATTTCTCAAGACACATATGACCATGCAATTTTGTGGGTAATCATATATGTGTGGATTTCCTATACTCCTTAGATATACCCCACTACTATTCTCCATGAGTTCTTGCTCTGACATTCACATACTTTATGTTTCTACACTATGTACTCTCTCTGATGAACCGATGCATACTTCGCTTGTAGTAATTTATCCCTATGCATATTAAGCATTGAAATTGACTTGATGATTAAGCGATAGTTGAATCCAGGACCCACTGACCAAATTCTAGGCAATGTGTCACTGTAGATTATGATTTACTATTTAGTGTGTAAAATGGGGATGTGTTACAGTGAATCCGATGGAAATATGTGAATCTCAAACTCACTAGTGCACCCTGACAGACAAAGTATAACTGATCAACTGCACTTCCTTGCTCCAAAACAACTTCTTCTGGCAAGTAGAACTCTTCTTGCAGCCTGGCAACCTGCAAGGAGTAAAGAGCACAAGAGAGAACTATTGGAAAAGTTCATGCAATTATAAAATAGATCAACATGCATAATTTGTTCAAACAAAAAGAATACTCACAATCTGTTGAAGGAATTCTGCTGAACATCCTTTGAACAATGGTGTCCTTTCAATATATGGCATGTACAGTGTTTGTGAAATCTGCAAATGCAACACAATGTATGATACATCTTCAAAGACTCACAATAGAAGACGTTTTCAAACTGTATTAGGAATAATGGCAAGATATCCAAAATATAAATCATCACCTTTGCACGAATAGAAACTGGGATATCCCGAAGAACAGAGGCTTCAGTGCGGCTGCTTTCATACTGCAACCTCAAATGACCCTTGATCTGTTCTCTGATGTCCTTTCCAAGTTTATGTCTGTTCATATAAATGATAGCTTCTTTCATTTTATCCCTGAATCGCTCGGTTGCCGAGCCTTTCACAACAATTGCAGTCATGTTACCGATGAGATAAGCTCCAATAACCATATCAAAGGAAACATATATCATGACAAATATCATTTCCCTTAGATTTACAGCATGAATGTCACCATAGCCTGCAAAGGAAAAAGAATAACATATAAATTTAAAATACCAGGCTATGTTTCTACAAAGATAGTTGTGGAAAGCGAAAATTATTTGTTTAAGCATGAGACCAAAACTTACCAACAGTTGTCATGGTGACGACGGCAAAGTACATTGATGTAATATAACGTGTGGTTAGATCAATTTCCCTGAAATGAGAATAGCTATAGTCTCCTAACTGCAAACTCCCTATCCATGTATATCCTTCCATTGATTCAGGAAGTGTTGTTGCCAGGTAATAGAAGATGCAAGCTGCAGTGTGTGTACAATAGAGCTCCACAACTATGAGTTTCACTATTCTTGTGAACAGGTAATTAACACGAATGTCCTTTTCCAAATCCCTAAAAAACTGTGTAACTTTCTGAGTTCGTGTCATGCGAATCCACAATAAGTATCGTACTTCTTCTTTACGTCCACAAGCCTGTTAGAGTTCATTATATGAAAACGAGATCAGATAAGGTAAATATAACTACATCATAAGCTCCACACTGTATGTGAAATCAGTGAAAATAACCCGGGAGCAAAAGAATGACCTTATAGATAACATCCCAAGGGAAGCAACCAAGTAAATCGAAGATGAAGCTTGATTTGCAATATCTGGATTCATAAAGCAGAGAAATCATGGTTACATGTGTAGTCAGAGAACATATATCATAAAGTACAAACTGTTGGATATAATCCTGTAGTAGGGAGTTTTTTCTTGCTTGTGTTGTGTCTGAGTGTATAGTCTGAGAAAGAGTTCTTGAACATATTGGGTTTGAGCAAGAAAGCTCGGCTAGAAAATCACCGAGTCTGAATCGTATACAAGTACATGTTCCTATATGTCTGAGTTGGATAATAATAAAACAGTTCATGAGCTGTGTATATGCATAAACAAAGGTTGCATGGTATTCAAATAATAAGAAGAAAAGGAAGAGCATGGGTTAAGCACTGCAAAATTGGAGGAATATTGTTCTCGTCTTTGTATTCATGTGCTTGAGCAAAAAGATAACACAAATGCCTGAGCAGAAACCCTCTTACATTTTTCCTCTCTCGAACAATTATCTAAATGTGCGTCGTTGTGTGTTAGATGAAACTCTCATATATATTTTTTGTGCGAATGAAAAACTCTCGTATCGTTGCAAGGATAAATTTTGATAATACAGCTTGCAAATGCCCCTCTGGGAAAGAGTTTTCATGGAGCAACATCAAAATAACTGAGAGACACAGCACATTGCTTTTAGAATCCATCCGTTTTAATGACTGGTGTTTTCCATCCGTTTTAGTGACTGGTGTTCATCTAAGGACGAGAAGCAAATATCTGCAGCACTACGTAGGGTGCAAATATTAGGCAATAATGCAGTGCTGCAGTTCAAGTTCCAATTATTATAGGTATTATTCAAACACATGTGAGACAGGAATATTACCGGACGGCAATAGAGGTTGGATTGTATACGATGCGGAGTGTGTCCGGGTCACGGTAGGCCACAAGAAACCTCAGAACAATATCAATAAGGAAGGCAATCTGGCCAACCATGTCCAAGAGGAAGAGGTTCCAAGGCAGCCCCCTGAAGAACCCAAATTCCAAGGGTGTAAGGAAGGAACTAAATGCTGCCCAAAACACTATGAACCTTGTCCATATCCGATACCACCTGCAGAGACGCCACCCAAAACAAAACCACGAACCACTAAATTAGCTGCATTCCCGTCAATATATAGCTTAAACTGAAACAATTTAAGTTGTTCATCCTTTCTACTCCCTCTGTTCACTTTTATAAGACGTTTTAGACAGCTGAAATTGAACTGTTTTGGCTGTTGTCTTAAATGTCTAAACGGTCTTACAAAAGTGAACGGAGGGAGTAGTATTGGTTTAAACATGCATGAGAAAAATGTGAACTTGAAGCTTGCAGCATTCAACTTCAATTCATTGATTTGCAGCCACATAATCTGTTCTCCTAATTTGCGGTGAAGAATTTGCAGAAGAAGAGGGAACGGGCGGAGGATCGGCGGCGTGGCAGGGCGGCGGCACGTACTCGTTGTCGGGGTGGACGATGTGGCCGCGGAGGAACCCGCCCTCCCCGTCGTCGGCGAGGCGGCTGAGGGAGCGGGGCGGGGGAGCGCGGCTGCTCCGCGACGACTTCAACCGGTCGGGCAGCACGTCCACCTGGTACTCCTTCTCCGCCTCCTCTTCCTCCTCCCCCACCCTCCGATTGGGCCGCAGCCACCTCCCCATTTGCACGGCATGGACACACCTCCGAATGCCAGTGACTGATGAGCTCGATCGATCGAGCCCCCGCGGCGCCGGCTGGCCAGTTTCTGTGAACATCGGATGTCACATAGATCAGTCAGAATCGCTGATATTATCGCCGATTCCCCCTTTTCGCCACTTAGGGCTCTTTGGTTTGCAGGACTCCCAAGAGGGAACAGCAAAAACATAGGAATGCATGTGCCAAGCTGAAAACTACGTACTCCCTCTATTCCCTTATACGAGACCACTGTTAAAAATACATTTTGCATCTATACAAGGCCACTAACAGTAATCGAGGCAAAAATTAATGATATTTTCTTATACTAGCAACTTGTTTAATACTTGAATGCATGTAGCCATAATGACACTGTGTTACTTCCTTCTCATACCTTCCTTGCATGCATATAGGCGTATTAATGAACCCAATTAACGAAAAAAAAAGTTGGCTTGCAAAGCAGTCATTAAATTTTACCATGGTACTAATATGAGTTTGTGGCCTTATATAAAAAAATGGAGGGTGTAGAAAACAAAAGAATTTTGCTAACTTGAATGTTTGCCTAAATTTTCTGCATTTTTCTTTGCTAAGATTTATCACAGGGTGTGATGCATTTTTCTGCCTTTTTATTGTATAAACCACAGTTTGCCTCAGCACGAGTGGAAAGCGCCGGCTGTTGAGAAACGTTGCATGAAAAACAAAAAAATTCTACGCACACGCAAGATCTATTAAGGAGATGCATAGCAACGAGAAGAACAGAGTGTATCTACGTACCCTCGTAGACCGTAAGCGGAAGCGCTTGACAACGTGGTTGATGTAGTCGAACTTCTTCGCGTTCCAACCGATCGAGCACCGAACATACGACACCTCCGCATTCAGCACACGTTCAACTCGATGACGTCCTCCGCCTTCTTGATCCAGCAAGACGGTAAGGTAGTGGATGAGTTCCGGCAGCACGACGGCGTGGTGATGGTGATGGTGAAGCTATCACCGCAGGGCTTCGCCTAAGCACTACGAAAATATGACTGGGGGTGTAAACGATGGAGGGGGCGCCGCACACGGCTAGACAATTGGCTGTTGTGTGCTAGGCGGCAATTGTCTCTTGTGTGCTAGGCGCCCCCCTCTCACATATATATAGGTGGAAGGGAGGGAGGAGCAGCCAAAGGAGGCGCCCAAGTAGGAGGAATCCTACTTGGGGTCTCTCCCAAGCCGCGCCCCCTGCCTTATATAGGTGCGGGGGAAAGGCAGGGGAGGGTGCCCCCCCCCCTTTCCTTTCTCCCATGAGAGGGAAAGGCAGGAGGGGCTAGCCCCCCCCCCCTTTCCTTCCCTAGGGTGGCCGTCCAGGGAGAGGGGTGCACCAGCCCCCTGTGGGCTGGTCTGTCCCTCCCTTAGCCCATTAAGCCCATAACACCTACCGGGGGTGTCCGGAACCCCTTCCGCTGACCCGATGGCTACCCGGTGCATCCCGAAACCCTTCCGGTGTTCGAATACCATCGTCCTATATATCAATCTTTACCTCTCGACCATTTCGAGACTCCTCGTCATGTCCGTGATCTCATCCAAGACTCCGAACAACATTCGGTCACCAAATCATATAACTCACATAACACTATATCGTCAACGAACATTAAGCATGCGGACCCTACGGGTTTGAGAACTATGTAGACATGACTGAGACACCTCTCCGGTCAATAACCAATAGCGGAACCTAGATGCCCATATTGGCTCCTACATATTCTACGAAGATCTTTATCGGTCGAACCGTTATGACAACATACGCAATTCCCTTTGTCCATCGGTATGTTACTTGCCCGAGATTCGATCGTCGGTATCTTCATACCTAGTTCAATCTCGTTACCGGCAAGTCTCTTTACTCGTTCCGTAATACATCATCCTGCAACTAACTCATTAGTCACTTTGCTTGCAAGGCTTTTTATGATGTGTATTACCGAGAGGGCCCAGAGATACCTCTCCGTTACTCGGAGTGACAAATCCTAATCTCGATCTATGCCAACTCAACAAACACCTTCGGAGATATCTGTAGAGCATCTTTATGATCACCCAGTTACGTTGTGACGTTTGATAGCACACAAGGTATTCCTCCGGTATCCGGGAGTTGCATAATCTCATAGTCGAAGGAATATGTATTTGACATGAAGAAAGCAATAGCAATAAACTGAACGATCATTATGCTAAGCTAACGGATGGGTCTTGTCCATCACATCATTCTCCTAATGATGTGATCCCGTTATCAAATGACAACACATGTCTATGGTTAGGAAACCTTAACCATCTTTGATCAACGAGCTAGTCTAGTAGATGCTTACTAGGGACACGGTATTTGTTTATGTATCCACACATGTATTTAAGTTTCCGATCAATACAATTCTAGCATGAATAATAAACCTTTATCATGAATAAGGAAATATAAAATAACAACTTTATTATTGCCTCTAGGGCATATTTCTTTCAGTCTTCCACTTGCACTAGAGTCAATAATCTAGATTACATTGTAATGAATCTAACACCCATGGAGTCTTGGTGCTGATCATGTTTTGCTCGTGGAAGAGGCTTAGTCAACGGGTCTGCCACATTTAGATTCATATGTATTTTGCAAATCTCTATGTCTCCATCCTTGACCTTTTCACGAATGGAGTTGAAGCGTCTCTTGATGTGTTTGGTTCTCTTGTGAAACCTGGATTCCTTCGCCAAGGCAATTGCTCCAGTGTTGTCACAAAAGATTTTCATTGGACCCGATGCCCTAGGTATTACACCTAGATCGGATATGAACTCCTTCATCCAGACTCCTTCATGTGCTGCTTCCGAAGCAGCTATGTACTCCGCTTCACATGTAGATCCCGCCACGACGCTCTGCTTGGAACTTCACCAACTGACAGCTCCACCATTCAATATAAACACGTATCCGGTTTGTGACTTAGAGTCATCCGGATCAGTGTCTAAGCTAGCATCGACGTAACCATTTACGATGAGCTCTTCATCACCTCCATAAATGAGAAACATATCCTTGGTCCTTTTCAGATACTTCAGGATGTTCTTGACCGATGTCCAGTGATCCACTCCTAGATTACTTTGGTACCTCCCTGCTAGACTTATGGCAAGGCACACATCAGGTCTGGTACACAGCATAGCATACATTATAGAACCTATGGTTGAGGCATAGGGAATGATTTTCATTTTCTCTCTATCTTCTACAGTGGTCGGGCTTTGAGTCTGACTCAACTTCACACCTTGTAACACAGGCAAGAACCCTTTCTTTGACTGGTCCATTTTGAACTTCTTCAAAACTTTATCAAGGTATGTGCTTTGTGAAAGTCCTATTAAGCGTCTCGATCTATCTCTATAGATCTTGATACCCAATATATAAGCAGCTTCACCGAGGTCTTTCATTGAAAAATTCTTATTCAAGTATCCTTTTATGCTATCCAGAAATTCTATATCATTTCCAATCAATAATATGTCATCCACATATAATATTAGAAATGCTACAGAGCTCCCACTCACTTTCTTGTAAATATAGTCTTCACCGTAAATCTGTATAAAACCATATGCTTTGATCACCTCATCAAAGCATATATTCCAACTCCAAGATGCTTGCACCAGTCCATAAATGGATCGTTGGAGCTTGCACACTTTGTTAGCACCTTTAGGATCGACAAAACCTTCTGGTTGCATCATATACAACTCTTCTTTAAGAAATCCATTAAGGAATGCAGTTTTGACGTCCATTTGCGAGATTTCATAATTATAAAATGCGGCAATTGCTAACATGATTTGGACAGACTTAAGCATCGCTACGGGTGAGAAAGTCTAATTGTAGTCAACTCCTTGAACTTGTCAAAAACCTTTTGCGACAAGTCAAGCTTTGTAGACAGTAACATTACCATCAGCGTTAGTCTTCTTCTTGAAGATCCATTTATTCTCAATGGCTTGCCGATCATCGGGCAAGTCCACCAAAGTCCACACTTTGTTCTCATACATGCACTACTGGAATCAGGGAATTTGCCATCAGCCAGTTCTTTGCGTCTGCTAGCGGGCGGCAAAGAAGGTCTTTGCCGTTAGCTATCAGAAAGCAGACGGCAAAGAACTAGCTGATGGCTAATAACCCACAAGTATAGGGGATCGCAACAGTTTTCGAGGGTAGAGTATTCAACCCAAATTTATTGATTTGACACAAGGGGAGCCAAAGAATATTCTCAAGTATTAGCAGTTGAGTTGTCAATCCAACCACACCTGAAAGACTTAATATCTGAAGCAAAGTATTTAGTAGCAAAGTAGTATGGAAGTAACGGTAACGGTGGCAAAAGTAACAGTAGCAGTTATGTAGCAATTGTAACAGTGGCAACTACAAAGTAACATAGCAAAGATCAATATGTGAAAAGCTTTTAATACCCTATGTGTTCTGTTGCATTGATGGACTGCTAGATGTTGGATACATGGGCTATGTTTGAGGTTGAAACTATATATATCTTATATGTCTTTTGAAAATGCAGGGATATAACAGAAAACAGAAAAAACAGTAACAATACAGGCACTTTGTCGTCTGCCACCGACGGCAAAGGGGTCTTTGCCGTCCGCCACAGGCAGCAAAGAGGCCACGTGGCAGCAACCTGTGCAACCTGGGAGCTGACCCATTTGGTCACTTTGCCATCTGTGGCAGACGGCAAAGGCTGGAGAGGTTTGCCGTCTGTGGCAGACGGCAAAGAGCTAGGTGGAGTGACGCGTCTGCTGACGTCACAAGGCAGACGACAAAGGGAAGAGCATGTTTGCCGTCAGCTGGCAGACGGCAAAGCCTCCCATTAGCCACCTAACGTGGCTAACGTCTGTTCTTTGCCGTCCACGTTCTTTGCCATCTGCCACCGACGGCAAAGGGTCTTTGCCGTCCGCTGTGAGAAAGCAGACGACAAAGAAGCTGTTTACCATAGCTTACTGTGCCGGACAGGTTTGCAGGTTTGCCGTCAGCTTTCTGGTCCTTTACCGTCTGCCATGGCAGACGACAAAGAAGCTTATTCATGTAGTGATGGATCATATCTCAGATTTCATGGTCTCAAGCCATTTATCGGAATCTGGGCTCATCATAGCTTCTTCATAGTTCATAGGTTCGCCTTGGTCTAGTAACATGACTTCCAGAACTGGATTACCATACCACTCTGGTGCGAATCGTGCTCTGGTTGACCTACCAGGTTTAGTAGTAACTTGATCTGAAGTTTCATGATCAACATCATTTGCTTCCTCTCTAGTTGGTGTAGGCATCATGGGAATGGTTTTCTGTGATGTGCTACTTTCCAATTCGAGAGAAGGTACAATTACCTCATCAAGTTCTACTTTCCTCCCACTCACTTCTTTCGAGAGAAACTCCTTCTCTAGAAAGGTTCCATTCTTGGCAACAAAGATCTTGCCTTTGGATCTGTGGTAGAAGGTGTACCCAATTGTTTCCTTAGGGTATCCTATGAAGATGCACTTCTCTGATTTGGGTTCGAGCTTATCAAGCTGAAGCCTTTTGACATAAGTGTCGCAACCCCAAACTTTAAGAAACGACAGCTTAGGTTTCTTGCCAAACCACAGTTCATACGGTGTCGTCTCAACGGATTTAGACGGTGCCCTGTTTAACATGAATGCGGCTGTCTCTAATGCATAACCCCAAAACGATAGTGGTAAATCGGTAAGAGACATCATAGAACGCACCATATCTAATAAAGTATGGTTACGACGTTCGGACACACCATTACGCTGTGGTGTTCCAGGTGGCGTGAGTTGTGAAACAATTCCACATTGTTTTAAATGAAGGCCAAACTCGTAACTCAAATATTCGCCTCCACGATCAGATCGTAGAAACTTTATTTTCTTGTTACGATGATTCTCCACTTCACTCTGAAATTCTTTGAACTTTTCAAATGTTTCAGACTTGTGTTTCATTAAGTAGATATACCCATACCTACTCAAATCATCTGTGAAGGTCAGAAAATAACGATACCCGCCGCGTGCATCAACACTCATCGGACCGCATACATCGGTATGTATTATTTCCAATAAGTCATTAGCTCACTCCATTGTTCCGGAGAACTGAGTTTTAGTCATCTTGCCCATGAGGCATGGTTCGCAAGTATCAAATGATTCATAATCAAGTGATTCCAAAAGTCCATCTGCATGGAGTTTCTTCATGCGCTTTACACCAATATGACCTAAACGGCAGTGCCACAAGTATGGTGCACTATCATTATCAACTTTGCATCTTTTGGCATCAATATTATGAATATGTGTATCACTACTATCGAGATTCAACAAGAATAGACCACTCTTCAAGGGTGCATGACCATAAAAGATATTACTCATATAAATAGAACAACCATTATTTTCCGATTTAAATGAATAACCGTCTCGCAATAAACAAGATCCAGATATAATGTTCATGCTCAACGCGAGCACCAAATAACAATTATTCAGGTCTAAAACTAATCCCGAAGGTAGATGTAGAGGTAGCGTGCCGACGGCGATCACATCGACCTTGGAACCATTTCCGACGCGCATCGTCACCTCGTCCTTAGCCAATCTTTGTTTATTTCGCAGCTCCTGTTTCGAGTTACAAATATGAGCAACCGAACCAGTATCAAATACCCAGGCGCTGCTACGAGCATTAGTAAGGTACACATCAATAACATGTATATCAAATATACCTTTGTTCACTTTGCCATACTTCTTATCCGCCAAGTATTTGGGGCAGTTCCGCTTCCAGTGACCAGTCCCTTTGCAGTAGAAGCATTCAGTTTCAGGCTTGGGTCCAGCTTTGGGCTTCTTCCCGGGAGTGGCAACTTGCTTGCCATTCTTCTTGAAGTTCCCTTTCTTTCCCTTGCCCTTTTTCTTGAAACTAGTGGTCTTGTTAACCATCAACACTTGATGCTCCTTCTTGATTTCTACCTCCACAGCCTTGAGCATTGCGAAGAGCTCGGGAATTGTTTTGTTCATCCCTTGCATATTATAGTTCATCACGAAGCCTTTGTAGCTTGGTGGTAGTGATTGAAGAACTCTGTCAATAACACAATCAACTAGAAGATCAACTCCCAGCTGAGTCAAGTGATTATAATACCCAGACATTTTGAGTATGTGTTCATTGACATAACTGTTCTCCTCCATCTTGCAGCTATAGAACTTGTTGGAGACTTCATATCTCTCAACCCGGGCATTTGCTTGAAATATTAACTTCAACTCCTGGAACATCTCATATACTCCATGACGTTCAAAAAGTCTTTGAAGTCCCGGTTCTAAGCCGTAAAGCATGGCACATTGAACTATTGAGTAGTCATCAGATCGAGCTTGCTAGACGTTCATAACATTAGCTTCAGCTCCTGTAGCAGGCCTTTCACCTAGCGGTGCATCAAGGACATAATTCTTCTGTGCAGCAATGAGGATAATCCTCAAGTTACGGACCCAGGCCGTGTAGTTGCTACCATCATCTTTCAACTTAGCTTTCTCTAGGAACGCATTAAAATTCAGGGGAACGGTAGCTCGGGCCATTGATCTACAACATAGATATGCAAAACTATAAGACTAAGTTCATGATAAATTAAGTTCAAATAATCAAATTACTAATGAACTCCCACTTAAATAGACATCCCTCAAGTCATCTAAGTGATACGTGATCCAAATCAACTAACCCATGTCCGATCATCACGTGAGATGGGGTAGTCATCAATGGTGAACATCTCTATGTTGATCATATCTACTATATGACTCACGTTCGACCTTTCGGTCTCTAGTGTTCCGAGACCATGTCTGTACATGCTAGGCTCGTCAAGTTTAACCCAAGTATTCTGCATGTGCAAAACTATCTTACACCCGTTGTATGTGAACGCAGAGTCTATCACACCTGATCATCACGTGGTGCTTCAAAACGACGAACTTTGGCAACGGTGCATACTCGGGGAGAACACTTTTATCTTGAAATTTAGTGAAGGGATCATCTTATAATGCTACCGCCGTTCCAAGCAAAATAAGATGCATAAAGGATAAACATCACATGCAATCAAAATATGTGACATGATATGGCCATCATCATCTTGTGCTTTTGATCTCCATCTCCAAAGCATCATCATGATCTCCATCGTCACCGGCTCGACACCTTGATCTCCATCGTTGCGCCGTGGTCGTCTCGCCAACTATTGCTTCTACAACTATTGCTAACGCATAGCGATAAAGTAAAGCAATTACATGGCGTTTGCATTTCATACAATAAAGAGACAACCATAAGGCTCCTGCCGGTTGCCGATAATTTACAAAACATGATCATCTCATACAATAACGTATATCACATCATGTATTGACCAATGTTGGGGATATCGCTTATCGGGAACTTATCGGTCGACCCAAGATAAGGGGTAAATCGGCCAGTTTATCGGCATATCGGCCAATTTATCGCCATATCTGCTGATTTATCAGTCGATTTATCTTATCGGTTAGACAGCGATAAGCGATAAATCGGCCGATTTATCGGCATATCGGAAGATATCTTGAACAGTGGTCTTGACCATATCACATCACAACATGCCCTGCAAAAACAAGTTAGACGTTCTCTACTTTGTTGTTGCAAGTTTTACGTGGCTGCTACGGGCTTCTAGCAAGAACCGTTCTTACATACGCAAAAACCACAACGGTGTTTCATCAAGTTTGATGTTTTAACCTTCTTCAAGGACCGGCCGTAGTCAAATTCGATTCAACTAAAGTAGGAGAAACAGACACCCGCCAGCCACCTTTATGCAAAACTAGTTGCATGTCTGTCGGTGGAACCGGTCTCATGTGCGTGGACATGTCAAGTTGGTCCGGGCCGCTTCATCCCACAATACCGCCGAATCAAAATAAGACGTTGATGGTAAGCAGTATGACTATCACCGCCCACAACTCTTTGTGTTCTACTCGTGCATATCATCTACGCATAGACCTGGCTCTGATACCACTGACGAGAGCCATAAGTAATCACTTTACGCTCTTGCATTAGGACACAACCTAATCCTTCACGGGATGCGTCACAATAAATCACAAAGTCTTTGCGGGTATCTGGAGGAGATAGTACTGGGGCAGATGTCAGCTTGTCTTTGAGTGTCTGGAAACTTTCCTGACATTTGTCTGTCCATTCAAACTTAATGCCCTTGTGAAGCAGATCAGTCAGGGGCTTAGCAATCTTGGAAAAGTTCTCGATAAATCGACGGCAATAGCTTGCAAGGCCAAGAAAACTTCTGACTTGCTTGACGTTCTTTGGAGGAGTCCAGTCCAGAATAGCCTGAACTCGTTCTGGGTTAACAGCAATTCCATCCTTGGAAATTACATGACCAAGGTAGGTTACTTCAGAAAGCCAGAATTCACATTTGGAATACTTGGCATACAACTGGTGTTCTCGGAGCCTTTCTAGTACAAGACGGAGGTGTTCAGCATGTTCTTCCTTATTCTTCGAATATACCAGAATATCATCTAGATATACCACGACGAACTTGTCGAGATAATCCATGAAGAAGTAATTCATCAGACGGGAGAATGTGGCTGAAGCATTTGTTAAGCCAAATGACATTACAGTGTACTCATAAGAGCCATAGCGAGTAACAAATGCAGTCTTCGGAATATCCTCTTCACGAACACGGATCTGATGATAACCCAACCTCAAGTCGAGTTTAGAAAACACCGATGATCGATCAACTTGCTGGATCCTACTCTCCGTGTGCACTCTGATGCAGAATCCGGTCTTATCGAATGACAACTCGGAGTATAATACAACTCGAAGAGAAAGGTTAAACAAAACAATGAAAAGGAAAATGATTATCAGACTAATCAGATCAATATCAGGGAAATCGCACAGATATCCAGCTCTCCGGGTGGACGAGAATTACGAGATCCTAAGTGGCGGCGTTAGTAAACTTTTAACCCGAATAGAATAGAGATCAGAGTCCCAGAGTAAAGGTCGAGGAGTAAAAGATCCTAATATCACCCAATTGGCGACGTGGGCCCGTAAGCCACACAGCCATGTTAGTAAAATGGTTTTTTTTGGACCACTAGACTCAACTTCGGCCAAGGAGTTGGAAATGGGGTTCCTACAGGCAGTCGGCTCTGATACCAACTTGTGACGCCCCCGGCCCGATCGTGCACTAATCATACACGCAAATGCACACGATCAAGCCTAAGGACTCACGGGAAGATATCACAACACAACTCTAAAACATAAATAAAGTAATACAAGCTTTATATTACAAGCCAGGGGCCTCGAGGGCCCGAATACATAAGCTTGCGTACAAACGTCAGCGGAAGCATCAGATATCTGAGTACAGATATGAAACAGAAACAGAAAGGCCTTTAGAAAGGCGGGGCAAAATAAAACACTACGATCGAAAGGCGTAGGCCTCCTGCCTGGGACCCTCCGATCCTACTCCTGGTCGACGGCAAGCTCGTAGTAGTATCCATCCTCTGGGTAGTAGTAGTAGTCGATCGACGGGGCATCTGTCTCAGGGGGCTCCGTCATCTTGGTCACGTCAAACTGATATGAGGAGAAAAGGAAAACAAAGCAACCGTGAGTACTCAAAAGTACTCAGCAAGCAAGGATCTACACTACATATGCAACATTTTCAAAGGAAGGCTGTATATGTGGACTGGGCTGCAGAAATGCCAGAATAGAGAGAAGGCCTAGTCCTATCGAAGACTAGCATCTTCAGAGGTCTTGCAACATTAGAAGAGTGTAGACAGTACCATATAATGTAGCAGTATCATTATGTCTCAACCTCACCCAGAGATCCTTTCTCGACTCCCTGCGAGAAAGCAATCCCAGAGCCATACAGTCATCAACCTCGTCCTGAGATCCCTCCTCGACTCCCTACGAGAAGCAATCCCAGAGCCTCATATCCAGGTCTCATCTCGACTTCTAGCTGTATCGATCGGGATACAACTCCGAGTGTCCGTTACCGTAGGACAGGCTATCGATAGAAGTTTTCTTCCCTGCAGGGGTGCACCAACTTACCCACCACGCTCGCTTAACTCCGGCCGGACACACTTTTCCGGGTCGTGCCCGGCCTCGGCCAAACGACACACCGCAACCCTACCTACAGCTCAGCAGAGAGGTCCCCGCCGATCTACATCCAAAGCGCAAGGGGGTCTTGGCCATAGCCCCTCGCCCTCCGGGTCATTGCGCACACGGTGAAGCCAGGCACCAACACTACAGGAAGGCGCCGGTCCGTCCGTGCCACCATGCTGAACTAGACGTCTGACAGAGCTTTCGGCTGATGCATATGATGCAGAATGCCCATACTATGCCCACGTGATGGTTAGTGCTATTAGGCCAGAGGCCTGCTCGGATCAAATATCCAAATTGTTAGTACCTTGGGCTTCCGGAAAAACGAGCAGAGACTCACGAAAGATGTGACCCCGTCGCCCCGTCTCGAGGACTTGCTGCAAGGGTTAAGAATGCCCGGCCGCGCCTCGTATTCATCACTCGGGCACCATACAGGCAACCCGTCTTCACAACACTCGCCTCTTAGGCGCACGCGGGTACCCCTCAGGGTCGACCCGCCTATCCAAGTAACAGTGTAAGGTCCAAGTATCCGTGTGTCCATAATATCAGGGGAATCCGAGGTATCACCCTCGTTGAATTCCCACTTGATGTATCCGTCAAGGTGAACTCGGAGGAATCACCCTCGATAGGTTCACACTTGAGGTGTTGTACGACAGCGTCGTTATCGAAAGTGGTGAAGGAGGAATCACCCTCATTGACCGCGATCGAATAGCTACTCTACAGAGTTAACATCAGTAGTGCTACACGAGGTACCACCCTCGGCACTCGATAGTAACGCCGCAGTGTCGTTACAACTAAGGGGTGGTGATGTGCGGTGTCGGGGCCTGGTCTTCAATCCCGTTGATCGGGTCTTCTAATAATCCAGCGGGGCAGTCGGGATAAGTGGGGTCACTGATAGGTCTCTACCCAGCCTATACTAAGCAGTTTAGGATATGCAGGTTATTATCAACAGCAGGTTACAGTAAACAGGCTATGCATTGGAATAGGTAAAGCAGCAGCAGCAGTAATTCTAATGCAAGCATGAGAAAATAGAATGGGCGATATCGGTATGCTCAAAAGGGGGGGCTTGCCTGGTTACTCGGCGGCAAGGGCAAGGTTGTCAATGGTGTCTTCGGGCTCCGGAGCTGCGTCGGCCTCGGGGACGACGTCGGTGTCGGGGGCTACCGAGAGAGAAGAGGGGGAGGAAACAGTATAAATACACAGCGAACAAGTGCAGCACAAAGCATAACATGGCAATACGCGGTGACAGAGGTGATCTGACACAGTGCCGGGTGATACTGGCGAAGGGGGATTCATCCGGGAAAGTATTCCCGGTTCCGGACGGATGACCGGTGGGGAAAGGTTCCATGTTCAGGTAGTTAGGGACGCGTGACGGACGAACAGACCGCGTGTTCGGATTCGTCTCGAAATTCTGAGCATTTTTCATATATAAATTATTTTCATCGGAGTTACGGATTAAAAGATATGATTTTCTAAAGTTTTTAATACTTTTCTAGAATTATTTTTATTATTTAAAATCAAATTATCCAAAACAGTGCTTGTGTGACGTCAGCACGACGTAAGGATGACGACAGCGGTCAACTGGTCGGTTGACCAGGTCCAACCTGACATGTGGGGCCCACATGTCATTCACAATACTAATTAACAGAGGATTAAACTTAACTAATTAACTTGTGGGACCCACTGTCAGTGTCAGCTTTAGTTAACTAATTACCTCAATTAGGATTAATAGGTTAATTAGTGTTTTATTTAATTATAAATTGATTTAAACTAGTGGGGCCCGCATGTCAGTGGCGGGGCCAGCCTTGTCAGCGGCTGACCCGGGCAAAGGGGCCAGCGGGGCCCTGGGGGCCACCAGGCAGTCACCCTGGGGGTGGCCCCAGCGGCGCCACATCGGTGCCGGCGACCGGAGTTGCTCCGGCGAGCCAGGAACGCGACGGAGGGCTCGGCCTTCGCCGGAAAACGGCTACGGGCTACCGTTCGAGCCGTGGTCGGGCTCGTATGGACGCGGGCGGAGCGGCGCATCTATTGGTGGCTTCAGTTAGGGTTGGGCGGACTGCAACGACGGTGGCGAGTGGTGTGGGCGGCGGCCGGAATCGGTCAGGGTCGGGCGAGCGGCTACGGGGCGAGTTAGAGCGCACAAAGGGGCGGGGGTGAGGTCTATGCGCGCGCGCGAGCAAGATGGGCACAAGCCCGTGACCTTTTGGTCGCCGGAACGGCGCCGGCGATGAGCTATGCGGCGGTGAGCTTGGGCGAGACGGGGGCGGCGCGTACGGTGCAGAGGAGAGCGGAAGGAGAGGGTGAGGAGGACGGGGTGCTCACGGCCGTTGCAGAGAAGGCCCGGGGACGGCTCGAGGTGCTCAGGGCGGCGCGAATCGACGGCGAGCTCTAGTGTGTCCGAAGGTGGAAGATGATGCTGGCACCGGCGTTGTGGAGTGCTCCAGGTCCCGTTGTTCGACGGAGAAGGAGGGGAGGATGAGGCGGAGCTCGTGGGCACGTCAACTTGGCGCAGGGAGGACGGTGGCCACGGTGGCGCAGCGGTGCGGCAGCGGAGGCGCTCGGCAGAGGAGGGGACGAGGCAGGGAGAGGGAGAGAGTGGCGAGGGAGAGGCCAGGGGGTCGCGAGGCTGCCTCTTATCCACCCACGGCGAGCGGCAGAGACGCTGTCGAGCGCGCTAGGATGGGGGCCCCGGGCGGGCGCGCGCGCGAGCGTGGCTGGAGACGACAGCGAGGGGGGGATGAACAGCGCGAGGTGGGGGACGGCAGGCGGTGGGCTGGGCCGCCTGTGCTGACTAAGGCCCAGCCACTGTGGGCTTTTCTTTTTCTCTCCTTTTCTGTTTCTGTTTTCCTTTTAGTTTTTTCGTGCAAATAGTTGGCACCCAAATGAATTTTGTAAAATATGTGACCTGGTCCATTAATCACAGGGAAACATATCCTATCACCAAAAATTAGCTTGGGGTATTTATCATTTCATATTTATATTATATTAATTAATAGGTTATTAAATATTGTTTTCAGCCACTGTTTGAGGATGTTTAAGTCACTTATCCAATTCCAATGATGTTGGTTTCAATTTTAGAATTGTCTCTGATTTACTTGCTATTAAATGAATAATTTAGTTTCTGAGTTTGGACAACTTTTATTTTTACTTTAAGTTTGAATTTCCATTTGAATTTGAATTTGAAAAGGGATTTATTACTAATGATGATTAAGCACTGTTGATCATGATGACATGGCATAATCAAAAGGGTGATCACTATAGCTTAATACATGGGGTGTTACAAATCTCCTCCACTAACAAGAATTCTCGTCCCGAGAATTAAGAGGTAGAAGGAAAAAGTTCGGGGTATTCCGCACGAAGATTATCCTCGCGTTCCCAAGTGGCTTCATCTTCAGTATGATTTGACCACTGCACTTTGAGGAACTTGGTAACTTTCTGACGGGTCCGACGTTCAGCTTCATCGAGAATGCGGATCGGATGCTCATTATAAGATAGGTCATCTTGCAATTCGAGCACCTCGTGATCCACTGCTCGGTGCGGAGATTCCTTGAAGCATTTACGAAGTTGTGACACATGGAAGACGTCGTGGATATGAGAGAATTGCGGCGGCAACTCCAATTTATATGCCACCTGACCACGTCTAGCAACAATGTGGAAAGGACCAATGTAGCGCGGAGCTAGCTTGCCCTTGATCCCAAAACGGTGGGTGCCCTTCATAGGAGTGACTCGCAAATAAGCTTGATCACCAGGTTGATAAGTCAAACCCCATCGTTTGCGATCGTAGTTGTTCTTCTGGCGGTCCTGAGCCGCCTTGAGATTTTCTCGAACGATACGGACTTGTTCTTCGGCGTGTTGAATAATATCCGGACCCATGAGCGGTTGTTCCCCAGTTTCTGACCAATTCATAGGGGTTCGACACTTACGTCCATATAGAACTTCGAAGGGGGCCATTTTCAAGCTGGCTTGATAACTGTTGTTATAAGAGAACTTGGCATATGGAAGAGATTCTTGCCACTTCTTGGCGAAAGAAATAACACAAGCCCGAAGCATGTCTTCAAGCACTTGATTGACTCGCTCAACTTGGCCTTGGGATTGGGGGTGATAAGCTGAACTCCAGGTAATATGAGTTCCCATAGCTTCTTGGAAACTTTCCCAGAACTTGGAAGTGAAAAGGCCGCCACGGTCCGAACTAATCTCCTTCGGAATACCGTGGAGTGAAACAATTCTGGAGATATACAACTCTGCTAACTGACTAGCAGTGATAGTTTCCTTGACGGGCAGAAAGTGTGCAACTTTAGAGAGTTGGTCGACGACGACAAGAATAGCATCGTTACCCTTCTGTGACCTGGGAAGTCCTGTAATGAAATCCATCTGAACCTTATCCCATTTCCATAAAGGAATAGGAAGTGGTTGCAGAATTCCAGCAGGCTTCTGATGTTCTACTTTAACACGACGACACAGATCACATTCAGCAACATAACAAGCAATGTCCTGCTTCATTCTAGACCACCAGTACCTTTGACGGAGATCACGATACATCTTGGTGCTACCCGGATGAATAGACAGTGGGGTATCATGTGCCTCCTTCATGACTTTGTCAGTCATAAGCTCGAAGCGAGGTACGACAATGCGGTTCCTGAAATACAAGGTTCCATCTTCAGACAGCGAGAAATCCATGTACTTTACAAGGTGAAGGTCTTTCTTCATTAGATCAATTTCAGCATCTTTAGCTTGCGCATTCTTAACAGCTTTCTCGAGATCTGGTTGTATCACAAGGTTGTTAAGAGAGCCCTGTGGAACAATACGCAGATTCAGCTTGCACAGTTCTTTAAAAAGATGAGGTTGAGCTCGCCTAACCATGAGGTTGTCGCAATAGGACTTGCGGCTTAAGGCATCAGCCATCACGTTAGCCTTGCCAGGGGTATAGGAAATACCCAAATCATAGTCCGCAATGGCCTCCATCCATCTTTGCTGACGGAGGTTTAGAGATGGCTGAGTGCACAAGTACTTCAGACTTTTATGATCCAAGTAGATCTCACAACGATTACCGAGAAGGTAATGTCGCCACAACTGCAATGCATAGATCACAACAGCTAGTTCTAGATCATGTACCGGATAATTCTCTTCATGTGGGCGCAACTGACGAGAGCCATAAGATCACTTTACGCTCTTGCATTAGGACACAGCCTAATCCTTCACGGGATGCGTCACAATAAATCACAAAGTCTTTGCGGGTATCTGGAGGAGATAGTACTGGGGCAGATGTCAGCTTGTCTTTGAGTGTCTGGAAACTTTCCTGACATTTGTCTGTCCATTCAAACTTAACGCCCTTGTGAAGCAGATCAGTCAGGGGCTTAGCAATCTTGGAAAAGTTCTCGACAAATCGACGGCAATAGCTTGCAAGGCCAAGAAAACTTCTGACTTGCTTGACGTTCTTTGGAGGAGTCCAGTCCAGAATAGCCTGAACTCGTTCTGGGTTAACAGCAATTCCATCCTTGGAAATTACATGACCAAGGTAGGTTACTTCAGAAAGCCAGAATTCACATTTGGAATACTTGGCATACAACTGGTGTTCTCGGAGCCTTTCTAGTACAAGACGGAGGTGTTCAGCATGTTCTTCCTTATTCTTCGAATATACCAGAATATCATCTAGATATACCACGACAAACTTGTCAAGATAATCCATGAAGATGTAATTCATCAGACGGGAGAATATGGCCGGAGCATTTGTTAAGCCAAATGACATTACAGTGTACTCATAAGAGCCATAGCGAGTAACAAATGCAGTCTTCGGAATATCCTCTTCACGAACACGGATCTGATGATAACCCAACCTCAAGTCGAGTTTAGAAAACACCGATGATCGATCAACTTGCTGGATCCTACTCTCCGTGTGCACTCTGATGCAGAATCCGGTCTTATCGAATGACAACTCGGAGTATAATACAACTCGGAGAGAAAGGTTAAACAAAACAATGAAAAGGAAAATGATTATCAGACTAATCAGATCAATATCAGGGAAATCGCACAGATATCCAGCTCTCCGGGTGGACGAGAATTACGAGATCCTAAGTGGCGGCGTTAGTAAACTTTTAACCCGAATAGAATAGAGATCAGAGTCCCAGAGTAAAGGTCGAGGAGTAAAAGATCCTAATATCACCCAATTGGCAACGTGGGCCCGTAAGCCACACAACCATGTTAGTAAAACGGTTTTTTTACCACTAGACTCAACTTCGGCCAAGGAGTTGGAAATGGGGTTCCTATAGGCAGTCGGCTCTGATACCAACTTGTGACGCCCCCGGCCCGATCGTGCACTAATCATACACGCAAATGCACACGATCAAGCCTAAGGACTCACGAGAAGATATCACAACACA
Organism: Thinopyrum elongatum; assembly: GCA_011799875.1. Taxonomy (NCBI): domain Eukaryota; kingdom Viridiplantae; phylum Streptophyta; class Magnoliopsida; order Poales; family Poaceae; genus Thinopyrum; species Thinopyrum elongatum. Next base: position 211,100,248 of record CM022303.1, read on the forward strand.
ACTCTAAAACATAAATAAAGTCATACAAGCTTTATATTACAAGCCAAGGGCCTCGAGGGCCCGAATACATAAGCTTGCGTACAAGCGTCAGCGGAAGCATCAGATATCTGAGTACAGATATGAAACAGAAACAGAAAGGCCTTTAGAAAGGTGGGGCAAAATAAAACACTACGATCGAAAGGCGTAGGCCTCCTGCCTGGGACCCTCCGATCCTACTCCTGGTCGACGGCAAGCTCGTAGTAGTATCCATCCTCTGGGTAGTAGTAGTAGTCGATCGACGGGGCACCTGTCTCAGGGGGCTCCGTCATCTTGGTCACGTCAAACTGATATGAGGAGAAAAGGAAAACAAAGCAACCCTGAGTACTCAAAAGTACTCAGCGAGCAAGGATCTACACTACATATGCAACATTTTCAAAGGAAGGCTGTATATGTGGACTGGGCTGCAGAAATGCCAGAATAGAGAGAAGGCCTAGTCCTATCAAAGACTAGCATCTTCAGAGGTCTTGCAGCATTAGAAGAGTGTAGACAGTACCATATAATGTAGCAGTATCATTATGTCTCAACCTCACCCAGAGATCCTTTCTCGACTCCCTGCGAGAAAGCAATCCCAGAGCCATACAGTCATCAACCTTGTCCTGAGATCCCTCCTCGACTCCCTGCGAGAAGCAATCCTAGAGCCTCATATCCAGTTCTCATCTCAACTTCTAGCTGTATCGATCGGGATACAACTCCGAGTGTCCGTTACCGTAGGACAGGCTATCGATAGAAGTTTTCTTCCCTGCCGGGGTGCACCAACTTACCCACCACGCTCGCTTAACTCCGGCTGGACACACTTTTTCGGGTCATGCCCGGCCTCGGCCAAACGACACACCGCAACCCTACCTACAGCTCAGCAGAGAGGTCCCCGCCGATCTACATCCTAAGCGCAAGGGGGTCTTGGCCATCGCCCCTCGCCCTCCGAGTCGTTGCGCACATGGTGAAGCCAGGCACCAACACTACAGGAAGGCGCCAGTCCGTCCGTGCCGCCATGCTGAACTAGACGTCTGACAGAGCTTTCAGCTGATGCATACGATGCAGAACGCCCATACTATGCCCACGTGATGGTTAGTGCTATTAGGCCAGAGGCCTGCTCGGATCAAATATCCAAATCGTTAGTACCTTGGGCTTGCGGAAAAACGAGCAGAGACTCACGAAAGATGTGACCCCGTCGCCCCGTCTCGAGGACTTGCTGCAAGGGTTAAGAATGCCCAGCCGCGCCTGGTATTCATCACTCGGGCACCATACAGGCAACCCGTCTTCACAACACTCGCCTCTTAGGCGCACGCGGGTACCCCTTAGGGTCGACCCGCCTATCCAAGTAACAGTGTAAGGTCCAAGTATCCGTGTGTCCATAACATCAGGGGAATCCGAGGTATCACCCTCGTTGAATTCCCGCTCGATGCATCCGTCAAGGTGAACTCGGAGGAATCACCCTCGATGGGTTCACACTTGAGGTGTTGTACGACAGCGTCGTTATCGGAAGTGGTGAAGGAGGAATCACCCTCGTTGACCGCGACCGAATAGCTACTCTACAGAGTTAACATCAGTAGTGCTACACGAGGTACCACCCTCGGCACTCGATAGTAACGCTGCAGTGTCATTACAACTAAGGGGTGGTGATGTGCGGTGTCGGGGTCTGGTCTTCAATCCCGTTGATCGGGTCTTCTGATAATCCAGCGGGGCAGTCGGGATAAGTGGGGTCACTGATAGGTCTGTACCCAGCCTATACTAAGCAGTTTAGGATATGCAGGTAATTATCAACAGCAGGTTACAGTAAACAGGCTATGCATCGGAATAGGTAAAGCAGCAGCAGCAGCAGCAATTCTAATGCAAGCATGAGAAAATAGAATGGGCGATATCAGTATGCTCAAAAGGGGGGGCTTGCCTGGTTGCTCGGCGGCAAGGGCAAGGTTGTCAATGGTGTCTTCGGGCTCCGGAGCTGCGTCGGCCTCGAGGACGACGTCGGTGTCGGGGGCTACCGAGAGAGAAGAGGGGGAGGAAATAGTATAAATACACAGCGAACAAGTGCAGCACAAAGCATAACATGGCAATACGCGGTGACAGAGGTGATCTGACGCAGTGCCGGGTGATATTGGCGAAGGGGGATTCATCCGGGAAAGTATTCCCGGTTCCGGACAAATGTCGGACGGATGACCGGAGGGGAAAGGTTCCATGTTCAGGTAGTTAGGGACGCGTGACGGACGAACGGACAGCGTGTTTGGATTCGTCTTGAAATTCTGAGCATTTTTCATATATAAATTATTTTCATCGGAGTTACGGATTAAAAGATATGATTTTCTAAAGTTTTTAATACTTTTCTGGAATTATTTTTATTATTTAAAATCAAATTATCCAAAACAATGCTTGTGTGACGTCAGCACGACGTAAGGATGACGTCAGCGGTCAACTGGTCGGTTGACCAGGTCCAACCTGACATGTGGGGCCCACATGTCATTCACAGTACTAATTAACAGAGGATTAAACTTAACTAATTAACTTGTGGGACCCACTGTCACTGTCAGCTTTAGTTAACTAATTACCTCAATTAGGATCAATAGGTTAATTAGTGTTTTATTTAATTATAAATTGATTTAAACTAGTGGGGCCCGCATGTCTGTGGCGGGGCCAGCCTAGTCAGCGGCTGACACGGTCAAAGGGGCCAGCGGGGCCCTGGGGGCCACCAGGCAGTCACCCTGGGGGTGGCCCCAGCGGCGCCACGTCGGTGCCGGCGACCGGAGTTGCTCTGGCGAGCCAGGAACGCGGCGGAGGGCTCGGCCTTCGCCGGAAAACGGCTACGGGCTACCGTTCGAGCCGTGGTCGGGCTCGTATGGACGCGGGCGGAGCGGCGCATCCATTGGTGGCTTCAGTTAGGGTTGGGCGGACTGCAACGACGGTGGCGAGTGGTGTGGGCGGCGGCCGGAATCGGTCAGGGTCGGGCAAGCGGCTACGGGGCGAGTTAGAGCGCACAAAGGGGCGGGGGCGAGGTCTATTTGCGCGCGCGAGCAAGATGGGCACAAGCCCGCGACCTTTTGGTCGCCAGAACGGCGCCGGCGATGAGCTACGCGGCGGCGAGCTTGGGCGAGGCGGGGGCGGCGCGTACGGTGCAGAGGAGAGCGCAAGGAGAGGGTGAGGAGGACGGGGTGCTCACGGCCGTTGCAGAGAAGGCCCGGGGACGGCTCGAGGTGCTCGGGGCGGCGCGAATCGACGGCGAGCTCCGGCGTGTCCGAAGGTGGAAGACGATGCTGGCGCCGGCGTTGTGGAGTGCTCCAGGTCCCGTTGTTCGACGGAGAAGGAGGGGAGGACGAGGCGGAGCTCGTGGGCACGTCAACTTAGCGCAGGGAGGACGGTGGCCACGGTGGCGCAGCGGTGCGGCGGCGGAGGCGCTCGGCAGAGGAGGGGACGAGGCAGGGAGAGGGAGAGAGTGGCGAGGGAGAGGCCAGGGGGTCGCGAGGCTGCCTCTTATCCACCCACGGCGAGCGGCAGAGCCGCTGTCGAGCGCGCTAGGATGGGGGCCCCGGGCGGGCGCGCGCGCGAGCGCGGCTGGAGACGACAGCGAGGGGGGGATGAACAGCGCGAGGTGGGGGACGGCAGGCGGTGGGCTGGGCCGCCTGTGCTGACTAAGGCCCAGCCACTGTGGGCTTTTCTTTTTCTCTCCTTTTCTGTTTCTGTTTTCCTTTTAGTTTCTGTCTTGCAAATAGTTGGCACCCAAATGAATTTTGTAAAATATGTGACCTGGTCCATAAATCACAGGGCAACATATCCTATCCCCAAAAATTAGCTTGGGGTATTTATCATTTCATATTTATATTATATTAATTAATAGGTTATTAAATATTGTTTTCAGCCACTGTTTGAGGATGTTTAAGTCACTTATCCAATTCCAATGATGTTGGTTTCAATTTTAGAATTGTCTCTGATTTACTTGCTATTAAATGAACAATTTAGTTTCTGAGTTTGGACAACTTTTATTTTTACTTTAAGTTTGAATTTCTATTTGAATTTAATTTGAAAAGGGATTTATTACTAATGATGATTAAGCACTGTTGATCATGATGACATGGCATAATCAAAAGGGTGATCACTGTAGCTTAATACATGGGGTGTTACACACCCCCAGTGTCATGCTACAGTAACCCTCTGTGATTAAACTAATCATTTTACTAAACAGTGCTTGATCACCTTTGATTCAAATATCCTTTGAAATTTTTACTTTCAAGTCAAATTCAATTTGCAAGTGAAATATGAAGTTGCACAAAAGTTGCTGCAAAATAGTTCATCTTTTACACAAAATTCCATAACATTTAATTGTTAAGGAATACAACATCACCTCCAAGCCAGGATGGACTATAGCAATTTAAAACAGTGCCAAATCAGCAAATTAATTGCTTTTCTATTTATGCAAAATTCTAACAGCTTCAATTAGATTCCAAACTTTTCGTGGCAGTGCACAATATTTCTTTGAATTTGTTTTGGCCAGTGGCATATTTTTGCAAAGTCATTTGTGGCTAAAAGAAAATGCAAAAACTACTGGAAAAAGAAAAAAATACAGAAAAGAAAAGACAAAAGGCCAGAAGCTACTCTGCCCTTTAGCCCAGCTAGCTACAGCAGTCGGCCCAACCCATCTAGGCCCCCTTTCGCCTTCTTCCTGTTCACGGGGGGTCGTGGCAGAAATCCCCCGGCCATGGCCGCGCCATGCTGCCGTGGCGGCCATCCGCCGCCTCCCGCGCGTATAAGGTTCCCCTCTCGTCCCTGGCAAACCCTAGAACACTCCCCCTCTCTCCCTTCCTCCCTCGCTCGCCTCTCTCTCGATCTGGATCATAGCTGAGCGCCGCGGTCGCCGTGGCTCCGAAATCATCGCGGCCACCCTCCTCCCCGAGCTGCGCCAAGGCATCTAGGAGGACCGGCGCCCTCGTCCTCGTCTGTCTCGAGCACCAGGACGAGCCGGACCGCCCCGCAGCTCGCCGTCATCATCATTCTTCCCCGCGCACTCTCCTCTGCTTCGTCATCTCTCTCGAAGCTCCCGACGCCCCTTGACCACCCCGTGTCCTCCCTCCTCACCGGCAACCGCCGCTGTGAGCTCCCCTCAATCTCCCCTCTGTTTTCCCCATCGAATTTGTGTCGTAGCTCCCCGTCGCTCGCGCTCGTCACGGCCACCGACGCTCGCCGTTGCTGCCGCTGGTCCCGGCCATACCCGCGTTCCCTGCTGCGCCTCGCTGCCTCGGGGTCACGCCCCGCGCCCTCCAGCGCCATAGCGCGCGCGCCCACTGTCGCTGCTTCTATCCGCCTTGCCCCGCTCGCCGCTGCTGCGCGCACGCGTGACTGCTGCCCCAGCGCCGCGCCCGACCAAGGCCGCTCCGCCTGGCCGCACCCTCGCCCCGCTATGCATCGCCGCCCCCCTGTGCGCCCAGGTCCGCGCCCGCCCAGCCTTGCCTCGCGCCGGCCCTTCCCCACACTCCTGCTACCGCTGCCGCCTCCCCTCCATCTCACCGCGCCCCCGCATCCCTCTAGCGCTCGCTCGCCCCGCCATGCTTGCGGTCATGCCCGCCACCGGCCGCCGGTGCCGCGCCCACCGGAGTCCCGCCCGCTGCTCCAGCCGGTCGGCCTCGCCGCGCCCTGGCTTCGACCAGAGGCCGCGCGCGTGCGGCCTAGCGTGGCTGGCCGGCTACTGCAGCCGCCCCTTGGCCACTGCCAGTGGGCCCCGCCCTTGTTAGTTAGGGGCTAACCCCACTATCAAACTAACCCCCCCCCCTTGATTAGTTTTATTGCTTTAGTTTAGTATGCTAGCCCCTGTACCTATGACATGTGGCCCCTTCTGTTGTTTAAGCTAGATATACAAAATATCTTAAAGTGAAAGCCTATGACATGTGGGTCCCCAAGTCAGTTTGACTAGTCAACCAGTTGACTATTGACTGCTGACTCAGCAGTCAATAGGGCCCACTGTCAGCCTCACATGTAAACAGCTGGGTACACCCTCTGTGTACCATGTACCCATAGCATTTTATCCTTTTATTTTCGAATTAATATTAATTATAAGAATTCCAGTATATTGTTAAAACTTTGAAAATTCATATAAAATAAACCGTAAGGCGGATGAAAATAATTTATATATGAAAGTTGCTCAAAAAATCCAACGAATCCGAATACGCAGTCTGTTCATCTGCCACATGCCTCTAGCATGCTGAACATGGAACCGTCCTCTCTCTTTCATTTGTCTGAAAATGCCTAACACCAGGAAAACACCTTCGGATGTTTTCCCTCTCCGTCTGCAATGTGTAGCATCGCGTTAGAACACCCCTAGCTCTGCATATCGTCATGTCATGCTTAGTGTTGCACTTGTTTGCTATATATTTATTGTTTCTTCCCCCTCTTCTCTCCGGTAGACCCCGAGACCGCTATCGATGCCACTATGTTCGACTACGTCGACGATGACCCTCCTTCCGTTTCAACAGAGCTTCCAGGCAAGCAAACCCCCATTGATCATTCTGATATCGCCCATTTCTTTCTCTCTCATGCTTGCATTAGAACTGCTACTACTTTTTGTATGGTCCTACTCTGATGCATAGCCTATTTTTGTTACCTGCTTTCATACCTTACCTGCTTATTCTAAACTGCTTAGTATAGGTTGGTTAGAGATCCATCAGTGACCCCCCACCTTGTCCCAGTTGCTCCGCTTTATGTTTGATGACTCGATCAACGTGATCGACGTCCAGGCCCCGACACCGCACATCACCCACCTTAGTTGTACGACTCTGCAGAGTTATTATCGAGTGCCGAGGGTGATACCTCGTCAGCACTTCTGATGTTAACCCTGTAGTGTAGCTATTCGGTCGTGGTCATCGAGGGTGATTCCTCCTTCACCACTCCTGATAACGGCTCTGTCGTGCAACCCCTCAAGTGTGGACCATCGAGGGTGATTCCTCCCAAGTCCACCTTGATGGATACATCGAGTGGAAATCCATTGAGGGTGATTCCTCGGGTTTCCCCCTTGCTGTTTCGGACACACGATTACTTTGACTTACCACAGAACCATGATGACATTGGGTCGGCCCCGAGGGGTACCCGCGAGTGATGTGAAGTCGGGTTGACCTGGAGGGTACCCGAGAGATACTTACGTGGCACGGCCGGGCATTCTTAGCCCTTGCCGTAAGTCCACGAGACGGGGTGACGGGGTCACATGATCGTGAGTCTCTGCTCATTACCGTGCACCCCCAAGACACTAACGATTTGGATATTTGATCGGAGTAGGCCTCTGGCCTTTTTCGCCCTGACCACCACGCGGGAATAAGTATGGGCACTCTGCGTCGTACGATTCTTCCAAAAGCTCACTGACATCAGCGACTGAGTGGCGCGCGCCGGGTTGAAATGGTTAAGCCTGCACTTGTATAAGGGGGCTAGGTCTACTCACCAGCCGCGTTTGCAACATGCAGGATTGTAAAGGACGATTGGCCCATGACCCCTTCGCATTTAGGATGTAGACCGGCGTGCTGGCCTCTCTATTGAGCCTAGGTAGGACTACGGCGTGTTAATCGACCGAGGCCGGTCATGACCTGATGGTGTGTCCGGCCGGAGTTGATCGAGCATGTTGGGTAAGTTGGTGCACCTCTGCAGGGAAGTGTTCTATCTATTCGAATAGCCGTCTCCACGGTAACGGACGCTCGGAGTTGTATTCCGATCGATACAACTAGAACTGGATACTGAATGCTGAGGCATGTTATGGATATGTGGCTCCGGGATTGCTTTCTCGCAGAGAGTCGAGAAAGGATCTCTGGGTGCTAATGTTACAACATACTTGTTAAATGTAATATGCTATTCTATACTCTTCTATATGCTGCAAGATGCTTGAAGATGCTAGTCTTCGATAGGCTAGGCCTTCCCCTTCTATTCTGGCATTCTGCAGTTCAGTCCACAGATACTACCCTTTTCATTGATACCGATGCATATGTGGTGTAGATCCTTGCTTGCGAGTACTTTGGATGAGTACTCACGGTTGCTTTGCTCCCCTTTTTCCACCTCTTTCCATTCTTCTTGGATGCTGCAACCAGATGGTGGAGCCCAGGAGCCAGATGCTACCACCGACGACTACTACTACCCCAACGGAGCCTACTTCTACGTGGAGACCGCCGCCGACAAGGAGTAGTTAAGAGGCACCCAGGCAGGAGGCCTTGCCTTTTCGATTGATGTTGCTTTTGTGCTAGCCTTCTTAAGGCAAACTTGTTCAACTTATGTCTGTACTCAGATATTGTTGCTTCCGCTGACTCTTGTGTATTCGAGCCCTCGAGGCCCCTGGCTTGTAATATAAAGCTTGTATTATTTTAATTTGTGTCTAGAGTTGTGTTGTGATATCTTCCCGTGAGTCCTTGATCTTGATCGTACACATTTGCGTGTATGATTAGTGTACGATTGAATCGAGGGCGTCACAAGTTGGTATCAGAGCCGACTGCGTGTAGGTAGCCCCCTTTCCACCTCCTTGGCCGAAGTTGAGTCTAGTCTTTGCAAAACTTTTACTAACATGGCTGTGAGGCTTATGGGCCCACGTCGCCATTGGGTGGTATTAGGATCTTTTATTCCTCGTCTATACTCTGGGACTCTGATCTCTCTTCTATTCGGGTTAAAATGAATTTACTAACTCTAACATTAGGATCTCGTGATCACACCCACTCGGAGGGCCTCTTATTACAGATAAACCGTAAGGCGGATGAAAAATCCTCGTCATATCATTTCGCCTTGAACAACAAGCTTGATTTCGAGTTTGTGTCGTATCCGTGGTTCCAATAACCTTTCGCTTCATCATTCCTTTGAATTGATGTCATCGCCGATCGATTACATCTTCATGAAACCTCTCAACAAATATGTCATGATCATCATCAACATTCTGAGCTCTTCCAGATTATCAATCTAATTCATGATGAGAAATACCATCCTTGCCCCCTCGGTGAATTGTTGCTGAGCCCATGGGCCCCATCCTCATCTTTTCCTTACTGAAATTGTATGACTTATTTTATAAGTTGTTTTCGATGGATCCTTTGTGTATCCAAAGACTGACCTTTACCTGATGACCATGTAAATGCTATCTCGAAGCATGTCTGTGGTACTCCGACCTTCGATAAGAACATTTGAAGCACAATGCTAAATCTTATTTATCAATTATCGAAACACCATTGTACGGGTAATGTCATGAAATTCCTCTCCCATTACCTAAATGGTTTTATACTTCTATCCTGTCATGGATATCATGCTCTGCTTGTCCTTGGGAAGGTTATACCCCTGAAATATGTGTTTAAACACATTTTCCTTTCCATTGTTCTATTTAATCTGATAATTGCATCTTCCTTTCCATTGTTTTGTTTAACCTTTCTTGTGATCTATATTGTATAAGCAGTAATATTTCCCTCCTTATGTAAACACCTTGGTGTACAACTCTATTGGTAAAGCACTGTTACTATTGTTGATGACATTCCGGTAACCACCGATGGACGAGAACTTTGCCTATTGGTCCGCCTCATCTTATCAAGCAGGAAAATGGTTCTCTTCGTCCCTCGCACTTGGTACCAATGTTGTTGCCAACATAACTGACGGACTATCCTCTGACATACCTTACTATCATAACCATGCAAGTTGTCACCGCTTTTCTACCTTTAACTCACATGGTGGGCCCATAACCCACAGTTCCACAGGATCGAAACCTGACTCTCCTGTACACCCTTGATGCTAAAGTATCCTTTGCACTTGCTTCGTATGTAATTCACGAGCTAATTTTCCATACCATGTTTTCGTTCTGGTATCAGACGCGATACTTATTCTCGTTGATCTGAAACCCTTTCACACTCTGTTTCATACATCGAACGATTGTCTATCCGCTTGAAACTTCTTATTGTACCTTCTTACTCTACTCTCAATGTTTTTGATTGTTCAACTCGAGAGATACTCATGTGTTCACTCATGGGATAACCCCCAGATGATTACCCCTTATAGCATCCTATCGTTGTCGAGGTACCCCTTACCTATTAGTAAGTACGATGGAGTTTCTGAAGAAAGGATGAGCACTTCATCATGATGCCCTGATGCAGCGAATTGAAGACATCAACGTTATGGATCAACCTCTTCGATGAGAGAAACAAGAACAAGAAGATTCGTTAGAATTTCATAACCAATTCCTTTCCCCTTACTCCACCTCTTAAATCTCGGGACGAGATTTCTTGTAGTGGAGGAGATTTGTAACACCCCCAGTGTCATGCTACAGTAACCCTCTGTGATTAAACTAATCATTTTACTAAACAGTGCTTGATCACCTTTGATTCAAATATCCTTTGAAATTTCCACTTTCAAGTCAAATTCAATTTGCAAGTGAAATATGAAGTTGCACAAAAGTTGCTGCAAAATAGTTCATCTTTTACCCAAAATTCCATAACATTTAATTGTTAAGGAATACAACATCACCTCCAAGCCAGGATGGACTATAGCAATTTAAAACAGTGCCAAATCAGCAAATTAATTGCTTTTCCATTTATGCAAAATTCTAACAGCTTCAATTAGATTCCAAACTTTTTGTGGCAGTGCACAATATTTCTTTGAATTTGTTTTGGCCAGTGGAATATTTTTGCAAAGTCATTTGTGGCTAAAAGAAAATGCAAAAACTACTGGAAAAAGAAAAAAAACAGAAAAGAAAAGACAAAGGCCAGAAGCTACTCTGCCCTTTAGCCCAGCTAGCTACAGCAGCCGGCCCAACCCATCTAGGCCCCCTTTTGCCTTCTTCCTGTTCACGGGGGGTCGTGGCAGAGATCCCCCGGCCATGGCCGCGCCACGCCGTTGTGGCGGCCATCCGCCGCCTCCCGCGCGTATAAGGTTCCCCTCTCATCCCCTGGCAAACCCTAGAACACTCCCCCTCTCTCCCTTCCTCCCTCGCTCGCCTCTCTCTCGTTCTGGATCGGAGCCGAGCGCCGCGATCGCCGTGGCTCCGAAATCATCGCGGCCATCCTCCTCCCCGAGCTGCGCCAAGGCATCTAGGAGGATCGGCGCCCTCGTCCTCATCTGTCTCGAGCACCAGGACGAGCCGGACCGCCCCGCAGCTCGCCATCATCATCGTCCTTCCCCGTGCATGCTCCTCTGCTTCGCCATCTCTCTCGAAGCTCCCGACGCCCCTGGACCACCCCGCGTCCTCCCTCCTCGCCGACAACCGCCGCTGTGAGCTCCCCTCTGTTTTCCCCATCAAATTTGTGTCGTAGCTCCTTGTCGCTCGCGCTCGTCACGGCCACCGACGCTCACCGTTGCTGCCGCTGGTCCCGGCCACACCCATGTTCCCTTCCGCGCCTCACTGCCTCGGGGCCACGCCCCACGCCCTCCAGCGCCACAGCGCGCGCGCCCGCTGTCGCTGCCCCTGTCTGCCTTGTTAGGGAACGTAGCATGCAATTTCAAAAATTTCCTACGCTCACGCAAGATCTATCTAGGAGATGCATAGCAATGAGAGGGGGAGAGTGTGTCCACGTACCCTCGTAGACCGAAAGCGGAAGCGTTAGCTTAACGCGGTTGATGTAGTCTAACGTCTTCTCGATCCAACCGATCAAGCACCGAACGTACGGCACCTTCGAAATCTGCACACGTTCAGCTCGATGACGTCCCTCGAACTCTTGATCCAGCAAAGTGTCGAGGGAGAGTTCCGTCAGCACGACGGCATGGTGACGATGATGGTGAAGTGATCCGCGCAGGGCTTCGCCTAAGCACTACGTGAATATGACCGGAGGCGTAAACTGTGGAGGGGGGCGCCGCACACGGCTTGGAACAATTGATGTGTGTTAGAGGCGCCCCCTACCCCCGTATATAAAGGAGGGAGATGGGAGGAGGCCGGCCTAGGCGCGCCCCAAGTGGGAGGAGTCCCACTTGGGCTCCTAGTCTAATTCGGCCCCCCCTTTCCTTTTACCGGAAGGGGAAAGGGGGAAGGAGAGAGAGGAGGAGAAGGAAAGGGGGGCACCGCCCCCTCCCCTTGTCCAATTCGGACTCCTCCCTTGGGAGGGGGTGCGCCACCCCTTGTGGGCTAGCTTGCCTCCCTCCTATGGCCTATATGGCCCATATCTTCCCCCGAGCGGTTCCGGTAACCCCCCCCCCCGGTACTCCGATATGTACCCGATACAATACGAAACACTTCCGGTGTCCGGATACTATCATCCAATATATCAATCTTTACCTCTCGACCATTTCGAGACTCCTCGTCATGTCCGTGATCTTATTCGGGACTCTGAACAACATTCGGTCACCAAACCACATAACTCATAATATAAATCATCATCGAACGTTAAGCGTGCGGACCCTACGGGTTCGAGAACTATGTAGACATGACCGAGACACCTCTCCGGTCAATAACCAATAGCGGAACCTGGATGCTCATATTGGTTCCTACATATTCTACAAAGATCTTTATCGGTCAAACCATAATGACAACATACGTAATTCCCTTTGTCATTGGTATGTTACTTGCCCGAGATTCGATCGTCGGTATCTTCATACCTAGTTCAATCTCATTACCGGCAAGTCTCTTTACTCGTTCCGTAATGCATCATCCCGTAACTAACTCATTAGTCACATTGCTTGCAAGGCTTATCATGATGTGCATTACCGAGAGGGCCCAGAGATACCTCTCTGATACTCGGAGTGACAAATCCTAATCTCAATCTATGCCAACCCAACAAACACCTTCGGAGATACCTGTAGAGCATCTTTATAATCACCCATTTACGTTGTGATGTTTGATAGCACAGAAGGCATTCCTCCGGTATTCGGGAGTTGCATAATCTCATAGTCAAAGGAATATGTATAAGTCATGAAGAAAGCAATAGCAATAAAACTTAACGATCATTGTGCTAAGCTAACGGATGGGTCTTGTCCATCACATCATTCTCCTAATGATGTGATCCGGTTCATCAAATGACAACACATGTCTATGGTTAGGAAACTTAACCATCTTTGATTAACGAGCTAGTCTAGTAGAGGCTTACTAGGGACACGGTGTTTTGTCTATGTATCCACACATGTATCAAGTTTCCGGTTAATACAATTCTAGCATGAATAATAAACATTTATCATGATATAAGGAAATATAAAATAACAACTTTATTATTGCCTCTAGGGCATATTTCCTTCAGTCTCCCACTTGCACTAGAGTCAATAATCTAGTTCACATCGCCATGTGATTTAACACCAATAGTTCACATCACCATGTGATTAACACCCATAGTTCACATCGCCATGTGACCAACACCCAAAGGGTTTACTAGAGTCAATAATCTATTTCACATCGCCATGTGATTAACACCCAAAGAGTACTAAGGTGTGATCATGTTTTGCTTGTGAGAGAAGTTTAGTCAATGGGTCTGCCACATTCAGATCCGTATGTATTTTGCAAATTTCTATGTCTACAATGCTCTGCATGGAGCTACTCTAGCTAATTGCTCCCACTTTCAATATGTATCCAGATTGAGACTCAGAGTCATCCAGATCGGTGTTAAAGCTTGCATCGACGTAACTCTTTACGATGAACTCTATAACACCTCCATAACCGAGAAATATTTCCTTAGTCCTCTAAGGATAATTTTGACCGCTGTCCAGTGATCTACTCCTGGATCACTATTGTACCCCTTTGCCAAACTCATGGCAAGGTACACAATAGGTCTGGTATACAGCATGGCATACTTTATAGAACCTATGGCTGAGGCATAGGGAATGACTTTCATTCTCTCTCTATCTTCTGCAGTGGTCGGGTTTTGAGTCTTACTCAACTTCATACCTTACAACTCAGGCAAGAACTCCTTCTTTGACTGATCCATTTTGAACTCCTTCAAAATCTTATCAAGGTATGTACTCATCGAAAGTCTTATCAAGCGTCTTGATCTATCTTTATAGATCTTGATGCCCAATATGCAAGCAGCTTCACCGAGGTCTTTCATTGAAAAACTCTTATTCAAGTATCCTTTTATGCTATCCAGAAATTCTATATCATTTCCAATCAACAATATGTCATCCACATATAATATTAGAAATGCTACAGAGCTCCCACTCACTTTCTTGTAAATACAGGCTTCTCCAAAAGTCTGTATAAAACCATATGCTTTGATCACCTCATCAAAGCGTATATTCCAACTCCGAGATGCTTGCACCAGTCCATATATGGATCACTGGAGCTTGCACACTTTGTTAGCACCTTTAGGATCGACAAAACCTTCTGGTTGCATCATATACAACTCTTCTTTAAGAAATCCATAAAGGAATGCAGTTTTGACATCCATTTGCCAGATTTCATAATCATAAAATGCGGCAATTGCTAACGTGATTCGGACAGACTTAAGCATCGCTACGGGTGAGAAGGTCTCATCGTAGTCAACTCCTTAAACTTGTCGAAAACCTTTCGCAACAAGTCGAGCTTTGTAGACAGTAACATTACCATCAGCGTCAGTCTTCTTCTTGAAGATCCATTTATTCTCTATGGCTTGCCGATCATCGGGCAAGTCAACCAAAGTCCATACTTTGTTCTCATACATGGATCCCATCTCAGATTTCATGGCCTCAAGCCATTTCGCGGAATCTGGGCTCATCATCGCTTCCTCATAGTTCGTAGGTTCGTCACGGTCTAGTAACATGACTTCCAGAATAGGATTACCGTACCACTCTAGTGCGGAACGTACTCTGGTTGACCTACGAGGTTCGGTAGTAACTTGATCTGAAGTTTCATGATCATCATCATTAGCTTCCTCACTAATTGGTGTAGGCATCACGGGAACTGTTTTCTGTGATGAACAACTTTCCAATTCGAGTGAAGGTACAATTACCTCATCAAGTTCTACTTTCCTCCCACTCACTTCTTTCGAGAGAAACTCCTTCTCTAGAAAGGATCCATTCTTAGCAACAAATATCTTGCCTTCGGATCTGTGATAGAAGGTGTACCCAACAGTTTCTTTTGGGTATCCTATGAAGACGCACTTCTCCGATTTGGGTTCAAGCTTATCAGGCTGAAGCTTTTTCACATAAGCATCGCAACCCCAAACTTTAAGAAACGACAGCTTAGGTTTCTTGCCAAACCACAGTTCATACAGTGTCGTCTCAACGGATTTAGACGGTGCCCTATTTAACGTGAATGCAGCTGTCTCTAATGCATAACCCCAAAACGATAGTGGTAAATTGGTAAGAGACATCATAGATCGCACCATATCTAATAAAATACAGTTACGATGTTCGGACACACCATTATGCTGTGGTGTTCCAGGTGGCGTGAGTTGTCAAACTATTCCACATTGTTTTAAATGAAGGCCAAACTCGTAACTCAAATATTCACCTCCGCGATCAGATCGTAGAAACTTTATTTTGTTGTTACAATGATTCTCCACTTCACTCTGAAATTCTTTGAACTTTTCAAATGTTTCAGACTTTGTGTTTCATCAAGTAGATATATCTGCTCAAATCATCTGTGAAGGTCAGAAAATAACGATACCCGCCGCGAGCCTCAACACTCATCGGACCGCATACATCGGTATGTATTATTTCCAATAAGTCAGTGGCTCGCTCCATTGTTCCGGAGAACGGAGTTTTATTCATCTTGCCCATGAGGCATGGTTCGCAAGTATCAAATGATTCATAATCAAGTGATTCCAAAAATCCATCCGTATGGAGTTTCTTCATGCACTTTACACCAATATGACCTAAACGGCAATGCCACAAATATGTTGCACTATCATTATCAACTTTGCATCTTTTGGCATCAATATTATGAATATGTGTATCACTACGATCGAGATTCAATAAACCATTTACATTGGGTGTATAATCATAGAAGGTTTTATTCATGTAAACAGAACAACAATTATTCTCTGACTTAAATGAATAATCGTATCGCAATAAACATGATCCAATCATATTCATGCTCAACGCAAACACCAAATAACATTTATTTTGGTCCAACACTAATCTCAAAGGTAGAGGGAGTGTGCGATGGTGATCTTATCAACCTTGGAATCACTTCAAACACACATCGTCACCTCGCCCTTAACTAGTCTCTGTTCATTTTGCAATTCCTATTTCGAGTTACTAATCTTAGCAACTGAACCGGTATCAAATACCCTGGGGTTACTATGAACACTAGTAAAGTACACATCAATAACATGTATATCAAATATACCTTTGTTCACTTTGCCATCCTTCTTATACGCCAAGTATTTGGGGTAGTTCTGCTTCCAGTGACCATTCCCTTTGCACTAGAAGCACTCAGTTTCAGGCTTAGGTCTAGCTTTGGGTTTCTTCACGGGAGTGCAACTTGCTTGCCATTCTTTCTTGAAGTTCCCTTTCTTTTCATTTGCCCCTTTTCTTGAAACTAGTGGTCTTGTTAACCATCAAAACTTGATGTTCTTTCTTGATTTCTACCTTCGCCGATTTTAGCATCGCGAAGAGCTCGGGAATCATTTTCGTCATCCCTTGCATATTATAGTTCATCACGAAGTTCCAGTAACTTGGTGATAGTGACTAGAGAACTCTGTCAATCACTATCTTATCTGGAAGATTAACTCCCACTTGATTCAAGCGATTGTAGTACTCAGACATTATGAGCACATGCTCACTGGTTTGAGCTATTCTCCTCCATCTTGTAGGCAAAGTACTTGTCAGAGTTCTCATACCTCTCGACTCGGGCATGAGTCTGAAATGCCAATTTCAGCTCTCGGAACATCTTATATGCTCCGTGGCGTTCAAAATGTTTTTGAAGTACCGGTTCTAAGCCGTAAAGCATGGCGCACTAAACTATCAAGTAGTCATCATACCGAGCTTGCCAAACGTTCATAACGTCTACATCTGCTCCTGCAATAGGTCCGTCACCTAGCGGTGCATCAAGGACATAATTCTTCTGTGCAGCAATGAGGATAATCCTCAGATTACGGACCCAGTCCGCATCATTGCTACTATCATCTTTCAACTTATTTTTCTCTAGGAACATATAAAAAATAAACGGGGAGCTACATCGCAAGCTATTGATCTACAACATAGATATGCAAATACTATCAAGACTAAGTTCATGATAAATTAAGTTCAATTAATCATATTACTTAAGAACTCCCACTTAGATAGACATCCCTCGAGTCATCTAAATGATCACGTGATCCATATCAACTAAACCATGTCCGATCATCACGTGAGATGGAGTAGTTTTCAATGGTGAACATCTCTATGTTGATCATATCTACTATAGGATTCACGTTCGACCTTTCGGTCTCCAGTGTTCCGAGGCCATGTCTGTACATGCTAGGCTTGTCAAGTTTAACCTGAGTATTCCGCATGTGCAAAACTGTCTTGCACCCGTTGTATGTGAACGTAGAGCTTATCACACCCGATCATCACATGGTGTCTCGGCACGACGAACTGTCGCAATGGTGCATACTCAGGGAGAACACTTATACCTTGAAATTTTAGTGAGGGATCATCTTATAATGCTACCGCCGTACTAAGCAAAATAAGATGCATAAAAGATAAAACATCACATGCAATCAAAATATGTGACATGATATGGCCATCATCATCTTGTGCCTTTGATCTCCATTTCCAAAGCACCGTCATGATTTCCATCGTCACCGGCTTGACACCTTGATCTCCATCGTAGCGTCGTTGTCGTCTCGCTAACTATTGCTTCTACAACTATCGCTAACGCATAGTGATAAAGTAAAGCAATTGCATGGCGTTTGCATTTCATACAATAAAGCGACAACCATAAGGCTCCTGCCAGTTGCTGATAACTTTTACAAAACATGATCATCTCATACAATAATGTATATCACATCATATCTTAACCATATCACATCACAACATGCCCTGCAAAAACAAGTTAGACGTCCTCTACTTTGTTGTTGCAAGTTTTACGTGGCTGCTATGGGCTTCTAGTAAGAACCGTTCTTACCTACGCATCAAAACCACAACAATGTTTCATCAAGTTTGCTGTTTTAACCTTCAACAAGGACCGGCCGTAGTCAAATTCGATTCAACTAAAGTTGGAGAAACAGACACCCTCCAGCCACCTTTATGCAACAAGTTGCATCTCTGTCGGTGGAACCGGTCTCATGAACGTGGTCATGTAAGGTTGGTCCGGGCCGCTTCATCCAACAATACTGCTGAATCAAAATAAGACGTTGGTGGTAAGCAGTATGACTATCATCGCCCACAACTCTTTGTGTTCTACTCGTGCATATCATCTGCGCATAGACCTGGCTCGGATGCCACTGTTGGGGAACGTAGCATGCAATTTCAAAAATTTCCTACGCTCACGCAAGATCTATCTAGGAGATGCATAGCAACGAGAGGGGGAGAGTGTGTCCACGTACCCTCATAGACCGAAAGCGGAAGCCAAAGCTTAACGCGGTTGATGTAGTCTAACGTCTCCTCGATCCAACCGATCAAGCACCGAACGTACGGCACCTCCGAGTTCTGCACACGTTCAGCTCGATGACGTCCCTCAAACTCTTGATCCAGCAAAGTGTCAAGGGAGAGTTCCGTCAGCACGACGGTGTGGTGACGGTGATGGTGAAGTGATCCGCGCAGGTCTTCGCCTAAGCACTACGTGAATATGACCGGAGGCGTAAACTGTGGAGGGGGGCGCCACACACGGCTTGGAACAATTGATGTGTGTTAGAGGCGCCCCCTACCACCGTATATAAAGGAGGGAGAGGGGAGGAGGCTGGCCTAGGCGCGCCCCAAGTGGGAGGAGTCCCACTTGGGCTCCTAGTCCAATTCGGCCCCCCCTTTCCTTTTACCGAAAGGGGAAAGGGGGGAGGAGAGAGAGGAGGAAAAGGAAAGGGGGGCGCCGCCCCCTCCCCTTGTCCAATTCGGACTCCTCCCTTGGGAGGGGGCGCGCCACCCCTTGTGGGCTGGCTTGCATCCCTCCTATGGCCCATATGGCCCATATCTTCCCCCGGGGGGTTCCGGTAACCTCCCCGGTACTCCGATATGTACCCGATACAATCTGAAACACTTCCGGTGTCCGAATACTATCATCCAATATATCAATCTTTACCTCTTGACCATTTCGATACTCCTCGTCATGTACGTGATCTTATCCGGGATTCCGAACAACATTCGGTCACCAAACCACATAACTCATAATACAAATCGTCATCGAACGTTAAGCGTGCGGACCCTACGGGTTCGAGAACTATGTAGACATGACCGAGACACCTCTCCGGTCAATAACCAATAGCGGAACCTGGATGCTCATATTGGTTCCTACATATTCTACAAAGATCTTTATCGGTCAAACCATAATGACAACATACGTAATTCCCTTTGTCATTGGTATGTTACTTGCCCGAGATTCGATCGTCGGTATCTTCATACCTAGTTCAATCTCATTACCGGCAAGTCTCTTTACTCGTTCCGTAATGCATCATCCCGTAACTAACTCATTAGTCACATTGCTTGCAAGGCTTATCATGATGTGCATTACCGAGAGGGCCCAGAGATACCTCTCCGATACTCGGAGTGACAAATCCTAATCTCAATCTATGCCAACCCAACAAACACCTTCGGAGATACCTGTAGAGCATCTTTATAATCACCCATTTATGTTGTGACGTTTGATAGCACACAAGGCATTCCTCCGGTATTCGGGAGTTGCATAATCTCATAGTCAAAGGAATATGTATAAGTCATGAAGAAAGCAATAGCAATAAAACTTAACGATCATTGTGCTAAGCTAACGGATGGGTCTTGTCCATCACATCGTTCTCCTAATGATGTGATCCCGTTCATCAAATGACAACACATGTCTTTGGTTAGGAAACTTAACCATCTTTGATTAATGAGCTAGTCTAGTAGAGGCTTACTAGGGACACGGTGTTTTGTCTATGTATCCACACATGTATCAAGTTTCCGGTTAATACAATTCTAGCATGAATAATAAACATTTATCATGATATAAGGAAATACAAAATAACAACTATATTATTGCCTCTAGGGCATATTTCCTTCACGCCTCGCCCCGCTCGCCGCTGCTGCGCGCACGCGCTACTGCTGCCCCAGCGCCGCGCCCGACCGAGGCCGCTCCGCCCGGCCGCACCCTCGCCCCGCTATGCGTCGCCGCCCCCCCTGTGCGCCCGGCCGTGCCTAGGCCCGCGCCCGCCGAGCCTTGCCTCGCGCCAGCCCTCGCCCCGCACTCCTGCAACCGCCGCCGCCTCCCCTCCAGCTCACCGCGCCCCCGCAGCCCTCCAGCGCTCGCTCACCCCGCTGTGCTCACGGTCATGCCCGCCACCGGCCGCCGTGTCGCGCCCGCCGGAGCCCCGGCCGCCGGTGCCGCGCCCGCTGCTCCGGCCGGTCGGCCTTGCCGCGCCCCGGCCTCGACCAGAGGCCGCGCGCGTGCGGCCCAATGTGGCTGGCCGGCTACTGCAGCCGCCCCTGGGCCACTGCCAGCGGGCCCCGCCCTTGTTAATTTGGGGCTAACCCCACTGTCAAACTAACCCCCCCTTTGATTAGTTTTATTGCTTTAGTTTAGTTTGTTAGCCCCTGTACCTATGACATGTGGGCCCCTTCTGTTGTTTAAGCTAGATATATAAAATCTATTAAAGTGAAAGCCTATGACATGTGGGTCCCCTAGTCAGTTTGACCAGTCAACCAGTTGACTGTTGACTGCTGACTCAGCAGTCAACAGGGCCCACTGTCAGCCTCACATGTAAACAGCTGGGTACACCCTCTGTGTACCATGTACCCATAGCATTTTATCCTTTTATTTTCGAATTAATATTAATTATAAGAATTCCAGTATATGGTTAAAACTTTGAAAATTCATATAAAATAAACCGTAAGTCGGATGAAAATAATTTATATATGAAAGTTGCTAAAAAAATCCAACGAATCCGAATACGCGGTCCGTTCATCTGTCACATGCCTCTAGCTTGCTGAACATGGAATCGTCCCCTCTCTTTTGTTTGTCCGGAAAATGCCTAACACCGGGAAAACCCTCCGGATGTTTTCCCACTCCGTCTGCAACATGTAGCATCGTGTTAGAACACCCCTAGCTCTGCATATCATCATGTCATGCTTAGTGTTGCACTTGTTTGCTATATATTTATTGTTTCTTCCCCCTCTTCTCTCTGGTAGACCCCCGAGACCACTGCCGATGCCACTGTGTTCGACTACGTCGACGATGACCCTCCTTCCGTTTCAACAGAGCTTCCAGGCAAGCAAACCCCCATTGATCATTCTGATATCGCCCATTTCTTTCTCTCTCATGCTTGCATTAGAACTGCTACTACTTTTTGTATGATCCTACTCTGATGCATAGCCTATTTTTGTTACCTGCTTTCATACCTTACCTGCTTATTCTAAACTGCTTAGTATAGGTTGGTTAGAGATCCATCAGTGACCCCCCCCACCTTGTCCCAGTTGCCCAGCTTTATGTTCGATGACTCGATCAACGTGATCGACGTCCAGGCCCCGACACCGCACATCACCCCCTTAGTTGTACGACTCTGCAGAGTTATTATCGAGTGCCGAGGGTGATACCTCGTCAGCACTTCTGATGTTAACCCTGTAGTGTAGCTATTCGGTCGTGGTCATCAAGGGTGATTCCTCCTTCACCACTCCCGATAACGGCTCTGTCGTGCAACCCCTCAAGTGTGGACCATCGAGGGTGATTCCTCCCAAGTCCACCTTGATGGATACATCGAGTGGGAATCCATTGAGGATGATTCCTCGGGTTTCCCCCTTGCTGTTTCGGACACACGATTACTTTGACTTACCACAGAACCATGATGACATCGGGTCGGCCCCGAGGGGTACCCGCGATGATGTGAAGTCGGGTTGACCTGGAGGGTACCCGAGAGATACTTACATGGCACGGCCGGGCATTCTTAGCCCTTGCCGTAAGTCCACGAGACGGGGCGACGGGGTCACATGATCGTGAGTCACTGCTCGTTACCGCGCACCCCCAAGACACTAATGATTTGGATATTTGATCCGAGTAGGCCTCTGGCCTTTTTCGCACTGACCACCATGCGGGAATAAGTATGGGCACTCTGCGTTGTACGATTCTTCCGAAAGCTCACTGACGTCAGCGACTGAGTGGCGCGCGCCAGGTTGGACTGGTTAAGCCTGCACTTGTATAAGGGGGCTAGGTCTGCTCACCGGCCGCGTTCGCAACATGTAGGATTGCAAAGGACGATTGGCCCATGACCCCTTCCCATTTAGGATGTAGACCGGCGTGCTGGCCTCTTTGTTGAGCCTAGGTAGGACTACGGTGTGTTGATCGACCGAGGCCGGTCATGACCTGATGGTGTGTCCGGCCGGAGTTGATCGAGCGTGTTGGGTAAGTTGGTGCACCCCTGCAGGGAAGTATTCTATCTATTTGAATAGCCGTCTCCATGGTAACAGACGCTTGGAATTGTATCCTAATCGATACAACTAGAACTGGATATTGAATGCTCAGGCATGTTATGGATATGTGGCTCCGAGATTGCTTTCTCACAGGGAGTCGAGAAAGGATCTCTGGGCGCTAATGTTACAACATACTTGTTAAATATAATATGCTATTCTGTACTCTTCTATATGCTGCAAGATGCTTGAAGATGCTAGTCTTCGATAGGCTAGGCCTTCCCCTTCTATTCTGGCATTCTGCAGTTCAGTCCACAGATACTACCCTTTTCATTGATACCGATGCATATGTAGTGTAGATCCTTGCTTGCGAGTACTTTGGATGAGTACTCACGGTTGCTTTGCTCCCCTTTTTCCACCTCTTTCCATTCTTCTCGGATGCTGCAACCAGATGGTGGAGCCCAGGAGCCAGATGCTACCGCCGACGACTACTACTACCCCAACGGAGCCTACTTCTACGTGGAGACCGCCGCCGACAAGGAGTAGTTAGGAGGCTCCCAGGCAGGAGGCCTTGCCTTTTCGATTGATGTTGCTTTTGTGCTAGCCTTCTTAAGGCAAACTTGTTCAACTTATGTCTGTACTCAGATATTGTTGCTTCCGCTGACTCTTGTGTATTCGAGCTTATGTATTCGAGCCCTCGAGGCCCCTGGCTTGTAATATAAAGCTTGTATTATTTTAATTTGTGTCTAGAGTTGTGTTGTGATATCTTCCTGTGAGTCCTTGATCTTGATCGTACACATTTGTGTGTATGATTAGTGTACGATTGAATCGAGGGCGTCACAAGTTGGTATCAGAGCCGACTGCTTGTAGGTAGCCCCCTTTCCAACTCCTTGGCCGAAGTTGAGTCTAGTCTTTGCAAAACTTTTACTAACATGGCTGTGCGGCTTATGGGCCCACGTCGCCATTGGGTGGTATTAGGATCTTTTATTCCTCGTCTATACTCTGGGACTCTGATCTCTCTTCTATTCGGGTTAAAATGAATTTACTAACTCTAACATTAGGATCTCGTGATCACACCCACCCGGAGGGCCTCTTATTATAGATGATCGCCTACTGCACCAGTAGATTCCGAAGATACTCTATGTTGTTCTCTCGAGGCTTTGTGCCATCGCTTTTGCGATTCCATTCCATCGATAAACCCCCCTATTGATAACCACGTACACTTGCCATTCATACAATCATTCCCTGTTGATCTTGTTATTACAAGATACCCTATAATACTTTCAGATATTTCGAGAATCCATTGTGCCAGCTGTGTTGCAATTCCTTTTTCGCATGAATACGTGTACGAATAATTCCTCACAATTACCGGGGATTCGTTTAGCCCCAGTTGTTCATGTGTTTCACGAAAGTCTTCGAAATACCATTCGATCTTCCGAAAATTCTCAGCAGCCTATTGTTGTTGAAATTCTTGCTTGCTTGCATTATGGTTAATCCCATAAGTCTAGTAATCTTATTGGCATCCTTTGTCACTATCATTTTGAGTCCGTTGATTCAATATGTTGCAGATGCTCGCAATCCTCAGTCAAAACTAGAATTCATCCTTTTGGCTCAGACGTCACTCCGGACATGAGCTGGTTCTCGGCAAATCAAACCTTGATTGATTGTCGATATATGTCTATTCAACTTACTTATCTTTTGATCAGAGCCCCTGCTTCTGATCCCCCCAGATATGGAAATCATAATTCCTTTGTATTTAAGCTTTGAAATTATTCAGATGTCCCTATAATCCGATGCCTTTGTATTATTTCTTCTTTTGGTTGAACATCGACACTCACATCGGATTCCTTGCGGTACGCCAAATCCTTTGTTGGATAATTATCCGACAGTGTCCTTCATATTCAAAGATCTTGTGAATTCTTCCCCTGATACATAATGCCTTTAGTAAATGGTATCCTCTGCTTTCTCAACCATGCTCTACTATCGAGCTTGTGTTATTTACTCTTGAAGTTTATGGCATATGTTCCTAAGATGCCCCAATGGGTTGAACCAATACCTTCCCTAACCTGTGTGAACCCGAAAGATTTCACGGGTCATACTCATCTGGTATTTCACTAGGTAAAACTTCCAACACTAATGCCATTTCCAAAATGAGAAGTGAATGTAAGGTTGTGCTTTGGAGAAGTGGGAGTCGACCTTGAACTTTGTGTTCATGCCCATGGACCCGATGTGGAACTTATCTTGGAAGCTTCTTGTAAAATAATAATAATCCCCTTATTATAAGTTCATCTTGTATCTATGCTTGGTCCTTTGCAATCATGGTTCCGACCATATTGTTCTTCTTTGATCCCATTTCTCGGACAAGTTAAAGTACTTGTCTTCTGTCGAACCGTTACGACAACATACGCAATTCCCTTTGTCCATCGGTATGTTACTTGCCCGAGATTTGATCGTCGGTATCTTCATACCTAGTTCAATCTCGTTACCAGCAAGTCTCTTGTTCCGTAATACATCATCCTGTAACTAACTCATTAGTCACTTTGCTTGTAAGGTTTCTTATGATGTGTATTACCGAGAGGGCCCAGAGATACCTCTCTGTTACTCGGAGTGACAAATCCTAATCTCGATCTATGCCAACTCAACAAACACCTTCGGAGATACCTGTAGACCATCTTTATGATCACCCATTAATGTTGTGATGTTTGATAGCACACAAGGTATTCCTTCGGTATCCGGGAGTTGCATGATCTCATAGTCGAAGTAATATGTATTTGACATGAAGAAAGTAATAGCAATAAACTAAACGATCATTATGCTAAGCTAACGGATGGGTCTTGTCCATCACATCATTCTCCTAATGATGTGATCCCGTTATCAAATGACAACACATGTCTATGGTTAGGAAACCTTAACCATCTTTGATCAACGAGCTAGTCTAGTAGAGGCTTACTAGGGACACGGTATTTGTTTATGTATTCACACATGTATTTAAGTTTCCGATCAATACAATTCTAGCATGAATAATAAACCTTTATCTAGATTACATTATAATGAATCTAACACCCATGGAGTCTTGGTGCTGATCATGTTTTGCTCGCGAAAGAGGCTTAGTCAACGGGTCTGCCACATTCAGATCCGTATGTATTTTGCAAATCTCTATGTCTCCATCCTTGACCTTTTCACAAATGGAGTTGAAGCGTCTCTTGATGTGTTTGGTTCTCTTGTGAAACCTGGATTCCTTCGACAAGGCAATTGCTCTAGTGTTGTCACAAAAGATTTTCATTGGACCCGATGCACTAGGTATTACACCTAGATCGGATATGAACTCCTTCATCCAGACTCCTTCATGTGCTGCTTCCGAAGCAGCTATGTACTCCGCTTCACACGTAGATCCCGCCACGATGCTCTTCTTGGAACTACACCAACTGACAGCTCCACCATTCAATATAAACACGTATCCGGTTTGTGACTTAGAGTCATCCGGATCAGTGTCGAAGCTAGCATCGACGTAACCATTTATGATGAGTTCTTCGTCACCTCCATAAACGAGAAACATATCCTTGGTCCTTTTCAGGTACTTTAGGATGTTCTTGACCGACGTGAAGTGATCCACTCCTGGATTACTTTGGTACCTCCCTACCAGACTTATGGCAAGGCACACATCAGGTCTGGTACACAGCATAGCATACATGATAGAACCTATGGCTGAGGCATAGGGAATGACTTTCATTTTCTCTCTATCTTCTGCAGTGGTCGGGCTTTGAGTCTGACTCAACTTCACACCTTGTAACACAGGCAAGAACCCTTTCTTCGACTGATCCATTTTGAACTTCTTCAAAACTTTATCAGGGTATGTGCTTTGTGAAAGTCCTATTAAGCGTCTCGATCTATCTCTATAGATCTTGATGCCCAATATATAAGCAGCTTCACCGAGGTCTTTTATTAAAAAATTCTTATTCAAGTACCCTTTTGTGCTATCCAGAAATTATATATCATTTCCAATCAATAATATGTCATCCACATATAATATTAGAAATGCTACAGAGCTCCCACTCACTTTCTTGTAAATACAGGCTTCACCGTAAGTCTGTATAAAACCATATGCTTTGATCACCTCATAAAAGCGTATATTCCAACTCCAAGATGCTTGCACCAGTCTATAGATGGATCGCTGGAGCTTGCACACTTTGTTAGCACCTTTAGGATCGCCAAAACCTTCTGGTTGCATCATATACAACTCTTCTTTAAGAAATCCATTAAGGAATGCAGTTTTGACGTCCATTTGCCAGATTTCATAATTATAAAATGCGGCAATTGCTAACATGATTCGGACAGACTTAAGCATCGCTACGGGTGAGAAAGTCTCATCGTAGTCAACTCCTTGAACTTGTCAAAAACCTTTGTGACAAGTCGAGCTTTGTAGACAGTAACATTACCATCAGCGTCAGTCTTCTTCTTGAAGATCCATTTATTCTCAATGGCTTGCCAATCATCAGGCAAGTCCACCAAAGTCCACACTTTGTTCTCATACATGCACTACTGGAATTAGGGAATTTGCCATCAGCCAGTTCTTTGCGTCCGCTAGCGGGCAGCAAAGAAGGTCTTTGCCGTCAGCTATCAGAAAGCAGATGGCAAAGAACTAGTGATGGCTGATAACCCACAAGTATAGGGGATCGCAACAGTTTTCGAGGATAGAGTATTCAACCCAAATTTATTGATTCTACACAAGGGGAGCCAAAGAATATTCTCAAGTATTAGCAGCTGAGTTGTCAATTCAACCACACCTGAAATACTTAATATCTGAAGCAAAGTATTTAGTAGCAAAGTAGTATGGAAGTAACGGTAACGGTGGCAAAAGTAACAGTAGCGATTGTAACAGTGGCAATTGCAAAGTAACGTAGCAAAGATCAATATGTGAAAAGCTCGTAAGCAATTGATCAATGATGGATAATTATGTCGGATGGCACTCATCATGCAACAGTCGTAACCTAGGGTGACACAGAACTAGCTCCAATTCATCAATATAATGTAGGCATGTATTCCGAATATAGTCATACGTGCTTATGGAAAAGAACTTGCATGACATCTTTTGTCCTACCCTCCCGTGGCAGCGGGGTCCTAATGGAAGCTAAGGGATATTAAGGACTCCTTTTAATAGAGAACCGGACCAAAGCATTAGCACTTAGTGAATACATGAACTCCTCAAACTACGGTAATCACCGGAAAGAATCCCAATTATTGTCACCTTGGGGTATGCGGATCAAAGCACGTAATACGTGTCTACAACTTGCAAGATAGGATCAAGAACACATATATATTCATGAAAACATAATAGGTTCAGATCTGAAATCATGGCACTCGGGCCCTAGTGACAAGCATTAAGCATAGCAAAGTCATAGCAACATCAATCTCAGAACAAAGTGGATACTAGGGATCAAACCCTAACAAAACTAACTTGATTACATGATAAATCTCATCCAACCCATCACCGTCCAGCAAGCCTACGATGGAATTACTCACGCACGGCAGTGAGCATCATGAAATTGGTGATGGAGGAAGGTTGGTGATGATGATGGTGATGATTTCCCCTCTTCGGAGCCTCGAACGGACTCCAGATATGCCCTCCAGATGAAGAACAGGAGGTGACGGCGGCTTCGTATCATAAAACGCGATGAATCCTTCTCTCTAATTTTTTTTCTCCCCGAAAGTGAATATATAGAGTTGGAGTTGAGGTCGGTGGAGGTCCAGGGGACCCACAAGGCAGGGGGCGCGCCCTCCACCCTTGTGGATAGCCGGTGGGTCCCCTCTGGTTGATTTTTTCGCCAATATTTTTTTATTTATTCCAAAAATATTCTCCGTAAAGTTTCAGGTCAATCCGAGAACTTTTATTTCTGCACAAAAATAACACCAAGGCAATTCTGCTGAAAACAGCGTCAGTCCGGGTTAGTTCCATTAAAATCATGCAAATTAGAGTCCAAAACAAGGGCAAAAGAGTTTGGAAAAGTAGATACGACGGAGACGTATCAACTCCCCCAAGCTTAACCCATTGCTTGTCCTCAAGCAATTCAGTTGACAAACTGAAAGTGATAAAGAAAAACTTATACAAACTCTGTTTGATCTTGTTGTTGTAAATATATAAAGCCAGCATTCAAGTTTTCAGCAAAGATTATGAACTACCCATATTCACAATAACGTTTAGGTCTCACATTTACTCATATCAATGGCATAATCAACTAGTGAGCAATAATAATAAATCTTAGATGACAACACTTTTTCAAAACAATCGTGATATGATATAACAAAATGGTATCTCGCTAGCCCTTTCTGAGACCGCAAAACATAAATGCAGAGCACCCCTGAAGATCAAGGACTGACTAGACATTGTAATTCATGGTAAAAGAGATCCAGTCATAGTCATACTCAATATCAATTAATAACAACGCATACAAATGACAGTGGTGCTCTCTAACTGGTGCTTTTTATAAAAGGATGATGACTCAACAATAAAAGTAAATAGATAGGCCCTTCGCAGAGGGAAGCAGAGATTTGTAGAGGTGCCAGAGCTCGAGCTTTTTTAAACAGAGATGAATATAATTTTGAGCGGTATGCTTTCATTGTCAACACAACGACCAAGAGATCTCGGTATCTTCCATGCCACATACATTATAGGCGGTTCCCAAACAGAATGGTAAAGTTTTTACTCCCCCTCAACCAACAAGCACACTCCACGGCTGGTCCGAAACTACGGGTACCGTCCATACCAACAACAGTCCTGGGGGAGTTTTGTTTGAAATTATTTTGATTTGATTTGAGCATGGAACTTGGCATCCCGATTACCAGCCACTTTCTCATGAATGATAAGTGAATCAACACTCATCGTGAGAATAACCCACCTAGCATGGAAGATACTGACAGGCCCTAGTCGCTACATGAGCGATTCGGGCATACGAAACAGATTATCATTTGAAGGTTTAGAGTTTGGCACATGCAAATTTACTTGGAACGGCAGGTAAATACTGTATATAGGTAGGTATGGTGGACTCATATGGAACAACTTTGGGTTTATGGAAGTGGATGCACAAACAGTATCCCTGCTTAGTACAAGTGAAGGCTAGCAAAAGATTGAGGAGCGACCAACTAGAGAGCGACAATAGTCATAAACATGCGTTAAGATTAACCAACATTGAGTGCAGGCATGAGTAGGATATAAATCACCATGAACATAAATATCATGGAGGCTATGTTGATTTTGTTTCAACTACATGCGTGAACATGTGCCAAGTCAAGCCACTCGAATCATTCAAAGGAGGATACCATCCTATCATACTACGTCACAACCATTTTAAAAGCATGTTGGCACGCAAGGTAAACCATTAAAACTCCTAGCTAATTAAGCATGGCATGAGTAACTATAATCTCTAATTGTCATTGCAAACATGTTTCGTTCATAATGTGCTGAATCAAGAACGATGAACTAATCATATTTACAAAAACAAGATAGGTCGAGTTCATACCAGCTTTTCCTCATCTCAATCATTTCATCATATATCGTCATTATTGCCTTTCACTTGCACGACCGAACAGTGTGGATAATAATAATAGTGCACGTGCATTGGACTAAGCTGGAATCTGCAAACATTTATTCAAAGGAGAAGACAAGGTAATATGCGCTCTTTGTTAGATCAACAATAATGCATATGAGAGCCACTCAACATTTTCATCGTGGTCTTCTCCTCTCGACCCAAAGAAAGGAAAAAGAATTTCAAAGAAACACACTGAAATGTTTTTGGAGTTTTTGTTTTTCTGAAGGAAGTAAAAAACAAGAACGAGAAGAACTATTTACATGGGAAAGCTCCCAACAAGCAAAAGAAGAACGAGAAATCTTTTTGGGTTTTCTTTTAATACTACAAATATATTTTTTTGGATTTTCTCAAAGTTTTTCGAACACACAAGAAGAAAGCGAGAAAAAGAAATAAACTAACATGGATAATACAATGAAAAAGTATGAACACCGATAACTAGAATAAATGTGTGAACATGAATGTAATGTCGGTGAGAAATACGTACTCCCCCAAGCTTAGGCTTTTGGCCTAAGTTGGTCTATGGCCACGGCTGGCCTGGCGGGTATCCAAAGTTATAGTCGGGGTTGTACTGGGATGAGACAACTACTGCCTGAAGGGCTGCAGCATGGAGGCGAGTAGCCTCCACCTCTCTCTCATACTCATTTGCCTCCTCTCTGGTTATAAAATATCTTCTTTTTACCTGAAAGTCAAAGAAGGCAGGAGCAGGAAGGGTAATATAGACAGCACGCTGCCTGTCAAAGATTAGTCAGTACAGGAGGGATTGTTCGTTCCTCTCAAGAAACTGGTAGCGTACCATAGCATTATAATCAAGAAAAGCAGGTGGTAACTCAATGTCATCCCCCCTTATGGGTACCCCTAGATAGTTAGCTAAACGGGTGGCATAAATCCCGCCGAAGAAATCTCCATCTTTAGCATTATTATGTAACCTCCTTGCAATAATAGCCCCCAAGTTATATCGTTTGTCACCCATTATCGCACACTTGAGGACACTAAGATCCGGTGCACAAAGGTGGGTATGATCATGTTTACCATTAATGCATCTACCTATAAAGAGATCAAAATAATGTATGGCAGGAAAGTGAATGCTCCCCATGGTAGCTTGTGTAATATTTCTAGTTTCTCCTACAGTGAGGCTATCAAGGAAATCATTGTATTCAGTTTTGCGAGGCTCACTATGAATTCCCCACTGTGGAATTTTACATGCTTCATTAAAATCTCTTAGGTCCATGGTATATGATTTATCATAAAGATCGAACAGGACAGAATGAGTATTGCGCTGGGATGTAAACTTAAATCTTCACACAAACGAATCAGTGAGGTGATAGTATTGTAGGCACTTATCTGACACGAAGTCCTCAAGGTCAGCACTTTGCACGTACGCGTCAAATTCATCCTTGAAACCTGCATGAACCATGAATTGATCCAACGGCCACTCGCAAGGCCGTACTGGAGCTTCTCTTGGTGGTTCAAGGTCTGGCTCACCTATCGCGAGCCTTGGGGCTTGCTTCTTCAAGGAACCACCTTGGTATATTTTCCTAAACATTTTTCTTCCTCTGAAAAATTTCTGAAATTTTTAGTGACTCAAAATAAAAGTGAACCAAACTCAACAAAACTGATAGCAACTACTCCTACAAGTGTCTAGAAGCTATATCATGCATCAAATCTACTTTGGACCATATAAATTTGACATGCAAGCTCAAGAACAAGGTCACCACAGCAGAAAATTTGCAATATATAAAGCACTAGAACAAAAACTAATTGGACCATTGGAGGAGTCACATACTGAAGAACAATCCCCCAAAATAGTTTTGCAAATGGAGCTTTGCACAAGGAGATCAAAAATGGCAGCAAGATGAGCTAGAACACGGGTTTGAGCAACGGGATGATTTTTTCTGGAGGAAGACGAAGTAGATGGGTGCTGTAATAAGTGGGGGGGACCCACGTGGGACCCACAAGGTAGGGGCGCGCCCAGGGAGGTAGGGCGTGCCCTCCACCCTTTTGGCCCATTGGTGCAGCCCCCTGGTGCAATCTCAGTGCCAGAAATTCTAAAATATTATATAAAAAATCATACTAAATTTTCAGGGCATTTGGAGAACTTTTATTTTCGAGACATTTTTTTATTGCACAGATAATTCAGAAAACAGATGGATAATACTATTTTTGCTTTATTTATTCTAAATAACAGAAAGTAAAACGTGGGTACAGAAAGTTGTGCTTTCTAAATTCATCCATCTCATGCCCATCAAAAGGTATCCATTAACAAGGTTGATCAAGTCTTATTAACAAACTTCTTTCGAATAACATGAAACTGGAGAATTTTCGAATAACACTAGGTTACCTCAACGGGGATATGCATGTCCCCAACAATAAGAATATCATATTTCTTTTTGACAGTAGGGAGAGGGAATTCAAAACCTCCAATAGTAATAGTTGAAAATTTTCCAATAGAATTGATACTATGAACTTGAGGTTGTTTCTTCGAAAAGTGTACCGTATGCTCATTACCATTTACATGAAAAGTGACATTGCCCTTGTTGCAATCAATAACAACCCCTGCAATATTCAAAAAGGGTCTACCAAGGATGATCGACATACTGTCGTCCTCGGGAATATCAAGAATAACAAAGTCCGTGAAGATAGTAACGTTTGCAACCACAACAGGCACATCCTCACAAATACCGATGGGTATAGCAGTTGATTTATCAGCCATTTGCAAAGAGATTTCAGTAGGTGTCAACTTATTCAATTCAAGTCTACGATATAAAGAGAAAGGCGTAACACTAACACCGGCTCCCAAATCACATAAAGCAGTTTTAACATAGTTTCTTTTAATGGAGCATGGTATAGTTGGTATTCCTGGATCTCCTAGTTTCTTATGTATTCCACCCTTAAAAGTGTAATTAGCAAGCATGATGGAAATTTCAGCGTCCGGTATCTTTCTTTTATTTGTAACAATATCTTTCATATACTTGGCATAAGCAGACATTTTCAGAATATCAGTCAAACGCATATGCAAAAAGACAGGTCTAAGCATTTCAACAAAGCACTCAAAATCCTCATCATCTTTTTTCTTGGATGGTTTAGGAGGAAAGGGCATGGGTTTCTGCACCCATGGTTCTCTTTCTTTACCGTGCTTCCTAGCAATGAAGTCTCTCTTATCATAACGTTTATTCTTAGATTGTGGGTTATCAAGATCAACAGCAGGTTCAATCTCCACATCATTATCATTATTAGGTTGAGCATCAACATGAACATCATCATTAACATTATCACTAAGTTCATGTTCATCACCAGATTGTGTCTTAGCATCAGAAATAGAAATATCATTTGGGTTCTCAGGTGTATCTGTAACATGTTCACTAGAAGCATGCAAAGTCCTATCAGTTTTCTTTGTCTTCTCTGAGAATCTTGCTCAATTATCTTAGGGTGACCTTCAGGATACAAAGGTTCCTGGGTCATTTTACCACCCCTAGTCATAACCCTAACAGCATTATCATTGTTCTTACTATTCAACTCATTGAGAAAATCATCCTGTGCCTTAAGTACTTGTTCTACTTGAGTCTTAACCATGGAAGCATGTTTACTAATAATCTTAAGATCACTAACAGTTCTACTCATATAATCACCCAAGCAGTCGAGCATGTAAGCATTACGTTTGAATTGTCTACTAACATAAGCATTGAAATTCTCTTGTTTAACAATAAATTTATCAAAATCATCCAAGGATTGACTAGTAGACTTATTATAAGGGATATCACCTTCATCAAATCTATAGAGAGAATTTACCTCTACTACCTATGTCGGGTTATCAAGACCATGTATTTCTTCAATAGGTGGTAAATTCTTAACATCTTCAGCTTTAATACCTTTTTATTTCACAGATTTCTTTGCCTCTTGCATATCTTCAGGACTGAGAAATAGAATACCTCTTTTCTTCGGAGTTGGCTTAGGAGTTGGTTCAGGAAGTGTCCAATCATTATCATTACTCAATATATTATTCAATAGCAATTCAGCTTACTCAACAGTTTGTTCCCTGAAAACACAACCAGCACAACTATCTAGGTGGTCCCTAGAAGCATCGGTTAGTCCATTATAAAAGATATCAAGTATTTCATTTTTCTTGAGAGGATGATCAGGCAAAGCATTAAGTAATTGGAGCAGCCTCCCCCAAGCTTGTGGGAGACTCTCTTCTTCAATTTGCACAAAGTTAAATATTTCCTTTAAGGCAGCTTGTTTCTTATGAGCAGGGAAATATTTTTCAGAGAAGTAGTAAATCATATCCTGGGGACTACGCACACAACCAGGAGCAAGAGAATTAAACCATAACTTAGCATCACCCTTTAATGAGAAAGGAAACAACTTAAGAATATAGTAATAGTGAATTTTTTTCCTCATGAGTAAATAGGGTGGCTATATCATTCAATTTAGTAAGATGTGCCACAACAGTTTCAGATTCATAACCATGGA
Organism: Thinopyrum elongatum; assembly: GCA_011799875.1. Lineage (NCBI taxonomy): Eukaryota > Viridiplantae > Streptophyta > Magnoliopsida > Poales > Poaceae > Thinopyrum > Thinopyrum elongatum. Next base: position 211,134,654 of record CM022303.1, read on the forward strand.
AAGGATCAGATTCAACCAAAGTAATTAACTCAGGATCAACAAAGAATTCATAATCCTTATCCATAACAAAGATAGGTGAAGTAGCAAACTTAGGATCATATTGCATTCTAGCATTCAAAGATTTTTCTTTCCACTTGCATAATAATTTCTTAAGATCATCTCTATCCTTACAAGCAAGAAAGTCCCTAGCTACATCTCCATCCATAACATAACCCTCAGGCATAACAGGAAGTTCATATCTAGGAGAGCTAGTCTTATCAGGTGTTTCAAAGTTTTCAGTTTCAATAATTTCATCAGTTTCAGAAATATCATCATTTTCAGCATAATCAATTGTTCTAACTCTAGCAAGATGTTCATCAAGTAATTCACCCAGTGGCACAGTTTTATCAAGCAAAGTAGTAGCATCATAAGCATCATTCATAGTAGAAGTAGCATCATCAATAACATGCGACATATCAGAATCAATAGCAAGTGTAGGTGTCGCAAGCTTACTCAAAACAGAAGGTCAATCAAGTGCAGAGCTAGATGGCAGTTCCTTACCTCCCCTCATAGAAGAGGGAAAAATCTTGGTTCTAGTATCTTTCAAATTCCTCATAGTGATCAACAGATATAAATCCCAAGTGACTCAGAGAATAGAGCTATGCTCCCCGGCAACGGCGCCAGAAAAAGGTCTTGATAACCCACAGGTATAGGGGATCGCAACAGTTTTCGAGGGTAGAGTATTCAACCCAAATTTATTGATTCGACACAAGGGGAGCCAAAGAATATTCTCAAGTATTAGCAGCTGAGTTGTCAATTCAACCACACCTGAAAGACTTAATATCTGCAGCAAAGTATTTAGTAGCAAAGTAGTATGGAAGTAACGGTAACGGTGGCAAAAGTAACAGTAGCAGTTTTGTAGCAATTGTAACAGTGGCAACGACAAAGTAACGTAGCAAAGATCAATATGTGAAAAACTCATAGGCAATGGATCAATGATGGATAATTATGTCGGATGGCATTCATCATGCAACAGTCATAACCTAGGGTGACACAGAACTAGCTCCAATTCATCAATATAATGTAGGCATGTATTCCGAATATAGTCATACGTGCTTATGGAAAAGAACTTGCATGACATATTTTGTCCTACCCTCCCGTGGCAGCGGGGTCCTAATGGAAACTAAGGGATATTAAGGCCTCCTTTTAATAGAGAACCAGACCAAAGCATTAGCACTTAGTGAATACATGAACTCCTCAAACTACGGTAATCACCGGAAAGAATCACAATTATTGTCACCTTGGGGTATGCGGATCAAAACATGTAATAGGTGTCTACAACTTGCAAGATAGGATCAAGAACACATATATATTCATGAAAACATAATAGGTTCAGATCTGAAATCATGGCACTCGGGCCCTAGTGACAAGCATTAAGCATAGCAAAGTCATAGCAACATCAATCTCAGAACATAGTGGATACTAGGGATCAAACCCTAACAAAACTAACTCGATTATATGATAAATCTCAGAACATAGTGGATACTAGGGATCAAACCCTAACAAAACTAACTCGATTACATGATAAATCTCATCCAACCCATCACCGTCCAGCAAGACTACGATGGAATTACTCATGCACGGCAGTGAGCATCATGAAATTGGTGATGGAGGAAGGTTGGTGATGATGATGGCGACGATTTCCCCTCTCTAGAGCCCCGAACGGACTCCAGATCTGCCCTCCAGATGAAGAACAGGAGGTGACGGCGGCTCCGTATCATAAAATGCGATGAATCCTTCTCTCTAATTTTTTTCTCCCCGAAAGTGAATATATAGAGTTGGAGTTGAGGTCGGTGGAGGTCCAGGGGACCCACAAGGCAGGGGGGCGCGCCCTCCACCCTTGTGGACAGCCGGCGGGTCCCCTCTGGTTGATTCTTTCGCCAATATTTTTTATTTATTCCAAAAATATTCTCCATAAAGTTTCAGGTCAATCTGAGAACTTTTATTTCTGCACAAAAATAACACCAAGGCAATTCTGCTGAAAACAGCGTCAGTCCGGGTTAGTTCCATTAAAATCATGCAAATTAGAGTCCAAAATAAGGGCAAAAGAGTTTGGAAAAGTAGATACGACGGAGACGTATCAATGGCAAATATATACTTTGCCATGCACCAGTTCCTTGCCGTCAGCCAGCGGACGACAAAGGTTCCAAAGGCAGACGACAAAGGGTCCAGCTAGGCCCCACTGGACCCTGGGGCTGGTTAGGTCAGACGGATGGGTTCTTTGCCGTCTACCTTTGGGACCTTTGTCGTCCGCTGGCAGACGGCAAAGAAAAGAACCTAACGGACATCCTTTCCCCCCGGCCCCAGCACTCTTTGTCGTCTGCTTGCAGACCTCTTTGCCGTCTGCTAGCAGATGACAAAGAGGCTGCCTAAGTAATGGTCGATCGTGCCCCCCTCTCTCTCTCCCACCTCTGTCTCTCTCCCCAACTCTGTCTCTCTCCCCACCTCTCACCCGCGTGCCGCCCCCCGGGAGCCAGAGCCAGAGCCGCCCCGCCCCGCCCCCCGGAGCCCGCCCGCCCCGCCCCCGTCCCATCGAAGGAACGAAGGCAGGCGGCGGTAAATTGAAAAATTACAGCACCAAAGGGAACAAGGAAGCGGCGGCCGCCCCGCCCCCGCCCCATCGCCGGAGCAAGGCCGCGGGGCCCCTGCGCCGCCCTGCCCCCGCCGCCGGAGCCGCGCCGCGCCGCCCCGCCGATGGAGCCACGCCGCGCTGCCCCTCCCCGCGGCCTACCTCCACTGGCCCCCTCCCCGTGGCCATCCTCCACCGGCCGACCTCGCCGGAGCCCAGGTGAGGGTTTGTTCTTTTTTTTCTATTTTTTTTCTGTTTTAGGTTTAGGTGTAGATTTAGGTTTAGGTTTATGTTTAGTGCTAGGTGTAGATTTTAGTTAGTGCTAGGTTTAGGTTTAGATAATTAGAAGAGGAAGAAGAAAATATGAAAAAAAAAGAATAAGTAGAAGAAGAGGAAGAAGAAGAAGAAGAAGAAGAAGAGGAGGAGGAGGAGAAAAGAAGGACAAGAAGAGGCATTGGTACAGCGAGGTGCTATACAAACGGTTTTTAACCCCTTTCCGCGACGGCGTTCTGAACCGTCACCTAGTGAGTGACTGCGATAGGGGGGTCCTTCCCACACGACCCAGAAACCGTTGGGGATAGGCCCTCCTGGCACACATGCTCGGCAAAATGAGGCCGTGTGCGACCGGCGAGCGATCAAATACGGTTATACATACAGTTGTGTTCAAAAAATACAATTATACAGGCCAAATCGTTTCTGGTCGTAAGTACATCCCACACAGTTAGTCCCCGCTAAACGTTTCCGTTCGCATGTACATTCCACATAGTCAATCCAAGGAATACGTTTCCATTAGTATGTACATCCCACACAGTTAATCCAAGAAGTACGTTTCCGTTCGTATATACATCCCACATAGTCACTCCAAGGAAAACGTTTCCGTTCGCAGGTACATCACACACAATTTTCCCCATTAAATCGTTTGTGATAGTGTTGCCATTGCACACGATATTAACAATTTTATCATTTGCAACTTTAGGCCAGTGCCTGTGGATGATTGACCATCCATCCTTCGTCCTCTTCAGGAACACTTCAATATTGAACCGTGGGTGTTGTATGAAAACCTTCCTCGCCTCCTGACCATACAGGTGGTTTGAGAGGTAATCATCAGTGAACTGCTTTGGAAAGGCCAAAAACAAGGATGTGCATAAATATCTTCTCTATATTGGAAATGGGGCAAAGGAATAAAAAAAGTCAAGGTATAATAGTTAGTACCATCTTGTAGTGAACTGATGTCTTCTTCATTGTGCAGACAAAGATCTTGTTGTTTTTGTCGCTAATTTCTTTATCCTAACAATCTTTCTGAGTTTATTGACTTGACTGATATTCATGGACAACTCATTTCCCCATATGCAAAAAGGGTCGAACAGTGGGTCAAAACCTCTGACGGCAGGACCTACATGTGCAAGACCAAATTGTTAAAAACCTAAATATTAGAATGGTTCCTGCAATTGCACAATATTGTGCTATTAGACAAAGGACCATGCATGTGCAAACCTCGATTGTAAACCTCAGTGCTTCGCATTATTTCCCTGCAACACATATAAGGTAGTTAGTCATCAGGTTAAGTGAGGGTTCGCATGCTATCAATAAAATATGTTGATGAAAAACAAGCACATTGCAGATTCATCAGATTAATTCAAGCCACATGGAAAACCCATTTATCTAAAACAAGCATGATTAAGAAATAGGAAATATAGCAGTTGTATATGTTTCGCATGTATTAATTGCAGCCAAATTCGATTTATTCCTCGCATGCACAACAATACAAAATTCTACCCACGACAATTGGACATCGCATTGCAGAATTAAACCAAGCAGTTAACTAAACACCACAACAAATGAACCAAACATTAACTGAGCACCACATTGCACAATATAACATACTCCTAATAGAAGATCAGATAGTTAACCAAACCAAGCATGCTTAACAACTTGGAAATATAGCAATTGTATTTGTTTCTCATGTATTTAGTACCGATTTATTTCTCACATGGTATACAATAACAGAATGCACCCACAACAATTGAACATCACATTGCAGAATTGAACCAAACAGTTAACTAAACACCACAACAAATGAACCAAACATTAACTGAGCACCACATTGCACAATGTATAACATACTAGAAGATCAGACAGTTAACCAAACCAAGCATGCTTGACACTTGGAAATATAGCAATTGTATTTGTTTATCATGTATTTTGTAAAGATAAATTCGATTTATTTCTCACATGGAAGACAATACAAAATTGCAGCCTGAAGAATTGAACATCACATTTGCAGAATTGAACCAAACAGTTAACTGAAGATGACAACTAATTAACCAAACAGTTAATAAGTGAGCACCACATTGCATGACATATAGAACATATACACTAGAGCAACAGATTGCATGGTAAAAGTAGATAGCACAATTCACTAGAATTTGTTAAGGAAAGGCAGGAGCAGCACATGCAATGGGTAAACCGAGCATGCTTAACCGGCGTAGCTAGCAAACTGAACATGGGTCCTTATAGTGAGCTAATAAGACAAGCTACTCCTCATCGTCGGAGATATCGATGATGATTGGCTCCTTGGACATGGAAGAGGGCGAGGCCTCCACATCGTGGGTGCCCTCGTCATATTGGTGAGTTGCCTGAGCCGCTCCGGGCACCAACCTGCTGGCTCTCGAGTTGAGGTAAGCACGTGCACGCTGAGAAAACACCTCGTAGTCTTTGTCGAAGGCACCGAGGGTGGCCTCGAGAAAATGCCATGAACTGTCGTTTAAAGCAGCCAACCGTGTCGCGGCGTCGGCGCGTGAGGCGTCGACGGTGGCCTTGACGGCAAGGTGCTCCTCCAAGATCTGGGGGTCAGCACGAATGGCAGCCATCGTGACCTCATCCGCGTGTGCGGCTGCGATTTGCTTTTCTGCTGCCAAATGCTCCTTGAGCTCCTGTCTATACTGCATGCACCATGGCTTAGGGCGGCGCTTATTTGGTGGAGAGGTCGGTGATTTGGGTGGAAGGTGTTGCACCAGCGGTCGGGGCATTTGGGATGTGGAAGGAGGAGGAGGAAGGGGGTCGGTTGTGGATTACCTGCCTGGATAGACGAGGCCGAGCAGCATGAAGGAGGGTCGCTGGTGAGGAGGCGGCGCTGCAAGCAAGGAGTGAAGGTTTCAACTTGGAAAGGAAGGTGGAAACAGGGGAAATGTGGCTTTTGGTAAGGAGGAGGGGGCGGGGAGGTAGATATTTCCGCGGAAGCTGAAAATTTTGAATCGGTGCAGCGAAAAAACTGGCACACAAAGTGTCATCAGACACAGTCCCTTATTCAGCACTGTGTACGATATGTGAACATCACAAATGATTCATATAGCTTAACCCGTGTGTGATGAGTTTGAACGTGCAAATTTTGGTTCGAATTTCCTTGGTTACAGTGGTCATCCATGTCATTGCATAATTTGGGTACACAAAGGAGACTACAGCACACCCACACTTCTTAATCGAGCAAGTTCAGCAATTAAACAGAGCTAGCTGACCTAAACATTACTCTAACAAAATAAATACCGGCGCTCTTAATTAAACAAAACAAAGAGTACTACGGCTGGTGCTCGTCGATCTCCGCCTCCTCCTCCATGTCCAGCTCGCGCCCGACGGTCTCCTGGGGAAGGGGCTCCATGGCATCCATCGCACCATACTCGGCAAGCATCTCTCCATCCGCGTCCGCCATCTCTTTGGAAAAGGCCGCCACGAGCTGGGCGTGGGCGGCCGCAATCTGGGCTTGGATGGGCTCCGTCGTGGCAAGGTATGCGGCGGAGGAACGGACGGCTGCTCGAATGCTCTCGGTGATTGCCAACTCTTCGGCTGTGGGTTGCCGATCATTGTCGGAGAAGCTTTGTTCGATTTATGCGGTGACCACCACGAGTTGGGCGTGGGTGGCCTCGACATGGTCGTGGGCGGCCTCCATCAGGGCTAAGGCCGCCGCTGCAGAACGGACAACTGTTGTGCCGCTCTCGCCAGTTGCTATCCCCGAGGCAGATGTTGCTGCCGCCACCTGAGAAGCAACAGCGGCCGTTTGGGCTGCCTTGGCCGCCCGGTCGTAGATTGCTGCCGTGCTCATGCACCTTGTTAGCACGCGCATGGCAGCTGCGGCCGCGCTCTCACCGGAGTGGGCCGTCGAAGTTGCCCTCACGACGCGGGTCCACGTCCCCATCTTTCACCGGCGATGATTGAACAGTGAAATGATATTTGGGGAGCGAGCTAGTGTGGTTGACATGTCAGCTGTGGACTGTAGCCGACGCACCTTCTCGCGTAAGCCATAGGCGTACTATACTCCGACGGTGCTCCAAGATATTTTGTACTGCATCTCACACGGTTGGTGATAATAAACTGTGTGCGGTCTACTTGATTTTTCATCTTGATTTGAATTACATAATGGGGTCACAGCGGCAATGGAGGGTGTTTGAATTGCTAGAACTTTTATCTGCAGTTAACATGCAACTATAGGTGTGTCGTAAAAAATTGGAATTATTCAGGGTTCGTTTGGACATTTTTATACATTAACTTGGTTTTCTAGCCATTTCAGGTGCACAATTCAAAATTAAACTACATGCACATGCTCCGGTGCACCAACATGGGTTGTAAAATCATATATGTGTCCATGGGTTTATGCTTATGTCCCATGCAAGAAATGGGGTTGAATTTCGAACACCACGGCACCGTGGCTCTCTGGCAAACGTTGAGGTACTTGCTTTTGTAATTCTAGTAAATCCAAAACCCGTCTGAAATTCATTTGGCATGCTATAATGGAATGGCATCAACATGCTGGGGTAAAAAATATTGTCCCATTTGGGGCAGGTTATGGTATAAGCTTCTCACAAACCAGAGCTTCTCACAAGAAGCCTCATGGTTCTGTTAGGGAAATGTGTCACCTTTGTGGACAAAACGATATTTGTCACCTCTTCTTGCTTTCAATTTTTTCCTGCTGTCAACATAGAACAACAGGAGTGTCGTGTTAAATTTTGGAATTTTTCGGGGATCGTTTTGACATTTTTATACGTTAACTGAGTTATCTAGGCATTTATGTGCATAATTCAAAATTGAACTACATGCACATGCTCCAGTGCATAAAAACGGGTCGAAAAATCAAATGTGTGTCCTTGGTTGCAAGCTTAGGTCACATGCAAGAAATGAGAATGAATGTCAAACACTTTGACACTGTCGCTCGGCCGCTAACATTGAGATACATGGTTTTAAAATTCTAGTAAATCGAAAAATCATCTGAAATTCATGAAACTTGACATGATATCATGGAACGGCATCGACATGCTGTGCTAAAAATATTGTCCCATTTGGGGCAGGTTTGGGTATAAGCTTCTCGCAAACCAGAGCTTCTCTCACAACAAGCTTGATGGTTTCGATAGGGAACGTGCCACCTTGGGGGACGAAACAATATCTGTTGCCTCTTCTTACTTTCAAAATTTTTCTCGTGTCAACATAGAACAACTGGAGTGTTGTGTCAATTTTTGAGATTTTTTGGGGTTCGCTTGGACATTTTTATACATTAACTGAGTTTTCTATGCATTTATGTGCATAATTCAAATTTGAACTACATGCACATGCTCCAGTGCATATAAATGGGTTCAAAATAGAAATGTGTGTCCTTGGTTGCATGCTTAAGTCCCATGCAAGAAATGAGAATGAATGTCAAACACCTTGCCGCCGTCGCTCGGCCGCTAACATTGAGATACATGGTTTTTAAATTCTAGTAAATCGAAAACGCATCTGAAATTTATGAAACTTGACATGCTAGCATGGAACGGCATCAACATGTTGTGGTAAAAATATTGTCCCATTTTGGGAAGGTTAGGGTATAAGCTTCTCTCAAACCAGAGCTTCTCACAACAAGCCTCATGGTTACGGTAGGGAACGTTTCACCTTTCTGGACGAAATGATATCTGTTGCCTCTTCTTGATTTCAATTTTTTTTTCTAGTGCCAACATGAGTGTTGTGTTAATTTTAGGAATTTTTCGGGGTTCGTTTGGACATTTTTATACATTAACTGAGTTTTCTATGCATTTATGTGCATAATTCAAATTTGAACTACAGGCACATGCTCCAGTGCATGTAAATTGGTTGAAAAATCAAATTTGTGTCCTTGGTTGCATGCTTAGGTCCCATGCAAGAAATGAGAATGAATGTCAAACACCTTGCCACCGTCGCTCGGCCGCAAACATTGAGATACATGGTTTTTAAATTCTAGTAAATCCAAAACTCGTCTGAAGTTCATGAAACTTGACATGCTATCATGGAGTGGCATCAACATGCTGTGGTAAAATTTTTGTCCCATTTGGGGCAGGTTTGGGTATAAGCTTCTCGCAAACCAGAGCTTCTCACAACAAGCCTGATGGTTTCGGTAGGGAACGTGCCACCTTTGGGGACGAAACGATATCCGTTGCCTCTTCTTGCTTTCAAAATTTTTCTAGTGTCAACATAGAAGACAGGAGTGTTGTGTCATTTTTTGGGATTTTTCGGGGTTTGCTTGGACATTTTTATACATTAACTGGGTTTTCTAGGCATTTTATGTGCATCATTCAAATTTGAACTACATGCACATGCTCCAGTGCAGAAAAATGGGGTGACATATCAAATGTGTGTCCTTGGGTGCATGCTTAGGTCCCATGCAAGAAATGGGAATGAATTTCAAACACCAGGGCACTGTTGATTGCCGGCAAAACATTGAGATACTTTTTTTTAAAATTCTAGCAAATCCAAAACTTGTCTGAAATTCATGAAACTTGGCATGCTATCATGGAATGGCACCCGACATGCTGTGGTATTTTTCATGTCCATTTTGAGATAAGGCGCACTCGAATAACAGCCAACAAAGGCATTTTGAAACAAATAGCTACCACTTTAACATCTCAAACGTTTGTATAATTTAAATCGTGTGCATTTTGTTAACCATTCACGTGACGCCACGTCTCTATCTTTTAATGGCTATAGGAGGTGCCGTGCGGACAACTGCTTGACTGAACGGGAGGCGTGCGGGCGCAGTCCGGTGCACAAGCTGACCGAGAGGTGTGCAAGCTGTCCTCCAATGCGCAGGCTCACCGGGAAGCGTGCGAGTTGTACGCTGCGCAGGCTCACTGGGAAGTGAGCCCTTTGACTTCCATAGCCGCCTGCCTTGCTCCCATCCTCTCCATTAATGGTGCCTGAGCCGCTGTTTAATACGGGTGGCCTTACTGTTCGCCTCCCATTCCCCTCCCTCCCGCAAACCTCCACCAACGCCATTGGTGAAGTCGACTCCAAGCCGGAGGAGATAGAAAATAAGGAGGAATGGGGCCTCATGGACATGGCCCTGAAGCGGTTGCTGCCCCCGCGCCCGTCCCAGCTCCCATCCTCGCGCCCGCGCCAGCGACCATCCCCGTAGCATTGACGGGCTGGTCATCGAGCACTATCGTAGAGCTGGAAGCCGCGGGCATCAGCGAGGTCTCCGCAGACCCGTGTGAGCTCGTGTACATGCCAGTGCCCGTGCCCGTGCGTGCCCCTGCACCCACCGCAGCACCGGTCCCCTGCTACTTCTTGAGCTTGCGTTGGTTTTTCCCTTGAAGAGGAAAGGGTCATGTAGCACAGTAGAGGTAAGTATTTCCCTCAGTTAAGAACCAAGGTATCAATCCAGTAGGAGAAGAACGCACAAATCACCAACACCTGCACAAACAATCAAACACTTGCACCCAACGCGATAAAGGGGTTGTCAATCCCCTTCACGGTCACTTGCAAAGGTGAGATCTGATAGATAAAAGATAAAATATTTTTGGGTTGTTTGGTATATAGATCTGAAAATAAAAGATTGCAAAATAGTAGATCGGAAAGTAATATGATGGAAAATAGACTCGGGGGCCATAGTTTTCACTAGAGGCTTCTCTCATGAAGGCAAATAATACGGTGGGTGAACAAATTACTGTCGAGCAATTGATAGAAAAGCGCAAAGCTATGACGATATCCAAGGCAATGATTATGCATATAGGCATCATGTCCGTGTCAAGTAGACCGACTCCTGCCTGCATCTACTACTATTACTCCACACATCGACCGCTATCTAGCATGCATCTAGAGTATAAAGTTCATAAAGAATGGAGTAATGCCTTAAGTAAGATGACATGATGTAGAGGAATTAACTCAAGCAATATGATGAAAACCCCATCTTTTTATCCTCGATGGCAACAATGCAATACGTGTCTCGCTACCCCTACTTTGTCACTGGGTGAAATCACGCAAGATTGAACCCAAAGCTAAGCACCTCTCCCATTGCAGGAAAAACCAATCTAGTTGGCCAAACCAAACCGATAATTCGAAGAGAAATACAAAGATATTAAATCATGCATAAAAGAATTCAGAGAAGATTCAAATAATATTCATAGATAAGCTGATCATAAATCCACAATTCATCAGATCTCGACAAACACACCGCAAAAGAAGATTACATCGGATAGAGCTCCAAGAACATCGAGGAGAATGTGGTATTGAGAATCAAAGAGAGAGAAGAAGCCATCTAGCTACTAGCTATGGACCCATAGGTCTGAGGTAAACTACTCACGCTTCATCGGAAGGGCAATGGAGTTGATGTAGAAGCCCTCCGTGATTGAATCCCCCTCAGTCAGGATGCTGGAAAAGGCCCCAAGATGGGATCTCACAGGAACAGAAGGTTGCGGCGGTGGAAAAGTGTTTTCGTGGATGCCTCTGGTGGTTCTGGAATATATGTGAATTTATAGGAGAAAGATCTAGGTCAGGGGGTCACCGAGGGGTCCACAAGGTAGGGGGGCGCCCCCCCTAGGGCGCGCCCTCCACCCTTGTCGCCGTCTCGTGGCTCTTCTGACTTGGACTCCAAGTCCCCTGGGTGTCTTCTGGTCCAAGAAAAATCATCGTGAAGTTTTATTCCGTTTGGACTCCGTTTGGTATTCCTTTTCTGCGAGGCTCAAAAACAAGGAAAAACAGAAACTGGCACTGGGCTCTAGGTTAATAGGTTAGTCCCAAAAATAATATAAAATAGCATATTAATGCATATAAAACATCCAAAACAGATAATATAATAGCATGGAACAATAAAAAATTATAGATACATTGGAGACGTATCAAGCATCCCCAAGCTTAATTCATACTCATCCTTGAGTAGGTAAATGATAGAAACAGAATTTTTCATGTGGAATGCTACCCAACATACTTATCCATGTAATTTTCTTTATTCTGGCATGAATGTCCAGATCCATAAGATTCAAAACAAAAGTCTAATATTGACATAAAAACAATAATACTTCAAGCATACTAATAAAGCAATCATGTCTTCTCAAAATAACATGGCCAAAGAAAGTTATCCCTACAAAATCATATAGTATGGCTATGCTCCATCTTCGTCACACAAAGTACTCAAATCATGCACAACCCCGATGACAAGCCAAGCAATTGTTTCATACTTTATATGTTCTCAAACCTTTTTAACTTTCACGCAATACATGAGCGTGAGCCATGGACATAGCACTATAGGTGGAATAGAATATGGTGGTTGTGGATAAGACAAAAAAGAAGGAGATAGTCTCACATTAACTAGGCGTATCAACGTGCTATGGAGATGCCCATCAATAGATATCAATGTGAGTGAGTAGGGATTGCCATGCAACGGATGCACTAGAGCTATAAGTTTATGAAAGCTCAAAAAGAAACTAAGTGGGTGTGCATCCAACTTGCTTGCTCATGAAGACCTAGGGCAATTTTAGGAAGCCCATCGTTGGAATATACAAGCCAAGTTCTATAATGAAAAATTCCCACTAGTATATGAAAGTGATAACTTAGGAGACTCTCTATCATGAAGATCATGGTGCTACTTTGAAGCACAAGTGTGGAAAAAGAATAGTAACATTGCCCCTTCTCTCTTTTCTCTCATTTTTTTTCTTTTTGGTGGGCTTCTTTGGCCTCTTTTTTTTATTTGTGGGCTTCGTTGGCCTCTTTTATTTTTTTCCTCACATGGGACAATGCTCTAATAATGAAGATCATCACACTTTTATTTACTTACAACTCAAGAATTACAACTTGATACTTAGAACAAAATATGACTCTATATGAATGCCTCTGGCAGTGTATCGGTATGTGCAATGATCTAGCGTAGCAAATGACATCAAAAAAACGGACAAGCCATGTAAACATCATGCTAGCTTTCTTACGATCATGCAAAGCAATATGACAATGATGGAACGTGTCATAATAAAACGGAACGGTGGAAAGTTGCATGGCAATATATCTCGGAATGTCTATGGAAATGCCATAATAGGTAGGTATGGTGGCAATTTTGAGGAAGGTAAAAGGTGGGTGTACGGTACCGGCGAAAGTTGCGCGGTACTAGAGAGGCTAGCAAAGGTGGAAGGGTGAGAGTGCGTATAATCCATGGACTCAACATTAGTCATAAAGAACTCACATACTTATTGCAAAAATCTATTAGTCATCGAAACAAAGTACTACGTGCATGCTCCTAGGGGGATAGATTGGTAGGAAAAGACCATCGCTCGTCCCCGACCGCCACTCATAAGGAAGACAATCAATAAATACCTCATGCTCCAACTTCGTTACATAACGGTTCACCATGCGTGCATGCTACGGGAATCACAAACTTCAACACAAGTATTTCTACAATCCACAATTACTCACTAGCATAACTCTAATATCACCATCTTTATATCTCAAAACAATCATAAGGAATCAAACTTCTCCTAGTATTCAATGCACTTTATATGAAAGTTTTTATTATATCCCTCTTGGATGCCTATCATATTAGGACTAAATTTATAACCGAAGAAAATTACCATGCTGTTTAGAAAGACTCTCAAAATAATATAAGTGAAGCATGAGAGTTCAATAATTTCTATAAAATAAAACACCACCGTCCTCTAAAAAGATATAAGTGAAGCACTAGAGCAAAATTGCCTAGCTCAAAAGATATAAGTGAAGCACATAGAGTATTCTAATAAATCACGATTCATGCGTGTCCCTCTCAAAAGGTGTGTACAGCAAGGATGATTGTGGAAAACTAAAAAGCAAAGACTCATATCATACAAGACGCTCCAAGCAAAACACATATCATGTGGTGAATAAAAATATAGCCTCAAGTAAATTTACGGATAGACGAAGACGAAAGAGGGGATGCCTTCCGGGGCATCCCCAAGCTTAGGCTCTTGGTTGTCCTTGAATATTACCTTGCGATGCCTTGGGCATCCCCAAGCTTAGGCTCTTGTCACTCCTTATTCCATAGTCCATCAAATCTTTACCCAAAACTTGAAAACTTCACAACACAAAACTCAACAGAAAACTCGTGAGATCCGTTAGTATAAGAAAATAAAATCACCACTTTTTGGTACTGTTGTGAACTCATTCTTTATTTATATTGGTGTAATATCTACTGTATTCCAACTTCTCCATGGTTCGTACCCCCCGATACTACCCATAGATTCATCAAAATAAGCAAACAACACAAAGAAAACAGAATCTGTCAAAAACAGAACAGTCTGCAAAGATCTGAATTGTTATAATACTTATGTAAATCCAAAAATTCTGAAAAATTAGGAAAACAGAGGAAATTTGTATATAAATCCTGTGTAAAAACTTCAGGGTTTTTAATCGCTCCAGTGAATTATTAAAATTATTTGACTGGACGCAAAAGTTTCTGTTTTTCAGCAAGATCAAATCAACTGCCACTGTAAGCCATCCCAAAGGTCTCACTTGGCACAAACACTATTTAAAACACCAAAACACAATTACTACAGAGGTAATAATGTGTAATTTATTCAAAAACAGAAGTAAAACAAAAAGCACAAAAATAAAATTGGGTTGCCTCCCAACAAGCGCTATTGTTTAACGCCCTTAGCTAGGCATAAAAACACATAGATCTAGGTATTATCATAGTAATAATAAGGCAAATTTCGAAAGCTCATCTCGTACTCCCTTCGTTCAGCAGCAAGTTTTATTTGTGGTAAGCAAAAGTAATCAAAAGGGCTAAATTTAATGGGATAAGGATCCCTAAGATCAAGCTCGGGAGGAATTGGTTCCTCCTTCGGCCCCTTATATTGTATGATCAACTCATCATTGTAAGCGTTCTTTTGGCAAAAAGTCATGAGCTTATTTCCAAGAGAGAAAACCAATCCATTGTTTTGTATAGCAAAATTATCATTAAGTTCAGAAATTTTATCAACTAAAACATCGGTAGGGACCCTTTTTCTCAAATTTTCATTATAAGCAACATGATCGAGAGATCGCAAACGCATTATTTCTTCTTGATTAAAGAGAATCCCCTCTATGGGAGGACGACCACCATCTACTTTATAATGCGCAAAAATTTCACTAGCTTCTTTCATAATGAATCTAAACTCATGGGCTAGAAATATAGTAGCAGCGCGTTTAACAGAAGAATGCTCAATATTAGAGAACTCTAGAAAAATCCTTTGTATGCATGGATGCATATGGACAAATTGTCTTTCAAGTTCAAGTATAAGCAAAGATATAGCATCCACGAGACTATTAGTTTTATGGAGAATAGATCCACCTAACATGGGTAGCGCACCGGCACAAGTAAAGAAATCTTGAATAACCCCTTTTCCAATAATATTGCCGCTACCTATGTGAAGTTTTTTTGTGTGCGAGATAGTAGATTCTTCATGAGGATTAATATTAGCAAAATTATCAAAGTTTCCCTCATTGTTTCTACTATCCTTTTCAACGATAATCTCCCAAGATTCAGACATGGTGGCAACAAATTGATCTAACAAACGGAGAAGCAAAAAGGCAAAAGAAAAAGAAGAACGGAAGAAGGAAGAAAAAGAAGAACGGAAGAACGGCGAATAAAAAGGCAAATCTTTTCAAAAATCGTTTTAGAAGTGGGGGAGAGGAAAACGAGAGGCAAATTGTGAATAATGTAATGCAAGAGATGAGAGTTTTATGATGGGTACTTGGTATGTCTTGACTTGGCGTAGATTTCCCTGGCAACGGCGCCAGAAATTCTTCCTGCTACTTCTTGAGCTTGCGTTGGTTTTTCCCTTGAAGACGAAAGGGTGATGCAGCATAGTAGAGGTAAGTATTTTCCTCGGTTAAGAACCAAGGTATCAATCTAGTAGGAGAAGAATGCACAAATCACAACACCTGCACAAACAATCAAACACTTGCACCCAACGCGATAAAGGGGTTGTCAATCCCTTCACGGTCACTTGCAAAGGTGAGATCTGATAGAAAAAAGATAAAATATTTTTGGGTTTTTTGGTATATAGATCTGAAAATAAAAGATTGCAAAATAGTAGATCGGAAAGTAATATGATGGAAAATAGACCCAGGGGCCATAGGTTTCACTAGAGGCTTCTCTCATGAAGGCAAATAATATGGTGGGTGAACAAATTACTGTCGAGCAATTGATAGAAAAGCGCAAAGCTATGACGATATCCAAGGCAATGATTATGCATATAGGCATCACGTCCATGTCAAGTAGACCGACTCCTGCCTGCATCAACTACTATTACTCCACACATCGACCGCTATCCAGCATGCATCTAGAGTATTAAGTTCATAAAGAACGGAGTAACGCCTTAAGTAAGATGACATGATGTAGAGGAATTAACTCAAGCAATATGATGAAAACCCCATCTTTTTATCCTCGATGGCAACAATGCAATACGTGTCTCGCTACCCCTACTTTGTCACTGGGTGAAATCACGCAAGATTGAACCCAAAGCTAAGCACCTCTCCCATTGCAGGAAAAACCAATCTAGTTGGCCAAACCAAACTGATAATTCGAAGAGAAATACAAAGATATTAAATCATGCATAAAAAAATTCAGAGAAGATTCAAATAATATTCATAGATAAGCTGATCATAAATCCACAATTCATCAGATCTCGACAAACACACCGCAAAAGAAGATTACATCGGATAGATCTCCAAGAACATCGAGGAGAATGTGGTATTGAGAATCAAAGAGAGAGAAGAAGCCATCTAGCTACTAGCTATGGACCCATAGGTCTGAGGTAAACTACTCACTCTTCATCGGAAGGGCAATGGAGTTGATGTAGAAGCCCTCCGTGATCGAATCCCCCTCCGGCAGGATGCCGAAAAAGTCCCCAAGATGGGATCTCACAGGAACAGAAGGTTGCGGCGGTGGAAAAGTGTTTTCGTGGATGCCTCTGGTGGTTCTGGAATATATGTGAATTTATAGGAGAAAGATCTAGGTCAGGGGGTCACCGAGGGGCCCACAAGGTTGGGGCGCCCTCCCTAGGGCACGCCCTCCACCCTTGTCGCTGCCTCGTGGCTCTTCTGACTTGGACTCCAAGTCCCCTGGGTTTCTTCTGGTCCAAGAAAAATCATCGTGAAGTTTTATTCCGTTTGGTATTCCTTTTTTGCGAGGCTCAAAAACAAGAAAAAACAGAAACTGGCACTGGGCTCTAGGTTAATAGGTTAGTCCCAAAAATAATATAAAATAGCATATTAATGCATATAAAACATCCAAAACAGATAATATAATAGCATGGAACAATCAAAAATTATAGATACGTTGGAGACGTATCATCCCCGTGCGTTTGCCTGCACCCGCCGCGCCCGTGCCCGTGCGCGCGCCCCCCTCAGTGGCATGGGACGCCGCCAGTGACCGCTACCTCGCAGCACCGCCAGTTGCCGTCCTCCCGCGCCCCGCCCATCGAGCGCGCAATGACATGATGTTTGATTTCCAAGTGAAGAACATTCTGTGCTGCCTTGAAGACTTCAACAACAGCGTCCCGAAGGACGACAACGACAACGCCGGCGCGGCACGCCGCCTCCGCCGCCGCCGGAAATAGTTTTTTTGGGTTTAATACTGTATCTCGATCATATGAATATAAATTCGCAGTGTGACTGAATGAAAGATATGGTTTGAACGAACTTGCGTTTTTCTCTCTTAATGTACAGACTTATCAAACGATTTTCTTTAAAAAAACATCAATGGTTTTTAAATATAAAACACTCATCGCAAACATTTTAGTTAGAACATCCGTATGCAAACCGACAGCTTCCCCAGGAAGCCAAGGGAAAATGTGCCGAGCAGGATTTGTGTAGCTCTTGATCGCAAACGTTTTAGATAGAACACCCGTATGCAAAGTGAGAGTTATGGTCTTCCCCAGTAAGTCAAGGGAAAATTCGCAGCACAGGATTTGTGCATCTCTTCAACGCAAACGGTTCAGATTGAATACGGTATGCAAAGCCAGACTTCGGCGCTAAGCCAAGAGAAAATGTGCCGAGCAGGATTTGTACATCCCTTCAACACAAATGGTTGTTTTGGATGACCCGTGTGCAACCAGGTACAGACAATTTGGTAAGATTTGCATCTGTCATATTGGGTATATTACCATTTGTCAAACTAGAAAGATTGACATTTGTTGATCTAGTAATATTGCCATTTGTCAACCTTGTAACACTGCGATTTGTCAAAATATGCAGCTAAAAATCACTAGCACTATCTAATTTTTGCAACTAAAATTCAGTAATTAAGCATAGATTTCATTCATAGATTAAGCAGTCATTCTTTATTCAAATAGTTCAACTCGACAGCTGAACCGACCAAACTTTTCCCCAATTGTTGCCAACCACGTACTGAAATAGCTAGTTCAACTATATATACTAGCTAATTTTAAGTACGTTGTACAGTTCCACCACATCTATAGTCAGATGAACTGAACAAAATAGCCCCTAAATACTACTACTACAGAGGGGCTTTGTACTACTTCCGGTAGCCTCTCCTCTGCTGAGCGCGCTCAGTAAGAGGCAGAGGAGGAGGAGCCTACCAACGAGCTGGACAACTGCAATACGGTGGAAGGGGTTGATGCCTTCCCACCCACCCAGGTTCAAGGCATGGTACTTGCAATTTGGGTTTGTTGCACCAATTATACTATAGGGGGTTCCCTTACAGTCTTTCTGTCAAAAAAAACTGCAATACGGTGCCTGCCGCTGCTGCACCTTCAGCGACGCTCACCTCAAACGCCCTCTGCCGCTCCAGACGACCCCTCTCGAAGCGGTGGTTCTCCTCGTAGATCTCCTGATTCCTCGCCTCTGCGGTGGCGTGTCCTGCGGCCACGACGGTGGTAAGGCTCTTTGTGTGCTCGACAAGGCACTCCTCCTCCTCCCACAGGAACTCGATGTAGGTCGCAAGGTTGCTGATGCACGTGCGGGCCTCCACCTTCGCCTCCCGCCTTCGGGCGGCGGTGGCAGAGCGGGTGATGACCCCGGCGATCGACGGTGGGCTGGCGGCCACGGCGGCCGACGATGGGGTGGCGGCCACGACCACCACCTCCCGCCTTCGGGCCGCGGCGACGGAGCGGGTGATGGCCATGGTGGCCGGCAGTGGGGTGGCGGCCACGACGGCCACCTCCCGCCTTTGGGCTGCGGCGGCGGAGCGGGCGATGGCCCTAGCTTTTGACGGTGGTGTGGCGGTCACGGCGGCAGACGGTGGGGTGGCGGCAATGGCAGCCGGCAACAGCTGCTGACGTGCAGCGGCGGCGGAGCGTGTGGTGGGTGTTCCGCGCACTCCCAACAGGGACGCCACGCACACTACACTATGTCGGGGACTGCGCCGCCGCCGCGGTGTAGCTTCCCAGCTGGAGCTGTCCTCTGATGATGGTGGAGTGGCTGAGCGACGACGATGGACCGGTGCCATTGGTGATTGTGGGAGAAGCAGACGAGATAAGCTATAGGGCGGGAGGGGAAAATGCGATGCAGGACTCGCCGGCCGTGAGGGTTTATATAGCAGGCCGGTAAGCATTGGGATTTTGGGGGATTCCACAGAGTCGGGCTGGAAGCTTGCGCGGGAACCTGCGCGGTTGCGCGGGAACGGGCTCACCACCGTTTGGCCAAAAGAACACCCCCGCGCGCTGCTCAAGCTTGCGCTCTAAGCCGTCTGCGGCAGCGGGGTGACAAGACGCGCGAGAGGAGGACGAAAGGACACGTACACATACGGTTAATAAAATAAAAACGTTTGCGATTAAATTACCTACTACCCCGGTCCTGGTTTATAAGTCGTCTATGTATTTTTGTGCCAAATTTTGACTAGAGATTTAACTAATAAAATACGAATGCATGTCGCCAGAGATTATATCGTTGGATTCGTATTTGAACATAGTTTCCAATTATATAATTTTTGTAACATACATTAACATTTTGTTGGTTAAATTTAAGGTCAAAGTATGGCACATAATATAAAGGGGACTAATAGACCAAGACGGCGGTAGTAGCACACGGCCGCTCTCTACGCAGCGATGCAACTATCGGCCGGCTTGTAGACGCCCATTTCCTATGTGTTCAACTGCTCTATGCGTGTGGTTGCTTGCGGTTGAGGCGGCCGCGGCGCACTCTGCTCGCGTCCCGCCACGCACGCTCTGCTCTCGCGTCCCTCTGGGCGCTCTGCCCTCATCCCTCCACGCACACTGCCAGTGTTTGGGGCCGGCGCACGATCACGCACATTCGTGTGCATGCGGTTGCGCTGGGCGTGGTGCCACAATGCAGTTGCCCGTTGCAAAAACTGCGATGCGGACGCACCGAGAATCCAGGCTGCCCGGCCCCCATTTATTCCTGGGGCCATTTACCTTCATCTCTCGCGCCACACAACACAATAAGCACACCCACGATGACACATACAGAGAGGACATCCAGCGGTTCCAATGGCGCTCCCCGTGGCTCCAATGCCACTCCCAGCGGCCAACGACGACAACGGCCGGCAGTTCACCACGCATCACGTAGTGGACACCCACGTGAGGGGGAAGGCCCTCTCGGTTGTGTACACGAACGAGCCGGTTTCGGTGGAGAGCTCCATCCAAACTATGGAGCAGTTGCTTGCCGAGGACAAGTACCAAGTGGTCGGCTTCGACCTCGAGTACACCATCGGTCGTGCCGGGCACGATCAGAAGGTTGCCATCACCCAGTTGTGCTTGCGACATGACGTCCTCGTCTACCACTACCACCTGGCCACAAGGCCTTGCGAGCGTTTCTCCAGGTTTATCAACAGCTCCGACTACAGTTTCGCTACGGTGGACACCACCAACAATCTAAAAGCGCTCAAGGTTTCGGGCTTGAAATGCCAGAATCTTGTCAACATCCAGGACCACTACAAGGTCTGGGGCAGCGACAACAACAAACAGAACTCCCTAGTTGACCTCGCCTCGGCCATCATCGACCCCTACTACATGAAGATGAAGGATGAGAGCAAGAAGGATAGGAACACCTGGCACAGTGTCTGGCATGAGAGACTGGATGAACAACACGTCAAGTACGCGGCCAAGGATGAGTACACAAGCTACGAGATGTACATGCGGATCGTTGACATGAGGGAGTGTCTTCTTCCTGCCCCCAGATGAGGGATCGAGCCATAGAGCAGTGGCGGGAGCGTCACAAGAAGTAGATGACTAGACGATCATTTCTCCTAGTTTAGAATGCATACAATTGTTTATTGAGGTGTGTGCGAATGATCTGTATAGTCAATTATGTAATTGGATGTTTATTTCAGTTTTATATATGTTATTCTTCTGTGTTATTAGTAGCAATCGTCTGTGTTATTATTGGTCTTCGCACACATTTCTGATTACGAACCTGTTTGCGTGTATCACACACATCTTGTTCAGTTGAACCGTTTTTATTGTGTTGCCTAATCACACACAGTTCATCCTAGTGAACTGTATGTCGTATATCGCACACACCCTCATCTGGCTGCCCATTTCTATTGTTCTGCCTCATCGCAAATAGTTCTTCTGGATTAACTGTTTGCCACGCATCGCACACGTGACTCCAATATGAACTGTGTTTGATGTCACTGCCATCGCAAACGTTTTGCATCTTTTTTGATGGTTTTATTACATCACCATTTGTGATTGATGCATCGCACACAGTTTCGTCGAAGGATCTCTGATTGGACTGTCGTGTTTGGACCATCCTGCAGTAGTGAGGAGGAGAAGAAAAGAAGAAGAAGAGGAGGAGGAGGAGGAGGAGGAGGAGAAAAGAAGGAGAAGGAGAGGAGGAGAAGAAAAAAGGAAGAAGAAGAAGAAGAAGAAGAAGAAGAAGAAAGAGGAGAAGAAGAAGAGGAAAAAGGAAAAGAAGAAGAAGAAGAAGAAGAAGAAGAAGAAGAAGAAGAAGAAGAAGAAGAAGAAGAAGAAGAAGAAGAAGAAGAAGAAGAAGAAGGGGAAGAAGAGGGGAAGAGGAGAAGAAGAAGAGGACTAGATGTCATTAGCAAATATGATTTTTTTCATAGTTTGAAGTGTCAATGCTTTATGTGATGTGATGTCCTAAATTTTTTTGACTCGGTAAAATTTATAGGCTTTGTCATCGTGGTAGAAGTTTTTGGTCCGTGATCTCGCCGTTGTTCGACTACTTCCTCTACAGTCGAGGGTGAGCTACGAATCCACCTTCACCTCGTACGCTCTTTTAATCATGTCAGTAGATTTCATTTTCATGCTAACTCGCGTAACCTAGTGATAACCCACAAGTATAGGGGATCATTTGTAGCCTTTCTCGATAAATAAGAGTGTTGAACCCAACGAGGAGCTAAAGGTAGGGTTTGTATTCCCTTCAAGTTCTATCGACCACCAATACAACTCTACGCGCACTTAACGTTCGCTTTACCTAGAACAATTATGAAACTAGAAGTACTTTGTAGGTGTGATAGGATAGGTTTGTAAGATAATAAAGAGCATGTAAATAAAATCTAGGGGCTGTTTAGATAAAGAAACAATTACATTAGTTCTAGTAGAGAGTTTTTTGTCACGAGAAAGTTATTTGTCCCTAGGCAATCGATAACTAGACCGGTAATCACTATTGCAATTTTATATGAGGGAGAGGCATAAGCTAACATACTTTCTCTTCTTGGATCATATGCACTTATGATTGGAACTCTAGCAAACATCCGTAACTACTAAAGATCATTAAGGTAAAACCCAACCATAGCATTAAAGTATCAAGTCCTCTTTATTCCCATACGCCATAACCCACTTATCCGTGTTTGTGTTTCTATCACTCACGCAACGCAGACAATAAGCAAACCATGAACATATTGCAAACCCTACAGCGGGGATCCCTCACGCTTGCATGACACAGAGAGCACCATAGGACAGCACCAATAATAAAACATGCAACTCAAACCAATCACGATCATCAATGAACCCATAGGACAAAACGGATCTACTCAAACATCATAGGATAGCCATACATCATTGGAAAATAATATATATAGTGTTGAGCACCATGTTTAAGTAGAGATTGCAGCGGGGAGAAGAGGTGTTACACCACTGCATAGAGGGGGAGAGAGTTGGTGATGACAGCGGCGAAGTTGTTGGTGTAGATCGTCATCACGATGATGGCCCCAGCGGCGTTCCGGTGCCACCGAGAGAGAGGGGGAGAGAACCCCCTCCTTCTTCTTCTTCCATGACCTTCCCCCTAGATGGGAGAAGGGTTTTCCCTTTGGTCCATGGCCTCCATGGTGGCGGAGGGGCGGGAGCCCCTCCGAGATTGGATCTCTCTCTGTTTCCTTCTGTTTCTGCATTCCCTGTTTCTGGCCTTTCACCGTTTCTTAAATTCCCGGAGATCCGTAACTCCGATTGGGCTGAAATTTTAACACAATTTTTATCCGGATATTAGCTTTCTTGTGGCGAAAGAAGGGCACTAACCGCCTTACGGAGTGGCCACAAGGGCCCAGGGCACGCCTTACGCCCTGGGGCACGCCCCCTGCCTTGTGGACTCCTCCGGCATCGTCTCGCGTTGATTCTTTTTCCCAAAAATCACATATATTCCAAAAAAATCTTCATAAGTTTTTATCGCATTTGGACTCCGTTTGATATGGATTTTTTGCCAAACAAAAAATATGCAACAAACAGGAACTGGCACTGGGCACTGGATCAATATGTTAGTCCCAAAAATAGTATAAAAAGTTGCCAAAAGTATATGAAAGTTGTATAATATTGGCATGAAACAATAAAAAATTATAGATATGATGGAGACGTATCAGCATCCCCAAGCTTAATTCCTGCTCGTCCTCGAGTAGGTAAATGATAAAAAAAGATAATTTTTGATGTGGAATGCTACCTAGCATAATCTTGATCATATAATCTAATCATGGCATGAATATTAAGACACGAGTGATTCAAAGCAATAGTCTATCCTTTGACATTAAGACAACAATACTTCAAGCATACTAATAAAGCAATCATGTCTTTCTCAAAATAACATGGCCAAAGAAAGTTATCCCTACAAAATCATATAGTCTGGCTATGCTCCATCTTCATCACACAAAGTATTTCATCATGCACAACCCCGATGACAAGCCAAGCAATTGTTTCATACTTTTAATGTTCTCAAGCCTTTTCAACTTTCACGCAATACATGAGCGTCAGCCATGGATATATCACTATAGGTGGAATAGAATATGATGGTGGAGGTTGTGTGGAGAAGACAAAAAGGAAGAAAGTCTCACATCGACGCGGCTAATCAACGGGCTATGGAGATGCCCATCAATTGATGTCAATGCGAGGAGTAGGGATTACCATGCAATGGATGCACTAGAGCTATAAGTGTATGAAAGCTCACAAATGAAACTAAGTGGGTGTGCACCAACTTGCTTGCTCATGAAGACCTCGGGCATTTGAGGAAGCCCATCATCGGAATATACAAGCCAAGTTCTATAATGAAAATTCCCACTAGTATATAAAAGTGATAACTCAAGAGACTCTCTATATGAAAAGCATGGTGCTACTTTGAAGCACAAGTGTGGAAAAAGGATAGCAGCATTGCCCCTTCTCTCTTTTTCTCTTTTTTTTGCTCTCTTTTTTTTGGCTTCTTTGGCCTCCCTTTTATTTTATTTTTCCTCACATGGGACAATGCTCTAATAATGAATCATCACACTCTTATTTACTTACAACTCAAAAATTACAACTGGATACTTAGAACAAAATATGACTATATATGAATGCCTCCGACGGTGTACCGGGATGTGCAATGACTCAAGAGTGACATGTATGAAAGAATTATGAAAGGTGGCTTTGCCACAAATATGATGTCAACTACATGATCATGCAAAGCAATATGACAATGATGGAATGTTTCATAATAAAATGGAACGGTGGAAAGTTGCATGGCAATATATCTCGGAATGGCTATGGAAATGCCATGATAGGTAGGTATGGTGGCTGTTTTGAGGAGGATATAAGGAGGCTTATGTGTGACAGAGCGTATCATATCAGGGGGTTTGGATGCAACGGCGAAGTTTGCACCAACTCTCGAGGTGAGAAAGGGCAATGCACGGTACTGAAGAGGCTAGCAATGATGGAAGGGTGAGAGTGCGTATAATCCATGGACTCAACATTAGTCATAAAGAACTCACATACTTATTGCAAAAATTTATTAGCTATTGAAACAAAGTACTACACGCATGCTCCTAGGGGGATAGATTGGTAGGAAAATACCATCGCTCGTCCCCGACCGCCACTCATAAGGAAGACAATAAAAAACAAATCATGTTCCGACTTAGTTACATAACGGTTCACCATACGTGCATGCTACGGGAATCACAAACTTTAACACAAGTATTCTTACCAATCTACCATTACTCACTAGCATCACTCTAATATCACCATCTTTATATCGCAAAACTATTACAAGGAATCAAACATATCATATTCAGTGATCTACAAGTTTTATGTAGGATTTTATGACTAACCATGTGAATGACCAATTCCTGTTAACTCTCTAAATAGATATAAGTGAAGCAAGAGAGTTTAATTCTTTCTACAAAAGATATGCCCATGCTCTAACAAATATAAGTGAAGCAAAAGAGCATTCTACAAATGGCGGTTTTCTAAGTGTAGAGAAACAGGCAATCCAAACTTCAAAAGATATATGTGAAGCACATGAAGCATTCTATAAAGCCATACTCAAAAGATATAAGTGAAGTGCAAAGAGCATTCTATAAATCAACCAAGGACTATCTCATACCAGCATGGTGTATTATTAAAAGAAAAATAAAAATCACACGACGCTTCAAGATTTACACATATCATGTGATGAATAAAAATATAGCTCCAAGTAAAATTACCGATGATCGTTAGAAGAAAGAGGGGATGCCTTCCGGGGCATCCCCAAGCTTAGTTGCTTGGGAGTCCTTGAATATTACCTTGGGGTGCCTTGGTCATCCCCAAGCTTAGGCTCTTTGCACTCCTTATTCCTTCATCCATCGTGATCTCACCCAAAACTTGAAAACTTCAATCACACAAAACTTAACAAAACCCTCATGAGATCCGTTAGTATAATAAAACAAATCACCACTTTAAGTACTGTTGAAAACTCATTCATATTTTATTTTTGAATTTTAGCTACTGTATTATAACTTTTCCATGGCTTATACCACTGATACAATCGATAGTTTCATCAAAACAAGCAAAACAATGCATAAAAAACAGAATCTGTCAAAAACAAGACAGTCTGTAGCAATCTGAAAATCTACCATACTTATGTAACTCTAAAAATTCTGAAAAATTATGAAAAAATAATGAATTTGTATAGAAGTACTATGTAAAAAGTGTCAGAAGCGTTTGACTTTCCAGTAAAAAACGTAAAATCATGCACTATAGACAAAGTTTCTGTTTTTGCACCACACATACCAAACAAGCAATCTAATCATCCTAAAGGCAAATCTTGGCACATTTTATAATACAATGGATTTATACAAGGGGAGAATTATTTTTGTTGAAAAGTTTCTGTAGTTCAAGATTTGCAAAGTTTCCATGGGCATGAACAAAGTTCAAGGAGCTCCCCCACTTCAACGGTGCTCGTCTTTCTTACTTTCACTTTTCTTTTTGAAAAAGTTTTAGGTTCCCCACTTTTTTTTAAACTATATAAAAGCACTCAACAGAATAAAATGACTCTCTAAAACTTCCAGGTTGTCTCCCTGGCAGCGCTTTCTTTAAAGCCATTAAGCTAGGCATATAGTGCTCAAGCAATGGATCCACCCGGATCCCAAGGTATACCAAAGCCAATTTTAATTAACAATGATTTGTGATTTAGTAGTGAGCACAAAGTAACATATATCAAGTAACAACGAAGTCTAACTCTCTTCCTATGCATAGGCATGTCATAAAAGAACAATTCATGCACATCAAGTAAAGGCCAATGCATAGTATAAACAGTTTCTTGCAATTTTATCGTATTGGAAACATAGAGAGGCGGAGATGTAGTTCCTCTCTCATAATAATTGCAAGTAGGAGCAACAAGCACATGCATAATATATTTATCAAAATCATCATGTGCAATAGTAGAACGCAACCCATCAATATAGTCCTTAATAAGCGCAAACTTCTCCGATATAATGTAGTTGGGAGAATTCAAAAAGATAATAGGACTATCATGCGTGGGTGCAATAGAAACAATTTCATTATTAACATAAGGAACTATAGCAAGTTCATCTCCATAAGCATAATTCATGTTGGCATCATGGCCACAAGCATAGCAAGCATCAAGTTCATCAAAAAGGGATATTTCAAACGAATCAAAGGGATCATAGCAATCATCCTTCGGTAAGAACGAAGGGAAATTAAACAATGTATGAGTTAAATAGTTACTCTCATTAGAAGGTGGGCACGGGTGATCAATCCGCTCTTCCTCCTTTTGTTCTTCGCTCTCCTCATCATCTTTTTCATCTAATGAGCTCACAGTTTCAGCAATTTCTTCTTCCATAGATTCCTGTAAAATATTAGTCTCTTCTTGGACAGCAGAGACTTTCTCAATAAACGCATCAATATCGGAATTGTATTCATAACTCTCATAGCAATATTTAAGTATAGCAAAAATTTTAGGCCTATAAACATCATCATCAAAAGCTTCATACTTTTCAAACAAAGATTCAATTTCATAAGCACCCTTAAAAGCAACGAATTCTTCTATTCGTTCCACATCATAGTAATCATATATACCATTAGCATAAGAAGCCAAGGTTTCATTATCATTAAATTTGCATGAAAAGGGAAGGTGTGGAGCCTTCATCCTAGAGCAACAAGTATAATCATATCTCAAGCATAGTTCCCGAGCATACCAATGCAACATATGAATTTGACCCCATAACAGTTTCCCTTTTTGAGTCAAGCGATAATCCCTAAAGTATTCACGTTGATCCAACGTGTCTCCCATTATATAATTGAATAGGGTTTTCTCAAGATTATTAAAGTAGTGCATAATATCTTTCACATAATGAGCATTGAGGGTTTTAGGAGTTTCCCCATCTCCATGAGTAGCAAGTAAACCTATTTTTTTTGGTATTTCGTGATCCATATCCATAACTAAAGATAGAGAACAACTTAGAATAGCAAATAAAATCTACTTAGTGATAAAGCAAACAAGCACACACGAGAATATTCACCCCACGCTATTGCTCCCCGGCAACGGCGCCAGAAAAAGGTCTTGATAACCCACAAGTATAGGGGATCAGTTGTAGCCTTTCTCGATAAATAAGAGTGTCGAACCCAATGAGGAGCTAAAGGTAGGGTTTGTATTCCCTTCAAGTTCTATCGACCACCGATACAACTCTACGCGCACTTAACGTTCGCTTTACCTAGAACAAGTATGAAACTAGAAGTACTTTGTAGGTGTGATAGGATAGGTTTGCAAGATAATAAAGAGCACATGAATAAAATCTAGGGGTTGTTTAGATAAATAAACAATTACGTTAGTTCTAGTAGAGAGTTTTTTGTCACAAGAAAGTTATTTGTCCCTAGGCAATGGATAACTAGACCGGTAATCACTATTGCAATTTTATATGAGGGAGAGGCATAAGCTAACATACTTTCTCTTCTTGGATCATATGCACTTATGATTGGAACTCTAGCAAACATCCGTAACTACTAAAGATCATTAAGGTAAAACCCAACCATAGCATTAAAGTATCAAGTCCTCTTTATTCCCATACAACATAACCCACTTATCCGTGTTTGTGTTTCTATCACTCACGCAACACAGATAATAAGCAAACCATGAACATATTGCAAACCCTACAGCGAGGATCCCTCACGTTTGCGCGACACGGAGAGCACCATAGGACAGCACCAATAATAAAACATGCAACTCAAACCAATCACGATCATCAATGAACCCATAGGACAAAACGGATCTACTCAAACATCATAGGATAGCCATACATAATTGGAAAATAATATATAGCGTTGAGCACCATGTTTAAGTATATATTACAGCGGGGAGAAGAGGTGTTACACCGCTGCATAGAGGGGGAGAGAGTTGGTGATGACAGCGGCGAAGTTGTTGGTGTAGATCATCGTCACGATGATGGCCCCGGCGGCGTTTCGGTGCCACCGGGAGAGAAGGGGAGAGAGTCCCCTCCTTCTTCTTCTTCTTCCTTGACCTTCCCCCTAGATGGGAGAAGGGTTTCCCCTTTGGTCCATGGCCTCCATGGCGGCGGAGGGGCGGGAGCCCCTCCGAGATTGGATCTCTCTCTCTCTCTGTTTTCTTCTGTTTCTGCGTTCCCTGTTTCTGGCCTTTCACCGTTTCTTAAATTCCCAGAGATCCGTAACTCCGATTGGGATGAAATTTTAACATGATTTTTATCCGGATATTAGCTTTCTTGCGGTGAAAGAAGGGCACCAACCGCCTTACGGAGTGGCCACAAGGGCCCAGGGCGTGCCTTACCCCCTGGGGCACGCCCCCCTGCCTTGTGGACTCCTCGGGCATCGTCTCGCGTTGATTCTTTTTCCCAAAAATCACATATATTCCAAAAAAAATCTCCGTAAGTTTTTATCGCGTTTGGACTCCGTTTGATATGGATTTTCTGTGAAACAAAAAACATGCAACAAACAGGAACTGACACTGGGCACTGGATCAATATGTTAGTCCCAAAAATAGTATAAAAAGTTGCCAAAAGTATATGAAAGTTGTAGAATATTGGCGTGAAATAATCAAAAATTATAGATACGATGGAGACATATCACCTAGGCGTCTCCCGTCCAAAAGGGTTGCATCGATAAATATGCATTCAGTTGCATATTTATCACTGTAACTCATTCAGATTGTCCAGCGATTTCCACGGACAACCCAAGTATGTGTAGATTGGGTACGTTCTCCATGCTCTACCCCATTCCGAGACAAAATTTTGGCAGCGCCTCCCTGTTGTTCTCTGGATGCACATTCTCTCGGCTTTTTGCCGAGACATGTATTTGGAGAACATCGGGGAGGTGCTGCCGAAATTTTGTCTCGGAATGGGGTAGAGCATGGAGAATGTACTCAATCTACACATACTCGGGGTGGGATTAGGACCTATCTTTACCTATTAGAGTGTAGGTTGCATGGACGTAAAAAAATTGACAAACTAGATTAACTGATGAATATACATGCTGATGGACCTATCTTTACCTATTAGAGTGTAGCTAGGCAAGATGAGTGATCGTGCGTGGATGTACACCGGTCACACTAGTCAGAAAGACATGACCAATGAATGGTTAAAAAAACCAAGGGGTTTGTGAGAGCCGCATTTGCAAATGGACAGAAGAAAACCTGGTGCCCCTGTGTCCGGTGCGACAATTGGCACAAGAGGACAGATGAAGAAATGGGAAAACACCTGAAGAAGAGTGGTTTTACGCCCGGTTATACGGTGTGGATATTTCATGGTGAGTCTGCCCAACGTGCCAGAGCTGAGGTTGTTCGTCGCCGCACCGAAGAGCATGGTACCGGGATGGAAGGCATGGTGCAAGACTTTGATGATGCTCGGGATTCAGACGATGAGATGGAGGAATCTGCAAAGGCCTTCAATGAAATGTTGGAGTCTTCAAAACGTCCTCTCCATGAGCACACTGAGCTTTGTCAGCTGGATGCCATCTCACAAGTAATGGCTCTGAAGGCTCAATTCAACTTGGACAGAGAATGCTACGACGCGATGATGACAATATTTGGACGCTTTCTACCCAAAGGCCATGTAACGCCTGCAAACCTGTACCAGTCGGACAAAATCGTCCGTGCACTTAAGATGCCCTATGAGAAGATACATGCCTGTGAGAAAGGATGTGCCTTATTTAGGCTTGAGTATGCAGACTTGAACTATTGTCCCATTTGCAAGTCTTCCAGGTATGTTGTGGTAGACAACGGTATGGGTGAGAAGACGCAGACCAAAATCCCCATTAATGTTCTTTGGTATTTGCCAATCGTACCAAGACTTCAATGTCTTTTCATGATTGAAGAGACGGCAAGATAGATGACATGGCACAAAATGGGCAAAAGAACCGAACTAGATGCAGATGGGAATCTGATGATGGTACACACATCGGATGGTTCTGCGTGGAAGTGCTTCGTGCATTACATGAGCAAAAAAGGCAGATCCAAGGCATCCTCGAGTCACCATCAGCACGGATGGGTTCAGTGTGTTTGGTCTGACGGCAACCCAATACAGTTGTTGGCCCGTATTTGTCATTCCACTCAATCTCCCCCCTGGACAGATTATGCAAGGAAAGAACATTTTCCTGATGTTGATAATTCTAGGGCCCAACTATCCGGGGAAGAATATGAATGTGTACATGCAGCTGCTCAAGGATGAATTGCAAGAAGCTTGGGATAATGGGTTCAAGACATACGACGCCGCTAGCAAACATAACTTCATAATGCGTGTCTGGTACATGTACTCGATGCATGACTTGCCGGCGTATGCGCTATTCGTTGGCTGGTGTGTGCATGGAAGGTTCCCGTGCCCCACATGCAAGGCAGATCTTGAGTTTCGTTGGCTGCAAGCGGGTCGCAAGTTTTCTTGCTTCGACTTGCATAGACAGTTCCTGGATCCTCGCCATAAGTTCAGGAAAGACAAGAAGAACTTCATCAAAGGTAGAGTTGTCAAAAACTCTGCACCACCTGCGTTGACAGGCCAAGAGACCCTGGATTAGTTAAACGCTCTCGAGCCAGATCCAGAGCGTCCAGGGTATTTCAAGGGGTATAATTTGGAGCACGCCTTGACTCACAAGACATGCTTGTGGGATCTGCCTTACTTCAAAGACCTTCTTTGCCCACACAACATCGACGTGATGCACACTAAAAAGAATATCACCGAGGCCCTTTTTGGTACATTGTTCGGCATAGAGGGGAAGTCAAAGAATAATACTAAGGCTAGAGTCGATCAAGAGGTGCTATGTGATAGACCGTTACAAAACATGCAAGAACTGAAAGGAAAGCATAACTGGACGAAGCCAAAGGCATGGTTCAATCTTGGAAGGCCAGCTATGAGGGAAATTATCTTGTGGGTGAAAATGCAGTTGATGTTCCCCGATAGGTATGCGGCGAATCTAAAGAGGGGAGTGAGTCTTGAAAAATTGAAAATATTTGGTCTCAAGAGTCATGATTGGCACATATGGATTGAGCGGGTAATGCCGGTGATGTTGCGTGGCTTTATCCCTGAGGATGAATGGCTAGTACTGGTAGAGCTGAGCTATTTCTTCCGTGTTCTTTGTGCGAAAGAACTATCGCCTACCGTGCTAGAAGAAATGGAAGAGTTGGCGCCTGAGTTGACCTGCAAGTTAGAGAAGATCTTTCCACCGGGCTTCTTTAATCCAATGCAACACTTGATTTTGCATCTCCCGACCGAGGCAAGATTGGGGGGGCCCGTGCAAAATCGTTGGTGCTACGCAACTGAGAGGATACAAAAGACGCTCCGAGCAAAATGTAAAAATAAACGTAGAATTGAAGCATCGATGGCCGATGCATTCATTACTGAGGAGGCGGCAAACTTCATGGCAGCACACTACGAAGCCAAAAATCATCATTTGCATAATCCAAAGCCTCGGTACAATGCTGGCAACCCTAAAAAAGGTGGATCCAACCTCAGCCTATTCAAAGGGAATCTCGCACCAGCCGGTGCTTTGAAACCAATATCGTTGGATGTCGAAGAATGGCAGACCATTTCATTGTGTATCTTCAACAACCTAACAGAAGTGCGGCCGTACATCGAGTAAGTTCTCGCGGTACATTGTTTCGCAACTTCTAATTCCTTTGAACTGCTCTTATTCCCGGATATTTGATACAGTCGATACGTCGCCAAATTCTCAGATGGAGTGGAGATCGAAAAGGAATCCATCAAAGAGTATGAGCTTCTGGCAAAGCAAGGAGGCGACTTTCCCAGTTTCATCTCTTGGTTCAAACAAACCGTAATTTCCATTAGACCATTCTCATTTCTTCGTCTAATTTGCAGCTAATGCAACAATCATTTCGTATTAAACTTGTAGGCTAATTCAGAGTCTATGGACACCGAATTGAGACAAGTCGCTAATGGTTTTGACTATAAGGTCCGTTCATTTGACAAATACGACATCAACGCGTATCGCTTTCGTACCTTCAGCAAAGAGCTATCTATGGCCGACCGAAAGTCTACAAATTGTTGTGTCTCTGCTATCGGCGATGGAGGTACCGAGTATTATGGGAGAGTTGAAGCAATTTATGAACTTCTATTCTATGGTGAAAACCCACCGAACGTCGTAGTCTTCAAATGTTATTGGTTCCAGCCGAAGGAGACTAGAAGGACTCATGAACATATAGGGCTAGTCGAAATCAAACAAAGCACCCATTTAGATGTTCCCAATGTCAATATTACGGCTCAACAGGCGACCCAAGTTTTCTATCTACCGTGGGCCTGCCAAACTGATCCAAATCTGAATGGTTGGGACGTCGTTTATGAAGTGCCGCCACGTGTTAGACCACCTCCCCCAATGAAGAGGATTATGAACCTCACATTAACCCAGACACATATGAAGGTGAATTCTTCCAAGAAACACGTCTTTCCAAAAAACGCTTCAAGAAACGCTCTACTTCACCCCAGAACATTGAAGTAGACAGCGACAGTGAATCCGACTTCACCCCTGAGCCGGAATAAGAAGAGCCGGAACAAGAAGAGGTTACTGCTGCGGATGACCTGTCAATGCTTGACCGATTACATAAAGGTGGCCTGCCACATGTCGATGCCGCTGAACTCGATGAGCACGTCATTCATGATAGTGATGATGATGATGCATTTATTGATCCCGGAGCATATATAGACGATCAAGATTATTATTAGTTCATGTCAGGTATTCAATTTGTATTATATACATATATATATATATATATATATTGTTAGTTCATGTTAGGTATTCAATTTTTTTATGTTGTACTTGATTTATATAGTTACTTGTATGATTGTATGATTTATATAGTTACTTGTACAATTTTCTTACTTGTATGATTGTTTGTTATACATAGTGCCATGGTCTTGATATCCGTCCCCGTCGGCCCTCGTCCGGTTTATGATTCGGATGTGGTATATTTTCTTTTATAACTATTTGTTGCATTTCGCATTTATGACAATTATGCCCATCAAGTTGACATAGAGATATTTTTATCTAGGAGGTATGTGAACCAGAAATTGCGGCCGACCCTCTTGTCGAGAAGTTAAATTTAGTTGAAAAAGAAAACGAGTATTTGAAAGAAAAAATGAAAAGAATTGAAGAAGAGAAGATGAAATTGGAGTTGTATGTTGCTGATGTCATCGATGATCACAAGATCAAGATGGATGCAATGCGCTTGAAGATGGATGCAATGCGCTTGAAGATTAGTAAGATTAGAAAATATGCCATTGATAATGAGGCTTGGTATCATTATGCCGTTGGATCAATTGTTACCTTAGTTGCGATCTTGATTTCATTTGTTGTGATGACGGTAAGTTTTCTCTAGTGTTTTGCTTAACAAATGTATACTTAGCTTCGTACATGCTTGTTAGCCCTATTATGCCACATACTTAGCTTATTTTCCCCAAAAAAGACGTACTTAGCTAATTATCCTCCAAAATGACATAATTAGCTTATTTAGTTCATTTATGACATAATTAGCTTATTCATTTCAATAATGGCATAATAACCTTGGTTCTCTCATAAGTGTCAAATACTTAGCTTATTTTCCTCCAAAATGGCATAATTACCAAATTTAGATAAAAAATGAGCTATACTTATCTAAGTTGGCTAAAAAATGGCATCATCACCTAGGTTAGCACAAAAATGACCTATACTTACCTTATTTTTCTCTAAATTGACATAATAAGCTTAGTTAGCTCAAAAATGGCAAATTACCTAAGTTAGCTCTAAAATGACACAAATAAGGAATAATAAGAAAAACAAGGAAGATGAGAAAAAGAAAGAATAGAAGAAGAAAGAGAAGAAAAAGAAAGAATAAAAGAAGAAGAACGAGAATGAAGGAAAAGGTAAAAAGAATAAGAGAAGAAAAAATGAGAAAAGAAGAAGAAAATATCTTCTTATTCTTCTTTTTTCTCTTCTTTCTTTTTCTCCATCTTCTACTCCTTATTCTTATTCTTCTTCTTCTTCTTCTAGTCTTCTTCTTCTTCTTCTAACTTTCTTACTCCCATTTTTGCAGGTTTGATTCACTTCATCGAAGCAGCATTGATGGACTGCTAGTGTTTAGTTTTTGTTTTCATTTGTATTGATGAACAATGTGAAACTATGTATGTATATATGGATGAACTCCGTGAAACTATGTATGTATTGGATCTTTTAATACCCTATGTGTTCTGTTGCATTGATGGACTGCTAGATGTTGGATACATGGGCTATGTTTGAGGTTGAAACTATATATATCATATATGTCTTTTGAAAATACAGGGATATAATAGAAAACAGAAAAAACAGTAACAATACAGGCACTTTGCCGTTTGCCACCGACGGCAAAGGGGTCTTTACCGTCCGCCATAGACGGCAAAGAGCCCACATGGCAGCAACCTGTGCAACCTAGGAGCTGACCCATTTGGTCACTTTGCCATCTGTGGCAGACGACAAAAGCTGGAGAGGTTTGCCGTCTGTGGCAGATGGCAAAGAACTGGGTGGAGTGACGCATCTGCTGACGTTACAAGCAGACGACAAAGGGGAGGGCATGTTTGCCGTCAGCTGGCAGATGGCAAAGCCTCCCGTTAGCCACCTAACGTGTCTAACATCTGTTCTTTGCCGTCCACATTCTTTGCCGTCTGCCACCGATGGCAAAGGGTCTTTGTCGTCCGCTGTGAGAAAGCAGACGGCAAAGAAGTTGTTTACCGTAGCTTACTGTGCCAGACAGGTTTGCCGTCAGCTTTCTGGTGGGCAAAGAAGCTGATTCCTGTAGTGATGGATCCTATCTCAGATTTCATGGCCTCAAGCCATTTATCGGAATCTGGGCTCATCATAGCTTCTTCATAGTTCGTAGGTTCGCCTTGGTCTGGTAACATGACTTCCAGAACAGGATTACCGTACCACTCTGCGGCGGATCTTGCTCTGGTTGACCTACGAGGTTCAGTAGTAACTTGATCTGAAGTTTCATGATCAACATCATTTGCTTCCTCTCTAGTTGGTGTAGGCATCACGGGAACGGTTTTCTGTGATGTGCTACTTTCCAATTCGAGAGAAGGTACAATTACCTCATCAAGTTCTACTTTCCTCCCACTCACTTCTTTTGAGAGAAACTCCTTCTCTAGAAAGGTTCCATTCTTGGCAACAAAGATCTTGCCTTCGGATATGTGGTAGAAGGTGTACCCAATTGTTTCCTTAGGGTATCCTATGAAGACGCACTTCTCCGATTTGGGTTTGAGCTTATCAAGCTGAAGCCTTTTGACATAAGTGTCGCAACCCCAAACTTTAAGAAACAACAGCTTAGGTTTCTTGCCAAACCACATTTCATACGGTGTCGTCTCAATGGATTTAGACGGTGCCCTATTTAACGTGAATGCGGCTGTCTCTAATGCATAACCCCAAATTGGTAAGAGACATCACAGAACGCACCATATCTAATAAAGTACGGTTACGACATTCGGACACACCATTACGCTGTGGTGTTCCAGGTGGCGTGAGTTGTGAAACAATTCCACATTGTTTCAAATGAAGGCCAAACTCGTAACTCAAATATTCGCCTCCACGATCAGATCGTAGAAACTTTATTTTCTTGTTACGATGATTCTCCACTTCACTCTGAAATTCTTTGAACTTTTCAAATGTTTCCGACTTGTGTTTCATTAAGTAGATATACCCATACCTACTCAAATCATCTGTGAAGGTCAGAAAATAACGATACCCGCCGCGTGCCTCAACACTCATCGGACCGCATACATCGGTATGTATTATTTCCAATAAGTAATTAGCTCACTCCATTGTTCCGGAGAACAGAGTTTTATTCATCTTGCCCATGAGGCATGGTTCACAAGTATCAAATGATTCATAATCAAGTGATTCCAAAAGTCCATCTGCATGGAGTTTCTTCATGCGCTTTACACCAATATGACCTAAACGGCAGTGCCACAAGTATGTTGCACTATCATTATCAACTTTGCATCTTTTGGCATCAATATTATGAATATGTGTATCACTACTATCGAGATTCAACAAGAATAGACCTTACTTCAAGGGTGCATGACGATAAAAGATATTACTCATATAAATAGAACAACCATTATTCTCCGATTTAAATGAATAACCGTCTCACAATAAATAAGATCCAGATACAATTTTCATGCTCAACGCGGGCACCAAATAACAATTATTCAGGTCTAAAACTAATCCCGAAGGTAGATGTAGAGGTAGCGTGCCGACGGCGATCACATCGACCTTGGAACAATTTCCGACGCGCATCGTCACCTCGTCCTTAGCCAATCTTCCTTTATTCCGCAGCTCCTGTTTTGCGTTACAAATATGAGCAACCAAACCAGTATCAAATACCCAGGCGCTGCTACGAGCATTAGTAAGGTACACATCAATAACATGTATATCAAATATATCTTTGTTCACTTTGCCATACTTCTTATCCGGCAAGTATTTGGGGCAGTTCCGCTTCTAGTAACCAGTCCCTTTGTAGTAGAAGCACTCAGTTTCAGGCTTGGGTCCAGCTTTGGGCTTCTTCCTGGGAGTGGCAACTTGCTTGCCATTCTTCTTGAAGTTCCCTTTCTTTTCCTTGCCCTTTTTCTTGAAACTAGTGGTCTTGTTAACCATCAACACTTGATGCTCCTTCTTGATTTCTACCTCCACAGCCTTGAGCATTGCGAAGAGCTCGGGAATTGTTTTGTTCATCCCTTGCATATTATAGTTCATCAAGAAGCCTTTGTAGCTTGGTGGCAGTGATTGAAGAACTCTGTCAATAACACAATCAACTAGAAGATCAACTCCCAGCTGAGTCAAGTGATTATAATACCCAGACATTTTGAGTATGTGTTCACTGACAGAACTTTTCTCCTCCATCTTGCAGCTATAGAACTTGTTGGAGACTTCATATCTCTCAACCCGGGCATTTGCTTGAAATATTAACTTCAACTCCTGGAACATCTCATATGCTCCATGACGTTCAAAATGTCTTTGAAGTCCCGGTTCTAAGCCGTAAAGCATGGCACACTGAACTATTGAGTAGTCATCAGATCGGGCTTGCCAGACATTCATAACATCAGCTTCAGCTCCTGCAACATGCCTTTCACCTAGCGGTGCATCAAGGACATAATTCTTCTGTGCAGCAATGAGGATAATCCTCAAGTTACGGACCCAGTCCGTGTAGTTGCTACCATCATCTTTCAACTTAGATTTCTCTAGGAACGCATTAAAATTCAGGGGAACGGTAGCTCGGGCCATTGATCTACAACATAGATATGCGAAACTATAAGACTAAGTTCATGATAAATTAAGTTCAATTAATCAAATTACTAATGAACTCCCACTTAAATAGACATCCCTCAAGTCATCTAAGTGATACGTGATCCAAATCAACTAACCCATGTCCGATCATCACGTGAGATGGGGTAGTCATCAATGGTGAACATCTCTATGTTGATCTTATCTACTATATGACTCACGTTTGACCTTTTGGTCTCTAGTGTTCTGAGACCATGTCTGTACATGCTACGCTCGTCAAGTTTAACCCAAGTATTCTGCATGTGCAAAACTGCCTTACACCCATTGTATGTGAACATAGAGTCTATCACACCTGATCATCACGTGGTGCTTCGAAACGACGAACTTTGGCAACGGTGCATACTCGGGGAGAACACTTTTATCTTGAAATTTAGTGAAGGGATCATCTTATAATACTACTGCCGTTCTAAGCAAAATAAGATGCATAAAGGATAAACATCACATGCAATCAAAATATGTGACATGATATGGCCATCATCATCTTGTGCTTTTGATCTCCATCTCCAAAGCATCGTCATGATCTCCATCGTCACCTGCTCGACACCTTGATCTTCATCGTTGCGTCGTGGTCGTCTCGCCAACTATTGCTTCTACAACTATTGCTAACGCATAGCGATAAAGTAAAGCAATTACATGGCGTTTGCATTTCATACAATAAAGAGACAACCATAAGGCTCCTGCCGGTTGCCGATAATTTACAAAACATGATCATCTCATACAATAACGTATATCACATCATGTCTTCACCATATCACATCACAACATGCCCTGCAAAAACAAAGTTAGACGTCCTCTACTTTGTTGTTACAAGTTTTACGTGGCTGCTACGGGCTTCTAGCAAGAACCGTTCTTACATACGCAAAACCACAACGGTGTTTCATCAAGTTTGCTGTTTTAACCTTCTTCAAGGACCGGTCGTAGTCAAATTCGATTCAACTAAAGTAGGAGAAACAGACACCCGCCAGCCACCTTTATGCAAAACTAGTTGCATGTCTGTCGGTGGAACCGGTCTCATGTGCGTGGACATGAAAGGTTGGTCCGGGCCGCTTCATCCCACAATACCGCCGAATCAAAATAAGACGTTGGTGGTAAGCAGTATGACTATCACCGCCCACAACTCTTTGTGTTCTACTCGTGCATATCATCTACGTATAGACCTGGCTCTGATACCACTATTGGGAAACGTTGCATGTGTGACGACCCCGGCTTAATCGTGCACTAATCATACACGCAAATGCGCACGATCAAGCCTAAGGACTCACTTGAAGATATCACAACACAACTCTAAAACATAAATAAAGTCATACAAGCTTAATATTACAAGCCAGGGCCTCGAGGGCTCGAATACATAGCTCGATGGCATACAAGCGTCAGCGGAAGCATCAGATATCTGAGTATAGATATATTACAGAGAGAGAAATAGGCCTTCACAGAGGCGGGGTAAAATAAAAGCTACGATCGAAAGGCGTAGGCCTCCTGCCCTGGACCCTCCGATCCTACTCCTGGTCGTCAGTCGGCTCCTCGTAGTAGTAGTACTCGCCAGGCGGGTAGTAGTACTGGTCGTCGGCTGGGGCGTCTGGCTCAGGGGCTCCGTCGTCTGGTGGCATCAAATGGAATATGGGGAAAAAGAAAATAAAGCAAACGTGAGTACTCATCCGAAGTACTCAGCAAGCAAGGATCTACACTACATATGCATCATTTTCAAAGGGGGCTGTATATGTGGACTGGGCTGCAGAAATGCCAGAATAGAGGGGGAAAGCCTAGTCCTATCGAAGACTAGCATCTTCAACAATCTTCGACAGTCTTGCAGCAAAAGAAGAGAGCAGATCAACATAATGTAAAGTAGTATTAGTAGTATCATCAACCTCGACCTGAGATCCTTTCTCGACTCCCTGCGAGAAAGCAATCCCAGAGCCGTACTATCCAGTTCTCATCACATGTTCTAGTTGTACCGATCGGGATACAACTCCGAGTGTCCGTTACCGTAGGACAGGCTATCGATAGAAGTTTCTTCCCTGCAGGGGTGCACCAACTTACCCACCACGCTCGCTTAACTCCGGCCGGACACACTTTACTGGGTCATGCCCGGCCTCGGCCAAACAACACGCCGCAACCCGACCTAGGCTCTAAAGAGAGGTCAGCACGCCGGACTAACCTATGCCCCCGGGGGTCTTGGGCCTTCGCCCCGGGAACCCTGCACGTTGCGAGGACGTTTCGGAAGCAGACCTAGCAACCCCTTAATACAAGCGCAGTTGCGTTCCCAGTCCAATCCAAAACGGGCCGCTCCTCGCTGACGTCAATAGAGCTTTGGCTGATGTATACGACGCAGAACGCCCATACTATGCCCACGTGATGGTTAGTGCTATCGGGCCAGAGGCCCCTCGGATCAAATATCCAAACCGTTAAGTGGTTTAGGAGCGCGCGGAAACAAGCAGAGACTCACGATCGATGTGACCCCGTCGCCCCGTCTCGAGGACTTGCGGCAAGGGCTAAGAATGCCCGGCCACGCCTCGTAGTTATCTCGCGGGCACCATCCAGGCCAACCCGACTCCACATCACTTCGCGTTAAGCTCGCGTGGGTACCCCTCAGGGCCGACCCGTCTTTAGTAACATGGTTTAGTGTAGGTCATAATATCCAAGGTAACTGTGTGTCTGACACCGAAGGGAACCCTGAGGAATCACCCTCGACGGAATTCCCGCTCGATGTTATCATCAAGGTGAACGAAGGAGGAATCACCCTCGAGGTCCACACTTGAGAGGTTGCACGACGATGTCGTTATCGGGGGTGGTGTAGGAGGAATCACCCTCGCTTACCACGACCGAGTAACTAACCTACAAGGTTAACATCAGAAGTGCTGACGAGGTATCACCCTCGGCACTTGACGGTAACCCAGCAGTGTCGGCAACTAAGGGGGAAGTGATGTGCTGTGCCAGGGTCTAGTCTTCAATCCCGAAGATCGGGTCTTCTGATATCCAGCAGGGCAGTTGGGATCAAGTGGGGGTCTCTGTCGTGTCTCTACCCAGCCTATACTAAGCAGTCTAGGATAACCAGTAAGGTAACAAAGCAGGGTACAATAATCAGGCTATGCAGCAGATATAGGAAAACAGTAGCAGTAGCAGTTCTAATGCAAGCATAAGAGAGAAGGGAATAGGCGATACAGGCATGTTCAAAATGGGGGTGCTTGCCTGTTTGCTCTGGGGCAAGGACAAGGTCTTCAGTGGTACCGTCGGGGACGTAGTCGTACTCCTGAGCTGCGTCTGCCTCGGGAGCTACGTCAACGTCGGGGTCTACCAAGAGAGAAGAGGGGGAAGAAACAGGTAAACATAATGCAAACAAATGCAATACGGTGCGTGTGATGCTATGATGCAGTGCAGGGTTGCCTAATTATGCATCTAAGACATTTTAGTTATTTTTAGAATTATTCTGGGATTTAATATCCGACGTGTGTGCACTATTCATCTGCTGGATTCGGGTCCGGAGTTACGAGTTCTTCTACGTAGGGGGTTCCGATGGAGAAACAGACGGCACGATCAGACTCGGCTCGTCGTTCTGAGCAACTTTCATGTTTTAACTTTTTCGATCTGAGCTACGGTTTAAAAGTTATTAATTTTCAAAGTTTATTTGAATTTCTGGAATTTATTTTATTTACAAAAAAATGGGTTATGACGTCAGCATGATGTATTGCTGACGTCAGCAGGTCAACAGCCGGCTGACCAGGTCAATTATGACATGTGGGTCCAGTGGGACCCACATGTCAGCCTCTGTTACTTAACAGTGAATTAAACTAATCTAATTTGATTAATTAGGGGAGTGGGCCCCACATGTCAGTGGCTCATTTAATTTACTAAATAGGTTTTATTTATAAAAACGTTTTTATTAACTAATAATTGCGGTGGGGCCCGCGTGTCAGTGACACGGGACCGCCACGTCAGCGCGTTGACTGAGGTCAACGCGGTCAAAAGGGCGCTGGGGGCCCACGGGTCAGTGACTCAGGGCTGGGCCCAGGTATGCCACGTCGGCCGGCCGGCGTTTAAACGCCGGCGGGCACGAGAATGCGGCGGAGGGCTCGGGCGAGCGGCGGGTTTCGGCCACAGAGGGCCAAAATGAGCGCGGGGCGGCTTGTTCGAATGCGGAGGACACGCCGCATCCAACCGTGGCGGCGGCGCGGTCGGTAACAACCGGAATGAGCGACGGCGAGCGGCGGAGCGGTCGCCGGAGCTCGGGCTCCATCGGGTTCGGCGCTAGCGGCTACGGGGAGAGAAGTGGACGTCACTGGCGGCACCTACGCGACGCCCTGAGCTCGATGACGAGCTCAGAGAGCCATGGCAATGACAGAAACGGCGACGGTGAGCCCCGCGGCGGAGCTGCGCTCGGGCACTATTGGCGACGGCGGCTAGAGCTCAGGAACGAGCTCAGGGAGGAGAGAGGGGAGGCAGGGGTGCTCACGTAGT
The DNA here is from genome assembly GCA_011799875.1 of Thinopyrum elongatum. Classification (NCBI taxonomy): domain Eukaryota; kingdom Viridiplantae; phylum Streptophyta; class Magnoliopsida; order Poales; family Poaceae; genus Thinopyrum; species Thinopyrum elongatum. The sequence goes on from CM022303.1 coordinate 211,177,422, forward strand.
GGCACACGGTGGCCGGTGCGAGGTTTAGTAGCCGCAGAGGGTCGGGGACGCCGGAGATCGCCGGAGATGCCGAAGACGAGGAGGAGCTCGATCCACCGCCTTCGCTGCACCCCAGCTCGAACGGAGAACACCAGGCGATGGAGAGGAGCGGGGCGGAGCTCGCTGGCTGGTCAGCTTGACGAAGGGTGGCCGGTGGCCGCGGCAACGTCGAGAACGCGGCGGCGACGGCGCTCGGTGGCCAGATCTGGGAGGGAGCGAGGGCGGAGCGAGCGAGGGAGAGAGAGAGGAAGTGAGCGAGGGGTCCAGGGGAGATGCACGGGCCTCACCCTTATCTCCTCGCGGCTGTCGGTGGCGTCGGTGTCGTCGCCGTGTCGCCGCCCGGCTGGCGCGCGCGCGCGCGACCAGGGCGCGGCCGACACGGGAGGAGGGAGGAGAAGCTGGGCCAGATGGGCCGCGGCTCGGGGCACTGTGCACTAAGGCCCAGTGCACAGTGTCCCGCTTTTGTTTTTCTGTTTTAGCTTCTCCATTTTCTTTTATCCTTTTCTGTTTCAAAATGTTTAGGGCACTTGTGCACTTTTGAGAAATGTGAAAGTTATCCCAAATATTGCAATGCAATATTAGCTCTCCCCAAAAAGTGGTTTGGGCAGAATTGAAGTTCATTTGTGTTTGAAATGATTTTAAAAGGATTTGAATATTCTGTTTAGGTGCTGTTTCATCAAGTTAGAGTCACTTATCTAACTCCAACTTTATTGATGATGATTTTACAAATGTTCCTGGATTATTTGCCATTTAATGAACATTTTCCCAACAGTGTTTGATCAACTTTATAATCCACTTTTGAATTTGAGTTGATTTTCAGATGCGAATTTGAATTGGATCATTAACCCATATGACTTGGCACTGCAAATGATCATGACTTGGCAGTTTTAACAGAGTGTCACAGAGCTTATTACAAGGGGGTGTTACAGCATGGAAAAAAAAATTCTATGCGCACGCAAGATCTATCAAGGAGATGCATAGCAACGAGAAGGGGAGTGTGTGTCTACGTACCCTCGTAGACCGTAAGCGGAAGCGTTTGACAACGCGGTTGATGTAGTCGAACTTCTTTGCGTTCCAACCGATCGAGCATCGAACGTACGGCACCTCCGCGTTCAGCACACGTTCAGCTCGATGACATCCTCCGCCTTCTTGATCCAGCAAGACGACAAGGTAGTGGATGAGTTCCGGCAGCACGACAGCGTGGTGACGGTGATGGTGAAGCTATCTCCGCAGGGCTTTGCCTAAGCACTACGAAAATATGACCGATGGTGTAAACGGTGGAGGGGGGCGCCGCACACGGCTAGGCAATTGTCTGTTGTGTGCTAGGCGCCCCCCTCCCACATATATATAGGTGGGAAGGAGGGAGGAGCAGCCAAAGGAGGCACCCAAGGAGGAGGAATCCTACTTGGGGTCTCTCCCAAGCCGCGCCGCCCTGCCTTATATAGGTGCAGGGGAAAGGCAGGGGAGGGTGGCGCCCCCCCCCTTTCCTTTCTCCCATGAGAGGGAAAGGCCGGAGGGGCTAGCCCTCCCCCTTTCCTTCCCTAGGGTTGGCCGGCCAAGGAGAGGGGTGCACCAGCCCCCTGTGGGCTGGACTGTCCCTCCCTTGGTCCATTAAGCCCATAACACCTACCGGGGGTGTCCGGAACCCCTTCCGGTGACCCGATGGCTACCCGGTGCATCCCGAAACCCTTCCGGTGTCCGAATACCATCGTCCTATATATCAATCTTTACCTCTCGACCATTTCGAGACTTCTCGTCATGTCCGTGGTCTCATCCGGGACTTCGAACAACATTCGGTCACCAAATCATATAACTCATATAACACTATATCGTCAACGAACGTTAAGCATGCGGACCCTACGGGTTCGAGAACTATGTAGACATGACCGAGACACCTCTCCGGTCAATAACCAATAGCAGAACCTGGATGCCCATATTGGCTCCTACATATTCTACGAAGATCTTTATCGGTCGAACCGTTATGACAACATACGCAATTCCCTTTGTTCATCGGTATGTTACTTGCCCGAGATTCGATCATCGGTATCTTCATACCTAGTTCAATCTTGTTATCGGCAAGTCTCTTTACTCGTTTCGTAATACATCATCCTGTAACTAACTCATTAGTCACTTTGCTTGCAAGGCTTCTTATGATGTGTATTACCGAGAGGGCCTAGAGATACCTCTCCGTTACTCAGAGTGACAAATCCTAATCTCGATCTATGCCAACTCAACAAACACCTTCGGAGATACCTGTAGAGCATCTTTATGATCACCCAGTTACGTTGTGACGTTTGATAGCACATAAGGTATTCCTCCGGTATCCGGGAGTTGCATAATCTCATAGTCGAAGGAATATGTATTTGACATGAAGAAAGCAATAGCAATAAACTGAATGATCATTATGCTAAGCTAACGGATGGGTCTTGTCCATCACATCATTCTCCTAATGATGTGATCCCGTTATCAAATGACAACACATGTCTATGGTTAAGAAACCTTAACCATCTTTGATCAACGAGCTAGTCTAGTAGAGGCTTACTAGGGACACGGTATTTGTTTATGTATTCACACATGTATTTAAGTTTCTGATCAATACAATTCTAGCATGAATAATAAACCTTTATCATGAATAAGGAAATACTTCCTCCGTCCCAAAATAAGTGTCCCAACTTTGTACTAACTCTAGTACAAAGTTATACTAAGATTGAGACACTTATTTTGGGACGGAGGGAGTATAAAATAACAACTTTAGTATTGCCTCTAGGGCATATTTCCTTCACCGGCGTCGCGCGAGGCCGCAGGCCTGGGGAGGCGGCTGGGCGAGCGGCGCCTTCTTCTTCCTCGGTGCCTCCGACTTGTCCGCCGCCTTGGCTGATGTCGGGGCTCCTGTTTGCCGGTCGTTGGGGCCAAGGGCGGTTGTGAGGTCGTGGCGGCGCGAGCGACAACCAGGATCGGCATCGAGGAGCTCTCGATGATGAGCTTGCATTGGCCCGCCATTTTGGTGCTTGCGGCCCAGAATTGGCAGTCGATAGTAGGTCTCCGGCGTTGACGAGGGTGGCCAGGGGTGGGGTTGTCCATTTCGGCGGTCATTAGTTAGTGGGGTTTCACTCATTTTTACTCATGTTTAAACTGAATATTCTCAAATTTTTACGAGAGAACCACTTCGATTTGCCTATTAATAACTAATAATTGCAAAGAATGCAAATCTCTTTTGCTTTTATTTCCTACTTAAATGGACTATTTTAGGTGATAAATCAAGTAATAGGCTAATTCACATTGGAGGAGATCTGAAACACTATTTCGCCTGTGTATAAAAGGAGAGAAACCCTTTCATCATTTGTGGGGGAGAGAATCACATCAGACAACCATTCATCAATAGCCTCCAGGCTGTCGCCATTCCCATCTATAGCAGCCGCTACCATAACCATCTCCACCATCATAGCCTTCGTCTCCATTAGCATAACACTTGTAATAAGGATACATCACGATCAACAACATTGTAAGACTTATAAGTTATAATCATTCATCTTCAAGTACCAATAACTATAATGTCTATTGCTTGTCATTTATTCATGATATGTGACTAGTCCCCATGGGCTAAGGGCTGAGGCATAGCCTCACAGCCTCATGTACGCGTGTTAAGGGGTTGTTGGTATACTTTGATGATAACATTTTTATGTGTTTCACAACGGTTTTGTTTCTTGTCACAGCCTCGATCCTAGGGTCTGTAGGTACCCAATGTACCGAAGGTCGAGCAAGGAGAGGTTAATGGCACAGAGCCATGGGAGGCTCTGCTGAACATCGATGATAGTAGATTATTTGGATGCATCTCTCACAGTAATATGTTAACAAGATATATGCAGTAATATGTTAACAAGGTATATGCAACGATGTTACCGGTGGCATGTTGTTTATCTAAATAGTACCACGAGCGCAAGTACACGAATGCAGGTGAAACCTTTAGGCCTAGACTATTTATTTTATTATTATCTTTTAATCACACATGTGATTTGATTTGGGAACCTACAACTCTTTTAGATAACAAGTTCTTGTAGAAATCTTCTTGTTAAGCATCCGTTCCCGTGGGTTCGATAAACCTAGGGTCAACATCATACCGCATCTTGGAATAATTGCAACACTATGTTCAAGACAATATTTTCCATCTGCTAAAACCATGCAATTACGTGCTAACAGCACAAGTTTAGACAGGAAGATCGGGAGCCACTAGTGCCTGCTAGGGCGTGGATGAAAGAATTTGTTAGGAATTGTCCTAAACATGGCATGGAGTAATGACTAATTCTTCATGTATTCTATAATGCTTTAAATTCTTTATCCAGAAACATGTTTGATACAACCACATGAGAAACTATTATGTAGAAAGAAGTTGTTGATGCAAAGAAAATTCTTGATGATATGCAAGAGAATATGCTCAATGGAATGTTGAAAGATCCATGTCTAGAAAGGTAAATTCAATTATCAAAAAAAAAAGAATGAAGAACTTACAGTAAAAATTGAAGAGCTTATATGTATGGTTAAAGTTAAATAAGAAGTTCCTACAAATACTATTACTGATGTTGATGTTAATGATATCAACTTTATTGCTTGCAATAATTATAATCTTAGTAGAAGAATCGAAACTACCTAATCACCCCGCCGGGATACCCTATCGAGGGATTTACCGGAATTATCTCCGACATCATCCGTTAGGACGGAGTCAACAGGGCTACAACATATATTCCTGTCGTCTCCATTTGGGCGGGAAGGTTAGGCTTCCTCATCTTGCGTACGCGATGGCGAGATCTCGTGTGAGGCACTTCATATCGATTCAATGGTTCAACAACGACAATCGCGGACTCAGGGCGCTGGTTCTTAGGAACATGTGCATAAAGACTTTCCGGCTATCATCGATAAGGTCAGGCAGTCTCTGGTAAGGGACCGACGACAACGATACGTTGACGGCTCGTTCTAGCGACAGTAATGGCCGTTCTATGCGGTTCAGAGACCTCGATGTAATTTTTATTATATTTGGGGAGCTTTATATTTGTACCTATGGTAAGATTTTATAATAGATCCGGATCCGATTTCGAGAAAAAAGGGTGAATGAATGATTTATTTTTCGAGAGAGAGAGTGAATGAACGAATAAATTTGGCGCTGGAAGCTAGTACTACCTCCGTCCTGGTTTATTAGTCCCTATTGTATTTTGTGTCAAATTTTGACTATAAATTTAACTAACAAAATATTCATGCATGTCACCAAAAATTATATCATTGAAAACTATGTTCAAATACGAATCCAACGATATAATTTTTGTTGACATGCATTGACATTTTGTTAGTTAAATCTTTTGATCAAAATTTGACACAAATTATAGAGGAGACCAATAAAGCAGGACGGAGGTTGTAACACGGTGGTCTCGATTTGAACTTTCAAAAAGAAAAGAAAAACGTTGGGCTCGATTTGGAGCGCATGAGTGAGAAGGCCCATTTCGCTCATGAAGTGAGAAGGCCCGTGGAATTCCTTCCTGAGTTTGCTTTCACCTTCACGAGTCTCTTTCGCACCAACCGGCGGCTCGTTTCCTCACCCCCGCCGCCGCGCCGCCATGCTCCGGCTTCGGCGCTGCGTCCTCACCCAGCTCCTCTCGTCTCGGTCCGCCTCTCCTGTCTCCCAGCTCCGCCGCCTCATCTCTACATCCGCCCCCTTCGTCTCCCCGAACCCTAGCTTCGCGGTGGAGAACTACCTCGTCGACACCTGCGGCCTCACCGGGGCCCAGGCACTCAAGGCCTCCGCGAAGCTCAACCACCTCAGGTCCCCCTCTAATCCCGACGCCGTCCTCGCCTTCCTCGCCGGCCTCGGCCTCTCCAGCGCTCACGTCGCCGCCCTCGTCGCCAAGGACCCCAAGTTCCTCTGCGCCGGCGTAGAGAGGACCCTGGCCCCCGTCGTCGTCGGGCTCACCGGCCTCGGCCTCTCGCATCCTGAGATCGCGCGCCTCGTCTCGCTCGGCGGCGCCCAATTCCGTTGTAGATCCATCGTCTCCCGCCTACAATACTACCTGCACCTCTTCGGCTCCGCCGAGAAGCTCTTCCGGGCGCTCAAGTATGGCTCCTGCCTTCTCTCGTCCGACCTTGAGCTTGTGATCAAGCCCAACGTCGCGTTCCTGGAGGAGTGCGGGCTCGGTGCTTGCGACATTGCCAAGCTGTGCACCTGCGCGCCATGGTTGCTTAGCACCAACCTGGAGCGTCTCCAGGCAATGGTAGCATGCGCCGAAGGTATAGGTGTGCCTCGGGGCTCCGGGATGTTCAGGCAAGCGCTGCAGGTCGCATTCTACGGCGAGGAGAATATCACAGCCAAAGTGGACCACTTGAAGAACATGTTCAGGTGGTCGGATGCTGAGGTACGCATTGCTGTTTGCAAAGCTCCAAAGGTGCTGACGTTGTCGAAGGACCTGCTGCAGAGCAAGTCAGGGTTCCTGGTCTCTGAAGTTGGGTTGGAACCGGCATACATGGCTCATCGGTTGACATTGCTCACTTACAGCCTAGAAGGCCGGCTAAGGCCCCGGTACTATGCTGCAAAGTTTCTTAAGGAAAATGGATTGCTAGATCATGGACGAGACTACTATGCTGCAGTCGTGCTGCGCGAGAAGGTATTCATGGAGAAGTTCATATGCCCTCACAAGAAAGCTGCACCGCAACTCGCCAAAGACTATGCAGCAGCTTGCAGAGGGGAAGTGCCGGCTAGATTCAGATTTACATGAACAAGACCAGTATGAAATTTCGTAACATTTTCACTCTTTGTGTGAGATTCAAGAGAAACATACAACACATGTGGTGGCTTCCATAAGCTAAGCTGGACTGTCGAAGACTCGGAAGTAATTGTTCTTTAGGTATCTTTATACATTTACTTTATATAATGGCTGATTGATCTAGGCAGGGGTAATGGCTCCTGTGTAGTGTTCAGTTTTTTGGAACGAATTACCTTTGACTGACAAATACTCCCTCCTTGTCAGGCTTAATTCAGAAGTAGTCTTCTATCTATTGTTGGCACCTTGCCTTGATGTAGTAATTTTACGAGATATTTGATTTCCTGCAAGTATGACACGTTTGGTTGTTGCATCTGTGAATTTATTTATGAATCTGCAAAGAAGAGTGAAATACTTCTATCGTTCTTTTTTTGGGGCACACTACAAAACTTGTAGTATGATGGTGTGTAACTATGTAAAATTATTTCATGAACTCATCATGATTAATCAATGAAGGGAAGTTGTACCTAGAGAACATTCTCTTTATCTTGCTAGCATGCATGGGTTGTTTTTCCAGCCAAGTGGATCTCCATAGTTTGATTGCTTCTGTTGAGCAAATGAACAATACTACACTGATGGCACTCCCATCTTCAGATCTGTCTGTTAAGCGAATATGCATACTGCTTCACATTTTGGCTCAGTTTTTGAGTTTCAAGTGAAGTGCATTGACTGAGCGGGCTACTGTTGTGCACAGGGTAACGGCGTGTCCTTGATGGTGGCGCGGATAACGAAGAGATCGCCGCCTCCCTGGGGACGATCAGGAGACAACGCAGCAGCAGCAGCAGCAGAAGGGAAGCTGCAATAATCCTGCCCTACAAACTCAGCAGCACATGTTCCCAGCCCTCTATATTTATACATACGCCTACTAAAATTTTATCAGCAACGATGTACTTGTATTGTTCTGTTTCCAGAGCAAACTCACCAAGGTTTATTTAGATCAGTTGAGGAGGCTAATATACTGCCGAACTGCATATTTGGACAGTGATGGTCCATCATTCAGGGAAAAGTCAGACATCTGCAAGTTCATGATTGTGGACTTTACACAGAGAAGAGAGCCTGCCTACTATTCATATATGCAAATAATAACGCAGTGATGGAGCTACAAGTTAAGTCGTACCGAAGCTAAAAAACTGGGGTTTGAATGAACATGACAGGTATATGGTGCCACGAACAGGGAATTGGAGTCGGTCCAACAACATAGATAACCAGAGAATGAGCAGCTATGACAAGATAGTGCAGATCTAACGAGACATTCTAGTTCCCAAAGAGCAGCAGTAAAGGGGAAGTTCCGCAGAAACAACGGAGAACCAGCTCAAATTTCCTGACTGTCAAGTGCGCCGGCACACACACGGTAACTACAGCAGCAGCCTTTGTTCCATGCCCAACATTGCTCTTGTACGCTCCATGGAATTGTGCACAATAAACATTTCCCTTCTTTTGTGGAGATCTTCATCCACATCTGACTTCCATTTTCCATTTTAACTGAAAATATTTTGGTCCTGCCACTTACTCATTGTAGTACAAAACACTAGCTCAACTTTAGACAGGAACCAATTTGTGGACATCTTGATGCACAATTCATATCAGCTCCACATTTTATTTCCATTCAAATATAATTTGTACAACATCGAGAATCAGTTCAGTCGTTCCCTTGCTTATATATCTATGTACAGCACAACATCCAGCCAGCATACCAGAAAAGGTAGGGGGAGAATGCAAATTCTGATGTAACACAATATGATTATTCTTATTTCAGCGATTGGCGCACCTTCTACTCGCTGTCACCTGTGTCCTTGTCTCCAACCAGATAGAGCTTCTGCCCATCATTGACCATGTCCACATCCTGGACCGTCGCGCCATCTTGACAGAGCAAGTGCAGGCGTGGGCTGGACAAACCCAGCTTCTCCTGAGCCGACCTGATGAGTTCATTGATAGTGTGAGGAATCCACAGCTGCACCCCCTCCTTTCGCTTGGCATCAGTATCCCATGGATGGTAAGGGAACACGGAGCATCGTCGTGTATGCGTCTTATCTGCCAACAGAAGTTCTTTTGTCATAAATTAACAATGTGCACTTGATTTTCGCAGAGGTTCAAGCTTCTGAACTTGCCTCTCATTTCTTTGCCTCGTGTGGGGAACTTGGAGAGCTCATCGGCTTTCCCTTGTTCCAGAAGCATTATAAGCGGCTTACTCCCAGACCTGCGCCCTTCGTCCAGAGGAGTAATACCGCGTCTGCATACATGGCAATCTCAAGCTCAAATGCCTTCGAAGTTACAAACTTAGTACTTCTTTAGCAGAAGTATTACACTCCAAGTGGTTTCAAGCTTGATGGCACAGATAAAGGATGAAGTATTGTTTTGTGGTACCTGTCAGTTGCAAGCACACTTGCGCCAGCGTCTACCAGCAACTTTGCCATAATATACAGGCCCTCTGCAGCGGCTATGTGGAGAGGATTGCGGTGGTCGTAGTCTTTCGAATTTGGATCGGCGCCGTAAGCTAGAGCCCCCCGAATGAAATCAGAGTCTCCCTTTGATACAGCCAAGCAGAGATGGCTACCGGCATTCTTGAGGTTCAGCTTGGCTCCTTTGGTAAAGAGCAATGTGGCCACTCTATCATGCCCCTCCTTCACTGCCTCTAGTAAGGGCGTGCTCCCAAATTTATCTGTTATTGAGCAAAGATCAAGTGCACAAAAATGTGTTATCACATAACTATACAAGTGTATATGCAAGAAGCTGGAACTTGCCACAGGGATGCATTTCACTGAGTGAGCATACCGGTACAGTTGATATCAATGTCCTCATGGATAAGGAGCTGCGCAACATCTTCATAACCTTTGGAAGCTGCAAGATGCTGTGACGATGATGATGGTTATGGTTACATCAGGCATGCAATATTTTATTGTTTCGGGTATAACCAGATAACCAATCCTTAGTAATTCGTACCAAAGGAGATCGCCCATCGTAATCAGTGTTCTTTGGATCGGCTCCAGCTCGGATTAAGCTTGTCAACTGATGAAGGTCACCGTAGAAAGCGGCGGTATTCACTCTTAAGGTCAGCTCTTCCTCTTGCTTCCCTATATGGAATGTGATATCTGATTCTATTTGCTTGACTCGTTGGCCGTATTCATTGCTCTGCAGTCAGACATCATCAAGAAAAAATGCACCATCCATGAATACTGGAATTAAATGAAATAATTACTGGCATGTTGGTTGGTTCTACTGTTTACCTCTGTAAGATTGCTCAAGAGTTTTCTTCCATCAGCGAAATAAATCTCCAATATGTGTGTGAATGATTCTTTATCCAACCGTAAGAGCCTGCAAAGTTCACAAACACGAACAGTGTAGGGCTGTGGAATGTTGCAAAGAATAGCAATTTCTCCAAAAGAGTTCCCTTGCTCCAACATTAAATTAGCCTCTTCTTCACCATCTTTGCCAATGCCAACTCCTTCCTGAACAACAAGAGCATATGACTATGTTTCAGGCAAGTGGGTATACCTGCACCCGTTAACTTGGGAAACCATTCTCTAGCACTAGAAATGTATCCCCAAAAAAACCCAAATCAGTTTAGCTGTAGTGTATTTTCAGTGTGACACAATGTTACACAAGATACCGTAGTCAAAATCAACAGTACATTTAAAAGATGCATGTATGGTGGTGCCAAATACATGTGATATAAAGCTGGTATCCTTTTTTTGCGCTTTATTTCTCAAGATACATATGACCACGAAATTTTGTGAGTAATCATCCATGTGTAGATTTCCTATATCCCGTAGATATACCCCACTGCTATTCTCTGTGAGTCCATACTCTCTCTGATGAACCGATGCATACTAATTTATTTCTATGCATATCAAGCATTGCAATTGAGTTCATGATTAAGCGATAGTTGAATCCAGGATGCCACTGACCAAATTCTAAGCAAGGTGGCACTATTTTTTGAAATGGCAGTTATCCTGCATTCATTAAGAAGAAAAGAGTTGCTCAGTTAATTAGGGAAAACTGAGCAAAAACCATATTGCCCGGTTGATTATGGAAAACCGAGCAAAAACCATCACATCCGTTGAGTGGCACACAAGATACCCCACACACATCACTCCAATGAGGGCCTCGCCGAGACAACACACATGCGTCATCATCGTCATTCCTCCCCTAGAGGCGTCATCGCCATCCCTAAATCCTGAGCAAATGACTCTGACTTCGCCGTATGCGATCGTCGACTCAACACACTTCAGAGTACTCGTGAAGAGTACGAAGATCCGTGCCAAAACTCAGCCGCCTATGACCAGACATCGCAGCTCTGACTCTGACTGAGAACTACGAAGGACAAACCCAGGCACGGCTGGCGTCGCAGAAGATCGTCAAACGGTTCACCTCCAACCCAGTCATCCTATACCACAGGGCCCGTTGCAGCAACTTCGACTTCACAACAACAAACAAACTGAGACAAACCCGTGGACACGCCGAGAAGAGCCGACTACCTCAACCATTGCCGCATCGCCGACATCGCTCCCACCATCATTGTTGCCACAGAAAACCTGGTCGCCATAACCGCCGCTATCCACCGGTCTCGCTTACCGATGTCGAGGTCCCAAGACGAAGACCCCAACAAGGGAATGTGACACCAAGACGCCGCCATCGTTCGATCACAGATCAAGGGTATCCCCCGGAGAGGCCGAGATGACCGGATCCGCGCGGAAGGGGTGCGGCAGCGAAGTAGCGATGCCTCCAGGAAGGTCAACGACGGCCACAGCTGCCGCCATCGCTGGTCACGACACAAAGCCGAGACAGGGTCTTCACCCAATCTCCCACACCACCTTAGTCGCACATCATCCCGCACCGACGCCAACAAACCCAGTAACCACCACCACCATCGGAGCTGCCCCTCGACGAACAAGAGGCTTCGAGATCCGCCCCATAGCCCCCCGCACCTCGCGAAGACCATCGGTGGCCAACCTCCAGAACGAGGCACCAGATCCAACAACGGCCTTCCGAACGCAGAGCCACCGGATGGAACATGAGCCACCGTGCCCTGCTGAACACCATGCTGATAGGAACAGAGGAGCGTCGCCCGAAGCCAAGAACCACCATGGTTTCGAGCCGCAACCAAGCAACATAAGCGTCGACGTGCCCCACGCGGACCACTGCGGCCGCCGGAGACCGAATCTGCAGCACCCACCGTCGTAGCCACCCTTCCTCATCATCTCAGGCCCCGACCTGCGCACCACCAGGGGCGTCCTCGCGATGCCAGATCATGCAGGCACGCACCCTGCGCGCCCCTCGCGGCCGAAGCCGCTGGCGGAGCACCGTCCAGACAGCCTGAACCCCTCCACCACGCGCCCCACCGGAGCAGCAACACCATGATGGGTCACCACCACGCCGGAGCAGGTGGCCACCCAACCGCAGATCCATGCTGCCCGGACCTTCTGCACACACCTATCGAGCCTACCTGCCCGGCCTCGCCTGAACCGAAGGTCCCCGTGTCCATCTGCCAAGCCTCCCTGCCCGGCCTCGCCTGAGCCGAAGCTCCTCACACTCGCTTGCCAAGCTTCACTGCCTGGCGCCGTCCAAGCCAAACCTCCCCCACGCCCGCGCGCCCGACGCGTGCCGCACACAGCACCTGCGCCACACCAGCTGCGGTCACGCCGCATCTGGCCGACGCAAGCCCACCGTCGCGCCGCCCCTACTCTTGGACCACCGGATCCGTGCCAGCCATCACTAGAGTCGCTCCTGCACGTCCGTCGAAGGCCGACGAGCTCGCACGCCAGATCCGCTCGTGCGCCTCCCTGAGAGAAGCCTCGGCGCCACCCTTCTTAGAGCCTAACCAGGTTTTGCCGACGTGCTCCTCAGGCGGCGGCGGGGTGCGGGGGCAGAGGGGGTGGGAAGGAGTCGGCGCCAGAGGGTTCCTCCGGTGTCGCCAGAGAGAGGCCACACGAGGGTGGGAAGGAGGGCTTCGCCGCACCGTAAGGTGGCACTATAGATTATGCTTTGTTTAGTGTGTAAAACGAGGAAGTGTTACAGTGAATTCGACGGAAATATGTGAATCTTGCGCTCAATTGTAAACCCATCTGAATAACGGAAGATTCAAAGAATTAAGCAATTATCCCGAGGATTGAACTCACTAGTTTGCCATGACAGACAAAGTATAACTGATCAACTGCACTTCCTTGCTCCAAAATAACTTCTTCTGGTAAGTAGAACTCTTCTTGCAGCCTGATAACCTGCAAGGAGTAAAGACGCAATAAAGATTTATTGGAAAAGTTCATACAATTATAATATAGATCAACATGCATTATTTGTTCAAACAAAAAGAATACTCACAATCTGTTGAAGGAATTCTGCTGAACATCCTTTGAACAATGGTGTCCTTTCAATGTATGGCATGTACAGTGTTTGTGAAATCTGCGAATACAACATAATATATGTATATCATTAGTCAAAGACTTATAATAGAAGACGTTTTCAAATTGTATTAGGAAGAATGGCAATTTATCCAAAATAAAAATCATCACCTTTGCACGAATAGAAACTGGGATATCCCGAAGAACAGAGGCTTCAGTGCAGCTGCTTTCATACTGCAACCTCAAATGTCCCTTGATCTGTTCTCTGATGCCCTTTCCAAGTTTATTTCTGTTCATATACCTGATAACTTCTTTCATTTTATCTCTGAATCGCTCGGTTGCCGAGCCTTTCACAATAATTGCAGTCATGTTACCGACGAGGTAAGCTCCAAGAACCATATCAAAGGAAACATATATCATGATAAATATCATTTCCCTTACATTTACAGCATGAATGTCACCGTAGCCTGCGAAGGAAAAAGAATATCATATAAATTAAAAATATCAAGCTATGTTTCTGCAAATATAGTTGTGGAAAGCAAAAAATATTTGTTGAAGCATGAGACCAAAACTTACCAACAGTTGCCATGGTGACGATGGCAAAGTACATTGATGTAACATAGCGTGTGGTTAAATCAATCTCCCTGAAATGAGAATAGCTATAGTCTCCTAACTGCAAACTCCCTATCCATGTATATCCTTCCATTGATTCAGGAAGTGTTGTTGCCAGGTAATAGAAGATACAAGCTGCAGTGTGTGTACAATAGAGCTCCACGACTATGAGTTTCACTATCCTTGTGAAGAGATAATTAACACGAATGTCCTTCTCCAAATTCGTAAAGAATCGTGTAACTTTCAGAGCTCGTGTTAAGCGAATCCACAATAGGTACCGTACTTCTTCTTTACGTCCACAGGCCTGTTTAAGAGTTCATAATACGAAAACAAGATCAGTCAGCTAAATATAAACACATCATAGGCCCCACACTGTATGTTAAATCAGTGAAAATAACCTGAGAGCAAAATAATGACCTTATAGATAGCATCCCAAGGGAAGCAACCAAGTAGATCGAAGATGAAACTTGATTTGCAATATCTGGATTCACAAAGCAGATAAATCATGGCTGCATGTGTTATTTGAGTTATCAGAGAACATATTTCATGAAGTGCAAACTGTTGAATTTGATCCTGTAGTCAAGAATTTTTTCCTTGCGTTGCGTTCAAGTCAGAGAAAGAGTTCTCAGACGTGTACGAGTAAGAGATCCCAGCTAGAATTTCTTTGAGTTTGAATCGTGTACGAGTACATGTCCCTAAAAGCGCTCTATTTAGAGCATACCATGTCTGAATTGGATAATGACAAAATAGTGCATTGGTCTTCAGATAATGAGGAGAAAAGAGTGCAGGGGTTAAGCAGTGCAAAATTGGAAGAAATTGTTCACGTCTTTGCATGCATTGTGCTTGAGCAAAAAAGTCAACACAAATGCCTAAGTAGAAACCCTCTTACATTCTTTTTTTCTTTCTGAAACAAGTATCTAAACATTTGTCGTTGTATACTAGACAAAACTCTCATATTATTGCAAGGATAAATTTTGAAAACTCTCATATTATTGAGCAACTTCAAAATAATTGAGACTTTGAGAGCCAGAGTACATCACTTTTAAAATCTACCCGTTTTAATGGCAGGTGTTTGTCTAAGCATTATTATAATTGTATTATTCAAACATGGAATACGGGAATATTACCGCAGAGCAATAGAGGTCGGATTGTATACGATGCGGTATGTGTCTGGGTCACGGTAGGCCACAACAAACTTCAGAACAATATCAATAAGGAAGGTAATCTGGCCAACTATGTCCAAGAGAAAGAGCTTCCTAGGCAGCCCCCTGAAGAATCCAAATTCGAAGGGTGTAAGGAAGGAACTATATACTGCCCAAAACACTATGAACCTTGTCCATAACCGATACAACCTGCAGAGGCAACATCCAAACAAAATCACGAACCAGTAAATCAGCACATTTCTGTCAAAATAGTATATATTGAAACAGTGTAAACTGTTCACCCTTTCTAGCATTCATTTAAACATGCATGAACAACACGTGAACACGATTCTGCAAGGCTTCAAGCTTGCAATAGCATTAAATGGGTTCTCTGTTTTGCAGCCAAATAATTTAATGATCTGCAGCCAAATAATTTTGTTTCTAATTGCGCGAACCACACATAGCCTTTGTCAATTAGGTCAAAAATAAGTAGCTAGGACAAATGGGTCCTCTGTTTGAGTATCTTTGCGCACAATAGCATTAAAAAATTAGCTCATCATGCACATGAACATGGCTGGGGTGCCGTGGCCATGAGTGATCCGATGGTATCGAGAAATAAGAACGACGGGGATCCTCCCGGCTCCTCAGCCGTTTGGATCCCTGGCCGTTGGATCTGGTTGCTTGATCGGATCTGGACCGTCGGATCGACCCCTGGAACGACCTCGCTCGTCGGATCGAAGATGGGCTCCTGTAGGAATGAATAGTTGTCTCACGCGCCTGCCACCGCGTGTAATTTCCATGCCCCGCCGAGGGCATTTCTGTCATTTCACGCGTAGGCGTATAAAAACGCAATGGCTCCCGTGGAGAACCTAGCGCCCGCGCCTCTCCCGCACTCGCGCCGCTCCCTCTCTCTCTCCCTCCAAACCCTAACCGCGCCAGCCTCCCTGCCCCGCCACCGCCGCCGCCCGCCCGCCGCCCGCCGCCCCCGCCCCGCCGCTCCCTCTCTCTCTCCCTCCAAACCCTAACCCTAACCGCGCAGCCTCCCTGCCCCGCCGCCCGGCGACGCCCCCGCCGCCCGCCCGGGCACAATTCTCGCCCCGTCTTCTGCGAGGTCGCTCCCACGTCGCCGCCATCTCTTTCATCCAGCCGGCAGCCGCCTTGGCCGCCTCCTCCTCCCCTCCCGTCCTCTTCCTCCCTCATCTCTTCCCCGTCGTCAGGCCGCATGCTGCTCCACCCTTCCTCCTCCCCTCCCATCGTCCCCCTCCCTAACCCTAGGAGTGGGTGAGGAGGCTGAGCCGCTGCCCGCCGCTAGCCCTCGGCACCTCCTGCTCGACCGCATCAAGGAAGCGCTGGACCTTCATCCTTGCGTCCGTGCGCCTCTGGGAAGAAGATGACCCGAGGTAAGGTTCCTTCAAATTCTTTGTTTGTTTCTTATATTGGAGATGCATGCTAGCTGATTTGGGAGGCCTTGAGGCATTTAAATAGAGCACATGTGTTCATCTTACGTGAGTTAAAATCTGTAGCATATGTTCTAATGCCATTGAGGTTGGTAGAATTCCTCTCTCTCACCCATATATGCTACAGATGGAACAATGAATTGAGTTAAAATGAATTGTGGCTTTTTCCAGCTTAAAAAAGTATGCTACAGATGTAAAATGAATTGTGACTAACCAGAACAATCTTTGTGCCTGGATGCTCAGTGTGGTTCTTTATTTGATTGAATGCGGCTCCTTCCATTTTGTGCTTATTATTTTGCATGACGTGATTTGAGTTTAAGAGCATAAGGTTGTGCTTATTATTAGTTGCTGCATCTGTGATTTGAGGATCTATAATTCAAGTACTGCAGTATGCTGCATCTGTGATTAGAGGTGTAGGCCGTACCAGTTTTTTGGTCTTTATATTGGTGATTTCGTTCTGTTAGGAGGTCACTATCGAAGGAGTAAATTACTAGCGAAGGAGCAGCTGATGTATGAACATCATTGGGTTCAAGGAGTAAATTATTATGGTTTGGCAGAAATGTCAGTTTATTACTATTACATGAAATCTAGAACCTATGCTAATGTGTGCAATCTGGACAAGGAGGACAAATATTTTTTGGGGGGCCTGATTCTTATGTAATTTCTCTCTATGTTGCAGAACTCCCTACTCTCATTTGGTGCAGCCCAGTATGTAGTGTCAGTGATTGCAATGCCCCCAGGAATATCAAACCGCATATATAGTCAATGATTGCAACGCCTCTAGGGATATCCCAAGAAATCTTTAGCTATCCATTGCAGGTAAATGTATTTTCTAAAGATGTGCATGTGCCTTTCGTCATCGATTTGTTTGAATATCCTTTGTTAGCAATTTATGTTTTAGTTGTAACTTTTCAGAACAAGTTTGGGCCAATCAAGGCCAGTGTTCTCTGAAATCTTGTGTTGCCTTTTAGGCATGATCTTACTGTTGCATCTTTTGTTATCATGATGATGATGGATTACTTTGATGACAAGGCGAAGTTGATAACACATTATTTTCCTCTATGACTGATGCAGCTGAATCTCTGAAGCTATATATGTGCCTTTTCGTATGTCATCTTCAGCTGCCTGTTGTTCACATGGTTTAACTGGATGCATTTTTCTCTTCATCATTTCCACTATATGCTGGTTTTCTAGGTATCTTCCAAGATATGTTGTGACTAAAACTTATATGATTTCCATATTAGCCTGCAATTATTTTATACTAATTTGAACAAACGAGTTGATCTTATTATAACTTGGTCTATACTGCCTTTTCTTATTGGTTGTTCAGTATACAGACATATCATTCTATTAGATTTTCCATTGCTATCGATATGCTTTTGTGGGTTAGCTGATGCCTTGCAACCACTGACTTGCTTAGGTGCTACTAATGTTTTTTTTTTTTGCTTTTGTATACATAGATAGTTATTTTCTTCAGGGGAAATTTTAAACTTCCCGTCACCATGGATCTATGGCCATCTACTTTAGCTGTTATGCGATGATCTGATGCACTTGGCATATTAGGAGTTGATGATTTAGATCTAGAAGGAAATGTAACTTTGACATTGTGTATTGCAAACTTTATCCAAATAAATATTTATAATCAGGTCTGATCGATTGAGACATGCATCTAAGACAAGTACAGTAGTAGTTACATTAGCAATACGAATTTATCTTTGACTTGAAACTCTAGATCTTTTCTAAAGATGAATCGACGGTATTGCAATTTATCTCTGCCTTTTTCCAACGGATGCATGTCCATCCCCTGTTTATCAATTGTGTGTTTCCTTACTTAATCAAGAAACATCTTAATTTCATGGCGGGTATGTTGAAGAATATTTGAAAATATAAATGCTTCCTTCCTTTGAATAATCTGGTTCCCTTTTGCTAGATCAAGAAACATCTTAATTTCTCAGCCGCTGTTCTCCCCGTCGAGCTTGGCCCTTGCCATCAGAGAGTGTGTGTGTGTGTGTGGCGTGCGCGTGCGCGCGTGTGATGCCCTCGCTCTCACTCACTCTGTAGTCAACAGATTTTTCTCCCTTTGGGTTTTCTAGCCATCCTAAGAAGATGCTTTATTCAACTTGGCCTTTGTGTGACGAACATCGAGTCAGAGATGCATTTGTATCTCCTTTGACTGGATACATAGTTTCACATTCAGAGAAGGGCTTACATGGTGTATGTAAATAGTCGGAAGGGCAACATGAATAGGTAACCTGCAATTATTGTATTTTCATGCAAGATTTGATATTTATTCTAAGTGTTTACAGACTGCTGGTACCACATGGATCATAATTCTTTTCTAATACAATGTCCTCTTGTGCAGGCCTTTTCTATTTGGTCATTTGATCACACAAAAGATTTATTATTTTCCACTGCTTTAAGGATATACAACCATTGAGGCCATTTCTGAAGGTAACGAGCTATGTGATTTTCATGTTGTGAGTGCTTTGCTCTATTTTCTTCCTTCACTTTGGGTGAAACTTCTCTACTGTATACAACCATTGAGGCCAAGCACCAAGGAAGGCAAGGAAGAAGAAAGGGGAGGTTAGGAGACCATCAACCATAAGGAGGAGGAATAATAAAGAAGTTCAGAAGCCTCAGTCTGATTTTAGGCACCCTCAAGTACAGGTAAAACCATGGCATCCTAAAACCATGGTTGGGGAAGGATAAAATTAGAAAAGGAAAAGAGGATCCTAAGATTTTTAATATCATCTTATGGGTTGTTTTAAGGCAATAGATCTATTGCATACTAGCATCTGTTCTGCCCTTAATATAGTCATGTGACCTTCTTTGTTCGGTTCATTGATTTTTAGTCATACTTTTCTGCTAAATCTTCAGTTCTCTTACTTCAGATCATGTGACCTGCTTTCTTTTCTTCTCCATACAAGCTACAAGTTACTGTTACATACATATGGGAGAAGATTAAATCTTTCCAGTGAATTTTAGTCATACTTTTCTTAAATGTATTTATTTGAAGGGGCCCGGTATGTATTGTTCAAGTCTTCTGCCTTTCAAGTGTGTTGGTAGCACACCTTTAGTTATTAACCAATACATGTATTGTTCATGTCTTCTGCATTATTCTTCGAGCGCGGAAGTATCACTATGTAGATGAATTGTATGATGTTTACAAACTTTACTTATAGGACTGCATGAACTGCTAACTAATTCATTATTTTAACAAAGAAATAAACACAGATTAATGAGGAAACTTGGCCGTAGTAAGAGTGAAAGTGCTGAATCCAAACTCACCGGCAACCAAATTTAGTTGTCTTGCTTGAAATCTTGAGTGCTCGACTTGAGGTGACTTGTCTTACCTCTTTTCCTGTTTAGTAACTAGCAACAGATGTAGTTCTTTTATGGGGGCAGATTTATAAGGCGTTGATGGAGGCGGATTTATCATGTAGTTATTTTGCTATTTGCAGAGAAATGTTTTGTTCCTTTCCTTGATATAGATAAACTGAAACTGCTCCTTTTATGCTATCTAAGGGTCTAAAGCGGCTAACATTGTAATTTGCATATGTAGGCATTTATGCTACAATGCTCCCATTTTTTGACCCAAAATATCATGAACGGCTGGTGAAGATTCCAAATAGTATATGCAACTTATTCCTTATTTTTTGACCCCAAGTATATGTTACAATCCACCTGCTAGGTATACACGATCCTTTTTTCAATTATACTCACATTCTTACTCATTTTCTTTGCTTTGGTGGATTATTCTATGCTTGCCTCTTAACCATCTTCTTCATTTATAAAGAATTTTCTATGTTTCACGATATTTCGTAGGATTCTCATCTTAACAGTTTATAAGTGAGAGTCTCTTAAACTATCTGGTTAGAAGATAGGTGGAATAAATACATGTAGTTAAATCTGAAGCATATACGTATTATTTTGAGGAAGAGTTCAGTCCGTATACCTGCATTGTTGCTACTTGAATTTTATTTTCTCGGTTGTATGGAAGTATTAGTTCTTTTCAAGTCAATATGCTGATTAACAGAATAACTAGAAGATCCACTTATTGGGATAGTGCAAGTTTAACTTTGTTGTTTACTAAGTACTACTAAAATGAAATAATGCACGTGATGGCAGGATACATGCAAAAAAAATTGTGGTATTAATCGCAAGCAAATAATGGTGAGATACATGCCATATATATATATCATAAAACCTTATCGCAATCTCTATGTTATTCTATGTCACCTCTGGTACTACATTGTGATTCTTACAAGGAATTACTTCCTCCTTTTTTTCCCTGGTTTTCTTTTGCATGGATATTGTAACCTCACTAGGATGGATTAAGAATCTCATGTGCTCCCTTTCCCTAATAAAATAGGACTTCCAAAAATAATGAGACTTTAACTCCTTTTTCTTTGTTGGTCTCTGTAATTTCTGATTACAAATATATGCAGGTTTCTACTCTGTTTCAATGGTCCTTTCTTGATCTCTTTGATTTCTGATTACACCTATCTCTGCGATTATAAGTGATTTTGGTGTTGTTTGTAGTTGGCACTTCTCATTTCAGAAAATCAGTATGATCCTGGTATTCAACCATGAGAGTTTAGTGAGAACAACCAAAGGAGGAACAAGCTCTGGACATGTTTAGCAACTTCTGCTAAGTAAGTCTCCTTAATCTGTATTCAACTCCAAAAAAACAAAATCTCAAAGAGTATGTTCTTAGATATGCAATAGATAAATGCTGACATGCTTGTTGCATCTGATCAGATTGCAGATCAAGAACTTAAAGGACGTGCTTGCGAATCATGGACAACATTGGCTTGGTACGGAGCTCGAGTCTGAGCTCTTGCTTGGCTTTAGATGCAAACACGGGCCTTCAATTCACCTCGATCAAGATAGTTCAATAGTGAATTTGACCACTTATGTATAGATATTGTTTGTTATGTTATGTATGAAGATGCAAATTCTCAGGCTTAAGGTATTAGTTTGGTAGTTTTAAGTGTTATTGATAGTTTTGCTGCAACTGGTTGTTGCTCAGCGTGATGACCGAAGGGATGCCTCTTGAAAATTAAGATCCTTATTATGTGTTCTTTCTCTGAGATTGATGCGATGTAAACTTATATTCTGAACCAATTATGTCCTCTTGGTGATTAAGATCCTTATTATGTGTTCTTTCTCTGAGATTGATGCGATGTAAACTTATATTCTGAACCAATTATGTCCTCTTGGTGAAATGTGTACCAAGTTTATTTTTTTTGGATTTGGTGTGTTGGACCAAGGGTTGAAGTAGGCAATGCGCGCCAGGGCGCGCTACCTATCTAGTTGGTGATAAAGCAGGTGGGACAGAACCACATGGAATGAGATAAACTTAGATGACTACACGAATGCCGCATAGACACATCATCTCCAACAAGATCTGGTACCATCACTAACAAAGAGGAAACTAAGAACCAAAGTCAGTTTTACACCTTCGTGTTGGCTCACAACTTAATTATGCCTCAAGACAAGTACTTCACCCCAGGATTAAGCTAATACTAGTAATAAAACACTCCTGTCAGACTGGTTACTATTTTAAGCCACTCTGACCATCAATTCTAAATCATGAAGTGCCCAAATCAAATTTGGAGTGCAGAGCGAGACAGAAAACCTCTGAACTGTTGCAGCCGTACACCTGGTTGCCATTGTGGACGGAGGTTGGTACATAGTAGGTTACTCATATTAGTTTATTATTAGCTTATTAGTTGCGGTATCGTGGTTAGAAGAGGCCCTTGACCACAATATATTGTATTGCTTGGTGACAGCTACATACGTATATAGGTGGTTAAAAATTCTATGATGCTGTTGTTTGTCTTCATACGACATATTAAAAGTATCCCTGGTTGAAAGGCTAGTTACAGTATTCTTATGCTTGTTAAAGACAGAAAAAAAGTTAGAAATAATAATCGATGGTTGGTTGGGAAAAAAATTGGTCACAACTACATAAGTATATAGGTGGTTATAAAATCGAGAGCGGATTTTTTATTTTTTTGCTCTCTGACTCCATGGAGCCCAAAATTTCCAAAAATTCAGAAAATAACTTGTTAAGTTTCAAAAAACATCTGAAAATAAATACATAAGTACTTATAGATGTACGCTACTCCCTCCGTTCCTAGATATAAGTCTTTTAGTGATTTCAATAAGGACTACATAAGGAGCAAAATGAGTGAATCTATCTACACTCTAAAATATGTCTATATACATTCATATGTAGTTCATATTGAAATATCTAAAAAGACTTATATTTAGAAACGGAGGGAGTAGATGTGTGTAAAAGTTCATCACGAAATACGTTTTGATGTGTACTTTTATTGTGAATAGTACATGTGCTAGAAATACGTGGTTTTGTTATTTTTGTATAGCTCGCATACAAATATATTTCGCCATGAAACTTTGCAGACAAATAATATACAACCATATGTATGTGTGTATTTTTTTTTCAGAATTTTGTAAAACCTAAAGTATTTTATTTTTGATTTTTTCAAATTTAGGGCTCCATGGAGCTCAAGCTCCATTAGCAATTTCCGGGTAAAATCCTATTTCTGGACTGTTTGAGCATTCATGATTATATTCAGGACACAACCGTTTTCTTTTCCACATCCTTTCCACTCTTTAACTCGGTACAGCTTTTCTACCTGGCCTAAGAGAAAGACATACTGTATTTTGTTTATGATTTGCTTGTTTAAATTCTACTTTTGCAATGGATGTGCACGCACTCACTCGCAAGAATACATGTCTTAAAAGTATAAAAGCGACTATTTCGCACCTTGGAATCATTTCCCTGACCATATTTTATTTGAGAAACGTATACTTTTTGTCTCTCAACTCTTCGCTGAGTTTAGTTTTCGTCCCTCAACTCTAAAACCGGACAGAGTGCACCCCGAACTCTCGAAACCGGTCACTTTTCGTTCCTGCTGCTGAGTCAACCCGGTTTTGATCACGCGTGAATAGTACATCTGATAAACAGTAAATTCGAAAAAAATAACAAAAAAATTCAAAAAAATCTGAAATTTTATGGCAACAAAGATACTCAGGTGCGCCACGTGCGTGCAAATTTTTGTCATGTTTGGAAGTTCGAGGAGCACGCAGCAAAAAAAACAAAAGTAAATGTACTCTGAAGTGAACAGTAAAATCAAAAAAATAGCAAAAAAAATCAAAAAATTCTGAAATTTTTTGCCATCGAGGATGCTCAGGTGGGCAAGGTGCGTGCAAATTTTTGTGGTAAAATAAGATCCGAGGGTTTGGAAACCACCCAAAGCGGCACGCACACGTACGCTATTTTGTTTTTTTTGCACGACCTTCTCGGATGTCATTTTACCACGAAAATATGTACGCACCTTGCACACCCGAGCATCTTCGATACCAAAAAATTTCAGATTTTTTTGACTTTTTTTTGCTATTTTTTTGATTTTACTGTTCACTTCAGAGTAGATTTATTTTTGTTTTTTTTGCTGCGAGCTCCTCAAACTTCTAAACATGACGAAAATTTACACGCATGTGGCACACCTGAGTTTCTTCGATGCCATAAAATTTCAGATTTTTTTGAATTTGTTTGCTATTTTTTTTCGAATTTACTGTTCATCGGATGTACTGTTCACGCGTGGTAAAACCGGGTTGACTCAGCAGCAGGGACGAAAAGTGATCGGTTTCGAGAGTTCGGGGCGCACTCTGTCCGGTTTTAGAGTTGAGGGACGAAAACTAAACTCAGCGAAGAGTTGAGGGACGAAAAGTATACTTTCCTCTTTATTCTCATTTTATTTCACCTACTGCTCGTTTTGCAGTTAACCATCAGTAGAAGGAACATGCGTCCGCAGCAGCTTACAAAAATTGCAGAAAAAGATGGGTTGATGCGTCAACAGTGAAAAAAGTAAACGCAAGCTGTCACTAACTCAATTTTATATGGCACTCAAACAAACGAAAAAAATCCGGTGAACCACGTGAAGCTTTGCACAGCACATAGACTGACGAACTGGCCAACCAACCACTGATTTTGATTACGAATCAATTCACGTGATATTTTTGTTTTCTCTTTGTAATACTCCATCCGGTCCATATTAATTGTCGCTGATTTAGTACAACTTAGATCAGCGGGGGTAGTATTTTTTAGCGAGGCATCCAGAGCCGAGGGGAGCCGATCAAGCCTTGTAGCAGCAGGCGGAGTGTGGAAGAGGAAGGAACAAGCAGAGGATCGGTGGCGTGGGTGGATGATCAGGGCAGTGGTACGTACTTGTTATCGGGGTGGATGATGTGGCCACGGAGGAACCCGCCCTCCCCGTCGTCGGAGGCGAGGCGGCTGAGGCGGCGAAGCGGGGGAAGGCGGCCGATGAGCGAGAGGCGGCTGTTCCGCGAAGACTTGAGCCTGTCGGGCACCACGTCCAGCTCGTACTCCTTCTCTGCCTCCTCCCCCGCCTTCATCTTGGACCTCAGCCAACTCCCCATCGGCACTGCACGAACCAGCTAGCCGGACGAACGCGCAGCGCGGCGGCGCGAGCTCGGATCTCGTGGGCAGTGGCAGCGGAAAGGTGGTGGTGGTGGTGCGATGGTGGTGTCCGGACTCTGAAGTTCAACTGGGTGCCGGGATGAGAAGGCGACTGGGTTACTTACTTATAGGGGTGAAACGTGGCGCAAGATACGAGCACGGCCTCCCGCGGGTCGCCACGAAGCACTGCACGCACCCGACGTCACTCGACCGGCCAGCTGCAAAGCACGGAAGGGACTATGCAGCAACGGCACTGTTTTGTTTAGTCTTTCGATGTCCGACCGGTCGCGAGGGTTGCTTGAAAACACACCTCCGACCGAATACTGGTCAGCAGTGAGCTCCATCGACCGGCCTGCTAGCTTTTGTGGACGTCAGATGTGTCCAGATCGCTGATATTATCAGAATCTTCTCGAGTTTATATATGCCTTGCTAGCTAGACTCCCGCTGAGGCCATTTACGAGTTGGTGCCTCTGATGTGTGGGCCAGCTCGCAGAGGCTGCTGAGTGATAGCAGAAAAAGGTCTTAGGCGTCTCTCCTTAATTTTCTCCCGCATCCATGTACGTACAGGAGGAATCAGTACACGCACACAGATACAGGAGCCGGCCATCCAAAAATATCCCCTAAATGTTCGTCCAAATACAGTTAATTTGAAATTTAAATCCGCCCGATCACATAGTGTGCGCCGGATCAAAGAGCACCCGATCACAACCAAAAAGAGATAAATATACATAGTTTTTACCTGCCGGATCACAAAAGAATATCAGTCCGGCAGTCCGTGCAAAAAGTTGCCATGCCGAACCGGCCATCCGAGCCTCATCGCTCACTCTGCCGCCATCGCGTTCTCGACCTTCTCCTTCCACGCCTCTGTCTCCGCCTTCAGCTCTTCCTTCTGCCGCTTCTACATCTATTGCTTGCACGATCATTCGTGCATCATCGTCCAAATCCTTCATCTTCAAGGTCAACATCTTCGCATCCTCCGCAACGGCTGCGATCTCAACCTTCTTCTCTTCAAGCACGGTCTTCTTCTTTTCGAGTTTTATCTTCTTGTTGGTCGCCGCCATCAACATGTTAAACCTCTCGGCCTTGCACGCCTCCTTGACGTCAGAGCGTTTGACATATGCCTCCTCTTTCTTCGTCAAGATGTCCTCGAACCTATCCGTCATCTTAGCCGCCGTTCGCCTCCCCCCTACTTCTTTCCTCGGAACCCTCTTCTAACAGGTTTGCGCACCAGTTGGCTACCGTCCGATGAGTTGCCTCAAGTGGCCGCAATACTTGGACACAGCCTCTTGGATGATTTACCATCGATGGTTGAGAGACTTCACCTCACGGTTGCGGATGAGCCCGTTGGACTTGGGCTCGAAATGCTTGTGCTCATGGAACCAAGTGTGAATATTGACCCAAAATGTTGAGCATTTTGACCCGTCCCATGGATTAGAACGATGCTAGTTGCCAACCACACATCACACAACAACTCATCCTCATGCATGTTAAAGGTTTCTCCTCTACCCTTATTTGGGTCCACAACAAATTCATCTGGATCATCAGTTGTCGTCCTCCTCCCACTTCTGCTATCCGAACTGGTTGAAGCCCTGTTGCAGGGTGATGGTGTCCTGGGTTAGGGGTCACTCACAACATATCGTCTCCCGGCCAGGTGGGCTGGGCCGAGGACCCCCATGGCGGTTCACCAACAGGCCATCACAAGAGGGTCCATGGCGCGTAGAAGGAATATTCCCTAAGAATTGGCACATACTCCAAGACTTAGAGGTCATCTACACATGTTCTACCTTCTACGTAACCCACCTAATTGTAACCCTAGACCCCCTCGATACCTATATAAACCGAGGGGTAGGGCTCGTAGAAGACACATAACGATCTCGTGGTAGATCAATCCGTACTTTGTACTCCATCCAAATCAATACAACACAAACAAAACGTATGATTTTATCTCTTCGAAGTGCCTGAACCTGGGTAAACCCCGTGTCCTTGTTACCTTCACATCTAGGCTACCATCTCGAGATCCACTGCCCAAGATCTACCGGAATCAACTTTGTCAATGGCGGCCTACGCAGGTTGAAAAGATCGAGAACAGGGATCTAGAGGGGGGTGATTAGAGTTTTTCCCAAGTAAAAGTGGCAGTTTTTAGTTTCTTCAAGTTAAGGTTGAGTTTAGCACATGTTAATAGGCACACAATACATTTTACACAAGCATAGCAAGAGTATAGGCAGCAAAAAGAGTAAAGCATGCAAGTGTAAGAATGTAAAGGGATGGGAATTGGAGTGTACATACGCAATGGAGACGCGGAGATTTTTGGCGTGGTTCCGATAGGTGGTGCTATCGTACATCCACGTTGATGGCGACTTCAACCCACGAAGGGTAACAGCTGCGCGAGTCCATGAAGGGCTCCACCCACGAAGGGTCCACAAAGAAGTAACCTTGTCTATCCCACCATGGCCATCGCCCACGAAGGACTTGCCTCACTCGGGTAGATCTTCACGAAGTAGGCGATCTCCTTGCCCTTACAAACTTCTTGGTTCAACTCCACATCATGTCGGAGGCTCCCAAGCGACACCTAACCAATCTAGGAGACACCACTCTCCAAAAGGTAATAGACGGTGTGTTGATGATGAACTCCTTGCTCTTGTGCTTCAAATGATAGTCTCCCCAACACTCAACTCTCTCTCTCAGATTTGGCTATGGTGGAAGAAGGATTTGAGTGGAAATCAACTTGGGGAAGGCTAGAAATCAAGGTTCAAATGGTGGGAATGGAATCTCTTGATCTCAGCACATGAGTAGGTGGTTCTCTCTCAGAAAATGAATGGTGGAAGTGTAGGCACGTTCTGATGGCTCTCCTCTATGAGGAAGAAGGGGTGGAGGGGTATATATAGCCTCCACACAAAATCCAACCATTACACACTTTTGACCCAACTCGGTGGCACCGATCAGAAATCTCGGTGGCACCGATCAGAAATCTCGGTGGCACCGATCAGAAATCTCGGTGGCACCGACCTGTGTAAAAATATGAACGTTAGGAATCTCGGTGGGACCGACGGGAACAACTCGGAGCGACCGATGTGCAATGGCTTAGGGCAAACCTCGTCTCGGTGGCACCGATTGCATCATTTTGGTGGGACCGAAGTGAAACAATAAGGCAACGGAGAGTTGGCAAGCCATCTCGGTGGTACCAATTGCATTTCTCTGTGGGACCGAAATAATTGCAGCAAGCAACAGAGAGCTGGCAAGGCCATTTCGGTGGGACCGAGATCCATATCGATGGATCCGATTTGTAGGGTTTGGCAGTTGCTAAGTCCAGATGAACTCAGTGGCTCCGGATAGGAAATTTTGATGGGGCCGAGTTGAAATGTAGGGTTTGGACATATTTGGATGGAGAAAGTGGCTGAGGGTTTTGGAGCAATATCACTAAGTACTTGAGCAAAAAGATCATTAAGCAACACATCATCCCCTTTTAATAATATTGGCTTTCCTATGGACTCAATGTGATCTTGGATCACTTAACCAAAAATGTAGAGTCTTGAGCTTCTGCCAATCCATGTCCTTAGCATTTTGAAGGGGTCCACATCCTCTTGTCCTTGCCATGCCATTGTTGAACTTGTCTGAAATATACTAGATAAAACTATTAGTCCAACAAAAGATATGCTGACATTAATTACCAAAACCACCAAGGGAGCACTTGTGCTTTCAATCTCTCCCTTTTTGGTAATTGTTACAACATACTGATGGAAATATGCCCTAGGGGCAATAATAAAAGTTGTTATTATTATATTTCCTAAATCATGATAAAAGTTTATTATTCATGCTAGAATTGTATTGACCGGAAACTTAAAATATATGTGTGGATACATAAACAAATACCGTGACCCTAGTGAGCCTCTACTAAGACTAGCTCATTGATCATAGATGGTTAAGGTTTCCTAACCATAGACATGAGTTGTCATTTGATAACGGGATCACATCATTAGGAGAATGATGTGATGGACAAGACCCATCCATTAGCTTAGCATATGATCGTTCAGTTTATTGCTACTGCTTTCTTAATGTCAAATACATATTCCTTCGACCATGAGATCATGCAACTCCCGGATACCGGAGGAATACTTTGTGTGCTATCAAACGTCACAACGTAACTGGGTGATCATAAAGATGCTCTACAGGTATCTCCGAAGGTGTCTGTTGAGTTGGCGTGAATCAAGATTGGGATTTGTCACTCCGTATGTTGGAGAGGTATCTCTGGGCCCGCTCGGTAATACACCATCACAAGAAGCTTG
Source organism: Thinopyrum elongatum (assembly GCA_011799875.1). Classification (NCBI taxonomy): domain Eukaryota; kingdom Viridiplantae; phylum Streptophyta; class Magnoliopsida; order Poales; family Poaceae; genus Thinopyrum; species Thinopyrum elongatum. Next base: position 211,206,599 of record CM022303.1, read on the forward strand.
CAAGCAAAGTGACTAAGGAGTTATTTACGAGATGATGTATTACGGAACGAGTAAAGAGACTTGCCAGTAACGAGATTGAACTAGGTATGGAGATACCGATGATTGAATCTCGGGCCAGTAACATACCGACAGACAAAGGGAATTACGTATGTTGTCATAAAGGTTCAACCGATAAAGATCTTCGTATAATATGTAGGAACCAATATGGGCATCCAGGTCCCGCTATTGGTTATTGACCGGAGAGGCATCTCGGTCATGTCTACATCATTCTCGAACCCGTAGGGTCCGCACGCTTTACATTCGTTGACGATATAGTATTATATGAGTTATGTGACTTGGTGAACGAATGTTGTTCGGAGTCCCGGATGAAATCACGGACATGACGAGGAGCTTCGGAATGGTCTGGAGGTAAAGATTGATATATAGGACGATGCTATTCGGTCACCGGAAAGGTTTCGGAAAGTACCGGGTATTTATCGGAGTGCCGGAAGGGGTTCCGGGAGGCCACCGGTTAGTGGTGGGCCTTATGGGACAAAGGGGGGAAGCACACCAGCCCATAAGGGGGCTGGCGCGCCCCTCCACCCCTGCCCATGCACCAAGGAGGGAGGAAAGGAAAGGGGAGGCGCCCCTAAGGCAGCCAGACCCCCTTTCCTTCCCCCCTCCCATGTCCATATATGGAAGGGGGGGGGGGGGGTTAGGCAGGCCTCTAGGGCAGCCGCTGGCCACTTGGGGGCGCCCTAGGGCTGCCTCCCCCCGTCCACCTATATATATGTGAGGAGGGAGAGGGGCAACACAGACCACGATTCCCAAGCCGTGTGCGGCGCCCCTCTCCCTCTAGTTCATCCTCGGTCATATTTTCGTAGTGCTTGACGAAGCCCTGTAGAGATAGTTGCATCACCATCGTCACCACGCCGTCGTGCTGCCAGAACTCATCCACTACTTCGCCCGTCTTGCTGGATCAATAAGGCGAGGACGTCATCGAGCTGAACGTGTGCTGAACACGGATGTGCCGTACGTTTGGTACTTGATCGGGCAGATCATGAAGGTGTACGACTACATCAACTACGTTGATAAACGCTTCCGCTTAACGGTCTACGAGGGTACGTAGACACACTCTCCCCTCTCGTAGCTATGCATCTCCATGGATAGATCTTGCGTGTGCGTAGAATTTTTTTTGTTTTCCATGCAACGTTCCCCAACAGTGGCATCATGAGCAGGTTTATGCGTAGATGATATGCACGAGTAGAACACAAAGAAGTTGTGGGCGGTGATGTTCGTACTGCTTACCACCAACGTCTTATTTTGATTCGGCGGTATTGTGGGATGAAGCGGCCCGGACCAACCTTACATGTCCACGCATATGAGACCGGTTCCACCGTCTAACTTGTTTTTGCAGGGTATGTTGTGATGTGATATGGTCAAGACGTGATGTGATATACATTGTTGTATGAGATGATCATGTTTTGTAATATCGACAACCGGCAGGAGCCTTAGGGTTGTCTCTTAATTATTGTATGAAATGCAAGCACCATGTAATTGCTTTACTTTATCGCTATGCGTTAGCAATAGTTGTAGAAGCAATAGTTGGCGAGACGACCCCGACGCAACGATGGAGATCAAGGTGTCGAGCCTGTGACGATGGAGATCATGCCGATGCTTTGGAGATGGTGATCAAAAGCACAAGATGATGATGGCCATATCATGTCACATATTTTGATTGCATATGATGTTTATCATTTATGCATCTAATTTTGCTTAGAAAGATGGTAGCATCATAAGACGATCCCTTCACTAAATTTCAAGATAAAAATGTTCTCCCCGAGTATGCACCGTTGCTAAAGTTCGTCGTTTCGAAGCATGTCGTGATGATCGGGTTTGATAGACTCTACGTTCACATACAATGGGTGTAAGCCAGTTTTGCACAAGCATAATACTTGGGTTAAACTTGACGAGCCTAGCATGTACAGACATGGTCTCGGAACACTGGAGAGCGAAAGGTTGAACATGAATCATATAGTATATATGATCAACATAGATATGTTCACCATTGATGACTACCCCATCTCACGTGATGATCAGACATGTGTTAGTTGATTTGGATCATGTATCACTTAGATAACTTGAGGGATGTTAATTTAAGTGGGAGTTCATCAGTAATTTGATAAATTGAACTTAAATTTTCATGAAGTTAGTCTTAATAGTTTTTGCATGTAACATCCCCAGGTTACCACACTCTGGTTAAGCTACTTAACCTGCCATGTCATCATGATCACTCTAATAAAATTTGCATTAGAAAATATTTCAACTTCCAATTCAAATTACAAATGGGAGTCAAATAAATATTTCTTCAAACAATCAAACTAAAATATACATAATGTGGCAGATAATCTGAAGGCAATTATAAAATTGAGAACCACCCTAATGAGAACAGTCAAATGACTCTAGCAACCTCAAACAGCAGCAAACAGCATCCCTTTAAGCCCTTTTCATTTAATAAAAATCCAAATGAAATAGAATTTACCCCAAACTAGTTTTTGGAGTTAGGATATATTGCACTGTAATTGGTGGGTTAGCTCACACATTTTACAAAAACCACTAAGTGCCCAACCAATTAGCAAGACACAAAAGAAAAGAAAGCAGAATAAGGAAAAATGGAAAAGGCCTATTCGTTACTGTGCACTTAGGCCTGTTATCTACAGGGTCCGGCCCAGCCCATCCGGAGGTGTCCTCCCTCCTCCTGCACGCGTTGGCGCACGCGCGCATCCGACCGGCGATCGCCGCCGTGTCGCCGATCCCGCGGCTCCCTGGCGCCTACAAGGGCTGCCCCGAGCCCCTCGTCCTTCCCCAAACCCTAGAAGCTCTCACTCCTCCCCGTTCCCCTCCTCTCTCTCGCTCCCCTCCTCTCCCGTACGTGCTCGCCGCCGACGCCTCATCGTAGGCGTGGCCACCGGCGTTCCCTCTTTGCTGCGGCCGGCCCAGGAGTTTGCTCTGCCTCTGCTGCTTCGACTGGAAGGACCAGCTCGAGCCGGGGAGGAGCACATCGACTGGATCGACCCCGCCAGCGCTCCGTCCACCGAACCTCGCCGGCGTCGATTCTCCACACTGCGGCTACTAAACTGTCGCCGGCTTTTCATAGCCACCCGGTGAGCTCCACTCCATCTCTTCCCTCTTCGATCCGCACCTCTGTGTCGCCGTAGAGGCTGCACTCGAGGAGCCCGAGCTCCGTGCCGCCGACGAGCTCACCGCCGTAGCCACACGCGCCGCCAAGCTTAGCTGAGCACGGTATCGTGCTCAGCACGCTCGTAGGAACCCGGCTCGCCCTCTAGCTCGCCCTGTCGTGCACCGTTGTGCCGTATCCGTTCGGTCCCGAACTCCGGCGCCGCCCGCGAGCTCCCCGTCGACGACTCCGGTCGATTCCGGCGGCGAGACCTCTCCCACTGGACGGGCGAGTCCCCTAGCTATCGAACGCACCTAGCTACGGCTCGAACCGAGCCCCGTGGGCATTTTCCGACGAGCTCCGGCGAGAAACCGCCGCTAGAATGGTCGCCGGAGTAACTCCGGCGACCCAGCCGACAAGGTCAGGCCTGGGGCCACCCCAGTGACACTGCCAGTGGGCCCCGCCGGCCCTGTTGACTGGTTTGACCAGTCAACGCGCTGACGTGGCGGCACCGTGTCACTGACACGCGGGCCCCACCGCCCAGTTAATTAACTAAAATGTTTTAATAAATAAAAATAATTAGATAAACTAAATCACTCACTGACAGATGGGGCCCACTCCCTAATTAACCCTGATCATTAGTTTAATTCGCTGTTAAAGTCACAGAGGCCGACATGTGGGTCCCACTGGACCCACATGTCAGGTTTGACCTGTACAGCCGCTGTTGACTTGCTGATGTCAGCAATGCATCATGCTGACGTCATAATTCCTTTTTCTGTTAAATTAAATACATTCCAGAAAATCCAATAAACTTTGAAAATTAATAACTTTTAAACCGTAGCTCGGATCGAAAAAGTTAAAACATGAAAGTTGCTCAGAACGACGAGACGAGTCTGATCGTGCCGTCTGTTTCCATGTTGGAACCTCCTACGTAGGAGAACTCGTAACCCCAAGCCCGAATCCGACAGATGAATAGTGCACACACACCGGTTAATAAATTTCCAGAATAATCCTAAAATTAACTAAAATGACTTAGATGCATATTTAGACAACCCTGCACTGTATCATAGCATCGCACACACTGTGTTGCATCTGTTTGCATTATGTTTACCTGTTTCTTCCCCCTCTTCTCTCTCGATTAGACCCCGATGTTGACGTATCTCCCGAGGCAGACGCAGCTCAGGAGTACGACTACGTCCCCGACGACACCACAGGCGACCTTGCCCTTGCCCCAGAGCAAACAGGCAAGCACCCCCATTTTGAGCATGCCTATATCGCCTATTCTCATCTCTCTTATGCTTGCATTAGAACTGCTACTGCTACTGTTTTCCTATATCTGCTGCATAGCCTGTTTATTATAACCTGCCTTGCTACCTTACTGGTTATCCTAGACTATTTAGAATAGGCTGGGTAGAGACCCGACAAAGACCCCCACTTGATCCCGACTGCCCCGCTGGATATCAGAAGGCCCGATCATCGGGATTGAAGACCAGACCCTGGCACCGCACGTCACTTCCCCCTATGTTGCTCGACACTGCTGGGTTACTATCGAGTGCCGAGGGTGATACCTCGTCAGCACTTCTGATGATAACCTTGTAGGTTAGTTAATCGGTCGTGGTAAGCGAGGGTGATTCCTCCTACACCACCCCCGATACCGACACCGTCGCGCAACCTCTCAAGTGTGGACCTCGAGGGTGATTCCTCCTTCGTTCACCTTGATGATATCATCGAGCGGGAATTCCATCGAGGGTGATTCCTCAGGGTTCCCCTTTGGTGTCAGACACACTGAGACTTGGTTATTATGACTGAACACTAAACCATGATACTATGATACTAAAGACGGGTCGGCCCTGAGGGGTACCCGCGCGAGCATGAATGCGAAGTGATGTGGAGTCGGGTTGACCTGAGAGGTGCCCGCGAGATAACTACGAGGCGTGGCCGGGCATTCTTAGCCCTTGCCGCAAGTCCTCGAGACGGGGCGACGGGGTCACATCGATCGTGAGTCTCTGCTCGTTACCGCGCGCTCCTAATCCACTACGGTTTGGATATTTGATCCGAGGGGCCTCTGGCCCGATAGCACTAACCATCACGTGGGCATAGTATGGGCGTTCTGCGTCGTATACTTCAGCCGAAGCTTAATAGACGTCAGCAACTGAGCGGCGCGCGCTGGATTGGACTGGTTACGCAACCGCGCTTGTATTAAGGGGTTGCTAGGTCTGCTTCCGGCCGCCCACGCAACGCGCAGGAGTTCCCGAGGCGAAGGCCCAAGACCCCTAGGGACATAGGTTAGACCGGCGTGCTGACCTCTCTGTTAAGTATTTGGTCGGGTTGCGGCGTGTTGCTTAGCCGAGGCCAGGCATGACCCAGAAAAGTGTGTCCGGCCGGAGTTAAGCGAGCGTGGTGGGTAAGTTGGTGCACCCCTGCAGGGAAGAAACTTCTATCGATAGCCTGTCCTACGGTAACGGACACTCGGAGTTGTATCCCGATCGGTACAACTAGAACATGACATGAGATGAGAACTGGATAGTACGGCTCTGGGATTGCTTTGTCGCGGGGAGTCGAGGAAGAATCTCTGGCCGAGGTTGATGACATTACTGCTATAATTTACATTATGTTATTCTGCCCTCTTCTAATGCTGCGAGACCGTTGAAGATGTTGAAGATGCTAGTCTTCGATAGGACTAGGCTTTCCCCCTCTATTCTGGCATTTCTGCAGCCCAGTCCACATATACAGCCCCCTTTGAAAATGTTGCATATGTAGTGTAGATCCTTGCTTGCTGAGTACTTCAGATGAGTACTCACGTTTGCTTTATTTTCCTTTTTCCCCTTTATCCCTTTGTCGCATCCAGACGACGGAGCCCCAGAGCCAGTTGTCCCGCTCGACGACCACTACTACTACCAGCCCGGAGAGTACTACTACTACTACTACGAGGAGCCGACTGACGACTAGGAGTAGGATCGGAGGGTCCAGGGCAGGAGGCCCACGCCTTTTCGATCGTAGCTTTTTATTTTGCCCCGCCTCTGTGAAGGCTTATCTTCTATTCTGTAATATATCTGTACTCAGATATCTGATGCTTCCGCCGACGCTTGTATGCCATCGAGCTATGTATTTGAGCCCTCGAGGCGCTGGCTTGTAATATAAAGCTTGTATGAATTTATTTATGTTTTAGAGTTGTGTTGTGATATCTTCAAGTGAGTCCTTAGGCTTAATCATGTGCATTTGCGTGTATGGTTAGTGCACGATTAAGCCAGGGGTCATCACAGGTTGGTATCAGAGCCGACTGCCTCTAGGAATCCCCCTATCCAACTCCTTGGCCGAAGTTGAGTCTAGTTGTCAAAACTATTTTACTAACTTTGCTGTGTGGCTTACGGGCCCACGTCGCCAACTGGGTGGTATTAGGATCTTTTACTCCTCGACCTTTACTCTGGGACTCTGATCTCTCTCTTCTATTCGGGTTAAAGATTTTACTAACTCCAACATTAGGATCTCGTAACCACTTCCTCCCGGAGAGCCCCTTCACCATAGATGATCGTCTGCTTCATCAGAAGATTCTGAAGATACTCCTCGATGTTAACCGAGACCCTGTGCCACTGCTTTGCAGTTCCGGACCACCGACAAACCCCCGTGGATAACTAACCATTCTTGTCGTTTGTATCTTCATACCTAGTCGCTCACTTATGTGCGAGATACCCCGAAATACTCCTCATTAATCCGGGAATCCTTTGAGCCTACTGCCGTGCAGCTTCTTTCGCACTGCGGTTAATTCCTCACATTATCGGGGATCCGATCATCCCCAGTTGTTCTTGTGATTTCTAAAACACTTTGAAATATCGTCTGACATTTTGAAAATCCACTGCAACCTATTGCTCTGGAAATTCTTGCCCGTCTACATTGTGGTTAATGCCATATGACTGGCAATATTCATTAACATCATCTGTCACAGTCATCCTGAGCCTATTGATTCATTATGTGTGCAAATGCTTGCCATCATCAATTACTTCCTAGAATTCGTCCCACCGGCTCAGACGTCATTCTGGTCATGAGCTGGTTCTCGACCAATCAAGAATTGATTGATTGTCCAACTAAGCATGTACAAATCACTCGTCCCTCTGCCCAGATGAACTAATTGTCACCCCTGGCTTTGGAAATCGTGAACCCTCTGAATTTTATACTTGGGTTGTTCAAGTGCTTCCTTAATTTGATATGCTTGCCTTCCGTTCTTCCTCGGGGAACTCTCAGGTGAAACCAATTGTTAAAACCTTACCCCGTTAGCTCTCACGGATCACTTGATTCCTTATGTGGACAATTATCCGACCGATTCTTTTCCACTCTAAGAACCTTATCGGTTCCTTCCCCGTTGACATTGCCTTTGGCACTGAAGCATTCTCTACTTCTTGCTATCTGTATATCCGCCCAGCTTGCATGGCACAGAAAGGCAGTGCATTCCTTCTCCATACTGACTTGGGACTGACTACTGACTAGGACATGTCCCGTAAACATGGGTGGAGATCTCTGCAAGACGGAGCGCTAAAGTTGCCCATCTAGTTCTATTCAACCTGTTCGTCTTTTGATCAGAGCTTTTGCTTCTAATCCTTCGTTTCTGAACCACAACTCCTTTGTACTTAAATGTCGGATTGTTCCGATGTCTCTATAATCTTATGCCGTCACATCCTTCTTCTTCTGGTTGAGTACCGCTACTCACCTCAGATCCTTTGTAGTTTACCTGATCTTTTGTTGGATTAATATCCAACCGTATCCTTCATATTCAAACATCTTGTGAGCTCTTTTCTTGGTACTTGATACCTCCGGTAAATTGTATCATCTGCTTCGACTTCGATACTCTGCTTTCGAACTCGCATCTCTTGCATTGGTTGATGGTTGTATAGCTTCGTAAAAATGTCCCAATGGGTTGAACCTATGTTTTCCCTAATTTGTGTGAACTCGAAGGTTATGCGAGTCATACTATTCTGGTGCTTCACCAGATAAATCCTCAGCACTACAATTTCTTCGAAAACGAGAAGTGAATGAAAGGTTGTGCATTGAAGAAGTGGGGGTCGACCTTGAACCTTTGTGTTCATGCCCATGGACCCGATGTAGAACTTATCATGGAAGCTGCTCGTAAAAATAATCATTCCCTTGGTACAAGTTCATCTTGTATCTAAGAATTGATCCTTTGCAAACATGGTTCCGACCATATTTCCTCTTTGAGTTCATTTCCCGGATAAGTTAAAATACTTGTCCTCTGCAGATCATTTTCCCCATCCAACCTCTGCTCCGACTTACCTTCCGGTGTTACCCCTAGTACTTGTTACTGGGAAGTCTAACACCCCATCACATCATCCCTAGCCTGATCGGCTATATTTTTATCATGCCAACTTTCAACTGTGCTACCTGGACCTTATGCCCAGAGCAACTTCCGACGATGAGCGAAGCTTACGTCGATCCTCCTCATCTTATCATTTTATCTCGAGCAACAAGTTTGATTTCGAGCTTGTGTCGTATCCATGGTTCCAATAAATTTTTTGCCTCATCGTTCCTTACAGTTGATGTCGTCACTGTTCGATGGCATCTTCATAGAGCCTCCCGACAAATGTGATGTGATCATCGCCCATATTTGACTTGTTCCAAGTTATCGATTAAATTCATGGTGAGAATTATCATCCTTGCTCTTCGATGATTTGTGTTATCATCGATGACATCCTTGACCTTCTGCCAACACAGACCTAATTGTGCTTGGTTATTCCTTACGTCCCGAGATACCCTTGTAATTGTTTCTCGGTACCTCTTAAGATCTTCAAACCCGATCTGTTACTTGACACTATATCATTGCTGCAACGCAGCATGACTGTGGATTTCCGAATATTAGTAAGAACATTGGAAGCACATTGCCAAATGTGTCTCGATCAATTACCCAAACATCGTTGTATGGGTAATATCATGATTCTTCCTTCGCCCCTCTATCTAAATGATTTGGAACTTGCTGTCCCATCATGTAAATCATGCTCCGCTTTTCCTTGGGAAGAATATACTCCCAATACTTGTGGTAAACACATTTTTCCCTTTCCATTGTTTTGTTTAACCTTTCTTGAGATCTATGTGATGTAAGCAGAAATAATTCCCTGCTTATAAAACACCCCGGTCTACAACCCTGTCAGTGAGACCCTACTACTATCGTCGAAGACATTCCGGTAACCCCCGATGGACGAGAACCTCGCCTATTGGTCCGCCTCGTTTCAACGAGCAGGAAAATGGTTCTCTTCGTCCCTCGCCCTTGGTACCGAATTTGTTGCCGACAAAGCTGACAGTTATTTCGTTGACATGTCTTATTGTTGTGAACGATAAGATGCCACCGTTCTTCCTACTTTTGATCGACACCCCTCCACAGTTCCACAGGATCGGAACCTGACTCTCCTGTATATTCTTGATTCCGAAGTAATCTTTGATCTTGACTATGTGTGTTATCCCGAGACACCCCTCGAGAGATGATCTACCCTCGATACCCTGAACCCATGTTCACACTTTGTTCAGGTATCGATTGAATGTCCATTCGATTAATACTTCTTATTGAACCTTCATACTTTGCTCTCGATGTTTCCTAAGTTTCAACTCGAGAGAAACTTTTGCCGCATTCCCTGAATTGTCCATCAGCTAATCGATCCTATAAGGATCAGTTCTCTCGAAGTTACTCCTTATTTCCCCACTTAAATCTCGGGACGAGATTTCTTGTAGTGGAGGAGACTTGTAACATCCCCAGGTTACCCCACTCAGGTTAAGCTACTTAACCTGCCATGTCATCATGATCACTCTAATAAAATTTGCATTAGAAAACATTTCAACTTCCAATTCAAATTACAAATGGGAGTCAAATAAATATTTCTTCAAACAATCAAACTAAAATGTACATAATGTGGCAGATAATCTGAAGGCAATTATAAAATTGCGAACCACCCTAATGAGAACAGTCAAATGACTCTAGCAACCTCAAACAGCAGCAAACAACATCCCTTTAAGCCCTTTTCATTTAATAAAAATCCAAATGAAATAGAATTTACCCCAAACTAGTTTTTGGAGTTAGGATATATTGCACTGTAATTGGTGGGTTAGCTCACACATTTTACAAAAACCACTAAGTGCCCAACCAATTAGCAAGACAGAAAAGAAAAGAAAGCAGAATAAGGAAAAATGGAAAAGGCCTATTCGTTACTGTGCACTTAGGCCTGTTATCTACAGGGTCCGGCCCAGCCCATCCGGAGGTCTCCTCCCTCCTCCTGCACGCGTCGGCGCACGCGCGCATCCGACCGGCGATCGCCGCCGTGTCGCCGATCCCGCGGCTCCCTGGCGCCTACAAGGGCTGCCCCGAGCCCCTCGTCCTTCCCCGAACCCTAGAAGCTCTCACTCCTCCCGGTTCCCCTCCTCTCTCTCACTCCCCTCCTCTCCCGTACGCGCTTGCCACCGACGCCTCGTCGTAGGCGTGGCCACCGGCGTTCCCTCTTTGCTGCGGCCGGCCCAGGAGTTTGCTCTGCCTCTGCTGCTTCGACTGGAAGGACCAGCTCGAGCCGGGGAGGAGCACATCGACTGGATCGACCCCGCCAGCGCTCCGGCCACCGAACCTCGCCGGCGTCGATTCTCCACATTGCGGCTACTAAACTGTCGCCGGCTTTTCATAGCCACCCGGTGAGCTCCACTCCATCTCTCCCCTCTTCGATCCGCACCTCTGTGTCGCCGTAGAGGCCGCACTCGAGGAGCCCGAGCTCCGTGCCGCCGACGAGCTCACCGCCGTAGCCACACGCGCCGCCAAGCTTAGCTGAGCACGGTATCGTGCTCAGCACGCTCGTAGGAACCCGGCGAGCCCTCTAGCTCGCCCTGTCGTGCACCGTTGTGCTGTATCCGTTCGGTCCCGAACTCCGGCGCCACCCGCGAGCTCCCCGTCGACGACTCCGGTCGATTCCGGCGGCGATACCTCTCCCACTCGACGGGCGAGTCCCCTAGCTATCGAACGCACCTAGCTATTGCTCGAACCGAGCCCTGTGGGCATTTTCCGACGAGCTCCGGCGAGAAACCGCCGCTAGAATGGTCGCCGGAGTAACTCCGGCGACCCAGCCGACGTGGACAGGCCTGGGGCCACCCCAGTGACACTGCCAGTGGGCCCCGCCGGCCCCGTTGACTGGTTTGACCAGTCAACGCGCTGACGTGGCGGCACCGTGTCACTGACACGCGGGCCCCACTGCCCAGTTAATTAACTAAAATGTTTTAATAAATAAAAATAATTAGATAAACTAAATCACTCACTGACAGATGGGGCCCACTCCCTAATTAACCCTGATCATTAGTTTAATTCGCTGTTAAAGTCACAGAGGCCGACATGTGGGTCCCACTGGACCCACATGTCAGGTTTAACCAGTACAGCCGCTGTTGACTTGCTGATGTCAGCAATGCATCATGCTGACGTCATAATTCCTTTTTCTGTTAAATTAAATAAATTCTAGAAAATCCAATAAACTTTGAAAATTAATAACTTTTAAACCGTAGCTCGGATCGAAAAAGTTAAAACATGAAAGTTGCTCAGAACGACGAGACAAGTCTTCTTGTGCTGTCTGATTCCATGTCGGAACCTCCTACGTAGGAGAACTCGTAACCCCGAGCCCGAATCCGGCAGATGAATAGTGCACACACATCGGTTAATAAATTCCAGAATAATCCTAAAATTAACTAAAATGACTTAGATGCATATTTAGACAACCCTGCACTGCATCATAGCATCGCACGCACTGTGTTGCATCTGTTTCCATTATGTTTACCTGTTTCTTCCCCCTCTTCTCTCTCGATTAGACCCCGACGTTGACGTAGCTCCTGAGGCAGACGCAACTCAGGAGTACGACTACGTCCCCGACGACACCACAGGCGACCTTGCCCTTGCCCCAGAGCAAACAGGCAAGCACCCCCATTTTGAGCATGCCTATATCGCCTATTCTCATATCTCTTATGCTTGCATTAGAACTGCTACTGCTACTGTTTTCCTATATCTGCTGCATAGCCTGTTTATTGTAACCTGCCTTGCTACCTTACTGGTTATCCTAGACTGTTTAGAATAGGCTGGGTAGAGACCCGACAGAGACCCCCACTTGATCCCGACTGCCCCGCTGGATATCAGAAGACCCGATCATCGGGATTGAAGACTAGACCCTGGCACCGCACGTCACTTCCCCCTATGTTGCTCGACACTGCTGGGTTACTATCGAGTGCCGAGGGTGATACCTCGTCAGCACTTCTGATCATAACCTTGTAGGTTAGTTAATCGGTCGTGGTAAGCGAGGGTGATTCCTCCTTCATTCACCTTGATGATATCATCGAGCGGGAATTCCATCGAGGGTGATTCCTCAGGGTTCCCCTTTGGTGTCAGACACACTGAGACTTGGTTATTATGACTGAACACTAAACCATGATACTATGATACTAAAGACGGGTCGGCCTTGAGGGGTACCCGCGCGAGCATGAATGCGAAGTGATGTGGAGTCGGGTTGACCTGAGAGGTGCCCGCGAGATAACTACGAGGCGTGGCCGGGCATTCTTAGCCCTTGCCACAAGTCCTCGAGACGGGGCGACGGGGTCACATCGATCGTGAGTCTCTGCTCGTTACCGCGCGCTCCTAATCCACTATGGTTTGGATATTTGATACGAGGGGCCTCTGGCCCGATAGCACTAACCATCACGTGGGCATAGTATGGGCGTTCTGCGTCGTATACTTCAGCCGAAGCTTAATAGATGTCAGCGACTGAGCGGCGTGCACTGGATTGGACTGGTTACGCAACCGCGCTTGTATTAAGGGGTTGCTAGGTCTGCTTCCGGCCGCCCACGCAACACGCAGGAGTTCCCGGGGCGAAGGCCCAAGACCCCTGGGGGCATAGGTTAGACCGGCGTGCTGACCTCTCTGTTAAGTATTTGGTTGGGTTGCGGCGTGTTGCTTAGCCGAGGCCGGGCATGACCCAGAAAAGTGTGTCCGGCCGGAGTTAAGCGAGCGTGGTGGGTAAGTTGGTGCACCCCTGCAGGGAAGAAACTTCTATCGATAGCCTGTCCTACGGTAACGGACACTCGGAGTTGTATCCCGATCGGTACAACTAGAACATGACATGAGATGAGAACTGGATAGTACGGCTCTGGGATTGCTTTGTCGCGGGGAGTCGAGGAAGAATCTCTGGCCGAGGTTGATGACATTACTGCTATAATTTACATTATGTTATTCTGCCCTCTTCTAATGCTGCGAGGCCGTTGAAGATGTTGAAGATGCTAGTCTTCGATAGGACTAGGCTTTCCCCCTCTATTCTGGCATTTCTGCAGCCCAGTCCACATATACAACCCCCTTTGAAAATGTTGCATATGTAGTGTAGATCCTTGCTTGCTGAGTACTTCGGATGAGTACTCACGTTTGCTTTATTTTCCTTTTTCCCCTTTATCCCTTTGTCGCATCCAGACGACGGAGCCCCGAAGCCAGTTGTCCCGCTCGACGACCACTACTACTACCAGCCCGGAGAGTACTACTACTACGAGGAGCCGACTGACGACCAGGAGTAGGATCGGAGGGTCCAGGGCAGGAGGCCCATGCCTTTTCGATCGTAGCTTTTTATTTTGCCCCGCCTCTGTGAAGGCTTATCTTCTATTCTGTAATATATCTGTACTCAGATATCTGATGCTTCCGCTAACGTTTGTATGCCATCGAGCTATGTATTCGAGCCCTCGAGGCCCTGGCTTGTAATATAAAGCTTGTATGAATTTATTTATGTTTTAGAGTTGTGTTGTGATATCTTCAAGTGAGTCCTTAGGCTTAATCATGTGCATTTGCGTGTATGGTTAGTGCACGATTAAGCCGGGGGTCGTCACATTGCATATCTATGTTGTAGATCAATGGCCTGTGCTACCGTTCCCCTGAATTTTAATGCGTTCCTAGAGAAAGCTAAGTTGAAAGATGACGGTAGCAACTACACGGACTGGGTTCGTAACTTGAGGATTATCCTCATTGCTGCATAGAAGAATTATGTTCTTGATGCACCGCTAGGTGACAGACCTGCTGCGGGAGCTACTGTAGATGTTATGAACGTCTGACAGGCTCGATCTAATGAGTACTCAATAGTTCAGTGTGCCATGCTTTACAGCTTAGAACCGGGACTTCAAAGACGTTTTGAACGCCACGGAGCATATGAGATGTTCCAAGAGCTGAAGTTGATATTTCAAGCTAATGCCCGGGTTGAGATATATGAAGTCTCCAACAAGTTCTATAGCTGCAAGATGGAGGAGAACAGTTCTGTCAGTGAACACGTACTCAAAATGTCTGGGTATCATAACCACTTGACTCAGCTAGGAATTGATCTTCCAGTTGAGAGTGTTATTGACAGAGTTCTTCAGTCACTGCCACCAAGCTACAAAGGATTCTTGATGAACTATAATATGCAAGGGATGACGAAAATGATTCCCCAGCTCTTCGCAATGCTTAAGGCCGCGAAGGTACAAATCAAGAAGGGGCATCAAGTGTTGATGGTTAACAAGACCACTAGTTTCAAGAAAAAGGGAAAGGGAAAGAAAGGGAACTTCAAAAAGAATGGTAAGAAAGTTTCCGCTCCTGTGAAGAAGCCCAAAGCTGGACCCAAGCCTGAAACTGAGTGCTTCTATTGCAAGGGGAATGGTCACTGGAAGCGGAACTGCCCCAAATTCTTGGTGGATAAGAAGGATGGCAAAGTGAACAAAGGTATATTTGATATACATGTTATTGATGTGTTCCTTACTAATGCTCATAGTAGCGGCTGGGTATTTGATACTAGTTCGGTTGCTCATATTTGTAACTCGAAACAGGAGCTGCAGAATAAACGAAGATTGGCTAAGGACGAGGTGACGATGCGCATCGGGAATGGTTCCAAGGTCGATGTGATCGCCGTTGGCACACTACCTCTACATCTACCTTCGGGATTAGTTTTAGACCTCAATAATTGTTATTTGGTGCCAGCGTTGAGCATGAACATTATATCTGGATCTTGTTTATTGCGAGACGGTTATTCATTTAAGTCAGAGAATAATGGTTGTTCTATTTATATGAGTAATATCTTTTATGGTCATGCACCTTTGATGAATGGTCTATTCTTGTTGAATCTCGATCGTAGTGATACACATATTCATAATATTGATGCCAAAAGTTGCAAAGTTGATAATGATAGTGCAACATACTTGTGGCACTGCCGTTTAGGTCATATTGGTGTAAAGCGCATGAAGAAACTCCATGCGGATGGACTTTTGGAATCACTTGATTATGAATCATTTGATACTTGTGAACCATGCCTCATGGGTAAGATGACTAAAACTCTGCTCTCCGGAACAATGGAGCGAGCTAATGACTTATTGGAAATAATACATACCGATGTATGCGGTCCGATGAGTGTTGAGGCACGCGGCGGGTATCGTTATTTTCTGACCTTCACAGATAATTTGAGTTGGTATGGATATATCTACTTGGTGAAACACAAGTCTAAAACATTTGAAAAGTTCAAGGAATTTCAAAGTGAAGTGGAGAATCATCGTAACAAGAAAATAAAGTTTCTACGATCTGATCGCGGAGGCGGATATTTGAGTTACAAGTTTGGCCTTCATTTAAAACAATGTGAAATTGTTTCACAACTCACGCCACCTGGAACACCACAACGTAATGGTGTGTCCAAACATCGTAACGGTACTTTATTAGATTTGGTGTGTTCTATGATGTCTCT
Organism: Thinopyrum elongatum; assembly: GCA_011799875.1. Lineage (NCBI taxonomy): Eukaryota > Viridiplantae > Streptophyta > Magnoliopsida > Poales > Poaceae > Thinopyrum > Thinopyrum elongatum. Next base: position 211,222,502 of record CM022303.1, read on the forward strand.
TACCAATTTGCCTTTATCATTTTGGGGTTATGCATTAGAGACAACAGCATTCACGTTAAATAGGGCACCGTCTAAATCCATTGAGACGACACCGTATGAACTATAGTTTGGCAAGAAACCTAAGCAGTCGTTTGTTAAAATTTGTGGATGCGACGCTTATGTCAAAAGGCTTCAGCCTGATAAACTCGAACCCAAATCGGAGAAGTGCGTCTTCATAGGATACCCTAAGGAAACTATTGGGTACACCTTCTACCACAGATCCGAAGGCAAGATCTTTGTTGCCAAGAATGGTTCCTTTCTAGAGAAGGAGTTTCTCTCGAAAGAAGTGAGTGGGAGGAAAGTAGAACTTGATGAGATAATTGCACCTACTCTCGAATTGGAAAGTAGCACATCAGAGAAAACCGTTCCTGTGTTGCCTACACCAACTAGAGAGGAAGCTAATGATGATGATCATGGAACTTCGGATCAAGTTACTACTAAACTTCGTAGGTCGACCAAAACACGTTCCGCACTAGAGTGGTACGGTCATCCTGTCCTGGAAGTCATGTTGTTAGACAACGGCGAACCTACGAACTATGAAGAAGCTATGATGAGCCCAGATTCCGATAAATGGCTTGAGGCTATGAAATCTGAGATTGGATCCATGTATGAAAACAAAGTATGGACTTTAGTGGACTTGCCCGATGATCGGCAGACCATTGAAAATAAATGGATCTTCAAGAGGAAGACAGATGCTGATGGTAATATCTGATGGAAATATGGCCTAGAGGCAATAATAAAGTTGTTATTTTATATTTCCTTATTTATGATAAAGGTTTATTATTTATGCTAGAATTGTATTGATCGGAAACTTAAATACATGTATGAATACATAAAGAAATACCGTGTCCCTAGTAAGCCTCTACTAGACTAGCTCGTTGATCAAAGATGGTTAAGGTTTCCTAACCATGGACATGTGTTGTCATTTGATAACGGGATCACATCATTAGGAGAATGATGTGATGGACAAGACCCATCTGTTAGCTTAGCATAATGATCGTTCAGTTTATTGCTATTGCTTTCTTCATGTCAAATACATATTCCTCCGACTATGAGATTATGCAACTCCCGGATACCGGAGGAATACCTTGTGTGCTATCAAACGTCACAACATAACTGGGTGATTATAAAGATGCTCTACAGGTATCTTCAAAGGTGTTTGTTGAGTTGACATAGATCAAGATTAGGATTTGTCACTCCGAGTATCGGAGAGGTATCTCTGGGCCCTCTCGGTAATACACATCATAAAGCTTGCAAGCAAATGACTAAGGAGTTAGTTACGAGATGATGTATTACAGAACGAGTAAAGAGACTTGCCGGTAACGAGATTGAACTAGGTATGAAGATACCGACGATCAAATCTCGGGCAAGTAACATACCGATGGACAAAGGGAATTACGTACGTTGTCATAACGGTTCGAACGATAAATATCTTCGTAGAATATGTAGGAGCCAATATGGGCATCCAGGTTCCGCTATTGGTTATTGACCAGAGAGGAGTCTCGGTCATGTCTACATAGTTCTCGAACCCGTAGGGTCCGCACACTTAACGTTCGTTGACGATATAATGTTATATGAGTTATGTGAATTGGTAACCGAATGTTGTTCAGAGTCCCGGATGAGATCCCGGACATCACGAGGAGTCTCGGAATGGTCGAGAGGTAAAGATTTATATATGGGAAGTCATATTTTGGGTTCCGGAAAAAGGTGCAGTTTTTTTTGGTATTGTACCGGGAAGCTTCCAGAAGGTTCCGGAGGATTTCAAAGGGGTCCGGAAGTCCACAAGTGGGTCCACCACGTCCCAAGGGCTGGCATGGGCTAAGGGGAGGTGCCCTGGCCTTATTGGGCCAGGCGCACCAAGTCCTTAAAAGCCCACGTAGCTAGGGAAGGAAAAAGGGAGAGTCCTAGTAGGAATAGGATTGGACTTTGGAGTCCAAGTCCACGTGTGTACTATTCACATGTACTGTTCACGTGGCACTATTCCTTCTACTCCAAGCCCCTACACATATATAAATAGAGGAGAGGGGGTGCCCCACAGGAGACACAACATTGTCTTAGCCGTGTGCGGCGCCCCCCTCCACAGTTCCGTCCCTCGGTCATATTTTCGTAGTGCTTGGGCGAAGCCCTGCGGAGATCACTTCACCATCACCATCACCACGCCGTCGTGATGACGGAACTCATCTACTACCTTTACATCTTGCTGGATCAAGAAGGCGAGGGACGTCACCGAGCTGAACGTGTGCAGAACGCGGAGGTGCCGTGCGTTCGATACTTGATCGGTGGAAACGCGAAGAAGTTCGACTATATCAACTGCGTAGTGAAACGCTTCCGCTTACGGTCTACGAGGGTACGTAGACACACTCTCCCCCTCATTACTATGCATGTCCATGGATAGATCATTGCGTGTGCATAGAAATTTTTTGTTTTCCATGCAACGTTCCCCAACAATGGTATCAGAGCCAGGTCTATGCATAAATGATTTGCACGAGTAGAACACAAAGAGTTGTGGGCGGTGATAGTTATACTGCTTACCACCAACGTCTTATTTTGATTCGGCGGTATTGTGGGATGAAGCGGCCCGGACAAACCTTACATGTCCACGCACATGAGACCGGTTCCACCGAATGACATACTACTAGTTTTGAATAAAGGTGGCCGGCGGATGTCTGTTTCTCCTACTTTAGTTGAATCGAATTTGACTATGGCCGGTCCTTGAAGAAGGTTAAAACAGCAAACTTGATGAATCACCGTTGTGGTTTTGCGTAGGTAAGAACGGTTCTTGCTAGAAACCCGTAGCAGCCACGTAAAACTTGCAACAACAAAGTAGAGGACGTCTAACTTGTTTTTGTATGGTATGTTGTGATGTGATATGGTCAAGACATGATGTGATACACATTATTGTATGAGATGATCATGTTTTGTAAGATATCAGGCAACCGGCAGGAGCCTTATGGTTGTCTCTTTATTGTATGAAATGCAAACGCCATGTAATTGCTTTACTTTATCGCTATGAGTTAGCAATAGTTATAGAAGCAATAGTTGGCAAGACGACCACGACGCAACGATGGAGATCAAGGTGTCGAGCCGGTGACAATGGAAATCATGACGATGCTTTGGAGATGGAGATCAAAAGCACGAGATGATGATGGCCATATCATGTCACATATTTTGATTGCATGTGATGTTTATCTTTTATGCATCTTATTTTGCTTAGTACGGTGGTAGCATTATAAGATGATCCCTTCACTAAATTTCAAGGTAAAAGTGTTCTCCCTGAGTATGCACTGTTGCTACAGTTCGTCGTGTTGAGACACCACATGATGATCGGGTGTGATAGACTCTACGTTCACATACAACGGGTGTAAGACAGTTTTGCACATGCAGAATACTTGGGTTAAACTTGACGAGCCTAGCATGTACAGACATGGCCTCGGAACACTGGAGATCGAAAGATCGAACGTGAATCATATAGTAGATATGATCAACATAGAGATGTTCACCATTGATGACTACCCCATCTCACGTGATGATCGGACATGGGTTAGTTGATTTGGATCACGTGTCACTTAGATGACTTGAGGGATGTCTATTTAAGTGGGAGTTCTTAAGTAATTTGATTAATTAAACTTAATTTATCATGAGCTTAGTCCTGATAGTATTTGCATATCTATGTTGTAGATTAATAGCTCGCGATATAGCTCCCCTATTTTTGATATGTTCCTAGAGAAAACTAAGTTGAAAGATGATAATAGCAATAATGGGGACTGGGTCCGTGATCTGAGGATTATCCTCATTGTTGTACAGAAGAATTATGTCCTTAATGCACCGCTAGGTGACAGACCTATTGCAGGAGCAGATGCAAATGTTATGAACGTCTGGCAAGCTCGATATGATGACTACTTAATAGTTTAGTGCACCATGCTTTACGGCTTAGAACCGGGACTTTAAAAACATTTTGAACGCCTCGGAGCATATGAGATGTTCCAAGAGCTGAAATTGGTATTTTAGACTCATGCCCGTGTCGAGAGGTATGAGACCTCTGACAAGCACTTTGCCTACAAGATGGAGGAGAATAGCTCAGGTTGTGAGCATGTGCTCAGAATGTCTGGGTACTACAATCGCTTGAATCAAGTGGGAGTTAATCTTCCAGATAAGATAGTGATTGACAGAGTTCTCTAGTCACTATCACCAAGCTACTAGAACTTCGTGATAAACTATAATATGCAAGGGATGACGAAAATGATTCCCGAGCTCTTCGCGATGCTGAAATTGGCGAAGGTAGAAATCAAGAAAGAGCATCAAATGTTGATGGTTAACAAGACCACTAGTTTCAAGAAAAAGGGCAAGGGAAAGAAAGGGAACTTCAAGCAGAATGGCAAACAAGTTGCCACTCCCGGGAAGAAGCCCAAAGCTGGACCTAAGCCTGAAACTGAGTGCTTCTACTGCAAAGGGAATGGTCACTGGAAGCGGAATTGCCCCAAATACTTGGCGGATAAGAAGGATGGCAAAGTGAACAAAAGGTATATTTGATATACATGTTATTGATGTGTACCTTACTAGTGTTCGTAGTAACCCCTGGGTATTTGATACCAGTTCAGTTGCTAAGATTAGTAACTCGAAACAGGAGTTGCAGAATAAATAGAGACTAGTTAAGGGCGAGGTGACGATGTGTGTTGGAAGTAATTCCAAAGTTGATACGATCACCATCGCACACTCCCTCTACCTTCGGGATTAGTGTTGAACCTAAATAAATGTTATTCGGTGTTTGCGTTGAGCATGAATATGATTAGATCATGTTTATTGCAATACGGTTATTCATTTAAGTCAGAGAATAATTGTTATTCTGTTTACATGAATAAAACCTTCTATGGTCATACACCCAGTGTAAATGGTTTATTGAATCTCGATCGTAGTGATACACATATTCATAATATTGATGCCGAAAGATGCAAAATTGATAATGATAGTGCAACATACTTGTGGCACTGCCGTTTAGGTCATATTGGTGTAAAGCGCATGAAGAAACTCCATGCAGATGGACTTTTGGAGTCACTTGATTATGAATCATTTGATACTTGCGAACCATGCCTCATGGGCAAGATGACTAAAACTCCATTCTCCGGAACAATGGAGCGAGCTAATGACTTATTGGAAATAATATATACTGATGTATGCAGTCAAATAAGTGTTGAAGCACGCGGCGGGTATCGTTATTTTCCGACCTTCACAGATGATTTGAGTAGGTATGGGTATATCTACTTGATGAAACACAAGTCTGAAACATTTGAAAAGTTCAAAGAATTTCAGAGTAAAGTGGAGAATCATCGTAACAAGAAAATAAAGTTTCTACGATCTGATCGCGGAGGCGAATATTTGAGTTACGAGTTTGGCCTTCATTTAAAACAATGTGCAATAGTTTCACAACTCACGCCACCTGGAACACCACAACATAATGGTGTGTCCGAATGTCGTATCTGTACTTTATTGGATATGGTGCATTCTATGATGTCTCTTACCAATTTACCACTATCGTTTTGGGGTTATGCATTAGAGACAGCTGCATTCACGTTAAATAGGGCACCATTTAAATCCATTGAGACGACACCGTATGAACTATGGTTTGGCAAGAAACCTAAGCTGTCGTTTCTTAAAGTTTGGGGTTGCGATACTTATGTCAAAAGGCTTCAGCCTGATAAGCTCGAACCCAAATCAGAGAAGTGCGTCTTCATAGGATACCCTAAGGAAACAATTGGGTACACCTTCTACCACAGATCCGAAGGCAAGATCTTTATTGCCAAGAATGGAACCTTTCTAGAGAAGGAGTCTCTCTCGAAAGAAGAGAGTGGGAGGAAAGTAGAAGTTGATGAGGTAATTGTACCTTCTCTCGAATTGGAAAGTAGCACATCTGGGAAATCTGTTCCCGTGATGCCTACACCAACTAGAGAGGAAGCAAATGATAATGATCATGAAACTTCAGATCAAGTTGCTACTGAACCTCGTAGGTCGACCAGAGCACGATCCGCACCAGAGTGGTACGGTAATCCTGTCCTGGAAGTCATGTTACTAGACCAAGGCGAACCTACGAACTATGAAGAAGCTATGATGAGCCCAAATTCCAACATATGGCTTGAGGCCATGAAATCTGAGATAGGATCCATGTATGAGAACAAAGTGTGAACTTTGGTGGAGTTGCCCGATGATCGGCAAGCCATTGAGAATAAATGGATCTTCAAGAAGAAGACAGACGCTGATGGTAATATCACCATCTACAAAGCTCGACTTGTCGCAAAAGGTTTTCGACAAGTTCAAGGGGTTGACTATGATGAGACCTTCTCGCCCATAGTGATGCTTAAGTCAGTCCGAATCATGTTAGCAATTGTCGCATTTTATAATTATGAAATCTGGCAAATAGATGTCAAAACTGCATTCCTTAATGGATTTCTTAAAGAAGAGTTGTATATGATGCAACCAGAAGGTTTTGTCGATCCTAAAGGTGCTAACAAAGTGTGCAAACTCCAGCGATCCATCTATGGACTGGTGCAAGCATCTCGGAGTTGGAATATACGCTTTGATGAGATGATCAAAGCATATGGTTTTATACAAACTTATGCTAAAGCCTATATTTACAAGAAAGTGAGTGGGAGCTCTGTAGCATTTCTGATATTATATGTGGATGACATATTGGTGATCGGAAATGATATATAATTTCTGGATAGCATAAAAGGATACTTGAATAAGAATTTTTCAATGAAAGACCTCGGTGAAGCTACTTATATATTGGGCATCAAGATCTATAGAGATAGATCAAGACGCTTGATAGGGCTTTCACAAAGCACATACCTTGATAAAGTTTTGAAGAAGTTCAAAATGGATCAGTCAAAGAAAGGGTTCTTGCCTGTGTTACAAGGTGTGAAGTTGAGTAAGACTCAAAACCCGACCACGACAGAATATATAGAGATAATGAAAGTCATTCCCTATGCCTCAGTCATATGTTCTATAAAGTATGCCATGCTGTATACCAGACCTGTTGTGTGCCTTGCCATGAGTTTGGCAAGGGGGTACAATAGTGATCCAGGAGTAGATCACTGGACAGCGGTCAAAATTATCCTTAGGTACCTAAAGAGGACTAAGGAAATGTTTCTCTGTTATGGAGGTAATAAAGAGTTCGTCGTAAAGAGTTACGTCGTTGCAAGCTTTGACACCAATCCGGATGACTCTGAGTCTCGATCTGGATACATATTGAAAGTGGGAGCAATTAGCTAGAGTAGCTCCATGCAGAGCATTGTAGACATAGAAATTTGTAAAATACATACGGATCTGAATGTGACAGACCGTTGACTAATCCTCTCTCACAAGCAAAACATGATCACACCTTAGTACTCTTTGGGTGTAAATCACATGGCGATGTGAACTAGATTATTGACTAGTAAACTCTTTGGGTGTTGGTCACATGGCGATGTGAACTATAGGTGTTAAATCACATGGTGATGTGAACTAGATTATTGACTCTAGTGCAAGTGGGAGACTGATGGAAATATGCCCTAGAGGCAATAATAAAGTTGTTATTTTATATTTCCTTATTCATGATAAAGGTTTATTATTCATGCTAGAATTGTAGTGATCGAAAACTTAAATACATGTGTGAATTCATAAACAAATACCGTGTCCCTAGTAAGCCTCTACTAGACTAGCTCGTTGATCAAAGATGATTAAGGTTTCCTAACCATGGACATGTGTTGTCATTTGATAACGGGATCACATTATTAGGAGAATGATGTGATGGACAAGACCCATCCATTAGCTTAGCATAATGATCGTTCAGTTTATTGCTATTGCTTTCTTCATGTCAAATACATATTCCTCCGACTATGAGATTATGCAACTCCCGGATACCGGGGGAATACCTTGTGTGCTATCAAACTTCACAACGTAACTGGGTGATTATAAAGATGCTCTACAGGTATCTCCGAAGGTGTTTGTTGAGTTGGCATAGATCAAGATTAGGATTTGTCACTCCGAGTATCGGAGAGGTATCTCTGGGCCCTCTTGGTAATACACATCATAAAGCTTGCAAGCAAATGACTAAGGAGTTAGTTATGAGATGATGTATTACGCAACGAGTAAAGAGACTTGCCGGTAATGAGATTGAACTAGGTATGAAGATACCAACGATCAAATGTCGGGCAAGTAACATACTGATGGACAAAGGGAATTACATATGTTGTCATAACGGTTCGACCGATAAAGATCTTCGTAGAATATGTAGGAGCCAATATGGGCATCCAGGTTCCGCTATTGGTTATTAACCGGAGAGGTGTCTCGGTCATGTCTACATAGTTTTCGAACCCGTAGGGTCCACACGCTTAACGTTCGTTGACGATATAGTGTTATATGAGTTATGTGAATTGGTAACCGAATGTTGTTCGGAGTCCCGGATGAGATCCCGGACATCACGAGGAGTCTCGGAATGGTCGAGAGGTAAAGATTTATATATGGGAAGTCATATTTTGGGGTTCCGGAAAAAGGTGCAGTTTTTTTGGGTATTGTACCGGGAAGCTTCCAGAAGGTTCCGGAGGATTCCGGAGGGGTCCGGAAGTCCACAAGTGGGTCCACCATGTCCCAAGGGCTGGCATGGGCTAAGGGGAGGTGCCCTGGCATTATTGGGCCAGGCGCACCAAGTCCTCAAAAGCGCACGCAGCTAGGGAAGGAAAAAGGGAGAGTCGTAGTTGGAATAGGATTGGACTTTGGAGTCCAAGTCCACATGTGTACTATTCACGGGTACTGTTCACATGGCACTATTCCTTCTACTCCAAGCCCCTACACATATATAAATAGAAGATAGGGGGCGCCCCAAAGGAGACACAACATTGTCTTAGCCGTGTGCGGCGCCCCCCTCCACAGTTCCGTCCCTCGGTCATATTTTCGTAGTACTTGGGCGAAGCCCTGCGGAGATCACTTCACCATCACCGTCACCACGCCGTCGTGCTGATGGAATTCATCTACTACCTTGACGTCTTGCTAGATCAAGAAGGCGATGGACGTCACCGAGCTGAAAATGTGCAGAACGCGGAGGTGCCGTGCGTTCGGTACTTGATCGGTGGAAACACGAAGAAGTTCGACTACATCAACTGCGTTGTGAAACGCTTCTGCTTACAGTATACGAGGGTACGTAGACACACTCTCCCCCTCGTTGCTATGCATCTCCATGGATAGATCACTGCGCGTGCGTAGAAAATTTTTGTTTTCCATGCAACGTTCCCCAACAATATCACTGTCTACAAAGCTCAACTTGTCACAAAAGGTTTTCGACAAGTTCAAGGGGTTGACTACAATGAGACTTTCTCACCCGTAGCGATGCTTAAGTCTGTCCAAATCATGTTAGCAATTGCCGTATTTTATGATAATGAAATCTAGCAAATGGATGAGAAAACTGCATTCCTTAACGGGTTTCTTAAAGAAGAGTTGTATATGATGCAACCAGAAGGTTTTATCGATCCTAAAGGTGCTAACAAAGTGTGCAAGCTCCAGCGATCCATCAATGGACTGGTGCAAGCATCTCAGAGTTGGAATATATGCTTTGATGATGTGATCAAAGCATATGGTTTTATACAGACTTATGGTGAAGCCTGTATTTACAAGAAAGTGAGTGGGAGCTCTGTAGCATTTCTGATATTATATGTGGATGACATATTGCTGATTGGAAATGATATAGAATTTCTGGATAGCATAAAAGGATACTTGAATAAGAATTTTTCAATGAAAGACCTCGGTGAAGCTACTTACATATTGGGCATCAAGATCTATAGGGTTGGAACGAGATGCTTAATAGGACTTTCACAAAGCACATACCTTGACAAAGTCCTGAAGAAGTTCAAAATGGACCAGTCAAAGAGAGGGTTCTTGCCTGTGTTGCAAGGTGTGAAGTTGAGTAAGACTCAAAGCCCGACCACGGCAGAAGATAGAGAGAGAATGAAAGTCATTCCCTATGCCTCAGCCATAGGTTCTATAAAGTATGCCATGTTGTGTACCAGACCTGTTATGTGCCTTGCCATGAGTTTGGCAAGGGGGTACAATAGTGATCCAGGAGTGGATCACTGGACAGCGGTCAAAATTATCGTTAGTTACCTAAGAGGACTAAGGAAATGTTTCTCGGTTATGGAGGTGATAAAGAGTTCATCGTAAAGGGTTACGTCGATGCAAGCTTTGACACCGATTCGGATGACTCTGAGTCTCAATCTGGATAAATATTTTAAGTGGGAGCAATTAGCTAGAGTAGCTCCATGCAGAGAATTGTAGACATAGAAATTTACAAAATACATACGGATCTGAATATGGCAAATCCGTTGACTAAACCTCTCTCACAAGCAAAACATGATCACATCTTATTACTCTTTGGGTATTAATCACATGGCGATGTGAACTAGATTATTTACTCTAGTAGAACTCTTTGGGTGTTAATCACATGGTGATGTGAACTATGGGTGTTAATCACGTGGTGATGTGAACTAGATTATTGACTCTAGTGCAAGTGGGAGACTGATGGAAATATGCCCTAGAGGCAATAATAAAAGTTGTTATTATTATATTTCCTAAATCATGATAAAAGTTTATTATTCATGCTAGAATTGTATTAACCGGAAACTTAAAATACATGTGTGGATACATAAACAAATACCGTGTCCCTAGTGAGCCTCTACTAAGACTAGCTCGTTGATCAAAGATGTTTAAGGTTTCCTAACCATAGACATGAGTTGTCATTTGATAACGGGATCACATCATTAGGAGAATGATGTGATGGACAAGACCCATCCGTTAGCTTAGCATATGATCATTCAGTTTATTGCTACTGCTTTCTTAATGTCAAATACATATTCCTTCGACCATGAGATCATGCAACTCCCGGATATCGGAGGAATACTTTGTGTGCAAACATCACAACATAACTGGGTGATCATAAAGATGCTCTACAGGTATCTCCGAAGGTGTCTGTTGAGTTGGCGTGAATCAAGATTGGGATTTGTCACTCCGTATGTCAGAGAGGTATCTCTGGGCCCTCTCGGTAATACAACATCACAAGAAGCTTGCAAGCAAAGTGACTAAGGAGTTAGTTATGAGATGATGTATTACGGAACGAGTAAAGAGACTTGCCAGTAACGAGATTGAACTAGGTACACAGATACCGACGATCGAATCTCCGGCAAGTAACATACCGACAGACAAAGGGAATTACGTATGTTGTCATAAAGGTTCGACCAATAAAGATCTTCATAGAATATGTAGGAACCAATATGGGCATCCAGGTCCCGCTGTTGGTTATTGATCGGAGAGTCATCTCAGTCATGTCTACATCATTCTCGAACCCGTAGGGTCCGCACGCTTAACGTTCATTGACGATATAGTATTATATGAGTTATGTGACTTGGTGAACGAATGTTGTTCGGAGTCCTGGATGAGATCACGGACATGACGAGGAGCTCCAGATTGGTCCGGATGTAAATATTGATATATAGGGTGATGCTATTCGGTCACCGGAAAGGTTTCGGAAAGTACCGGGTATTTATCGGAGTGCCGGAAGGGGTTCTGGGAGGCCACCGGTTAGTGGTGGGCCTTATGGGCCTAAGGGGGGAAGCACACCAGCCCACAAGGGGGCTGGTGCGCCTCTTCACCCCTGCCCATGCAACAAGGAAGGAGGAAAGGAAAGGGGAGGCGCCCCTAGGCAGCCAGCCCCTTTCCTTCCCCCCTTGTCCATATATGGAAAGGGGGGGGGGGGCTTGGCAGGCCTCTAGGGAAGCCGCCGGCCACTTGGGGGCGCCCTAGGCCTGCCTCCTCTCCCCCCTCCACCTATATATATGTGAGGAGGGAGAGGGGTAACACAGACCATGATTCCCAAGCCGTGTGCGGCGCCCCTCTTCCTCTAGTCCATCCTCGGTCATATTTTCATAGTTCTTGATGAAGCCCTGCGGAAATAGTTGCATCACCACTGTCACCACGCCGTTGTGCTGCCGGAACTCATGCACTACTTCTCCCGCCTTGCTAGATCAAGAAGGCGAGGACGTCATCGAGCTGAACGTGTGCTGAACACGGAGGTGCCGTACGTTCGGTACTTGATCAGGTGGATCATGAAGGTGTACGACTACATCAACCGCGTTGATAAACGATTCCGCTTAATGGTCTATGAGGGTACATAGACACACTCTCTCCTCTCGTAGCTATGCATCTCCATGGATAGATCTTGCGTGTGCGTAGAATTTTTTTTGTTTTCCATGCAATGTTCCCCAACACATACATCAAAGCTTCAAGTAGATGATATGAGCAAAATATTAAAAGCTTTGGAAAAACATGTAACTTCCATGAGCTCCCCCTACATGTGTGCAATCATGTAATGATAGAATCGAAAGACATGTGAATGCACAACATGGTAGAGTAACTAATGAGTTACATATATCTTGGCCATATGCATCAGAGCAAAAAGTGATGAGAGATGTACCTACATGTTTATGATTCCCTCTTGCAAACAGTATGTGCAAAAGCAAGAGATCATCATGCACATGAGTGAGATGCATATACTTACCTTGTGGTCCTTGAACTGACTCTTGAAGAAGCAAGCTTGAGAAAACAGGGTTCGATAACACAAGAGAACTTCAAACAAGACAGAGACTTCAAGATCCACAAGAATACCAAGACTGGGATGACATGTAATAGGTGAGTATCACAGAGTGAGTACTTCATTCAAGTATAGACATGTCCCCAAAGAATTAAAGGTTTACAATAAATTCCAAGGATTTTCTCCCCTAAACATAGACTTCCTCTCCCCTTGAATCTAACATTTGATAATGGGAGTAGGTAGGGTGAGATAAAATCAGAGCAAAAAGAGATTATAGCAAAGTAGACTCAGATGAAGTAACTGGCATGTCTCTCCCCTCTTAAAGACATGTGAATTTTCTCCTCTTATGAAAGTGCATCTCTCTTCCTTTCTTAGAAGAGCTCTATTAAGATAAGCTTGATATGCTCTCTCTCTCCCTCTTTGACATCAATTTCCAAGAAGGGTAGTTTTTATGGATATGAGTCAAGTGAGTGTGTTCCTTGAGAGACACAACTAAGCAGAATGCAGCTTAAGATGCAGGTTGAGGAAAGGAATCATTGAGTGGAGCTGATAAGAATAAACACTATAAGATTGCAAAATGTTTTCTCAACAGTGAAATCGGTGGCACCGATTCGTGTCGATCGGTGGCTCCGAGATAAGGCAGTCACTGACAGAGCATATCGGAGAGACCGAGTTAGTCCGTTTCGATGGAACCGATGAACTGTGTTCAAGTAGAACTTGTGCTTCAGTCTGACCGATAGGCTTTGGATCGGTGTGACCGAGTTCAATGCAGAGGAATTTTTTTGTCAATTCAGCTCACTTAGCAATAGAATTTTCACAAGGATTTTCAAGGAATATCGATAGAATTTGCAATGAATTTGACTTAGAAGAAAATCTAAAAGATCACACAAAAATACAATGATCTAGATGAAGTTTTTTGTTTAAGATAGAACCACAAAAAATGCAACTATCGAAAGGAAACACTAGAGAACTTCATCTAGAGGTGGTCGGCGACATATTCACCTATGTTAGAGTATATTGACTTAGGAGTCAAGTGAGATCACTTGATCATAGGTCATACTCATCGTTAAGCTCAAAATGAGGTTGCCATTTTTCATTTAAGCATCTTAATGTATTCTCATCTTGTTGAGTTGCTTTAGCTTATGACTTGTAGTAAAGCTTCTCTAAGATGGAAAATCATACCTTGGGTTTGTTGTTGAACTTGATCATGTAGTTGAACTTGTGGTGGATGCTCAATGTAGATGTGGACCATCAAGAGTGGGAGCATCCCTATGAATTTGAAGCTCATCTTCCTACATGGGTTAGTCTTGCAAGGAATAACTCTTATGTATCTGAATTGACAAGAGTGAAATTCATCATATAAATTTTGTCCAAGAATATATTGAGTGTAGACTTGTTCTTTGATCACAACAACTAAAGCATAGGTACTTGGTAATGTAGAGATTGCTCAAGATGTGAGTGATTTGCAATCACATAGAATGAGGCTCATCCAAGTACCTACAAGGGTTAGATAACATACAAGGTGCAAATATATCCAAGACAAATGATCATCATCATAATAGAAATATCAAGGATTAGTCACATAGGCTCATGCCTTGCATGTATCCAAATGGAATCTCTATTCCAAATTTGAGGCATCAATGATGTTCAACTCACTCCTCAATCGACAAAATATCTTTTCATCAAGCGGTTTAGTGAAGATATCCGCCAATTGCTTGTCGGTATGAACATGCTTAAGATTGATGTCTCCTTTAGCAACATGATCACAAATGAAATGGTGACGAACTTCAATGTTCTTAGTTCAAGAATGTTGCACAAGATTGTGTGCAATATTAATAGCACTCTCATTGTCACAAAGCAATTGAACATGTCTCACATGTATCCCATAATCTTTCAGAGTTTGGGTCATCCAAAGTAATTGAGCACAACATGATCCCGCGGCAATGTATTCCGCTTCGGTGGTGGATAATGATACCGAATTTTATTTCTTGGAAGACCAAGAGATAAGGGATCTACCAAGAAATTGACATGTACCCGAAGTGAAATTTGTATCAACCTTGTCACTGGCATAGTCTGAGTCGGAGTAGCTAACAAGATCAAAAGATGACCTCTTAGGGTACCAAATGCCAAAGTTTGGTGTATGAATCAAATATCTCACTATCCTTTTCACGGCCTTAAGATGACATTCTTTTGGTGGGCAACGAATTGAGCCTTGTTGCGTACCACTTGTCCATCCTCATCTTGCTTATTCCGGAACACCCATTTTGTATCAATGATGTTTTGATCATCCTTGGGCTTCTCAAGCAATATCCACACTTGGTTTCACTCAAAGTTGTGTAGCTCTTCGTGCATAGCATTTATCCAATCCGGGTCCTCAAGGGCTTCTTCTACCTTCATAGGTTCAATACTAGAAATGAATGATTAATGTTCACAAAAGTTAGCCAAACAAGTTTTAGAGCGAGTGATTCTCCCGGTGTTGATGTCGTCGAGGATTTGTTCAACGGGATGATTCTTTGAGACTCTTGCTCTAACTCCTGAGAGCTTTTGCTTGAGTTGTGGTGGAACATCCTCATCATCATCTTGTTCTCCTTCATTGTTAGTGGCGTCATTGTTCGCTTGTGGATGTGGAGAAGGAGGTCAAGGTGGATCATCTTGTTGTACTTCCTCATTTCCTTCGTCTTGACGTTCCACTTGTGGATGCCTCCAAGTCAGCTTGGGGTTCACCTTGATGTGAAGTAGAGGCTTCTGCTTGAATGGATGACGTTCTCTCCTTCACCTCCGTTGGACGGATCTTGCCAATAGATAAATCCTGAATTGCTTCCGAGGGGTCTTTGTCTCCTACATCAATTAGTACTTGCTCTACTTGCGAGCCGTTAGATTCATCAAACTTCACATCTATCGTCTTTTCAATCTTTCGGGTGAAATTGTTGTAGACACGGTAAGTGTGAGAGTTTGAGCCATAACCAACTAGAAAACCTTATCCAACTACTCAAAATTTTGAATGACGATGCTTATCAAGAATATAGCACTTTGAACCAAATACTCAAAATTATCCAACTTGGGGTTTGTTCCCGGTGAGTAGCTCGTATGCCGTTTTATCGAGAAGCTTGTGAAGATATAGTCGATTTGTAGCGTGACAAGCTATCTCACCGCTTTCGCCCAAAAGTGTCTTGGCATCTTGTATTCATCAAGCATTGTTCTCGCCATCTCAATAAGAGTCCGGTTCTTCCTCTCAACAACTCCATTTTGTTGAGGTGTGTACATAGCCGATAATTCATGTGAAATCCCTTCTTCGTCAACAAAGGTATCCACATTGGCATTCTTGAACTCCATTCCATTATCGCTTCGAACCTTCTTGATCTTCACTTCAAATTGGTTTTGGGTCTTCCTAGCGAAGTTCTTGATCTTTTGAACCTGTGATTTGTCATCAAGAAAGAACACCCACGTAAATCTGAAAAAATCATCAACAATTACCAAACTGAATGAGGTACCACCAAGGCTCTTGTAAGCATTGGGACCAAAAAGATCCATGCGAAGTAGCTCAAGTGGTCTTCTCGTGGTCATGATGTTCCTCACAGGATGACTTCCTCCAACTTGTTTTCCTACTTGGCAAGCACTACAAAGTCTATCCTTGTCAAATATAACATCTTTAACACCAAGGATATGATCACCTTTAATGAGTTTATCAAGATTTCACATGCCAACATGTCCTAATCTTCTATGCCATAGCCAACCTTTAGAAGATTTTGCAATCAAACAAGTACGAGGTTGGACTCTCTTAGTGAAATCAACAACGTATAGATCACCTCTATGAATGCCGGTAAATACCATATTATGATTATCTCAACGAAACACTTGGCAATCTACTTCGGTAAATAGAACATTAAAACCAATATACGGAAAGAAGATTGTAACCAAGAGATTCAACAAGCATAACATTTTGAATAGAGCTATCATTGGATATGGCCACCTTACCAAGGCCAAGTACCTTACCCTTGGAGTTATCTCCAAAAGTCACATACTTGCGTGGACCATCATTTTTGGCAAGCTCACGGAACATGTCTTTATCTCCGGTCATGTGATCGGTACATCCACTATCAAGAATCCACTCTTTTCCTCCAGCCATATAGTCATGAAGATTAGCCATGAGACTAATATTCCTCATAGTCTTCTCACATTCGATGTCGAATTCTTCGTCCTCATCTTAAAAGCCATGCTCAATATCATCATCATCGTCATGCATGTAGTCATCACCTAGTTCAAGTGATTCGTTAGATTTATGACCATGAAAATGTGCAAGTTTGTGAATTCTAATTGTTTCTGCGATAATGCTACTAATGGTTCCAACATCACCCTTGGCACACATAAGGTCACAGAGCTCAAATAGACATTCATCAAACTTGGGATCACTAGGCTTCATTTTATGAAAAGCAATGGACTTTTGAAGAATTTCATTCAGATTTTTCAAGGAATAATTTGGAAAGTGTTCCTCAAGATAATTCCATATAGTTTATGCGCATTCAAAGTTTTGCAAGCAAACAAGCACATTTCTAGGTAAACCTCTAATGATAAGATTGACAGTCCTAAGATTACGAACCATGTCAAGATACTCATCGGGGGTAGGATGCAAAGGATCAATGGGAGGCACATAAGGGCTAAGAATATACTTGCTCAAATTATATTCATTGAAGATCTCAAGCATTTCATTTTTCCAAGAACCATAAAACTCCCTATCAAGAATAGGCACTTGATACGTCTCCAACGTATCTATAATTTACGAAGTATTCATGCCATGTTTACAACAATTTTATATGGTTTTGTGTGATTTGATTAGAACTAACCCGGACCGACGATGTTTTCAGCAGAACTACCGTGGTGTCTTTTTTTGTGCAGAAATAAAAGTTCTCGGAATGGGCTAAAAATTTACGGTGATTTTTTGTGGACCAAAAGAGACCCCAGAAGCTTCGTGGTAAGACCAGAAGACCCACGAGGATGATACATCTCCAACGTATCTATATTTTTTTATTGTTTCATGTTGTTATATTATCAATCTTGGATGTTTTATATACATTTACTACCAACTTTATATCATTTTTTGGGACTAACCTATTAACTTAGTCCCCAGTGCCAATTGTTGTTTTTTGCTTGTTTTTTACTTTGCAGAATATTAATACCAAATGAAGTCCAAATGCCACGAAACTTTTTGGAGATTTTTTTCTGGCGGAAGAGACCCTAGAAGCTTCTAGAGGCCATGAGAGGAGGCCAGTGGGGCCCACTAGGCACCAAGGCGCACCAGGGGCCTCCGGCGCACCCTGGTGGGTAGTGGGCCCCACATGCACCACCTTGACCTACCTTCGACTCTATAAATACTCTAAAATCCCAAAAACCCTTGAGGAGTCGAGGAAATACTTTTTTTGCCGCCATAAGTTCCAGAACCACGAGATCTAATCTAGAGGCCTTTTCCTGCACTCTGCCGGAGGGGGCAACGATCACGGAGCAGTTCTTCATCATCCTTGCTGCCCCTCCGATGATGCATGAGTAGTTTACCACAAACCTACGGGTCCATAGTTAGTAGCTAGATGGCTTCTTCTCTCTTTTTGATCTTCAATACAATGTTCTCCTCGATGTTCTTGGAGATCTATTTGATGTAACTCTTTTGCGGTGTGTTTGTTGGGATCCAAATTGTGAGTTTATGATCAGATCTATCTATGAATATTATTTGAGTTTTCTTTGGAATATTTTATGCATGATTGTTATAGCCTCGTATTACTTTTCCGATTTATTGGTTTGGTTTGGCCAACTAGATTGATTTATCTTTCCATGGAAAGTGATGCTTTGTGATGGGTTCGATCTTGCGGTGCCCAATCTCAGTGACAGAAAGGGACATGACACACATGTATCATTGCTATTAACGGTAACAAGACGGGGTTTATTCATATGTGAGTTTATCTTGTCTACATCATGTCATCTTGCTTAAAGCATTACCCCGTTTTTCCATGAACTTAATACACTAGATGCATGTTGGATAGCGGTCGATGTGTGGAGTAATAGTAGTAGATGCAGAATCGTTTCGGTCTACTAATCTTGGACGTGATGCCTATATACATGATCATTGCCTTGGATATCATCATAATTATTTGCTTTTCTATCAATTGCCCAACAGTAATTTGTTTACCCACCGTATGCTATTTTCCCGAGAGAAGCCTCTAGTGAAAACTATGTCCCCCGGGTCTATTTCCTATCATATTAAAACCAAAAATACCTTGCTGCAATTTTATTTTATTTATTTTATTTTGTGTTTTTGTTAGATCTATTTATCAAAACCCATACAATTTAATCTATCTCAATACCGCTGAGGGATTGATAACCCCTTCACGCGTTGGGTTGCAAGTATTTGTTGTTTGTGTGTAGGTGCTGTTTACATAGTGTTGCTTGGTTCTCCTACTGGATTGATAACCTTGATTTCATAACTGTGGGAAATATACCTCTGTTGTGCTGCATTATCCTCTCCTGTTCGAGGAAATACCAACGCAGATTACAAGTAGCAGGAAGAATTTCTGGTGTTGTTTCCGGGGAGACATCATCAACATATATCAAGTACCTAGGCATAAACTTTTGTCTCCTTGCAATTACTTTATTGGCCATTTGCCTCTCATTTTCATCTCCCCCACTTCTAAAAAGTTTTTGCAAAAATACAAAAGTATTTTTCGTTTACCTTTTTCTTGTTTGATCTTTTGTTTGCTTGTGATCTTGTTTACGTAGTAACCATGTTTCAAGAGGATTATCATGGTATTTATTATCCTAATATATTAGTAGAAATCGAGAAAAATACTAAGGCTTATATGACCACGCAATTTGAGCACAACAATTTTTTTACCGAAGAGCTTAGGGAACACTCTGTTTTACTTGATGCCATCACGAAACAACTTGATCATGTTAGCGAAGAAGTTGCTAATCTTCAATCCCAGTTTGCCCATACTGAAAATTTATTAGGGAAAATCTCTGATGTACAAGCTACGCTAGTAAATCAAATGGTAGCTAAGCCGGAATCTTTAGAAATTAGTAATGATGAAGATGTTAAAATGATTGGTATCTCTTCTATTGATTCCTTGTTTAGTAATACTAAAATTAATTATAAGAGGACTGAAGAATAGTCAACTTTAGCTAGAAGGCGTCCTCATAATTCGGAGGGTGAAAAACTTGTTGAAAAATTTGATAAAAGTGGGTTTGGAGAGGTAAAAACTTTAACTAGTGATGTGCCCACTCTCTTGGATTACAAAGATTTTAATTATGATAGTTGCTCTTTGATTGAGTGTATTTCTTTGTTGCAATTCATGATAAATTCACCCAATGCATATGAACAAAACAAAGCTTTTACTAAACATATTGTAGAAGTGATGATGAATGCTTTAGAAGAAAAGTTAGAATTTGAGATTTCAATTCCTAGAAAATTATATGATGAATGGGAACCCACCATTAAAGTTAAGATAAAAATTTATGAGTGCAATGCTCTATGTGGTTTCGGTGCTAGTGTTTCCACAATTCCGAAATCTCTATGTTATGTGCTAGGTTTTACCAATTTGGAGGAGTGTTCTCTTAATTTGCACTTGGTGAATTCTACTATTAAAAAACCTTTGGGCTAGTAAATTAATGATGTTCTATGTGCCCATAGATTTTATTGTGCTTGATATTGATTGCAATCCGTCTTGTCCCATAATACTTGTTAGACCGTTTTTACAAACTATAGGTGTCGTGATTGATAAGAAAGGGTATGGAACACTTCCCTAGAACTAGAATTAAGCCACCATATGAGTCAATCATGAGGGCAACCTATGGAGCAAAAACCAAAGATGACAATACTTGAATCTATGCATTATGCCTAGCTAGGGGCATAAAACAATAGCGCTTGTTTGGAGGCAACCCAATAGTTATCTTTTCATTTTTTTGTTTTCCTTGATGTTCTTCAATAAATATGAAATTATGCTACTGTTTTGATTGTGTTTTAGTATTTAATTAGTGTTTGTGCCAAGTAAAGCCTTTAGGATGGTTTGGAGTGATAGTTGATTTGATCCTGTTGAAAAACAGAAACTTTTGCGCCCAGTTCTTGAATTTTGTAAATTCACAGAAACAATATTTTGCTTTGAATTTTTTACACATGATTGATATAAAAATTGCCCACGTTGTCCTAATTTTTCAGTATGTTTGGAGTTACAGAAGTATGGTCAAAGTTCAGATTACTACAGACTATTCTGTTTTTGACAGATTCTGTTTTCGTTGCATTGTGTGCTTATTTTGATGAATCTATGGATTGTATCGGGGGGTATAAGCCATGGTAAAGTTATAATACAGTAGATATAATGCAATAACAAAATATGAATGGGTTTGCAACAGTACTTAAAGTGGTGGTTTGCTTTATTATACTAACGGATCTCACGAAGGTTTTTGTTAAGTTTTGGGTGATTGAAGTTTTGGGTGAGATCACGATGGATGAAGGAATAAGGAGTGGCAAGAGACTAAGCTTGGTGATGCCCATGGCACCCCAAGGTAATATTCAAGGACTCCCAAGCAACTAAGCTTGCGGATGCCCCGGAAGGCATCCCCTCTTTCTTCTAACGACCATCGGTAATTTTACTTGGAGCTATATTTTTATTCATCACATATCATGAGTTTTGCTTGGAGCGTCTTGTATTATATGAGTCTTTGCTTGTTTTGCTTTTAGTTTGTCACAATCATCCTCGCTGAACACACTTGTTTGAGAGAGCCACACGCATATCATGATTTGCTAGAATACTCTATGTGCTTCACTTAAATCTTTTGAGCTAGGCAGTTGCTCTAGTACTTCACTTATATCTTTTTGAGCAAGGCGATGGTTATGTTTTAAAGAAATATGCTCTCATGCTTCACTTATATTATTTTGAGAGTTAGTAAATTTTAAAGAAATATGCTCTCATGCTTCACTTATATTATTTTGGGAGTTGAAATTTTTGAAGAAATATTCATGCTCTCATGGTTCACTTAAATCTTTTTGAGAGTTAAGAATAGTAATTATAATTTGCGCTAGATGTGAATTTGGTCCCAAAGTGATAGATATCCAAGGGGGATATAATAAAAACTTTCATGAAGATCATTGTATATTATAAACTTGATTCCTTGCAATAGTTTTGCGATATGGAGATAGTAATATGTGAGTCATGTTGGTGAGTAATTATGCTTTAGTAAGAATATTGGTGTTAAGGTTTGTGATTCCCTATGCAAGCACGAAAGTCAATAGTTATGCAATGAAGTTACATCCTACTTGTGGTGCATTATTCAGTGTTAGTTATGTTTAATGCTCGTTTAATATCATTTTTGTTTTTTGGTCGGTCGCTTCTCAATCTATTTGCTAGCATTCATTTGTACTAAGCGGGAATACTGCTTGTGCATCCAACTCCTTAAACCCAAAGTTGTGCCAAATGAGTCCACCATACCTACCTATATGCGGTATTTCCATGCCGTTCCAAGTAAATTTGTATGTGCCAACTCTAATTTTCAAAATGATTTTCCTTTTTGTGTACCTGTACCGCTCATGAAGCGGCAGGGGGCCAATATTTTCCATGCTAGGTATGTTATTCTCAAGATGAGTGTTTATTCACTTGTCATTGCACGAGAGTGTGGCAGGTAATAGGGATGCTCAGTCCTGAAATGATTTTTTTATATATGTTGTTCATAATAAATTCCTTGGAAAGTGTTGGTACGGAGGGCACCCGGGATACGGCTAGCCATGGGTTGTGAAAGAATGGTGGAACAGAAATAAACTTTATTTTATGTTTGGGAACCGCCAAAGATTTATCTAGCATGGAAGATATTGGGAATTCTTGGTCATTTTTGTTGACAGGAAAAGCATGCCTCTCAAAACAATTTTATCTCTCAATTTAAGCTATGAGCTCTGGCACCTCTACAAATCTCTGCTTCCCTCTACGAAGGGTCTATCTATTTACTTTTATGCAAAAAAAGTTTGAGTCTCTATCTTCTCTTATAAAGCACCAACTATGGAACACTATTGTCATCCTCGTGCATTGGATATAGCTAATATTTGAGTGGCGTTTCATGAATGGATCAATGATTGAGCATAATGGTATAGGGATCGCTTTCTTTAGCATTGATATTTTGAAAGACATGGTTGCCTGTTGATATGCTTGAGTACTGATGTCTTCATATCAAATTATAGACTATTGCTTTGAATCATTTAAAGTCCAAATGTCCATGCTACAAAGAAAAGAATATGTGATGAACATGATAGGACGCATTCCACATCAAAAATTCTGTTTTTATCATTTACCTACTCGAGGACGAGCAGGAATTAAGCTTGGGGATGTTGATACGTCTCCAACGTATCTATAAATTTTTTATTGTTCCATGCTGTTATATTATCAATCTTGGATGTTTACTATACATTTACTAGCAACTTTATATCATTTTCTGGGACTAACCTATTACCTTAGTGCCTGATGACCCACAAGTATAGGGGATCAATCGTAGTCCTTTCGATAAGTAAGAGTGTCGTACCCAACGAGGAGCAGAAGGAAATGACAAGTGGTTTTCAGCAAGGTATTCTCTGCAAGTACTGAAATTGTCGGTAACAAGTAGTTTGATAGCAAGATAATTTGTAACGAGCAAGTAACGGTGACGGTAAATAAAGTGCAGCAAGGTAGCCCAATCCTTTTGTGGCAAAGGACAGGCTAAAACGGTCTCTTATGATAAGCAAAGCGTTCTTGAGGGTACACGGGAATTTCATCATATCACTTTCATCATGTTGGTTTGATTTGTGTTCGCTACTTTGATAATTTGATATGTGGGTGGACCGGTGCTTAGGTGCTTTTCTTACTTGAACAAACCACCTACTTATGATTAACCCCCTCGCAAGCATCCGTAACAACAAGAAAAGTATTAAGATAAAATCTAACCATAGCATTAAACTTTTGGATCCAAATCGTTCCCTTACGGAATAGCGCATAAACTAGGGTTTAAGCTTCTATCACTCTAGCAACCCATCATCTAATTACTACTCCACAATGCATTCCCTTAGGCCCAAATATGATGAAGTGCCATGTAGTCGACGTTCACATGACACCACTAAGGGAATCACAACATACATATCATCAAAATATCGAACACATATCAAGTTCACATGATTACTTGCAACATGACTTCTCCCGTGACCTCAAGAACAAAAGTAACTACTCACAAATAATAATCATGCTCAAGATTAGAGAGGTATTAAATAGCATAATGGATTTGAACATATAATCTTCCACCAAATAAACCATATAGTAATCAACTACAAGATATAATCAACACTACTAGTCACCCACAAATACCAATCTAAGGTTTCGGTACAAAGATTGAACACAAGAGATGAACTAGGGTTTGAGAGGAGATGGTGCTGTTGAAGATGTTGATGGAGATGGCCCTCCCATAGATGGGAGAGTTGTTGGTCATGACGATGACGATGATTTCCCCCTCCGGGAGGGAAGTTCCCCAGGCGGAATCGCTCCGCCGGAGGGCAAAAGTGCTCCTGCCCAAGTTCCACCTCGAGACGGCGGCGCTTCGTCCCAAAAGTCCTCTCCTTATTTTTTTATAGGTCAAAATGACTTATATACCAGAAGAGGGGCACCGGAGGTGGGCCGAGGAGGGCACAACCCACCAGGGCGCGCCTGGGCTCCCTGGCGCGCCCGGGTGGGTTGTGCCCACCTGGTGGGCCCCCTCTGGTAGTTATTTGCTCCAATAATTCTTAAATAATCCATAAAAAATCTCTGTGAAGTTTCAGATTATTTGGAGTTGTGCAGAATAGGTAGCTCTGACATGCTTTTTGAGGTCCCGAATTCCAGCTGCCGGTATTCTCCCTCTTTGTGTAAACCTTGCATATTATGAGAGAAAAGGCATTAGAATTACTCCCAAAAGCATTATTATGCATTAAAACATTATAAATAACAGTAGGAAAACATGATGCAAAATGGACGTATCAACTCCCCCAAGCTTAGACCTCGCTTGTCCTCAAGCGAAAACCGAAATCGAAAAACATGTCCACATGCTTAGAGAGAGAGGTGTAGATAAAAACAAAATACGGACATAGAAGCATCATGCATATTATTATAACAGCAAGGAATTTTAACATAAAACTTTATAAAACAACTTTTGTCACATAACTTTTATCATATAACTTCTCATGAGCAAGTAAAAATTCATCACAACATTGAAGTATAAAGCATAAACCTTATTGAAAACCAACAAACTATGTTCTCAGTCAACTTTGCAACTACAATTCATCATATTTTCAGGAAGGGTCACGTATCGAAGCCTTTATGCAAGTCCGCATACTCAACCATCTTTTAATCTTCTATGATTGCTAACACTCATAGCATACCCATGAACAAAAAAGTTTCAACCGGACACATAGAAAGATAGGGGCTTATAGTTTCGCCTCCCAACGTATTCACCTCAAGGGTGAAGTCAACAATAATAACTCATGCCCACTCATATTCAACTGGATATATGTGCCTAGATCTTTCCTCACGACATGATGCTTGCAAAAAGAGAAAATAAAAAGGAATAGGGAAGAAAACTTTGACTCTTCATAAAAGTAAATGCATAAAAGTAAAAGATAGGCCCTTCACAGAGGGAAGCAGAGGTTGTCATACGCTTATTTGTATGTATGCCAAATCCCTTAATGCAAAAGAACGTCATGTTATATTGCCCCTTATGATAGCAACCTTTATTATGCAGTCTGTCGCTTTTATTCTTTGCCATCACAAGTTCGTACAATGCTCAATTTTCTCTTACACTAAATGATCCAACACATTTAGAAGAAATTTTTAATGCCTTATTGCACGATGACAACTTACTTGAAGGATCTTACTCAATCCATAGGAAGGTATGGTGGACTCTCAAAGTAAGATTTGGGTTAAGGGTTTTGGATGCACAAGTAGTATCTCTACTTAGTGCGGAAGTTTTGGCTAGAAAAGATGTTGAGCAAGCACCACATGTTAAAGGATCTATGACAATATAACTTCTATCTGAATATGAACAAACATAAACCATTATGTTATCTTCCTTGTCCAACGTCAACTATTTTGACACAAAATATTTAATGGGGGCTCACAATCATAAAAGATGTCCAAGATAGTGTATTTGCATGTGAATCTTCTCTTCCCTTATTAATTCTTTCATGAATTGCATCATTGACCAATGCTATGTTTGTCAATCTCCAACAAATTTTACTACGCATACTTTTCCTTATGTGATGTCATTACTTACCATAAGATTAGCATATGATCTTTTTCATTTATTTTCCTTTCTTTTTATCACAACATTAAAGTAAAAAAAAACTCAAACTACTCTTTATTATATATCTCGAACACGATTACATCGATAGATAGATCACTAAGCAAGCACTCGAAAAGAAAGGATCGAACTAAACTTTTATTCAACTAAATCATAGGAAAACTAATGATCGAACTAAAATAGATGAAAGCAAAGATAGTGGTGGTGATACGATACCAGGACACCTCCCCCAAGCTTGGCTCAAGCCAAGGGGAGTGTCCATACGATGAACTCAAGTCTCCTTTGGTGGTGAAGAAGGTGGTGGTGGTGACGAGGTAGTAGCAATCTTGTCCTTCAGGCTCAAAAGATACTCCAATCTATGAATGACGCTTCGGAGGGGCGATGATGTGCTCTTGCAATAGAATACTTTCACGAGTAAGATACTTATTTTGCACATGAATTGTTTTGATGATCCAAAAAGCTTCGATCTTAGTGGGGGTAAGATGATCATAGTAAGGTTTAAGGATATCTTCTTCTTCCTCACCAGGCAAGGCTTGCTCGACCACCGGCGCTTGATCTCCAGTAGCTTCCTTGCTCTTGTCCCCCTTGAAGGCTTCTTTAGCTTCTTCTCTCTTCAATTCAATCTTCATCAACCAAGCATCCTCTTCTACGTTGTTGGAGGATGGAGAAGACATGATGCCTGGCTTAATAGATCTGGCAGAAAACAATAAGAAAGAAGAACAGAAGATTTCTCCATGATACAGTGGTCAATAGGTTCGGGGGGTATGTAAAGATATTTTATCTTGAGAAACAAGCAAACGAGAGAAAAACGGAGTCCGGAAGGTACTCGAGGTGGGCACAACCCACCTCGGCGCGCCTGGTTAGCCAGGCCCGCCCTGGTGTCTTGTGCCCACCAGGGTTGCCTTCCTGGTTCTTTCTTATTTTCCTAATTTTTGTTATATTCCAAAACTGACAGAAAATATTTTTGCGGATTTTTCGGAGTTCGTTTACTTACCGTATCACGTACCTCCTCTTTTTTAGTTATTCTAGAGTGTTTCGAAAGTTTTCTTTTATGTGTTCCTCCGGTGTCATGGTTTGAATAATATTGCTTTCAACATTAATAGGCATACCTGAGATATAGTGTTTAATTCTTTGCCCATTGACCACCTTCGGGTTAGTACCTTCGGCATTATTTATTTTGATAGCTCCAGAACGATAAACTTCTTCGATGACATAAGGTCCTTCCCATTTAGAGAGGAGCTTTCCTACAAAGAATCTAAAACGAGAGTTGTACAAAAGAACATATTCTCCAGCTTTGAATTCCCGCTTTTGGATTCTTTTATCATGCCATCTTTTAACTTTTTCTTTGAATAACTTGGCATTTTCATAAGCTTGGGTTCTCCATTCATCTAATGAGCTAATATCAAATAACCTCTTTTCACCAGCAAGTTTGAAATCATAGTTGAGTTCTTTAATTGCCCAATATGCTTTATGTTCTAACTCAAGAGGCAAATGACAAGCTTTGCCATAAACCATTTTATAAGGAGACATACCCATAGGATTTTTATATGCTGTTCTGTAAGCCCAAAGTGCATCATCCAATTTCTTAGACCAATTCTTTCGGGACCTATTAACAGTTTTTTGTAGAATTAATTTTATTTCTCTCTTGCTAAGTTAAACTTGACCACTAGACTGAGGATGATAGGGTGATGCAATTCTATGGTTAACATCATATTTAGGAAGCATTTTACGGAAACCACCATGAATAAAGGGTGAACCACCATCAGTCATTAAATATCTAGGGACTCCAAACCTTGGGAAAATAACTTCTTTAAGCATTTTAATGGAAGTGTTGTGACCAGCACTACTAGTTGGAATAGCTTCTACCCACTTAGTAACATAATCAATAGCAACCAAAATATGTGTATACCCATTAGAGGAAGGAAAAGGTCCCATATAATCAAAACCCCAAACAACAAATGGTTCAACAACAAGTGAATAATTCATAGGCATTTCCTGACGCTTACCAATATTACCTATTCTTTGACATTGTAGCGACCCGACCCAAATGGATCAAGTCTCTGTGCTTAAGTGTCATCCCTAGATTGGTATGCTGACACACACAGTACTCGAGGATTTATAACAGAGGTAAATCACTTGTATGAAGTAACATAAATACTATTACCTCAATCCATATAGCGGAAGTAACAACAAGGTTGTGGAGTTCCCAACAACACCAACGGCAAAGTTGAGTGTAGACATCGTAACCCTAACGTATCACTTACTCATCGTAAGAATTCCTGCAACATGAGACGTTGCAGCCATGTAGGTCAGTACATTGAATGTACTGGCAAATTCACACCATAGGATAATGATGAACAATATCTATCACTACATGCATATTTGGCTGGTGGAGGCTCTAAGTTTAATTTTGCACAAAGCCAATTTTTCCCTACAACAAAGGAATATATTTTATTTACTACTGAGTTTGTTGAAAACATTGAGAAGGTAACCCCAACTCAATCCCAATTAAAAGTTAACAACCCAATCAAATTAATTAAGTAATGTGATGAGATCAAATCAATAATTCAAGTACCAGATACTCAAGATGTCCATAACCGGGGACACGGCTAATCATGATTAGTTTGTACACTCTGCAGAGGTTTGCGCACTTTCCCCTACAAGACTCGATCTCCTCCGTTGGATTTCTCGCACTACATGGTGTTTGAGAAACGGATGACCAAGACACAGTCTTTCAGAAGCATTAATTCTTTCGACGGGTAAACCGTACCACCTACATCCCCTACATCTACTAGTTTACCACTAAAAGAGGTCACACAACATACTCAACTATGCCAGAGCCCATAATGGCTTGTGGCTGCACACGGAAGTTTCTAGCTTGAATAATCTTATGATCCCTTTGAGCCTGGGTGGCATTCCATAGGATGATCACACGGTAACCCCGGGATCTCCTAGGATAACACTGGATTCCCCAGGTGTCCGGGCAAGCCACTGGTATCCCCAGGGTGCCCCAAACCATTCCACCCAGATGTGTATTAAAGTAGCCACCTTAAATAAACCCTTAGTTTATAAATAATCTCACATCTGTCATGGATACACTCAACCAAACCACGTCTACGAGCATAGCATAGCAGTATAAGCATAACGCAGAAGTAACACCCAAGGTTTGATAATAAAGGGCAATAGGTTCTACCTCATCATCTACTTCCCAATACCCACAAGTTAATCACATCCTAATCATGCAGTGCTTGAGGATTGTAACTAATGCATAAAAACTGGGTAATAAAGGGATATGATCAAAGTGTGAACTTGCCAATACTGTTAATGAAGATCCTTCGCACTCATAATTCCTGATAGTTCTACTCGTCACACTCCGTTCAATCTATCGTAAGCAAGCAATTGCATACATAAGCACCCAAGCATAAAATTCGAAGAAAAGATCTCGGAAAACTTCAAAAACAAGCAATTAACTCTTGCAATAGAAAACAATTTCTAACAGTACCAAAATTGGGTGGATTTGGTCTTATCAGAAAGTTTAGGTCAAGAGCTTCGATTTGCAAAAAGAATCAATTAAATCGGAGTTATAAAACTCGAGTTATGAACAAAAGAAGTTCAAATTCAAATTTGTTTGAAACCAAATTTTAAACTTTCAAAAATATGTTTAAGTTGGTTATCTGGACAGAGGGGATCATAACAAAGAAGTGGGCGTTGGTTTCGTTGGATTTGGATAAACGAGCAAAAGGTTTGTAACATCCCAAATTTTTAATATGGAATGTTATACATAGATCATTCACTGCATATCATATTTTATTGCATTTCGTTTTGCGATCCTCGAAAATTCTAAGCAACTCAAGGACCCACGGAGAGAGTTGGGGATTTCACCGTTTTCATATTTGAATTTTCTCAAATATTGAAACAGGGATCAATTTGGTTTAACTATTTCTCTCTCCGAAAATATTTCATATTAAAAATATATGAGAGGAGATAATATGACTTCTCCAAAATAAATGGAATATTGGAGGAAAAATATTAAAATCAAATAAATATTTTATTTGGATTTTTATTGCAATTTTATTTGAATTTAGAAAAATATGCATTTTTCAAAATTGCATTAGAGTCCCAAATAAATGTTTACCTTGTCCGGGAGATTTTTAGAGGACGGGGAAAATTTATTTCGGGAATTTTGGAGTCCGTTTAGTATTTCTTTTATTTGTTTTTCTGCGCGGAATTATTTAAAAAAAAAAAAATCCGCCGGACCGAACTGGGCCGAAGCCCAGCCGGCCCAGCCGCCCCGCGCCGCCATCCCGTCCCGTGCCGGAGACGGACTCGCCGGAGGAGTCCGAGCCGCCGCCGTCGCTGCCCTTCGCCCCTTCCCCAAGCCGCCACCCCTCCCCCCTCTTTAAAAGCCGACCCGGGGCCCCCCTGGAGCCCCAAGCCGCCGCCGCCGCCTGCCCTCGCCGCGCCGCCGAGCCGCCGCGCCGCCTCGCTCGCCGCGCCAGCCGCCGCCGCTCGCCTCCGAGCCGCCGCACCCCGCCCGCCGCACCGCGCCGCCGCACCGCGCGCGCCCTGCCCCGTCGCCTCGCCGCCGCCGCTGTCCCGCCGACTGCCGGAGGTAGCCGCCGCCGCCGTCGGTTTTCGTGAGAAAAACCGATCGGTTTTTGTTTAAACCCTAGATCTAGATTCGGTTTTTTTTTAATACCGGTTTATTCTTTTTAGATCGGTTTTCCGTCGGTTTAGTTATTTAGCGGACGTTCGTCCGTACGTTCGTTTTAACGAACGGTTTTCACCGTTTAACCGCAGACAGCGAACGTTCGTTCGTTAGCCTGTTCGTTAGTTTTCTTTTTCTCGGATTTTCCGCGATTATTTTCGATCGCGATTTCTGATCCGATTTTCGTTTTAGTATAACTTTTCGCTCGTTTGTCGGAATCAGGCGATTCAAGCGCCTAGATCTTCGTCTCGAAGCCCTCTTTCTGTTTAACCAACTTAAACAAGTTTTTGCTACTGTAAAATTTGACTTTAGTCCAGATTAGTAATCAAAGCTTGTTTCTTTCGCAGTTTGAGTTTCGTTGCTCCGTTTGATTCGATTCTTTTTGCAAACCGGAGTTCTTCAGTTGAACTTTCCGGTTAGGTCTTCTCATTTGGGTTTTACCCGTGCATCTTCGCTTGATTGCTTATGTATGCTATTGTTTGTTTGCGATAGAATTCCCGGAGTGCGAAGCGTGCTACTACGAGTCTCTAGGATTTGCAGATCGTCAGCAAGGCAAGTAACACATTGATCATACTTCTTCGTTACCCAGTTTTTATGCATTAGTTTCGACCCTCAAATATTGCATGATTAGGATGTGATTAACTTGTGGGTACTGGGAAGTAGATGATGAGGTAGAACCTATTGCCCTTTTATTATAAAACCCTTGGGAGTTACTTCCACGCTATGCTTATGTTGCCATGCTATGCTCGTAGACGTGGATTGGGTTTTGAGTGTATTCCATGACAGATGTGAGATTTTTAATGAATGGTTCAACTTAAGGTGGCAACTTTAATACACATCTGGGTGGATTGCTTGTTTGGGCACCTGGGGATATACCAGTGTTGTCCTAGGAGATCCCGGGGATATACCGTGTGATCCTCCTACGGTCCGCCACCCAGGCTCAAAGGGATCATAAGATTGTTCATGCTAGAAACTTCCGTGTGCAGCCACAAGCTATTATGGGCTCTAGCATAGTTGAGTATGTTACATGACCTCTTTCAGTGGTAGGCTAGCAGATGTAGGGGAAAGTAGGTGTAACTGTCTACCCAGAGTAAAGAGTAAATGCTTCAGAAAGACTGTGTCTCGGTCATCCGTTTCTCAAACACCATGAAGTGCGAGAAATCCAACGGAGGAGATCGAGTCTTGTGGGGAAAAGTGCACAAACCTCTGCAGAGTGTACAAACTAATCATGATTAGCCGTGTCCCCGGTTATGGACATCTTGAGTATCTGGTTCTTGGATTATCATATTGAATCCCATCACTCTAAATTAATTGTTGGGTTTAATAATTACTTTTAATTGGGATTGAGAGGGGGATTTACCTTCTCAATGTTCAACAACCACCATGATAGTTAAATAAAATATATTCCTTTGTTGTAGGGAAAAATTGGCTTTTCGCAAAACAGTATAACACTAGAGCTTTCCACCAGCCAAACATGCATGTAGTATTAGCAATTATTCTGTTCATTGCTCTACTGTGTTATATTGCCAGCATATTCCATGTGCTGACCCGTTTCGGGCTGCAACGTATCATGTTGCAGACTTTTCAGACGAAGAGTAAGGTGTGCTAGGTCGTTGTCGTGCACTCAGCTATGCCGTTGGAGTTGATGGACTCACCTTATCTTCCAAGCCTTCCGCTGTTATCTTATTTAGATGGCCTTAAGCCATATTTATTGTAATCAGTTCTCTTTTGAGACATTCGATGTAATAAGTGTGTGATTGCACTCTGTTATAAATCCTTCGAGTACTGTGTGTGTCAGCATTACCGATCCAGGGATGACACTTGAACACAGAGATTCGATCCATTCGGGTCGGGTCGCTACAGAGATGGTATCAGAGCACACGCTGACTGTAGGACACGACCACTAAGAAAAGCCATAGGACACTCTTCTCTACTCATTTCTGACTTCTCTCCATCTTCTATTCTCTAGGATGGCAGACTCAAGGAACAAGTTTACACAACCGGATGAAGACACACCTTTTGGACGACACTTGAAGGAAGTCACTAGGTACCTGAACATCGGAATACCAAGCTTCACCGGGACATACACCGCCACTGTACCAGAAGAGGAGCGTTGGATGATTCGAGTTCAAATTCCAGGAAGGACATTCACGCCAGTTACGGAGCCCATTGAGTTTTCCTTTGATGCACCAACCTGGAGTCTAGGAAAGAGCATGGCAGCCCACATCGCCATGGGACGCATCGGCGAAGTGTATCACAAGGATCTTAAGGACACGATCTACCAGTTATGTGGGCGCCGAGATGAGCAATGGGAGATGATCAGCACCCGGAGGGACAGGTCCATTGCAGCTTTCATCCAGGAGTTAAACCAGCACATTCGTCGACAGGAGAACCAGATGTGTGCAAGCATGATATATTTGAAGAAGGTGATGACCAGGAACATGGAGCTAGAAGAGGAACTCAAGTCTACACGCGACGGATACGAGGAGGAAATCGCAATACTAGTGGAAAAGAATGACGACCTGACAAGGAAGCTAGGAGTATTCATGGGAGACCCCGCGCCCGGAGAAGAAGACGACGAACCTGAGGAAATTCGATCTGAAGACTACATCATCATCGACGACACCAACTCCGACCCCGACAGTAGTGATGATGATTATGAAGACGAAGCTGGAGCGGATATCATGGAGTCTTCCACCGATCAAAATTTCTAGATGACCACCATATTATCATTAGTATTTTCCCCATGTAAATAGTAATAGTCCGAGCACTTTTGTAACGGTAGTTAGATCGATTATATGCTCTTGCTTGAATTGAGTGGTGTGTTATGAATGTGTTTGTCTCATGTGCATATGGGTAGTGCTTTCTCACTAGACCTTACTCTATTCTAATCTCTTCCCTCTAAACCCATCAGATGCCTCCGAGACGCGACACCGGATTTGTTTTCCCACCGGAGCTCACTCAGTTGATTCAACAGCAGAATACCCTGATGCAGCTACTAGTTCAGAACCAAGGCAACAACAACAACAACAACCCACCGCCACCACCACCAGTTGACAACTTATCCCGTTTTTCTGAGGTTGCAGCCGCCGGTGTTTTCCAGTAGCACCGAGCCAATAGTTGCGGATGACTGGCTACACAGGATTGGAAGGGAGTTGACCACCGCAGGATGCACAGACGCTGAGAAGGTGCGTTTTGCCGCACATCAATTGGATGGACCCGCAGCCTCATGGTGGGAAAATTACACAGCCACATTCCCTATAGCCAATGTCACTTGGGATCAGTTTCAGCAAGCTTTCCGCACTGCACATGTCTCAGCAGGAGCTATGAGCATGAAGAAGCGTGAGTTTCGCAACTTACGCCAGGGAAACCATACCGTGGGGCAGTACGTGGATGAGTTCAGTAAATTAGCTCGCTATGCCCCGGATGATGTGGCCACTGATGCCGCGAAGCAGGAGAAGTTTATGGAAGGGTTGAATGATGAGCTGAGTATGCAGTTGATGGTGGCAACATTCAACAACTACCAGGAGTTGGTAGACAAAGCTCTTATGATTGAAGGGAAGCAGCAGCAGATTGATAGCCGCAAGAGGAAGTATGGACAAGGGAAGTTCAACTCAGGAGCTCGGCAGAAGCCCCGGTTCACCCCGAACTCGGGAGGGCTTGTTCATCACCATGGAGGTCATAACCACAATGGAGGAAGTTCACACAACCATAATGGCCACAAGAATGGAAATGGACATGGAGCAGGCAGTAATCAGAACCGCTCTAACCCAGCCACACCCGCCAAGAAGGATCAAAGCCACGTTACCTGTTTCAAGTGCGGGAAGACTGGACATTATGCCAACGAATGTCCAGAATTGAAGAACGGCAATGGTAATGGAAGCGCTGGGAAGAAGCCCAATCCATTCAACCGAGGACAAGTGAACCACGTGAACGTGGAGGAGGTTGAGGAGCAGCCTGATGCAGTTATCGGTAAGTTTTTGGTTAAGTCTTTTACTGCAATTGTTCTTTTCGATACTGGTGCATCGCATTCATACATATCAAGGGGATTCGTGGATAAGTATAAGTTGCCCACTAAGGTACTTAGGACACCCATGTTAGTAAGATCACCCGGTGCGGAGTATATGGCAAGACAAGGATGTTTTCAGATGCCATTGATAACAATTGAATTGGAACATGGGTGTTTCGCCCTCAGAACATGAGATAATTTTATGGGAAAAGTCACAATGAGTTGGATTGTGGTACTGGCAGTGGATATGGCTATCGGAGTGTATGGAGGGAAGGCATCGATGTGTGCCGGAGGGGAAGGGGGGGGGAAGGTCAAGTATATTCGCTTACGACCCCGTAGAGAAAAAAGGATCAAGTATGTATCTAGGCTATGGGGGTGCCTAGGAGATGAGCGCAATATAAAAATTCTCGGAATCACGGGGAGTTTGTTCAGGGGTTCGGGGAGTGCCTGTTGTGAAGGATTGTCCCGGATAAATATGTTCAGAGAGGTTTGCCGGCAGGCAGCCGTCCGGAAATCTATACATTGATCTTGAATAGAGTTGTTGCCAAGTGGGCACGACACAATATCAAAGGGGGGGGGGGGAAAAAAGGGGGGGGGGGGGGGGAAAGGGAAAAGGAAAAGGGGGGGGGAGGGGGGGGGTGGGGGGAAAAGGGGGAAAAGAGGGGGAGGGGGAAAAAAAACAAAGAGAAAAAGGACGGAGGGGGGGGAGAGGGGGGGAAGGGGGGAAGGAGGGAAGGGGGAGAGAAGGGGGGGGGAGGAGGGGGGGAAGGGGGGGGGGGGGGGGGGGGGGGGGGAGAAGGGGGGGGGGGGGCGAGAGAAGGGGGAGGGGGGGAGAAAGGGGGAAGGGAGGGGGGGAGGGAGGGGGGGGATACAATACCATACCGTATGCCCGCAAATTAGTCTTGAGTAGATGTTAAGAATCATGAATCAAGGGGATGTATTGTGGTGGGAAATGTGTCAATTCGACGTCGGGTTCATCACCGGGTGTCCCCAGTTCTTTATGAGAAGGAGGATGGACTCCTATTAGATGTTGTTGATGATAAATCCGCGCAAATATGACTAAGTTACGATAGTAAAACAATTACCACCAACCTGCAATTAAACTTCAAATTAGTATGGTTTATATCAGTATGCGAAAGGAGCAAATAAAGGTGTTCTCCACCAATATCGATCTGAGATCAAGGGATATCCACCAAGAAACAATGAAGATGGTTAATGAAAGTCAACAGCAGAACAGTGATAACCATAAGACACGCCTTTCACCACCCGTATGTTGGCTATTGAGTACCAGTTATGTCATTTGGATTGACTAATGCCCCTGCCTATTTCATGAGTATGATGAGACAGAGGGTTCATGAGTTCTTGATAAAGTTTGTCGTGGTGTTCATGATGAATCTTGGTATACTCAAGAATGTAAGAGGGAGCAAGCAGGGAGTCATCTAATTGCGTTTAGTTTTCCGAGAAGCTCAGGGAAACCAGTTGTGTGCCAGAGTCAGCAAATGTGAGTATTGTTGAATGGAGAAGTTGGATTTCTCTGGCCATTTAAAAGGGGAATCGGGGAGTCCGAAGTGTATAAGCATGTAGCTACCCACTAAGGCTATACAGTCGTGTCACTGAGGTTGGAAACCCGAACACTCGGCTTAGGGGAGATCCGCAGTTTTCTTGGACCTTGGCAGGATATTATATCGGAGATGTATGACGAAGAATTTTTCTAAGATTGCGAAGGCATGAGGAGTTCTATGAAGAGGCACTAAGTTCAAAGGAAGATGAATGTGAGCAAGTTTTTCAGGAACTTGAAGGAAACGTTTGGTTAAGAAAACACCCAGTTCTGATCTACTGCCAGATATACGCAATGATTTCCAAGTGTATTGCACGCTTCGTAGGCTAGGCAGGAGCATAGTACTTCATGGGGAAGTAGTTTGTGTCATATGCCCTCACGATCCTTCGGGCCGCATGAGTATGATTATACCACGCATGACTTGAGTTGAGCAGCTGGGTAGGTTGCATGCATGCGGTTAAGGGGGGGCTTGGAGACATTTTCTTATTGGGATCGTTTGTGATTGTGTACACGGATCACAAATCAGCTTGAAGGTATTTTACTCAGGAGGAGCTATACCTCAGGGCAGAGGAGATGTGTTGGAACTTTATAAAGGATTATGATATGGTAATTTGCATATCACCAGGAATGAAGTGCGCAATGTCGTAGCCAGACGTTTTGATACCGTAAGAAGTTATGTACATCCCGATCAAAGCGGAGTTTACCAAAGGGGTTCAAATCGAAGATATCTCAGGGGAAGTTTGCGATTTGGGGATATAAGTCCTAGAGGTTTTGTTGCAGTAGTTATGGAAAGTGCAGTCAACCATTATTGGGTAAGGATCGGAGAAGCTCAGAAACGAGGACAAAGAAATTGGGGGCCGAGTACAAGGATAGATGCGCAAATGGGAAAGCTGGCAAAGGTTTTCGTGAAGTATGAGCACGACACCTTATGTTGTTTGGGGGACCGTGTTAGAGATAGTACCGGCAATAATGCAGAGAATGGGTAAAGTTGAAGTTGATACTACAGCGAGGAACTCATGGACTCGCGCATAGGCTACGTACAACCGTCGGAAAAGGAACACCAAGATGTATGGATGCGGCTTAAAAGAGCGTTCTTGTGGACGGGTATGAAGAGGGGATAATTGGCGAGTATGTGACCGTTATGGGTGATGAATATGTCCGAGAGTGAAGGCACAGCATCAGAAGAACGGCCGCAGGATGCCTAGCTACAAGCCTATGCCAATAGACCCCAAATGGAATGGGAGAGGCTTGGTGGATTCACACCGGACTTACCCAGGAGCGCCATCAGGCATATAGATTCATCTGCGGTAGTTGTTGGGAAAAAATCGTTTGACCAACGTGCGACTCGTTTATCGTCAGAAAGGACCGACATAAACGAGTGGCGAAGTTGGCCACAAGATATAAGTATGGGACCAGCACGTATTTGTTCAAATTTCTATCTGTGAGTATCCGTAGACCCATCGCCCGTATCAGAATAGAGGTCACCCAGTTTACCAAAGTTTTGGCGCCACTACAACCAGATAACTTGGGAACCAGCAGCAGTATTTTACAGCTAGTACGCGAGGGAAAGCTTTACAGAGGAGACAGTTCAGAATCAGATTCTGGTTTCGAGGACATATGTTAAGAGTCTGGTCGCTAGTAGTGTTGATACTAGTTTGGAGGACATTTGCCCTACGCGGAGTTCTCGGGGATAAACAACACAACAGCTACCGAGCCAAGTTTGAAGAGAGCACCTTTCGAGGATCTTTTGTTAATGGGAAGAGGAATGGAGGGTGCAGAGACACCGTGATATGTGGGATGAAGTGGAGACCGTCGAGTTGTTTGGACGGATTTGGATTAAGGAATCGCGAAGAAAGGATTAAGCATGATTCGACGATAGACTGAATACCAGCATCGGCAGAACAGAAGAGTTATGGAAACGCCAAAGAACAAGGAAGGTACGCCTGAAGTCGGAGACGAGACATAATCTACGAGTATCATCACCTTATCCGGGAGGTGAAAACGTTATTGGAAGTTAAAGGAAGTTAGTAACACCACGAGGAATATTGTGGGACCATACCAGAGTATTGGAACGAATGAGGGATGAAGTTGCCTACAGAGTTTGGTAATACCGAAGAGGGACTGTCAGGAAAGTCTGATGATTGTTTCACGTTCCCAGTTGAAGAAGTGCCATGCGGAGATGAGCTGATATTTCTCTAAGAGATACAGTGCCCCTAGAAGCATTCAATGGATAGTGATCTACCTAACGAAGGAGAAACCCGTCAAGATTTCTCGAGTTTGCAGCCGAGTTCACGCAACAAAGTTCATCAAAGTTGTGAAAGTTCCGTGGATGTCACCAATGAAACGAGATGAAGCCACCTGGGAGCGCGAAGAAGAGCCTCCTGAAGGACCACACCACACCTGTTTTCTAGCCAACCCGAATCTCGAGGGCGAGATTTCATCTTAAGGGGGGTAGGTTTTGTACCTCCCAAATTTTTAATGGAATGTTATACATAGATCATTCACTGCATATCATATTTTATTGCATTTCGTTTGCGATCCTCGAAAATTCTAAGCAACTCAAGGACCCACGGAGAGAGTTGGGGATTTCACTCCGTTTCATATTTGATTTTCTCAAATATTGAAACAGGGATCAATTGGTTTAACTATTCTCTCTCCGAAATATTTCATATTAAAAATATATGAGAGGAGATAATATACTTCTCCAAAATAAATGGAATATTGGAGGAAAAATATTAAAATCAAATAATATTTATTTGGATTTTTATTGCAATTTATTGAATTTAGAAAATAGCATTTTTCAAATGTCATTAGAGTCCCAAATAAATGTTTACCTTGTCCGGGAGATTTTAGAGGACGGGGAAATTTATTTCGGGAATTTTGGAGTCCGTTTAGTATTTCTTTATTTGTTTTTTCTGCGCGGAATTATTTAAAAAAAAAAAAAAAACCCGCGGACCGAACTGGGCCGAAGCCCGCCGGCCAGCCCCGCCCCGCGCCGCCTTCCGTCCCGTGCCGGAGACGGACTCGCCGGAGGAGTCCGCCGCCTCCACGGCCTCCCGCCCGTCGCCCCCGCCAGTCGCCGCCCCCACCCATTCCCCCCTCCCCTACCCACGACAACCCTCCCTTTAATATGCCTCCTTCGCGCCTCACCCTACCTCCCACTCACACCCAGATGTAGGATCGCTCAGGCCTTGCCTATCCTCCCGTCCGCGTCTTCTCTTCCTTCTTTGTCCAGTTTTGCGTCTCCCCGAATGACATCCGATGGGAGGGTAGGGAGTAGGGGAAAAAGTAAGGGCTCTCGCTCTTCCGGTAATTGACGTGCCTCTATTCGCGAACGGGGGGGGGATGACGGTGGGGACGAGGGTGCTTCCTTTACCCTCCTCCGACATAAAAAAAAAGGGAAAGGAAAAAGGCGAAGGGGAAATACCAAGAAGGGTGCCGCTGCCGGGAAAAGAAGGAAAAAGGGAGGAGGAGCGAGGAGAATAGCCCCTCGCTAGGGAAACTCTCCATCTGCCCCCGGAGCCCCGAAGGCGGGTAGCTCGAGCGGGAAGAAAGAGAGAGTCGAAGCAGGCTCGAGGCCCCTGTCTCCAAATCGCCTCTCTACAGAGGGGGGGAGGTGGGGGGGGAAGGACAGGGGAGAAAAAAGGGGGGGGAGGATGGGGGAAGGGGGGGAGGAGGGAAACGGTGGGGGGGAAAAAAGGAATCGGGTACTCCAGAATGCTCCTCCACGTGAGACCGCCGAAAGAGGAGTGGGGGGAGAGGCCGTGCCAAGTTCCCTCGCTATAATCGGCAATGAACATGAGCCGGGGGAGAAGGCCCTCTTTATGTGAGTCAGCAAGGAGGCCGTTCCTCCTACTCCGTTCTTTGTGTCGGAAAAAAAACCGATCGGTTTTTTGTTTACCTGGAGAGTCTAGATATTCGGTTTTTTTAAATAAGAACCGTTTATTCATTTTTAGATCGATTTGCCGTGCGGTTTAGTTATTTACGAAAACGTACGTTCGTGCCAGTAACAAGTTCGTTTTTGAACGAACGGTTTTTTCCCTGTTAACCTGCACAACGAACGGTTCGTCTCGTTTAAAACCCTGTTCGTTAGATTTTTCTTTTATCTTTCGTGATTTTCCGCGATTAAATTTTTTCGATCCAGATTTTGATCCGGAGTTTTGTCGTTTGTAGGTATAACTTTTTGCTGGCACGTCAGTATTTCGGACAGGCGCTGTCCGCGCCTAGATCTTCGTCTCGAAGCCCTCTTTCTGTTTAACCAACTTAAACAAGTTTTTGCTACTGTAAAATTTGACTTTAGTCCAGATTAGTAATCGAAGCCTGTTTCTTTCGCAGTTTGAGTTTCGTTGCTCCGTTTGATTTGATTCTTTTTGCAAACCGGAGTTCTTCAGTTGAACTTTCTGGTTAGGTCTTCTCATTTGGATTTTACCCGTGCATCTTCGCTTGATTGCTTATGTATGCTATTGTTTGTTGCGATAGAATTCCCGGAGTGCGAAGCGTGCTACTACGAGTCCCTAGGATTTGCAGATCGTCAGCAAGGCAAGTAACACATTGATCATACTTCTTCGTTACCCAGTTTTTATGCATTAGTTTCGACCCTCAAACATTGCATGATTAGGATGTGATTAACTTGTGGGTATTGGGAAGTAGATGATGAGGTAGAACCTATTGCCCTTTTATTATAAAACCCTTGGGAGTTACTTCTACGCTATGCTTATATTGCCATGCTATGCTCGTAGACGTGGATTGGGTTTTGAGTGTATCCATGACAGATGTGAGATTGTTAGGTAATGGTTAACTTAAGGTGGCTACTTTAATACACATCTGGGTGGATTGCTTGTTTGGACACCTGGGGATATACCAGTGTTGTCCTAGGAGATCCCAGGGATATACCGTGTGATCCTCCTATGGTTCGCCACCCAGGCTCAAAGGGATCATAAGATTATTCATGCTAGAAACTTCCGTGTGCAGCCACAAGCTATTATGGGCTTTAGCATAGTTGAGTATGTTGCAGGACCTCTTTCAGTGGTAGGCTAGCAGATGTAGGGGAAAGTAGGTGTAACTGTCTACCCAGAGTAAAGAGTAAATGCTTCAGAAAGACTGTGTCTCGGTCATCCGTTTCTCAAACACCATGAAGTGCGAGAAATCCAACGGAGGAGATCGAGTCTTGTGGGGAAAAGTGCACAAACCTCTGCAGAGTGTACAAACTAATCATGATTAGCCGTGTCCCCGGTTATGGACATCTTGAGTATCTGGTTCTTGGATCATCATATTGAATCCCATCACTCTAAATTAATTTGTTGGGATTAATGATTACTTTTAATTGGGATTGAGAGGGGGATTTACCTTCTCAATGTTCAACAACCACCATGATAGTTAAATAAAATATATTCCTTTGTTGTAGGGAAAAATTGGCTTTTCGCAAAACAGTATAACCCTAGAGCTTTTCCACCAGCCAAATATGCATGTAGTATTAGCAATTATCCTGTTCATTGCTCTACTGTGTTATATTGCCAGCATATTCCATGTGCTGACCCGTTTCGGGCTGCAACGTATCATGTTGCAGACTTTTCAGACGAAGAGTAAGGTGTGCTAGGTCGTTGTCGTGCACTCAGCTATGCCGTTGGAGTTGATGGACTCACTTTATCTTCCAAGCCTTCCGCTGTTATCTTATTTAGATGGCCTTAAGCCATATTTATTGTAATCAGTTCTCTTTTGAGACATTCGATGTAATAAGTGTGTGATTGCACTCTGTTATAAATCCTTCGAGTACTGTGTGTGTCAGCATTACCGATCCAGGGATGACACTTGAACACAGAGATTCGATCCATTCGGGTCGGGTCGCTACAGTTGGTTTCGTTGGATTTGGATAAACGAGCAAAAAGTTGTGATCGTTTGAAGATCAGGGGCTAAACTGTAAAATAAAACAACTACAACTAGGTCCCTGGCAGAAAAATAAAATAAAAACGAAAAACTACGGAACGAACGTTCACTAACAGAGGCTAACAAACGAATTCGTTTGTTAACAGATCTAAACGGGTGAACTCTCGCTATCTATCAAAACCTAAATAATAAACCGATCTAAAAGAATAAAACCGATCTATTCTAAAAAAACGAAAAAAACCGGGGCGGGTTAAATCGGTTTATACCGGTTCGAGGGAGAGGAACCGGCGGCGGCGGCGTGGTGCTCCGGCGAGGCGGCGGCAGCGGCGTCGGCGGGAAGCGGCGCGGCTACGGCGGCAGACGGCGGCGCGAGCAGCGGCGAGCGCAAGCGGCGGCGGAGCTACGGCGGCGGTGGTGAGATCCGGCAGCGGCAGCGAGATGCGAGGGCGGCGGCGCGGCTCGGGAGGGGGAGCGAGGGGTCCGGGGCGTCGCTATTTAAGGAGGGGAGGGGCGGCGTGATGCGTGGAGGAGGGGGCAGGGCAAGGCGGCGGCGGCTCGGACTCCGGCTCGGGCACGGCGGGGAAGGCGGCGGCCCGTTGGGCCGGCTGGGCTTCGGCCCAGTTCGGTCCGAAAGTTTTTTTTTAAAGAATTTTACAGAAAATAAAAATAAAAGAATAAATAATATAAATGATATATAGGCATATTCTATATAAAATTTTTCAAAATAACTTCAAAGGGACTTTAAATTTTGATTCTTCGAAACTTCCAACTCATATTTCATACGATTTGAAGAAGTCATTTTATCTTCTCTCATGAAAATCATTGAGTTGCATAAAGTTTCTGAATTTGCAATATTTTCAAATGAAATTCAAATCTTTTCGAAACCCCTTTTAAAATAGAAGAAGTCATGTTATCTTCACTCTAGGGTTTGTAATGAAATAGATTTGAATTCAAGGAGATCATAAATGTAAGGTGAAAGTTTTGGGAAAGCCATTTTATTCCCTCTCATTTAACTTTCAAAAAGTTTCAAATTCCACTCAATTTCACACAAACAACCACACCACAATCAAACAAACAATCAAAACTATCTATTTAATATAACATTCCAAAATTTAGAATTTTGGGATATTACAAACCTACCACCCTTAAAATGAATCTCGTCCTCGAGATTTGAAGAGGCTAGCAAGAAATAGGTTAGGTTCGGAGTCTCCTAAAAAATCCATCGATTGTCACGAAGATCTGGGGTGCTACCACCCTTAGAAGCATGGTTACGGTTCCATCAAAACTCATGTACTCCATCCTTATTGTTGACAGTGTCGATCTTTTCAGATCTTCAAGGCAATTTCCTTCTCTGGGCTCTTCCGGTAGTGGCATAACCTTTTCCTCAATCCTTGTGTCCTTGCATCATGGTAATTAAGGTTCTTCGGAGACTGGGTCTTCTTTAGCTGACAGGTCTGGCGCCAATACTAAACAACTATCGATATCTCATGGTGGTCATCAAACAACTTGACTGGGTCCCTGCAGAAAACGGGTCTGGGCTTCATTCTCACCGTATGACCTACGATTAGCAATAGCTGCCTTGTACAAGGGAAAATTGTCATACCATTCTAAGGTTTAAACAAGGTTTTGATCGTCGTCGCTCTACTATGGGTAAGTCACTCAGATTTACCATCCCATATAGCAAGGCGAATAATAAGAGTAAGTCGGTATGGTGATCAATCCATCCCGCACCCAAATCATTACCTTGTACATGGTTTAGCGAATCT
This sequence comes from Thinopyrum elongatum, assembly GCA_011799875.1. NCBI lineage: Eukaryota > Viridiplantae > Streptophyta > Magnoliopsida > Poales > Poaceae > Thinopyrum > Thinopyrum elongatum. Next base: position 211,266,389 of record CM022303.1, read on the forward strand.
CGCATTCTAACACTCGGTCATCCTCACAAGCATTGCAGAATTTTCTCTTGTTAACAAACCAAGTTCGGATAAATCCATTGATTCTGCAAGCCAAAAAAACATCTATCATTCCTTCACAACTCTCAGGTTTTGCGTTACTCCTATAAGATCGTCTGTTGATAAAGTCGTATCTTCTTCCAGGGTTTTTCCTTCAGCAAGAGTGTGCTTGCTTCTTGGCAGGTCCTGGAGCCTGTGGGTCATGGGCTCATCTCCTCACGTTTATAGCTTCAACTCATACTGGGGTTATAATTGCTCCTTATTACCAACATTATACTTCCTTTATATCCAATAGTACTTCATCCCTTCATATTCTTGGGGTATCCCACATATCGAGATAAAACTCGTACTTACTTTGTCCGAAGTCCACTTCGTGGAATATCATTATCTTTTCCAGGGGTCAAGGGTCCTCACAAGGTACTACCACCCTTGAAATGCACAAATTCTTCCATAGACCATATTTCTCATATCCTCGAAAATGGTCAAAATCTTTCTTCATAGAGTAACAACTCAATAAAATTCAACTTATGAAATCATGACACATGAACTTTTTTGATTTCATGAATTTACTACAATCTTCTTGCATTTCCATTACATTCCTCAACTCAACACCTGAGTCTAAAAAAAAGAATTGTTCCCACTACTACTACTATATTTCTTTTTCGACACAACTATTTAGCACGAGTCTCCTTCTCATTGGGACAATCTCTGGCAAAGTGCCATGCTTCATTATAGCAGAAACATATTACTTCTGACAAGTCTCGTGGTTTCCTAGTGATTACATAGCCTCCTTGGGTCCTCGGCTTCCTTTTTGGGCAATCGTTGAAGTAGTGCTCTGAATCTTTGCACCTAAAACATATGATATGACTCAGGTCCTTCTTTGTAGAAATTGGGTTGTTCCTGGAATCCAATCTATTTCTCTTCCTGGACTTTTCCGTGCCAATCAGGGCTTCTATCTCTTGTGGGTCATACTCTACTTCCACTGTCGAGACTTCTACTAGATCCTCCTTCGGACAATTCTGGGATATGTGTCCTTCTTCTCCACATGAATAGCATGACTTGGTGCAGAGTTTAATTGGGTCTTCTTCGGGTGTGTCCTCCACCTCTTCCTTCATCACAGGTTCTTCTACAATTTCCATGAGGGCTCCTTTCATTGCTTCTTTCTTCTGATGGATGGTTCATTGTACTATGGGGTAAATGTGACACTGAGCAGGGTAGTGGTTAGTCCCTTCACACAAGAAACAAGTAATCTGCCTAGTTGGGCATTCTTCAGCTGGGTGAATTTCTTCACAATGAGGGCATTCATCCTTGTGTTCTTTATGGTTGTGTCCTGTTTCTCCACAGAGCTTGCATGCACAAGGTTTCTTCATATCATTTCCATGAGGCTTCATCTTCTGGGTCACAAGCCGAGACTTTAGCAGAGTCAACTTAAATTCTTTCCAAGTGGTTACTCCTTGCCATCCATTGATGGTTTGGTACATCCTCCACCAAGTAGTAGCACCTCTTTCAAAGCACTGAAGGGCATGCTGGGTCATATCCCTTCCGGGTATAGTGTTAATCTTCAGGTGATCTTCCATGTTCTGAATCCATCGGTCCGTCTCCAATTGAGTCATCGGTCCAGAAAATATGAGTTCATCTCCATTCATCCTCTATTGGTTCCAAGGGTTTGGGGTGGGATAAGAGAGATAGAGAGGGATACACACAATACAAACAACAATTTTGAAGAAACAAATTTTTATTTTGTGGCTGTCGAAAAAACATCAAACAAATGGCAGCTCACAATCGTCGTATCTAACGTAAGTATATAACAGGGGTTTGGTCTTCTAAAGGTCAATAAATCTTCAAAGTCACCAAACTCTTCAAGTCTTGTTCATGTCTCCGATGGCTTCTTCCGATCATGCTTGTCCTTCTCAAGTTCTTCTGTCAGGTCTTTTCTGTTGACGCGAAGTTTCTCGTGACGTCCTTTAATATTCTGGAGTTGCGTTCCAAACTTCTGGGTTTCAACATCCTTGGCATGAACCATGGTCCTACTGTCCTTCAGTTCCTGACGAATCTCTGGTATCTCGAGGTTTTGCTCCTCCAGCTTGGCTACTTTCAGCTTCTGGGTCCTAAGTTCTTCACGAAATGCTTCCTTGTCAAATACGGCTTCCTGAAGGTCCATCTTAAAATATATTTTTTTGATGTAATACTCCAGATCCTGGCGATACACCAGCTAAGGTTAAAACTTCATCTTTTGCTGATAGGTGCTCCATTAGCCCTTTTGTCATCCAATCCTTCTGACGAAATGCATGCTTAACTCAGCACGGCGACAATAGCATAAGCGGGCGATAACATCATGGATAGCAGTGTTTCTGCCCTTGTCATTGCCATGAGCTATCATTCCATAGTTGATATCTCCTGCCTTAGGGTTTTCTTGACAAAAACTTTGAGTTTTAATGCTCCATGTTCCTGTCTTTCTCCGACACACCTTGATCTCGGGTATTGACAGCTTCAATAGTCTGACAAGTTCCATAAGGGTAGCCTTCCTAGGTCATACCAATCTAGAAATTCTTCAGAGCCTTCAAATTCTCCTAGTCTTCGGAGTCTTCAACCGTCGTAGTTTCCATTATTATAATGCACGGTAAAATCCTCTTCATTCCGAAGTGGTCTTAGTTGTCCGATATCTTGTACTTCTTGGATTGGTCTCATCAGTCGAACCTTCGTGTGGTCAAAAGGGGAAAGGGGTATAGTCTAACTAAAAGGAAATTTGATAAAGCTTAGAAAAGAAGAGAGGTAAGAGATCCTTTTTGAAAATAATTTTAGAGAAAATATTTCCTATGGGCTTGCCAGTTTCTAGGGGTCACGTCCTACAGTCAACATGGGCTCTGATACCATCTTGTAGCGACCCAACCCAAATGGATCAAGTCTCTGTGCTTAAGTGTCATCCCTGGATCGGTATGCTGACACACACAGTACTCGAGGATTTATAACAAAGGTAAATCACATGTATAAAGTAACGTAAATACTATTACCTCAATCCATATAGCGGAAGTAACAACAAGGTTGTGGAGTTCCCAACAACACCAACGGCAAAGTTGAGTGTAGACATCGTAACCCTAACGTATCACTTACTCGTCGTAAGAATTCCTGCAACATGAGACGTTGCAGCCATGTAGGTCAGTGCATTGAATGTACTGGCAAATTCACACCATAGGATAATGATGAACAATATCTATCACTACATGCATATTTGGCTGGTGGAGGCTCTAAGTTTAATTTTGCACAAAGCCAATTTTTCCCTACAACAAAGGAATATATTTTATTTACTACTGAGTTTGTTGAAAACATTGAGAAGGTAACCCTAACTCAATCCCAATTAAAAGTTAACAACCCAATCAAATTAATTAAGTAATGTGATGAGATCAAATCAATAATTCAAGTACCAGAAACTCAAGATGTCCATAACCGGGGACACGGCTAATCATGATTAGTTTGTACACTCTGCAGAGGTTTGCGCACTTTTCCCCACAAGACTCGATCTCCTCCATTGGATTTCTCGCACTACATGGTGTTTGAGAAACGGATGACCAAGACACAGTCTTTCAGAAGCATTAATTCTTTCGACGGGTAAACCGTACCACCTACATCCCCTACATCTACTAGTTTACCACTGAAAGAGGTCACACAACATACTCAACTATGCCAGAGCCCATAATGGCTTGTGGCTGCACACGGAAGTTTCTAGCTTGAATAATCTTATGATCCCTTTGAGCCTGGGTGGCATTCCATAGGATGATCACACGGTAACCCCGGGATCTCCTAGGACAACACTGGATTCCCCAGGTGTCCGGGCAAGCCACTGGTATCCCTAGGGTGCCCCAAACCATTCCACCCAGATGTGTATTAAAGTAGCCACCTTAAATAAACCCTTAGTTTATAAATAATCTCACATCTGTCATGGATACACTCAACCAAACCATGTCTACGAGCATAGCATAGCAGTATAAGCATAACGTAGAAGTAACACCCAAGGTTTGATAATAAAGGGCAATAGGTTCTACCTCATCATCTACTTCCCAATACCCACAAGTTAATCACATCCTAATCATGTAGTGCTTGATGATTGTAACTAATGCATAAAAACTGGGTAATAAAGGGATATGATCAAAGTGTGAACTTGCCTGTACTGTTGATGAAGATCCTTCACACTCATAATTCCTGATAGTTCTACTCGTCACACTCCTTTCAATCTATCGTAAGCAAGCAATTGCATACATAAGCACCCAAGCATAAAATTCGAAGAAAAGATCTCGGAAAACTTCGAAAACAAGCAATTAACTCTTGCAACAGAAAACAATTTCTAACAGTACAAAAATTGGGTGGATTTGGTCTTATCAGAAAGTTTAGGTCAAGAGCTTCGATTTGCAAAAAGAATCAATTAAATCGGAGTTATAAAACTCGAGTTATGAACAAAAGAAGTTCAAATTCAAATTTGTTTGAAACCAAATTTTAAACTTTCAAAATATGTTTAAGTTGGTTATCTGGACAGAGGGGATCATAACAAAGAAGTGGGCGTTGGTTTCGTTGGATTTGGATAAACGAGCAAAAAGTTGTGATCGTTTGAAGATCAGGGGCTAAACTGTAAAATAAAACAACTACAACTAGGTCCCTGGCAGAAAAATAAAATAAAAACGAAAAACTACGGAACGAACGTTCGCTAACAGAGGCTAACAAATGAATTCGTTTGTTAACAGATCTAAACGGGTGAACGCTCGCTATCTATCAAAACCTAAATAATAAACCGATCTAAAAGAATAAAACCGATCTATTCTAAAAAAAATGAAAAAAACCGGGGCGGGTTAAATCGGTTTATACCGGTTCGGGGGAGAGGAACCGGCGGCGGCGGCGTGGTGCTCCGGCGAGGTGGCGGCAGCGGCGTTGGACGGCGTCGGCGGGAAGCGGCAGCAGCGGCGGGAGGCGGCGCGACTACGGCGGCAGACGGCGGCGCAAGCAGCGGCGAGCGCAAGCGGCGGCGGAGCTGCGGCGGCGGTGGTGAGATCCGGCGGCGGTGGCGAGATGCGAGGGCGGCGGCGCGGCTCGGGAGGGGGAGCGAGGGGTCCGGGGCGGCGCTATTTAAGGATGGGAGGGGCGGCGTGATGCGTGGAGGAGGGGGCAGGGCAAGGCGGCGGCGGCTCGGACTCCGGCGGAGTCCGGCTCGGGCACGGCGGGGAAGGCGGCGGCGCATTGGGCCGGCTGGGCTTCGGCCCAGTTCGGTCCGAAAGTTTTTTAAAGAATTTTACAGAAAATAAAAATAAAACAATAAATAATATAAATGATATATAGGCATATTATATATAAAAAAATTCAGAAAAAGATTTTCTACAATGTGAACATTTTTCTAGCGTAAAATAAAATACACAAAAATTTAAATAAAGCAAACAGTGCTACTGCTGCAATAAAACCAAAAAAATCATTTTAAAAATACCAAAATGATTTCAAATTTATTTCTCTCCAATTTTCTATTGAAGGGAATCATTTTACCCTATTTTCCATAGCGGAGTCCGAGCCGCCGCCGCCTTGTCCCTGCCCCCTCCTCCACGCATCACGCCGCCCTCCCTCCTTAAATAGCGCCCCCGGACCCCCTCGCCCTCCCCCTCCCAGCCGCGCCGCCGCCCTCGCATCTCGCCACCGCCGCCGGCTCTCACCACCCGCCGCCCAGCTCCGCCCCGCTTGCGCTGCCGCTGCTTGCGCCGCCGTCTGCCGCCGTAGTCGCGCCGCCTCCCGCCGCTGCTGCCTGCTTCCCCCCCGACGCCGTCCAACGCGCGTGCCGCCACCATCGCCGTAGCACCCACCCGCCGCCGCCGGTTCCTCTCCCCGAACCGGTATAAACCGATTTAACCCGCCCGGTTTTTTTTCATTTTTTTTAGAATAGATCGGTTTTATTCTTTTAGATCGGTTTATTATTTAGGTTTTGATAGATAGCGAGCGTTCACCCGTTTAGATCTTGTTAACAAACGAATTCATTTGTTACCTCTGTTAGCGAACGTTCGTTCCGTAGTTTTTCGTTTTTATTTTATTTTTCTGCCAGGGACCTAGTTGTAGTTGTTTTATTTTACAGTTTAGCCCCTGATCTTCAAACGATCACAACTTTTTGCTCGTTTATCCAAATCCAACGAAACCAACGCCCACTTCTTTGTTATGATCCCCTCTGTCCAGATAACCAACTTAAACATATTTGAAAGTTTAAAATTTGTTTCAAACAAATTTGAATTTGAACTTCTTTTTTCATAACTCGAGTTTTATAACTACTCCGATTTATTGATTCTTTTTGCAAATCGAAGCTCTTGACCTAAACTTTCTGATAAGACCAAATCCACCCAATTTTTGTACTGTTAGAAATTGTTTTCTGTTGCAAGAGTTAATTGCTTGTTTTCGAAGTTTTCCGAGATCTTTTCTTCGAATTTTATGCTTGGGTGCTTATGTATGCAATTGCTTGCTTACGATGATTGAAAGGAGTGTGACGAGTAGAACTATCAGGATTATGAGTGTGAAGGATCTTCACAACAGTACAGGCAAGTTCACACTTTATCATATCCCTTTATACCCAGTTTTTATGCATTAGTTACAATCATCAAGCACTACATGATTAGGATGTGATTAACTTGTGGGTTTGGGAAGTAGATGATGAGGTAGACCTATTGCCCTTTATTATCAAACCTTGGGTGTTACTTCTACGTTATGCTTATACTGCTATGCTATGCTCTTAGACATTGGTTGGTTGAGTGTATCCATGACAGAGTGAGATTATTTATAACTAAGGGTTTATTTAAGGTGGCTACTTTATACACATCTGGTGGAATGGTTTGGGGCACCCTAGGGATACCAGTGGCTTGCCCGGCCCCCTGGGGAATCCAGTGTTGTCCTGGAATCCCGGGGTTACCGTGTGATCATCCTATGGAATGCCACCCAGGCTCAAAGGGATCATAAGATTATTCAGCTAGAAACTTCCGTGTGCAGCCACAAGCCATTATGGGCTCTGGCATAGTTGAGTATGTTGTGTGACCTCTTTCAGTGGTAAACTAGTAGATGTAGGGGATGTAGGTGGTACGGTTTACCCGTCGAAAGAATTAATGCTTCTGAAAGACTGTGTCTTGGTCATCCGTTTCTCAAACACCATTGTAGTGCGAGAAATCCAATGGAGGAGATCGAGTCTTGTGGGGAAAAGTGCGCAAACCTCTGCAGAGTGTACAAACTAATCATGATTAGCCGTGTCCCCGGTTATGGACATCTTGAGTTTCTGGTACTTGAATTATTGATTTGATCTCATCACATTACTTAATTATTTTATTGGGTTGTTAACTTTTAATTGGGATTGAGTTAG